>CM024669.1:8773568-11173568 GCA_014182725.1 Eucalyptus brandiana
TTGAAAAACACCTCCTTGGAAAGAAATCAATCCGCATTAAGCATTGAACTAAAGAACAGAATAGAAATTGATGCCTTCAAACCCAAAAACTGACCCCAACCCTAGAAAGCTGACTTTAGGTGGAACAACGAATTGCAGCAGATGGTAAATGGAAGCAAAAGAATAGATAACAATTACCTGAAGAAGGAAAAGTAGTCAGTGGAGATAAATCTTTTGTCATGGCTCGGGTGTGATCAATTTCAATTCATTGGATACGAACACCACCGATATAGATGAGAGGGATCTCTTGGATGAGGGGCCAACAGTCGTTGGTCAGTTTTGAGCATCAATCTTTCAGAATCTCGCATAGAGATATCTCCAGAATTCGGACAGATCATAGTCTTCCTTATTCCTCCTTCCTGCCTTTCCTTGACAACAAAGAAAAAGAAAATGTGCTCTGAGATAGTGTGGGAATTTGAATAGAAAGATGAACCATGAACTTTGACAAGGAAGTCAGATTTGAATGGCTTATAATCTACAGGGTTCATTCAAATTTAATTGTCACATTTGCCAACTCGAATACACCCGTTTTAAATCCTATTTTTTGCATCCTTACAGAAGCTGCCGTTGTTGGAAGTAAGGCAGCTTCTTCGTTTGACTATGAATATAGACCTCAATAATTGACATTGTGATACAGATTAATCTTTGAGAGCATGTCGTGAAAAAAAAAGAAGTTCAGAGCATAGTAGTATGCCTACCTATAATAAATAGCCTTTTGTTTTTCTTTTGTTAAGTTGCAAAAGATGAACATAAGCACATCAGTCGCCTCCCTCGGCACTGTTCGCATTGATCCTCCTGAGAGATTTTGCCAAATAAAGATGACAATGGGATATTCTGCAGAACAATAACCATTGAGAGAATTAAAAAAAATTAAAAAACGATAATTGGAAGAGAAAACATAACAAACGCTGAAGTTGTGGACAGATAAGAATATAAGGGCAACAATTCTTCATGATTCTCACGTAAAGCATAGTGCATTTCCATAAGTGGAAAGATAAGCAATTTTTGGCCATCAAACAGTTCAAGATATATCATCAATACGAACAGGCACATACACACATTATAATTCCAGCACTGTAAACAAGTCCATGTAAGTATTTTTTGTTTTGAGGAATTGCACTTGTACGAAGCAATGGTTGGTTGACTTGCTGTACCACATTAGAATTATAACCATTTCCTTGTCAACATCGGACCTTCAGCAGTTGGTTTGTGGAAATTTAGGAGAAGCTTGTCCATGGAAAAACATGAACCTTTTAGCATTGAATTGAGGATTTGAAATAGAAATGGATCCTGGAGCAGCAGTAGTAGCTAAACAATAAGTGTGCAAGAAAGAAAGAAGTCCAAATCATTACCTGAAGAGCAAAAATTATAAATTGGATAAATATATTCTTAATGGATCTGAATTTTTTATCAACTATGATAAGCGGGATTTCTCGGATGAGGTGCCAATAGTCGCCACTGAGTTTTGAGCATCAATCTTTCAGAAATTCACAGTGAATTATGCCGAATACTTGGAGGAGGGAATGAAGCCATCCTCTGGCAAGTTCCAGTAACCTATAAAATGTAGCTGTTCGAGAGTGGAGAGATGGCTGCGAAGTCAACTAGATAATCTTTCCATGTTCCTCCTAGTTCTCATTCAAAGAGACATAGAGATCAAGGAAACAGAATATTCCACGCTTCTTACATCCTCCCCTGTTGAAGCCTTTCCACATTCCTCATATATATCATCCAAAAATCTGAAACAGGACTATCAATTAGTCCTGAATAAAAATCAACTTTCCTGCTTATATGCATACCCAATTATATGCATACCCAATTGATAGAGGCAATTATATGCATACCCAATTATATGCATACCCAATTATATGCATACCCAGTTGATGCAATAAGAATGATAGGCTTTGAATTTTACGGGGGATGGTGACTTGTTGGCATGGGCTGATATTCTACAATTGTGAGGTCATGAAATTGAATGATTGGTAGAGGCTGATAACTCCTAAGAATGGTTGCCTAGACCTGTTGGTATATTTGGAGTGTGTTGCCGATAAAAATGTAAGCTGAGTCATGATAAGGTGGATGAAAGGCAGGGTGTGTGGAGTAAACCTGAGCTAGGTTTCATGAAGATTAAATGAGGCGAGGTCTTACATAACATGCCGTCGCTGGGATTGAGGCCAGAAATGAAACAGGGGAGACGGCCGCCTACAGAGGATGCTGAATTACTTACTAGTCAAAGGAGGATTGTAGTGGCTAAAGAAAAAGACAGGCCCAAGGCAATAGATAAGATGGATGCAGCAGTGGCATACGAGGATATCATCAACTTCCTCAAGCAGCGCAATTGGAGACTGAAGGAAGCTCTTGCGGGGATTCAGGCAACTAAATATCATTCTTTCAGCCTTGAATTTTAGTTGTATTTCACGATGCGGCAGTTTCTAGAAATTCTATGCGACACTTCTCCATGGGAAAAAATTAATTCGCACAAAGCATCGAATTGAAGAACAGAAGCGAAATTGATGCATTCAAGACCAAAAAGCTTACCTGGACCCTGCAAAACTGACGCACATCGAAGGATGAATCGCGGCGGTTAGCAAACGAAAGTGAAAGTGGATCAATTTCGCTTCACCAGATTTGAAACCAACCAATGCACATGTCAGGGATTTCTTGGATTTTCCCAGAAATTTATGTGAGACATCTACATGAAGGGAAAATCAGTTTGCATCACACATCGAATTGAGGAAGAAGAATGGGAAATCGATGCCTTCGAAACCATAAACTTACCCGAACCCTAGAAAACCTGACCGTACAAGGACGAATCAATTCATTGAATCCAAACGCCATGAATGAGGATGAGAGGGATCTCTTGGATGAGGGGCCAATAGTCGCCGGTGTCTTTTGAGCATCAAGCTTCCAGATTCTCGTAATCCCATATGGACAACCATTGGAGGGAGGGAGGGAGGCCATCCTCTGGCAAGTCCCTCAACTTTGGACAATGGGTAATCGATAACTTCTGGAGAGAGGAGAGATGGTTGCGAAGGCCATCTGATAGTCTTTCCACGTTCCTCATATCGTAAATCCGAAGATAGGTAAGAGAGGAAGGAAAGAGAAGACTCTAGGCATCCTCCACGTCATCCTCCTCCTCCGAAGGAAACCGCACATTCTCTCCCTCCCCTCCCATGCTTCTTCCGTCAATTATCAGGTCCGTGAGGGATGTGAGCAGGGGTAAGCCCCATTCTCTCATTGGCTGTTTCATATTCTCGCACCCCTCAATAATAAACGATTGCAAATTAGGAGGCAAACCTCCTTCGGGCAAGCATTGGATATTTTGGCAACGGCCAATGTATATGTACCGGAGGGATGTAAGATGACGCCACTTTGGTAGAGACTTTATCTTCGAACAGTCACAGAGACGGACGCGCGACAGGGTGAGGGGAAGGGGAAGGGAATCTATTATTTCCAATACCCTGCACCCACTTATACACAAATAAGTTAGATTGTTACAACTGGCGATACTGGTGATAGACTTTATGTTCGGACAACTCTCAAGTGAGAGACTTGATAGGGTGAGGGGAAGGGGAGGAAAGTCCTCTATCTGAGGACAATTCCGTATACTCAATTCAGTGAGATGGGAGAGCTTGGGAAGGAATTGTGGTAGGCTTCTTAGATTCTTGCAATTGAAAATTGTCATATTTTTGAGTGATTCTATGGTGATTTCTTCTAGCGATTCCACTCCCTTGCAGCTTCGAATTTCAAAGTTCTTTAGAGTAGCAAGTCTACCCTTGGTAGAGGGACAAAATGTTAGAGAATCACATTTACCTGTACATGAAGATTGAAGTTGAGATATCGGGTTGTTGCTATTGGGGTCATATGAAGAAATGGTTGGCATTATGAGTTTCGGACACTGTTCAATAGACAAATAACTAAGTGTGTATATCTTGCTTGGAAGCTTTTCTAAACTGGTGCAATCACTCAATTCCATTTTTTCAAGGTTGCATGGTAGCTCTATTTCTATTTCTCCTGCCACGAATGATGTGAACTGAGGACAGCTTACGATGGTTAATTCCTGGAGGCAAGTAAGATTTAGCATTTCATTTCCATCTTGCCACAAATATTTTAACGGTTGCACCCTCCTATATGAAGCTCCTTTAGCTTGATCAAATGGCTCATAAACCCAAGATCAAAGCAAACAAACTCTGCAAGATTCTTAATTGTAAGAATGGTCAAAGAAGTTAGGTTGATCAAGCACTTCAAGATCTCTTTGTTACAATCCTCAAGGAACAACTCATGGAGAGATGGAAGACAAACATCATTGGTTGAGTTTTTCAAATGCGGACATGAATGAATTTCAAGCTTTGTGAGACAATCAAGTTGACAAGGCAATGTCCCAACCAACAAAGGACAGCCCCGAACAACAAGATGCTTAAGACAGGAGAATGAGACATCTTCTTTTGGGCGCCCAGCATAAGGAGACCAATCCTTCCATGCCAACATCTCTTCGAACTTCAAAATGGTTAAAGATGAAAAAGGCCTTGTACCTCCGTAAAATTCAAAGCCTATCATTCTTATTGCATGTAGACCTTTAAGAGATAATTCCTTAAGTGAAGGTAGTTGTCCAATCATAGACAGCGACATAACATTAGGACAATCCCACAAGCATAAAGACACTATTTTATAATAGGATGTACAAAACCATGATGGGAATACTGCACCACGATAGTTCAAAATAGCGAGATTTTCAAGATTAGTGTGAGGTCGCAGAGAGTCAAGCACCTGTGCTTCGCGCTCATGATTATGGAGATCTCCCAAATGTTCACCCCAATGCAAGGATAAGTTGGTAAGGCCTAGCTTTGAAGCAAATTAGCATCAATCGCTTCGTAACTTTTTCCACCTTTTGCAATTCGATATGAATAATTCTCCTTCAAGATGTGGCAAGTTCTTTAACTCTTTCAATCTGCGACCCTTTCTCTAGTCCTACCACAAATTTGGACAAGATAATAAGATTCTTTAAATTACCGATACCCAACGGCATCTCTTTTAGACTCTTTGTATCTCTAATATCAAGAAACTGCAAGCTAACCAACTTTGTGAGACATTGAGGCAACTGTGAAAGCATTTGACAACCTCTTAAAATCAGAGCTTGTAATTTGCACAAGGCGCCGATCGACTCAGGTAGCCTCTCGATATTAGTGTACGAGAAATTGAGATATCGAAGATGTTTTAAATCACCAACACTTTTCGGTACCTCTACGATGTGAGAACGACATAACAAGAATACTCTCAAGTACTTCAAGTTTGTTAGCAAGTCATGTAGCACCTTGTTGGAAATAGCGAAAGAGCCCCTACTAGATCCTTCACGCACTAGAATTAAACTTCTTAGTGCCTTCATTCCTTGATATGGTTTCAGGCATTTTGATGTAATAAACCACGGTGGGATGAATGATGCATAACGAGTTTTTTCAAGAGATGATACATCATGTTCATTACTTGCCACTTGAGACCCTCCTGAGCTAAAGCAAGTCCCACCCAAAATTGACTTTGCTAGATCATTCAAAAGATCATGCATTGAAAACTTAGATGCGTCGATTCTTGATTGTTGAAGAAATGACCTAGATACTAACTCATCAAAGTGCTTCCGTCCCAATTTCAAGATATTCTCATTTGCTTCTTGTCCATCTAAAAATCCCTCTGTTATCCATAAGAGTACCAACTCGTCCCTCTCAATTTCGTAATCCTTAGGAAATACCGCACAATAAGCAAAACACCTCTTCAAATAGGAAGGAAGATGGACATAGCTCAATCTTAAAACTGGAAGAACCTCATCGTTCTTTGCCATCGGAAGATTCAATATTTTGTTATTTAAGGTATATTGCCATTCCTCAGGAGTTTTTTTAGTACGTAGGACACCGCCGAACAACTTCGCTGCTAATGGTAAACCTTGACATCTTTCAACTATTTTCTTGCCTATTATTTTAAAGGCGAGGTGGCTCTCAAAATTTGTTGCTCCAAGAGCATGAAAGGCCAATAAGCTTATACAATTATCAAAGGACAATTCCCCCAAAGGATATGGCAAAGCTCCTGTTATGGAAGCAACTTCACGGCTGCGAGTTGTGATGATGATCTTGCTTCCCTTAGTCCCCGCTTCAAATGGCTTTAAGAGAGTAGTCCATTTTTCGTACTTCTCATTCCAGATATCGTCTAAAACCACAAGAAACCTCTTCCCAAATAGACTATCCTTCAACTTAACTTGAAGCTCATTAAGATCTTGACCCTCGTTGGACAATCCGGTGATCGACCGCAAAATAGTCTTTGTTATGTCAAGGACATCAAAAACATCTGAGACACAAACCCATGCTCTCTTCTCGAAATAGCTATTCACTTCGGCATTATTATATAGCTGCTGAGCCAAGGCCGTCTTTCCAACACCGCCCATCCCAACTATGGGGACTATGCTTAGTGTGGCATCATAATTTTTGACCTTGTGGATCAATAGTTCAAGTATCTCCATTTCTTCCTTCTCCCTACCGAAAAACCGAGGCTCCGGCAGAGAACTAGTGAGATCCCTTTTGTTGATGTAGTTGGATCTGTCCACAACATTGTCTCTCAAACTTAGATAATCCCTCCTTTTGACAATCGCTTCCAACCTACCATTGATATCTTGGACCTTAGTGTCAGACACGAGTGAGCTTGGTCGTATAAAAGAAAAGAACTTCCTTTTCCATTGACCTCTACTTGTTTTGGATTCTACCTCCGACTTAACTTGAGTGGCTTTGATGTTGAACTCATCGAGCAAGTCTTCTATGTCAAAGGCCAAGTCCCTAACATCATCGAGCCACAGCTTCACTAGACAATTACCGGTAAGTTGCTTTTCCTCTGCATCATCCACCACTGCATTGATTGTGACTAGCATCCTCTTCCAGTCATCAAGGATGGTGGGGTTAGTTCCTTCCCGTTGCACATAGTCCAATGCCAAAGAACTCAACTTGTCAAACAAGACCTGAAAGAAGGAACCCAAAACCATCTCTCCAATGTCCATGGGTGAATCAATCACTGTAGAGAACAACAAAGGTGTTATGGCGAAGCAAAGTTAAAATGAGCTAATGGAAAGAGAAAACTATGAATTCCAAGAACCAAGACGTCCACTTACCAAAAAGAATAAAAAAAGGACCAAGACTTTCAAGGGATGCACACTAAAGTTAAGACAAATCAAACTACAATAGTTTTTTTGTCCAAGAGTGCTTGTTTTGTCAATTGTTCCCCCTTTTCTTCGGATCCAGACTTTTCTTGTGGGCATCCAAAACAGAGGATAAATGTGATTTTTCTTCATATGACCAACTTAGAGCTCACACGTATTTTCGTCAAAACTTCATTACTTACGAGTGTTGTGTTGGCTTTTCACGCATTCATATATTATTACAATCTCTATGATTTCATTGTCCTTGTTTTCTGCTTTATTGTTGAATATGCTATCAATGTAGGCTTTTACGTGGCGGTTACAGTGCTGAAAATTTGCATATGTTTAAGTTATGAGAAGATTATCGGTTCCTCCTTCAATGTGAATGACCATGTAAGGACATCAAAGGCGGCTAATTTTGTCCGTTCAATAAGAAAAACAAAGCACATGCTTTGGGCTAAACAAGAAAAAGGGTCAGGTGCACCAACTAATCCATTAACCAAATTGCTTTAGTTTACTTTGCAAATAGCGAAGGAGTCAATAATCATTAACTAACGTTACATAATCTACTGAAAATTATAAGCTATTCCGATTATCAAGCGATTCCGATTATCAGCTATTACCTTAGCACCCTTCGGCAGATCATCGTCGTCATCTTGCTGCGAAGTTTTAACATTGTAACTACCACTTAAAGCCTATATTGATTGCATATCCACAATATGCGATCAATGAGCGGAATCGTTCGGAGAGCACGTGCTTTCCATCCAGCCTTTTGTCTGTTTATCTACATCTTTTTGTGCAGCAAGAAGGCATTTCTCTAGAAGCGTTCTTTAAACATTTTGTATTCTGAATCGCGTGAAGTTCACCCAGACATTACGTGCTCTCCATCAACAATGTATTTCCTATTTACCTCGAATTAAAGCAAAGGTTCCTTTTTTCTTTTTGTCTTCTATTGGTCGACGATTAAGGAAAAAGAACTAGTTTTCCATAATTTGGTAACATCATAATGAAAAATTCACAAGCAGATTAGAAACAATATGATTTTTCTTTTTTGGTATGAGCATTTCACTTCTTTGAGGTGGTGACTTTGTATTTTTTTTCCCTATCCCTTTTCTCTATCATATCGTTTATGTTCTGGTAGCGGGAATGCACGATTATAAACATTTACTTTTCATTTACACTTTTTTTCAATGAATTATATCTAAAACATGTACTAAATCCTTAATTACCCGGTTACATGCATTATTGGTCCTCTCTCTCTCTCTCCTGGGCTCATAAGGAAAATATATCATATATATTATATACATGTATATAAGAGAGAGAGAGAGAGAGAGAGGCTTAAATCCATGGAGTGATGTGTTCTTGGCTTCATAGCCCCACCAATTGATTATATATCATAACTTAGAGAGAGAGCTTAAATCCATGGAGTGATGTGTTCTTGGCTTCGCAGCCCCACCAACTGATTAAATACCATAAATTTTTTTGACGCCTTCAAAAATTATAATTAAAAATGACCGACTAAAGATTCTTTAGCATGAATTAGAACTCAAAAGGGGGAGTCAACAAATATGAGAAAGTTAATCACTTTTAGGAGTGTACAATATAAAATGACAAGTTGGGCTTTTTAGCGTTGAATAATATGTGAAGTCTGTTTAATACCAGATTAATGCGCATTATAAAAAGATGATCAATCTCAAAAAAAATTCTGACATAGAATACCTTTTTCTCTAACAAAACACCGAGTCATCGCGTGGTCTTTTTCTAAGGAAGCACAATTATAATTTCCATGATTCAAAATTTAAATTTTTTTATCACGACCACCTTCATATTTTTCTCTATCTTGAAAGAAAATACATGGATAAGTTTTCCAACACTAAACTATCATTGGTTTTCACACGATGAAAACAAGTCATCCACATGCAACACCCCTGGGGCTTCGGTAGAAACTACTTCATGTGAAGTTTAATTTGCGAATTGACTTAACTCGATTGATTACACTGGCACACCTTAAAAGAATACTAAATCACAAGCACCTTATTAATTCACCTTACCCCTTTCGGTTGATGGTAAATCTACTATACCTATATAACAAGGACTTCTTATTATAACGGTAAATAAGTGAAAAGACACAAAAAAAGTTATTTATTTTGTTTGGCACAGTGAAATCATAGTAAACGTGAATTTCCTGTGAATCTCTTCTAAGAGGAATGAAGCTATGCTCTTACGAAGTTGTTTACCCAATTTAATGGACTAAAATTCCAAACAGATATGTGATTATTTCATGTAAAATCCCAAACTTGTACTTAGTAGAATCATTCTATGTCAGTGCGCATTTAGTAAAGAGATCAATGATAAGGAGATTAAAATTAATCTTAATGTCCTAATATTGCTATCTAACAAAAATTGAAGCAACAATTCTTTGTTATTAAACTTGACATCAAGTATTTGACATCAACTTTAATTAGGATCATAGATAGGCATGAAATCGGTTTAAGAACCAAACTTATGTTGCTCCGTTGCCTCTTCTTTGCCTCCATAATAGAAAGATTTCAGAAAGAATAGGTGGTTGCTCTCGGGTAATAAATGCTCACCAGATGCTTTTGATAGCAAAGTTGCGGCCGCATTAGTTTGAGGGAAAAATAGAGTAAGAAGATAGATGTCTCTTACCTTTTCCGAGTAGACTTCCTGGAGCAGACCGGTGAACGGGATGAGATCAATGGCAGCAATCCAGCAAGCACAAGCGCTAGGTTCAGACGAGCAGGAGGAGAACACTATTGAGCAGGAGGACGGGCATGGGTGTGGTGAATCTAAGTGATAAAGAAATAAGGGAGAGATAAAACTATAAAAGCTAGGAAGACCAAGACTTTCACCTACCAAAAACAATAAACAAAGACCAAGACTTTCAAGAATGTACATCAGTGGTTAGAGGAATCGATATAAAATACTTTGCGTCCACAAGTGCTTGTCTTGTAATGGTTGGAGAATATCCTCAGATATTTGTAGTTTCCACAATCATATATTTGTTCATGTAAATAAATCATAAACTTAAGAAGACCAAGACTTTTCGTTAGACAACTACAAGTCATCAGAGATGGCTAACTTTCTCTATTCAAAAAGGAAAACAAAAGCACGTGCTTTGAGCTAAACAAGAAAAAGGGTCAGGCACAACAACCACACCAAACAATCCATTAAGCAAGTTGCTTTGTTTCACTCTAGCAATGGTAAAGGAGTCACAAATAACCATCTAACAGTATGATCTACTTGAAATTATGGTCTATGCATAAAACTCATGAACAGGAAAATTGTATTCTCCTATTAAGTGGCTCCCTATCATTGACTACTACCTCAGCACCTTTCAGCAGATCATTGCCACCCATCTTGCTGCGAATTAGCACTGTCATTGCCACATATAACAAAAACTCAAGAAGCCCAAGACTTTCCAAGACGCAAATTGGCTTTGTTACTTCACTTTTCACATGGTTTTTTTTTTTTCCTCGTTTGGATAAAATATTATTTAATAATCAGCATTGATTGTTGTTCTCTTTCTCAAAATCAACAATAATGTTCATCTAACTTTTCTCATGTTTAATCATATTTTAATTATTCATTCATTTATCTCTATGGTACTTGTCTATTAGAAATGTCTGGATTTCTATGTATCTTATCAAATATAAGCTTAATAAAAGCAAAAAGAAAAGCTAAAAAGAAAAAAACAGAAAAAACTGAAAAAGAAAAAAAATAAAAATGAAGGAATGGGGCAAGGGAGAGCACCACCATTCCCACAGCCACTGCCATGCCGTTGGTGTCAGCACCACTGCCAAGGCGACTCATTCCAATGCTGTTGCCACCATTGCAGCCGGCGAAACTAGCCAAATTAACCATCACATCCAATTACCTTTAATTACCTAATGACTGGTGTAACTTGATCTAGAGGGGAATTCACAACGTAAAGAATGAATTCTAGGATTCACAATTTCTCACTTGTGTCGTCAAAAGTTGGGTTCTATGTGAAGTCCACCTCATCCAACAGTGAATAAACCTATTCTTAAAGGCTTGACTGCCTAATTGAAACTAGTAAGTTCTTAGCATTTCTTTTTTATTTTTTAATCTTTAAAGGATGAACAACCATCTACACCACCAATAAAACGAGGGCTGATATTTTACAATCTCAAAGCATGATGGGCAAGCTGAGAAGAAGTCAACATATTGCAGTGAAGATTTAGCTCAATATACTCAACTTCTTTACCTCAAAGAAAGCAACTTTCATCCATGCACTATTGTCCTATGTGAGAAAAAATTGACAGCGGCACCCACATTGGCCCAACAGAAAGCGCCAATAACCACTTCAACCGAACGAAGACCCCACCGGGCCACCAGCCACAAATGCAAGTTTATCATTCGCTGCACAAATACATATGGACAGCAAGCTACTAGGACAACTTAAGCACGCTTCAAGAATGACAATGTGACAATCCAATATGAAATCATAATAAATTCAAAGCGTCACTTTCTTACATGGATATACATGCCGAGGAGGTCCAAGTACGCACATGAAACACCAGACAACTAATGGCTTTACTTGACTCGAATCAGGGCAACATGGAACGCCATCATTTTTAATATGTTTCAAGCCTTGAATTGCCTCAATCTGATGGAAAACAAAATGTAACATCAATGCGGCATCTCTCTATATATTCACACAACTAGAACACTACCGAAATGATATTAAAATCCTCACATTCCCCATGTGAACAAAAGCAGCCAGCAAACACCCTTATTATATTTAAGGCTGGAAACGATGACAATTTGATGAGCCATCAATATCCACGCATGCCCATCTCACCATGCATATTTATGCACCTCAAGGACTATGTATATAAAGTCATACGTAGGTCATCCGTACTCACTTCTCACGTCCAGCAGCTTAGAGGAGTAATACCATGTACATCTGCAACGTCAGTTAACACAGCAAATGCACGCATAAACAGCGAACATCAAACGCACGTGACCTGCATTTGACATACTAAAAGCACACATAATCGCATTTCTATCAACTTTATACGGGAAATGCAGTAAGAGACAAGCAGTGCAACTTCAATGGGACATCAAAACGTTGGTAAGCAGAATGCAATAGGAATTAACTGTCTACGACTGAGTCAGGCATTCTGTCGAACAGGTAAAACGCCTCCCCGTTAAAGAACTAATATACGCCATCTTCAAGCAGCGATTCACTTTAGTCATTACTAACAGCAACAACCAAGGTCCAGAACATCAACGGAAACTGAGAAGGAGGAGAGTCGATGAAGAAGCCTCTCCTCTGGAAATTCAAGAAAAAACAGAGAGCTCAGCTCGATTCATTGAGCAGAAAGCCGAAAGCCATAGAGAGAGAGAGAGAGAGAGAGAGAGAGAGAGAGAGGACTTGGCTTTAGCGATCAAACGGCGAGGAGCCAAGCAGGAGTAGCCATTGTCGTCGGAGCAAAGGTCGAGAGACGTCGGAAACTGAACTGGAGCTCTGCCGAACTCAGTGCTCTCTCCCTTGCTAAGATTCTCCTTCCATCATCTTCTCACGGCTTCTGCGAGGTAGAAATGCCGAGGGCGAGGCCGAGCTTTTTTTGTCTTTTTCCTGGGCTTTCATGGTTTCTATTCTCATGGACTCGGGCATACCTGTTCAAACGGGCGAGTCGAGTCGAATTTGGGCTGAGTCGGGTCGATCACTAATACTCGTCCTGATCAATATTATTAGAACACTTTACGAAAAATCATGGCCAAATAGAAATTAGAGTACAGAGTAAGTAAGCGAGCGCGAGATCGAGTGGAGGCGATAAAGAATGAAGAGAATGTCATAGATGTGAATTGGGTTTAAGTAAGTTGTAAATTTGTTTTCGAGTCATTCAAAAAAAAATCCATATAATGTTCAAATCCATTTACTTAATATATTAATCCATTTATAAGATCAAGGTTAGATATTCCATTAAAATTATTTTCTTTTTCTTTCTTTTATTACTTCCATCTTTTTTGTTCTTTTTTCTAAAAAAAATATCCAAAATGCTTGCTTCTTTTGTCTACAAAAAATTAGATGTCAATAATTTCTTTGTAGGTTTGTGCTTCCCTTATTCTTTTACCTTCTTGTAGTGGGCTTTGCACTAGGAAAAAAATATTAACGCTTCATTCAAGCTTTTTTTTTTTTAATAAATCATTTCTAAAACATGGATTTAAACCCTGAAGTCGCTCCTGGCGATTACATTGGTCCTCCCTTAAAGTGAATGGTCAATCTTGTGATGCGTTCTTGGCTTCACATCACCATTAATAAATTGCGTACGATAAAAATATTTTTGGGCGCCTGCAAAAAGTAAAAATTGAAAATCGACCCCTCTAAAGGTTCTTTATTGCGAATTAGAGCTTAGAAGGGGGAGTCAACAAATATAAGAGAGTCACTCACTTTTAGGAGTATAGAACATGAAATGACGACTTGGGCTTTTTAGGGTTTAGCAACCCAAAGTTTGGATTTTTTTTTTCCTCTTTTGTAAAAAAGGAATCTAAAGGATGAGTCCTTACATGTAATATTTGCCTCGTGCTCGAAGTTTAATGTTGTAAAATCAAAGGCTAGGAAAGAAGGAAAAAAAATGATATTAAATGGCAAAATATGAAAGGATGGCAGTAATTTTTCCAAGTGCAATTTTGTTTTTTAAAAAACAAAAAGCCAAATGAGGTAAACCCGGGTCTAATCTTACTTAGAATTATGAATTTTTAGGAGGCTATTGAGGAGACATAGAAACAAAACTAATCGCATACTTTAAATACATTTATACACATTTCAGATTAGTCAACGCTACTCTCTCAATCCGCCACACATATATATGTGAATATTCATCCCATGAAATTAATTCATTTATTTGGACACCACGTAAATTGACATTCATTTGATTTTGTTATCGTAAATAGTCATTTTGTAAATTCTATGAGTAAGCTCGCGTGCTCTGATGAATTACACAAAAATTACATGGTTTTCTCTTCTACATATTTATTATTCGATTTAAATATCTTAATTAAAAAAAATCTCATTCTAAATAGTTTCTCCAAATTATAATAATAATTTTTTTTTTATTTTTTCTGTTAAAGTGGGTTATTCTGTTCGAAGCTTCCTCCCGGTAAAAGCGCGCACAGGTTCTCGAAGTCCGAATTATCTGGTAGGCTTCAGCTGCACGCTACATGCTATGGATCCGCACTATGATTGGCTTGTCCACCGTTGAAAAGCAGCTCTGTCGCATGATCGATGATGGACAGTGGGTGCATCATTGCTAGACGGACCTCAGGCCTGTCTAGTAATAGGTCCGTCTAGTAATCGCAGCCGCTCCCTTTGATGGCTTCCTATTGGAATTTTTTTTTTTTTTTTGAACACACCTATCGGAATTGATTTGATTATTTGTGTTCACATCGGAGCCTCTTCTTTTTATTTTATTTTAAAATTTATTATATTCATGGGACCCACCATTATCTACCGTTGTTCATAAGTCCCCTGACACGTGTCGTGAAGCTCGATGCATCAATTTTAGATTGAGACAAGATTAAATGAGTGCTCTGGATATTTAGTAAAATCATTAGGATTTCATAACATGTTGTCCTAGACTCCTAGGATACTAATTAAATATATAAATAGAGAAATATTGTTCTTTTTATGTACCAACTCTCTCATATCTTTTACAAGTAATGTTTTGAGAATGATAATCTTTTTTTGTTAAGTATGATTGAGAAATGCTCTTGAAATACTTGTTAACAAGATTTAAAAAAAAATAAAAATTAAGCGATGATTTCCCAACATAGCAATATCCACAAACCCGCATAGTGTCTGATTTTTTTCTTCATACACAAATAGTGTCGAGTGTTCTACTCATTGAACCCATTACTACATAGTAAGTACTAACTATTCTTAAGATATTATCATTGAAGAAAATAATGATATTGGTGATGTTTTGTTTCATTGTAACTTAATTAGGTAGATAAACGACCTATCATTTTGAGAAGACATAAAAATCTTTTTTTCAAACGTATAAGATTCATTGATTAGGACAGAGTAATCGAAAGTATTTCAACATAATTTTTATTGTGTCCTTTTGTCTTTGATACTTGTCCAGTACAGGACACAATATCTCTTTTTTATTTGGGTATTCAAAGGGGCGAAACCTAAAAGTTACGTCAAAAACAAATCACGATTTTAGCTAGCATCCCAGCAAGGCTAGGTAGCCATTCCTAGCACCTCTCTTCCTACATATTCTCCCTCTATTTTATTCTAAATTTGCCAATGTAGCGCCACATTATCAATTAGACACTGTAAGTAATGGTAGCTACGGAAAGGTTTTATTGTACAAAGTGACAATGTCAAAGCATTCCATTGCTACAAAAAAGTAAGAGAGTTAAATTGCATGAACATCAATTTTAAAAGAACCAAAACTATATTTAGCCAATTTGGTTGATGACCTTGTGTAAGTATCTTCCCACAATTGTGTTCATTTCAGTGTTCAAAAAACCATTTCTTTTGAGAAAAGATCATCAAAACTTGACAGCGAAACTACAACTAACAAGGATGATACATGGAGGCAAAAGTGATTTGCAAGCACCATCCTTTTCTCACATCAATAACTAAAACACTTGGATGATGAGGAAGTCATATCAAGGCTTTGTATTATGACATCGTATATCATATTGAATTCGAGGCATGATACCTTGTCCCATGTGCTGATCGAGCATCGATACTATTCACTCATCTTTGACAACATAACTAACAAACCATTTTCAATGCTAATTCGCGTTGATAATAAGAAAATAACCTCTTTCATCAAAGTGGCATGTGAGGCGATGACAAAAAAGTAATATGAAAATCTAAGCGAGGATCAAAATGCTCAAGATTTATTCAAGAATTGACGAATATTTTGAGACGATAAAAGTCATTCACCTCCCAATATACAAATTAACCTTTGAAGATTAAGTGAACACAGTCCTTTAACTTGATGAGTGATCCAATCTAAAGCATCTTCCAATTCCAATTTATCTTAGGAACATTCTCGTACGCATTAAAGATCAGCTGATATCCCCACTTACGTCACGCGAATTTCCACCCCCTCAATTTATATCCCACCAAATCAAGAGCTCCATTTCAATGTTAACCCATAAAAAGAAAAATATAAAAGGAAGAAGAAGAAATAGACAAAGTCAGTCCAAGCATGTAATGAACTCTCTCTCTCTCTCTCTCTCTCTCTCTCTCTCTCTCTCTCTTCCATAAATGAAAAATTGGATCCAAACAACAAGAAGCAGAGTTCTTGGTAAACACAGTTTGATGAAAGTTAGAAGTTGAAGCTTTAGAGCTTTGGTCAGGCATAGAGCGTCCTTTGTATTAAGGGCTTTGATTTCGATGATAAAATGTATGAAATGAGGAGCAAGGATCGAAAGTCTTCTTGACAATATGCGCGATTGTCAGATTTTCAGAATCAACATAGTTGCTCTTGCAAGAAGTAAAAAATAAACTACAGAAGAATATAATAAAATGGTGGGGAGAGGAGCTTGGAAAATTCCATATAGAGCAGGTGAGGATCAAATTTTGCTTCTTTGTGGTTTCCATGGATGCTGATTTAATTGATGATCATCCAATTTCAATTCAATCGTTGTTAGGTGATGACCACGACTCATCTTATTTCGCTAGAACAAGGGAGGGGAGGGAATTTGAAAGATTACAAGCTTGTCATTAATTGAATATTGTGATCAATCATTATTCTCAATATTTGATTGAGGGTTTTCGACTATAGTTAGGCCCTAAATGTTGAGGTTGCATGATATGTACCCACATTAATATCGTTTAGCATGTCTTTTCTCTCAAGGTGAAACTGAATATTTCAAATAGCTTGCAAATGCGAAACTTTATTCATATGAATAGACTTGAGAGAAAAAAAATAAAAGAAAAAGAAGTGCCCATCGAGCCCAGCTCGACCTAGTCCAATTGTAAGAAATATATGGGCTAGCTTGGACCAATGATCGTACATTTAGAGCTTGGAGCTACCAAGACTTGCCTGATATGATTTTATTTTTTTAGCAAAATGAAAATCTGAACGAGCCTCAGCAAGTGATTATCTTTTTGGGCTCAGGCTCACTCGAGAGCTATTATTCACGTGAATAAAGTATAATGTTTTCCAAAATCATAGTTTAGGGTCGGTATGAATTTTAATGCTTATAACTAACTTGGTCTGTCTAGTCTTGCCTATTGAATGGTTCTTTAATTAATTAAAGTGAACTCCCAGCCAAATGACTTTCTTGAACTTATTACCTGAATTGTATGTCAAGTCTAATTGCAATGCCATCCATTGGGATTAAGGCCCAAGAGTTGGGCTATCTACGTTTTGAGGCCGAACCATCATGGCCCACTCAATGCCTACGAAAGTATGATCTTTAGGATTTGGCACTTTTGCATGGAATCCACATTCAACTTTGATTTTGTCATGCGAAATAAACAATTACAAGAATAATAAGACGAACAAATTATATACATACTCGCCCCGATGCAGCCAAAAACAATAAGAAATTACTGGGGTACTTCCTATTCCAAATCTAAAAATTCAGTGAGCCTTTTGACGATTTTGTTTTTCCTGATTGGCCCTTATGATTATGTTAATGCAGAACTACGGGGAAAGCGTTGACCACTCGTGATGGTGGCGTAATTGTACAATCTGATATTCCACAGATAAGAGGTCATGAGGATAATCCGCGTGCGACGGTAGTGCCCGTATCTTTACTCGCTCGTGACAGGAGCTCTGGCAGCTTGGTGGGGTTACAGTGACGAGGAGCGATGAGACTTGCCTACCCGAGAAAAGTGGTTTGCGAGTGGTACTGGAAGACGACCTTCTGGCAGTTTTAGATCGTAATACTTCGTGGCAGACATGAGGCTTTCATGATGACTCAACAGAGCAACAGAACAACAGAGCATAGTCTCCCTGGTCGCTCCTCTCCGCCTTTCCTTTACAATAAAGAAAAAGAAATGTCCTCTGAGATGGTGTGAGAATTTAAATAGAAGAAAGATGAATTGTGAACTTTAACAAGAAAGTCAGGTTTAAAAAGATTCTGATCTGCAGGGTGCATTGAAACTTAGTTGTCATATTTGCCAACTCGAAAAATGGTTTTACACCCTACTTTTGCATCTTTACAATAGTTGTTATTGAAAGTAAGAAAGCTTCTTAATTTAATTTTGATTATAGACCAGGGTAACTGACATCAAGATACAGATTAATCTTATTTAGAGCATGTCACCCTAAAAAAAAAAAAAAAAAAAAATTAGAGCATATCGGTGCATCTACCAAAATTAATAGCTTTTTCTTTTTTTGCTTTTGTCAAGTTGCAAAAGATGAAAACAACTACATCAGTTGCCTACCTCAACGGTGTTTGCATTTGATCCTCCCAAGAGATTTTCCCAAATACAGATGACAGTGGGATATTCTGCAAAACAAGCACAGTCGAGAGAATTCAGGTTAATGAGCTAGGGCATAAGAAATAGATATTTGGTAGAGAAAATACAGCAAACGATTAAATTGCTGGACAATATTAGTTTAAGAGCAACAATTTTTCATGATTCTCATGCAAAGCATAGTGCATTTCCATTAGCAAATTCTTTGTGTCATCCAAGTGCAAAGATATGCAACTTTTGGCCATCACACAAAATTCCAGATATATAACCTATATAGACAGGCACATTTGACACATCATAATTCCAACACTGCGAGCAAGTCCACGTAGGTATGATTTGTTCGAGGAATAGTCACTGGCTGTACCACGTTAGCATTATAACCATTTTATTGTGTACTTCCTTGGTAAACAAAACAGAGCAACACATATGTTAACATCGGACCTTCAGCAGCTGGTTTGTAGACATTCACGTGAAACATGTCCATGGGAAAGCATTAACTTTTAAGCATTGACTTGAGTAAATGGAATTGAAATGGATCCTGGAGCAGCAGCAGTAGCTAAATGACGAGTGTAAAAGAAAGAAAGAAGTCCGAATCATTACTTGAAGAATGAAACTTGGACAGTGGAGTGAAATCTTCTTGTTGGATCCGAACTAGATCAATCACAATGAGTGGGATTTCATGGATAAGGTGCCAGTAGTTGCCAGCAAGAGAGGATCCATCCTTTGGAATCTCACATTGAATTATGTGGAATACTTTGAGGGAGGGAGGGAAGCGATCCTCTGGCAAGTACCCGAATTTCGAGCAACTTAGAAAATGTAACTGTTCGAGAGAGGGGGGATGGCCATGAAGACCACTTGATAGTCTTTCTACTCATATTTCTCATACAAAGAGAGGTTAAAGAGGAAAGAAACAGAAGACTCTGTGCATCATACATCCTCCACCGTTGATAGTCTTTCCACATTCCCCATAGCTCTCATCCAAAAATCTGGAAAGGGACAATCAATTAGTTCTGAATAAGAATTACCTTTCATGAGCAACGAATAACTATAAGAGTGTCAGACAAAAAGGAACAACCAAGACAAGAACAAGGATACTTCGCTTTATTATTGTCAGGAATTAGTGACCCTTTTGATGGTTTTTCCTTTTGCTAAACAAAATTATCTTTCATGCATAATGAACAACTATAAGATTGATCGGAACAAAATTATATGCATCCCCAATTGAATGATCAGAACAAAATTATATGCATCTCCAATTGACAGCAACGAAAAGTAAACCGCAATGCCCTTTTGATGATTTTTCCTTCTTCTTTTTTTCCTTTTTTTTTTTTTGCTGAAAAATTCTTGTGATTATGTTAACTCACAAGTATGGGAGACTGCCAGTCACCAGTGATGGTGACTTGTGGGTACAGGCTGATATTCTACAAATGTGAGGTCACAAGATTAAATGATCGGTCCCGGCTGATAACTCCTAAGAAAGATTGCCTACACCTGTTGGTATGTCTGGAAAGCATGAAATGCAGTAACTTTCACCCATAAGTCACCAAATACTGAAAACTGTCACTTGCACAGGTTAGAAAAGCTCTTTTGGAGTGTGTTGCCGGTAAAAATGTAAGCTAATTCATGATTGGGTGGATGAAAGGCATGGGGCGTGGAGTAAACCTGAGCTAGGTTTCATGAAAATTAACTGTGACAGATTTTACATAACATGCCATTGTTGGTATTGAGGCTAGAAATGAAATAGGGGAGATGGTTGCCTGCAGAGGGGGCTGAATTATTTGCTGCTTGAAAGAGCATTGCAGTGGCTAAAGAAAAAAGCTAGCCCAAGGCAGGAGATTAGATGGATGCAGCTGTGGCATACAAGAATATCATCAACCTTCACAAGCAGTGCAATTGGAGACTAAAGGCAGCTCTTGCTGGGATTCAAGCAACTATATATCATTCTTTCAGCAAGTGTTTGTGCCCATTGGGTAACTTTGCATATGTGCGATTGAAATTGGGGTGAAAGACCCCCCGCTCTCATGGGGAAAAGAATTAATTTTGTATTAAGCATCGCATCAAAGAAAAAGAAGTGAAATTGATGCCTTCAAGACCAAAAACTCACCTTAACCGTAATAAAACTGACTGCACATCAAAGGATGAATTGCAGCAGTTAGCAAATGAAAGCGAAAGTGGATCGATTTCACTTCATTGGATCCAAACCCAATCAATGCGTATGTCAGGGATTTCTTGGATTTTCCAGAAAGTAACGTGAAACATCTACATGGGAAAGTATCAATTTGCATTCAGCATCAAATTGAGGAAGCAGAATGGACATAGATGCCTTCAAAACCAAAAACTTACCTGAACCCTAAGAAAACTCACTGTACATGGACAAATCAATTCATTGGATTTGAAAGCCCTTAATGCGGATGAGAGGGATCTCTTGGATGAGGGGCCAACAGTCACGTCTGTAAAATATCAACCACATACTCAACCAACTGCAACCAAAAATGAACAACAAGACATGA
Source organism: Eucalyptus brandiana (assembly GCA_014182725.1). Classification (NCBI taxonomy): domain Eukaryota; kingdom Viridiplantae; phylum Streptophyta; class Magnoliopsida; order Myrtales; family Myrtaceae; genus Eucalyptus; species Eucalyptus brandiana. The sequence goes on from CM024669.1 coordinate 8,794,726, forward strand.
CAGGGTACTTCCCATTCCAAGTCTAAAAAATGTGATTGTTATGGTTATTTTGTTTTCTCTAAATGGCCCTTGAGATTCTGCTAACACAGAACTATGGCGGACTGCTGATCACCAGTGATTATGGCCTAATGGTACAAGTTGATATTCTACAGACATGAGGATAACCCACTAACGATGACAGTGCCTGTATCTTGCCTTGTCCGTGATGGGAGCTCTGGCAGCTTGGTGGGGTTATAGTGACAAGACTTGCCTACCCAAAATATTTGGTTGCGAATGGTCTTGGATGGCCATTTTCTCACAAGCTTAAATCAAAATACATCGTGGCAAACGCGAGGCTTTAATGATGACTTAACATAGTGGCAAAGCATAGTCTCCCTGATTGCTCCTCTCTGCCTTTCCTTGACAACAAAGAAGAAGAAAATGTGCTCTGAACTGGTGCAGGAATTTGAATAGAAGAAAGATGAACTATGAACTTTGACAAGGAAGTCATATTTAAATGGATTATAATCTGCAGGTTCATTCAATTTGATTGCCATATTCACAAACTTGAAAACACCTGTTTTAAATCCTATTTTTTTTGCATCTTTACAAATAGCTGATGTTGCTGGAAGTAAGAAACCTTCTTCATTTGACTTTGAATATGGACCTTAATAATTGACATAATGATACAGATTAATCTTTTGGAGCAGGTCTCCAGAAAAACAGTTTAGAGAATATCACTACATCTATTAAAATAAATAGCCTTTTCTTGTCAAGTTGCAGAAGATGAACATAAGCACATCATTTGCCTACCTCAACAGTGTTTGCATTTGATCCTCCTGAGAGAATTTGCCAAATAAAGATGATAGTGGGGAAATTCTGCAAAAGAAGCACAATTGAGAGAATTCAGGTCACTGAGCTAGGGCATAAAAAAAAAATGAAATTTGGAAGAGAAAACATAACAAATGCTGAAATTGCAGAAAAATATTAATATAAGAGCAACAATTCTTCACGGTTCTCATGCAAAGCATGGTGCATTTCCATAAGTGGAAAGATAAGCAATAGTTGGGCATCAAACAAAGTTCAAGATATATCATCAATCCAGACAGGCACATCCATGCATCACAATTCCAGCAACATGAGCAAGTCCATGTAAGTATCATTTGTCTTGAGGAATAGTCACTCGTATGAAACTATGGTGGACAAGCTGTACCCTATTAGCATTATAACCATTTCATTGTGTGCTTCCTTATCAAACAAAACAGAGCAACACAAATGTCTCGCTGGTTTGTGGCAAATAATGTGAAGCTTGTCCATGGAAAAACATGAACTTTTTAGCATCGAGTTGAGGATTCGTAATATAAATGGATCCTGGAGCAGAAGCAGTAGCTAAACAACACGTGCGGAAGAAAGAAGTATGAACCATCACCTGAAGAATAAAAATTAGACATTGGAGAGAAATCTTCTTATACAAGTACCGGTAACCTATAAAAGATAGCTGTTTGAGAGAGAAGAGATAGCTGCAAAGACTTAATCTTTCCACATTCCTCATATTTCTCATCCAAAGAGAAATTAGAGATGAAGGAAATAGAATGTGAGGTCAGGAGGTCAAATGACTTGATACGAGCTGATAACGCTAAAGAATGATTGGCTACACCTATTGCTATATCTGGAATGCTTGAAATGTAGTAAACTTTAACAATAAATCACTTGATCCTAAAACTGTCACTTTCACATTTTAGAAAAGCTCTTTAGACTGTATAGCTTTTAAAAATGCAAGAGCACTAAGTCATGATTGGGCGAACAAAGGTAGGGTGTGGAGAGTAAACCTGAGTTAGGCTTTGTGAAGATTAACTATTATGGGTCTTCTATTGAAGGAACCAAACATGCTGTTGTTAGGATTGTGGCCGGAGATGAAACAGGGGAGATGATTGCCTGCAGGGGTGTTGTGGTGCAAGCTAGATCTGCAAAGGAGGCTGAAACACTTGTTGCTCAAAAAGCATTGCAGTAGCCAAACAAAAAGCTGAACCAAGGTAGTAGTGGAGCTGGATGGAGCTGTGGTATACAAGGATATCATCAATTTTCCCAAGCAGTGCAATTAAAGACTAAAGGATGCTCGTACTGGGATTCAAGAAGCTATAGATCATTTTGCAGCACCGAATTTTAGTTGTATTTCACAAAAGCAAATGCTTGTGCCCATTAGGTGGCTTTGCCAAAATTGAGATCTACATCGGCATCCCCCACCCTTTTTATCACATATGCTTATAGCGGCTGGTCTAGAAAGAAAAAACCCCATCAAGGACACACACAACCCACCCGAATGTCAGTCTCTGACCTTCAGTGGCTGGTTTTTGGAAATTCTACGAGAAACATCTCCACAGGAAAAAATCAATCCGTATTAGGCATCGAACTGAAGAACATAATAGAAATTGATGCCTTCAAAAACAAAAACTGACCCCAACCCCAGAAAGCTGCCTTTAGGTGGAACAATGAATTGCAGCGGATAGCAAATGGAAGGGAAAGAATGAAAGAACTTATAAGAATTACCTGAAGAAGGAAAAGTAGTCAGCAGAGATAAATCTTTTGTCATGCCTCCAGTGTGATCAATTTCAATTCATAGGATCCAAACACCAACAATGTAGATGAGAGGGATCTCTTGGATGAGGGGCCAATAGTCGCCAATGAGTTTTGAGCATCAATCTTTTGGAATCTCGCATAGAGATATCTCCAGAATTTGGACAAATCATAGTCTTCCTTATTGCTCCTTTCTACCTTTCCTTGATAACAAAGAAAAAGAGAAGTGCTCTAATATGACGTGGGAATACGAATAGAAAGATGAACCGTGAACTTTGACAAGGAAGGCAGATTTCAATGGCCAGGGTTCATTCAAATTTAGTTGTCACATTTGCCAACTCGATCACACCTGTTTAAAATCCTATTTTTTTGCATCTTTACAGAAGCTGCTGTTGTTGGAAGTAAGAAAGCTTCTTTGTTTGACTATGAATATAGACCTCGGTAATTGACATCGTGATACAGATTAATCTTTGAGAGCATGTCGCCAAAAGAAAAAACAGTTTAGAGCATAGTAGTACTCCTACCAATAATAAATAGCATTTTGTTCTTCTTTTGTCAAGTTGCAACAGATGAACATAAGCACATCAGTTGCCTACCTCGGCACTGTTTGCATTTGATACTCCTGAGAAATTTTGCCAAATAAAGATGACAGTGGGATATTCCGCAAAACAATCATAGTTGAGAGAATTCAGGTCAGTGAGCTAGGATATAAATTTTTTTTTTTTTAAAAAAAAAAGATAATTGGAAGAGAAAACATAACAAACACTGAAGTTGTGGGAAAATAACAATATAAGAGCAACAATTCTTCACAATTCTCACGTAAAGCATAGTGCATTTTCATAAGTGGAAAGATAAGCAATTTTTGGCCATCAAACATTTTCAGATATATCATAAATACGGACAGGCACATACACACATCATAATTCCTGCACTGTAAACAAGTCCATGTATGTATTTTTTGTTTTGATGAATAGTCACTTGTAAGAAGCAATGGTTGGTTGACTTGCTGTACCACATTAGAATTATAACCATTTCATTGCGTGCTTCCTTGTCAAACAAAACAGAGCAACCCAAATGTCACCATTGGACCTTCAGCAGCAGGTTTGTGGAAATTTAGGTGAAGTTTGTCCATGGAAAAATATGAACTTTTTAGCGTTGAATTGAGGATTTGAAATAGAAATGGATCCTGAAGCAGTAGCAGTAGCTAAACGATAAGTGTGCAAGAAAGAAAGAAGTCCAAATCATTACCTGAAAAGCAAAGTTTAGAAATTGGATAGATATCTTCTTATTGGATCTGAACTCAACCAACTACAATGAGCGGGATTTCTCAGATGAGGTGCCAATAGTTGCCACTGAGTTTTGAGCATCATTCTTTCAGAATTTTACAGTGAATTATGCTGAATACTTGGAGGAGGGAACGAAGCCATCCTCTGGCAAGTTCCATTAAACTATAAAATGTAGCTGTTCGAAAGTGGAGAGATGACTGCGAAGACCACTTGATAATCTTTCCACGTTCCTCATATTTCTCATCCAAAGAGAGGTAGAGATCAAGGAAACAGAATACTCTGCGCTTCTTACATCCTCCACTATTGATATTCTTTCCACATTCCTCATGTTTATCATCCAAAAATCTGAAACAGGACTATCAATTAGTCCTGAATAAAAATAAAGTTTCCTGCTTAGAGTGATCAGAACAGAATTATATGCATACCCAATTGACAACAACGAAAAATGAACCAGGATACCCTCTTGATAACTCTTTTTTTTTTTTCCGCTGAAAAATTCTTGTGATTTTGTTAACTTACAAGTACGAGGAGGCCACCAATCACGAGTGACAGTGACTTGTTGGCACGGGCTGATATTCTACAAATGTGAGGTCATGAAATTGAATGATTGGTACAGGCTGATAACTCTTAAGAATGATTGCCTAGACTTGTTGGTATATTTGGAGTGTGTTGCCGATAAAAATGTAAGCGGAGTCATGATAAGGTGGATGAAAGGCAGGGTGTGTGGAGTAAACCAGAGCTAGGTTTCATGAATATTAACTGAGACGGGGTCTTACATAACATGCCGTCACTGGGATTGAGGCTAGGAATGAAACAGGGGAGACGGCCGCCTACAGAGGATGCTGTATTACTTACTAGTCAAAAGAGCATTGTAGTGGCTAAAGAAAAAGACAGGCCCAAGGCAATAGATAAGATGGATGCAGCAGTGGCATATGAGGATATCATCAACTTCCTCAAGCAGCGCAATTGGAGACTAAAGGAATCTCTTGCTGGGATTCAGGCAACTAAATATCACTCTTTCAGCCCTAAATTTTAGTTGTATTTCATGATACAGCGGTTTCTGGAAATGCTATGCGACACTTCTCCATAGGAAAAAATTAATTCGCACAAAGCATCGAATTGAAGAACAGAAGCGAAATTGATGCATTCAAGACCAAAAAGCTTACCTGGACCCTGCAAAACTGACGCACATCGAAGGATGAATCGCGGCGGTTAGCAAACGAAAGCGAAAGTGGATCAATTTCGCTTCACCAGATTTGAAACCAACCAATGCGCATGTCAGGGATTTCTTGGATTTTCCCAGAAATTTATGTGAGACATCTACATGAAGGGAAAATCAGTTTGCATCACACATCGAGTTGAGGAAGAAGAATGGGAAATCGATGCCTTCGAAACCATAAACTTACCCGAACCCTATAAAACCTGACCGTACCAGGACGAATCAATTCATTAAATCCGAACGTCATGAATGTGGATGAGAGGGATCTCTTGGATGAGGGGCCAATAGTCGCCGGTGTCTTTTGAGCATCGAGCTTCCAGATTCTCGCAATCCCATATGGACAACCATTGGAGGGAGGGAGGGAGGCCATCCTCTGGCAAGTCCCTTAACTTTGGGCAATACATAATTGATAACTTCTGGAGAGAGGAGAGATGGTTGCGAAGGCCATTTGATAGTCTTTCCACGATCCTCATCTCTCTCAAGTGAAGAGAGGTAAGAGAGGAAGGAAAGAGAAGACTCCAGGCATCCTCCATGTCATCCTCCTCCTCCGAAGGAAACCGCACCTTCTCTCCCTCCCCTCCCATGCTTCTTCCGTCAATTGCCAGCTCCGTGAGGGATGTGAGCAGGGGTAAGCCCCATTCTCTCACTGGATGTTTCATATTCTCGCACTCCCGTATATCAAACGATTGCAAATTAAGAGGCAAACCTCCTTCGGGCAAGCATTGGATATTTTGGCAACGCCCAATGTATATGTACCGGGGGGATGTAAGATGACGCCATTTTGGTAGAGACTTTATCTTCGAACAGTCACAGAGATAGACGCGCGACAGGGTGAGGGGAAAGGGAAGGGAATCTATTATTTCCAATGCCTCGCACCTACTTATATGCAAAGAAGTGAGATTGTTACAACCGTGGATACTGGTGATAGACTTTATGCTCGGACATCTATCAAGTGAGAGACTCGATAGGGTGAGGGGAAGGGGAGGAAAGTCCTCTATCTGAGGACAATCCCATATACTCAATTCAGTGAGATGGGAGAGCTTGGGAAGGAATTGTGGTAGGCTTCTTAGATTCTCACAATTGACAATTGTCATATTTTTGAGTGATTCTATGGTGATTTCTTCTAGCGATTCCACTCCCTCGCAGTTTCGAATTTCAAATTTCTTTAGAGTAGCAAGTCTACCCTTGGTAGAGGGACAAAATGTCAGAGAATCACATTTACCTGTACATGAAGATTGAAGTTGAGATATCGGGTTGTTGCTGTTGGGGTCATATGAAGAAATGGTTGGCATTATGAGTTTCGGACACCGTTCAATAGACAAATAACTGAGTGTGTATATCTTGCTTGGAAGCTTTTCTAAACTGGTGCAATCACTCAATTCCATTTTTCCAAGGTTGCATGGTAGCTCTATTTCTATTTCTCCTGCCACGAATGATGTGAACTGAGGACAGCTTACGATGGTTAATTCCTGGAGGCAAGTAAGATTTAGCATTTCATTTCCATCTTGCCACAAATATTTTAACTGGTTGCACCATCCTATATGAAGCTCCTTTAGCTTGATCAAATGGCTCATAAACCCAAGATCAAAGCAAACAAACTCTGCAAGATTCTTAATTGTAAGAATGGTCAAAGAAGTTAGGTTGATCAAGCTCTTCAAGATCTCTTTGTTACACTCCTCGAGGAACAACTCATGGAGAGATGGAAGACAAACATCATTGGTTGAGTTTTTCAAATGCAGACATGAATGAATTTCAAGCTTTGTGAGACAATCAAGTTGACAAGGCAATGTCCCAACCAACAAAGGACAGCCCCGAACAACAAGATGCTTAAGACATGAGAATGAGACATCTTCTTTTGGGCGCCCAGCATAAGGAGACCAATCCTTCCATGCCAACATCTCTTCGAACTTCAAAGTGGTTAAGGATGAAAAAGGCCTTGTACCTCCGTAAAATTCAAAGCCTATCATTCTTATTGCATGTAGACCTTTAAGAGATAATTCCTTAAGTGAAGGTAGTTGTCCAATCATAGACAACGACATAACATTAGGACAGTCCCACAAGCATAAAGACACTAATTTAGAATAGGATGTATAGTCTAACCATGATGGGAATATTGCACCACGATAGTTCAAAATAGCAAGATTTTCAAGATTAGTGTGAGGTCGCAAAGAGTCAAGCACCTGTGCTTCACGCTCATGATTATGGAGATCTCCCAAATGTTCACCCCAATGCAAGGATAAGTTGGTAAGGCCTAGCTTTCAAAGCAAATTAGCATTAACTGCATCTATAACTTTTTCCACCTTTTGCAATTCTGATATGAATAATTCTCCTTCAAGATGTGGCAAGTTCTTTAACTCTTTCAACCGCGACCCTTTCTCTAGTCCTACCACAAATTTGGACAAGATAATAAGATTCGTTAAATTACCGATACCCAATGGCATCTCTTTTAGGCTCTCTGTATCTCTAACATCAAGAAAATGTAAGTTGACTAACTTTGTGATACCTTGAGGCAACTTTGAAAGCTTTCGACAACCTCTTAAAATCAGAGCTTGTAATTTGCACAAGGCACCAATTGACTCAGGTAGCCTCTCGATACGAGTGTACGAGAAATTGAGATATCGAAGATGTTTTAAATCACCGATACAATTTGGTACCTCTATGATGTCACAATGACATAACGAAAATACTCTCAAATTCTTCAAGTTTGTTAGCAAGTCATGCAGCACCTTGTTGGAAATAGAGAAAGAGTGCCTACTAGATCTGTCATGCACCAGAATTAAACTTCTTAGTGCCTTCATTCCTTGATATGGTTTCAGGCATTTTGATGTAACATACCCTGATGGGATGAATGATGCATAACGAGCTTTTTCAAGAGATGATACATCATGTTCATTACTTGCCACCTGAGACCCCCCCGAGCTAAAGCAAGTCCCACCCAAAATTGACTTTGCTAGATCATTCAAAAGATCATGCATTGAATACTTAGATGCATCGATACTTGATTGTTGAAGAAATGACCTGGATACTAACTCATCAAAGTGCTTCCGTCCCAATTTCAAGATATTCTCATTTGCTTTTTGCCCATCTAAAAATCCCTCTGCTATCCATAAGAGTACCAACTCGTCCCTCTCAATTTCGTAATCCTTGGGAAATACCGCACAATAAGCAAAACATCTCTTCAAATATGAAGGAAGATGGACATAGCTCAATTTTAAAACTGGAAGAACCTCACCATGCTCTGCCGTCGGAAGATTCCATATTTTGCTATTTAAGGTATCTTCCCATTCATCAAGATTACTTTTAGTACGTAGGACACCGCCCAACATCTTTGCTGCCAAAGGTAAACCTTTACATCTTTCAGCTATTTTCTTCCCTATTATTTTAAAAGTCGGGTGGCTCTCAAAATTTGTTGCTCCAAGAGCATGAAAGGCTAATAAGCTTACACAATTATCACAGGACAATTCCCTCAAAGGATATGGCGAAGCTCTTGTTATGGAAGCAACATTAAGGTTGCGAGTCGTGATGATGATCTTGCTTCCCCTAGCCCCCACTTCAAATGGCTTTAAGAGAGCAGTCCATTTTTCAAACTTCTCATTCCAGATATCGTCTAAAACCACAAGAAACTTCTTCCCAGATAGATTATTCTTCAATTTAACTTGAAGCTCGTTAAGATCACCCTCGCTGGACAATCCGGTGATCGACTGCAAAATAGTCTTTGTTATGTCAAAGACATCAAAAACATCCGAGACACAAACCCATGCTCTCTTCTCGAAATAGCTATTCACTTTGGCATTATTATATAGCTGCTGAGCCAAGGCCGTCTTTCCAACACCGCCCATCCCAACTATGGAGACTATGCTTAGTGTGGCATCATAATTTTTGACCTCGTGGATCAATAGTTCGAGTATCTCCATTTCTTCCTTCTCCCTACCGAAAAACCGAGGCTCCGGCAAAGAACTAGTGGGATCCCTTTTGTTGATGTAGTTGGATCTGTCCACAACATTGTCTCTCAAGCTTAGATAATCCCTCCTTTTGACAATTGCTTCCAACCTACCATTGATATCTTGGACCTTGGTGTCAGACACGAGTGAGGATGGGTTCGGATTCCATCTGGAGGATTTATTTCGGCCAAAGCAAGAGAACTTCCATTTCATTTGACCTTTGCTTGTGCTGGATTCTACCTCCATCTTAACTTGAGCAGTTTTGATGGCGAACTCATCGAGCAAGTCTTCCATGTCATAGGCCAAGTCCCCAACATCATCCAACCATAACTTCACTAGATGATTACCTTCTAGTTGCTTGTCCTCTGCATCAGCCAGCATTGCATTGATCGATTCCAGCATCCCCTTCCACTCCTTGAGCTGGGCAATGCTGATTCCTTCTTGTTGTGTAGAGCCCAAAAGGTGAGAAGCCAACTTGTCGAACAAGACTTGAAAGAGGGAAGCCAAGAAGGAACCCAAAACGATCTCTCCAATGGCCATGGGTGAATTGGTCACTGCAGAGAACATCAAAGGTGTTATGATGAAGCAAAGTAAAAATGAGCTAGTGGAGAGCGAAAACTATGAATTATAGGAAGACCAAGACGTTCACTGGCCAAAAAGAATAAAAAAAATAGACCAAGACTTTTAAGAGATGCATACCAAAGGTTAGACAAATCAAAATAAAATAGTTTTTTGCCCAAGAGTACTTGTTTCGTCAATTGTTCTCCATTTTCTTCAGATCAAGACTTTTCTTGTGGGCATCCAAATAGAGGATAAAATGTGATTTTCCTACATATGACCAACTTATAGTGCACATGTATTTTCATCAAAAACTTTTCTTGTTGGCTTTCTTGCATTCTTATATTGTTAGAATCTTTATGATTTCATTGTTCTTGTCTTCTGCTTTATGTGAATATGCGATCAATGTAGCCTTTTACGTGACAGTTACAGTGTTGAAAATTTGCATATGTTTAAGATATGAGAAGATTATCAATTCCTCCTTCAATGTGAATGACCATGTAAAGACATCAAAGGCGGCCAATTTTGTCTGTTCGATAAGGAAAACAAAGCACGTGCTTTGGGCTAAACAAGAAAAAAGGTCAAGCACACCAACTAATCCATTAGCCAAGTTGCTTTAGTTTACTTTGCAAATAGTGAAGGAGTCAAAAATCATTAACTAACATTATATAATCTGCTGAAAATTATACTTTATGCATCAGATTAATGCACGGGAAAATTGTGTTCAGAGGAACATGATTCTCTTATTAAGCAATTTGGATTATCAACTATTACCTCAGCACCCTTCAGCAGAGCATCGTTGCCCATCTTGCTGTGAAGTTTCAACACTGTAACTGCCACTTAAAGCCTACATTAATCGCATATCCAGAATATGCGATCAATGAGCTGAATCGTTCGGAGAGCATGTGCTCTCCATCCAGCCTTTCGTCCGTTTATCTACATCTATTTGTGCAGCAAGAAGGCGACCTCTTTAGAAGCGTTCTTTAGACATTTTGTATTCTGAATCGTTCAGAAAGGTGTGAAGTTCACCTAGACATCACGTGCTCGCCATCACAGGCAATGGTGATCTGATGATTCTGATAAGTATGAAAAGACGAACAAACAAGAAGGTTGCTTCCAACAATGTATTTCTTATTTACCTTGGATTAAAGCAAATGTCCCTCTTTTCTTTTTGTCTTCTATTGGTCTACGATTAAAAAAAAATGACGAGTTTTCCATAATTTGATAACATCATAATGAAAAATTCACAAGGTGATTAAAACCATATTAATCTGTTTAACAATGTGACTTTTTTTTTTTAGGTCTGAGCATTTCACTTCTTTCAGGTGGTGACTTTGTATATATATACTTTATTTTTTTCCCTCTCCCTTCTCTCTATCATATCCTTCTCTCTATCATATCTCTTACTTTCTGATAGCGGGAATGCACGATGATAAACATTTACTTTTCATTCACAGTTTTTTCAATGAATTATTTCTAAACCATGTACTAACCCTTAATCCGCCGATTACATGCATTATTGGTCCCCTCTCTCTCAGGCTCAAAGGGAATAGAGAGAGAGAGATAGAGCTTAAATCCATGGAGTAATGTGTTCTTGGCTTCACAGCCCCGCCAAAATTCTGTCGACGCCTATAAATTCTGTTGACCAATAAATTCTGTTGACGCCTTCAAAAATTAAAATTAAAAGTGACCGACTGAAGATTCTTTAGCATGAATTAAAACTTAAAAGGGGGAGTCAACAAATATAAGAAAGTTACTCACTTTTAGGAGTGTACAATACAAAATGACAAGTTGGGCTTTCTAGGGTTGAATAATATGCGAAGTCTGTATAATACCATATTAATGCGCATTATAAAAGATGAACAATCTGAAAAACTTTTCCGACATAGAAATACTTTTTTCTCTAACAAAACACTGAGTCTTCGCAGGGTCTTTTTCTGAAAGCACAATTTTGATATCCATAATTCAAATTTAATTTTTTATCGTGAACACCTTCACGTTTTTCTCTGTCTTGAAAGAAAATACATGGATAAGTTTTCCAGCACTGAACTTTCATTGGTTTTCGCACGATGAAAACAAGTCGTCCACATGCAACACCCTTGGGGCTTCAGCAAAAACTCCTTCATGTTAAGTTTAATTTGGGATCGAATTGACTTAACTCGATTGATTGCACTAGCACACCTTAAAAGAATACTAATCACAAACACCTTATTAATTCACCTTACCCCCTTTCGGTTGATGGTAAATCTACCATATCTATATAACAAGGACTTTTTATAATAAGAGTGAATATGTGAAAGACAAAACAAAAGTTATTTATTTTGTTTGGCACCACGAAATTATAGCAAATGTGAATTTCCTGTGAATCTCTTCTAAAAGGAATGAAGCTATCCTCTTACAATATTTATTGTTGTTTAACCAATTTAATGGACTAAAATTCCAAACTGATATGTGATTATTTCATGTAAAATCCCAAACTTGTACTAAGTAGAATCATTCCACGTCAGTGCGTGTTTAGTAAAGAGATCAATGATAAGGAGATTAAAAATTAATCTTAATGTCCTAATATTACTATCTAACAAAAATTGAAGAAACAATTCTTTGTTATTAAACTCGACATCAAGTATTTGACATCAACTTTAATTAGGATCATAGATAGGCATGAAATCGGTTTAAGAACCAAACTTCTGTTGCTCCGTTGCCCCTTCTTTGCCTCCATAATAGAAAGATTTAATAAAGAATAGGTGGTTGCTCTCGGGTAATAAATGCTCACCAGATGCTTTAGATAGCAAAGTTGCGGCTGCATCAGTTTGAGGGAAAAATAGAGCAAGAAGATAGATGTCTCTTACCTTTTCCGAGTAGACTTCCTGGAGCAGACCGGTGAACGGGATGAGATCAATGGCAGCAATCCAGCAAGCACGAGCGCTAGGTTCAGACGAGCAGGAGGAGAACACTATTGAGCAGGAGGATGGGCATGGGTGTGGTGAATCTAAGTGATAAAGAGATAAGGGAGAGAGAAAACTATAAAAGCTAGGAAGACCAAGACTTTCACCTACCAAAAACAATAAACAAAGACCAAGACTTTTCGTAGACAACTACAAGTCATCAGAGATGGCTAACTTTCTCTATTCAAAAAGGAAAACAAAAGCACGTGCTTCAAGCTAAACAAGAAAAAGGGTTAGGCACAACAACCACACCAAACAATCCATTAAGCAAGTTGCTTTGTTTCACTCTGGCAATGGTAAAGGAGTCACAAATAACCATCTAACAGTATGATCTACTGGAAATTATGGTCTATGCATAAAACTCATGAACAGGAAAATCGTGTTTTAAAGGACTAGCATTCTCCTATTAAGCGGCTCCCTATCATTGACTACTATCTCAGCACCCTTCAGCAGATCATTGCCACCCATCTTGCTGCGAATTTTTAGCACTATCATTGCCGTATATAACAAAAACTCAAGAAGTCCAAGACTTTCCAGGATGCAAATTGGCTTTGTTACTTCACTTTTCACATGGCTTTTTTTTCCTCATTTGAATAAAATATTATTTAATAATCAACATCGATTGTTGTTCTCTTGCTCAAAATCAACAATAATGTTCATGCCAAGAGTTTGGGCTATCTATCTTCCTAGGCCCAACATGCCAACGACGGTCCATTCAATGCCTTTGCAACACGGTGTTAGGGCTTAATACTATTGTAATTGTTAAATTCAAGATGAATCCGTATTTAGCACTTGAGCACCTGAAACATTTTGAAAATATATGTATAAAATCTTCCTTTTTTCTATTAAATTTTAACTTTTATTTCACACTACATAATTTGAATAAGGGGCTTGTTTCGGGGAACTAACTAGGAATTCTTTTTATTTTATTTTATTTTTTGCTTCTCTTTGGTATTAAACTAGCCATTCTATTAAGGGAAAATATAAACTCTGAGGTGTCAATATCGCTTTATGTTTGAAATGTCATATTACTAGCTTTTTCTTATTTGGACTCTACTTTAAATATTAAGAACAATTAACTACGATGGATCCATCTTATGCTATATCAATATTTTTGACGAAGAGAAAAGAAGAACAATGTCATTTTATGGATAATGAAAAGTTGACTTGACATTATTTTTTGGTATCCACAATTTTGGAAGTTTCGGAAAAGCCTTTTATTTTATTTTCTTTTTTTGACAAGGGAAAATTTTTCAAAAGTTATTTTAACCTTAACAAATGATATCCCCGACTTATATATCCTATATCATTGATTTACATCTGCAAATTAGTATATCACACAGTGTTGTTCGAAAAATCAATAAATCTAATTCATCAGTGACAAATATTTAGGTATTCTTGAAACATTCCTTATTCAACTCAATCATGTGAAGTATTAACATATATCGTAAACAAAAAACAAGAAGATTCGTGACACTTCGTATGAAGGCATCTAACTCGGGTTGACCAGATGAAGATAAGTGTTTTGAAGACGTCTTAAATTCTTATAAATCGTTGAGAAAAAATTGCTTTTTAATTGCATAAAAAGTGAAACGGATAAAAAAACAAAAGGAACATTTTTTTTTCGTTAATCGGAGTTCACCTCACTAAGGCCCTAGACATTTCTTTAATGCCCCAACTTTCGTCGATCACAATCGTCAATATAATTATCTCGATAGAATCACAATCACTGTATCGTACTCTTCAAGTTCAACTAAAAGATTAATATATGGCGTATGACATGAAAATGGGAACAAAAAGAAAATCATGGGATGAGAAAATCAAGTAGCCCACAGTAAAAATTACTTTATCGTGTGAAATAAACAATTACAAGAGTAATCAGTCATACACATTATACACATACTCACCCAACTTCAACCAAAAATCTACAAGACATACCAGGGTACTTCCCATTGCAAGCCTAAAAAATGTGATTGTTTTGATGATTTTGTTTTTCCTGAATGACCCTAATGATAATGCTAATGCTAATGCAAAACTATGAGGGCTCGCCGATCACCAGTGATTGTAGCCTATTGGCACAAGCTGATATTTCACGAACGCGATGACACAAGGATAACCCCCTAGCGATGATGGCGCATGAATCTTGTCTTATCTGTGACGGGAGCTCTGGCTGCTTGGTGGGGTCATAGTAACGAAACTTGCCTACCATATATAAATGGTTGTGAGTAGTATTGGATAACGGCCTTCTTACAATCTTATAACAAAATACACCGTGGCAAACCTGAGGCTTTCATGATGACTTAACAGAGTGGCAAAGCATAGTCTCCCTGATTGCTCCTCTTTGCCTTTCCTTGAAAACGAGGAAAAAAGAAAATGTGCTCTGAGCTGGTGTGGGAATTTGAATAGTAGAAAGATGAACTTTGAACTTTGAACTTTGACAAGGAAGTCAGATTTAATGGATTATAATCTGTAGGATTCATTCAAATTTAATTGTCATATTCACTAAATTGAAAACACCTGTTTTAAATCCTATTTTTTGCATCTTTACAATAGTTGCTGCTGTTGGAAGTAAGAAAGCTTCTTCATTTGACTTTGAATGTAGACCTCGATAATTGACATCATGATACAGATTAATCTTTTTGAGCATGTCACCGAAAAAACAGTTTAAAGCATATCATTGCACCTACCAAAATAAATGGCCTTTTATTTTTCTTTTGTCAAGTTGCAAAAGATGAACATAAGCACATCATTTGCCTACCTCAACAGCGTTTGCATTTGATCCTTCTGAGAGAGTTTGCCAAATAAAGAAGACGGCAAGATATTATGCAAAACAAGCACAGTTGAGAGGATTCAGGTCACTGTGTTAGGGCATAAATAAAAAAGAAAAAAAAAGAAAGATATTTGGAAGAGAATACAACGAATGCTGAAATGGCAGAAAAATATTGGTATAGGAGCAACAATTCTTCATGATTCTCACTCGAAGCATAGTGCATTTCCATAAGTGGAAAGATGAGCCATATTTGAGCACCAAACAAAGTTCAAGATATATCATCAATCCAGACAGGCTCATCCACGCATGACAATTCCAGCACTGTGAGCAAGTCCATATGAGTATTATTTGTTTTGAGGAATAGTCACTCGTATGAAAAAATGGTGGACTAGCTGTACCCCATTAGCATTATAACCATTTCATTATGTGCTTCCTTATCAAACAAAACGGAGCAACCCAAATGTCTAGCTGCTTTGTGGCAAATTATGTGAAGCTTGTGCATGGAAAAATGTGCACTTTTTAGCATCAAGTTGAGGATTTGTAATAGAAATGGATCCTGGAGCAGGAGCAGTGATTAAATGACAAGTGCGGAAGAAGAAAGAAGTCCGAAGCATTACCTGAAGAATAAAAATTAGACATTGCAGAGAAATCTTCTTATTGAATCCGAACTCAATCAACTACGACAAGTGGGATTTCATGGATGGGGTGCCAACAGTCACCACTATTGAGTTTTGAGCATAGATCTTTCAGAATTTCACATCGCACTATGCTGAATACTTGGAGTAGGGAGAAAAGCCATCCTCTGGCAAGTACCAATAAAAACCTACAAAAGATAGCTGTTTGAGAGAGGAGAGGTAGACCACTTGATAATCTTTCCATGTTCCTCATGTTTCTCATCCAAGGAGAAATTAGAGACAAGGGAAACAGAATAGTCCATGCTTGTTACATCCTCCACCATTGACAGTCTTTCCACAGTCCTCACATTTCTCATCCAAAAGTCTAAAATAGGACGAGCAATTAGTCCTGAATAAAAATTGTCTTTCATGCACAGTGAACAACTACAAGAGTGATCAGAACAAAATTATATACACACCCAATTGACTGCAACAAAAAGTGAATCGGGATACCCTGCTGATAGATATATATTAATTGCTGGAAAACTATTATGATTATGTTAACAAACAAGTATGGGAGACCACTAATCACTGGTGATAGAGACTTTTTCATACGGGCTGATATTTTACAAATGTGAGGTCAGGAGATTGAATAACTTGGTACGAGCTGATAACTCTTAAGAATGATAGCCTATGCCTGTTGGTATATCTGGAACACTCGAAATGCAGTAACCATTGAAAACATAAATCACTTGATCCTGGAACTGTCACTACATAAATCACTGTCATGATTGGTGGACGAAAGGCAGGGTCTGTAGAGTAACCTGAACTAGGTTTTGTGAAGATTAACTAGAGCTCTGGCAGCTTAGTAGGATAGTGATAAGACTTGCCTACCCAAGATAACTGGGTTGTGAGTGGTATTGGATGACGACCTTCTTGCAATTTTAAATCACAATACTTCGTGGCAGACGTGGGACTTTTAGGATTACTCAACAGAGCAACAAAGTATAGTCTCCCCGATTACTCCTCCCCGCCTTTCCTTTACAACAAAGAAAATGAAAAATTTCTTTGAGATGGTGTAAGATTTAAATAGAAGAAAGATGAATTGTGAAGTTTAATGAGAAAGTCAGATTTAAATAGATTATAATCTGCAGGTTCATTGAAATTTAGTTGTCATATTTGCCAAGTTGAGAACTCGTTATAGATCCCATTTTTGCATCTTTACAATAGCTGTTATTCAAAGTAATAAAGCTTCTTAATTTGACTTTGAATATAGACCTTGATAATCAACATCATGATAAAGATTAATCTTAATTAGACCTTGTCACAAAAAGAAAAAAAATTAAAGCATATCGATGCACCTACCAAAATTAATAGCTTAAAAAAAATTAAAGCATATTGATGCACCTACCAAAATTAATAGCTTTTTTATCTTTTGTCAGGTTGCAAAAGATGAACATGAGTACAATAGTTGCCTACCTCAACAGTATTTGCATTTGATCAGCCCAAGAGATTTTGCCAGACACAGAAGACAGTGGGATCTTCTGCAAGACAAGCACAGTCGAGAGAATTCGAGTCAGTGAGCTAGGGCATAAGAAACAGATATTTGGAAGAGAAAATACAGCAAATGCTGAAATTGCAGAACAATTTCGATATGAGAGTGACAATTTTTCATAATTCTCACGCAATGCATGGTGCATTTCCATTTGCAAATTCTTTATGTGTCATCCAAGTGCAGAGATAAACAATTTTTGGTCATCACACAAAATTCTAGATATATAATCGATATAGACAGGCACATTTGATGCATCATAATTCCAGCACCATGAGCAAGTCCATGGAGGTATTATTTGTTCGAGGAATTGTCATTGGTTGTACCACCTTAGCATTATAACCATTTCATTGTGTACTTCCTCGGTAAACAAAACAGGGCAACCCAAATGTCAACGTTGGACATTCAGCAGCTGGTTTGTGGACATTTATGTGAAGCACGTCCATGGAAAAAAATTAACATTTTAGCATTGAGTTGAGGAAGCATAATGAAAATGGATCCTGGAGCAAAGAGTAGCTAAATGACAAGTGTGAAAGAAAGAAGTCCGAATCATTACCTGAAGAGCAAAACTTAAGACAGTGGAGAAAAATCTTCCTGTTGGATCCGAACTAGATTAATCACAATGAGTGGGATTTCTTGGATGAGGTGCCAGTAGTTGCCCGCAAAAGAGAATCCTTCCTTCAAAATCTCACATTGAATTATGTGGAATACATTGAGGGAGGGAGGGAAGCCATCCTCTGGCAAGTACCCAAACTTCGAGCAACATAGAAAATATAACTGTTTGAGGGAGGAGAGTGACCATGAACACCACTTGATAGTCTTTCCACTCCTCATATTTCTCATCCAAAGAGAGGTTAGAGAGGAAGGAAACAGAAGACTCCATGCATCATACATCCTCCACCGTTGATGGTCTTTCCACATTCCCCATATTTCTCATCCAAAAACCTGGAACGGGATGATGAATTAGTCCTGAATAACAGTTGCCTTTCATGCTTAATGAACAACTATTAGAGTGATCCGACAAACAAAATCATATGCATACCCACCCAAAAGCAACCAAAAATGAGCAAACAAGACAAGAACCGGGATACTTTGCTTTATTATTGTCAGGAATCAGTGACCCTTTTGAATGGTTTTTCCTTTTGCTAAAAAACCCTTATGGCTATGTTAACTAACAAGTATGGGAGACTGCTAATCACTAGCGATGGTGACTTATTGGTATGGGTTGATATTCTACAAATGTGAGGCTAGGAGATTCGAATGACTTGGTATAGGCTGATAACGCTTAAGAACGATTGCCTACACCAGTTGGTATATCCGGAATGCTAGAAATGCAGTAATCTTTGACCATAAATCACTTGATCTTGAAACTGTCACTCCTACAGATTAAAAAAGCACTTTGAAACTGCGTTTCTTGTAAAAATGTAGGAGAGCTGGGTCATGATTGGGTGGACAAAAGGCAAGGTGTGTAGAGTAAACCTGAGCTAGGTTTTGTGAAGATTAACTGTGATGGCTCTTACGTTGGAGGAACTAAACATGCTGTCATTGGGATTATGGCCAGAAATGAAACAGGGAAGATGATTGCCTGCAGAGGTGTGGTAGTGCAAGCTAGATCTGCAAAGGAGGCTGAATTACTTGCTGTTCGAAAGAGCATTGCAGTAGCTAAAGAAAAAGCTGAATCAAGGTAGTAGTGGAGCTGAACGCAGCTGTGGTATACAAGGATATTATCAATTTTCCCAAACAGTGCAATTAAAGACTAAAGGACATGCCTGATGGGATTCAAGAAGCTAAAGATCATTTTGCAGCTCCAAATTTTAGTTGTATTTCACGAAAACCAAATGCTTGTGCCCATTAGGTAGCTTAGCCAAAACTGGGACCTACATCTATATACCCCATCCTTCTTATCACATTTGGCTTATTTCAACCGTGAGTTGCTGGCCTAAAAAGAAAAGACCCCATCGAGGACACACGCGACACACCCAAATGTCAGTCTCTGACCTTCAGTGGCTGGTTTTCGAAAATTCTATGAGAAACATCTCCACGGGAAAAAATCAATCCGTATTAAGCATCAAACTGAAGAACAGAATAGAAATTGATACCTTCAAACCCAAAATATTGACCCTAACCCCAGAAAGCTGACTTTAGGTGGAACAACAAATTGCGGCAGATAGCAAATGGAAGCAAAAGAATGAAAGAAGTTATAAGAATTACCTGAAGAAGGAAAAGTAGTCAATGGAGATAAATCATTTATCATGGCTCGGGTGTGATCAATTTCAATTCATTGGATTTGAACACCATCAATGTAGAAGGGAGGGATCTCTTGGATGAGGGGCCAATAGTCCAGTGAGTTTTGAGCATTGATCTTTCAGAATCTTGCATAGAAATATCCCAGAATTTGGACAAATCATAGTCTTCCTTATTGCTCCTTTCCGCCTTTTCCCAACAACAAAGAAAAAGAAAATGTGCTCTGAGATGGTGTGGGAAGTTGAATAGGAGAAGGATGAATGATGAACTTTAACAAGGAACCCGGATTTAAATGGCTTATACTGCAGGGCTCATTCAAATTTTGTTGTCATATTCACCAACTTGAAAACACCTGTTTTAAATCCTATTTTTTGCATCTTTACAGTAGCTGTTGTTGTTATAAGTAAAAAAGCTTCTCCATTTGACCATGAATATAGAACTCGAAAATTGACATCATGGTATGGATTAATCTTTTGGAGCATGTCACTAAAAAAAACAGTTTAGAGCATATCAGTACGCTTACCAAAATAAATAGCCTTTTGTTTTTGTTTTTCTTTTTTTTTTTGTAAAGTTGCAAAAGATAAACGTAAGCACATTAGTTGCCTAACTTGACAATGTTTGCATTTGATCCTACCGAGAGATTTTGCCAAGCAAAGATGACAGTGGGATGTTTTGCCCAACAAGCACAGTTGAGATAATTCAGGTCACTGAGCTGGAGCATAAAAAAGAAGATATTTGGAAGAGAAAATACAACAAACGCTGAAATTGCAGAAAAATATCAATATAAAAGCAACAATTCTTCATGATTCTCACGCAAAGCATAGTGAATTTGCATGAGTGGAAAGATAAACAAGTTTTGGGGATGAAAAAAGTTCAAAATATAACATCAAACAGGCACATCCATGCATCATAATTCCAGCACTGTGAGCAAATCCATGCAAGTATTATTTGTTTTGAGGAATAGTCACTTGTATAAAACAATGGTTGACTCGCTGTACGATGCAAGCATTTTAACCATTTCATTGCATACTTCCTTGTTAAACAAAACAAAGCAACCTAAATGTCAATGTTGGACCTTCGGTATCTGGTTTGTGGAAATTTAGGTGAAGCTCGTCCATTGAATAACATGAACTTTTTAGTATTGAGTTGACGATTTCAGAATAGACATGGATCCTGCAGCAGCAACAGTAGCTAAATGACGAGTGTGCAAGAAAGAAAGGAAGTCTGAATCATTACCTGAAGGACAAAAATTAGACATTGGAGAGATATCTTCTTCTATTACCCGAACTCGATCAACTACAATGAGCTGGATATCTTGGATGAGGTGCCAATAGTCACCACTGAGTTTTGAGCATCAATCTTTCAGAATTTGAAATTGCATTGTGCCGAATACTTGGAGGAGGGAAAGAAGCCATCCTCTGGCAAGTTCCAGTACCCATAAAATGTAGCCATTCGAGAATGGAGAGATAGCTGTGAAGATCACTTGATAATCTTTCCACATTCCTCATAGTTCTCATCCAAAGAGATGTAGAGACGAAGGAAACAGAATACTCCACGCTTGTTACATCGTCCACAGTTGATAGTCTTTCCACATCCGTCATATTTCTCAGCCAAAAATCTGAAACAAGACAAAGCAATTAGTCCTGAATAAAAATTACCTTTCATGCGTAGAGTGCTCGTAACAAAATTATATGCATACCCAATTCACAAAGCAATGAAAAATGAACTGGGATACCCTCTTGATGATTTTCTATTTGTTTTTTTCATTGAAAAATTCTTGTGATTTGTTAACTCACAAATATGGGAGACCACCAACCACTAGTGATGGTGACTCATTTGTATGCTTAATAACTCCTAGGAATGATTGCCTAGACCTGTTGGTATATCTGGAAAGCTCAAAATATAGTAACTTTTACCCTTAAATCACCAGATACTAAAAACTATCACTTGCACAGGTCAAAAAAGCTCTTTTGAAGTGTGTTCCAGTATAAATGGAAGCAGAGTCATGATCGGGTGGATAAAGGGCACGGTGCCTGGAGTAAACCTGAGCTAGGTTTTGTGAAGATTAACTAAGATGGGTCTTACATAACATGCCTTTGTTGGGATTGAGGCCGGAATGAAACAGAGGAGATGCATGCCTACAGAGGAGGCTGAATCACTTGCTGTTCGAAAGTGCATTGCAGTGACTGACGAGAAAAGCAGGCCCCACGCAGTAGATGAGATGGATGCTGCAGTGGCATACAAGAATATCATCAACTTCCGCAAGCAGTGCAATTGGAGACTAAAGGAAGCTCTTGATGGTATTCAAGCAACTAAATATCATTCTTTCAGCCCTGAATTTTAGTTGTATTTCACGATAAGTCGGTTTCTGGAAATTCCATTCGACACTTTGCCATGGGAAAAAATTAATTCGCATAAAGCATCGAATTGAAGAATAGAAGCGAAATTGATGCATTCAACACCGAAAAACTTACCGTAACCGCAAGAAAACTGACTGCACATCGAAGGATGAATCGTGGCATTTGGCAAATGAAAGCGAAAGCGGATCGATCTCACTTCATTGGATCCGAACCCAATCAATGCGTATGTTAGGGATTTCTTGGACTTCCAGAAAGTTACGTGAAACGTCTACATGGGAAAGTATCGATTTGTATTGAGCATCGAGTTGAGGAAGCAGAACGGGAAATCGATGCCTTCGAAACCAGAAGCTTACCCGAACCCTAGAAAACCTGACCGTAGCAGGATGAATCAATTTAGTGGATCCAAGAGCCATCAATGAAGATGGAACGGATCTCTTGGATGAGGGGCCAATAGTCGCCGGTGTGTTTTGAGAATTGATCTTTCAGAATCTCGCATCCCCTTATTGACAAATAATGGAGGGAGGGAGGGAGGCCATCCTCTGGCAAGTCCCTCAACTTCGGGCAATCACAAATGTTTAACTCTTGGAGAGAGGAGAGATGGTTCCGAAGACCGCGTGATAATCTTTCCACGTTCCTCATATTTCTTATATAAAGACATGTTAGAGAGGAAGGATAGAGAAGACGCCACGCATCCTCCTCGTCCTCGTCCCCCGAAGGAAACCGCGCCTTCTCTCCCTCCCCTCCCATGATTCTTCCGTCAATATTTAGATACGTGAGGGACGTGAGCCGATGAAAACCCCATTCTCTCACTGGCTCTGGCTCCAGATTCTCGCACCCATAAATAACGAGGGTCTCTAAATTGGGAGGCAAACCTCCTTTGGGCAAGCATTTGATATTTTGGCAACGTACAATCCATATGTGCACGAGGGATGTAAGATGACGCCAGCGATTTGGCAGACTTTATCTTCGGACAATCTTCAAGTGTAAGAGAACGCAAGGTGATGGGAAGGGGAGGGAAATTCTCTATCTCCAATGCTGGACACTTACTTATACTCAAATTAGTGAGATTACTAAGGCTGGCAATAGATTTTATCTTCGAACATCCCTTAAGCATGAGAACTGACAGGGTGAGGGGAAGGGCAGGAGGGTCCTCTATCTCTAGTGCTGGACAGTCCCATATATGCAAGTAAGTGAGATGAGAGAATGTGTGAAGGCATTGCGGTAGGCTTCTTAGATTCATACAACCGACAATTATCATAGATTCGAGCGATTCTACGATGATCTCTTCCAACGACTCCACTCCCTTGCACTCTTCAATATAAAATTTCTTTAGAGTAGCAAGTCTACCTTTGGCTAAGGGAAAAGATGTCAGAGAATCACATTTACTTGTACATGAAGATTGAAGTTGAGGCATCGGGTTGTTGCTGTTGGGGTCATATGAACAAATGGTTGGTCTTATAAGTTTTGGACATTGTTCAATAGACAAATAACTGAGTGTGTACATCTTGCTCGGAAGCTTTTCTAAATTGGTGCAATTCCTCAATTTCATATTTTTAAGGTTGCACGGCAGCTCTACTTCTCTTTCTCTTGGCACGAATGATGTGAACTGAGGACAGCTTATGATGGTTAATTCCTTGAGACAAGTGAGATTTAGCATTTCATTTCCATCTTCCCACAAGTATTTTAACTGGTCACACCCTTCTATATGAAGCTTCTTTAGCTTGATCAAGTAGCTCATAAACCCATGATCAAAGCAAACAAGCTTTGCAAGATTTTTAATTGTAAGAATGGTCAAAGAAGTTAGGTTGACCAAGCTCTTCAAGATCTCCTTGTTACAATCCTTAAGGAACAACTCATGGAGAGATGAAAGGCAAACATTGGTTGAGTTTTCCAAATGTGGACATGAATGAATTTCAAGCTTTATGAGATGATCAAGTCGATCAGGTAATGTCCCGACCAACAGAGGACAGCCCCAGACAACAAGATGCAGAAGACAGGAGAATGAAACTTTTTCTTCTAAGCCCTCGACATAAGGAGACCAATCCCTCCATGTCAACATCTCTTCGAACTTCAAAGTTGTTAATGATGAAAAATGCATCTTGCCTCCATAGAATTTAGAGCCTAACCTTTCTATTGCATATAGACCTTTAAGAGATAATTTCTTAAGTGAAGGTAGTTGTCCAATCATAGGCAGCGACACAACATTAGGACAGTCCCACAAGCATAAAGACACTATTTTAGAATATGTACAATCTAACCATGATGGAAATCTTGCACCACCATAGTTCAAAATAGTGAGATTTTCAAGATTAGTGTGAGGTTGTAGAAAGTCAAGCACCTGTGCTTCACGCTCATGATTATGGAGATCTCCCAAATGTTCACCCCAATGCAATGATAAGTAGGTAAGGCCTGGCTTTTGAAGCAAATTAGCATCGGCTACATCTATAACTTTTTCCACCTTTTGCAATTCTGATATGAATAATTCTCTTTCAAGATGTGGCAAGTTCTTTAACTCTTTCAACTGCGACCCTTTCTCTTGTCCTACCACAAATTTGGACAAGATAATAAGATTCTTTAAATTACCGATACCTAACGGCATCTCTTTTAGACTCACTGTATCTCTAATATCAAGAAAATGTAAGCTCACTAACTCTGTGATACCTTGAGGCAACTTTGAAAGCTTATTACAACCTCTTAAAATTAGAGCTTGTAATTTGCACAAGGCGCTAATTGACTCGGGTAGCCTCTTGATACGAGTGTATGAGAAATTGAGATAACGAAGATGTTTTACATCACCAACACAATTCGGTACCTCTATGATGTCACAATAATATAACGAGAATACTCTCAAGTACTTCAAGTTTATTAGCAAGTCATGCAACACCATGTTAAGAATAGAGAAAGGGCCCCTACTAGATCCACCACGCACTAGAATTAAACTTCTTAGTGCCTTCATTCCTTGATATGGTCTCAGGCATTTTGATGTAACATGCCTCGATGGGATGAATGATGCATAACGAGTTTTTTCAAGAAATGGTACATCATGTTCATTACTTGCCACCTGAGACCCCCCCGAGCTAAAGCAAATCCCACCCAAAATTGACTTTGCTAGATCATTCAAAAGATCATGCATTGAAAACTTAGATGGGTTGATACTTGATTGTTGAAGAAATGACCTGGATACTAACTCATCAAAGTGCTTCCGTCCCAATTTCAAGATATTCTCATTTCCTTTTTGCCCATCTAAAAGTCCCTCTACTAACCATAAGAGTACCAACTCATCCCTCTCAATTTCGTGATCCTTGGGAAATACCGCACAATAAGCAAAACATCTCTTCAAATAGGAAGGAAGATGGACATAACTCAATTTTAAAATTGGGAGAACCTCATCATTCTCTATTGTTAGAAGATCCCATATTTTGTTATTTAAGGTATCTTCCCATTCATCAGGATTACTTTTAGTACGTAGGACACCACCCAACATCTTTGCCGCCAAAGGTAAACCTTTACATCTTTCAGCTATTTTCTTCCCTATTATTTTAAAAGCCGGGTGGCTCTCAAAATTTGTTGCTCCAAGAGCATGAAAGGCTAATAAGCTTACACAATTATCAAATGACAATTCCCTCAAAGGATATGGCAAAGCTCTTGTTATGGAAACAACATTAAAGTTGCGAGTCGTGATGATGATCTTGCTTCCCTTAGCCCCCACTTCAAATGGCTTTAAGAGAGCAGTCCATTTTTCATACTTCTCATTCCATATATCATCTAAAACCACAAGAAACTTCTTCCCAGCTAGACTATCCTTCAACTTAACTTGAAGCTCATTAAGATCACCCTCGTTGGACAATCCAGTGATAGACCGCAAAATAGTCTTTGTTATGTCAAAGACATCAAAAACATCCGAGACACAAACCCATGCTTTCTTCTCGAAACAACTATTCACTTTAGCATTATTGTATAGCCACTGAGCCAAGGCCGTCTTTCCAACACCGCCCATCCCAACTATGGGGACTATGCTTAGTGTGGCATCATAATTTTTGTCCTCACGGATCAATAGTTCGAGTATCTCCATTTCTTCCTTCTCCCTGCCCAAAAACCAAGACTCTGGTAGAGAACTAGTGGGATCCCTTTTATTGATGTTGTTGGGTTTGTACACAATATTCTCTCCCAAGCCTAGACCAGCCTTCCTTTTGACAATCGCTTCCAACCTACCATTGATGTCTTGGACCTTAGTGTCAGACACGAGTGAGCCTGGTTGTGTAAAAGAAAAGAACTTCCTTTTCCATTGACCTCTACTTGTTTTGGATTCTACCTCCAACTTAACTTGAGTGGCTTTGATGTCGAACTCATCGAGCAAGTCTTCTATGTCAAAAGCCAAGTCCCTAACATCATCGAGCCACAACTTCACTAGACAATTACCGCTAAGTTGCTTTTCCTCTGCATCATCCACCACTGCATTGATTGTGACTAGCATCCTCTTCCAGTCATCAAGGATGGTGGTGTCAGTTCCTTCCTGTTGTGCATAGTCCAATGCCAAAGAACTCAACTTGTCAAACAAGACCTGAAAGAAGGAACCCAAAACGATCTCTCCAATGGCCATGGGTGAATCAATCACTGTAGAGAACAACAAAGGTGTTATGGTGAAGCAAAAGTAAAAATGAGCTAATGGAAAGAGAAAACTATGAATTCCAGGAAGACCAAGATGTCCACTTACCAAAAAGAATACAAAAAGGACCAAGACTTTCAAGGGATGCACACTAAAGTTTAGACAAATCAAACTAAAATAGTTTTTTGTCCAAGAGTGCCTCTTTTGTCAATTGTTCTCCCTTTTCTTCGGATCCAGACTTTTCTTGTGGGCATCCAAAATAGAGGATAAATGTGATATTTCTTCATATGACCAACTTAGAGCTCAGACGTATTTTTGTCAAAAACTTCATTACTTACGAGTGTTGTGTTGGCTTTTCATGCATTCAATATTATTAGAATCTCTATGATTTCATTGTCCTTGTTTTCTGCTTTATTGTTGAATATGCTATCAATGTAGGCTTTTACGTGGTGGTTATAGTGCTGAAAAATTGCATATGTTTAAGATACGAGAAGATTATTGGTTCCTCCTTCAATGTGAATGACCATGTAAAGACATCAAAGGCGGCTAATTTTGTCCGTTCAATAAGAAAAACAAAGCACATGCTTTGGGCTAAACAAGAAAAAGGGTCAGGTGCACCAACTAATCCATTAACCAAGTTGCTTTAGTTTACTTTGCAAATAGTGAAGGAATCAATAATCATTAACTAACATTACATAATCTACTGAAAATTATACTTTATGCATCAAACCATCGTTCTATTATCAAGCAATTCCGATTATCAACTATAGCAGATCATCGTCGTCATTTTGCGTCGAAGTTTTAACATTGTAACTGCCACTTAAAGCCTATATTGATCGCATATCCACAATATGCGATCAGATATGCGATCATGAGCGGAATCGTTCGGAGAGCACGTGCTTTCCATCTAGCCTTTCGTCTGTTTATCTACATCTTTTTGTGCAGCAAGAAGGCATCCCCTCTAGAAGCGTTCTTTAAACATTTTGTATTCTGAATCGTGTGGAGTTCACCCAGACATTACGTGCTCTCCATCAACAATGTATTTCCTATTTACCTTGGATTAAAGCAAATGTCCCTCTTTTCTTTTTGTCTTCTATTGGTCTACGATTAAGGAAAAAAATGACGAGTTTTCCATAATTTGGTAACATCATAATGAAAAATTCACAAGGAGATTAGAACCATATTAATCTGTTTAACAATATGATTTTTTTTTTTTTTGGTATGAGCATTTCACTTCTTTCAGGTGGTGACTTCGTATTTTTTTCCCTCTCGCTTTTCTCTGTCATATCTTTTATTTTCTGGTAGCGGGAATGAACATTTACTTTTCATTTACACTTCTTTTCAATGAATTATATCTAAAACATGTACTAAACCTAAACCCTTCATTACCCGGTTACATGCATTATTGGTCCCCCCCCTCTCTCTCTCTCCTGGGCACATAGGGAAAAGATATCATATATATTATATACATGTATATAATATAGATAGAGACAGAGAGACGGAGTGAGCTTAAATCCATGGAGTGATGTGTTCTTGGCTTCATAGCCCCACCAATTGATTATATATCATAACTTAGAGAGAGAGAGCTTAAATCCATGGAGTGATGTGTTCTTGGCTTCACAGCCCCACCGATTGATTATATATCATAAATTTTTTTGACGCCTTCAAAAATTAAAATTAAAATTGACCGACTAAAGACTCTTTAGCATCAATTAGAACTCAAAAGGAGGAGTCAACAAATATGAGAAAGTTAATCACTTTTAGGAGGGTACAATATAAAATGACAAGTTGGGCTTTTTAGGGTTGAATAATATGCGAAGTCTGTTTAATACGAGATTAATGCGCATTATAAAAGATGAACAATCTCAAAAAAAATTTCGACATAGAATACTTTTCTCTAAAAAACACTAAGTCATCGCGTGGTCTTTTTCTAACGAAGCACAATTATAATTTCCATAATTCAATTTCTTTTTTTATCATGACCACCTTCACATTTTTCTCTATCTTGAAAGAAAATACATGGATAAGTTTTCCAGCACTAAACTATCATTGGTTTTCACACGATGAAAACAAGTCGTCCACATGCAACACCCTTGGGGCTTCCGTAGAAACTACTTCACGTGAAGTTTAATTTGCGAATTGACTTAACTCAATTGATTACACTGGCACAGCTTAAAAGAATCCTAATCAAAATCACCTTATTAATTAACCTTACCCCTTTCGGTTGATGGTAAATCTACTATTATTATATAACAAGGACTTCTTATTATAACAGTAAATATGTGAAAAGACACAACAAAAGTTATTCATTTTGTTTGGCACCGCGAAATTATAGTAAACGTGAATTTCCTGTGAATCTCTCCTAAGAGGAATGAAGCTATCCTCTTACGATATTTATTGTTGTTTACCCAATTTAATGGACTAAATTCCAAACAGATATGCGATTATTTCATGTAAAATCCCAAACTTGTACTTTGAAGAATCATTCCACGTCAGTGCGTGTTTAGTAAAGAGATCGATGATAAGGAGATTAAAAATTAATCTTAATGTCCTAAAATATTACTATCTAACAAAAATTGAAGCAACAACTCTTTGTTATTAAACTTGACATCAAGTATTTGACATCAACTTTAATTAGGATCATGGATAGGCATGAAATCGGTTTAAGAACCAAACTTCTGTTGCTCCGTTGCCTCTTCTTTGCCTCCATAATAGAAAGACTTCAGAAAGAATAGGTAGTTGCTCTCGGGTAATAAATGCTCACCAGATGCTTTAGTTAGCAAAGTTGCGGCTGCATCAGTTTGAGGGAAAAATAGAGTAAGAAGATAGATGTCTCTTACCTTTTCTTAGTAGACTTCCTGGAGCAGACCGGTGAACGGGATGAGATCAATGGCAGCAATCCAGCAAGCACAAGCGCTAGGTTCAGACGAGCAGGAGAAGAACACTATTGAGCAGGAGGACGGGCATGGGTGTGGTGAATCTAAGTGATAAAGAGATAAGGGAGAGAGAAAACTATAAAAGCTGGGAAGACCAAGACTTTCACCTACCAAAAACAATAAACAAAGACCAAGACTTTCAAGAATGCACATCAGTGGTTAGAGGAATCGATATAAAATACTTTGCGTCCACAAGTGCCTGTCTTGTAATGGTTGGAGAATATGCACAGACATTTGTAGTTTCCCCAATCATATATTTGTTCATGTACATAAATCATAAATTTAAGAAGACCAAGACTTTTCGTAAGACAACTACAAGTCATTAGAGATGGCTAACTTTCTCTATTCAAAAAGGAAAACAAAAGCATGTGCTTTGAGCTAAACAAGAAAAAGGGTCAGGCACAACAACCACACTAAACAATCCATTAAGCAAGTTGCGTTGTTTCACTCTGGCAATGGTGAAGGAGTCACAAATAACCATCTAACAGTATGATCTACTGGAAATTATGGTCTATGCATAAAACTCATGAACAGGAAAATCGTGTTCAAAAGGACTAGCATTCTCCTATTAAGCGGCTTTCTATCATTGACTACTAGCTCAGCACCCTTCAGCAGATCATTGCCACCTATCTTGCTGTGAATTTTTAGCACTGTCATTGCCGCATATAACAAAAACTCAAGAAGTCCAAGACTTTCCAGGATGTAATTTGGCTTTGTTACTTCACTTTTCACATGGTTTTTTTTTATCCTCATTTAAATAAAATATTATTTAATAATCGGCATTGATTGTTGTTCTCTTGCTCAAAATCAACAATAATGTTCGTCTAACTTTTTTCATGTTTAATCATATTTTAATTATTCATTCATTTATCTCTATGGTACTTGTCTATTAGAATTATGTCTAGATTTTTATGTATCTTATCAAATATAAGCTTAATAAAAGCAAAAAGAAAAGCTAAAAAGAAAAAAAAACAGCAAAAAAATGAAGAAGAAAAAAAAATGAAGGAATGGGGCAAGGGAGGGCACCGCCATTCCCACAGCCACTGCCATGCCGTTGGCGTCAGCACCACTGCCAAGGCGACTCATTCCAATGCTATTGCCACCATTGCAGCCGGCAAAACTAGCCAGATCAACCATCACATCCAATTACCTTTAATTATCTAATGACTGCTGTAACTTGATCCAGAGGGGAATTCACAACATAAAGAATGAATTCTAGGATTCACGATTTCTCACTTGCGTCATCAAAAGTTGGGTTCCATGTGAAGTCCACCTCATCCAACAGTAAATAAACCTATTCTTAAAGGCTTGACTACCTAATTGAAACTAGTAAGTTCTTAGCATTTCTTTTTTATTTTTTAATCTTTAAAGGATGAACAACCAACTACACCACCAACTACACCACCAATAAAACGAGGGCTGATATTTTATAATCTCAAAGCATGATGGGCAAGCTGAGAAGAAGTCAACATATTGCAGTGAAGATTTAGCTCAATATACTCAACTTCTTTACCTCAAAGAAAGCAACTTCATCCATGCACTATTGTCCCATATGAGAAAAAATTGACAGCGGCACCCACATTGGCCCAACAGTAAGCGCCAATAACCACTTCAACCGAATGAAGACCCCACCAGCCACACATGCAAGTTTATCATTCCCTGCACAGATACATACGGACAGCAAGCTACTAGGACAACTTAAGCACGCTTCAAGCATAACAATGTCACAATCCAATATAAAATCACAATGAATCCAAAGAATCACTTTCTTACATGGATACACATACCAAGGAGGTCCAATTATGCACAAGTACACCAGACAACTAATGGCTTTACTTGACTCGAATCAGGGCAACATGTAATACCATCATTTTTTATATGTTTCAAGCCTTGAATTGCCCCAATTTGATGGAAAACAAATGTAATATCAATGCGGCATCTCTCTATATGTTCACACAACTAGAACACTACCGAAATGATATTGAAATCCTCACATTCCCCATGTGAACAAAAGCAGCCAGCAAACACCCTTATTATATTCAAGGCTGGAAACGATGACAATTTGATGAGCCATCAATATCCACACATGCCCATCTCACTATGCATATTTATGCACCTCAAGGACTATGTATATAAAGTCATACGTAGGTCATCTGTATACTCACTTCTCACGTCCAGCAGCTTAGAGGAGTAATACCATGTACATCTTCAACGTCAGTTAACACAGCAAATGCACGCATGAACAGCGAACATCAAACACACGTGACCCATATTTGACATAGTAAAAGCACACATAATCGCATTTCTATCAACTCTATACGGGAAATGCAGTAAGAGACGAGCAGTGCAACTGGGACATCAAAACGTTGGTAAGCAGAATGCAATAGGAATTAACTATCTACGACTGAGTCAGGCATTCTGTCGAACAGGTAAAACGCCTCCCCGTTAAAGAACTAATATACGCCATCTTCAAGCAGCGATTCACTTTAGTCATTACTAACAGCAACAACCAAGGTCCAGAACATCAACGGAAACTGAGAAGGAGGAGAGTCGATGAAGAAGCCTCTCCTCTGGAAATTCAAGAAAAACAGAGAGCTCAGCTCGATTCATTGAACAGAAAGCCGAAAACCATAGAAAGAGAGAGAGAGGACTTGGCTTTAGCGATCGAACGGCAAGGAGCCGAGCAGGAGTAGCCGTTGTCGTCGGAGCAAAGGCCAAGAGACGTCGGAAACTGAGCTGGAGCTCTGCCGAACTCAGTGCTCTCTCCCTTGCTAAGATTCTCCTTCCATCGTCTTCTCACGGCTTCTGCGAGGGAGAAATGCCGAGGGCGAGGCCGAGCTTCCCGTCTTTTTCCTGGGCATACCTGTTAAAACGGGCGAGTGGGGTCGAATTCTGGGTAAGTCGAGAATAACTAATACCCGTCCCATCAATATTATTAAAACACTTCGATATTTAATTCACTTTACGAAAAATCATGGCCAAATAGAGATTAGAATACAGAGTGAGCAATCGAGCCTGAGATCAAGTGGAGATGATAAAGAATGAAGAGAATGTCATAGAGGTGAATTTGATTTAAATAAATTGTAAACTTGTTTATGAGTTGTTCAAAAAAATCTATATTATGTTTAAATCCATTTACTTAATATACTATTCCATTTATAAGATCAAAGTCAGAGATTCAATTAAAATTATTTTCTTTTTCTTTATTTTATCCACCATCTATTTTTTTGTTTATTACTTCCATCTATTTTTCTCTTTTTTTTTTAATCCAAAATACATGCTTCATTTGTCAACAGAAATTTAGATGTCAACAATTTCTTTCTAGGTTTGTGCTTCCCTTATTCTTTTACTTTTTTGTAGTGGGCTTTGCACTATGAAAAAAAATATTAACCCTTCATTCAAGCTTTTTTTTTTTTTTTTTTTTTAATAAATCATTTCTAAAACATGGACTAAACCCTAAATTCGCTTCTAGCGATTACATTGGTCCCCCCTTAGAGCAAATGGTCAATCTAGTGATGCGTTCTTGGCTTCACAGAATCATTAATAAATTGCGTACGATAACAATATTTTTGGGCGCCTGCAAAAAATAAAAAAAATTGAAAATCGACCCCTCTAAAGATTCATTATTGCGAATTAGAGCTTAGAAGGGGGAGTCAACAAATATAAGAGAGTCACTCACTTTTAGGAGAATAGAACATGAAATGACGACTTGGGCTTTTTAGGGTTTAGCAACCCAAAGTGTGGATTTTTTTTTTCCTCTTTTGTAAAAAATAATCTAATGGATGAGTCCTTACGTGTAATATTTGCCTCGTGCTCGAAGTTTAATGTTGTAAAATCAAAGGCTAGGAAATAAGGAAAAAAATGGTATTAAATGGCAAAATATGAAAGGATGGCAGTAATTTTTCCAAGTGCAATTTAAAAAAAAAAAAAAAAAAAAGCCAAAGGAGGTAAACCCACGTCTCATCTTGCCTAGAATTATGAACTTTTAGGAGGCTATTGAGGAGACATAAAAACAAAATTAATCGCATACTTTAAGTACATTTATACACATTTCAGATTGGTCAACGCTACCCTCTCAATCCGCAACGCATATATTTGACTATTCATCCCATGAAATTAATTCATTTATTTGGACACCAAGTAAATTGACATTCGTTCGATTTTATTATCGTAAATAGTCATTTTGTAAATTTTATGAGTGAGCTCGCATGCTCTTCGTACTGGATTACACAAAAATTACACGGTTTTGTCTTTTACATATTTATTATTAGATTTAAATATCTTGATTAAAAAAATCTCATTCTAAATAGTTTCTCCGAATTATAATAATAATTATTTTTATTTTTTCTTTTAAAGTGGGTTATTCTGTTCGAAGCTTCCTCACGATAAAAGCGCGCACATGTTCTCGAAGGCCGAATTATCTGGTAGGCTTCAGGTGCACGCTACTTGCTATGGATCCGCACTATGACTGCCTTATCCACCGTTGAAAAGCAGCTCTCTCGCATGATCGATGATGGACCGTGGGTGCATCATTGCGAGACGGACCTCATGCCTGTCTAATAATCGCAGCCGCTCCCTTTGACGGCTTCCTATCTGATTTTTTTTTTATTAACACACCTATCGGACTAGATTTGATTTTTTTTTTTCACATCGGAGCCTCTTCTTTTTATTTAATTTTAAAATTTATTATATTCATGGGACCCATCCTTATCTACAATTGTTCATAAATCCCACAACACGTGTCGTGAAGCTCGATGCACTGATGTTAGATTAGGGCAAAATTAAATGGATGCTCTGGATATTTTGTAAAATCATCAGGATTTCATAACATGTTGTCCTATGATACTTATTAAATATTTAAATAGAGAAATATTATTCTTTTTGATGTACTGTCTCCCTTGTATCTTTTACAAGTAATGTTTTGAGAACGATAATCTTTCTTTGTTAAGTACAATTAAAATGCTCCAATGATGAGCAAGTCATATCAAGGCTTTGTATTATGACATCGTATATCAAATTGAATTCGAGGCATGATACCTTGTCCCATGTGCTGATCGAGCATTGATACTATTCACCCATCTTTGACAACATAAATAAACAAACCATTTTCAATGCTAATTCGTGTTGATACTAAGAAAATATCCTCTTTCATCAAAGCGGTAAGTGAGGCGATGACAAAGAAGAAATATGCAAATCTAAGTGAGGATCAGAATGCTCAAGATTTATTCAAGAATCGAGTCAGTCACCTCTCACTATACGAATTAACTTTTGAAGATTAAGTGAACACAATCCTCGAACTTGATGAGTGATCCAATCTAAAGCTCTTCACATTTTCCAATTCCAATTTATCTTAGGAACATTCTCGTACGCATTAAAGAGCAGTTGATATCCCCACTTACGTCATGCGAATTTCCACCCCCTCCTTTATATCCCACCAAATCAAGAGCTCCATTTCAATGTTAACCCATAAAAAGAAAAATATAAAAGGAAGAAGAAGAAATAGACAAAGTCAGTCCAAGCATGTAATGGACACTATGATGTCGCATGAACCTCTCTCTCTCTCTCTCTCTCTCTCTCTCTTCCATAAAATGACAAATTGGATCCAACCAACAAGAAGCAGAGTTCTTGGTAAACACGGTTTGATGAAAGTTAGAAGTTGAAGCTTTAGAGCTTTGGTCAGGCATAGAGCGTCCTTTGTCTTTAGGGCTTTGATTTCGACGATAAAATGTATGAAATAAGGAGCAAAGATCAAAAGTCTTCTTGACAATATACGCGATTGTCAGATTTTCAGAATCAACATAGTTGCTCTTGCAAGAGGTAAAGCATAAACTACAGAAGAATATAATAAAATGGTGGGGAGAGGAGCTTGGAAAAATCCATATAGAGCAGGTGAGGATCAAATTTCGCTTCTTTGTGGTTTCCATGGATGCTGATTCTTTTAATCGACAATCATACAATTTCAATTGAATCATTGTTAGGTGATGACCACGACTCATCTTATTACGCAACAAGGAAGGGGAGGGAATTTGAGAGATTACAAGCTTGTCAATAATTAAATATTGTGATCAATCATTGTTCTCAATATTTGATTGAGGGTTTTCGACTATAGTTAGGCCCTAAATGTTGAGGTTGCATGATATGTACCCACATTAATATTGTTTAGCACGAATTTTCTCTCAAGGTGAAACTGAATATTTCAAATAGCCCGCAAATGTGAAACTTATTCATATGAATAGACTTGAGAGAAAAAAATAAAAGAAAAAGAAGTGCTCATCGAGCCCAGCTCGACCTAGTCCAATTGTAAGAAATATATGGGCGAGCTTGGACCAATAATTGTACATTTAGAGCTTGGAGCTACCGAGACTTGCTTGATATGATTTTATTTTTTAGCAAAATGAAAAATCTGAACAAGCCTCGGCAAGTAATTATCTTTTTGGGCTCAGGCTCACTCGAGAGCTATTATTCACGTGAATAAAGTATAATGTTTTCCAAAATCATAGTTTAGGGTCGGTATGAATTTTAATGCTTATAACTAACTTGGTCTGTCTAGTCTTGCCTATTGAATGGTTCTTTAATTAATTAAAGTGAAGTCCCAGCCAAATGACTTTCTTGAACTTATTACCTGAATTGTATGTCAAGTCTAATTGCAATGCCATCCATTGGGATTAAGGCCCAAGAGTTGGGCTATCTACGTTTTAATGCCTCTGAAAGTATGATGTTAGGATTTGGCACCGTTGCGTGGAATCCACATTAAACTTTGATTTTGTTATGCCATATAAACAATTACGAGAGTAATCAGACGAACAAATTATATATATACTCACCCCAATGCAACCAAAAACAATAAGAAATACTAGGGTGCTGCCTCTTCCACATCTGAAAAAGGAGTGACCCTTTTCATGATTTTGTTTTTCCCAATTGACCCTTACGATTATGTTAATGCAGAACTATGGGGAAGCGTTGACCACTTGTGATGGTGGCGTAATTGTACAAGCTGATATTCCACAAATGCGAGGTCATGAGGATAATCCACGTGCAATGGTAGTGCCCGTATCTTTCCTCAATCGCGACAGGAGCTCTGGCAGCTTGGTGGGGTTATAGTGATGAGACTCGCCCACTCGAGAGTGGTTTTGGATGACGATCTTCTCGCAATTTTAGATCAAAATACTTCGTGGCAGACGCGAGGCTTTCATGATGACTCAACAAAGCAACAGAGCATAATCTCCCTGGTCGCTCCTCTCCGCCTTTCCTTTACAACAAAGAAAAAGAAAATGTCCTCTGAGATGGTGTGAGAATTTAAATAGAAGAAAGATGAACTGTGAACTTTAACAAGAACGTGCATTGACATTTAGTTGTCATATTTGCCAACTCGAAAAAAAGTTCTCCACCCTACTTTTGCATCTCTACCATACCTGTTATTGAAAGGAAGAAGACTTTGAATATAGACCAGGATAATCAACATCAAGATACAGATAAATCTTATTTAGAGCATGTCGCCAAAAATAAAAATAAAAAACAGAGCATATTGGTGCACCTACCAAAATTAATAGCTTTTTCATTTTTTGCTTTTGTCAAGTTGCAAAAGATGAAAACAACTACATCAGTTGCCTACCTCAGCAGTGTTTGCGTTTGATCCTCCCAAGAGATTTTGCCAAATACAGATGACAGTGGGATATACTGCAAAACAAGCACAGTCGAGAGAATTCAGGTCAATGAGCTAGGGCATAAAAAACAGATATTTGGTAGAGAAGATACAGCAAACGATTAAATTGTAGAACAATATTAGTTTAAGAGCAACAACTTTTCATAATTCTCACGCAAATCATAATGCATTCCCATTTAAAAATTCTTTATGTGTCATCCAAGTGCAAAAATAAGCAATTTTTGGCCATCACACAAAATTCCAGATATATAATATATATAGTCGGGCACATTTGACGCATCATAATTCCAGCACTACGAGCAAGTCTACGTAGGTACTTTTTGTTCGAGGAATAGTCACTGGCTGTACCAGGTTAGCATTATAACCATTTCATTGTGTACTTCCTTGGTAAAAAAACAGAAGCAACCCAAATGTCAACGTTGGACCTTCAACAGCTGGTTTATGGACATTTATGTGAAGCATGTCCATGGAAAAATATGAAAATTTTAGCATTGAGTTGAGGAAGCGGAATGGAACCAGTGTAAAAGAAAAGAAGTCCGAATCATTACCTGAAGAACAAAACTCAAGACAGTGGAGAGAAATCTTCCTGTTGGTTCCAAACTAGATCAATCACAATAAGTGGGATTTCTTGGATGAGGTGCCAGTAGTTGCCGAAAAGAGAGGATCCATCCTTCAGAATCTCACATTGAATTATGCGGAATACTTTGAGGGAGGGGGGAAGCCATCCTCCGGCAAGTACCCAAAATTCAAGCTACTTACAAAATATAACTGTTTGAGAGATGGGGAATGGCAGTGAAGGCCACTTGATGGTCTTTCTACTCATATTTTCTCATCCAAAGAGAGGTTAGAGAGGAAGGAAAAAGAAGACTCCATACATCATATATCCTCTGCTGTTGATAGTCTTTCCATATTCCTCATATTTCTCGTACAAAAATCTTGAACAGGACAATCGATTAGTCCTGAATAACAATTACCTTTCATGAGCAACGAACAACAATAAGAGTGATCGGACAAAAATGAAAAACCAAGACAAGAACAGGGATACTTTGCTTTATATTGTCAGGAATTAGTGACACTTTTGATGGTTTTTCCTTTTGCTAAAAAACTCTTATGATTATGATAACCAACAAGAATGGGAGACCACTGATCACTGGTGGTGGTGACTTATTCTAAAAATGTGAGGTCAGGAGATCGAATGACTTGGTAGGGCCTTACAATGCTTAAGAATGATTGCCTACACCTGTTGTTATATCTGGAATGCTCAAAATGCAGTAAACTTTAACCATAAATCACCTGATCCTGAAACTGTCACACATATTAGAGAAGCTCATTTAGACTGGGTAGCCTGTAATGCAAGAGAGATAAGTCATGATTGGGTAGGCAAAGGTAGGGCGTGTAGAGTAAATCTGAGACAGGTTTTGTGAAAATTCACCGTGATGGGTCTTATAGAAGGAACTAAACATGGCTGTTGTTAGGATATTGGCCAGAGATGAAACAGGGGAGAAAATTACCTGCAGGGGTGTCGTGGTGCAAACTAGACCTGCAAAGAAAACTGAATTACTTGCTGTTCAAAAGAGCAATGAAGCAGCTAAAGAAAAAACTGAACCAAGGCAGTAGGGAGCTGAATGCAGCTGAGGTATACAAGGATATCATCAATTTTCCCAAGTAGTGCAATTAAAGACTAAAGGACGCTCCTGCCGGGATTCAAGAAGCTAAAGATCATTTTGCAGCTCTGAATTTTAGTTGTATTTCACGAAAAGCAAATGCTTGTGCCCATTAGGTAGCTATGCCAAGATTGGGATCTACATCCGCATCCCCCATCCTTCTTATCACATTTGCTTATATCAACAGTGAGTTACTGGAGTAAAAAGAAAAAACCCCGTTGAGGACACACATGACACACCTAAATGTCAGTCTCTGACCTCCAGTAGTTGGGTTCTAGAAATTCTATGAGAAACATCTCCTCGGGAAAAAATCAATCCGTATTAAGCATCGAACTGAATAACAGAACAAAAATTGATGCCTTCCAACCCAAAAACTGACCCCAACCCAAGAAAGCTGACTTTACGTGGAACAACGAATTGTGGCAGATAGCAAATGGAAGCAAAAGAATGAAAGAAGTTATAAGAATTACCTGAAGAAGGCAAAGTAGTCAACGGAGATAAATCTTTTGTCATGGCTCAGGTATGATCAATTTCAATTCATTGGATCCGAACACCACCAATGTAGTTGAGAGGGATCTCTTGGATGAGGGGCCGATAGTCGCCAGTGAGTTTTGAGCATCGATCTTTCAAAATCTCGCATAGAAATATATCCAGTATTTGGACAGATCATAGTCTTCCTTATTACTACTTTCCGCCTTTCCTTGACAACAAAGAAAACGAAAATGTGCTCTAAGATAGTGTGGGAATTTGAATAGAAGAAAGAGGAACCATGAACTTTAACAAAGAACTCAGATATGAATGGCTTATGCTGCAGGCCTCATTCAAATTTAGTTGTCATATTCGCCAACTTGAAAACACCTGTTTTAAATCTTATTTTTTTGGGTCTTTACTGTAGCTGCTACTTTTGGAAGTAAGAAAGCTTCTTTGATTGACTATTAATATAGACCTCGATTATTGACATAATAATACAGATTAATTTTTTAGAGCATTTCACCCAAAAAAAAAAAAAGTAGTTTAAAGTACATTAGTACTCCTACCAATAAAAAATAGCTTTTTGTTTTTCTTTCGTCAAGTTGCAACGGATGAACATAAGCACATCAGTTGCTTACCTCGGCACTGGTTGCATTTGATCCTCCTGAGAAATTTTTCCAAATAAAGATAACAGTGGGATATTCTGGAAAACAATCACAGTTGAGATAATTCAGGTCACTGAACTAGGATATAGAAAATTAAAAAAAAAAAGATATTTGGAAGAGAAAACATAACAAACACCAAAGTTGTGGAAAAATAACAATATAAGAGCAACAATTCTTCATGATTCTCACGCAAAGTGTAGTGTATTTCCATAAGTGGAAATATAAGCAATGTTTGGTCATCAATCAGTTCAAGATATATCATCAATACATACAGGCACATATATGCATCATAATTTCAGCACTGTTAACAAGTCATGTAAGTATTATTTGTTTTGAGGAATAGTCACTTGTATCAAGCAATGGTTGGTTGGCTTGCTGTACCACATTAGAA
Source organism: Eucalyptus brandiana (assembly GCA_014182725.1). NCBI lineage: Eukaryota > Viridiplantae > Streptophyta > Magnoliopsida > Myrtales > Myrtaceae > Eucalyptus > Eucalyptus brandiana. The sequence continues at coordinate 8,835,164 of CM024669.1, forward strand.
TTATAACCATGTCATTGCTTGCCTCCTTGTCAAACAAAACAGAGCAACCCAAAAGTCAACATTGGACCTTCAGCAGCAGTTTGTGGAAATTTAGGTGAAGCTTGTCCACATGAACCTTTTAGCATCGAATTGAGGATTCAGAATAGAAATGGATCCTGAAGCAGCAACGGTAACTAAAAAACAAGTGTGCAAGAAAGAAAGAAGTCCAAATCATTACCTGAAGAGCAAAATTAGAAATTGGATAGATATCTTCTTACTGGATCCGAACTCGATCAACTATGATGAGTGGGATTTCTTGGATGAGGTGCCCATAGTTGCCACTGAGTTTTGAGCATCAATCTTTCAGAATTTGAAATTGAATTATGTCGGATACTTGGCGGAGGGAAAGAAGCCATCCTCTGGCACGTTCCAATAACCTATAAAATGTAGCTGCTTGAGAGTGGAGAGATGGCTGTGAAGACCACTTGATAATCTTTCTATGTTCCTCATAGTTCTATCCAAAGAGATGTAGAGATGAGGGAAACATAATACTCCATGCTTCTTACATCCTCCACTGTTGATACTCTTTCCACATTCCTCGTATTTCTCACCCAAAAATCTGAAAGAGGACTATCAATTAGTTCTGAATAAAAATTACCTTTCATGCTTAGAGTGATCAGAACAAGATTATAGGCATACTCAATTGATAGCAACAAAATATGAACAGGGATACCCTCTTGATGATTTTCTTTCTGTTTTTTTTGCTGAAAAATTCTTGCAATTATGTTAACTCACAAGTATGGGAGACCACCAATCACCAGCGATGGTGACTTGTTTGTATGCTGTGATAACTCCTAAGAATGATTGCCTACACCTGTTGGCAAATCTGGAAAGCTCAAAATGCAATCACTTTTACCCATAAATCACCAGATGCTGAAACTGTCACTTGTACAGGTTAGAAAAGCTGTTTTGCAGTGTTTTTCCAGTAAAAATGTAAGTTAGGTCATGATTGGGCTGATGCAAGGCACGGTGCATGGAGTAAACCTGAGCTGGGTTTTGTTAAGATTAACTAAGACGGGTCTTACATAACATGCCGTCGTTGGGATTGAGGCCAGAAATGAAACAGGGGAGATGGTTGCCAGTAGAGGAGGCTGAATTACTTGCTGGTCGAAAGAGCATTGCGGTGGCTAAAGAAAAAAGTAGGACAAGGCAGTAGAAGAGATGGATGCAGCAGTGGCATACGAGGATATCATCAACTTCCTCAAGCAGCGCAATTGGAGACTAAAGGAAGCTCTTGCTGGGATTCAGGCAACTAAATATCATTCTTTCACCCCTGCATTTTACTTGTATTTGATGATACGGCGGCTTCTGGAAATCCTATGCGACACTTCTCCATGGGAAAAAATTAATTCGCACAAAGCATCGAATTGAAGAACAAAAGCGAAATTGATGCATTCAAGACCAAAAAGCTTACCTGGAACCTAGAAAACTGACTGCACATCGAAGGATGAATCGCGGCAGTTAGCAAATGAAAGCGAAAGTGGATCAATTTCACTTCACCAGATTTGAAACTAATCAATGCGCATGCCAGGGATTTCTTGGATTTTCCTTAAGTTTATGTGAGACATCTACATGAAGGGAAAATCAGTTTGCATCGAATTGAGGAAGCAGAATGGGAAATCGATGCCTTCAAAACCATAAACTTACCCGAACCCTAAAAACCTTATGTACCGGTGACGAATCAATTCATTGAATCTCGAACCCAATCAATCTCGATGTCGGGATCTCTTGGATGAGGGGCCAATAGTCGCCAAAGTGTGTTTTGAGCATCGATCTTTCGTAATCTCGCATCCTTCTATCCACAATTCTTGGAGGGAGGGAGGGAGGCCATCCTTTGGCAAGTCCCTCAACTTCGGGCAATTTGAAATCCCTAAACATTGGAGAGAGGAGAGATGCTTGCGAAGGCCATCTGATAGTCTTTCCACGTTCCTCATATGGCCAATCCAAAGAGAGGTAAGAGAGGAAGGAAAGAGAAGACTCCAGGCATCCTCCTCATCCTCCTCCTCCTCAGGAAACCGCACCTTCTCTCCCTCCCCTCCCATGTTTTTTCCAATAATATCTAGAAACGTGAGGGATGTGAGCGGGGTAAGCCCCATTCTCTCACCGGCTGTTTCATATTCTCGCACTCACAATGAAACGCTTGCAAATTGGGAGGCAAACCTCCTTCGGGCAAGCATTGGATATTTTGGCAATGCCTAATGGATATGTTTCGTAGGGATGTAAGATGACGCCACTTTGGTAGAGACTTTATCTTCGGGCAGTTAGAGAGAGAGACATGTGACAAGGTGATGAGAAGGGGAAGGGAATCTATTATTTCCAATGCCCCGCACCCACTTATATCCAAAGAAGTGAGATTGTTACAACTCGTGATACTGGTGATAGACTTTATCTTCGGACATCTCTCAAGTGTAAGGCTTGATAGAGTGAGGGGAAGGGGAGGAAAGTCCTCTATCTGACAACAGTCACTTATACTCAATCCAGTGAGATGGGAGAGCGTGTGAAGGAATTGTGGTAGGCTTCTTAGATTCCAACAATTGCGAATTCCCATAAATTCGAGTGATTCTATGGTGATTTCTTCCAGTGATTCCACTCCCTCGCAGTATTTAATATAAAATGTCTTTAGAGTAGCAAGTCTATCTTTGGTAGAGGGACAACATGTCAGAGAATCACATTTACTTGTACATGAAGATTGAAGTTGAGATATCGGGTTGTTGCTGTTGGGGTCATATGAAGAAATGGTTGGCATTATGAGTTTTGGACACCGTTCAATAGACAAAAAATTAAGTGTGTACATCTTGCTCGGAAGCTTTTCTAAACTGGTGCAATTACTCAATTTCATCTTTTCAAGGTTGCATGGCAGCTCAATTTCTGTTTCTCCTGCCACGAATGATGTGAACTGAGGACAGCTTACGATGGTTAATTCCAGGAGGCAAGTAAGATTTAGCATTTCATTTCCATCTTGCCACAAATATTTTAACTGGTTGCACCCTCCTATATGAAACTCCTTTAGCTTGATCAAGTGGCTCATAAACCCAAGATCAAAGCAAACAAACTCTGTAAGATTCTTAATTGTAAGAATGGTCAAAGAAGTTAGGTTGATCAAGCTCTTCAAGATCTCTTTGTTACAATCCTCGAGGAACAACTCATGGAGAGATGGAAGACAAACATCATTGGTTAAGTTTTTCAAATGCGGACATGAATGAATTTCAAGCTTTGTGAGATGATCAAGTTGACAAGGCAATGTCCTGACCAACGAAGGACAGCCCCGAACAATAAGATGCTTAAGACAGGAGAATGAGACTTCTTCTTTTGGGCGCCCAACATAAGGAGACCAATCCTTCCATGCCAACATCTCTTCGAACTTCAAAGTGGTTAAGGATGAAAAAGGCCTTGTACCTCCGTAAAATTCAAAGCCTATCATTCTTATTGCATGTAGACCTTTAAGAGATAATTCCTTAAGTGAAGGTAGTTGTCCAATCATAGACAGCGACATAACATTAGGACAATCCCACAAGCATAAAGACACTATTTTATAATAGGATGTACAATCTAACCATGATGGGAATACTGCACCACGATAGTTCAAAATAGCGAGATTTTCAAGATTAGTGTGAGGTCGCAAAGAGTCAAGCACCTGTGCTTCACGCTCATGATTATGGAGATCTCCCAAATGTTCACCCCAATGCAAAAATAAGTTGGTAAGGCCTAGCTTTCGAAGCAAATTAGCATCAACTGCATCTGTAACTTTTTCCACCTTTTGCAATTCTGATATGAATAATTCTCCTTCAAGATTTGGCAAGTTCTTTAACTCTTTCAACTGCGACCCTTTCTCAAGTCCTATCACAAATTTGGACAACATAATAAGATTTTTTAAATTACTGATACTCAACGGCATCTCTTTTAGACTCTTTGTATCTCTAATATCAAGAAACTGTAAGCTGATTAACTTTGTGATACCTTGAGGCAACTTTGAAAGCTTTTGACAACCTCTTAAAATCAAAGCTTGTAATTTGCACAAGGTGCCAATTGACTCAGGTAGCCTCTCAATATGAGTGTACGAGAAATTGAGGTATCGAAGATGTTTTAAATCACCAACACAATTCGGTACCTCTACGATGTTACAACGACATAACGAGAATACTCTCAAGTACTTCAAGTTTGTTAGCAAGTCATGTAGCACCTTGTTGGAAATAAAGAAAGAGCCCCCGCAAGATCCATCACGCACTAGAATTAAACTTCTTAGTGCCTTCATTCCTTGATATGGTTTCAAGCATTTTGATGTAACATACCACGATGGGATGAATGATGCATAACGAGTTTTTTCAAGAGATGATACATCATGTTCATTACTTACTACCCGAGACCCCCCTGAGCTAAAGCAAGTCCCACCCAAAATTGACTTTGCTAGATCATTCAAAAGATCATGCATTGAAAACTTAGATGCATCGATACTTGATTGTTGAAGAAATGACTTGGATACTAACTCATCAAAGTGCTTCCGTCCCAATTTCAAGATATTCTCATTTTCTTTTTGCCCATCTAAAAGTCCCTCTGCTATCCATAAGAGTACCAACTCATCCCTCTCAATTTCGTAATCCTTGGGAAATACCGCACAATAAGCAAAACATCTCTTTAAATAGGAAGGAAGATGGACATAGCTCAATTTTAAAATTGGGAGAACCTCATCATTCTCTGCCGTAAGAAGATCCCATATTTTGTTATTTAAGGTATCTTCCCATTCATTAGGATTACTTTTAGTACGTAGGACACCGCCCAACATCTTTGCCGCCAAAGGTAAACCTTTACATCTTTCAGCTATTTTCTTGCCTATTATTTTAAAAGCCGGGTGGCTCTCAAAATTTGTTACTTCAAGAGCATGAAATGCCAATAAGCTTATACAATTATCAAAGGACAATTCCCTCAAATGATATGGTGAAGCTCTTGTTATGGAAACAACATTAAGGTTGCGAGTCGTGATGATGATCTTGCTTCCGCTAGCCCCCACTTCAAATGGCTTTAAGAGGGTGGTCCATTTTTCATACTTCTCATTCCATATATCATCTAAAACCACAAGAAACTTCTTCCCAGCTAGATTATCCTTCAACTTAACTTGAAGCTTGTTAAGATCTTTGTCGTCTTCGGACGACCTAGTGATCGACTGCAAAATAGTTTTTGTTATGTCAAGGACATCAAAAACATCTGACACACAAACCCATGCTTTCTTCTCAAAACAACTATTCACTTTGGCATCATTATATAGCCGCTGAGCCAAGGCCGTCTTTCCAACACCGCCCATCCCAACTATGGGGACTATGCTTAGTGTGGCATCAGAATTTTTGACCTCACGGATCAATAGTTGGAGTATCTCCATTTCTTCCTTCTCCCTGCCGACAAACCGAGGCTCCGGCAGAGAACTAGTGGGATCCCTTTTGTTGCTGTAGTTGGATCTATCCACAACATTGTCTCTCAAACTTAGATAATCCCTCCTTTTGACAATCGCTTCAAACCTACCATTGATATCTTGGACTTTAGTGTCAGACACGAGTGAGCCCGGTCGTGTAAAAGAAAAGAACTTCCTTTTCCATTGACCTCTACTTGTTCTGGATTCTACCTCCGACTTAAGTTGAGTGGCTTTGATGTCGAACTCATCGAGCAAGTCTTCTATGTCAAAGGCCAAGTCCCTAACATCATCGAGCCACAGCTTCACTAGACAATTACCGCTAAGTTGCTTTTCCTCTGCATCATCCACCACTGCATTGATTGTGACTAGTATCCTCTTCCAATCATCAAGGATGGTGGTGTCAATTCCTTCCCGTTGCACATAGTCTGATGCCAAAGAACTCAACTTGTCAAACAAGGTCTGAAAGAAGGAACCCAAAACGATCTCCCCAATGGCCATGGGTGAATCAATCACTGTTGAGAACAACAAAGTGTTTTGGTGAAGTAAAGTAAAATGAGCTAATGGAAAGAGAAAACTATGAATTCCAGGAAGACCAAGACGTCCACTTACCAAAAAGAACAAAAAAAAGGACCAAGACTTTCAAGGGATGCACGCCAAAGTTTAGACAAATCAAACTAAAATAGTTTTTTGTCCAAGAGTGCCTGTTTTGTCAATTGTTCTCCCTTTTCTTCGGATCCAAACTTTTCTTGTGGGCATCCAAAACAGAGGATAAATGTGATTTTTCTTCATATGACCAACTTAGAGCTCACATATTTTCGTCAAAAACTTCATTACTTATGAGTGTTGTGTTGGCTTTTCACACATTCATATATTATTAGAATCTCTATGATTTCATTGTCCTTGTTTTTTTGCTTTATTGTTGAATATGCGATCAATGTAGGCTTTTACGTGGCGGTTACATTGCTGAAAATTTGCATATGTTTAAGATATGAGAAGATTATCGGTTCCTCCTTCAATGTGAATGACCGCGTAAAGACATCAAAGGTGACTAATTTTGTCCGTTCAATAAGGAAAACAAAGCACATGCTTTGGGCTAAACAAGAAAAAAGGTCAGGTGCACCAACTAATCCATTAACCAAGTTGCTTTAGTTTACTTTGCAAATAGTGAAGGTGTCAATAATCATTAATTAACATTACATAATCTACTAAAAATTATACTTATGCATCAATCCATCGTTTTCTTATCAAGCGATTCCGATTATCAACTATTACCTTTGCTGCGAAGTTTTACCATTGTAACTGCCACTTAAAGCCTCTATTGATCGCATATCCAAAGTATGCGATCAATGAGCGGAATCGTTCGGAGAGCACGTGCTTTCCATCCAGCCTTTATTGAAGGAACGAACGTACTTTGTGGCTGCTGCCACCACCGCTAGAGGACGATGACGGGGGATCGAGCGAAGTAGAGTGATCGAGGACATGAGGTCAACAACGAAATTTTGGACACCGACACTTGTTGATAGACGACTTGTGAATAGCTAATGGAAAATGTTGGTCTAGTTTTTGATATAGCCAAGTATAGGAAACTTTGGCTTTTGTTGTACCGACAAAAGACGTCTATCAAGTTTACGTTAATAAAAAAAAAAGTGCTTGGTCGATATCTATGTGTATCTAGTGTGCATCATTTCAGTGTTTAGGAAGGGAGTTGTTGGATCCACTTCCGCCATATACATTGCGTAGGGACCAAAGAATGTGTAACAAGACCCCCATATGGATTCTTCGAAGTCCATTGATATAAGAAAGAAGGATATCTAGGACAAGGAAAGAAGTGTGGCGACCCTAATGGATTGGGGGATGTTAGGGGGTGTCACAGCATTATTGGTCCCCACCAACAATGATGAGAGAGAGAGAGAGAGAGAGAGTGCTAAAATCCATGGAGTGATGTGTTCTTGGCTTCGCAGCCCCACCAACTGATTAAATATCATAAGTTTTTTTGACGCCTTAAAAAATTAAAATTAAAATTAAAATTAAAATTGACCGACTAAAGATTCTTTAGCATAAATTAGAACTCAAAAGGGGGAGTCAACAAATATGAGAAAGTTACTCACTTTTAGGAGCGTACAATATAAAATGACAAGTTCGGCTTTTTAGGGTTGAATAATATGCGAAGTCTGTTTAATACCAGATTAATGCGCATTATAAAAGATGAACAATCTCTAAAAAATTTCCGACATAGAATACCTTTTTCTCTAACAAGACACTGAGTCATCGTGTGGTCTTTTTTTAATGAAGCACAATTTTAATTTCCATAATTCAAAATTTAATTTTTTTTTATCACAACCACCTTCACATTTTTCTCTATCTTGAAAGAAAATACATGGATAAGTTTTCCAGCACTAAACTATCATTGGTTTTCACACGATGAAAACAAGTCGTCCACATGCAACACCCTTGGTGCTTCCGTAGAAACTACTTCATGTGAAGTTTAATTTGCGAATTGACTTAACTCGATTGATTACACTGGTGCACATTAAAAGAATACTAAATCACAAGCACCCTATTAATTCACCTTACCCCTTTCGGTTGATGGTAAATCTACCATATCTATATAACAAGGACTTCTTATTATAACAGTAAATATTTGAAAAGACACAACAAAAGTTATTTATTTTGTTTGGCACCGCGAAATTATAGTAAACGTGAATGAATCTCTTCTAAGAGGAATGAAGCTATCCTCTTACGATATTTATTGTTGTTTACCCAATTTAATGGACTAAAATTCCAAATAGATATGTGATTATTTCAAGTAAAATCCCAAACTTGTACTAAGTAGAATCATTCCACGTCAATGTGTGTTTAGTAAAGGGGGTGCATGACAACCAAGTAATTTCTATTCCATAAACAATTTTTTTATTTCGCACTTTTTCGAAATAGAAACCATTTGATAAACTTATTCCGTTTTTTATTTCGGAATAGATTTATTCCGTAAATAGGTTTATAATAGAAATCGAAGTAGAAATTTTCTACTTCTCTATTTCTGGAATAGAAATGAGAAATAAAAAATTTTCTCATTATTTGTCAACCGGTCCTTTATCCGTTGCCATCGACCACCGTCCATCGGTCGCCCGCCGGCCACTGGCCCCCGCCGCCATCCGCCGGTCCGCCGTCGTCCGAAAGGAAGAAATTTTGTGTCGTCATCAAACGGTTATTTTTGCTTAGAAACTCTTCTATAAATAGAATTTCTGTTCCAGAAGCTATTTTTGGAACAAAATGGTTGTCATGCGCGCCCTAAAGAAATCAATGATAAGGAGATTAAAAATTAATCTCAATGTCCTAATATTACTATCTAACAAAAATCGAAGCAACAATTCTTTGTTATTAAACTCGACATCAACTTTAATTAGGATCATAGATAGGCATGAAATCGGTTTAAGAACCAAACTTCTGTTGCTCTGTTGGCCCTTCTTTGCCTCCATAATAGAAAGATTTCAGAAAGAATAGGTGGTTGCTCTCGGGTAATAAATGCTCACTAGATGCTTTAGATAGCAAAGTTGCGGCTGCATCAGTTTGAGGGAAAAATAGAGTAAGAAGATAGATGTCTCTTACCTTTTCCGAGTAGACTTCTTGGAGCAGACCGGTGAACGGGATGAGATCAATGGCAGCAATCCAGCAAGCACGAGCGCTAGGTTTAGACGAGCAGGAGGAGAACACTATTGAGCTAGAGGATGGGCATGGGTGTGGTGAATCTAAGTGATAAAGAGATAAGGGAGAGAGAAAACTATTGAGTAGGAGGATGGGCATGGGTGTGGTGAATCTAAGTGATAAAGAGATAAGGGAGAGAGAAAACTATAAAAGCTAGGAAGACCAAGACTTTCACCTACCAAAAACAACAAACAAAGACCAAGACTTTCAAGAATGAACATTAGTGGTTAGAGGAATCGATAGAAAGTACTTTGCGTCCACAAGTGCTTGTCTTGTAATGGTTGGACAATATCCTCAGATATTTGTAGTTTCCACAATCATATATTTGTTCATGTACATAAATCATAAACTTAAGAAGACCAAGACTTTTTGTAGACAACTACAAGTCATCAGAGATGGCTAACTTTCTCTATTCAAAACGGAAAACAAAAGCACGTGCTTTGAGCTAAACAAGAAAAAGGGTCAGGCACAACAACCACACCAAACAATCCATTAAGCAAGTTGCTTTGTTTCACTCTAGCAATGGTAAAGGAGTCGCAAATAACCATCTAAGAGTATGATCTACTGAAATTATGGTCTATGCATAAAACTCATGAAGAGGAAAATCGTGTTCAAAAGGACTAGCATTCTCCTATTAAGCGGCTCCCTACCATTGACTACTATCTCAGCACCCTTCAGCAGATCATTGCCACCCTATTGCTGCGAATTTTTAGCACTGTCATTGCTGCATATAACAAAAACTCAAGAAGTCCAAGACTTTCCAAGACGCAAATTGGCTTTGTTACTTCACTTTTCACATGGTTTTTTTTTTTCCTCGTTTGAATAAAATATTATTTAATAATCGGCATTGATTGTTGTTCTCTTGCTCAAAATCAACAATAATGTTCGTCTAACTTTTTTTCATGTTTAATCATATTTTAATTATTCATTCATTTATCTCTATGGTACTTGTCTATTAGAATTATGTCTAGATTTTTATATATCTTATCAAATATAAGCTTAATAAAAGCAAAAAGAAAAGCTAAAAAGAAAAAAAACAGCAAAAAACTGAAAAAGAAAAAGAAAAGAAGAAAAGAAGGAATGGGGCAAGGGAGAGCACCACCATTCCCACAGCCACTGCCATGCCGTTGGCATCAGCACCACTGCCAAGGCGACTCATTCCAATGCTGTTGCCACCATGCAGCCAGCAAAACTAGCCAGATCAACCATCACATCCAATTACCTTTAATTACCTAATGACTGGACTTGATCTAGAGGGGAATTCACAGCATAAAGAATGAATTCTAGGATTCACGATTTCTCACTTGGGTCGTCAAAAGTTGGGTTCCATGTGAAGTCCACATCATCCAACAGTGAATAAACCTATTCTTAAAGGCTTGACTACCTAATTGAAACTAGTAAGTTCTTAGCATTTATTTTTAATTTTTTAATCTTACGCAAAAAAAAAAACAACCAACTACACCACCAAACGAGGGCTGATATTTTACAATCTCAAAGCATGATGGGCAAGCTGAGAAGAAGTCAACATATTGCAGTGAAGATTTAGCTCAATATACTCAACTTCTTTACCTCAAAGAAAGCAACTTTCATCCATGCACTATTGTCCTATATGAGAAAAGCGGCACCCACATTGGCCCAACAGAAAGCGCCTATAACCACTTCAACCGAACGAAGACCCCACCAGCCACAAATGCAAGTTTATCATTCACTGCACAAATACATACGGACAGCAAGCTACTAGGACAACTTAAGCACACTTCAAGCATCACAATGTGACAATCCAATATGAAATCATAATGAATCAAAGACGTCACTTTCTTACATGGATACACATACTGGAGGAGGTCCGATTACGCACAAGTAACACCAGACAACTAATGGCTTTACTTGACTCAAATCAGGGCAACATGTAATACCATCATTTTTATATGTTTCAAGCCTTGAATTGCCCCAATTTGATGGAAAACAAATGTAACATCAATGCGGCATCTCTCTATATGTTCACACAACTAGAACACTACCAAAATGATATTGAAATCCTCACAATCCCCATGTGAACAAAAGCAGCCAGCAAACACCCTTATTATATTTAAGGCTGGAAACGATGACAATTTGATGAGCCATCAATATCCACACATGCCCATCTCACTATGCATATTTATGCACCTCAAGGACTATGTATATAAAGTCATACGTAGGTCATCCGTACCAGAACTTCTCACATCCAGCAGCATAGAGGAGTAATACCACGTACATCTTCAACGTCAGTTAACATAGCAAATGCACGCATGAACAGCGAACATCAAACGCATGTGACCCACATTTGACATACAACTTTATACGCCATCTTCAAGCACACATAATCGCATTTCTATCAACTTTTTACGGGAAATGCAGTAAGAGACGAGCAGTGCAACTTCAATGGGACATCAAAACGTTGGTAAGCAGAATGCAATAGGAATTAACTATCTATGACTGAGTCAGGCATTCTGTCAAACAGGTAAAACGCCTCACCGTTAAAGAACTAATATACGCCATCTTCAAGCAGCGATTCGCATCAGTTATTACCATCAGCAACAACCAAGGTCCAGGACATCAACAGAAACCGAGAAGGAGGAAAGTCGATAAAGAAGCCTCTCCTCTGGAAATTCAAGAAAAAACAGAGAGCTCAGCTCGATTCATTGAACCGAAAGCCGAAAACCATAGAAAGAGAGCGAGAGGACTAAGCTTTAGCGATCGAACGGCGAGAAGCCGGAGCAAAGGCCGAGAGACGTCAGAAACTGAGCTGGAGCTCTGCCGAACTCAGTGCTCTCCCTCGCTAAAAATTCTTCTTCCACCATCTTCTCACGGCTTTTGTTTTGCACTGAATCCTTCGACAGAAGTTGTCTTTTGGTCGACTCACCGTATGATCCCATAAATTGTTGTTAGGTGATGATGATGACTCATCGTTATCACGCTAGAATATGGAAGGAGAGGGAATTATAAAGATTACAAAGTCTGTCATTAACTAAATCTAAAGAGAGCCATTGTAATAACTCATTGTTCTCCATACCTGATTGTGTGTTTTCGCACATAATTAGGCCATAAGTTTCGAGCTCATGTGAGTCCACGATGATATCAAGTATATCATCTATCATTTTTTTTCTCAAGATGAAACTAGATATTTTGAATAGCCTGAACTGTTTTCGAATGCAAAACATACCCGTTCATTTGAGTAGGCTCGAGAGCAAAAAAAAGAATCGTCCATCGAGCTTAGCTCAACCTAGTCCAAATAAGGGAAAACAATTGGGCAAGCCTCGGGCTATGACTCTTCTCTTAGAGCTCAGAGCTACCAAGACTCGCCCTACATGGTTTAATTGTTTGCCGAATGCACGACCTGAGTGAGTCTAGGCGAGCAACTTTATTCCTGGGCACTGGCTCGCCCCGATGCTATTATTATATGAAGAAAGTATAATAATTTCCAAAATCTTAGGGCGGAATGGGTAATAATTTTGATGGTCGATGTCCGACTTGGTCTGTCTAGGCTTGCCCATTCAATAGTTCTACAATTAGTGAGTGTTGTCCCAGCTGAACGACCTTCTTTATCTTATTACCCGAATTGTACGTCAAGTCCTAGTAAAATCGGATCCATTTTTGGACCAAGGCCCAAGAGTTGGGGCTATCTATCTTTCTAGGCCCAACATGCCAACAACGGCCCCTTCAATGCCTTTGCAGCATGGCGTTAGGGGTTAATACTATTGCAATCATTAAATTCAAGTTGAATCCACATTTAGCACTTGAGCACCTGAAACATTTTGAAAATATATGTATAAAATCTTCCTTTTTTCTATTAAATTTTAACTTTTATTTCACACTACAGAATTTGAAGAAGGGGCTTGTTTCGGGGAACTAACTAGGAATTCTTTTTGTTTTTTATGTTTTTTATGTTCTTTATTTTTTTTTCTGCTTCTCTTTGGTATTAAATTAGGCATTCTATTAAGGGAACTATATAAACTCTAAGGTGTCGATATCGCTTTACGTGCAAAATGTCATATTATTGGCTTTTTCTTATTTGGAGTCTACTTTAAATATTAAGAACAATCGACTACGATGGATCCCTCTTATGCTATATCAATATTTTTGGCAAAGAAAAAAGAAGAACAATGTCATTATCGATAATGAAAAGTTGACTTGACATTATTTTTTGGCATCCACAAATTTTAAAGTTTCGGAAAAGCCTTTTATTTTATTTTCTTTTTTTGACAAGGGGAAATTTTTCAAAAGTCATTTTAACCTTAACAAATGATATCCCCAATTTATATACATGCGTATATCATTGATTTACATCTACAAATTAGTATATCACACAGTGCTGTTTGAAAAATCAATAAATCTAATTCATCAGCGACAAATATTTAGGTATTCTTGAAACGTTCCTTATTCAACTCAATCATGTGAAGTATTAACATATATTGTAAACAAAAAACAAGAAGATTCCTAACACTTCGTATAAAGGCATCTAACTCAGGTTGACCATATGAAGATAAGTGTTTTGAAGACGTCTTAAATTCTTATAAATCGTTGAGAAAAAATTACTTTTTAATTGCATAAAAAGTGAAACGGATAAAAAACAAAAGGAACAATTTTTTTTTACGTTAATCGGAGTTCACCTCACTAAGGCCCTAGACATTTCTTTAATGCCCCAACTTTCGTCGATAGCAATTGTCAAATATAGTTATCTCGATAGAATCACAATCACTGTATCGTACTCTTCAAGTTCAACTAAAAGATTAATATATGGCGTGTGAGATGAAAATGAGAACAAAAAAAAAATCATGGGATGAGAAAATCAAGTAGCCCACAGTAAAAATTACTTTGACGTGTGAAATAAACAATTACAGGAGTAATCAGACATACACATTATACACATACTCACCCAACTTCAACCAGAAATCTACAAGACATACCAGGGTACTTCCCATTGCAAGCCTAAAAAATGTGATTGTCTTGATGATTTTGTTTTTCCTGAATGACCCTAATGATAATGTTAATGCAAAACTATGGGGGATCGCTGATCACCAGTGATTGTGGCCTATTGGCACAAGCTGATATTTCACAAACGCGAGGACACAAGGATAACCCATTATACAAGAGTAGCCCACAGTAAAAATTACTTTGTCGTGTGAAATAAACAATTACAAGAGTAATTAGACATACACATTATACACATACTCACCCAACTTCAACCAAAAATCTAAAAGACATACCAGGGTACTTCCCATTGTAAGCCTAAAAAATGTGATTGTTTTGATGATTTTGTTTTTCCTGAATGACCCTAATGATAACGCTCATGCAAAACTATGGGGTATCGCTGATCACCAGTGATTGTGGCCTATTGGCACAAGCTGATATTTCACGAACGCGAGGACACAAGTATAGCCCCCTAGCGATGATGGCGCATGAATCTTGTCTTATCCGTGACGGGAGCTCTGGCAGCTTGGTAGGGTCATAGTAACGAAACTTGCCTACCATATATAAATGGTTGTGAGTAGTACTGGATAACGTCTTCTCACAATCTTATATCAAGATACATCGTGGCAAACGTGAGGCTTTCAGGATGACTTAACAGAGTGGCAAAGCATAGTCTCCCTGATTGCTCCTCTTTGCCTTTCCTTGAAAACGAGGAAAAAAGAAAATGTGCTCTGAGCTGGTGTGGGCATTTGAATAGTAGAAAGATGAACTTTGAACTTTGACAAGGAAGTCAGATTTAATGGATTATAATCTGCAGGATTCATTCAAATTTAATTGTCATATTCACTAAATCGAAAACACCTGTTTTAAATCCTATTTTTTGCATCTTTACAATAGCTGCTGCTGTTGGAAGTAAGAAAGCTTATTCATTTGACTTTGATTATTGACCTCGATAATTGACATCATGATACAGATTAATCTTTTTGAGCATGTCACCGAAAAAACAGTTTAAAGCATATCATTACACCTACCAAAATAAATGGCCTTTTATTTTTCTTTTGTCAAAGTTGCAAAAGATGAACATAAGCACATCATTTGCCTACCTCAATAGTGTTTACGTTTGATCCTTCTGAGAGAGTTTGCCAAATAAAGAAGACAGCGAGATATTCTGCAAAACAAGCACAGTTGAGAGGATTCAGGTCACTGAGTTAGGGCATAAAAAATAAAAAAATAAAAAAGAAGAAAGAAAAGAAGATATTTTGAAGAGAATACAACAAATGCTGAAATGGCAGAAAAATATTGGTATAGGAGCAACAATTCTTCATGATTCTCACACGAAGCATAGTGCATTTCCATAAGTGGAAAGATGAGCCATATTTGAGCACCAAACAAAGTTCAAGATATATCATCAATCCGGACAGGCACATCCACGCATGACAATTCCAGCACTGTGAGCAAGTCCATATGAGTATTATTTGTTTTGAGGAATAGTCACTCGTATGAAAAAATGGTGGACTAGCTGTACCCCATTAGCATTATAACCATTTCATTATGTGCTTCCTTATCAAACAAAACAGAGCAACCCAAATGTCTAGCTGCTTTGTGGCAAATTATGTGAAGCTTGTGCATGGAAAACCGTGAACTTTTTAGCATCAAGTTGAGGATTTGTAATAGAAATGGATCCTAGAGCAGAAGCAGTAATTAAATGACAAGTGCAGAAGAAGAAAGAAGTCCGAAGCATTACCTGAAGAATAAAAATTAGACATTGCAGAGAAATCTTCTTATTGAATCTTAACTCAATCAACCACAACGAGTGGGATTCTTGGATGGGGTGCCAACAGTCACCACTATTGAGTTTTGAGCATAGATCTTTCAGAATTTCACAACGCACTATGCTGAATACTCGGAGTAGGGAGCAAAGCCATCCTCTGGCAAGTACCAATGAAACCTACAAAAGATAGTTGTTTGAGAGAGGAGAGGTAGACCACTTGATAATATTTCCATGTTCCTCATGTTTCTCATCCAAGGAGAAATTAGAGACAAGGGAAACAGAATAGTCCATGCTTCTTACATCCTCCACCATTGACAGTCTTTCCACAGTCCTCACATTTCTCATCCAAAAGTCTGAAACAGGACGAGCAATTAGTCCTGAATAAAAATTGTCTTTCATGCACAGTGAACAACTACAAGAGTGATCAGAACAAAATTATATACACACCTAATTGACTGCAACAAAAAGTGAACCGGGATACCTTGCTGATAGATATATATATATATATATTAATTGCTGGAAAAATATTATGATTATGTTAACAAACAAGTATGGGAGACCACTAATCACTGGTGATAGAGACTTTTTCATACAGGCTGATATTTTACAAATGTGAGGTCAGGAGATCGAATAACTTGGTACGAGCTGATAACTCTTAAGAATGATAGCCTACGCTTGTTGGTATATCTGGAACGCTCGAAATGCAGTAACCATTAAAAACATAAATCACTTGATCCTGGAACTGTCACTACATAAATCACTGTCATGATTGGTGGACGAAAGGCAGGGTCTGTAGAGTAACCTGAACTAGGTTTTGTGAAGATTAACTGGAGCTCTGGCAGCTTAGTAGGATAATGATAAGACTTGCCTACCCAAGATAACTGGGTTGTGAGTGGTATTGGATGATGACCTTCTTGCAATTTTAAATCACAATACTTCGTGGCAGACATGGGAATTTTAGGATTACTCAACAGAGCAACAAAGTATAGTCTCCCTGATTACTCCTCCCCGCCTTTCCTTTACAACAAAGAAAATGAAAAAGTTCTTTGAGATGGTGTAAGATTTAAATAGAAGAAAGATGAATTGTGAAGTTTAATGAGAAAGTCAGATTTAAATAGATTATAATCTGCGGGTTCATTGAAATTTAGTTGTCGTATTTGCCAAGTTGAGAACCCGTTATAGATCCCATTTTTGCATCTTTACAATAGCTGTTATTCAAAGTAATAAAGCTTCTTAATTTGACTTTGATTATAGGCCTTGATAATCAACATCATGATAAAGATTAATCTTATTTAGACCTTGTCACAAAAAGAAAAAAAAATTAAAGCATATCGATGCACCTACCAAAATTAATAGCTTTTTTATCTTTTGTCAGGTTGCAAAAGATGAACATAAGTACATCAGTTGCCTACCTCAACAATATTTGCATTTGATCAGCCCAAGAGATTTTGCCAGACACAGATGACAGTGGGATCTTCTGCAAGACAAGCACAGTCGAGAGAATTTGGGTCAGTGAGCTAGGGCATAAGAAACAGATATTTGGAAGAGAAAATACAGCAAATGCTGAAATTGCAGAACAATTTCGATATGAGAGTGACAATTTTTCATAATTCTCACGCAATGCATTGTTCATTTCCATTTGCAAATTTTTTATGTGTCATCCAAGTGCAGAGATAAGCAATTTTTGGCCATCACACAAAATTCTAGATATATAATCGATATAGACAAGCACATTTGACGCATCATAATTCCAGCACCATGAGCAAGTCCATGGAGGTATTATTTGTTCGAGGAATTGTCATTGGCTGTACCACATTAGCACTATAACCATTTCATTGTGTACTTCCTCGGTAAACAAAACAGGGCAACCCAAATGTCAACGTTGGACATTCAGCAGCTGGTTTGTGGACATTTATGTGAAGCACATCCATGGAAAAAAATTAACATTTTAGCATTGAGTTGAGGAAGCATAATGAAAATGGATCCTGGAGCAGCAGTAGCTAAATGACAAGTGTGAAAGAAAGAAGTCCGAATCATTACCTGAAGAGCAAAACTTAAGACAGTGGAGAGAAATCTTCCTGTTGGATCCGAACTAGATTAATCACAATGAGTGGGATTTCTTCGATGAGGTGCCGGTAGTTGCCCGCAAAAGGGGGTCCATCCTTCAAAATCTCACATTGAATTATGTGGAATACGTTGAGGGAGGGAGGGAAGCCATCCTCTGGCAAGTACCCAAACTTCGAGCAACATAGAATTTATAACTGTTTGAGGGAGGAGAGATGACCATGAACCCCACTTGATAGTCTTTCCACTCCTCATATTTCTCATCCAAAGAGAGGTTAGAGAGGAAGGAAACATAAGACTCCATGCATCATACATCCTCCACCGTTGATGGTCTTTCCACATTCCCTATATTTCTCATCCAAAAACCTGGAACGGGATGATCAATCAGTCCTGAATAACAGTTGCCTTTCATGCTTAATGAACAACTATAAGAGTGATCCGACAAACAAAATCATATGCATACCCACCCAAAAGCAACCAAAAATGAGCAAACAAGACAAGAACCGGGATACTTTGCTTTATTATTGTCAGGAATCAGTGACCCTTTTGAATGGTTTTTCCTTTTGCTAAAAAACCCTTATGGCTATGTTAACTAACAAGTATGGGAGACTGCTAATCACTAGCGATGGTGACATATTGGTATGGGTTGATATTCTACAAATGTGAGGCTAGGAGATTCGAATGACTTGGTACAGGCTGATAATGCTTAAGAATGATTGCCTACACCGGTTGGTATATCCAGAATGCTAGAAATGCAGTAATCTTTGACCATAAATCACTTCATCCTGAAACTGTCACTCCTACAGATTAAAAAAGCACTTTCAAACTGCGTTTCTTGTAAAAATGTAGGAGAGCTGGGTCATGATTGGGTGGACGAAAGGCAAGGTGTGTAGAGTAAACCTGAGCTAGGTTTTGTGAAGATTAACTGTGATGGCTCTTACATTGGAGGAACTAAACATGCTGTCATTGGGATTATGGCCAGAAATGAAACAGGGAAGATGATTGCCTGCAGAGGTGTGGTAGTGCAAGCTAGATCTGCAAAGGAGGCTGAATTACTTGCTGTTCGAAAGAGCATTGCAGTAGCTAAAGAAAAAGCTGAATCAAGGTAGTAGTGGAGCTGTATGCAGCTGTGGTATACAAGGATATTATCAATTTTCCCAAACAGTGCAATTAAAGACTAAAGGACGTGCCTGATGGGATTCAAGAAGCTAAAGATCATTTTGCAGCCCCAAATTTTAGTTGTATTTCACGAAAACCAAATGCTTGTGCCCATTAGGTAGCTTTGCCAAAACTGGGACCTACATCTATATCCCCCATCCTTCTTATCACATTTGGCTTATTTCAACCGTGAGTTGCTGGCCTAAAAAGAAAAGACCCCATCGAAGACACACACGACACACCCAAATGTCAGTCTCTGACCTTCAGTGGCTGGTTTTTGGAAATTCTATGAGAAACATCTCCACGGGAAAAAATCAATCCGTATTAAGCATCAAACTGAAGAATAGAATAGAAATTGATACCTTTAAACCCAAAATATTGACCCCAACCCCAGAAAGCTGACTTTAGGTGGAACAACGAATTGTGGCAGATAGCAAATGGAAGCAAAAGAATGAAAGAAGTTATAAGAATTACCTGAAGAAGGAAAAGTAGTCAATGGAGATAAATCATTTGTCATGGCTCGGGTGTGATCAATTTCAATTCATTGGATTTGAACACCATCAATGTAGAAGGGAGGGATCTCTTGGATGAGGGGCCTATAGTTGCCAGCGAGTTTTGAGCATTGATCTTTCAGAATCTTGCATAGAAATATCCCAGAATTTGGACAAATCATAGTCTTCCTTATTGCTCCTTTCCGCCTTTTCCCAACAACAGAGAAAAAGAAAATGTGCTCTGAGATGGTGTGGGAAGTTAAATAGGAGAAAGATGAATGATGAACTTTAACAAGGAACTCAGATTTAAATGGCTTATACTGCAGGGCTCGATCAAATTTTGTTGTCATATTCACCAACTTGAAAACACCTGTTTTAAATCCTATTTTTTTGCATCTTTACAGTAGCTGCTGTTGTTATAAGTAAAAAGCTTCTCCATTTGACCATGAATATAGAACTCGAAAATTGACATCATGATATGGATTAATCTTTTGGAGCATGTCACTAAAAAAAAACAGTTTAGAGCATATCAGTACGCCTACCAAAATAAATAACCTTTTGTTTTTGTTTTTCTTTTTTTTTTTGTAAAGTTGCAAAAGATAAATGTAAGCACATTAGTTGCCTAACTTGACAGTGTTTGCATTTGATCCTACCGAGAGATTTTGCCAAGCAAAGATGACAGTGGAATGTTTTGCCCAACAAGCACAGTAGAGATAATTCAGGTCACTGAGCTAGAGCATAAAAAAGAAGATATTTGGAAGAGAAAATACAACAAACGCTGAAATTGCAGAAAAATATCAATATAAAAGCAACAATTCTTCATGATTCTCATGCAAAGCATAGTGCATTTACATGAGTGGAAAGATAAACAAGTTTTGGGAATGAAAAAAGTTCAAAATATAACATCAAACAAGCACATCCACACATCAGAATTCCAGCACTGTGAGCAAATCCATGCAAGTATTATTTGTTTTGAGGAATAGTCACTTGTATAAAACAATGGTTGACTTGCTGTACGATGCAAGCATTTTAACCATTTTATTGCGTACTTCCTTGTTAAACAAAACAGAGCAACCTAAATGTCAATGTTGGACCTTCAGTGTCTGGTTTGTGGAAATTTAGGTGAAGCTCGTCCATTGAACAACATGAACTTTTTAGTATTGAGTTGACGATTTCAGAATAGACATGGATCCTGCAGCAGCAACAGTAGCTAAATGACGAGTGTGCAAGAAAGAAAGGAAGTCTGAATCATTACCTGAAGGACAAAAATTAGACATTGGAGAGATATCTTCTTATATTACCCGAACTCGATCAACTATGATGAGCTGGATATCTTGGATGAGGTGCCAATAGTCACCACTGAGTTTTGAGCATCAATCTCTCAGAATTTGAAATTGCATTGTGCCGAATACTTGGAGGAGGGAAAGAAGCTATCCTCTGGCAAGTTCCAGTACCCATAAAATGTAGCCATTCGAGAATGGAGAGATAGCTGTGAAGATCACTTGATAATCTTTCCACATTCCTCATAGTTCTCATCCAAAGAGATGTAGAGACGAAGGAAACAGAATACTCCACGCTTGTTACATCGTCCACAGTTGATAGTCTTTCCACATCCCTCATATTTCTCAGCCAAAAATCTGAAACAAGACAAAGCAATTAGTCCTGAATAAAAATTACCTTTCATGCGTAGAGTGCTCAGGACAAAATTATATGCATACCCAATTCACAACAATGAAAAATGAACTGGGATACCCTCTTGATGATTTTCTATTTGTTTTTTTCATTGAAAATTTCTTGTGATTTGTTAACTCACAAATATGGGAGACCACCAATCACTAGTGATGGTGACTCATTTGTATGCTTAATAACTCCTAGGAATGATTGCCTAGACCTGTTGGTATATCTGGAAAGCTCAAAATATAGTAACTTTTACCCTTAAATCACCATATACTAAAAACTATCACTTGCACAGGTCAAAAAAGCTCTTTTGAAGTGTGTTCCAGTAAAAATGGAAGCAGAGTCATGATCGGGTGGATGAAAGGCACAGTGCCTGGAGTAAACCTGAGCTAGGTTTTGTGAAGATTAACTAAGATGGGTCTTACATAACATGCCTTTGTTGGGATTGAGGCCGGAAATGAAACAGAGGAGATGCATGCCTGCAGAGGAGGCTGAATCACTTGCTGTTCGAAAGTGCATTGCAGTGACTGAAGAGAAAAGCAGGCCCAACGCAGTAGATGAGATGGATGCTGCAGTGGCATACAAGAATATCATCAACTTCCGCAAGCAGTGCAATTGGAGACTAAAGGAAGCTCTTGATGGGATTCAAGCAACTAAATATCATTCTTTCAGCCCTGAATTTTAGTTGTATTTCACGATAAGTCGGTTTCTGGAAATTCCATTCGACACTTTGCCATGGGAAAAAATTAATTCGCATAAAGCATCGAATTGAAGAACAGAAGCGAAATTGATGCATTCAAGACCGAAAAACTTACCCTAACCGCAAGAAAACTGACTGCATATTGAAGGTTAATCGTGTCATTTGGCAAATGAAAGCGAAAGTGGATCGATCTCACTTCATTGGATCCGAACCCAATCAATGCGTATGTTAGGGGATTTCTCGGACTTCCAGAAAGTTACGTGAAAGATCTACATGGGAAAGTATCGATTTGTATTGAGCATCGAGTTGAGGAAGCAGAATGGGAAATCGATGCCTTCGAAACCATAAAATTACCCGAACCCTAGAAAACTTGACTGTACCAGGACGAATCAATTTGTTGGATCAGATGGCGATCAATCACGATGCTCGGGATCTATGAGGGGCCAATAGTCGCCGGTGTGTTTTGAGCATCGATCTTTTAGAATCTCGCATCCATGAATTATGAATGTATGGAGGGAGGGAGGGAGGCCATCCTCTGGCAAGTCCCTCAACTTCGGGCAATCTTCAATCCTTAAACGTCGGAGAGAGGAGAGATGGTTCCGAAGACCGCGTGATAATCTTTCCACGTTCCTCATATTTGTTATATAAAGACGTGTTAGAGAGGAAGGATAGAGAAGACGCCACGCATCCTCCTCGTCCTCGTCTCCCGAAGGAAACCACACCTTCTCTCCCTCCCCTCCCATGCTGCTTCCGTCAATATTTAGAAACGTAAGGGACATGAGCAGGGGTAAGCCCCATTCTCTCATTGGCTGCTCCAGATTCTCGCACCCATTAATTATGAGGGTCACTAAATTGGGAGGCAAACCTCCATCGGGCAAGCATTTGATATTTTTGCACTGTCTAATAAGGAGGTACTCGAGGGATGTAAGATGACACCAGTGATTTGGTAGAGACTTCATCTTCGGACAATCACTAATTTCAAGAGACGACAAGGTGATGGGAAGGGGAGGGAAATTCTCCATCTCCAATGCTGGACACTCACTAATATTCAAAATAGTGAGATTACTAAAGCTGGCAATAGATTTTAGCATTTCATTTCCATCTTCCCACAAGTATCGTAACTGGTCACACCCTTCTATATGAAGCTCCTTTAGCTTGATCAAGTTACTCATTAACCCATGATCAAAGCAAACAAGCTCTACAAGATTCTTAATTCTAAGATTGGTCAAAGAAGTTAGGTTGACCAATCTCTTCAAGATCTCCTTGTTACAATCCTCAAGGAACAACTCATGGAGAGATGGAAGACAAACATCATTGGTTGAGTTTTTCAAATGCGGACATGAATGAATTTCAAGCCTTATGAGATGATCAAGTTGACAAGGTAATGTCCCGACCAACAAAGGACAGCCCCGGACAACAAGATGCTGCAAACAGAAGAATGAAACTTCTTCTTCTGAGCCCTCGACATAGGGACACCAATCCTTCCATACCAACATCTCTTTGAACTCTAAAGTAATTAACAATGAAAAAGGCCTTCTACCTCCGTAAAATTCAGAGCCTATCGTTCTTATTGCACATAGACGTTTAAGAGATAATTCCTTAAGTGAAGGTAGTTGTCCAAGTATGGGTAGTGATATAACATTAGGACAATCCCACAAGCACAAAGACACTATTTTAGAATAGTACGTACAACCTAACCATGATGGGAATCTTGCACCACCATAGTTCAAAATAGTGAGATTTTCAAGATTAGTGTGAGGTTGCAAAAAGTCAAGCACTTGTGCTTCATGCTCATGATCTTGGAGATTTCCCACATGTTTATCCCAGTGCAAGGATAAGTTGGCAAGGTCTAGCTTTCGAAGCAAATTAGCATCGGTTGCATCTATATCTTTTTCCACCATTTGCAATTCTGATATGAATAATTCTCCTTCAAGATGTGGCAACTTCTTTAACTCTTTCAACTGCGACCCTTTCTCTCGTCCTACCACAAATTTGGACAATATAATAAGATCCTCTAAATTACCAATACCCAACGGCATCTCTTTTAGACTCACTGTATCTCTAATATCAAGAAACTGTAAGCTGACTAACTTTGTGATACCTTGAGGCAACTTTGAAAGCATTTGACAACCTCTTAAAATCAGAGCTTGTAATTTGCACAAGGCGTCGATTGACTCAGGTAGCCTCTTGATATGAGTGTACGAGAAATTGAGATATCGAAGATGTTTTAAATCACCAACACAATTCGGTACCTCTTCGATGAAACAATGACATAACGAGAATACTCGCAAGTACTTCAAGTTTTTAAGCAAGTCATGCAGCTCCTTGTTGGAAATAGAGAAATATCCATCACACACCAGAATTAAACTTCTTAGTGCCTTCATTCCTTGATATGGTTTCAGGCATTTTGATGTAACATACCACAATGGGATGAATGATGCATAACGAGTTTTTTCAAGAGATGACACATCATGTTCATTACTTGCCACCTGAGAGCCCCCCGAGCTAAAGCAAGTCCTTCTTGCAATTAACTTTGCCAGATCATTCAAAAGATCATGCATTGAAAACTTAGATATGTCGATACTTGACTGTTGAAGAAATGACCTGGATACTAACTCATCAAAGTGCTTCCGTCCCAATTTCAAGATATTCTCATTTGCTTTTTGCCCATCTAAAAGTCCCTCTGCTATCCATAAGAGTACCAACTCATCCCTCTCAATTTCGTAATCCTTGGGAAAAACCGCACAATAAGCAAAACATCTCTTCAAATGGGAAGGAAGATGGACATAGCTTAATTTTAAAACTGGGAGAACCTCATCGTTCTCCGCTATTGGAAGATCCCATATTTTGTTGTTTAAGGTATCTTCCCATTCATGGGGATTACTTTTAGTACGTAGGACACCGCCCAACACCTTCGCTGCCAAAGGTAAACCTTTACATCTTTCGGCTATTTTCATGCCTATTATTTTAAAAGCCGGGTGGCTCTCAAAATTTGTTGCTCCAAGAGCATGAAAGGCTAATAAGTTGACACAATTATCAAAGGACAATTCCCTCAAATGATATGGCGAAGCTCCTGTTATGGAAGCAACTTTAAGGTTGCGAGTCGTGATGATAATCTTGCTTCCCCTAGCCCCCACTTCAAATGGCTTTAAGAGATCAGTCCATTTTTTGTACTTCTCATTCCAAATATCGTCTAAAACCACAAGAAACTTCTTCCCAGATATACTATCCTTCAACTTAACTTGAAGCACATTAAGATCACCCTCGCTGGACAATCCGGTGATCGACTGCAAAATAGTCTTTGTTATGTCAAGGACATCAAAATCATCTGAGACACAAACCCATGCTCTCTTCTCGAAATAGCTATTCACTTCGGCATTATTATATAGCTGCTGAGCCAAGGCCGTCTTTCCAACACCGCCCATCCCAACTATCGCGACTATGCTTAGTGTGGCATCATTATTTTTGACCTCACGGATCAATAGTTTGAGTATCTCCCTTTCTTCCTCCTCCCTGCCAAAAAACCGACGCTCTGGCAGAGAACTAGTAGAATCCCTTTTATTGATGCAGTTGGATCTGTTCACAACATTCGCTTCCAAGCCTAGACGAGCCATCTCATCGACGATCGCTTCCAACCTACCATTGATCTCTTGGACCATGGTTTTAGACACAAGCGATGATGGGTTCAGATTCCATCTAGAGGGTTTATTTCGGCCAAAGCAAGAGAACTTCCATTTCATTCGACCTTTGCTTGTGCTGGATTCTACCTCCATCTTAACTTGAGCAGTTTTGATGGCGAACTCATCGAGCAAGTCTTCCATGTCATAGGCCAAGTCCCTAGCATTATCCAACCATAGCTTCACTAGATGACTACCTTCAAGTTGCTTGTCCTCTGCATCAGCCAGCATTGCATTAATCAATTTCAGCTTTTCCTCCCACTCCTTGAGCAGGGCAATGCTGATTCCTTCTCGTTGTGTAGAGCCCAAAAGGAGAGGAGTCAACTTCTCAAACAAGACTTGAAAGAGGGAAGCCAAGAAGGAACCCAAAACGATCTCTCCAATGGCCATGGGTGAATCGGTCACTGTAGAGAACAACAAAGGTGTTATGATGAAGCAAAGTTAAAATGAGCTAGTGGAGAGCGAAAACTATGAATTATAGGAAGACCAAGACGTTCACTGACCAAAGAGAATAAAAAAACAGACCAAGACTTCTAAGAGACACATACAAAAGGTTAGACAAATCAAAATAAATAGTTTTTTGCCCAAGAGTGCTTGTTTTGTCGATTGTTCTCCCTTTTTCTTCAGATCGAGACTTTTCTTGTGGTTATCCAAATAGAGGATAAAATGTGATTTTTCTACACATGACCAACTTAGAGCGCACGCGTATTTTCATCAAAAACTTCATTGCTTACGACTGATGTGTTGGCTTTTCTCGCATTCATATATTGTTAGAATCTTTATGATTCATTGTCCTTTTTTTCTGCTTTATTGGTGAATAGGCTTTTACGTGACAGTTATAGTGCTGAAAATTTGCATATGTTTAAGATATGATAAGATTACTGATTCCTCCTTCAACGTGAATGACCATGTGAAGAGATCAAAGGCAGCTAATTTTGTCTGTTCAATAAGGAAAATAAAGCACATGCCTAAACAAGAAAAAAAGGGTCAGGCACATCACTAATCCATTAACCAAGTTGGTTTAGTTCGCTTTGCAAATAGTGAAGGAGTGAAAAAATCACCAGCTAACATTATATAATCTACTGAAAATTATACTTTATGCATCAGACTGATGAACAGAAAATTTGTGTTCAGAGGACCATGATTCTCTTATGAAGCGATTCCGATTATCAACTATTACCTCAGCACTCTTGCTACGAGGTTTTAACACTGTAACTGCCACTTAAAGCATACATCGATCACATATCCAGAACATGCGATCAATCAGCAGAATCGTTCGGAGAGCATGTGCTCTCCATCCAGCCTTTCGTCTGTTTATCTACATCTTTTTGTGCAGCAAGAAGGCATTCTCTCTAGAAGCGTTCTTTAAACATTCTGTATTCTGGATCGTTCATAAAGGCGTGAAGTTCACCCAGACATAACGTGCTCTCCATCACAAGCAATGGTGATCTGATGATTCCGACAAGTATGAAAAGATCGAATAAACAAGAAGGTTGCTTTCAACAATGTATTTCCTATTTACCTTGGATGAAAGAAAATGTCCCTCTTTTATTTTTGTCTTCTATTGGTCTACAATTAAGAAAAAAAATGACGAGTTTTCCGTAATTTGATAACATCATAATGTAAAATTCACAAGGAGATTAGAGCCATATTAATCTGTTTAACAATATGACTCCTTTTTTTTGGTCTGAGCATTTCACTTCTTTCAGGTGGTGACTTTGTATTTTTTTTCCCTCTCCCTTCTTTCTATCATATCTTTTACATTTTGGTAGCGGGAATGCACGATCATAAACATTTACTTTTCATTCACACTTTTTTTTAATGAATTATCTCTAAAACATGTACTAACCCCTTAATTCGCCGATTACATGCATTGTTGGTCCCCTCTCTCTCGGGCTCAAAGGGAAAAGATATTATAGAGAGAGAGAGATTAAATCCATGGAGTGATGTGTTCTTGGCTTTACAGCCCCACCAATTAATTATATATAATAACTTTTTTGACGCCTTCAAAAATTAAAATTAAAAATGACCGACTAAAGATTCTTTAGCATGAATTAGAACTTAAAAGGGGGAGTCAACAAATATAAGAAAGTTACTCACTTTTAGGAGTGTACAATATAAAATGACAAGTTGGGCTTTTTGGGGTTGAAAAATATGTGAAATCTGCTTAATACCAAATTAATGCGCATTATAAAAGATGAACAATCTCAGAAACTATTCCGACGTAGAAATACCTTCTTCTCTAACAAAACACTAAGTCTTCGCATGGTCTTTTTCTAACAAAGCACAATTTTGATTTCCATAATTAAAAATTTAATTTTTTTATCACGAACACCTTCACATTTTTCTCTATCTTGAAAGAAAATACGTGAATAAGTTTTCCAGCATTGAACTATCAATGGTTTTTGCACAATGAAAACAAGTCGTCTACATGCAACACCCTTGGGGCTTCGGCAGAAATTACTTCATGTGAAGTTTAATTTGCAATCGAATTGACTTAACTCGATTGATTACACTAGCACACTTTAAAAGAATACTAAATCACAAACACCTTATTAATTCACCTTACCCCCTTCCGTTGATGGTAAATCTACCATAAGAGTGAACATGTGAAAAGACACAACAAAAATTATTTATTTTTTTGGCACCGCAGAACTGTAGCAAACGTGAATTTCCCGGGAATCTCTTCTAAGAGGAATGAAGCTATCATCTTACAATATTTATTGTTGTTTACCCAATATGGACTAAAATTCCAAACTGATATATGATTGTTTCATGTAAAATCCGAAACTTTTACTTAGCAAATTTATTCCACGTCAGTGCGTGTTTAGTAAAGAGATCAATGATAGAGAGATTAAAAATTAATCTTAATGTCCTAATATTACTATCTAACAAAAATTGAAGTAATAGTTCTTTGTTATTAAACTCGACATCAAGTATTCGACATCAACTTTAATCAGGATCATAGATAGGCATGAAATCGGTTTAAGAACCAAACTTCTGTTGCTGCTGTTGCCTCTTCTTTGCCTCCACTAATAGAAAGATAAAAGAAAGAATAGGTGGTTGCTCTCGGGTAATAAAGGCCCACCAGATGCTTTTAGGTAGCAAAGTTGCGGCTGCATCAGTTTGAGGGAAAAATAGAGCAAGAAGATAGATGTCTCTTACCTTTTCCGAGTAGACTTCCCTGAGCAAACCGGTGAACGGGATGAGATCAACGACAGCAATCCAGCAAGCAAGACTGCTTGGTTCAGATGAGCAAGAGGAGAACACTGTTGAGCAGGGGGACAGGAATGGGTGATGGTGAATCTAAGTGATAAAGAGATAAGGGAAAGAGAAAACTATAAAGGCCAGGAAGACCAAGACTTTTAAGGATGCACATTAGTGGTTAGAGGAATCGATAAAAAATACTTTTCGTCCACAAGTGCTTGTCTCGTAATGTTTGGAGAATATCCTCAGATATTTGGAGTTTCCACAATCAAATGTTTGCTCATGTACATAAATCATAAATTGAGGAAGACCAAGACTTTTCGTTATACAACTACATGTCATCCGAGAAGGCTAACTTTCTTTGTTCAATAAGGAAAACAAAAACACGTGCTTTAAGCTGAACGAGAAAAAGGGTCAGGCACACCAACCACACCAACCAATCCATTAAGCAAGTTGCTTTGTTTTACTTTAGCAATAGTAAAAGAGTCACAAATAACCATCTAACAGTATGATCTACTGGAAATTATGGTCTACGCATAAAACTCATGAACAGGAAAATCGTGTTCAAAAGGACTAGCATTCTCCTATTAAGCGGCTCTCGATCATTACTACTACCTCAGCACCCTTCAGTAGATTATTGCCACTCCTCTCGCTGCGAAATTTTAGCACTTTCATTGTTGCATATAACATAAATTCAGGAAGACCAAGACTTTCCAGGATGCAAATTGGCTTGGCTACTTCACTTTTTACATTTTTTTCCTATTTTAATGAAATATTATTTAATAATCAGCATTGTCTGTTGTTCTCATGCTCAAAATCGACAATAATGTTCGTCTAACAATTTTCATGTTTAATCATATTTTAATTATTCATTCATTTGTCTATATGGTACTTGTCTATTAGAATAATGTCTAGATTTTCATGTGTCTTATCAAATATAAGCTTAATAAAAGCAAAAAGAAAAGTTAAAAAAAAAAAAGCATAAAACTGAAAAAGAAAAATAATAAAATTGAAGGAATGGGGCAAGAGAGAGCACTGCCATTTCCATAGCCACCGCTGCTGTTGGCGTTAGCACCACTGCCAAGGCAACTCATTCCAATGCTGTTGCAACCATCGCAGCCAACAAAACTAGCTAGATCAACCATCACATCCAATTACCTTTAATTACCTAATGACTGGTTTAACTTGACCTAGAGGGGAATTCACAACATAAAGAATGAATTCTAGGATTCATGATTTCTCACTTGTATCGTCAAAATTTGGTATCCATGTGAAGTTCACATCATCCAACAGTGGATAAATCAATTCTTAAGGGCTCGACTACCTAATTGAAACTAGTAAGTTCTTAGCATTTTTTTATTCTTTAATCTTTAAAGGATGAACGACCAACTACACCACCAACAAAACTGAGGGCTGATATTTTACAATCTCAAAGCATGAAGGGCAAGCTGAGAAGATGTCAACATGGTGCAGTGAAGATTTAGCTCAATATACTCAACTTCTTTACCTCAAAGAAAGCAACTTTCATCCATGCACTATTGTCCTATATGAGAAAAAAATTGACAGCGACACCCACACTGACCCAACAGAAAGAGCCAATACCACTTCAACTGGACGAAGACCCCACCAGTCACAAATGCAAGTTTATCATTCTCTGAACAAATACATACGGACAACAAGCTACTAGGATAACATAAGCACGCTTCAAGCATAAGAATGTGATAATCCAATATGAAATCATAATGAATCCAAAGCAGTCACTTTCTTACATGGATATACATGCCGAGGAGGTCCAAGTACGCACAAGTAACGCCCGACAACTAATGGCTTTTGCTGACTCGAATCAGGGCAACACGGAATATTATCATTTCTTATATGTTTCAAGCCTTGAATTGCCTCAATTTGATGGAAAACAAATGTAACATCAATGCGGCATCTCTCTATATATTCACACAACTAGAACACTACCGAAATGACATTGAAATCCTCACATTCCCCATGCGAACAAAGCGGCCAGCAGACACCTTTATTATACTCAAGGCTTGAAACGATGACAATTTGATGAGCAATCCATATCCATACATGCCCATCTCACCATGCATATTTATGGACCTCAAGGACTATATAACATCAGACTCAGGTCATTCATACCAGAACTTCTCACGTCCAGCAGCTTAGAGGACTAATATTATGTACATCTTCAACATCAGTTAACACAGCAAACATAATCGCATTCTAATAAACTTTATACGGGAAATGCAGTAATACACGAGCAGTGCAACTTCAATGGGACATCACAACGTTGGTAAACAGAATGCAATAGGAATTAACTATCTATGACTGAGTCAGGCATTCTGTCGAACCGGTAAAACGCCTCCCTGTCAAAGAACTAATATACGCCATCTTCAAGCAGCGATTCACTTTAGTCATTACTATCAGCAACAACCAAGGTCCAGAACACCAACGGAAACTGAGAAGGAGGAGAGTCGATGAAGAAGCCTCTCCTCTGGAAATTCAAGAAAGAACAGAGAGCTCAGCTCGATTCATTGAACAGAAAGCCGAAAACCATAGAAAGAGAGAGAGAGGACTTGGCTTTAGCGATCGAACGGCGAGGAGCCGAGCAGGAGTAGCCGTTGTCGCCGGAGCAAAGGCCGAGAGACGTCGGAAACTGAGCTGGCGCTCTGCCGAACTCAGAGTTCTCTCCCTTGCTAAGATTCTACTTCCATCATCTTCTCACGGCTTCTGCGAGGGAGAAATGCCGAGGGCGAGGCCGAGCTTCCCATCTTTTTCCTGGGCTTTCATGGTTTCTATTCTCATGGGCTCGGGATACCTGTTAAACGGGCGAGTCGGGTCGAATTTGGGCTTAGTCGAAAAAAACTAATACTCATCCCGATCAATATTATTAAAATACTTCTATATTTAATTCACTTTATGAAAAATCATGGCCAAATAGAAATTAGAGTACAAAGTGAGCAAGCCAGCCCGAGATTGAGTGGAAACAATAAAGAATGAAGAGAATGTCATAAAAGGTGAATTGGATTTAAATAAATTGTAAAATTGTTCACGAGTCGTTTAAAGAAAATCCATATTATGTTCAAATCCATTTACTTAATATACTAATCCATTTATAAGATCAAGGTCAGAGATTTAATTAAAATTATTTTCTTTTTCTTTCTTTTATCCGCCATCTATTTTCTTGTTTATCACTTCCATCTTTTTGTTCTTTTTTTAAAAAAAAAAAATATATCCAAAGGCTTGCTTCATTTTTCGACAAAAATTTAGTTGTCGACAATTTCTTTCTAGGTTTGTGCTTCCCTTATTGTTTTACTTTCTTGTGGTGGGCTTTGCACGATGAAAAAATATTAACCCTTCATTCAAGTTTTTTTTTTTTTCTAATAAATCATTTCTAAAACATGTACTAAACCCTGAATTCGCTTCTGGTGATTGCATTGGTCCCCCCTTAGAGCAAATGGTCAATCTAGTGATGCGTTCTTGGCTTCACAGCACTATTAATAAATTGCGTACGACAAAAATATTTTTGGGTGCCTGCAAAAAATAAAAATTGAAAATCGACCCCTCTAAAGATTCTTTATTGTGAATTAGAGCTTAGAAGGGGGAGTCAACAAATATAAGAGAGTCACTCACTTTTAGGAGTATAGAACATGAAATGACGACTTGGGCTTTTTAGGGTTTAGCAACCCAAAGTGTGGATTTTTTTTTCCTCTTTTGTAAAAAAGGAATCTAAAGGATGAGTCCTTACGTGTAATATTTGCCTCTTGCTCTCGAAGTTTAATGTTGTAAAATCAAAGGCTAGGAAATAAGGAAAAAAAATAGTATTAAAGGACAAAATATGAAAGGATGGCAGTAATTTTTCCAAGTACAAAAAAAAAAAAAAAGCCAAAGGAGGTAAATCCACGTCTCATCTTACCTAGAATTATGAACTTTTAAGAGGTTATCGAGGAGACATAAAAACAAATTTAATCGTGTCCTTTAAATACATTTATACACATTTTAGATTGGTCAACGCTACCCTCTCAATCCGCAACACATATAGTCCCACGAAATTAATTCATTTATTTGGACACAACGTAAATTGACATTCGTTCGATTTTATTATCGTAAATAGTCATTTTGTAAATTCTATGAGTAAGCTCACGTGCTCTTCATAATGAATTACACAAAAAAAATTACACGGTTTTCTCTTCTACATATTTATTATTCGATTTAAATATCTTGATTAAAAAAACCTCATTCTAAATAGTTTCTCCGGATTATAATAACAATAATAATTATTTTTTCTGTTAAAGTGGGTTATTCTGTTCGAAGCTTCCTCACGGTAAAAGCGCGCACATGTTCTCGAAGGCCGAATTATCTGGTAGGCTTCAGGTGCACGCTACTTGCTATGGATCCGCACTATGATTGGCTTATCCACCGTTGAAAAGCAGCTCTCTCGCATGATCGATGATGGACAGTGGGTGCATCATTGCGAAACGGGCCCACGCCTGTCTAATAATCGCAGCCGCTCCCTTTGACGGCTTCCCATCCTACTTCTTTTTTTTTTTAACACACATCGGATTTGATTTGATTATTTTTGTTCACACCGGAGCCTCTTCTTTTTATTTCATTTTAAAATTTATTATATTCATAGGACATGCTCTTATCTACAGTTGTTCATAAGTCCCATGACACGTATCGTGAAGCTCGATGCACTAATTTTAGGTTGGGACAAGATTAAATGGATGCTCTGGGTATTTAGTAAAATCATTAGAATTTCATAACATGTTATCCTAGGATACTTATTAGATATTTAAATAGAGAAATATTGTTCTTTTTGATGTACCATCTCCCTCAAATCTTTTACAAGTAATGTTTCGAGAACGATAATCTTTCTTTGTTAAGTACAATTGAGAAATGATCTTGAAATACTTGTTAACAAGATTCAAAAATTAAATAATAATAATAAGCGATGATTTGCAATTTACGCATCGGGTTTTGAATAAAAAGATTTCTCCTTTCCCAACATAGCAATATCCGGAAACCCACATAGTGTCTGATTTTTTTCTTGATACACAAATAGTGTCGAGTGTTCTACTCGTCGAACCCATTACTATATAGTAAGTACTAACTGTTGTTAAGATGTTATCATTGAAGAAAATAATGATATTGGTGATGTTTTGTTTCATTGTAACTTAATTAAGTAGATAAACGACCTATCATTTTGAGAAGACATAAAAATCTTTTTTTTCAAACGTATAAGATTCATTGGTCAAGATAGAGTAGTTGAAGGTATTTCAACATAATTTTTATTGTGTCCTTTTGTCTTTGATACTTGTCCAGTACATGACACGATATCTCCTTTTTATTTGGGTATTGAAAGGAGCGAAACCCAAAAGTTATGTCAAAAACAAAACACGATCTTAGCTAGCATCCCGGCAAGGCTAGGTAGCCGTTGCTAGCACCTCTCTCTTCCTACATATTCTCCCTCTATTTTATTCTAAATTTGCCAAGGTAGCACCACATTATCAATTTGACACCGTAAGTAATGGTAGCTACGGAAAGTTTTTATTGTACCAAAATGTTAAAGCATTCCATTGCTATAAAAAAGTAAGAGAGTTAAATTGCATGAACATCAATTTTAAAAGAACCAAAACTATATTTAGCCAATTTGGTTGATGACCTTGCGTGAGTATCTTCCCACAATTGTGTTCATTTCAGTGTTCAAAAAACAATTGCTTTTGAGAAAAGATCATCAAAACTTGACAGCGAAACTACAACTAACAAGGATGATACGTGGAGGCAAAAGCGATTTTCAAGCACCATCCTTTCCTCACATCAATAACTAAAACGCTCGGATGATGAAGAAGTCATATCAAGGCTTTGTATGATGACATCGTATATCAAATTGAATTCGAGGCACGATACCTTGTCCCATGTGCTGATCGAGCATTGATACTATTCACCCATCTTTGACAACATAAATAAATGAACCATTTTCAATGCTAATTCGCGTTGATAATAAGAAAATAACCTCTTTCATCAAAGTGGCAAGTGAGGCGATGACAGAAGAAATATGAAAATCTAAGCGAGGACCAGAATGCTCAAGATTTATTCAAGAATTGACGAATATTTTGAGACGATAAAAGTCAGTCACCTCCTAATATACGAATTAACCTTTGAAGATTAAGTGAACACAGTCCTCGAACTTGATGAGTGATCCAATCTAAAGCTCTTCACATTTTCCAATTCCAATTTATCTTAGGAACATTCTTGTACGCATTAAAGAGCAGCTGATATCCCCACTTACGTCCCGCGAATTTCCACCCCCTCATTTATATCCCACCAAATCAAGAGCTCCATTTCAATGTTAACCCATAAAAAGAAAAATATAAAAGGAAGAAGAAGAAATAGACAAAGTCAGTCCAAGCATGTAATGGACACTATGATGTCGCATGAATCTCTCTCTCTCTCTTCCATAAAATGACAAATTGGATCCAAACATTCTTGGTAAACACAGTTTGATGAAAGTTAGAAGTTGAAGTTTTAGAGCTTTGGTCAGGCATAGAGCGTCCTTTGTATTTAGGGCTTTGATTTCGATGATAAAATGTATGAAATGAGGAGCAAGGATCGAAAGTCTTCTTGACAATATACGCGATTGTCAGATTTTCAGAATCAACATAGTTGCTCTTGCAAGAAGTAAAAAGTAAACTACAGCAGAATATAATAAAATGGTGGGGAGAGGAGCTTGGAAAAATCCATATAGAGCAGGTGAGGATCAAATTTTGCTTCTTTGTGGTTTCCATGGATGCTGATTCTTTTAATCCACAATCATACAATTTCAATTGAATCGTTGTTAGGTGATGACCACGACTCATCTTATTACGCTAGAACAAGGAAGGGGAGGGAATTTGAAAGATTACAAGCTTGTCATTAATTAAATATTGTGATCAATCATTGTTCTCAATATTTGATTGAGGGTTTTTGACTATAGTTAGGCCCTAAATGTTGAGGTTGCATGA
The DNA here is from genome assembly GCA_014182725.1 of Eucalyptus brandiana. Taxonomy (NCBI): domain Eukaryota; kingdom Viridiplantae; phylum Streptophyta; class Magnoliopsida; order Myrtales; family Myrtaceae; genus Eucalyptus; species Eucalyptus brandiana. The sequence goes on from CM024669.1 coordinate 8,871,017, forward strand.
TATGTACCCACATTAATATCGTTTAGCACGTATTTTCTCTCAAGGTGAAACCGAATATTTCAAATAGCCTACAAATGCGAAACTTACTTATTCATATGAATAGACTTGAGAGAAAAAACTAAAAGAAAAAGAAGTGCCCATCGAGCCCAGCTGGACCTAGTCCAATTGTAAGAAATATATGGGCGAGCTTGGACCAATGATCGTACATTTAGAGCTTGGAGCTACCAAGACTTGCCTGATATGATTTTACTTTTTAGCAAGTAATTATCTTTTTGGGCTCAGGCTCACTCAAGAGCTATTATTCATGTGAATAAAGTATAATGTTTTCCAAAATCATAGTTTAGGGTCGGTATGAATTTTAATGCTTATAACTGACTTGGTCTGTCTAGTCTTGCCTATTGAATGGTTCTTTAATTAATTAAAGTGAAGTCCCAGCCAAATGACTTTCTTGAACTTATTACCGGAATTGTATGTCAAGTCTAATTGCAATGCCATCCATTGGGATTAAGGCCCAAGAGTTGGGCTATCTACGTTTTGAGGCCGAACCATCACAGCCCACTCGATGCCTACGAAAGTATGATGTTAGGATTTGGCACTTTTGCATGGAATCCACATTCAACTTTGATTTTGTCATGCGAAATAAATAATTACGAGAGTAATCAGACGAACAAATTATATACATACTCGCCCCGATGCAGCCAAAAACAATAAGAAATTACTCGAGTACTTCCTATTCCAAATCTAAAAATTCAGTGAGCCTTTTGACGATTTTGTTTTTCCTGATTGGCCCTTATGATTATGTTAATGCAGAACTATGGGGGGAGCGTTGACCACTTGTGATGGTGGCGTAATTGTACAAGCTGATTCCACAGATACGAGGTCATGAGGATAATCCGCGTGCGACGGTAGTGCCCGTATCTTTACTCGCTCGTGACAGGAGCTCTGGCAGCTTGGTGGGGTTACAGTGACGAGTAGTGATGAGACTTGCCTACCCGAAATAAGTGGATTGCGAGTGGTACTGGAAGACGACCTTCTGGCAGTTTTAGATCGTAATACTTCGTGGCAGACATGAGGCTTTCATGATGACTCGACAGAGCAACAGAGCAACAGAGCATAGTCTCCCTGGTCGCTCCTCTCCGCCTTTCCTTTACAACAAAGAAAAAGAAATGTCCTCTGAGATGGCGTGAGAATTTAAATAGAAGAAAGATGAATTGCGAACTTTAACAAGAAAGTCAGGTTTAAAAAGATTCTGATCTGTAGGGTGCATTGAAACTTAGTTGTCATATTTGCCAACTTGAAAAATGGTTTTACACCCTACTTTTGCATCTTTACAATAGTTGTTGTTATTGAAAGTAAGAAAGCTTCTTAGTTTAATTTTGATTATAGACCAGGATAACTGACATCAAGATACAGATTAATCTTATTTAGAGCATGTCACCCTAAAAAAAATAAAAAATTAGAGCATATCGGTGCACCTCCCAAAATTAATAGCTTTTTCTTTTTTTGCTTTTGTCAAGTTGCAAAAGATGAAAACAACTACATTAGTTGCCTACCTCAACGGTGTTTGCATTTGATCCTCCCAAGAGATTTTCCCAAATACAGATGACAGTGGGATATTCTGCAAAACAAGCACAGTCGAGAGAATTCAGGTTAATGAGCTAGGGCATAAGAAATAGATATTTGGTAGAGAAAATACAGCAAACGATTAAATTGCGGGACAATATTAGTTTAAGAGCAACAATTTTTCATGATTCTCACGCAAAGCATAGTGCATTTCCATTTGCAAATTCTCTATGTCATCCAAGTGCAAAGATAAGCAACTTTTGGCCATCACACAAAATTCCAGATATATAATCTATATACAGGCACATTTGACGCATCATAATTCCAGCACTACGAGCAAGTCCACATAGGTATGATTTGTTCGAGGAATAGTCACTGGCTGTACCGCGTTAACATTATAACCATTTTATTGTGTACTTCCTTGGTAAACAAAACAGAGCAACACATATGTTAACATCGGACCTTCAGCAGCTGGTTTGTAGACATTCACGTGAAACATGTCCATGGGAAAGCATTAACTTTTAAGCATTGAGTTGAGTAAATGGAATTGAAATGGATCCTGGAGCAGCAGCAGTATCTAAATGACGAGTGTAAAAGAAAGAAAGAAGTCTGAATCATTACCTGAAGAATGAAACTTGGACAGTGGAGCCAAATCTTCTTGTTGGATCCGAACTAGATCAATCACAATGAGTGGGATTTCATGGATAAGGCGCCAGTAGTTGCCAGCAAGAGAGGATCCATCCTTTGGAATCTCACATTGAATTATGTGGAATACTTTGAGGGAGGGAGGGAAGCGATCCTCCGGCAAGTACCTGAATTTCGAGCAACTTAGAAAATGTAACTGTTCGAGAGAGGGGGGATGGCCATGAAGATTACTTGATAGTCTTTCTACTCATATTTCTCATCCAAAGAGAGGTTAAGCAGGAAAGAAACAGAAGACTGTGCATCATACATCCTCCACCGTTGACAGTCTTTCCACATTCCCCATAGCTCTCATCCAGAAATCTGGAAAGGGACAATCAATTAGTTCTGAATAAGAATTACCTTTCATGAGCAACAAATAACTATAAGAGTGATCAGACAAAAAGGAAAACCAAGACAAGAACAGGGATACTTCGCTTTATTATTGTCAGGAATTAGTGACCCTTTTGATGGTTTTTCCTTTTGCTAAATAAAATTATCTTTCATGGATAATGAACAACTATAAGATTGATCAGAACAAAATTATATGCATCTCCAATTGACAGCAACGAAAAGTAAACCGCAATGCCCTTTTGATGATTTTTCCTTCTTTTTTTTTTTTTGCTGAAAAATTCTTGTGATTATGTTAACTCACAAGTATGGGAGACTGCCAGTCACCAGTGCTGGTGACTTGTGGGTACAGGCTGATATTCTACAAATGTGAGGTCACGAGATTAAATTATTGGTCCCGGCCGATAACTCCTAAGAAAGATCGCCTACACCTGTTGGTATGTCTGGAAAGCTTGAAATGCAGTAACTTTCACCCATAAATCACCAGATACTGAAAACTGTCACTTGCACAAGTTAGAAAAGCTCTTTTGGAGTGTGTTGCCGGTAAAAATGTAAGCTAATTCATGATTGGGTGGATGAAAGGCATGGGGCGTGGAGTAAACCTGAGCTAGGTTTCATGAAAATTAACTGTGACAGATTTTACATAACATGCCATTGTTGGTACTGAGGCCAGAAATGAAACAGGGGAGATGGTTGCCTGCAGAGGGGGCTGAATTATTTGCTGCTCGAAAGAGCATTGCAGTGGCTAAAGAAAAAAGCTGGCCCAAGGCAGGAGATTAGATGGATGCAGCTGTGGCATACAAGAATATCATCAACCTTCACAAGCAAAGTGCAATTGGAGACTAAAGGCAGCTCTTCTTTGGGATTCAAGCAACTATATATCATTCTTTCAGCAAGTGTTTGTGCCCATTGGGTAACTTTGCATATGTGCGATTGAAATTGGGGTGAAAGACCCCCTGCTCCCATGGGGAAAAGAATTAATTCTGTATTAAGCATCGCATCGAAGAAAAAGAAGTGAAATTGATGCCTTCAAGACCAAAAACTCACCTGAACCGTAATAAAACCGACTGCACATCGAAGGATGAATTGCAGCAGTTAGCAAATGAAAGCGAAAGCAGATCAATTTCACTTCATTGGATCCAAACCCAATCAATGCATATGTCAGGGATTTCTTGGATTTTCCAGAAAGTAACGTGAAACATCTACATGGGAAAGTATCAATTTGCATTCAACATCAAATTGTGGAAGCAGAATGGATATAGATGCCTTCAAAACCAAAAACTCACCTGAACCGTAATAAAACCGACTGCACATCGAAGGATGAATTGCAGCAGTTAGCAAATGAAAGCGAAAGCGAGATCAATTTCACTTCATTGGATCCAAACCCAATCAATGCATATGTCAGGGATTTCTTGGATTTTCCAGAAAGTAACGTGAAACATCTACATGGGAAAGTATCAATTTGCATTCAGCATCAAATTGTGGAAGCATAATGGATATAGATGCCTTCAAAACCAAAAACTTACCTGAACCCTAAGAAAACTCACTGTACATGGACGAATCAATTCACTGGATTTGAAAGCCCTTAATGCGGATGAGAGGGATCTCTTGGATGAGGGGCCAATATCAACCACATACTCAACCAACTGCAACCAAAAATGAACAACAAGACATGACAGGGTACTTCCCATTCCAAGTCTAAAAAATGTGATTATTATGGTTATTTTGTTTTTTCTAAATGGCCCTTGAGATTCTGCTAACACAGAACTATGGGGGACTGCTGATCACTAGTGATTATGGCCTAATGCTACAAGTTGATATTCTACAGACGTGAGGATAACCCACTAACAATGACAGTGCCTGTATCTTGCCTTGTCCGTGACGGGAGCTCTGGTAGCTTGGTGGGGTTATAGTGACAAGACTTGCCTACCCAAAATAATTGGTTGCGAATGGTCTTGGATGGCCATCTTCTCACAAGCTTAAATCAAAATACATCGTGGCAAACACAAGGCTTTAATGATGACTTAACAGAGTGGCAAAGCATAGTCTCCCTGATTGCTCCTCTCTGCCTTTCCTTGACAACAAAGAAGAAGAAAATGTGCTCGGGCGGTGCAGGAATTTGAATAGAAGAAAGATGAACTATGAAATTTGACAAGGAAGTCATATTTAAATGGATTATAATCTGCAAGTTCATTCAATTTGATTGCCATATTCACCAACTTGAAAACACCTGTTTTAAATCCTATTTTTTTGCATCTTTACAAATAGCTGATGTTCTTTGGAAGTCGAAACCTTCTTCATTTGACTTTGAATATGGACCTTAATAATTGTCATAATGATGATTAATCTTTTGGAGCAGTCTCCGAAAAACAGTTTAGAGAATATCACTACATCTATTAAAATAAATAGCCTTTTCTTGTCAAGTTGCAGAAGATGAACATAAGCACATCATTTGCCTACCTCAACGGTGTTTGCATTTGATCCTCCCGAGAGAATTTGCCAAATAAAGATGACAAAGTGGGGAAATTCTGCAAAACAAGCACAATTGAAAGAATTCGGGTCACCGAGCTAGGGCATAAAAAAAAAAAAAAAATTTGGAAGAGAAAACATAACAAATGCTGAAATTGCAGAAAAATATTAATATAAGAGCAACAATTCTTCACGGTTCTCATGCAAAGCATGGTGCATTTCCATAAGTGGAAAGATAAGCAATAGTTGGGCATCAAACAAAGTTCAAGATATATCATCAATCCAGACAGGCACATCCATGCATCACAATTCCAGCACCATGAGCAAGTCCATGTAAGTATCATTTGTCTTGAGGAATAGTCACTTGTATGAAACTATGGTGGACAAGCTGTATCCTATTAGCATTATAACCATTTCATTGTGTGCTTCCTTATCAAACAAAACAGAGCAACCCAAATGTCTAGCTGGTTTGTGGCAAATAATGTGAAGCTTGTCCATGGAAAAACACGAACTTTTTAGCATCGAGTTGAGGATTCGTAATATAAATGGATCCTGGAGCAGAAGCAGTAGCTAAACGACGAGTGCGGAAGAAAGAAGTATGAACCATCACCTGAAGAATAAAAATTAGACATTGGAGAGAAATCTTCTTATACAAGTACCGGTAACCTATAAAAGATAGCTGCTTGAGAGAGGAGAGATAGCTGCAAAGACTTAATCTTTCCACATTCCTCATATTTCTCATCCAAAGAGAAATTAGAGAGGAAGGAAACAGAATGTGAGGTCAGGAGGTCAAATGACTTGATACGAGCTGATAACGCTAAAGAATGATTGGCTACACCTATTGTTATATCTGGAATGCTTGAAATGTAGTAAACTTTAACAATAAATCACCTGATCCTGAAACTGTCACTTTCACATTTTAGAAAAGCTCTTTAGACTGTATAGCTTTTAAAATGCAAGAGCACTAAGTCATGATTGGGTGAACGAAGGCAGGGTGTGGAGAGTAAACCTGAGTTAGGCTTTGTGAAGATTAACTATTATGGGTCTTCTATTGAAGGAACCAAACATGCTGTTGTTAGGATTGTGGCCGGAGATGAAACAGGGGAGATGATTGCCTGCAAGGGTGTTGTGGTGCAAGCTAGATCGCAAAGGAGGTGAAACACTTGCTGCTCAAAAAGCATTGCAAAGTAGCCAAACAAAAAGCTGAACCAAGGTGGTAGTGGAGCTGGATGGAGCTGTGGTATACAAGGATATCATCAATTTTCCCAAGCAGTGCAATTAAAGACTAAAGGATGCTCATACTAGGATTCAAGAAGCTATAGATCATTTTGCAGCGCCGAATTTTAGTTGTATTTCACGAAAAGCAAATGCTTGTGCCCATTAGGTGGCTTTGCCAAAATTGAGATCTACATCTGCATCCCCCACCCGTCTTATCACATATGCTTATTTCAACCGTGAGCAGCTGGCCTAGAAAGAAAAAACCCCATCAAGGACACACACAACCCACCTGAATGTCAGTCTCTGACCTTCAGTGGCTGGTTTTTGGAAATTCTATGAGAAACATCTCCACAGGAAAAAATCAATCCGTATTAGGCATCAAACTGAAGAACAGAATATAAATTGATGCCTTCAAAAACAAAAACTGACCCCAACCCCAGAAAGTTGCCTTTAGGTGGAACAACGAATTGCGGCGGATAGCAAATGGAAGGGAAAGAATGAAAGAACTTATAAGAATTACCTGAAGAAGGAAAAGTAGTCAGCGGAGATAAATCTTTTGTCATGCCTCTGGTGTGATCAATTTCAATTCATAGGATCCAAACACCAACAATGTAGATGAGAGGGATCTCTTGGATGAGGGGCCAATAGTCGCCAATGAGTTTTGAGCATCAATCTTTTGGAATCTCGCATATAGATATCTCCAGAATTTGGACAAATCATAGTCTTCCTTATTGCTCCTTTCTACCTTTCCTTGATAACAAAGAAAAAGAAAAATATGCTCTAATATGACGTGGGAATATGAATAGAAAGATGAACTGTCAACTTTGACAAGGAAGGCAGATTTCAATGGCTTATAATCTGCAGGGTTCATTCAAATTTAGTTGTCACATTTGCCAACTCGATCACACCTGTTTAAAATCCTATTTTTTGCATCTTTATAGAAGCAGCTGTTGTTGGAAGTAAGAAAGCTTCTTCGTTTGACTATGAATATAAACCTCGGTAATTGACATCGTGATATAGATTAATCTTTGAGAGCATGTCGCCAAAAGAAAAAACAGTTTAGAGCATAGTAGTACTCCTACCAATAATAAATAGCATTTTGTTCTTCTTTTGTCGAGTTGCAACAGATGAACATAAGCACATCGTTGCCTACCTCAAAGACTTGTTTGCATTTGATCCTCCCGAGAAATTTTGCCAAATAAAGATGACAGTGGGATATTCTGCAAAACAATCATAGTTGAGAGAATTCAGGTCAGTGAGCTAGGATATAAAAAATTAAAAAAAAAAAGATAATTGGAAGAGAAAACATAACAAACACTGAAGTTGTGGGAAAATAACAATATAAGAGCAACAATTCTTCACAATTCTCACGTAAAGCATAGTGCATTTCCATAAGTGGAAAGATAAGCAATTTTTGGCCATCAAACAGTTTAAGATATATCATAAATATGGACAAGCACATACACACATCATTATTCTTGCACTGTAAACAAGTCCATGTATGTATTTTTTGTTTTGATGAATAGTCACTTGTAAGAAGCAATGGTTGGTTGACTTGCTGTACTGCATTAGAATTATAACCATTTCATTGCGTGCTTCCTTGTCAAACAAAACAGAGCAACCCAAATGTCAACATTGGACCTTCAGCAGCAGGTTTGTGGAAATTTAGGTGAAGTTTGTCCATGGAAAAATATGAACTTTTTAGCATTGAATTGAGGATTTGAAATAGAAATGGATCCTGAAGCAGCAGCGGTAGCTAAACAATAAGTGTGCAAGAAAGAAAGAAGTCCAAATCATTACCTGAAAAGCAAAATTTAGAAATTGGATAGATATCTTCTTATTGGATCTGAACTCAACCAACTATGATGAGCGGGATTTCTCGGATGAGGTGCCAATAGTCGCCACTGAGTTTTGAGCATCATTCTTTCAGAATTTTACAGTGAATTATGCTGAATACTTGGAGGAGGGAATGAAGCCATCCTCTGGCAAGTTCAATTAAACTATAAAATGTAGCTGTTCGAAAGTGGAGAGATGACTGCGAAGACCACTTGATAATCTTTCCACGTTCCTCATATTGCTCATCCAAAGAGAGGTAGAGATCAAGGAAACAGAATACTCTGCACTTCTTACATCCTCCACTATTGATATTCTTTCCACATTCCTCATGTTTATCATCCAAAAATCTGAAACAGGACTATCAATTAGTCCTGAATAAAAATAAAATTTCCTGCTTAGAGTGATCAGAACAGAATTATATGCATACCCAATTGACAACAACGAAAAATGAACCGGGATACCCTCTCGATAACTTTTTTTTTTTTTCTTTTTCGCTGAAAAATTCTTGTGATTTTGTTAACTTACAAGTACAGGAGGCCACCAGTCACGAGTGACGGTGACTTGTTGGCACGGGCTGATATTCTACAAATGTGAGGTCATGAAATTGAATGATTGGTACAGGCTGATAACTCCTAAGAATGATTGCCTAGACTTGTTGATATATTTGGAGTGTGTTGCCGATAAAAATGTAAGCTGAGTCATGATAAGGTGGATGAAAGGCAAGGTGTGTGGAGTAAACCTGAGCTAGGTTTCATGAAGATTAACTGAGGCGGGGTCTTCCATAACATGCCATCACTGGGATTGAGGCCAGAAATGAAACAGGGGAGACGGTCGCCTACAAAGGATGCTGAATTACTTACTAGTCCAAAGAGCATTGCAGTGGCTAAAGAAAAAGACAAGCCCAAGGCAATAGATAAGATGGATGCAGCAGTGGCATACGAGGATATCATCAACTTTTGCAAGCAGTGCAAATGGAGACTAAAGGAAGCTCTTGCTGGGATTCAGGCAACTAAATATCATTCTTTCAGCCTTGAATTTTAGTTGTATATCACAATACGGCGGTTTCTGGAAATCCTATGCGACACTTCTCCATGGGAAAAAATTAATTCGCACAAAGCATCGAATTGAAGAATAGAAGCGAAATTGATGCATTCAAGGCCAAAAAGCTTACCTGGACCCTAGAAAACTGACCGCACCTCGAAGGATGAATCACGGTAGTTAGCAAATGAAAGCGAAAGCGGATCAATTTCACTTCACCAGATTTGGAACCAATCAATGCGCATGTCAGGGATCTTGGATTTTCCCAGGAATTTATGTGAAACATCTACATGACGGGAAAATCAGTTTGCATCACACATCGAATTGAGGAAGCAGAATGGGAAATCGATGCCTTCGAAACCATAAACTTACCCGAACCCTAGAAAACCTGACCGTACCAGGACGAATCAATTCATTGAATCCGAAGGTGATCAATCAAGATGAGAGGGATCTCTTGGATGAGGGGCCAATAGTTGCCGGTGTGTTTTGAACATCGATCTTTCAGATTCTCGCATTCATATATCTGCAATACTAGGAGAGAGGGAGGGAGGCCATCCTTTGGCAAGTCCCTCAACTTCGGGCAATTTGAAATGATTAACACTTGGAGAGAGGAGAGATGGTTGCGAAGGCCATTTGATAGTCTTTCCACGTTCCTCATATGGTCAATCCGAAGAAAGGTAAGAGAGGAAGGAAAGAGAAAACTCCAAGCATCCTCCTCGTCCTCCTCCTCCGAAGGAAACCGCACCTTCTCTCCCTCCCCTCCCATACTTCTTCCGTCAATATCTAGATGGTCAAGGGATGTGAGAAGGGGTAAGCCCCATTCTCTCACTGGCTGTTTCATATTCTCGCACTCACTTATGTGAAACCATTGCACATTGGGAGGCAAACCTCCTTCGGGCAAGCATTGGATATTTTGGCAATGCCCAATGAATATGTACCAGAGGGATGTAAGACGATGCCACTTTGGTAGAGACTTTATCTTTGGACAGTAATAGAGAGAGACCTGCGATAGGGTGATGGGAAGGGGAAGGGAATCTATTATTTCCAATGCCCTACACTCACTTATATGCAAAGAAGTGAGATTGTTACAACTGGTGATACTAGTGATAGACTTTATGTTCGGACATCCCCCAAGTCTAAGACTCGATAGGGTGAGGGGAAGGGGAGGAAAATCCTCTATCTGACAGTCACTTATACTCAATTCAGTGAGATGGGAGAACGTGTGAAGGAATTGTGGTAGGCTTCTTAGATTCGGACAATGGTAAATTTGCATAAATTTGAGTGATTCTATGGTGATTTCTCCTGGCGATTCCACTCCCTCACAGTCTTGAATAACAAATTTCTTCAAAGTAGCAAGTCTACCCTTGGCAGAGGGACAAAATGTCAGGGAATCACATTGACCTATACATGAAGATTGAAGTTGAGAGACCAGGTTGTTGCTGTTGGGGTCATATGAAGAAATGGTTGGTCTTATGAGTTTTGGACACTGTCCAATAGACAGATCACTGAGTGTGTACATCTTGCTTGGAAGCTTTTCTAAACTGGTGCAATTACTCAATTCCATCTTTTCAAGGTTGCATGGTAGCTCTATTTCTATTTCTCCTGTCACAAATGATGTGAACTGAGGACAGCTTGCTATTTTTAATTCCTGGAGGCAAGTAAGATTTAGCATTTCATTTTCATCTTGCCACAAGTATTTTAACTGGTCACACCCTCCTATATGAAGCTCCTTTAGCTTGATCAAGTGGCTCATAAACCCATGATCAAAGCAAACAAACTCTGCAAGATCCTTAATTGTAAGAATGGTCAAAGAAGTTTGGTTGATCAAGCTCTTCAAGATCTCCTTGTTACAATCCTCAAGGGACAACTCATGGAGAGATGGAAGACAAACATCATTGGTTGAGTTTTTCAAATGCGGACATGAAAGAATTTCAAGCTTTGTGAGACGATCAAGTTGACAAGGCAATGTCCCGACCAACGAAGGACAACCCTGAACAACAAGATGCTTAAGATAGGAGAATGAGACTTCTTCTTTTAGGCGCCCAACATAAGGAGACCAATCCTTCCATGCCAACATCTCTTTGAACTTCAAAGTGGTTAAGGATGGAAAATGCCTTTTACCTCCGTAAAATTCAGAGCCTATCATTCTTATTGCATGTAGACCTTTAAGAGATAATTCCTTAAGTGAAGGTAGTTGTCCAATCATAGACAACGACATAACATTAGGACAGTCCCACAAGCATAAAGACCCTATTTTAGAATAGGATGTACAATCTAACCATGATGGGAATACTGCACCACGATAGTTCAAAATAGCGAGATTTTCAAGATTAGTGTGAGGTTGCAAAGAGTCAAGCACCTGTGCTTCGTGCTCATGATTATGGAGATCTCCCAAGTGTTCACCCCAATGCAATGATAAGTTGGTAAGGCCTAGCTTTTGAAGCAAATTAGCATCAACTGCATCTATAACTTTTTCCACATTTTGCAATTCTGATATGAATAATTTTCCTTCAAGATGTGGCAAGTTCTTTAACTCTTTCAACTGCGACCCTTTCTCTAGTCCCACCACAAATTTGGACAAGATAATAAGATTCTTTAAATTACCGATACCCAATGGCATCTCTTTTAGACTCTCTGTATCTCTAATATCAAGAAACTGTAAGCTGACTAACTTTGTGATACCTTGAGGCAACTTTGAAAGCTTTTGACAACCTCTTAAAATCAGAGCTTGTAATTTGCACAAGGTGCCGATTGACTTAGGTAGCCTCTTGATATTAGTGTACGAGAAATTGAGATATCGAAGATGTTTTAAATCACCAACACAATTTGGTACCTCTATGAGGTCACAACGACATAACGAGAATACTCTCAAGTACTTCAAGTTTGTCAGCAAGTCACATAGCACCTTGTTGGAAATAGAGAAAGAGTCCCCACTAGATCCATCACGCACCAGAATTAAGCTTCTTAGTGCCTTCATCCCTTGATATGGTTTCAAGCATTTTGATGTAACAAACCATGATGGGATGAATGATGCATAACGAGTTTTTTCAAGAGATGATACATCATGTTCATTACTTGCCACTTGAGACTCCCCTGAACTAAAGCAAGTCCCACCCAAAATTGACTTTGCTAGATCATTCAAAAGATCATGCATTGAAAACTTAGATGCGTTGATACTTGATTGTTGAAGAAATGACCTGGATACTAACTGATCAAAGTGCTTCCATCCCAATTTCAAGATATTCTCATTTGCTTTTTGCCCATCTAAAAGTCCCTCTGCTATCCATAAGAGTACCGACTCATCCCTCTCAATTTTGTAATCCTTGGGAAATACCGCACAATAAGCAAAACATCTCTTCAAATAGGAAGGAAGATGGACATAGCTCAATTTTAAAACTGGGAGAACCTCATCATTCTCGACCGTTGGAAGATCCCATATTTTGTTATTTAAGGTATCTTCCCATTCATCAGGATTACTTTTAGTACGTAGGACACCACCCAACATCTTTGCCGCCAAAGGTAAACCTTTGCATCTTTCGGCTATTTTCTTCCCTATTATTTCAAAGGTCGGGTGGCTTTCAAAATTTGTTACTCCAAGAGCATGAAATGCCAAAAAGCTTATACAATTATCAAAGGACAATTCCCTCAAATGATACGGTGAAGCTCTTGTTATGGAAGCAACATTATGGTTGCGAGTCGTGATGATGATCTTGCTTCCGCTAGCCCCCGCTTCAAATGGCTTTAAGAGGGCAGTCCATTTTTCATACTTCTCATTCCATATATCATCTAAAACCACAAGAAACTTCTTCCCGGCTAGACTATCCTTCAACTTAACTTGAAGCTTGTTAAGATCTTTGTCGTCATCGGACGACCTGGTGATCGACTGCAAAATAGTTTTTGTTATGTCAAGGACATCGAAAACATCTGACACACAAACCCATGCTTTCTTCTCGAAACAACTATTCACTTTGGCATCATTATATACTCGTTGAGCCAAGGCTGTCTTTCCAACGCCGCCCATCCCAACTATGGGGACTATGCTTAGCATGGCATTGGAATTTTCTACCTCACTTATCAATAGTTCGAGTATTTGTGCTTCTTCCTTTTCCCTACCAAAAAACTGAGGCTCCGACAAAGAAGTGGTGGGATCCCTTTTATTGGTATAGTTGGATTTGTCTGCAACATTCTCTCTCAAGCTTAGATGAGCCTTCCTGGTGACAATCACTTTCAACCTGCCATTGACCTCTTGTACCTTGGTTTCTAACACAAGCGAGTGCAAGTTTGGATTCAATCTGGAGGATTTATCTTGGCCAAAGAAAGAGGACTTCCATTTCGCCAAACCTCTACCTGTGCTGGATTTTGGCTCCAACTCAACTTGAGTGATTTTGATCACCAACTCATCAATCAAGTCTTCCATGTCATAGCTCAAGTCCCTAACATCGTCCAACCATAGCTTCACTAGAGGGTTATTGCTGAGTTGCTTGTCCTCTGCGTCAACCAGCACTGCATTGATTGTCAACAACATTACCTTCCACTCCTCAAGCAAGGCAGTGTTGAATCCTTCTTGTTGCGCATAGCCCAATGTGAGAGAAGACAACTTGTCGAATAGAACTTGAAAGAAGGAAGCCAAGAAGGAACCCAAAATGATCTCTCCAATGGCCATGGGTGAATGGGTCACTGTTGAGAACATCAAAGGTGTTTCGTGAATCAAAGTAACAATGAGCTATTGGAGAGAGAAAACATTGAAGTCTAGGAATACCAAGACGTTCACTTACCAAAAAGATTTAAAAAAAAAAAGATCAAGTCTCTCAAGGGATGCACACCAAAGGTTAGACAAATCGAAGTAAAATAATTTTTGTCCACTAGAGTGCTTGTTTTGTCAATTTTTCTCCTTTTTCTTCTGATCAAGACTTTTCTTGTGAGCATTTAAACAAAGGATAAATGGTGATTTTTCTCCATGAACTTAGAGTGCATGCATATTTTCGTAAAAAATTCCAATGCTTGAGTGTTTTGTTGGCTTTTTCACATCCGTATTTTACTAGTATCCTTATGATTTTAATATCTTTGTTTTCTGCTTTATTGGTGAAAATGAGATAAATGTAGGTTTTTAGATGGCGGTTGCAGTGCTAAAAACTCACATATGTTTAAGATATAAGATGATTATAGATTTCTCCTTCAATGTGGACGACCATGTAAAGACATCAAAAGCGGCTAACTTTGTCTGTTCAATAAATAAGGAAATGCATTCCACTTCTTTTTTGTGGTCCGAGCATTTCACTTCTTTTAGGTGGTGACACTGTATTCTTTTCCCCATTCCATTCTCTCTATCATATCTTTTACTTTTTCGTTGGGGGCATGCACAATGATAAATATTTACTTCTCATTCATCTTTTTTTCACGTTATAAAAGATGAACAATCTCAAAAACTTTTCTGACGTAGAAATACCTAGTTTTCTAACAAAACACGAGTCCATGCGTGGTCTTTTTCTAACAAAGCACAATTTTGATTTTTCATTATTCAAAATTTAATTATTTATCATGAACAATTGCAGATTTTTCTATGTCTTGAAAGAAAATACACGAATTAGTTTTCTTGCATTGAACTATCATCGATTTCTGCACGATGAAAATTAGTTGTCCACACAAAACACCCTTGGGGCTTCGGCAGAAACTACTTCACGTGAAGTTTAAATTGCAACCGTATTGACTTTACTTGATTGATTACACTGGCACACCTCAAAAGAATACTAAATCTCAAATACCTTATTAATTCATCTTACCCCTTGCGGTTGATGGTAAATTCACTAAATCTATATAATAACGACTTTTTGTTGTGAGAGCAAATATGTGAAAAGACACAACAAAAGTTATTTATTTTGTTTGGCACCCGAAATTATGACAAACGTGACTTTCCCATTAATCTCTACTGAAGAGGAATGAAGCTATCCTATTATGATATTGATTCTTGCTTACCCAATTTCATGGACTAAAATTCCAAAACATTGATGCTGTAAAATAATTACTTTGGGAGCAGGATAAAAGTTCCAATTCAATTATAAATGAATACTTTGATCTCAATGCTGCTAATAGTGTAAAATCATTTCACATCAGTGTGTGTTCAGTAAAAAGAACAGTAATAGAGAGATAAAAAAATTAATCTTAATGTCCTAATCTTACTTTTTAACAAAAATTATAATGACATTTCTTTTGTTAATGAACTCGACATCAACTTTAATCAGGATAATAGATAGGCAGGAAATTGGTTTAAGAACCAAAATATTGCTGCTGCTGCTGCTCTTCTTTTGCTCAAAATAATGCTTTTGCCTCCATTAATAAAAAGATTTTGGAAAGAATAGATGGTTGCTCTTGTGTAATAAATGCCCACTAGATGCTTTCGGTAGTGAAGTTTCGGGTGCATCAGTCCGAGGGAAAAATAGAGCAAGTAGATAGATGTCTCTTACCTGTTTCGAGCAGACTTCCTGGAGCAGATCGATGAATGGGATTAGCTCAATGACAGCAATCCAACAAGCACGAGCGCTAGGTTTAGACGAGCAGGAGGAGAATACTATTTAAGTGTAAGCAAAGATCAAGACTTTCAAGAATGCTTTCTGTCCACAAGTGCTCTTATCATGTGAATAAACCATAAACTCAGGAAGACCACGACTTTCAAGAATGCGTTATGTCCACAAGTGCTCTTATCATGTGAATAAACCATAAACTCAGGAAGACCAAGACTTTACTAAACTTCATGCACTTTTTGTCTAGAAAGTGAAGCAGAGGCGAAAGAGACCAAATGGAAAAGATAGACTTCGCACGATGCAAATTGGCATTGCTGCTTCACTTCTCACATCCCTCCTCTTCCATCTCTATGTGAATGCCTATATTTTTCCATTACTAGTAGAATTTCCCCACGCCTTACATGCCATGCTTAAAATTGAAAATTACTATAATTTTCATCCACCTCTTTTCATGCTCAATTGTACTGTGATTTTTCATTCAATAATCTCTCTTGCACTTACACCATGATTTGCAATTTACAAATTAGGCTCTAAATAAAAGATTTTAACTTTTCCCAGCACAATAATATCCGTGAACAGTCATGTTGCTTGTTTTTCTTGTCATATGGTGATCGATTGTGTAAAATGATGACCTAATATTTTTTTAGGTCATTACTGACCTAACGTTTTAAGTGGACATAAAAATCTCTCTTTTTAGACATGTAAGATTTATTGGTCATGCAAAAAGTAATTGAGTGTATTTCACTCTGTTTTATTCTACATTTGTCAATGTGGCACCACATTTATGGCTCATGTGGAATTTGGCCACTTAATCAATTTTGATGGTGCTTGTAATGGTAGGTGTGGAAGAGGATTGTATTGTACAAACTCACAAAGTTAAAACATTACATTGCTGAAAGTGGGAATAGTTAAAAAATCTGGAATACGATAATCAGATAGCCCTAGAAAAATTATTACGGAGAGTAATTAGACAAACAAATTCTATTCATGCTCACCCTACTGGAACAAAAACCGAACAAGACATATCAGGGTACTTTCCATTCCAAACCTAGAAAAGGATAGACTTAATGATTTTGTTAATGTAGGAGAATGGGGTACCATTGATCACCGGTGATGGTGGCCTAACAGTACAAACTGATATTCCACAAACGGGAGGTCACAATGATAATCCATTAGCGATGGAAGTGCCTGTATCTTACCTTGTTTGTGACGGGAGTTTTGGCAACTTGGAGGGGTTAGGGTGAGGAGACTTGCCTACCCGAGATAATTGGGTCGCGAGTGGTCTTGTATAAGGTTCTCGCAATCTCATGTCAAAATTCATGGCAGACATGGAACTTTTGCAATCACTCAATAGAGTAACAGAGCATAGTCTCTTTGATTGCTCATCTCCGCCTTCCCTTTACAACAAAGAAATAGAAAATGTTACATGAGATGGCGTGGTATTTTTTTTTTGTGGGTCTAAGATGTTGTGGAAATTTAAATAGAAGAAAGATGAACTGTGAACTCTGACACGGAAGTCACATTTAAATGGATGTAAATTGAAGGGTTGATTCAAAGTTAGTTGTCATATTCTCCAACTCGAAAACCACTGTTTTAAATCCTATTTTTGCGTGTTTAAAGTAGCTGCTATTATTAGAAGTAAGAAAGCTTCTTAATTTGACTTTGAAAGTAGACCTCGTGATACAAATTAATCTTTAGAGCATGTCGCAAAAAAAGTACGAGCATATTAGTACACCTACCTAAATTTATAGCTTTTTGTTTTTCTTTTGCCCAATGGCAAAAGATGAACATAAGCACATGTCGCCTACCTCAACAGTATTTGCATTTGCTCCTCCCGAGAGACTTTGCCTAATACAAATGTTAGCGGGATACTCTGCAAAACAAGCACAGTTGAGCATACAGGTCACTTATCTGGGGCATAAGAAAAAGATGTTAGGAAGAGAACGTGCAAGAAGCACTAAAACTGCAGAAAAAAATCAATATAAGAGCAACCACTCTTCACGATCCTCACAAAGTATAGTGCATTTCCATAAGTGGAAAGATGAGCAACTTTTGGGCATCAAACAAAGTTTAAGATATATCATCAATAAAGACAGGCACATCCATGCATCATAATTCCAGCACTGTGAGCAAGTCCATGTAAGCATTATTTGTTTTGAGGAATAGTCACTTTTATGAAACAGTGGTTGACTTGCTGTACCACTTTAGCATTTTTACCCATTTTATTGCGTACTTCCTTGTCAAACAAAACATAGCAACCCAATTGTCAACGTTGGACATTCAGGAGTTGGTCTGTGGAAGTTTTGGTGAAGCTTGTCCATGGAAAAACATGAACTTTTTACCATCGGATTGAGGATTCGGAATAGAAATGGATCCTGGAGCAGCAGCCATAGCTAAACAACAAATGTGCAAGAAAGAAAGAAGTCTGAAAGAAATCTGAATCGTTACCTGAAGAACAAAAATTAGACATTTGAGAGAAATCTTCTTATTGAATCTGAACTCAATCAATTACTAGGAGTGGGATTGCTTGGATGAGGTGCCAATAGCCACCACTATTGAGTTTTGAGCATCGATCTTATCAGAATTTCACATCGTGTTATGCCGAATACTTGGAGTAGGGAGCGAAGCCATCCTTTGTCAAATCTCTCAACTTCTGGCAATGTATAGAATATAACGGTTTAAATGAGGAGAGATGCCTACAAAGATTACTTGATTGTCTTTCCACCTTCTTTATATTTCTCATCTAAAGAAAGCTTAGAGAGGAAGAAAACAGGAGACTCCACGCATCTTATGTCCACCGTTGATGGTCCTTCCACATGTTTCATATGTCTTATCCAAAATCCTGGAACAGGACGATTAATTAGTCCTGAACAAAAATTACTTTCTTGCATAAGGAACAAACAATGAGAGTGATTAGACAAAAAGAATTATATGCATACCCACCCGACAGCAACAGAAAAAAAAAATGAACAAACAAGACAAGAAACTGGACCCTTCACTTTCCTATTCTCAGAAATAAGTGTCCCTCTGGATGAATTTGTTTTTGCCGAATAATTCTTATGATTATGTTAGCCCACACGGATGGGAGACCACTAATCACTGGCGATGGTGGCTTATTGGTTCGGGCTTGATATTCTACAAATGTGAGGTCATGAGGTCAAATGAATGGTACAAACTGATAACTCTTTAAGAATGAATGCCTACATCTGTTGGTATATCTGGAAAGCTCAAAATGCAGTAGCTTTTAACCGTAAATCACCAGATAAGACTGTCACTCATACAGATTAGAAAAGCTCTTTGGAGTGTGTTGCCTGTAAAAATGTAAGAGGGCTATGTCATAATTGGGTGGATGAAAGGCAGGGTGTGTGGAGTAAACCTGAGCTAGGTTCTGTGAAGATTAACTATGATGAGTCTAACATCGAAAAAATGCTGTTGTTGGGATTGTGGCCAGAAATTAGGCAGGGGAGATGGTTGCCTGCAGGGGTTTGGTGGTGCAACCTAGATCCGCTGAGGCTGATTGAAAGCTGGCCCAAGGTACCAGTGGAGATGGATGCAACTGGAGTATACGAGGATATCATCAAGCTTGCCGAGTAGTGCAATTAAAGACTAAAGGAAGGTCTTGCTGGGATTCAAGCAGCTAATGATAATTTTTCATCTCTGAATTTTAGTTGTATTTCACGAAGAGCAAATTTTTGTGCCCACTGGGTAGCTTTGCATGCTAGGAAGAGGATGTATCGTCAAACTTGGGATCTGCATCCCCATCCTTCCAACTACTTGGCTTGCTGGCCAAAAGAAAAGGAAAAAGCCGACGTGAGCACACACCCAAATGTCATGGCTGGTTTCTGGAAATTCAATGTGAAACATCACCGTGGGAAAAAATTCAATCCGTATTAAGAATCGAATTGAGAACGGAATGAAATATGATGTCTTCAAACCCAAAAACTTACCCGAATCCTAGAAAACTGACTTTAGATGGAAAAAATTGCGGCAGTTGCAAATGAAAGCTAAAGAATAGAAGAAGTTGGAATACTTGCCTGAAGAAGAAAAAGTAGTCAACGGAGATAGATCTTTTATAACGGCTTGGGTGAGATCAATTTCAATTTATTGGATCTGAACGTTGCCGATGTAGATGAGAGGGATCTCTTGGATGAGGGGCCAATGGTCGCCAATGAGTTTTGAGCATCGATTTGTCAGAATCTTGCATTCTTTGATCCACAATGATTGGAGGGAGGGAGGGAGGCCATCTTCTGGTAAGTACCTTAACTTCGGGCAATCTACAATCCCAAAATCTTGGAGAGAGGAGAGATGGTTGCGAAGACTGTTCGATAGTCTTTCCACGTTCCTCATTTTTATTATCTGAAGAGTAATTAAAGAGGAAGGAAAGAGTAGACTCCATGCATCCTCATCCTCCAAAGGAAACCACCCCTTCTCTCCCTCCTCTCTCATGTTGCCATCAATTTCCAGAGACATGAGGGCCGTGAGCAGGCATAAGCCCCATTTTCTCACAGTTGCTTTAGATTCTCGCACCCTACAATTGTAAGCCGCAGCAAATTGGAAGGGAAACCTCCTCTGGGGTAGCATTTGATATTTTGGCAATCGATAATATATAGCTCCTGGAGGGATGTAAGATGAGGCCATTGATTTGGTAGGAACTTTATCTTCGGACAATTATAAACACAGAAATATGACTGGGTGAGGGAAGGAGAGGGAAGTTCTCTATCCTATATGAAGCTCCTTTAACTTGACCAAACAACTCATGAACCCATGATCAAAACAAACAAGCTCCGCCATATTTTTTATTTTGAGAACGGTCATAGAAGTTAGTTTGACCAAGTTCTTTAAGATCTCCTTGTTACAATTGTCAAGGAATAACTTAGAGAGATATGGAAGACAAACCACACTAGTTGAGTTATTTAAATGCGGGCATGAATGAATTTCAAGCTTTATGAGGCGATCAAGTTGACAAGCGAATGTCCTGACCAATGAAGGGCAGCTTCGAACAACAAGATGCTGAAGACAGTAGAATGTGACTTCTTCTTGGCCCCCGGTATAAGGAGACCAATCCTTCCATGCCAACATCTCGTCGAACTTCAAAGTGGTTAAGGATGAACCCGTGGTTGAAGAAATGATCTCGATACTAACTCATCGAAGTGATCCCATCCTAGTCTCAAGATATTCTCCTTTGCTTCTTGCCCATCTAAAAAGCCCTCTGCTATCCATAAGAGTACCAAGTCATTCCTCTCAATTTCATAATCCTTGGAAAATACTTCACAATAAACAAAACATCTCTTCAAATAAGAGGGAAGATGGGCATAGCTCAATTTCAAAACTAGGAGAACCTCATCTTTTTTTCCCTTCGGAAGATCCCATATTTTGTTATTTAAGATGGCTTCCCATTTATTTAGATTCCTTTCATTACATAGGGCATTGCCCAACATCTTCACTGCCAAAGGCAAGCCTTTACATTTTTCAGCTAATTGCTTGCCTATTGTTTCAAGATTTGAGTGGCTTTCAAAATTTGTTGCTCCAAAGGGATGAAAGGCTAATAAGCTTGTACAATTATCAAGGGATAGCTCCTCCAAAGGATACGGCAAAGCTCCTCTTATAGAAACAACAGGAAGGTTGTAAGTCATAACAATGATCTTGCTTCCCTTGGCACCTACTTCAAATGGCTTTAAGAGGTTAGTCCATTTTTCGTAGTTCCCATTCCAAACATCGTCTAAAACCACAAGAAACTTCTTTCTAGATAGATTGTCTTTCCACTTAACTTGAAGCCTATTAAGGTCTTCGCCCTCATAGGATAAGCTAGTGATCGACCGCAAAATAATCTTTGTTATGTCAAGAACATAAAAAATATTTGAAACACAAACCCATGCTCTCCTCCCGAAATATCCATTCACTATGGCATCATTATATAGCCGTTGAGCCAAGGCCGTCTTTCCAATACAACCCATCCCAATTATAGGGACTATGCTCAGTGTGGGATCAGAATTTTCAACTTCACCAATCAACAGTTCAAGTAAATGTGCTTCTTCCTTTTCCCTACAAAAAAATCGAGGTTCCGGTAGAGATGTGGTGGGATCCCTTTTGCTTGTGTAGTTGAGTTTGTCTGCAACATTCTCTCTCAAGCTTAGATGAGCCTTTCCAGTGATAATCGTTTTCAACCTGCCATTGATTTCTTGTACCTTGTTTTCAGACATGAGCGAGCGCAATTTGCCGAAGAAAGAAAACTTCCATTTCTCCAGATCTCTAATTGTGTTGGATTCTGCCTCCGACTCAACTTGAGCGGCTTTAATTGCAAACTCATCGAGCAAGTCTTCCATATCATAGGCCAAGTGCCGAACATCGTCCAGCCACAGCTTCATTTGAGGGTTATCGCCGAGTTGCTTGTCCTCTGCATCAGCCAGCACTCCATTAATTGTGACCAGCATTGCCTTCCACTTCTCGAGCACGGTAGTGCTGATTCCTTCCCGTTGCACATGGCACAATGCAAGAGAAGTCAACTTGTTGAACAGGATTTGAAAGAAGGAAACCAAGAAGGAACCTATAACGACCTCTCCAATGGCCATGGTTGAATTAGTCACCGTAGAGAACAACAAAGGTGTTAAGGTGAAGCAAAGTGAAAATGAGCTGATGGAGGGGAATTCACAACATGAAGAATGAATTCTAGGATTCACGATTTCTCACTTAAGTGCAATAACCGCGCCAAGTACTATTTTTACCCAAGGCTTGGTTTCATGTGGAGTCCACCTCATCCAATAGTGGATAAAACTATTCTTCAAGGCTCAACTACCTAATTGAAACTTGTAAGTTCTTAGCATTTTTTTTTTAATTTTAAATTTTAAATTTTTATGTTATCTTTTAAGGATGAACGATCAACTACACCACCAATATACGAGGGCTGATATTTTTACAATCTCAAAGCATGAAGGGCAAGCTGAGAAGATGTCAACATGGTGCACCGAAGATTTAGCTCAGACTACTCAACTTCTTTACCTCAAAGAAAGCAACATTCATCCATGCACTATTGTCCTATACGAGAAAAAATTAACAGCGACACCCACATTGACCCAACAGAAAGTGCCAATAACCACTTCAACAAAGCGAAGACCCCACCAGCTACAAACACAAGTATATCATTTACTGCACAAATAGATACGGACAGCAAGCTAATAGGACAAATTAAGCACGCCTCAAGCATAAGAATGTCATAATCCAATATAAAATCATAATGAATCCAAAGCGTCACCTACATGGAGGATATACATGCTGAGGAGGTCCAAGACCGCTTAAGTAACACCAGACAACTAATGGCTTTACTTGACTCGAATCTGCGCAATATGAAATACTATCAATTTTATGTGTTTCAAGTCTTGAATCGCCCCCATCAAATTGATGGAAAAAGATGTAACATCCATGCGGCATCTTTCTATATGTTCACATGACGAAAGCACTAATGAGATTGAAATCCTCCCGTTCCCCACGTGAACAAAAGTGACCAGAAAACACCCTTATTATGTTCAAGGTTAGAAACGATGGCAATTTGATGAGAAATCAATATCCATAAAACACTGTACTTGGCCACCTCACTGTACTTATTTTTGCTCCTCAAGAACTTATATATAACATCATACGTACGTCATCCGTACCGGAAACCCTGTATATCTTCAACGTCAGTTGAAACAGCAAATGCACGTGACCAGCATTTGACATACTAAAAGCACATACAATCGCATTTCAATCAACTTTATACGGGAAATGCAGTAAGACACGAGCAGTGCAACTTCAATGGGACATCAAAACGTTGGTAAACAGAATGCAATAGGAATTAACTATCTATGACTGAGTCAGGCATTCGGTCGAACTGGTAGAACGCCTACCCGTCAAAGAACTAATATACGCCATCTTCAAGCAGCGATTCAATTACAGTCATTACTATCAGCAACGACCAAGGTCTGGATCATCGACAGAAACTGAGAAGGAGGAAAGTCCACGAAGAAGCCTCTCCTCTGGGAAATTAAAAAGAAAAAAAACAGAGAGCTCAGCTCGATTCATTGAACCGAAAGCCGAAAACCAGAGAGAGAGAGAGAGAGAGAGAGAGAGAGAGAGAGAGGACTTGGCTTTAGCGATCGAACGGCGAGGAGCCGAGCAGGAGGAGCCGTTGTAGTCGGAGCAAAGGCTGAGAGACGTCAGAAACTGAGCGAGAGCTCTGCCGAACTCAGCGCTCTCCCTCGCTACAATTCTTCTTCCATCATCTTCTAGCGGCTTTTGTTTTGCACTGAATGCTTTGACCAAAGTTTTGTCTTTTAAGGGGTTCCATGGATGCTGATACTCTTTTGGTCGACTCACCGTACGGTCCCATAAATTGTTGTCAGGTGATGACGACGACTCATCTTTATCACTCTAGAATTAGCAAGGAGAGGGAATTATAAAGATTGCAAAGCCTGTCATTAACTAAAGCTAAAGAGGAGCCCTTGTAATAAATCATTGTTCTCCATACCTGACTATGGGGCCGTTTGGTTCAGCTTTCTGGAAATGCCATTGGGAGAGTGCAAATACCTTTGAGATAAAGGGTTTTCCAAAACGCTAGACTGTTTGGTAAATTATAATTGAAAAGTATTTCAAGGAAATGCAAGACTGTTTGGTAAACATATATTTGAAAAGCCTTTTGGTGTGACCAAATTAAATTTTTTAGTTTTAGTATTTTTAAAATTGCAAAAAAGAAACAATAGCTATATAATCTTTTACATTTTAATGTTGAGAGTAATATAGAATATACATATTAGTAAATTTATTTAAAAATTATATTAAAAAAATTTGATTATAGATTAAATGCAAAGCTCAACTTTTGGCCTAGAGTTCTTTTAAGTTTGTTTTCAACTTTGAATAATTTTTTTTAATTGTTATAGTATTAATCATCTTCGTTAATTAATGATCATTAGTACAAAAAAACCCCTTTTTTCTGGAGTGTTACTTTTATCATGAGACCAAGACTGAGCATACAATTGTTCCTTTCTTTTACTTCCTTTTGCGTGTCTCCTTGCGGTATGTGCTTGCCGATGAGGGAATGTTTGGAGTCTACATCAGTAATGTCAATCCTATAAGATACTCTGTATCAATTTTTCACTCCAATCTGTACTCTTGATATATTTGCTGTTTCGTGCTCTAAATGTGAGATGCCGGTGACCGACAGTGACAAAAGATGTCAATTTTGGGGCGGATAATAACTGGCAAAAGTCTTGGGTGATTGTTGTGATGGTGGTTCCATTCGGTGATGGTGGCTGACGAAAGTGGTCGATGGCTGGAGATGGTGTTGGGTTATATAATTTCTAGAAATATGCATTTTGTTCATATCCTAATCATTTCCTTGAGATTGTGGCTGTAATTAGTGAATGGAGATGGTCTGCGATGGTGTTGTGCGGTGGCGGTGTTGGTTTGTAACGACGTTGATCGGTGACTTTGGTCGTTAGTCTCCACACTGCCGCCTTCACTGCCGCGCGGCCTCTGCCGGCGAGTTTGCCGACAACCCCTCACTCCAACCCAGGAGGACCTGGTCCTGTCACGTGCCTCCCACCTTAAGGCCTGTATTGCCATCTCAAGCAGCTCTTGAGTTGCTACCATATTTCAAGTTTGAGGTGGTCCATAGATAATCTATTACAATAAATCTGAATTGATATAGTGGGTTGTGATTTTGATAGATTTACCTCCTATTAAAACTTATCCTCAATTGATATGACCAGACCCTATTTGATGTTTAAATTCAAACAAGTTATCAATCATCAAAAGCTTGAACACCCTACTAGTTTCTAAAAAAAATCAAGATTTATCAGAGAAACACTGCAAAGGAATTTCCAGAAGAAGTTTTAGTGCCTCTAGCGAGCACTGCTCCTGGGTAAAACAGTCGCCCAATAGATTATCCATCTATCAAATTACCTCAGAAAAGACCTGCTAAGTAAAATAAGACACTTCAACTTCCATGACAAATCACTAGATCTAACTATATGCGAGTGTTTTCCCTTACTGCCCTGCAGCTTTATTCAGATAATTTCTGGAGCTACATCCAGTGGAAATAATCAGATGGTGTCAACGGCGCCTCATTCTCTGACCAACAGCTGAGGTCAATATAACTAGAACCACGTTTCAAGATCAGGTACAAAATGCCGAAAATGAAACTTTATCCTCCCTGCTGAATTTGAAGCATGCAAACTCGGAAGGCTTTCAAGTATAATGCTGGCAACTTTGAAATAAGGCAGCCTCATAATTAGACAATGATGAGCCGTTATTAACTCAAAAGCATCGTACCTACCTTAATCTGTCATTATTCAAACAATTTAACTTCTCCACCCTCCAAAAATGGATACGTCAAATGGTGTCCAGAAAATTGAATATCGAATGTGTAAGGATAACAATGCTGGACACGTTCTGAACCGATTTGCAGAATTCACATTTTTCCAACCCAAAACCAACTCCGATTGAGAATTTCAAACAGACAAGACATCAATTCCGGCATTCCCGACAGTTTCCAATCTCGAAACGAAAATTGATCAAGGTCGTCTTAAGTCTTCCGCCACATAGCCCAGTAAGCAAACCTACATCGTTGCTCAATCAATTGCAAAAGCTCTAGCAACCAAACAGCTCACCAAACAAATTGATCTCAGCAAATGCAAAGGAGAAGACCAAGTTGCCGCCGGTAGGACAGCCCATCACGCAAAAGAAAGGGTCCAACGCCAATTCAACTCCCAAAACCACCAATGTGATCTCAACATTGACTCAATAATGCTCAGCAAAACAGAGGGGTCGAGTTCATCGGCAAGAAGCAATTTTTTTAACTCTACAAGCCTGACATTAAAAACACCTCACTGCCAAACATAACTGCCCGGTAGGGAATTATAATTTATACCCATCGAGCTTTTCCGAATTTCCAATGCCTTACAAAATATAACCATCCCATGCTTTCGGCCACCCATTACCAGAAAGTACCCATCACCAAAACATTGATTATCTATCATATAAACAGCAACAAATACAGCATGCTCTGACTGACTTCCACAAACAAGAAATCCAATATGTGCCGAAAACCCAATTTAACCACCATAACCAAAGCTCATGGTCATCCTAAACCCAACATTACCATCTACCAAAAACATAAAAAAACTCCAATGTAGACCATCGAAATCGCGAAAATCAAGTAAGAACACCGACGTACATCTTGGAGAGCTTGTTCGGGGGGCCACCAGTGACCTTGGCGACGCGGAGGAGGGCAAGCTCGGCCTTGAGTTCCTTCAGTTGGGTCAGAAGGTCGGTCTTCGACTTCTGCCTCAGCTCGTGCACCTTGATCCTTGCTGCCACCGATTCAAATCGAAAGGGCAAGTTCAAGTCAGCAACACAAGACAAGATAACCCCCCATTTCGTCCCTAGGGTTTCACCGTCGCAGGAGCAGGAAGCAGAGACGTCGCCTATTCGCGAGAGGAAGCAAACGATCAAAAAGAAACAAAACCAACCTCGGATCTCGGATTCGCTCGCTCGTCAAGAGGGAGAAGATCCAGATCTCGGATTCGCTCGCTCGTCGCGACAAACTTCGGTCTTGATGGAGTGGTGCTCGGATTCAAATCGTGATGGAGTCGTGCGAGTTGTAGGGAGAGAGAGATGAAGAAGAAGAGAACCGTCGTTGCTGCAGAATAAAGGAGAAAGCGTTGAAAGAGTGTTAAAAGAGTAAGTGTTTTGTTTAGTGTGGGTAAAATTGGACTTTTAATAAAATTTTGAGGGTAAAATAAGCAATCAACAAAATTTCATTAATAAAGAGACCAGCATACCGAAAATGCTGAAATGCCCAAAGCAGGTCCCCACCTGCTTTGGGCTTTCAGCATTCCAAAGGTCAGTATTTGAGGAATGGGGGCTCCAAATGTTGAACCAAACACTAATTCTTTTTTCCAAGGGGCTTTCGAGGCTGAAAACCCCTTGGGAAAACTGAACCAAACAGTCCCTATGTGTTTTCACACATAACTAGGCCATAAATTTCGAGCTCATGCGAAAAGTAACCACATTATATCAAGCATATTATCTATTTTTTTTTTCTTAAGATGAAACTAAATATTTCGAACAGTCCACATTGTATTTGAATGCGAAGCATATTTATTCATTTGAGTAGGCTCTAGAGTGAAAAAAGAATTGCCCATTGAGCTTGGCTCAACCTAGCCCAAATATAAGGGAAAAAAGTTGTGCAAGCTTGAGGGCAATGACTCTTCTCTTAGACCTTGGAGCTACCAAGACTTGACCAATGTGGTTTTACTGTTTGGCAAATGCAAGATTTGAATGAGTCTGGGCAAGCACCTTTGTTCTTGGGTGCTTGCCCCGGGCCAAGTAAGAATTTTGATGGTCGATGTTTGACTTAGTCCGTCTAGTCTCCCCATTCAATAGTTCTATAAATAGCGAGTGTTGTCCCAATTGAACAATTTTTTTTTTTACCTTATCATCCAAATTGTATGTCAAGTCCAAGTGCAATCCGATTCATTTTGGGATTAAGGCCCAAGAGTTTGGACCTGCCAACGGTGGCCCATTCATTGTCTTTGAAGCATGGTGTTAGGGCTTAATCCTTCTACAATTGTCAAAATCAGGTTGAATGCGCATTTAACACTAAGAGCACCTAAAAAATTTCGAAAATCTATCTATAAAATCTTCCTATTCTTTTAAAATTTGAATTTTTATTTCATTCTACAAAATTTTAAGAAGGGACATGTTTCAGGGAACTAACTAGGAACTCTTTTTATTTCCTGCTTCTCTTTGTTATTAAACTAGGAACTCTCTTTTTCTTTTCCTGCTTCTCTTTGGTATGGAACTAGGAACTCTATTAAGGGAATGATATAAGTTCTGAGGCATCAATATCACTTCACATGCAAAATGCCGATATTATCGAATTTTTCTTATTTGTGGCCTGCTTCAAATATTAAGATTTTTTTTTTTGGTAAAAAAATATTAAGATCAGTTTATTGCAATGGATTGCTTTAATGTTGAAGTTTCGCAAAAGCCATTTCCCATTTTTTTTTTTCTTCTGACAAGGGGAAAATTGCTCAAAAGTTATTTTAACCTTAGCAAATGATATCCTTGACTTATAATTCTGCTTATATAATTGAGTTACATCCATATATTAGTATATCACACAGTGTTGTCGGGAAAATCAACCAATCTAAATCATTGACCACAAATATGCAAGTATTCCCAAAACATTCATGATTTAACTTAGTCATATAAAATATCAATATATATTGTAAAGAAAAAAACAAGAAAATTCATAACACTTTGTATAAAGGCAACTAACTTGGGTTGACTAGAAGATAAGTACTTTGAAGACATCTACAATTCTTACAAATCGTTGAGAAAGACTGCTTATTAATTACATAAAAAGTGAAAC
Source organism: Eucalyptus brandiana (assembly GCA_014182725.1). Classification (NCBI taxonomy): domain Eukaryota; kingdom Viridiplantae; phylum Streptophyta; class Magnoliopsida; order Myrtales; family Myrtaceae; genus Eucalyptus; species Eucalyptus brandiana. Next base: position 8,900,099 of record CM024669.1, read on the forward strand.
GGATAAAAAATGGAAAGAGTAACTTCTATTTCACGTTAATTGGAGTTCATCTCACTATGGCCTTAGACATTTTCTTTAATGCCTCAATTTTCGCTGATCGCAATCGTCATTATAATTATCTCAACTGAATCAGTCACTATATTGGACTTTTCAGGTTCAACCAAGAGATAGATATATGGCATGTGAGATAAAAAATGGGAACAAAAAAAAAATGAATTATGGGATGAGAAAATCAAGTAGCCCACAGTAAAAATTACTTTGTCATGCGAAATAAATAATTACAAGAGTAATCAGGCAAACAAATTATACAAACAATCAACCACATACTCAATCGACTGCAACCAAAAATCAACAAGACATAACAGGGTACTTCCCAAACCAAGTCTAAAAAATGTGATTGTTATGGCTATTTTGTATTTTCTGAATGGCCCCTGTGATTATGCTAATACAGAACTATGGGGGACCGCTGATCACCAATGATTGAGGCCTAATGGTACAAGCTGATATTCTTCACATGTGAGGTCGTGAGGATAACCCATTAACGATGACAGTGCCTATATCTTGCGTTGTCCGTGACGGGAGCTTTGGCAGCTTTGGTGGGGTTACAGTGACAAGACTTGCCTGCCCGAGATAATTGGGTTGCCAATGGTCTTGGATGACCATCTTCTCGCAAGCTTAAATCAAAATACAGCGTGGCAAACATAAGGCTTTCATGAAGACTTAACAGAGCGACAAAGCATAGTCTCCCTGATCGCTCCTCTCCGCCTTCCTTGACAACAGAGAAGAAGAAAATGTGCTTTGAGCTGGTGTGGGAATTTAAATAGAAGAAAGATGACCTATGAACTTTGACAAGGAAGTCAGATTTAAATGGATTATAATCTGCAGGTTTATTTAATTTAATTACCATATTCACCAACTCAAAAACACTTGTTTTAAATCCTATTTTTCACATCTTTACAATAGCTGCTGTTGTTAGAAGTAAGAAACCTTTTTCATTTGACTTGGAATATAGACCTCGATAATTGACATAAAAAAGCAGTTTAGAGCATATCACTATACCTACCAAAATAAATAGGCTTTTCTTTTGTCAAGTTGCAAAAGATGAACATAAGCACATCATTTGCCTACCTCTACAGTGTTTGCATTTGATCCTCCTGAGAGATTCAGCCAAATAAAGATGACAGTGAGGATATTCTGCAAAACAAGCACAATTGAGAGAATTCAGGTCACTGAGCTAGGGCATAAAAAAAATAATAAAAGAAATTTGGAAGAGAGAACATAACAAATGCTGAAATTGCAGAAAAATATCAATATAAGAGCAACAATTCCTCATGGTTCTCATGCAAAGCAGGATGCAATTCCATAAGTGGAAAGACAAGCAATAGTTGGGCATCCAACAAAGTTCATGACATCTCATCAATCCAGATAGGCACATCCATGCATCACGATTCCGGCACTGTGAGCAAGTCCATGCAAGTATAATTTGTTTTGAGGAATAGTGACTCGTATGAAACTATGGTGAACTAGCTGTACCCCGTTAGCACTATAACCATTTCATTGTCTGCTCCATTATCAAACAAAACAGAGCAACCCAAATGTCTAGCTGGTTTGTGGCAAATAATGAGAAGCTTGTCCATGGAAAAACATGAACTTTTTAGCATCATGTTGAGGATTCGTAATAGAAAGGGATCCTGGAGCAGCAGCAGTAGCTAAATGGCGAGTGTGGAAGAAAGAAGTATCAACCACTACCTGAAGAACAAAAATTAGACATTGGAGAGAAATCTTCTTATGCAAGTACCGGTAACCTATAAAGGATAGCCATGTGAGAGAGGAGAGATGGCTGCGAAGACCACTTAAGGTTTCCACATTCCTCATATTTCTCATCCAAAGGGAAATTAGAGACGAAGGAAATAGAATATTCCACGCTTCTTATCCTCCACCGTTGAAGGTCTTTCCACAGTCCTCATATTTCTCATCCAAAAGTCTGAAACAGGACGAGCAATTACTCCCCAATAAAAGTTATCTTTCATGCATGATGAACAACTACAAGAGTGATCAGAACAAAATTATGCGCACACCTAATTGACTGCAACAAAAAATGAACCGGGATACCATGTTGATGATTTGCTAGAAAACTCTTATGATGATGTTAAATGACAAGTATGGGAGAACACTAATTACTGGTGATGCTGACATACTGGTACTGGCTGGTATTCTACAAATGTGAGTCAGGAGATCAAATGACTTGATATGGGCTGATAATGCTTGATTGGCTACACCTGTTGGTATATCTGGAATGCTTGATATGCAGTTATCTTTAACAATAAATCACCTGATCTTGAAAATGTCATTTATACAGATTAGAAAAAGCTCTTTAAGACTGTGTGTCCTGTAAAAATGTAAGAGAGCTGGGTCATAATTGGGGTGGACGAAAGGCAGGGTGTGTAGAGTAAACCTGAGTTAGGTTTTGCGAAGATTAACCGTTATGGATCTTACATTGAAGGAACCAGACATGCTGTTGTCAAGATTATGACCAAAAAGGAAAGGCAGGAGATGATTGCCTGCAGGGTGTGGTGGTGCCTAGATCTGCAAAGGAGGCTGAATTACTTGCTGTTCAAAGAGCATTGCAGTAGCTAAAGAAAATGCTAAACCAAGGTATTAGTGGTGCTGAATGCAGCCATGGTATACAAGGATATCATCAATTTTTCCAAGCAGCGCAATTAACGACTAAAGGATGCTCCTGCTGGGATTCTAGAAGCTAAAGATCATTTTACAGCTCCAAACTTTAGTTGTATTTCACAAAAAGCAAATGCTTGTGCCCGTTAGGTAGTTTCGCCAAAATTGGGGTCTACATGTGCATCACCCATCCTTCTTATCACATGTGCTTATTTCAACCGTGAATTGCTGGCCTAAAAAGAAAAAACCCCATCGAGGACACACATGACACACTCGAATGTCAGTCTCTGACCTTTGGTGGCTGGTTTCTGGAAATTCTATGAAAAACACCTCCCTGGAAAGAAATCAATCCGTATTAAGCATTGAACTGAAGAACAGAATAGAAATTGATGCCTTCAAACCCAAAAACTGACCACAACCCTAGAAAGCTGACTTTAGGTGGAACAACAAATTGCAGCAGATGGCAAATGGAAGCGAAAGAATGAAAGAAGTCATAACAATTACCTGAAGAAGGAAAAGTAGTCAGTGGAGATAAATCTTTTGTCATGGCTCGGGTGTGATCAATTTCAATTCATTGGATCTGAACACCACCAAGTAGATGAGAGGGATGTCTTGGATGAGGGGCCAATAGTTGCCAGTCAGTTTTGAGCATCGATCTTTCAGAATCTCGCATAGAGATATCTCTAGAATTCGGACAGATCATAGTCTTCCTTATTGCTCCTTCCTGCCTTTCCTTGACAACAAAGAAAAAGAAAATGTGCTCTAAGATAGTGCGGGAATTTGAATTGAAAGTTGAACCATGAACTTTGACAAGGAAGTCAGATTTGAATGGCTTGTAATCTGTAGGGTTCATTCAAATTTAATTGTCACATTTGCCAACTCGAATACACCCATTTTAAATCCTTTTTTTTGCATCCTTACAGAAGCTGCTGTTGTTGGAAGTAAGGAAGCTTCTTTTTTTGACTATGAATATAGACCTCAGTAATTGACATCGTGATACAGATTAATCTTTGGGAGCATGTCGCGAAAAAAATAAAACAGTTTAGAGCATAGTAGTACACCTACCGATAATAATAGCCTTTTGTTTTTCTTTTGTTAAGTTGCAACAGATGAACATAAGCACATCAGTCGCCTCCCTCGGCACTGTTCGCATTGATCCTCCTGAGAAATTTTGTCAAATAAAGATGACAATGGGATATTCAGTAAAACAATCACCATTAAAGAGAATTCAGGTCACTGAGCTAGTATATAAAAAATTAAAAAAAGATAATTGGAAGAGAAAACATAACAAACACTGAAGTTGTGGACAAATAACAATATAAGAGCAACAATTCTTCATGATTCTCACGTAAAGCATAGTGCATTTCCATAAGTGGAAAGATAAGCAATTTTTGGCCATCAAACATTTCGAGATATATCATCAATATGGACAGGCACATACACACATCATAATTCCAGCACTGTAAACAAGTCCGTGTAAGTATTTTTTGTTTTGATGAATAGTCACTTGTATGAAGCAATGGTTGGTTGACTTGCTGTACCACATTAGAATTATAACCATTTCATTGCGTGCTTCCTTGTTAAACAACACAGAGCAACCCAAATGTCAACATTGGACTTTCAGCAGTTGGTTTGTGGAAATTTAAGAGAAGCTTGTCCATGGAAAAACATGAACCTTTTAGCATCGAATTGGGGATTCGAAATAGAAATGGATCCTGGAGCAGCAACAGTAGCTAAATGATAAGTGTGCAAGAAAGAAAAGTCCAAATCATTACCTGAAGAGCAAAAATTAGAAATTGGATAGATATCTTCTTATTGGATTTGAATTTGATGAACTACGATGAGTGGGATTTCTCGGATGAGGTGTCAATAGTTGCCACTAAGTTTTGAGCATCAATCTTTCAGAAATTCACAGTGAATTATGCCGAATACTTGGAGGAGGGAATGAAGCCATCCTCTGGCAAATTCCAGTAACCTATAAAATGTAGCTGTTCGAAAGTGGAGAGATGGCTGCGAAGACAACTTGATAATCTTTCCATGTTCCTCCTAGTTCTCATTCAAAGAGACGTAGAGATCAAGGAACAGAATATTCCACGCTTCTTACATCCTCCCCTGTTGATAGCCTTTGCACATTCCTCATCTTTATCATCCAAAAATCTGAAACAGGACTATCAATTAGTCCTGAATAAAAATCAACTTTCCTGCTTAGAGTGGTCAGAACAAAATTATATGCATACCCAATTGACAGCAATGAAAAAGGAACCGGGATACCCTCTTGATAACTTTTTTTTTTTTTTTTTACTGAAAAATTCTTGCGATTATGTTAACTTACAAGTACGAGAGACCACCAATCACGGGTGACAGTGACTAGTTGGCACGGGCTGATATTCTACAAATGTGAGGTCATGGAATTGAATGATTGGTACGGGCTGATAACTCCTAAGAATGGTTGCCTAGACCTGTTGGTATATTTGGAGTGTGTTGCCGATAAAAGTGTAAGCTGAGTCATGATAAGGTGGATGAAAAGCAGGGTGTGTGGAGTAAACCTGAGCTAGGTTTCATGAAGATTAACTGAGACGGGGTCTTACATAACATGCCGTCGTTGGGATTGAGGCCAGAAATGAAACAGGTGAGATGGTCGCCTACAGCGGATGCTGAATTACTTACTAGTCAAAAGAGCATTGCAGTGGCTAAAGAAAAAGACAGGCCCAAGGCAATAGATAAGATGGATGCAACAGTGGCAAACGAGGATATCATCAACTTCCTCAAGCAGCGCAATTGGAGACTAAAGGAAGCTCTTGCTGGGATTCAGGCAACTAAAATATCGTTCTTTCAGCCCTGAATTTTAGTTGTATTTCACGATACGACGGTTTCTAGAAATTCTATGCGACACTTCTCCATGGGAAAAAATTAATTTGCACAAAGCATCGAATTGAAGAATAGAAGCGAAATTGATGCATTCAAGACCAAAAAGCTTACCTGGACCCTAGAAAACTGAGCGCGCATCGAAGGATGAATCGCGGCAGTTAGCAAATGAAAGCGAAAGTGGATCAATTTCGCTTCACTAGATTTGAAACCAATCAATGCGCATGTCAGGGATTGCTTGGACATCTACATGAAGGAAAATCAGTTTGCATCGCACATCAAGTTGAGGAAGCAGAATGGGAAATCGATGCCTTCGAAACCATAAACTTACCCGAACCCTAGAAAACCTGACCGTACCAAGACGAATCAATTCATCGAATCCGAATGCCATGAATGTAGATGCCTGGGATCTCTTGGATGAGGGGCCAACAGTCGCTAGTGTGTTTTGAGCATCGATCTTTCAGAATCTCACAATCCCATATGTACAAATGTTGGAGGGAGGGAGGGAGGCCATCCTCTGGCAAGTCCCTCAACTTCGGGCAATTTGAAATCACTAACTCTTGGAGAGAGGAGAGATGGTTGCGAAGGCCATCTGATAGTCTTTCCACATTCCTCATATTGCGAATCGAAAGAGAGGTAAGAGAGGAAGGAAAGAGAAGACTCCAGGCATCCTCCTCGTCCTCGTCCTCCGAAGGAAACCGCACCTTCTCTCCCTCCCCTCCCATGCTTCTTCCGTTAATTGTCAGCTTCATGAGGGATGTGAGCAGGGGTAAGCCCCATTCTCTCATTGGCTGTTTCATATTCTCGCACTCCCCAATATTAAACAATTGCAAATTGGGAGGCAAACCTCCTTTGGGCAAGCATTGGATATTTTGGCAACGCCAAATGGCTATAAACCGGAGGGATGTAAGATGACGCCACTTTGGTAGAGACTTTATCTTCGGACATTCATAGAGAAAGATGTGCGACAGGGTGATGGGAAGGGGAAGGGAATCTGTTATTTCTAATGCCCTGCTCCCAGTTATTTCCAAAGAAGTGAGATTGTTACAATCAGTGATACTGGTGATAGACTTTATGTTCGGACATCTCTCAAGTGTAAGCTTCGATAGGGTGAGGGGAAGGGGAGGAAAGTCCTCTATCTGACGACAGTCATTTATACTCAATTGAGTGAGATGGGAGAGCATGGGAAGGAATTGTGATAGGCTTCTTAGATTCTCACAATAGTAAATTCCCATATATTTGAGTGATTCTACGGTGATTTCTTCCCGCGATTCCACTTCCTCGCAGTTTTGAATAACAAATTCCTTCAGAGTAGCAAGTCTATCCTTGGCAAAGGGACAAAATGTTAGAGAATCACATTTACCTGTACATGAAGATTGAAGTTGAGACATCGGGTTGTTGTTATTGGGGTCATATGAAGAAATGGTTGGTCTTATGAGTTTTGGACACCGTTCAATAGACAAGTAATTGAGTGTGTACATCTTGCTTGGAAGCTTTTCTAAACTGGTGCAATCACTCAATTCCATCATTTCAAGGTTGCATGGCAACTCTATTTCTGTTTCTCCCGCCACGAATGATGCGAACTGAGGATAGCTTACGATGGTTAATTTATGGAGGCAAGTAAGATTTAGCATTTCATTTCCATCTTGCCACAAGTATTTTAATTGGTCACACCCTCCTATACAAAGCTCCTTTAGCTTGATCAAGTGGCTCATAAACCCATGATCAAAGCAAACAAGCTCTGCAAGATTCCTAATTTTAAGAATGGTCAAAGAAGTTAGGTTGATCAAGCTCTTCAAGATCTCCTTGTTACAATCCACAAGGAACAACTCATGAAGAGATGAAAGACAAACATCATTGGTTAAGTTTTTCAAATGCGGACAAAATTGAATTTCAAGCTTTGTGAGACGATCAAGTTGACAAGGCAATGTCCCGACCAACAAAGGACAGTGCTGAACAACAAGATGCTTAAGACAGAAGAATGAGACTTCTTCTTCTGGGTGCCCAACATAAGGAGACCAATCCTTCCATGCCAACATCTCTTTGAACTTCAAAGTGGTTAAGGATGAAAAAGGCCTTGTACCTCCGTAAAATTCAGAGCCTATCATTCTTATTGCATGTAGACCTTCAAGAGATAATTCCTTAAGTGAAGGTAGTTGTCCAATCATAGATAGTGACATAACATTAGGACAATCCCGCAAGCATAAAGACACTATTTTAGAATAGGATGTACAGTCTAACCATGATGGGAATATTGCACCACCATAGTTCAAAATAGTGAGATTTTCAAGATTAGTGTGAGGTTGTAGAGACTCAAGCACCTTTTCTTCGTGCTCATGACTATGGAGATCTCCCAAATGTTTATCCCAATGCAAGGATAAGTTGGTAAGGCCTAGCTTTCGAAGCAAATTAGCATCAACTGCATCTATAACTTTTTCCACATTTTGCAATTCTGATATGAATAATTCTCCTTCAAGATGTGGCAAGTTCTTTAACTCTTTCAACTGCGATCCTTTCTCTAGTCCTACCACAAATTTGGACAAGATAATAAGATTCTTTAAATTACCGATACCCAACGGTATCTCTTTTAGACTCCATGTATCTCTAATATCAAGAAACTGTAAGCTAACTAACTTTGTGATACCTTGAGGCAACTTTGAAAGCTTTCGACAACCTCTTAAAATCACAGCTTGTAATTTGCACAAGGCGCCAATTGACTCAGGTAGCCTCTTGATATGAGTGTATGAGAAATTGAGATATCGAAGATGTTTTAAATCACCAACACAATTCGGTACCTCTACGATGTCATAATAACATAACGAGAATACTCTCAAGTACTTCAAGTTTGTTAGCAAGTCATGCAGCACCTTATTGGAAATAAAGAAAAAGTCCTGACTAGATTCATCATGCACTAGAATTAAATTTCTTAGTGCCTTCATTCCTTGATATGGTTTCAGGCATTTTGATGTAACATACCTCGACGGGATGAATGATGCATAACGAATTTTTTCAAGAGATGATACATCATGTTCATAACTTGCCACCTGAGACCCCCCTAAGCTAAAGCAAGTCCCACCCAAAATTGACTTTGCTAGATCATTCAAAAGATCATGCATTGAAAACTTAGATGCGTCGATACTTGATTGTTGAAGAAATGACTTGGATACTAACTCATCAAAGTGCTTTCGTCCCAGTTTCAAGATATTCTCATTTGCTTTTTGCCCATCTAAGAGTCCCTCTGCTATCCATAAGAGTACCAACTCATCCCTCTCAATTTCATAATCCTTGGGAAATACCGCACAATAAGAAAAACATCTCTTCAAATAGGAAGGAAGATGGACATAGCTCAATTTTAAAACTGGGAGAACCTCATCATTCTCCGCCATCGGAAGATCCCATATTTTGTTATTTAAGGTATCTTCCCATTCATCAGGATTACTTTTAGCACGTAGGACACCACCCAACATCTTTGCCGCCAAAGGTAAACCTTTACATCTTTCAGCTATTTTCTTCCCTATTATTTCAAAGGCCGGGTGGCTCTCAAAGTTTGTTACTCCAAGAGCATGAAATGCCAATAAGCTTATACAATTATCAAAGGACAATTCCCTCAAACGATACGGTGAAGCTCTTGTTATGGAAGCAACATTAAGGTTGCGAGTCGTGATGATGATCTTGCTTCCGCTAGCCCCCGCTTCAAATGGCTTTAAGAGGGCAGTCCATTTTTCATACTTCTCATTCCATATATCATCTAAAACCACAAGAAACTTCTTCCCGGCTAGATTATCCTTCAACTTAACTTGAAGCTTGTTAAGATCTTTGTCGTCATCGGACGACCTAGTGATAGACTGCAAAATAGTTTTTGTTATGTCAAGGACATCGAAAACATCTGACACACAAACCCATGCTTTCTTCTCGAAACAACTATTCACTTTGACATCATTATATAGCTGCTGAGCCAAGGCTGTCTTTCCCACACCACCCATCCCAACTATGGGGACTATGCTTAGTGTGGCATCAGAATTTTTGATCAATAGTTGGAGTATCTCCATTTCTTCCTTCTCCCTGCCGAAAAATCGAGGCTCCAGCAAAGAACTAGTGGGATCCCTTCTGTTGATGTAGTTGGATTTGTCCACAACATTGTCTCTCAAGCTTAGATAATCCCTCCTTTTGACGATCGCTTCCAACCTACCATTGATATGTTGGACCTTAGTGTCAGACACAAGTGAGCCTGATCGTGTAAAAGAAAAGAACTTCCTTTTCCATTGACCTCTACTTGTTTTGGATTCTACCTCTGACTTAACTCGAGTGGCTTTGATGTTGAACTCATCGAGCAAGTCTTCTATGTCAAAGGCCAAGTCCCTAACGTCATCAAGCCACAGCTTCACTAGACAATTACCACTAAGTTGCTTTTCCTCTGCATCATCCACTACTGCATTGATTGTGACTAGCATCCTCTTCCAGTCATCAAGGATGGTGGCGTTAGTTCCTTCCCGTTTCGCATAGTCCAATGCCAAAGAACTCAACTTGTCAAAGAAGATTTGAAAGAAGGAACCCAAAACGATCTCTCCAATGGCCATGGGTGAATCAATCACTGTAGAGAACAACAAAGGTGTTATGGTGAAGCAAAGTAAAATGAGCTAATGGAAAGAGAAAACTATGAATTCCAGGAAGACCAAGACGTCCATTTACCAAAAAGAATAAAAAAAGGACCAAGACTTTCAAGGGATGCACACCAAAGTTTAGACAAATCAAACTAAAATAGTTTTTTGCCCAAGAGTGCTTGTTTCGTCAATTGTTCTCCCTTTTCTTCAGATCGAGACTTTTCTTGTGGGCATCCAAACAGAGGATAAAATGTGATTTTTCTACATATGACCCACTTAGAGTGCAAACATATTTTCATCAAAAAATTCATTGCTTACGACTGATGTGTTGGCTTTTCTCACATTCATATATTGTTAGAATCTTTATGATTTCATTGTCCTTATTTTCTGCTTTATTGGTGAATATGCCATCAATATAGGCTTTTATGTGATGGTTACAGTGCTGAAAATTTGCATATGTTTAAGATATGATAAGATTATCGATTCCTCCTTCAACGTGAATGACCATGTAAAGACGTCAAAGGCAGCTAATTTTGTCTGTTCAATAAGGAAAATAAAGCACATGCCTAAACAAGAAAAAAGGGTCAGGCACACTAACTAATCCATTAACCAAGTTGCTTTAGTTTACTTTGCAAATAGTGAAGGAGTAAAAAAATCACCGATTAACAATTTACTGAAAATTATACTTTATACATCAGACTAATGAACGGGAATAGTGTTTTCAGAGGACCATGATTATCTTATCAAGTGATTCCGATTATCAACCATTACCTCAGCACCCTTAGGCGGATCATCGTCGCCCATCTTACTGCAAAGTTTTAACACTGTAACTACCACTTGAAGCCTACATTGATTGCATAAAATACGCGGTCAATGAGCGGAATCGTTCGGAGAGCATGTGCTCTCCATCCAGCCTTTCGTCTGTTTATCTACATCTTTTTGTGCAGCAAGAAGGCATCCTCTCTAGAAGCATTCTTTACACATTTTGTATTCAGAATCATTCAGAAAGGCATGAAGTTCACCCAGACATCTCGTGCTCCCCATTACAGGAAATGGTGATCTGATGATTCTGATAAGTTTGAAAAGATGGAGCAAACAAGAAGGTTGCTTCCAACAATGTATATCCTATTTACCTTGGATGAAAGCAAATGTCCCTCTTTTCTTATTGTCTTCTATTCGTCTACGATTAAAAAAAAATGACGAGTTTTCCACAATTTGATAATATCATTATGAAAAATTCACAAGGAGATCAGAGCCATATTTATCTGTATAACAAAATGACTTTTTCTTTTGGTCCGAGCATTTCACTTCTTTCAGGTGGTGACTTTGTATTTTTTTTCCCCTCTCCCTTCTCTCTATCATATCTTTTACTTTCTGGTAGCGGGAATGCACGATAATAAACATTTACTTTTCATTCACACTTTTTTTTTAATGAATTATTTCTAAAACATCTACTAAACCCTTAATTCGCCGATTACATGCATTATTGGTTCCCTTCTCTCAGGCTCAAATGGAAATATATTCAAAGAAGTGATGGTTCTTGGCTTCACAGCCCCACGAATTGATCATATATCATAAATGTTTTTGACGCCTTGAAAAATTAAAATTACAAATGGCCGACTAAAGATTCTTTAGTATACATTAGAACTTAAAAGGGGGAGTTGACAAATATAAGAAAGTTACGCACTTTTAAGAGTGTACAATAAAAAATGACAAGTTGAGGCTTTTAGGGTTGAATAATATGCGAAGTCTGTTTAATACCATATTAATGTGCATTATAAAAGATGAATAATCTCAAAAAAATTTCTGATGTACAAATATCTTCTTTTTCTTTTTTTCAAACAAAACACGAGTCTATGCGTGTTCTTTTTCTAACAAAGCATAAATTTGATTTTTGTAATTCGAAATTTAATTCTTTGTTGCGAATAGCTACACATTTTTCTCTGTCTTGAATGAAAATACATGGATTAGTTTTTCCGCGCTGAACTATCATCAGTTTTCGCACAACAAAAACAGGCCATCCACATGCAACACCCTTGGGGCTTCGGAAGGAACTACTTCACATGAAGTTTGGATTGCGACCCTATCGACTTGACTTGATTGATTACATTGGTACACCTTAAAAGAATACTAAATTTCAAACACCTTGTTAAATCATCTGCCCCGCTTTGGTTGATGGTAAATCCACTATATCTATATGACAAGGATTTTTTATTATAAAAGTGGATATGTGAAAAGACACGACAAAAGTTTTTTGTTTTGTTTGGCAAGGCAAAATTATGGCAAACGTCCCGTGAATTTTTGCTTAAGAGGTGAAGCTATCTTCTTACAATATCCATCGTTGCAAAACCCAATTTCATAAACTGAAATTCCTACGTTGACGGTGTAAAATAATCACTCAGCGAGCAGGATAAAATTACCGATTCCATTATGAATACTTCGATCTTGGGAGTGCTGATCGTATAAATCATTTCAAGTCAGTGTGTGTTTAGTAAAAAGAACAATGTAAGAGAGATTAAAAATTAATCATGATGTCCCAATATTACTATCTAACAAAAAATAAAATAACAATTTTTTGTTAGTAAACTTTTTATTAAACTTGACATCGAGTATTTGACATCAACTTTAGTCGGATTATAGGTAGGCATGAAATCGATTTAAGAACCAAAAGATTGTTGCTGTTGCATCAGTTTGAGGGAAAAAGAGAGCAAGTAGATAGATATCTCTTACCTATTCCGTGCAGACTTCCTGGAGCAGACCAGGTGAATGGGGTTCAGATCAACGACAGCAATCCCGTGAGCAGGAGCGCTAGGTTTGGATGAGGAGGAAGAGAACACTGTTCGACGGTTCACGGTGAAAGCGCGTGAATTCAGCTACGGGAATGCGTGGCCAGCGCTTGCAATGACGAATGACAATATCGGTGGAGCTCCGACTAGAAGAGGTTTGTAGGGGATTGAACAGATCGGAGATGGTGGTGATTGGCGACAATCAACACGCATGCAAGAAGTGCCCTGGATGAAAATGGAGACTGCGGGCGTGAGTTTGATGCTGATGATGATGGTGGCTGAAGAAAAAGTGGGGCGGTCTGGCTTTAAGGAAACGAGAAGGAGAACCAAAGATGAATTCTGCCGTGTGTTTTTTTTTTCTTAGAGGTTCCCATTTTTCTTTTCCTTTTCTTTTACTCTTTTTTCCTTTGAAAAATAAATTCGAAGGAACCTAACGCCGTTTGTCAAAATTCCAGTATATGCTTATAAAATGCTTTACCTTTAATTGCAATAAAAAAAAATTTGGAGGAAAACTGATTCCATTTTTTCCAAAAATATATGAAAACGACCTTAGAGCAAAATTTAGATATCGACAAGTTTTAACTATCAAATGGTTATTTCTGAGCTATTTATACTTACTTTGGTAACTCGAGGTTCCTTAGTTTTAGGAGGTGTGAAATGGTTGGATGATCCTTCCTGGACGTGGCTGTAATCGCTTGCTTATTGCTCGCGTTTCACCTCTCTTAGCATAGGAATGGCAGTGCAGGCCTGGATATTAAGATCTGTATCTGACTTCTAATCCTATATGGATTTTCCATTACATTCCTCTTGTTCTATCAAAGTAGTTAAAGTATTTAAAGTTTTGATGTTCTTGCATTTTACACGGTAAAGAGTAGAAACCCATATCAGCTGGACTTAAGAATGATGGAGAGAAATTTTTAGAGTCCAACCAAATTTCACGATTGGATAGATTGGATAATTTTTGTCATTAGTGCTTGGCATAACCTTAGTTTACCCAAGTATCTGAGGTATGATGGAGGCTATGTATATACTAAAACAATTATTGGATCATGTTCACCGATAGAGACCTAAGATCGGTCCCATATATGTTTAAACAAAATGATGGATCTGGGAGGACCTTGTGCTAGCCTTTTTTGTGATCATGTCCAATCAAGCATAGGATTAAGGACTTGACCCCGCTGAGGACCGAGCCCCCCACTATTGCACTAAATTGCATTTCATCCGCCAATTTTTAAAGGCTGAGAAGCTACACACGGTTAATACAATCATATCCTCTTACTTGACTCGAATGAAAATGTTCACCGTTTTTTATTCGAAATGAAGAGCACTTAAGACCTATATGGTACTACTAACTGTTATTATAAAATTAACCCATATTATTTTGAATACTTATACAAATCATGTTTTAGACATCATAAGTTATAAGAATCAACAAGAGTTGAGAATCTAAATATGCACATGCAGACCACATGGTGCGTGTGGACACGGGACATCTCGAGGGGTTTTACCCCCTTACGAACTTGTGGGCGTGAGAGAGAGAGAGAGAGAGAGAGAGAGAGAGAGAGAGAGAGAGAGAGAGAGAGAGAGAGAGAGCCATCATATCACGTTAAGTTGGAGTCTTGCACGATCTTGCTTTCTTAAAGCAAAAGTCGTTGCTCTTTTTTGAGTGGGTTTGTCTTTCATGATCTTGCTTTCTTAAAGTAAAGATACCTTGCTCGATCTTGCTCGATCTTGCTTTCTTAAAGCAAGATATGATTCTCTTTTTTGAGTGGGAAGACTAAACCAATTTGATGTTGAAATTTTTCTTCACAATGGATCAAGATTAACTACCATTTTAGAATTTTGGGAACAATTCAACCTACTTATTTTGAGTGAATGCACGAATTAGTATTATACCTTTCATCTATGATTACTTTATATGAATTTGTACCATGCCTCGTTAATATATGAAGTATTTATGCTAATTATAATGATTCCACAGAATTCACAATTTTGCACTATCAAAAGCTTGTACACAAATAATTGGAGACTTGAATTTAGACTGTATAATGAATTTGAATTTGGACATCTATGTCCGAAGGCTCGAAATTATGTCAAACTCCACCATGACATGGTACATGTCATGGAGGATTTTGTAGCCAGCCATCTCGTGCTAACGTATGCCTTCCAGGCAGCTCCTTGAGCATCAAGGGGCCAAAATTGCATGAAAGGATTGGCATTATGTTTATCTTTTAAAAGCAAATTACCGAGGATACAACCAACAATGGCATCTTATTTTCAGTCATACATCTACTACTCATCAATAATAGGCTAAGTCTGTCTATTCGATAAGGAAAACAAAATCAAGTGCGTTGGCAAAAAGAAAAGGCTCTCTGTTTCAAACTACATCCAAAGTCTTTTTTTTCCCCCTTTTGAAGTAAGAATGTGAATATCGTTAATAAGATGAGATACGAAAGCTTAGGGGAATCCCTTAGCATTTCAAAGAGAGTAATTATGCAAGATGATGGAGGAAGAAAGAGTAGCCGTAAGACATTTGTTTGGGAAGGCCTACATTGTCGGTAGAGTGACACCGTTCCTCGTACAACCTTTTGAATCCTACCCAGCAGAAGATGAGACTCAATGGACTTGTTTTGAAACCATCAATAGTTGTGTTCCATCCAAATGCAATAGATAGTCATTAAGAAAGACAGCTTGAGGAGTCTCGTCCCCAAGTTTTTGTCTTTGGTGGCCCCAATCATCTATTGAAGTTCCAAATTCCAACCTCCTACAAAACCCCAAATGTCATTTTGTGCCCAAATACTACGTCATACAAAAGTTACACTTAGTATCTTCTAAAGACAACCACTATGATATGACTACTACTATCGGTAGCCTATCTCTACAAACAAGCCAGCCACTAAAATTATGCTTGCTAATATTGCTAGTCCAAATTAATTGTCCATAGCCAATGCCTTCTATCTAAATTCTTTGTATATCTCTTTGCAATTGTATGTTTGGCTAAAGATTATAGATATTAAAGTCTTAGCTTGAGAATACATTGCCAAAACATAGGGATGATGATGGATGATTGATGAGGTCCCAAAATATGTAGCCCATGAATACTTTATTCCAGAGTTTCAGATCGAGTAGGCCTAGTCCTTCGTCCTTTTTGTGATGAGCATACTACTTTCCATGCAATTTTGTGGGATCTATGAGTTTTAGCATTTCTTGACATAAGAATTGCCTAATCTAACTCGAGGACAATCTAAAGTCTTTGGTCTAACTCAAGGACATAATGAGCATTAAACATATGCTCTTCGATCTAACTCACACATCTTGGCGTATTGGGAAGACCAAGACTTTACTGGAACTCATCCACTTTCACATCCAGGAAGATTGAGATTTTGCGGGACTCAAAATGGTTTCATTGCTTCACTTTTCACATCCCTCTTCTTCCATCCCTATGTCTCTTTTTCCATTACTAGTAGATTTTCCACATGTTACATGTCTTGCTTAAAATTAACAATACTAGAAATTAGTATAAGAAGGGAGTAAGGAACCCAAAAAGATCTCTCCATAGGTCACGAGCAAATTAGTAACTGAAGAGAACAACAGAGGTTGTAGTGAAGCTAATTGATACTATGCTAATGGAGAGAAGACTATAAACTCCAAGAAGACCAAGACTTTCACCTGCCAACGAGATTAAACAAAGACCAAGACTTTCAAAGATGCATATAAGAGGTTAGAGAAATCAAGATAAAATGCTTTTTTTTATCTGAAAAGGGAAGCAAAAGTAGAGAATTGCCAAGCATTATATATGAAAAAAAAAAAAAAGTGCAGCACTTTTAAGAAAAAGTGATAAAGGGAGAGAAAATTCAATCAATTCCAAGAAGACCAAGACTTTGCAAAATAAAGTGATAAAGGGCAGGAAACTTTAATCAATTTCAGGAAGACCAAGACTTTGCAAAATAAACTAATAATGGGAGAGAAACTTCAATCAATTCCAAGAAGACCGAGCCTTTACAAAATAAAGTGATAATGAGAGAGAAACTTTAATCAATTCCAGGGAGACCAAGACTTTGCAGGACACAAATTGACTTTGTTCCTTCACTTTTTACATCCTCTGTCCATCCCTATGTGAATGTTTCCTTTCCTAATGTTGTAGAATTTCCATGCCTTACATGTAAAATTGAGAATACCGTAACTTTCATCCAACCCTTTTCACTATTAATCATATTGGGTTTTTCATTCATTATTCTCTATTGTACTTGTCTATTAGAATTATGTCTAGGTTTTCATTTACAAGTTTAAGTTAGATAAAAGAAAAAAGGCAAAAAGAAAAGCAAATAAGAAAAAATAGTAAAAAACTAAAAAGGAAAAAAAATCAGGAATGGGGTGACATAAAGAGCGCTGCCCATCCCACGGCCACCACCACGCCATTGTCATCGGAATCGCCGTAGGATGACTCATTCCAATCCTTCGGTTGCCGTCATAGTTGGCGCTACTAGCCGGACTAATCATCACAACCAATTATATTTAATTACCTAATGACTAAACTTACCTAATTTATATGTTTACTCACAATGGAAAGAATAATTTCTAGGGTTTACAATTTCTTAGATGCCTCATAAAAAATTTAGTTCAATGTGGAAATCATATCATTCGATAGTGGAAGTGAGATAGGCTCACATGCTTTGAGTTCATTTAAAAAAATTTCTTACATCCTGTGTCGAAGATTTCACGTGGGTTGGCCCACACTGGGCCCATGGCCATTACTAATTATGACACTTCTTAAAAAAGACTTTACTTTTATATTATTTTGATTTAGGGTTTATATCACCAAAAACTCTAACTTAATACGTCAATGACAAAATTTATCACAAATTAATTTTTTGGCCACAAAAATTTCAAATTGTTACATTTGTGACAAATTTATCCTCCGTTAGTATAGATTAACTTAGATTAATACTAACAAATTGGTGCATCTATGATAAAAAGAAGGTAAAATCATAAACTATCACA
Organism: Eucalyptus brandiana; assembly: GCA_014182725.1. Classification (NCBI taxonomy): domain Eukaryota; kingdom Viridiplantae; phylum Streptophyta; class Magnoliopsida; order Myrtales; family Myrtaceae; genus Eucalyptus; species Eucalyptus brandiana. The sequence continues at coordinate 8,918,028 of CM024669.1, forward strand.
CTCATCAATTACCATGTGTCATTTAACTTAGTAATTTAATTGAAACTAATGAATGATAAATTTATCAGTTTAAAGTTTTTAATGATTGTTGACACCTAAAATTTTGATTAGTTTTTTAATTAGGCCTTTTTTAGATAATAATAAAAATAAAAACAACAAAAAAAGCAGCCCCTCTTCTCCTTTCTTTACTCTCGTGCGGGCCCCCACGGCCCGGCCCGCGCGACCCGGCCCAGCCGCCTCTCTCCTTCTTCTTCCTTCTTCCTCCCCTGCGCCTCTGCAACTCACGCGCTGAGTATGCCGAGACGCGAAGGACGAGCTAGGGCAGAGCGAGGAGCCTCTGCCGGTGGCTGAGAGGACGCGGCATTGAAGGCGAGCACGCCTCCGTGGATGGGGAAGAACTGACGCCGGTTCGACCGGCGGAGGAAGGCCGGTCGGCGCACCAGGGACCGCCGGGCTAGCCACCGCCGACCGGCCCCTCCGCGCCTATAAATAGGGCATCGGAGGGGAAGGGAAGGCAAAGGCACCAACGACGCGAGTAAAGATCGTAAGCAGGCGAGCTTCGAAACCCTCCCCCGAGAGACTTCGGGGGAGGCCCGAATGCTCGCACGCCTAGATCCAAAAGCTCGCTGTCGGAGGAAGGGCGGCAGGAGGAGAAGACGCCGAACGAGCTGACCAGAGGAGGTCTCGAAGGCCGGGTCGTTATCCGGGTAGGGTTTTTACGAACCGCGTCGTCAAGCGGGTCGGATCCGCGTAGGGTTTTCAAGATTTGGGTCGCGGCTACTGAGTTGGGTCGGACCCAGTGTCGTCGTTCGGGTAGGGTTCGCCTAGGCCGGGTAGCCCTTTGGGCTGGAATATTTTGTGAAAATGGGCCAAAAATTGGTTTGGGCTTTTACGTTTAAAAGGAAAAAATCCCAGGCTTGGGTCGACGATCCGGTCGGTCCCAACTGGGAACCCGACCGGGTCTTTTTTTAATATTTTAATATTATAGTTAATTGAAAATTTATATTTTAATAAAAATAAAAAATAATTTATTTTCCAAAAAAAGAACAAAAAATAAAAAATGTCTCATATTTTCCAAAAAAGCCAAAAAGTCAGAAAAAGCCAAAAATAATATTTATATTTTCAAAAAAGAACAAAAAATAAAAAGAACCCTTTTATGTCCAAAAATGCGAAAAAAAGTCTAAAAAATGTGTTGTATTCCACAAATGTATGGAAAATCCTTGTCTTCAATCCTAATTTCTTTGGTTGCGCATAAGCGTCGCTTATTTCTCTTAATATTTTGTTTGTGTTTCTAATTGACCCACCCCAATCGATTAGTGGCGATTCTATTTTAAAATTAACTTATATGCAAAGTCATGAAATGATGGGCATGGAAGAGCCTGTCTAAGCCTAATAGATCTAGCTAAATCATTAGTCTCTACAAGTGCCTGCCCTAATCGGGTGTCGAAAAAAGAGGTTGCGGCAATGATCAAAAAATTAATTGAAGGTAAATTTATGATTAGTGTATCAAGGGTTTTCGTGAAATTAAGTTATTAACCCTTTGTTTTATTTTTTGTGGGTGTAATGGAAAGTGGATACTTGATTGGATTATACCAAACGTGCCTTTAAGGATGCTGAGATCGTGACATGCGGTTCTTCAACAGCAACAATCTCATTTAACAAAAAAGAAAAATCGAAAGAAAAATGTCGCATGTAATTGCATTATTGAGCTGGCTTCACAATGACCACAAAGGGCCATTTCTTTTATTTTTTTCTTTTCATTCCTCGATAGGGTAACCAAAAGGCCCAACAGAATCTCCTTACAATGAACCCACTTTTAATATTATATAAACCAGAAGGGGCATTGTGTAATCACTAATCAGCCATGTTTCCAAAAATCTTGTCCACTTATTATCTTCCTACTTTTTTTTTTTTATATGATTTGGACTAAGAATATCTAATATGCCAAATTAGATATGCTTAGTCCAAAATTTAAAAAATAAAATAAAAGAAATGATCCTTTGTGCTCATTTCTTTTATTCTCTAATTCATATGTATTGTTGTTATTGAGCGAACAATTTATTTTACCGAGAGTGATTCACCAATTGCAATTTCTTTTTAGAAGTGTACATGTGTTGCAATCTTACTTGGGATTGGCAATGTGATCTATTAGCTTTGGATAGAAGTAGCACGGGCTAAAGTATAACCTCTCAAAGATTTATAAGTGGAATCTAGTTTGTTGATGACTGATAGTTAGTAAGAATGAATGTAGGTTTTGTCTAAACCGAACTACTATGATATCTTCATGCCACTCTTCTATATCCTGCTATTCATCTTCGTATTTGTTTGATAGAAGTTTACAGCACTTGATATCATTAATTTATTCTTGTATATATCAAACTATCCTTGCATACATCAAACTACATTCTAATAATTTCACAAAATTTATCAAATCTTGTTTATCCGCCTGTTCACTCCACTCTAAATGGCGTATTTAGCCATAACATATATTGGATCGTAGAGCAATTAACTATGAGCATAATCCAGCTCATGATTTTCACAACTCAGAACTGTGAAATAAAATTGCCACGTGTCTTCGTGGTAATTTTTCTTTTATGAAATGACAAAGAAAAGATTTTCTTTTCTTTTCTTTCGGTGAATTAGAATAAATAAATAAATAAGTAAAAACATGACATGAATTAATATGAAGTCCGTTCTTAGCAAAATTATGTTGATTCGACACCGCCCACGTAATAATGTAATCAGCCCAATTAGACGTTCATAATTTCATACACATAAGCACCATTTACCACTTTTGGGAGATCTCTCTCCCAATTAAATTCCTATCTCCATTTATTATAGTTGTGTAATTTCTTCAACTAATATCCATGTCTTTCTTCAGCATCTACCAAATTAAGTTTCAAGGCTCACAATGAAAAAAGTAAAAACACAAATCAACGAGATTAGTCGCCATTAATTAGCAATCTGAAGCATTTCTTAGAAGGACAATTACATGATTAAATAATATTTTATTTCTTGCAACGCTTAAAATTGTTTTTTTTTTTTTTTTTTTGTAGAACTTTAAATTGTATTTACTATCATGCTTTTCTGAATAAACTTGCTAACCTAAAGTAGTTATTCTTTGGTCAACTTTGATTGGGAAATTTGTCAATTTTGAAATTGACCATGGACGAAATTATTATTATTCTGGAGGCGAAGCTAATTATCCCATAGAGCCAAACATAATCTGTGTACGTACTTCTAGTAATTTAGAGACGATGAATATGAAAGAGGATAATTGGCACCGCGTAAATTATGTTCTTTTTCGACCAAAAAAAAAAAAATTATGCTCTTTACATAATTTGGTCCGCAATACATTGAGTAATAGGTTAAGTCTGTTTGATGCGAGATTAACGGGCATTCTAAAATATGAACAATCTGAAATACTTTCTCGATGTGGAAATTTATGTTTCTGACAAGACACGAGTCCATGAGTGTTCTTTTTCTAACAAATTTATAAATCAATATATGTTGTACAACATTCTGTTGTATGAGTGAATAAGTGAAAACTCATGACAAATGCTGTTCATTTTGTTGAAAATATCCTCTGTAAAATTTTTCATGTCATCCGATAATGCATTCTAAGTACAATTACAAAAATGCCTACTTCCATGACATCATTCTTTGCATTACTCTTAATTGGGAGAAAAACACTAGAAGTGTCAAAATATTCGTATGACGCTCACTTGAGTGCTGAACTTCTTTTTTAGCTCACTTGAATGTCACAAATTTGAAAAATCACTTAGTTGAGTGTCAACTTCAATTTGCTTGTCGGAAAATCCAATGCAAACGCCAATTGTCTAACATGGTGACGTTGTCTGTTCGACATGTTTTTGCAAGCATGATGTGAACAATATTTTAATATTATTTTAATATTATAAATATTTATTATTTTTGAATTTTCTATTATTATTATTATTATTATTATTATTTGGCTTTTTTTTTTTTTCTTTAGGGTGGCGAGGGTCATCGATGACCCTCGTCGGCTGTGAAACTCTTGCCTAGATTGGGTGAGGGCCGCCTCGCCCTCAGCCACAAAGGCCCTAGGCGAAGTTGTTGGGGCCTCATCAACTGCTGGCGAGGCCATGAGGGCCCTCACCAACTTTGATCAGCTGTAGGTGACACTGCCTCGCCCAAGGCAATTGAGGTCACAATACCCTCACCCATGGCCTTCATGGCAGATCTAGGCGAGGGCAGCCTTGCCCTCACTGCAAAGGCCCTAATTGAGGGCATTGTGACCTTGTTGGCCATAGGCGACGCCACCTAGAGCTAGCGAGGGCATTGCGATCTCGCCGGCTATGAGGAAAGCTGTTGGCGGCGACCTCATTGGCCCTAAAGAAAAAAAAAGCCAAAAATTAAAAATTAAAAATTAAGAAAATTAAAAAAAATTAAAAATTCTATGTACGATGTTTGGTTGGAAGTAGCACTTAATTAAGCAATTTTACTTTGATGTGGCACTCAAGTGAGCAAAAAAAAAAGTTTTGACACTTAAGTGAGCGCCGTACGAAAGTGTTGGCACTCCTAGTGTTTTCCCCCTCTTAATTAGAAGAATGTGTCTATGATGAAGCTAATTCTCGTATTAATCATAAAATAATTATATTTTGCTGCGAGGCTAACGTCACTGTCAATAAGCTGTGGCAAAGAATTAAAAAAAAGAAAAGGATTATTTGTTTGGCAACGTGAAATTATGGCAAACATGACTTTCCCGTGAATCTTTGCTGAAGAACGAAGCAGAGGCAATGACTCTTCTCTTAGAGCCTGGAAACAACCAAGACTTACCTCACATGATTTTATTGTTAGGCAAAAGCACGACCTAAATGAGTAAGGACAAGCAATTTCTTTCTTTGAGCTCAGGCTTGCTCGGGCGCTATTATTCATGTGAAGAAAGCATAACATTTTCCAAAGAAAAAAATTATACTCCAGGGTGGCATGAATTTTATTGCTTGATTCCCGACTTGGTCCGTCCAGGCTTGCCCATTGAATAGTTCTATAGATAATTAAAGCGTAGTCCCAGCCGAAACTCTCTTGAACTAATTACCCGAATTGCATGTCAAGTCTAATGACGGCCCACTTCTTGCCTCCGAAGTCTGAAGCACGGTGTTAGGGCTACCTACTATTACAATTGTCAAAATCTGGTGGAATCTGCATTTGACTATGAGCACCCGAAACATTTTGAATTACATAAAATCGACTTAAAATCTTCCTATTCTTTCAAATTTTAATTTTTATTTCATATTACAAAATTTGAAAAAGAATATGTTTCAGGGAACTAAGTAGGAACTCTGCCCCCCCCTTTTCTTTTGGTATTAAGCTAGGAACTCCATTAAGGTTAATATATAAACTCCAAGGTATCAAATATCACTTGCGAAATCTCGATATTAGAGGCCTTTACTTATTTGGAGCCTGCTTCAAGTATTAAGATCAGTTGATTGCGATGAATCACGCTTATGTTATGTCAAATTTTTTGGGAGTATCATGATAATGAAAGGTTGACTTGTCATTATGTTTTGACATTCGCATATTTTGAAGTTCCGCAAAAGCCTTTTTTCTTTTTTGATAAGGGGAAAATTTTTCAAAAGTTATTTTAACCTTAGCAAATGATATTACTAATTTATGAATATCCTTACATCATTGATTTACATTTATAAATTAGTATATCACACAGTGTTGTTAGAAAAATCAATCAATTTAAGCCATTGGAGACAAATATTATTCAACTCAATCATGTAAAGTATTAATACATATTGTAAAGAAAAAATAAAAGGATTCACCACACTTTTTATGAAGGCAACTAATTTGCGTTGACTAGATGAAGATAAGTGCTTTAAAGACTTCTAAAATTCTTACAAATAGTTGAGAAAAGATTGCGTATTAATTGCATAAAAAGATTCAACCAAAAAAAAAAAAAAAAAAGGCTGAAAGAGAGAGACAAATAAAAGAAAACGAAAAGAATGATTTTTTTTTTTACGTTAATCGGAATTCATCTTACTAAGGCCCTAGACATTTTCTTTAATTGCCCCATCTTTCGTCAATATAATTATTTTGATTGAATCGCAGTCATTGTATTGAACTCTTCAAGTTCAACCAAAAGATTGGTATATGGAACGTGAGATGAAAATGGGAACAAAAAGAGAAAATGAAAATAGGATGAGAAAATCAGATAGCCCCCGTACATATTACTTTGTCGTGCGAAATAGACAACTACAGGAGTAATCAAATATACAAATTATACACATACTCGACTGCAACCGAAAATCAACAAGAAGACATATCAGGGTATTTCCCATTCCAAGTCTAAAAAATGTGATTCTTTTGATGACAGTCTTCCTAAATAGCCCTTCTGATTCTCTTAATGCAGAACTATGGCAGACCGCTAATCGCCAATGATGGTGGCCTAATAATACTAGCTGATATTCCACTACCGTGAGGTCTCGAGGATAAACCAGTAGTGATGATACTGCTTGTATCTTGTCTTGTCCGTGACGGGAGCTTCGGCAGCTTGGTGGGGTTATAGTGACAGGACTTGCCTATCCAAGATAAATAGTTGCGAGTGGTATTGAATGACGGCCTTCTCACAATCTTAAATCAAAATACATTGTGGCAAATGTAAGGCATTCATGATGACTTAACAGGGCGACAGAGCATAGTTCTCCCCAATTGCTTCTCTCCGCCTTTCCTTGACAACAAAGAAAAAGAAAATGTGCTTTGAGATGGTGCGGGAATTTAAATAGAAGAAAGATGGACTTTGAACTTTGACAACGAAGTCAGATTTAATCAGATTATAATCTGCAGGGTTCATTCAAATTTAGTTGTCATATTCGCCAACTTGAAAACACCTGTTTTAAATCCTATTTTGGTATCTTCACAGTGCTGATTCTGGAAGTAAGAAAGCTTCTTAGGTTGACTTTGAATGTAGATCTCGATAATTGACATCATAATATAGATTAATCTTTTAGAACATGTTAAAATAAAAAAAATTTAGAGCATATCGGTACACCTACCAAAATAAATAGTCTATTGTTTTTCTTTTCGCCTCTTGTATAGTTTGGTTTAAGCTCAATATAATTCTTACATTTACCCAAAAAAAAGAAGAAAAAACATAATCACATGTTGCTTACCTCAACATTGCGTGCATTTGATCTTCCCGAGAGATTTTGCCAACTACAGATGACAGTAGGATATTCTGCAAGACAGGCATAATAGAGTGAATTTAGCTCACTGTCTAGGGCATAAGAAAACAAATATTTGCAAGAGAATACAACAAACACTGAAATTGCGGAAAAATATCAATATAAGAGCAATGATTCTTCATGATTCTCACGCAAAGCATAGTACATTTCCATTTACAATTTCTTTGGAGTGTCATCCAAGTGCAATGATAAGCAATTTTTGGGCATCACACAAAGTTCCAGATATATCATCAATATAGACCACTGCATTTGATGCTTCCCAATTCCACAAGTGGAAAGAAAAGCAATTCTTGGTCATCACACAAAGTTCTAGATATATCATCAATAGAGACAGGCACATCCACGCATCATAATTCCAGCACTGTGATCTAGTCCATCCAAGTATTATTTGTCTTGAGGAATAGTCACTTGTATGAAACTATGGTTTTACATCGTGTACCACATTAGCATTATAACCATTTCATTGCTTACTTCCTTGTCAAACAAAACAGAGCTACTGAAATGATGAACTATGAACTTTGACAAGTAAGTTGGATTTAAATGGATTATGATCTGCAGGGTTCACTCAAATTTAGTTGTCATAATCGCCAACTCGAAAACACCCGTTTTAAATCCTATTCTTTGCATCTTTATGACAGTTGTTGCTGTTGTAAGTAAGAAACCTTACGATAGCTGCTGCTGTTGGAAGTAAGAAAGCTTCTTCGTGTGACTTTGAAAATAAACCTCGATAATTTACATCATGATACAGATTAATCTTTAAGTGCATGTCTAAAAAAAAAAAAAACAGTTTAGAGCATATCAGTACACCTACACAAATAAATAGCCTTTCGTTTTTCTTTTGTCAAGTTGCAGAATCTGAACATAAGCACAACATTTGCCCACCTCAACAGTGTTTGCGTTCGATCCTCCTGAAGGATTTTGCCAAATAAAGATGACATTGGGATATTCTGCAAAACAAGCACAGCCCAGAGAATTTAGGCCACTGAGCTAGGGCATAAAAAAAGATATTTGGAAGACAAAACATAACAAACGCTGAAATTTTAGAACAATATCAAGATATGAGCAACAATTCTTCATGATTCTCCATAAGTGGAAAGATAAGCAATAGTTGGGCATCAAACAAAGTCCAAGATATATCATCAGTCCATAGAGGCACATCCATGCATCACAATTCCAGCACTGCGAGCAAGTCCATGTAAGTATTATTTGTTTTGAAGAATAGCCACTCGTATGAAACAATGGTGGACTTGCTGCACTGCCTTAGCATATTATAACCATTTCATTGCGTGCTTCCTGTCAAACAAAAGAGAGCAACCCAAATATCTAGCTGGTTTGTGGCAAATGAGGTGAAGCTTGTCCATGGAAAAACATAACCTTTCTAGCATTAAATTGAGGATTCATGATAGAATTGGATCTTGAAGCAGCAGCGGTAGGACAAGTGTGGAAGAGAGAAAGAAGTCCAAACCATTACCTAAATAATTAAAATTAGACATTGGAGAGAAATCTTCTTATTGAATTTGAACTCGATCAACTACAATGAATGGGATTTCTTGGATGAGGTGCCAATAGTGCCCATTGAATTTTGAGCACTAATCTTTCAGAATTTCACATTGCATTATGCCGAATACTTGAAGGAGGGAGCAAAGCCATCCCCTGGCAAGTACCAGTAACCTATAAAAGATAGCTGTTTGAGAGAGGAGAGATGGCTATGAAGACCACTTGATAATCTTTCCACGTTCCTTATATTTCTCATCCAAAGAGAAATCAGAGACAAAGGAAACAGAATACTCCACGCTTTTTACATCCTCCATTGTTGATAGTCTTTCCACAGTCCTCATATTTCTCATCCAAAAGTCTGAAATAGGACGAGAAATTAGTTCTGAATAAAAATGATCTTTCATGCATAATGAAGAATTACAAGAGTGATCTAATAAAATTATATGCACACCTAATTGACTGCAACAAAAAACGAACTGGCATACCCTGTTGATTATTTTTATTTTTTGATGGCTGGAAAACTCCTATGATTATGTTAACCGACAAGTATGGGAGATTGCTAATCACTGGCAATAGACGCTTATTGGTACGGCCTGATATTCTACAAATGTGACATCAGGAGATCGAATGACTTGGTATGGGCTGATAACGCTTAAGAATGATTATCTGGAACACTCGAAATGCAATAACCATTAAACATAAATCACTTGATCCTGGAACTATCACTACACAGATTAGGAAAGCTCTTTTAGACTGTGTTGCCTGTTAAAAATGTAAGAGAGCTAAGTCACGATTGGGTGGATGAAAGGCAGGGTCTGTAGAGTAACCCGAGCAAGGTTTTGTGAAGATTAATTGTGACGGGAGCTCCTTCTTGCAATTTTCAATCAAAATACTTCATGGCAAACGTAAGACTTTTGGGATTACTCAACAGAGAAACAAAGCATAGTCTCCCTAATTGCTCCTCTCTGCCTTTCCCTTACAACAAAGAAAATGAAATGTTCTCTGAGATGGTGTGAGAATTTAGATAGAAGAAAGATGAATTGTGAACTTTAACAAATAGATTATAATCTGCAGGGTTCATTGAAATTTAGCTGTCATATTTGCCAACTTGAAAACCTGTTCTAGATCCCATTTTTGCATCTTCACGATAGCTGTTATTCAAAGTAAGAAAGTTTCTTAATTTGACTTTGCATATAGACCTTGATAATAAACATCATGATAAAGATTAATCTTATTTAGACCATGTCACAAAAAAAAAAAAAAAAAAAAAGCATATCGATGCACCGACCAAAATTAATACTTTTTCTTTTGTCAGGTTGCAAAAGATGTTAATAAGTACATCGTTGCCTACCTCAACAAAGTGTTTGCATTTGATCGTCCCGAGAGATTTTGCTGCACACGATGACAAGTGGGATATTCTGCAAAACAAGCACAATCGATAGAATTTAGGTCAATGAGCTAGGGCATAAGAAATAGATATTTGGAAGAGAAAATACAGCAAATGCTGAAATTGCAGAACGATATCAATGTGAGAGCAACAATTTTTCATGATTCTCACACAAAGCATAGTGCATTTCCATTTACAAATTCTTTATGTGTCATCCAAGTGCAAAGATAAGCAATTTTTGGCCATCACACAAAATTCTAGATATATAATCAATATAGACAGACACATTTGATAGATCATAATTCCAGCACTATGAGCAAGTTCTTGCAGGTATTATTTGTTCGAGGAATAGTCATTGGCTGCACCACGTTAGTATTATAACCATTTCATGGCATACTTCCTTGGTAAACAAAACAGAGCAACCCAAATGTCAACATTGGACCTTTAGCAGCTGGTTTGTGGACATTTATGTGAGGCATGTCCATGGAAAAACATGAACATTTTAGCATTGAGTTGAGGAAACGGAATGGAAATGGATCATGGAGCAGTAGTAGCTAAATGACAAGTGTGAAAAAAGAAAGAAGTCCGAATCATTACCCAATGAACAAAACTTAAGACAGTGGAGAGAAATCTTCTTGTTGGAACCGAACTAGATCAATCACAATGAGTGGGATTTCTTGGATGAGGTGCCAATAGTCACCGGTAAGAGAGGATCCATCCTTCGGAATCTCACATTGAATTATGCGGAATACTTTTGAGGGAGGGAGGGAAGCCATCCTCTGACAAGTACCGGAGCTTTGAGCAACATGGAAAATATAACTGTTTGAGGGAGGGGAGATGGCCGTGAACACCAGTTGATAGTCTTTCCAAATTCCCCATATTTCTCATCCAAAATTCTGGAATGGGATGATCAATTAATCCTGAATAACAATTGCTTTTCATGCATAATGAACAACTATTAGAGTGATTAGACAAATAAAATTATATGCACACCCACCCAACAGCAAAAAAAAAATGAGCAAACAAGACAAGAACTGGGAGACTGCTTTATTATTGTCAGGAATTAGTGACCGTTTTGATGGTTTTCCTCTCACTAAAAAAACTCTTATGGTGATGTCAACTAACGAGTATGGAAGATCAATCACTGGTATGGGTTGATATTCTACAAAAGTGAGGTTGGGAGATTCGAATGACTTGGTACAGGCTGATAACGCTTAAGAATGATTGCCTGCACCTGTTGGTATATTAGGAATGCTAGAAATGCAGTAATCTTCGACCATAAATCACTTGATCTTGAAATTATACAGGTTAAAAAAGCTCTTTTAGACTGTATTTCCTGTAAAAATGTAAGAGAGCTGGATCATGATTGGGTGGACGAAAGGCAAAGTGTATAGAGTAAACCTTAGCTAGGTTTTGTGAAGATTAACTGTGATGGCTCTTACATTGAAGGAACCAAACATGCTATTGTTAGGATTATGGCTAGAAATGAAACAGGGGAGATGATTGCCTGTAGGCGTGTGGTGCTGCAAGCTAGATCTGCAAAGGAGGCTGAATTACTTGCTGTTTGAAAGAGCATTGCAGTAACTAAAGAAAAAGCTAAACCAAGGTAGTAATGGAGCTGGTTGGAGCTGTGGTATACAAGGATATCATCAATTTTCCCAAGCAGTGCAGTTAGAGACTAAAGGACACTCCTGCTAGGATTCAAGAGGCTAAAGATCATTTTGCAGCTCTGAATTTGAGTTGTATTTCACGGAAAGCAAATGCTTGTGCACATTAGGTAGCTTTGCCAAAATTGGGATTTGCATCCGCATCCCCCATCCTTCTTATCACATATGCTTATTTCAACCGTGAGTTGCTGGAGTAAAAAGAAAAAACCCCATTGAGGACCCACATGACACACCCAAATGTCAGTCTCTTGACCTTCAGTGGCTGGTTTTTGAGCATTGATCTTTCGGAATCTCACCTATAGATATCTCCAGAATTTGGACAGATCATAGTCTTCCTTATTGCTCCTTTCCACCTTTCCTTGACAACAAAGAAAAAGAAAATGTGCTCTGATATGATGTGGGAATATGAATAGAAAGATGAACCGTGAATTTTGACAAGGAAGTCAGATTTCAAAGGCTTATAATCTGCAGGGTTCATTCAAATTTAGTTGTCACATTTGCCAACTCGATCACACCTGTTTTAAATCCTATTTTTTGCTTCTTTACAGAAGCTGTTGTTGTTGGAAGTAAGAAAGCTTCTTCCTTTGACTATGAATATAGACCTCGGTAATTGACATCGTGATACATTTAATCTTCGAGGGCATATCGCCAAAAGAAAAAACAGTTTAGAGCATAGCAGTACTCCTACCAATAATAAATAGCCTTTTGTTCTTCTTTTGTCAAGTTGCAACAGATGAACATAAGCACATCAGTTGCCTACCTTGGCACTGTTTGCATTTGATCTTCCTGAGAAATTTTGCCAAATAAAGATGACAGTGGGATATTCAGCAAAACAATCACAGTTGAGAGAATTCAGGTTAGTGAGCTAGGATATAAAAAATTAAAAAGAAGATAATTGGAAGAGAAAACATGACAAATACTGAAGTTGTGGACAAATAACAATATAAGAGCAACAATTCTTCATGATTCTCACTTGAAGCATAGTGCATCTCCATAAGTGGAAAGATAAGCAATTTTTAGTCATCAAACAGTTCAAGATATATCATCAATACAGAGAGGCACATACACAAATCATAATTCCAGCACTATGAACAAGTCCATATAAGTATAATTTGTTTTGAGGAATAGTCACTTGTAAGAAGCAATAGCTGGTTGACTTGCTGTACCACATTAGAATTATAACCATTTCATTGTGTGTTTCCTTGTCAAACAAAATGGAGCAACCCAAATGTCAACATTGGACCTTCAGCAGCTGGTTTGTGGAAATTTAGGTGAAGTTTGTCCATGGAAAAACATTAACTCTTTAGCATCGAATTGAGGATTCAGAATATACATGGATCCTGAAGTAGCAACAGTAGCTAAAAGACAAGTGTGCAAGAAAGAAAGAAGTCCAAATCATTACCTGAAGAGCAAAATTTAGAAATTGGATAGATATCTTCTTATTGGATCTGAACTCAACCAACTATGATGAGTGGGATTTCTTGGATGAGCTGCCAAAAGTCGTCATTGAGTTTTGAGCATCAATCTTTCAGAATTTCACAGTGAATGATGCTGAATACTTGGAGGAGGGAACGAAGCCATGCTCTGGCAAGTTCCATTAAACTATAAAATGTAGCTGTTCGAGAGTTGAGAGATGACCACGAAGACCACTTGATAATCTTTCCACATTCCTCTTATTTCTCATCCAAGGAGACGTAGAGACAAAGGAAACAGAATACTCCGCGCTTCTTACATCCTCCACTATTGATATTCTTTCCACATTCCTCATATTTTTCATTTAAAAATCTGAAAAAGTACCATCAATTAGTCCTGGATAAAATTATCTTTAATGCATAATGAACAACTATAAGAGTGATCAGAACAAACTTATATGCATGCCCAATTGACAGCAACGAAAAATGAACCAGGATACCCTCTTGATGATTTTTTTTTTTTCGCTGAAAAATCTTGCGATTATGTTAACTCAGAAGTATGGGAGACCACCCATCACCAGCGATGGTGACTTGTTGGTACGGGCTGATATTCTACAAATGTGAGGTCACGAAAACTGAATGATTGATACGGGCTGATAACTCCTAAGAATGATTGCCTAGACCTGTTGGTATATTTGGAAAGCTCGAAATGCAGTAACTTTTACCCATAAATAACCAGATGCTAAAAAGTATCACTTGCATAGGTCAGAAAAACTCTTTTGGAGTTTGCTGCCAGTAAAAATGCTAAGTCAAGAATGGGTGGATTAAAGGCAAGGTATGTGGAGTAAACCTGAGACGAGGTCTTACATAACATGCTGTAGTTGGGACCAAGGCCAGAAATGAAACAGGGGTGATGGTTGCCTGCAGAGAGGGGGCTAAATTACTTGCTGGTCGAAAGAGCTTTGTAGTGGCTAAACAAAAAAGCAGTGCAATTGGAGACTAAAGGAAGCTCTTGATGGGATTCAAGCAACTAAATATCATTCTTTTAGCCCTGAATTTTAGTTGTCTTTCACGATACGGCAGTTTTTGGAAATTCTATGCGAAATAACCAAATGTCAGTCTCTGACCTTCAATTGGTGGTTTCAGGAAATTCTATTCGACACTTCTCCATGGGAAAAAATTAATTCGTATAAAGCATCGAATTGAAGAACAGAAGCGAAATTGATGCATTCAAGACCAAAAAGCTTACCCAAATCCTAAGAAAACTGACTGCACATCGAAGGATGAATCGCGGCAGTTAGCAAATTCAAGCGAAAGTGGATCGATTTCACTTCATTGGATCCGAACCCGATCAACGCACATGTCAGGATTTCTTGGACTTCCAGAAAGTTACGTGAGACATCTACATGGGGAAAGTATCAATTTGTAATAAGCATCGAATTGAGGAAGTAGAATGAAAATTGATGCCTTCAAAACAAAAAACCTACCCGAACCCTAGAAAAACCTGACTGTAGATGGAAGAATCAATTCATTGGATTAGAACGCAGTCAATCTTGATGATCAGGATCTCTTGGATGAGGGGCCAATAGTCGCCGGTGAGTTTTGAGCAACGATCTTTCAGAATCTCGCATCCTTTTATCCACAAATGTTGGAGGGAGGGAAGGAGGCCATCCTCTAGCAAGTGCCTCAACTTCAGGCAATTGAGAATCTATAACTCTAGGAGAGAGGAGAGATGGTTGCGAAAGCCTTCCCACGTTCCTCATATGGTCAATCCAAAGAGAGGTAAGACAGGAAGGAAAGAGAAGACTCGAGGCATCCTCCTCATCCTCCTCCTCCTTCAAAGGGAACCGCACCTTCTCTCCCTCCCCTCCCATGCTTCTTCCGTCAATATTTAGAAACGTGAGGGATGTGAGTAGGGGTAAGCAGAATGGAAAATCGATGCCTTAGAAACCATAAACTTACCCAAACCCTAGAAAACCTGATCGTACCAGGACGAATGAATTCATTGGATCTGATCGCCATCAATGCTGATAAGAGAGATCTCTTGGATGAGGGGCCAATAGTCGCCGGTGTGTTTTGAGCATCGATCTTGTAGACTCTCGCATCCACTTATGTGCAATCGTTGGAGGGAGGCAGGGAGGCCAACCTCAGTCCCTCAACTTCGGGCAATCTTCATTTCATAAATCTTGGAGAGAGGAGAGATGGTTGCGAAGGTCATCTGATAGTCTTTCCACGTTCCTCATATGGTCAATCCAAAGAGAGGTAAGATAGGAAGGAAAGAGAAGACTCGAGGCATCCTCCTCCTCCTCCGAAGGAAACCTCACCTTCTCTCCCTCCCTTCCCATGCTTCTTCAATCAATATTTAGAAACATGAGAGATGTGAGCAAGGGTAAGCAGAATGGGAAATCGATGCCTTAGAAACCATAAACTTACCTGAACCCTAGAAAACCTGACCGTACCAAGACAAATCAATTCAATGAATCCGATCGCAATCAATGTTGATGAGAGGGATCTCTTGGATGAGGGGCCAATAGTCGCTTGTGTGTTTTGAGCATCGATCTTGTAGAATCTTGCATCCACTTATGTGCAATCATTGGAGGGAGGGAGGGAGGCTAACCTTTGGCAAGTCCCTCAACTTTGGGCAATCTTCAATCCATAACTCTTGGAGAGAGGAGAGATGATTGCAACGGCCATCTGATAGTCTTTCCACGTTCCTCATATGGTCAATCCAAAGAGAGGTAAGAGACGAAGGAAAGAGAAGACTCGAGGCATCCTCCTCGTCCTCCTCCTCCTCGGAAGGAAACTGCACCTTCTCTCCCTCCCTTCCCATTCTTCTTCCGTCAATATTTAGAAACGTGAGGGATGTGAGTAGGGGTAAGCAGAATGGGAAATCAATGCCTTCGAAACCATAAACTTACCTGAACCCTAGAAAACCTGACTGTACCACGAAGAATCAATTCATTGGATCCGATCGCCATCAATGTCGATGAGAGGGATCTCTTAGATTAGGGGCCAATAGTTGCCAGTGTCTTTTCAGCATCAATCTTGTAGAATCTCACATCCATTTATGTGCAATCATTGGAGGGAGGGAGGGAGGCCATCCTCCGGCAAGTGCCTCAACTTCGAGCAATTGAGAATCCATAACTCTTGGAGAGAGGAGAGATGGTTGCGAAGGCCATCTTAAAGTCTTTCCACGTTCCTCATATGGTCAACCCAAAAAGAGGTAAGAGAGGAGGGAAAGAGAAGACTCGAGGCATCCTCCTCGTCCTCCTCCTCCTCCAAAGGAAATTGCACCTTCTCTCCCTCTCCTTCAATGCTTCTTCCATCAATATTTAGAAATGTGAGGGATGTGAGCAAGGGTAAGCAGAATGGGAAATCGATGCCTTCGAAACCATAAACTTACTCGAACCCTAGAAAACTAGATCGTACCAGGACGAATCAATTCGTTGGATTTGATTGCCATCAATGTCGATGAGAGGCATCTCTTAGATGAGGGGCCAATAGTTGCCGGTGTGTTTTTAGCATCGATCTTGTAGAATCTCGAATCCACTTATGTGCAATCATTGGAGGGAGGGAGGGAGGCCATCCTCTGGTAAGTGCCTCAACTTCGGGCAATTGAGAATCCATAACTCTTGGAGAGAGGAGAGATGGTTGCGAATGCCATCTGATAGTCATTCCATGTTCCTCATATGGTCAATCCAAAGAGAGGTGAGAGATGAAAGAATGAGAATACTCGAGGCATCCTCCTTGTCCTCCTCCTCCTTCTCTCCCTCCCCTCCCATGCTTTTTCCGTCAATATTTAGAAACATGAGGGATGTGAGTCGGGGTAAGCAGAATGAGAAATTGATGGCTTCAAAACCATAAACTTACCCAAACCCTAGAAAACCTGACCGTACCAAGACGAATCAATTCATTGGATCCGATCGCCATCAATGTCGATGAGAGGGATCTCTTGGATGAGGGGCCAATAACCGCCAGTGTATTTTGAGCATCGATCTTGTAGAATCTCGCATCCACTTATGTGCAATCGTTGGTGGGAGGGAGGGAGGCCATCCTCTAGCAAGTTCCTCAACTTCGGGCAATTGAGAATCCATAACTCTTGGAGAGAGGAGAGATGGTTGTGAAGCCCATCTGATAGTCTTTCCATGTTCCTCATATGGTCAATCCAAAGAGAGGCAAGAGGAGAAGGAAAGAGAAGACTCGAGGCATCCTCCTTGTCCTCCTCCTCCTTCGAAGGAAACCGCACCTTCTCTCCCTCCCCTCCCATGCTTCTTCCGTCAATATTTAGAAACATGAGGGAGGTGAACAAGGGTAAGCAAAATGGGAAATTGATGCCTTCGAAACCATAAACTTACCCGAACCCTAGAAAATTTGATTGTACCAAGACAAATCAATTCATTGGATCCGATCGCCATCAATGTCGATGAGAGGGATCTCTTGGATGAGGGGCCAATAATCGCCAGTGTGTTTTGAGCATTGATCTTGTAGAATCTCGCATCCACTTATGTGCAATCATTGGAGGGAGGGAGGGAGGCCATTCTCTGGCAAGTGCCTCAACTTCAGGCAATTGAGAATCCATAACTCTTGGAGAGAGGAGAGATGGTTGAGAAGGCCATTTGATAGTCTTTCCACATTCCTCATATGATCAATCCAAAGAGAGGTAAGAGGGGAAGGAAAGAGAAGACTCCAGGCATTCTCCTCATCCTCTTCCTCCTCCAAAGGAAACCACACCTTCTCTCTCTCCCCTCCCATGCTTTTTCTGTCAATATTTAGAAACGTGAGGGATGTGAGCAGGGGTAAGCAGAATGGGAAATTGATGGCTTCGAAACCATAAACTTGCCCAAACCCTAGAAAACCTGACCTTACCAAGATGAATCAATTCATTGGATTCGATCGCCATCAATGTCGATAAGAGGGATCTCTCGGATGAGGGGCCAATAGTCGCCGATATCTTTTCAGCATCGATCTTGTAGAATCTCGCATCCACTTATGTGCAATCATTGGAGGGAGGGAGGGACCTCAACTTCGGGCAATTGAGAATCCATAACTCTTAGAGAAAGGAGAGATGGTTGTGAAGGCCATTTGATAGTCTTTCCACATTCCTCGTATGGTCAATCCAAAGAGAGGTAAGAGAGGAAGGAATGAGAAGACTCGAGGCATCCTCCTCGTCCTCCTCCTCATCCGATGGAAACCGTACCTTCTCTCCCTCCCCTCCCATGCTTCATCCGTCAATATTTAGAAATGTGGGGGGTGTGAGTAGGGGTAAGCAGAATGGGAAATCGATGCCTTTGAAACCATAAACTTACCCGAACCCTAGAAAACCTGACCGTACCAAGACGAATCAATTCATTGGATCCAATCGCCATCAATGTCGATAAGAGGGATCTCTTGGATGAGGGGCCAATAGTCGTCGGTGTGTTTTGAGCATCGATCTTGTAGAATCTCGCATTCACTTATGTGCAATCATTTGAGGGAGGGAGGTAGGCCATCCTCTGGCAAGTCCCTCAACTTTGGGTAATCTTCAATCCATTACTCTTGGAGAGAGGAGAGATGGTTGCAAAGGCCATATGATAGTCTTTCCAGGTTCCTCATATGGTCAATCCGAAAAAAGGTAAGAGAGGAAGGAAAGAGATGACTCGAAGCATCCTCCTCGTCCTCCTCCTCCTCCGATGGAAACCGCACCTTCTCTCCCTCCCCTCCCGTGCTTTTTCCGTCAATATTTAGAAACATGAGGGATGTGAGCAGGGGTAAGCGGAATGGAAAATCGATGCCTTCGAAACCATAAACTTACCCAAACCCTATTGGATCCGATCGCCATCAATGTCGATGAGAGGGATCTCTTGGATGAGGGGCCAATAGTCGCCGGTGTGTTTTGAGCATCGATCTTGTAGAATCTCGCATTCACTTATGTGCAATCATTTGAGGGAGGGAGGTAAGCCATCCTCTGGCAAGTCCCTCAACTTCGGGTAATCTTCAATCCATAACTCTTGGAGAGAAAAGAGATGGTTGCAAAGGCCATTTGATAGTCTTTCCACATTCATCATATGGTCAATCTGAAAAAAGGTAAGAGAGGAAGGAAAGAGATGACTCGAAGCATCCTCCTCGTTGTCCTCCTCCTCCGAAGGAAACCACACCTTCTCCCCTCCCCTCCCGTGCTTTTTTCGTCAATATTTAGAGAACGTGAGGGATGTGAGCAGGGGTAAGCATAATGGAAAATTGATGCCTTCGAAACCATAAACTTACCCAAACCCTAGAAAACCTGACCGTACTAGGACGAATCAATTCATTGGATCCGATCACCATCAATGTCGATGAGAGGGATCTCTTGGATGAGGGGCCAATAGTTGTCGATGTGTTTTGAACATCGATCTTGTAGAATCTCGCATCCACTTATGTGCAATCATTAGAGGGAGGGAGGGAGGCCATCCTCTGGCAAGTGCCTCAACTTGGGGCAATTGAGAATCCATAACTCTTGGAGAGAGGAGAGATGGTTGAGAAGGCCATCTGATAGTCTTTCGATGTTCCTCATATGGTCAATCCAAAGAGAGGTAAGAGACGAAGGAAAGAGAAGACTCGAGGCATCCTCCTCGTCCTCCTCCTCCTTGGAAGGAAACCGCACATTCTCTCCCTCCCTTCCCATTCTTCTTCAATCAATATTTAGAAACATGAGGGATGTGAGCAGGGGTAAGCAGAATGGGAAATTGATGCCTTAGAAACCATAAACTTACCCGAACCCTAGAAAACCTGACCATACCAGGACGAAACAATTCAATGAATTTGATCGCAATCAATGTCGATGAGAGGGATCTCTTGGATGAGGGGCCAATAGTCACCGGTGTGTTTTGAGCATCGATCTTGTAGAATCTTGCATCCACTTATGTGCAATCTTTGGAGGGAGGGAGGGAGGCCAACCTCTAGCAAGTCCCTCAACTTCTGGCAATCTTCAATCTATAACTCTGGGAGAGAGGAGAGATGGTTGCGAAGGCCATCTGATAGTCTTTCCAGGTTCCTCATATGGTTAATCCAAAGAGAGGTAAGAGTGGAAGGAAAGAAAAGACTCCAAGCATCCTCCTTGTCCTCCTCTTGCTCCAAAGGAAACCACACCTTCTCTCCCTCTCCTCCTATGCTTTTTCCTTTAATATTTAGAAATGCGACAGATATGAGCAGGGGTAAGCCCATTCTCTCACTTGCTGCGCCAGATTCTCGCACCCAGTAATTACGAGGATCTCTAAATTGGGAGGCAAACCTCCTTCAGGCAAGCATTTGAAATTTTGGCAAAGTACAATATGTAGGTACTCGAGGGATGTAAGATGACGCCACTGATTTGGTAGAGACTTTATCTTCGGCCAATCATTAAGTTCAAGAGACGACAAGGTGATGGGAAGGGGAGGGAAATTCTTTATTTCCAATGCTGGGCACTCGCTAATATTCAAAATAGAGAGATTACTAAATCTGGCAATAGATTTTATCTTTGAACATCTCTCAAGCATGAGAACTGATAGGGTGAGGGGAAGGGCAGGAAAGTCCTCTATCTCCAGTGCTGGACAATCACTTATATACAAGTGAGTGAGATGAGAGAGCATGTGAAGGCATTGTGGTAGGCTTCTTAGATTCTCACAACTATCAATTCTCAAATATTCGAGCAATTCTATGGTGATCTCTTCCAACGACTCCACTCCCTTGCACTCTAGAATAGAAAATTTCTTCAAAGTAGGAAGTCTACCTTTGGCTAAGGGAAAAGATGTTTGAGAATCACATTTACTTGTACATGAAGATTGAAGTTGAGACTTAGGGTTGTTGCTGTTGGGGTCATATGAAGAAATGGTTGGTCTTATGAGTTTTGGACACTGATCAATAAACAAATAACTGAGTGTGTACATCTTGCTTGGAAGCTTTTCTAACTGGTGCAATTACTCAATTCCATCTTTTCAAGGTTGCATGGCAGCTCTATTTCTTTGTCTCCCGCCACTAATGATGTGAACTGAGGACAACTTACGATGGTTAATTCCTGGAGACAAGTGAGATTTAGCATTTCATTTCCATCTTGCCACAAGTATTTTAATTGGTCACACCCTCCTATATGAAGCTCCTTTAGCTTGATCTATATGAAGCTCCTTTAGCTTGATCAAGTAGCTCATAAAACCATGATCAAAGCAAACAAGCTCTACAAGATTCTTAATTGTAAGAATGGTCAAAGAAGTTAGGTTGACCAAGCTCTTCAAGATCTCCTTGTTACAATCCTCAAGGAACAACTCACAGAGAGATGGAAGACAAACATTGGTTGAGTTTTCCAAATGTGGACATGAATGAATTTCAAGCTTTATGAGATGACCAAGTCAATCAAGCAATGTCCTGACCAACGAAGGACAAAGTCGAACAACAAGATGCTGAAGACAAGAGAATGATACTTCTTCTTCTTCTAATCCCTTAGCATAACGAGACCAATCCCTCCATGTCAACATCTCTTCAAACTTCAAAGTTGTTAAGGATGAAAAATGCCTCTTGCCTCCATAGAATTTAGAGCCTAACCTTCCTATTACTGTAACATCCCGGGTCTCCACTGTACACACATTATCCGCTTCCTTCCTATTGCTGTAACATGGAGACCCTCCACTGTACACACATTATCCGCTTCCTTCCTATTGCTGTAACATCCCGGGTCTCCACTTTACATATAGTCCTTTTTGGACGCTAAGTCCTCACAGTTTTGTTCCTCCCGAGGCAGCCCATACTACTCCAAGAAAATGCGTATGTACAGTTAGAGGGATCCAAGTCTTATAAGCTAGCCTAGGACTCCTTCCCTAGGCAATGTGGGACAAGAGAGGGACTCCTTCCTTGCGCACGTCCGAGGATTGCCACTCAGGCCGTCACACTCTCCACCTCTTAACAGAAGAGCGTCCTCGCTGTGGCCCCACACGAAGTCGGGAGTTAGAACAGCATTCTTGTTGTGGTCCTACTCGCGGTCGGGAGTCGGCTCTGATACCACTTGTAACATCCTGGGCCCCACTATGACCCGCCCTGGTGCGGCCATTCCAGCCACGGTCTTTTCCCTCATGGCTTTAAAACGCGTTACACAGATTAGAAGGACCCAAACCTTATAAGCTAACAAAGACCTTCTTGCCTAGGCAATGTGGGACAAGAGAAGAGAGGGACCCCTTCCTTGCGCACGTTCGAGAACCGTCACTCGGACCCCTTCTATTGCACATATTCATATCTTTTTTATAAGTAATGTTTTGAGAACGATAATCTTTCTTTGCTAAGTACAATTAAGAAGTACTCTGGAAATACTCGTTAACTAGGCTCAAATGATTATATTGATGATTTGCAATTTATGCATCGGGTTTTGAATGAAAAAAAAAGAATTATTTCTTTCCCAACACAGTAAGATGCACGAACCCGTAGAGTGCCTAGTTTTCTTTTGATACATAAATAGTGTCGAGTGTTCTGCTCATTGAATCCATTACTAAGTAGTAAGTACTAACTGTTGTTAAGATATTATCATTGCAGAAAATAATGATATTTGTGATGATTTGTTGCATTGCGATTTAATTGGGTAGATAAACGGCCTATCATTTTCAGCAGATATAAAAATCTTCTTCTTTTTTTTTCAGACATATAAGATTTATTGGTCATGGACAAAGTAGTGGAAGGTATTTTAACATAATTTTTGTTGTGGTCTTTTGTCTTTGATACTTCTCCAATACAAGACACTATTTTTTTTTTTGTTTTTTTTTTTTTATAATATTGAAAGGGGTGAAACTCAAAGTTACACCAGAAAAAGACACGATCTTAGCCAGCATCCGAGCAAGGGTAGGTAGCCGTTCCCAGCACCTCTCTCTTCCTACATATTCTCCCTCTATTTTATTCTAAATTTGCCAATGTGGTGCCATATTATCGATTTGACACTGTAAGTAATGGTAGGTTCGGAAAGGTTTTATTGTACAAACAGACAATGTTAGAACATTACATTGCCACAAAACAGCAAGACAGGTTAATTGCCTGAACATCAATTTTAAAAGAACCGAAACTGTATTTAGCCAATTTGGTTCCCACACTTGTGTTTATTTCAGTGTTCAAAAAACCATTTCTTTTGAGAAAAGATCATCAAACTTGACAGTGAAACTATAATTGACAAGGATGATACATGGAGGCAAAAGTGATTTTCAAGCACCATCCTTTCCTCATATCAATAACTAAAACACTCCGATGATGAGGAAGTCATATCAAGGCTTTGTATCATGACATTGTATATCAAATTAAATTCGAGGCATGATACCTTGTCCCATGTGCCGATCGAGCATCGATACTATTCACCGATCTTTGACAACATAAATAACGAACCATTGTCAGTGCTAATTTGCATTAATAATAAAAAAAAATTAAAAAAAAAAAAACCTCTTTCATGACATTGACAAGTGAGGTGATGATGGAAAAGAGATATGAAAATATAAGTGATTATCAAAGTGCTCGAGATTTATTCAAGGATTGACAAATATTTTGAGATGATGAAAGTCAGTCACCTCCCAATATACGAATTAACATTCAAAGATTAAGTGGATAGGGTCCTCAAACTTGTTGGGTGATGCAATCTAAAGCTCTTCACATTTTCCAATTCTAATTTATCTTAGGAACATTCTTGTACACATTAATATAAAAAGAAGAACAAGAAGAAATAGACAATGTCAGTCCAAGCATGTAATGGACACTATGATGTCGCATGAACCCCTCTCTCTCTCTTCTCTCTCTTCCATAAAATGACAAATTGAATCCGAACAACAAGAAGCAAAGTTCTTGATAAACACAGTCTGATGAAAGTCAGAAGTTGAAGTTTTAGAGCTTTAGTCAGGCACAGTGTCCTTTGTACTTAGGGTTTAGATTTCGATGATAAAATGTATGGAATAAGGAGTAAAGATCGAAAGTCTTCTTGACAATACACACGATTGTCAGATTTTCATAATCAACATATTTGCTTTTGCAAGAAGTAAAAAATAAACTACAGTAAAAAATAATAAAATGGTGGGGAGAGGAGCTTGGAAAAATCCATATAGAGCAGGTGAGCATCAGATTTTGCTTCTTTATGGTTTCCATGGATGCTGATTCTTTTAATCGACTCATCGTACAATTTCAATTAAATTGTTGTTAGGTGATGACGATGACTCATCTTATTATGCTAGAATAAGGAAGGAGAGGGAATTATAAAGATTACAAGCTTGTCATTAATTAAATAGTGCGATTCTCTCGGAGTGAAACCAAATATTTCAAATAGCCGGCAAAAGCGAAACATACCCATTCATTTGAATAGGTTGAGAGATAAAAAAGAAAAGAAAAGAACAGAAAAAGAAGTGGTCATCGAGCCCAGCTTGACCTAGTCCAATAGTAAGAAATATATGGGCTAGCTTGGACCAATGACTGTTCTTTTAGAGCTTGGAGCTACCAAGGCTTCCGATATGGTTTTATTATTTAACGAAAGTAAGATCTAAACGAGCGCGGGCATGCAATTTTCTTTTTGAGCTCAGGCTCACTTGAGAGCTATTACTCATGTGAATAAAGTATAATGTTTTCCAAAATCATAGTTTAGGGTCGTTATAAATTTTAATGCTTATAACTGACTTGGTTTGTCTAGTCTCACCTATTGAAGGGTTCTATAATTAAGTGTAGTCCCAGCCAAATGAGTTTCTTGAAATTATTACCTGATGTCAAGTCTAATTGCAATTCCATCAAAGGCCCAAGAGTTGGGCTATCTACGTTTTGATGCCTTTGAAATTATGATGTTAGGATTTAGCACCATTGTGTGGAATCCACATTCAACTTTGATTTTGTCATGCCAAATAAACAATTACGAGAGTAATCAGACGAACGAATTATATACATACTCACCCCAATGCAACCAAAAACAATAAGAAATACTAGGGTGCTTCCTGTTCCAAATCTCACAATTCAGTGACCCCTATTATCATGATTTTGTTTTTCCCGATTGACCCCGATTATTATGTTAATGCAGAACTACGGGGGAAGCGTTGACCACTTGTGATGGTGGCGCAATAGTACAAGCTGATATTCCACAAATGCGAGGTCATGAGGATAATCCACGTGCGATGGTAGTGCCCGTATCTTTACTCGCTCATGACAGGAGCTCTGGCAGCTTGGCGGGGTTATAGTGAGGAGACTTGCCTCCCAGAGATAAGTGGGTTGCGAGTGGTATTGGATGACGACCTTATGGCAATTTTAGATTAACATACTTCGCGGCAGACATGAGGCTTTCGTGATGACTCAACAAAGCAACAAAGCATAGTCTCCCTGGTTGCTCCTCTTCGCCTTTCCTTTACAACAAAGAAAAAGAAAACGCCCTCTGAGATGGTGTGAGAATTTAAATAGAAGAAAGATGAATTGTGAACTTCAACAAGAACTTCAAATGTAAATAGATTATGATCTGCAGCGTGCATTGAAATTTAGTTGTCATATTTGCCAACTCGAAAGATGGTTTTACACCCTAATTTTGCATCTTTACAATAGCTGTCATTGAAAGTAAGAAAGCTTCTTAATTTGACTTTGAATATACAACAGGATAATCGACATCAAGATACAAATTAATCTTATTTAGAGCATGTCACAAAAAAAAAAAAAAAATTAAAGCATATCGGTGCACCTACCAAAATTAATAGGTTTTTTTTTTTTTATCCTTTTGTCAAGTTGCAAAAGTTGAACACAACTATTTGCCTACCTCAACAGTATTTGCATTTGATCCTCCCAAGAGATTTTGCCAAATACCGACGATAGTGGGATATTCCGCAAAACAAGCACAATCGAGAGAATTTAGGTCAATCAAATAGGGCAGAAGAAACAGGTACTTGTAAGAGAAACACAGCAAACTGCGAAATTGCAGAATGATATCTATATAAGAGAAGAGATTTTTCATGATTCTCACGCAAGGCATAGTGCATTTCCATTTACAAATTCTTTATGTGTCATCCAAGTGCAAAGATAAACAACTTTTGGCCATCACACAAACTTCTAGATATATAATCAATATAGACAGGCACCTTTGACGCATCATAATTCCACCAGTGCAAGCAAGTCCATGCAGGTATTATTTGTTTGAGGAATAGTCATTTGCTGTATTGCGTTAGCATTATAACCATTTCATTGCGTACTTCCTTGGTAAACAAAATAGAGCAACACAAATGTCAACGTTGGACCTTCAGCAGCTGGTTTGTAGACATTTATGTGAAGCATGTCCATGGGAAAACATGTACTTTAGGCATTGGGTTGAGGAAGCAGAATGGCAATGGATCCTGAAGCAGCAGCAGTAGCTAAATGACAAGTGTAAAAGAAAAAAGAAGTCCCAATCGTTACCTGAAGAACAAAACTTAGTGGAGAGAAATCTTCTTGTTGGATCCAAATTAAATCAATCACGATGAGCGGAATATCTTGGATGAGGTGCTAGTTTTCACCAGCGAGAGAGGATCCATCCTTCGGAATCTCACATTGAACCATGTGGAATACTTTGAGGGAGGGAGGGAAGCCATACTCTGACAAGTACCCAAACTTTGAGCAACTTCTAAAATGTGAGTGTTTGAGAGAGGGGAGATGGCCGTGAAGACCACTTGATAGTCTTTCTATGCCTTATATTTTCTCATCCAAAGAGAGGTTCGAGAGGAAGGAAAAAGAAGACTCCATGCATCATACATCCTCTGCCATTCGTAGTCTTTCCATCTTCCCCATATTTCTTGCCAAAAATCTGGAAAGGGATGATAAATTATTCTAGAATAACAATTACCTTTCATGAGCAATGAACAACTATAAGAGTGATCAGACAAGACATTTATATGCGTACCCACCCAACAGCAACCAAAAATGAACAAACAAGACAAGAACAGTGTTCAGTAGCAAGTACGGGAGACCACTAATAACCGTTGATGGTGACTTATTGGTATGGGCTGATGTTCTACAAATGTGAGGTCAGGAGATCGAATGACTTGGTAGGGGCTGATAACGCTTAAGGATGATTGCCTACACCTATTGGTATATCTGGAATGCTAGAAATGCAGTAAACTTTAACCATAACTCACCTGATCCTGAGACTCTCCCTTATACAGATTAGACAAGCTCTTTTAGACTGTATCACCTATAAAAAATGTAAGAGAGCTAAGTCATGATTGGGTGGACGAAAGGTAGGGTGTGTAGAGTAAACCTGAGCTAGCTTTTGTGGAGATTAAATGTGATGGGTCTTACATTGAAGAAACCAAACATGCTGTGGTTAGGATTATGGCCAAAAATGGAACAGGGGAGATGATTGCCTGCAGGGGTGTGGTGGTGCAGGCTAGATCTGCAAAGGAGGCTGAATTACTTGCTGTTCAAAAGAGCATTGCAGTGGCTAGAGAAAAAGCAAAACCAAGGTAGTAGTGGAGCTGAACGCAGCTTTGGTATACAAGGATATCATCAATTTTCCCAAGCAGTGCAATTAAAGACTAAAGGATGCTCCTGCTGGGATTCAAGAAGCTAAAGATTATTTTACAGCTCCAAATTTTAGTTGTATTTCATAAAAAGCAAATGCTTGTGCCCATTAGGTAGTTTTGCCAAAATTGAGATCTACATCCGCATCCCCCACCCTTCTTATCACATTTGCTTATTTTAACCTTGAGTTGTTGGCCTAAAAAGGAAAAACCCCATCAAGGACGCACGCGACACACCCAAAATGTCAGTCGCTGACCCTCAGTCGGTGGTTTCTGGAAATTCTATGTGAAGAAACTCCATGGGAAATAATTAATTCGTATTAAGCATCTAATTGAAGAAGAGAATTGAAATTGAAGCATTCAAGACCAGAAACTTACCCGAACCCTAGAAAACTCATTGTACATCGAAGAACGAATCGTGGCAAGTGGATCGATTTCACTTCATTGGATCTGAAACCAATCAAAGCGGATGTCAGGGATTTCTTGGATTTCCAGAAATTCGTGTGAAACATCTCCATGGGGAAGAATCAGTTTGTAAGGAAGCATGATGGAATTTTTTTTTTTTTTGGTAAAGGAAGCATAATGAAAATTGATACCTTTAAAACCCAAAAAAACTTACCCGAACCAATTCATTGGATCCAGTAATCAATGTAGATCTCAGGGATCTCTTGGATTAGGGGCCAATAGTCGTTAACAAGTTCTGAGCATCGCTCTTTTAGAATCTTGCATCTAAATATGCGCAATTGATGGAGGGAGGGAGGTAGGCCATCCTCTGGCAAGTACCTCAACTTGGGGCAACCTCCAATCAATAACCACCGGAGAGAGGAGAGATGGTTGCGGAGACCGCTTGATAGTCTTTCCACATTCCTCATATTTCTCAACTCAAGCCGAGTTAGAGAGGGAGGAAAGAGAAGATTCCACACATCTTCCTCGTCCTTGTCCTCCGAAGGAAACCCCACGTTTTCTCCTTCCCCTCCCATGCAAAAGTCAATACCCAATTCCTCAAGGGATGTGAGTCGGCGTAAGCCCCATTCTCTCACTGGTTGCTTCATATTCTCGCACCTCACAATATGAAGGCACCGTAAATTAGGAGGAAAGCCTCCTTTGGGCAAGCATTCGATATTTTTGCAACCAATAAGATATAGGGATCGGAGGGATGTAAGATGACGCCACTGATTTGATAGAGACTTTATCTTCGGACAGTTATAGAGAAAGAAATATGATAAGGTGATGGGAAGGGGAGGGAAATCATTTATCTCCAGTGCTGGGCACTCACTTATTTTCAAAAAAGTGAGATTGTTAGAGCTGGCAATAGACTTTATCTTCGGACATCTCTCGAGTGTAAGACTCAACAGGGTGAGGGGGAGGGGAGGAAAATCCTTAATCTCTAGTGTTGGACAACCATTTACATACAATTCAATGAGATGAGAAAGTGTGTGAAGGTACCGTGGTAGGCTTCTCAGATTCTCACAACTAACAATTGTTAGTTTTTCGAGTGATTCTATGGAGATCTCTTCTAGCGACTGCACTCCCTTGCACTCGTTAATAGAAAATGTCTTTAGCATAGCAAGTGTACCATTGGCAAAGGGAAAGGATGTTAGAGAATCACATTTATCTATATACAGAGATTCAAGTTGAGACATTGGGTTGTTGCAGCTGGGGTCATTTGGAGAAATAGTTGGTCCTATGAGTTTTGGACACTGATGAATAGACAAATAACTGAGCGTGTACATCTTGCTTGGAAGCTTTTCTAAACTCGTGCAATTACTCAATTCCATCCTTTCAAGGTTGCAAGGCAACTCTATCTCCCCCTCTCCTGCCACAAATGATGCGAACTGAGGACAACTCACGATGATTAATTCTTTAAGGCAAGTAAGATTTAGTTTTTCATTTCCATCTTGCCACAAGTATTTTAGCTTGTCACGCCCTCCTATATGAAGCTCCTTTAGCTTGACCAAGCTGCTCATAAACCCATGATCAAAGAAAACAAGCTCTGCAAGATTCTCAATCATAAGAATGGTCAAAGATGTTAGATTGACCAAGCTATTCAAGATCTCCTTATTACAACCCTCAAGGTACAACTCATGGAGAGATGGAAGACAAACATCATTGGTTGAGTTATTCAAATGTGGGCATAAATGAATTTCAAGCTTCTCGAGATGATCAAGTTGACAAGGCAATGTCCCAACCAACAAAGGACAGCCCCAAACAACAAGATGCTTAAGACAAAATAATGAGACCTCTTCTTTTGGGCCCCCAGCATAAGGACACCAATCCTTCCATGCTAACATCTCTTTGAACCTTAAAGTTGTTAAGGATGAAAAAGGCCTCTTGCCTCCGTAAAATTCAGAGCCTATCATTCTTATTGCATGTAGACCTTTAAGAGATAATTCCCTAAGTGAAGGTAGTTGTCCAAGCATAGGCAACGATATAACATTAGGACAATCCCACAAGCACAAAGACACTATTTTAGAATAGGATGTGCAATCTAACCATGATGGAAATATTGCACCACCATAATTCAAAATTGTGAGATTTTCAAGATTAGTGTGAGGTCGCAGAAAGTCAAGCACTTGTGCTTCACACTCATGATTATGGAGATCTCCCAAATGTTCATCCCAATGCAAGGATAAGTTGGTAAGGCCTAGCTTTTGAAGCAAATTAGCATCAATTGCATCTATAACTTTTTCCACCTTTTGTAATTTTGATATGAATAATTCTCCTTCAAGATGTGGCAAGTTTTTTAACTCTTTCAACTGTGACCCTTTCTCTAGTCCTACCACAAATTTGGACAAGATAATAAGATTCTTTAAATTACCGATACCCAACGGCATCTCTTTTAGACTCCCTGTATCTCTAATATCAAGAAATCGTATGCTTATTAACTTTGTGATAACTTGAGGCAACTTTGAAAGCTTTTGACAACCTCTTAAAATCAGAGCTTGTAATTTGCATAAGGTGCCAAGTGACTCAGGTAGCATCTCGATGTCAGTGTACGAGAACTTGAGATATCGAAGATGTTTTAAATCACCAACACAATTCGGTACCTCTACGATGTCACAATGACATAGTGAGAACACCCTCAAGTACTTCAAGTTTGTTAGTAAGTCATGCAACACCTTATTGGAAATAGAGAAAGAGCCCCTACTAGATCCATCACTCACCAGAATTAAACTTCTTAGTACCTTCATTCCATGATATGGTCTCAAGCATTTTGATGTAACATACCACGATAGGATGAATGATGCATAACGAGTCTTTCCAAGAGTTGATACATCATGTTCATCATCTGCCACCTGAGACCCCCCCGAGCTAAAGCAAGTCCTCCCCACAATTGACTTTGCTAGATCATTCAAAAGATCATGCATTGAAAACTTAGATGCGTCAATACTTGATTGTTGAAGAAATGACCTAGATACTAACTTATCAAAGTGCTTCCGTCCCAATTTCAAGATATTCTCATTTGCTTCTGGCCCATCCAAAAGTCCCTCTGCTATCCAGAAGATTACCAACTCATCCCTCTCAATTTCGTAATCCTTAGGGAATATTGCAAAGCAAAACATCTCTTCAAATAGGAAGGAAGATGGACATAGCTCAATTTTAAAACTGGGAGAACCTCATCATTCTCTGTCGTAAGAAGATCCCATATTTTGTTATTTAAGGTATCTTCCCATTCATCGAGATTACTTTTAGTACATAGGACACCACCCAACATCTTTGCTGCCAGAGGTAAACCTTTACATCTTCTAGCTATTTTCTTGCCTACTATTTCAAAAGCCAGGTGGCTATCAAAATTTGTTGCTCCGAGAGCATGAAAGGCTAATAAGCTTATACAATTATCAAAGGACAATTCCCTCAAAGGATATGGCGAAGCTCTTGTCATGGAAGCAACATTAAGGTTGCGAGTTGTGATGATGATCTTGCTTCCCTTAGCCCCCGCTTCAAATGGCTTTAAGAAAGTAGTCCATTTTTCATACTTCTCATTCCAGATGTCATCTAAAACCACAAGAAACATCTTCCCAAACAGACTATTCTTCAACTTAACTTGAAGCCCGTTAAGATCTTCACCCTCGTTTGACGATCCAGTGATTGATTGCAAAATAGTCTTTGTTATGTCAAGGACATCAAAAACATCTGAGACACAAACCCATGCCCTCTTCTCGAAATAGCTATTCACTTTAGTATCATTATATAGCCGCTGAGCCAAGGCCGTCTTTCCAACACCGCCCATCCCAACTATGGGGACTATGCTTAGCATGGCATTAGAATTTTTGACCTCACAGGTCAATAGTTCGAGTATCTCCATTTCTTCCTTTTCCCTACCAAAAAATCGAGGCTCTGGCAGAGAACTAGTGGGATCCCTTTTGTTGATGTAGTTGGATCTGTCCACAACATTCTCTCTCAAGCTTAGACGAGCCTTCCCGTTGATAATCACTTCTAACCTTTCATTGATCTCTTGGACCTTGGTTTAGACACGAGCGAGGGTGGGTCCATATTCCATCTAGAGGATTTATTTTGGCCAAAGCAAGAGAGCTTCCATTTCACCCGATCTTTGCTTGTGCTGGATTTTGCCCCTGTCTTAACTTGACCAGCTTTGATTGCGAACTCATCAAGCAAGTCTTCCATGTCGTAGGCCAAGTCCCTAACATCGTCCAACCACAATTTTACTAGACGGCTACCACCGAGTTGCTTGTCTTCTGCATCAGCCAGCACTGCATTGATTATTTCCAACATTTGCTTCCACTCCTTGAGCAAGGCCATGTTGATTCCTTCTTGTTGCATAGAGCCCAAAAGGAGAGAAGCCAACTTGTCCAACAAGACTTGAACGAAGGAAGCCAAGAAGGAACCCAAAATGATCTCTCCAATGGCCATGGGTGAATTGGTCACTATAGAGAATAACAAAGATGTTATGGTGAAGAAAAGTGAGAATAAGCTAATGGAGAGAGAAAACTATGAATTCCAGGAAGACCAAGATGTTCAAGGGATGCACATCAAAGGTTAGACAAATCAAAATAAAATAGTTTTTTGGTCTAATCGTGCTTGTTTCTTCAATTGTTCTCCCTTTTCTCATATCGAGACTTTTCTTGTGGGCATCCAAAATAGAGGATAAAACGTGACCTTTCTACATATGACTAACTTGGAGTGCACACATATTTTCGTCAAAACTTCATTGCTTACGAGTGTTTTGTAGGCTTTGCTCACATTCATATCTTATTAGACTCTTTATTATTTCATTGTCCTTCTTTTTTGCTTTATTGGTGAATTTGCAATCAATGTAGGTTTTTACGTGACGGTTACAATGCTGAAAATTTGCATATGTTTAAGATATGGGAAAATTATCGATTCCTCCTTCAATGTGAATGACCATATAAAGACATCAAAGGCAGCTAATTTTGTCTATTCCATAAAGAAAAAAAAAGCATGTGCTTTGGGCTAAATAATAAAAAAGGGTCAGGCACACCAACTAATCCATTAACCAAATTGCTTTGGTTTACTGTACAAATAGTGAAGGAGTAAAAAATCACCAACTAACATTACATAATCTACTGAAAATTATACTTTATACATCAGAATAATGAATGGGAAAGTTGTATTCTGAGGACCTTAATTTTTCTTATCAAGCGATTCCAATTATCAATTATTACCTTAGCACCCTTGGACAGAGCAACATTGCCCATCTTGCTGTCAAGTTTTAATATTGTAATTGCCACTTAAAGCCTACATTGATCACATATCTAGAATATGCGATCAATAAGCAGAATTGTTGGGAGAGCATGCGCTCTATCCAGCCTTTCATCTGTTTATCTGCATCTTTTTGTGCAGCAAGAAGGCATCCTCTCTAAAAATGTTCTTTATGTTGAGAAAAATTCCCTAATTGATTTTGACGATTGACAACCGTATTGACTTTACTTGATTGATTACACTGGCACACCTCAAAAGAATACTAAATCTCAAATACCTTATTAATTCATCTTACCCCTTCCAGTTGATGGTAAATTCACTAAATCTATATAATAAGGAATTTTTGTTGTGAGAGCAAATATGTGAAAAGACACAACAAAAGTTATTTATTTTGTTTGGCACTGCAAAATTATGACAAACATGACTTTCCCATTAATCTCTACTAAAGAGGAATGAAGCTATCCTCTTATGATATTGATTCTTGCCTACCCAATTTCATGGACTAAAATTCCAAAACATTGATGCTGTAAAATAATTACTTTGCAAGCAGGATAAAAGTTCCAATTCAATTATAAATGAATACTTTGATCTCAATGCTGCTAATCGTGTAAAATCATTTCACATCAGTGTGTGTTTAGTAAAAAGAATAGTAATAGAGAGATAAAAAATTAATCTTAATGTCCTAATCTTACAATCTAACAAAAATTATGATGACATATTTTTTTTTGTTAATAAACTTGACATAAACTTTAATCAAGATTATGGATAGGCAAGAAATCGGTTTAAGAACCAAAATATTGTTGCTGTTGCTGTTGCCGCCGCCTCTTCTTTTGCTCAAAATAATGCTTTTGCCTCCATCAATAGAAAGATTTTGGAAAGAATAGATGGTTGCTCTTGTGTAATAATTGCCCACTAGATGCTTTCGGTAGTGAAGTTCTGGATACATTGGTTCGAGGGAAAAATAGAGCATGTAGATAGATGTCTCTTACCTATCTCGAGTAGACTTCTTGGAGCAGACCGACGAATGGGATTAGCTCAATGACAGCAATCCAATAAGCACCAGCAGTAGGTTTGGACGAGCAGGAAGAGAATACGATTTAAGCAGAGGGACTAATGGTGAAGCCGAGCGATAATGATCTAATGGAGAGAGAAACTATAAAGTCCAAGAAGACCAAGACTTTCACCTACCAAAAAGTGTAAGCAAAGACCAGGACTTTCAAGAATGCGTTTTGTCCACAGGTGCTCTTATTGTGTGAATAGACCATAAAGTCAGGAAGACCAAGACTTTACTAAACTTCATGTACTTTTTGTCTATAAAGTGAAGCATAGGTGAAAGAGAGCAAATGAAAAAGGTAGACTTCACACGATGCCAATTGGCATTGTTGCTTCACTTGTCACATCCCTCCTCTTCCATCTCTATGTGAATGCCTATGTTTTTCCATTACTAGTAGAATTTCCCCATGCGTTACATGCCATGCTTAAAATTGAATATTACTATAATTTTCGTCCACCTCTCTTCATGCTTAATTGTAGGGGTGTGCATGGTCCGGGCGGGCGGTTCCTGACCTAGAACAGAGAACCACCCGCTAAGGACCAATTCTAAAAAATTAGAATCGGGCTTTTACCCATTAGTTGCATAGATCGATCTGGTTCCCAGGTGGATCCATGAAACCGGTCTCACCAATAATAATATCATTTTTTAAATCCAGCCATGAGTACTTTTCATATCGAGTAATATACTAGAAACCAAAAGCTACAACAACTAGAAATCAAAATATAATGTTCAAAGTGAAAGAAGGTAAAACTAATTATAAGTCAAAAGCCACAGGTTGTTGCTGTTGAGGGTGATGGCGATTTTCTAGAGGGCCGAATAGAGAAAGGGACGGATGGATGGACTTGCTGCTATCGAGGGTTTCCTCGTGAACCTTAGCTCGAGGGGTTCCTGGGTTTCTCGAAAGCTCCAATCTTGATGTGAAACATGTAACGACTTGGGCTCCACTGTGTAATATTGTTTGCTTTGGACACTGAGTCCTCACGGCTTTAAAACACGTTACGCAGGGGTAGAGGGCCATCCCTTGGGCCTTCCCTCTCCCAAGCCATAATATTGTCCTCTTTGGAGGCACGGCCCACCGGCCCGTCCTCCCTCATGGCTTTGTTTTCAGCGTAGCGGAAGCGTACGTGAAACGCGTTACATAGGTTAAAGGGACCCCAAGTTTTATAAACTAGCCCAGGATTCCCCCCTAAGCGATGTGGGACTAGAGAGGACCCCTTCTCCTTCTTTGGGCTGTCACACTCTCCACCCCTTAAGAGCATAGCGTCCTCGTTGTAGCCCTCACACGTGATTAGGAGTCGGCTCTGATACCATTTGTAACATCTCGGGTCTCCACTTGTACACATATTATCTGCTTTGAACACTAAGTCCTCACGGTTTTGTTCCTCTTGAGACAGCCCATACTACCCCAAGAAAACGCGTATTGCAGGGACAGAGGCGCGGACGCATCGCCATCCCTCTCCCAAGCCAATATATTGTCCTCTTTGTGTACATACGCTCACATCGTGCGCAGCAGTCCTACTCAAGGCTTTGTTCCTTCTGCCCACAAGCTCAGAACGCATATGTACAGTTAGAGGGGCTCAAGTGTTATAAGCTAGCCTAGGACTCCCCCTAAGCGATGTGGGACTAGAGAGGACCCCTTCTCCTTCCTTGGGTTGTCATAGTTTCAGAAAAGCCTTTTATTTTATTTTCTTTTTTTGACAAGGGGAAATTTTTCAAAAGTTATTTTAACCTTAATAAATGACATCCCCAACTCATGAATATGCTTATATCATTGATTTACATCTATAAATTAGTATATCACAAAGTATTGTTTGAAAAATCAATAAATCTAAATCATCAGTGACAAATATTTAGGTATTCTCGAAACAATCATTATTCAACTCAATCATGCAAACTATTAACACATACCGTAACGAAAAAACAAGAAGATTTTATTTAGGCCCATCACGTGTAGCACGAAAAGAATTCATACCCAGGAAGAGGAGCTAAGCATATGAAGACCGCAAAAGCAACTCAAGAACATATAGGTCAAAAATAGGAAAAAAGGAAACAACAACGTGAAATAGTTGAGGATATGGTAGCACGGTAATTCCTTTTGATTGGATCCCTCATTGTTGATACTTTAATCATTGCGTTCATTCGTCACCTTAATTAGAGCATTTGAGGGGGATGGGTGAAATTCAAAAGGAGGTGAAAAAGTTAAAAGGACTTCATGATCAAGGCCCTCAAGATGAAAAAGCTAAGCATATTGATAAAATAACCATTTCATATATCTCGAGAATAGTTGAATTTTATGATATCACAGCATAAGAAAAACATAATTAAACCACTTGAGGGTAGAATACAAAAGAAAGTGAAAAAGTGAAGGTCTCCATGGTGAAGGCCCTCCACATGATTAAGGCTAATTGATTGGAAAAAAGAAAACTGGGGGCAAAAGAAAAGAAAGATAAATCCTTTATCATCGAATTGGAATGCAATAAATTTTAGTCATTCAATAAATGTGATTGTGATTTTTACCATTCAATGTAATATTTAAGGAATTGAACTTTATTTAGGCTCGTTATACGTAACATGATGAGAAAGTTCCTTCCTGATAAAATGACACGTATATCTATTCTTGAGTGGGGCTGGACTTTATTTGGGCCCATCACGTGTAGCATGAAAAGAATTCATGCTTAGGAGGAGGAGCTAAGCATATGAAGACCACAAAAGCAAGTCAAGAACATATAGGTCAAAAATAGGAAAAAAGGAAACAACAATGTGAAATAGTTGAGGACATGATAGAACGGTAAATCCTTTTGATTGGATCCCTCTTTGTTGATACTTTAATCATTGAGTTCAATCGTCTCCTTAATTAGAGCATTTGAGGGGGATGGGTGAAATTCAAAAGGAGGTGAAAACGTTAAAAAGGACTTCATGATCAAGGCCCTTGATGAAAAAGCTAAGCATATTGATAAAATAACCATTTCATATGTCTCGAGAATGGTTGAATTTTATGATATCACAGCCTAAGAAAACCATAATTAGACCATTTGAAGGGTAGAATTGAAAAGACAGTGAAAAAGTGAAGGTCTTCATGGTGAAGGCCCTCCACATGATTAAGACTAATTGATTGGAAAAAAGAAAATTTGGGGCAAAAGAAAAGAAAGATAAATCCTTTACCTTCGAACTGGAATGCAATAAATTTTAGTCATTCAATAAATGTGATTGTGATTTTTACCATTCAATGTAATATTGAAGGCTTTGAACTTTATTTAGGCTCATTATACATAACATGATGAGAAAGTTCTTTCATGATAAAATGACACGTGTGTCTTTTTTTGAGTGGGGCTGGACTTTATTTGGGCCCATCACGTGTAGCACGAAAAGATTTCATACTCAGGAGGAGGAGCTAGGCATATGAAGACTGCAAAAGCAACTCAAGAACATATAGGTCAAAAATAGGAAAAAAGGAAACAACAACGTGAAATAATTGATGACATGATAGCACGGTAATTCCTTTTGATTGGATCCCTCATTGTTGATACTTTAATCATTGCGTTCATTCATCACCTTAATTAGAGCATTTGAGGGAGATGGGTAAAATTCAAAAGGAGGTGAAAAAGTTAAAAGGACTTCATGATCAAGGCCCTCAAGATGAAAAAGCTAAGCATATTGATAAAATAACCATTTCATATATCTCGAGAATAGTTGAATTTTATGATATCAAAGCATAAGAAAAACATAATTAGACCACTTGAAGGGTAGAATAAAAAAGAAAGTGAAAAAGTGAAGGTCTTCATGGTGAAGGCCCTCCACATGATTAAGACTAATTGATTGGAAAAAAGAAAACTGGGGGCAAAAGAAAAGAAAGATAAATCCTTTACCATCGAACTGGAATGCAATAAATTTTAGTCATTCAATAAATGTGATTGTGATTTTTACCATTCAATGTAATATTGAAGGCTTTGAACTTTATTTAGGCTCATTATACGTAACTTGATGAGAAACACGTATGTCTTTTTTTGAGTGGGGCTAGACTTTATTTGGGCCCATCACGTGTAGCACGAAAAGAGTTCATGCTTAGGAGGAGGAGCTAAGCATATGAAGACCGCAAAAGCAAGTCAAGAACATATAGGTCAAAAATAGGAAAAAGGGAAACAACAATGTGAAATAGTTGAGGACATGATAGAATGGTAAATCCTTTTGATTGGATCCCTCATTGTTGATACTTTAATAATTGAGTTCAATCGTCACCTTAATTAGAGCATTTGAGGGGGATGGGTGAAATTCAAAAGGAGGTGAAAACGTTAAAAGGACTTCATGATCAAGGCCCTTGATGAAAAAGCTAAGCATATTGATAAAATAACCATTTCATATATCTCAAGAATAGTTGAATTTTATGATATCACAGCCTAAGAAAACCATAATTAGACCGTTTGAAGGGTAGAATCGAAAAGAAAGTGAAAAAGTGAAGGTCTTCATGGTGAAGGCCCTCCACATGATTAAGACTAATTGATTGGAGAAAAAAAAACTTGGGGCAAAAGAAAAGAAAGATAAATCCTTTACCATCAAACTGGAATGCAATAAATTTTAGTCAATCAACAAATGCGATTGTGATTTTTACCATTCAATGTAATATTGAAGGCTTTCAATTTTATTTAGGCTCATCACATGTAACATGATGAGAAAGTTATTTCGTGATAAAATGATACGTATGTCTTTTTTTGAGCGGGCTGGACTTTATTTGGGCCCATCACGTGTAGCACGAAAAGAATTCATGCTTAGGAGGAGGAGCTAAGCATATGAAGACCGCAAAAGCAACTCAAGAACATATAGGTCAAAAATAAGAAAAAAGGAAACAACAACGTGCAATAGTTGAGGACATGATAGCACGGTAACTCCTTTTGATTGGATCCCTCATTGTTGATACGATAATCATTGAGTTCAATCGTCACCTTAATTAGAGCATTTAAGGAGGATGGGTGAAAGTCAAAAGGAGGTGAAAAAGTTAAAAGGACTTCATGATCAAGGCCCTTGATGAAAAAGCTAAGCATATTGATAAAATAACCATTTCATATGTCTCGAGAATAGTTGAATTTTATGATATCACAGCCTAAGAAAACCATAATTAGACCATTTCAAGGGTAGAATTGAAAAGACTGTGAAAAAGCGAAGGTCTTCATGGTGAAGGCCCTCCACATGATTAAGACTAATTGATTGGAAAAAAGAAAACTTCGGGAAAAAGAAAAGAAGGATAAATCCTTTACCATCAAATTGGAATGCAATAAATTTTAGTCATTCAATAAATGTGATTGTGATTTTTACCATTCAATGTAATATTGAAGGCTTTGAACTTTATTTAGGCTCATTATACGTAACATTTTGAGAAAGTTCTTTCCTGATAAAATGACACATATGTCTTTTTTTGAGTGGGGCTAGACTTTATTTGGGCTGATCACGTGTAGCACAAAAAGAATTCATACTCAGGAGGAGGAGCTAAGCATATGAAGACTGCAAAAGCAACTCAAGAACATATAGGTCAAAAATAGGAAAAAAGGAAACAACGACGTGAAATAATTGAGGACATGATAGCATGGTAATTCCTTTTGATTGGATCCCTCATTGTTGATACTTTAATCATTGCGTTCATTCGTCACCTTAATTAGAGCATTTGAGGGGGATGGGTGAAATTCAAAAGGAGGTGAAAAAGTTAAAAGGACTTCATGATCAAGGCCCTCAAGATGAAAAAGCTAAGCATATTGATAAAATAACCATTTCATATATCTCGAGAATAGTTGAATTTTATGATATCACAGCATAAGAAAAACATAATTAGACCACTTGAAGGGTAGAATAAAAAAGAAAGTGAAAAAGTGAAGGTCTTCATGGTGAAGGCTCTCCACATGATTAAGACTAATTGATTGGAAAAAAGAAAACTGGGGGCAAAAGAAAAGAAAGATAAATCCTTTACCATTGAATTGGAATGCAATAAATTTTAGTCATTCAACAAATGTGATTGTGATTTTTACCATTCAATGTAATATTTCAGGCTTTGAACTTCATTTAGGCTCCTTATACGTAACACGATGAGAAAGTTCGTTCCCGATAAAATGACACGTATATCTATTTTTGAGTGGGGCTGGACTTTATTTGGGCCCATCACGTGTAGCACAAAAAGAATTCATGCTTACGAGGAGGAGCTAACCATATGAAGACCGCAAAAGCAAGTCAAGAACATATAGGTCAAAAATAGGAAAAAAGGAAACAACAATGTGAAATAATTGAGGACATGATAGCATGGTAACTCCTTTTGATTGGATCCCTCATTGTTGATACTTTAATCATTGTGTTCATTCGTCACCTTAATTAGTGCATTTGAGGGGGATGGGTGAAATTCAAAAGGAGGTGAAAAAGTTAAAACGACTTCATGATCAAGGCCCTCCAGATGAAAAAGCTAAGCATATTGATAAAATAACCATTTCATATGTCTCGAGAATAGTTGAATTTTATGATATCACAGCATAAGAAAAACATAATTAGACCATTTGAAGGGTAGAATCAAAAAGAAAGTGAAAAAGCGAAGGTCTTCATGGTGAAGGCCCTCCACATGATTAAGACTAATTGATTGGAAAAAAGAAAACTGGGGGCAAAATAAAAGAAAGATAAATCCTTTACCATCGAATGGGAATGCAATAAATTTTAGTCATTCAATAAATGTGATTGTGATTTTTACCATTCAATGTAATATTGAAGGCTTTGAACTTTATTTAGGCTCATTATACGTAACTTGATGAGAAACACGTATGTCTTTTTGTGAGTGGGGCTAGACTTTATTTGGGCCCATCACGTGTAGCACGAAAAGAATTCATGCTTAGGAGGAGGAGCTAAGCATATGAAGACCGCAAAAGCAAGTCAAGAACATATAGGTCAAAAATAGGAAAAGGAAACAACAATGTGAAATAGTTGAGGACATGATAGAATGGTAAATCCTTTTGATTGGATCCCTCATTGTTGATACTTTAATCATTGAGTTCAATCGTCACCTTAATTAGAGCATTTGAGGGGGATGGGTGAAATTCAAAAGGAGGTGAAAACGTTAAAAGGACTTCATGATCAAGGCCCTTGATGAAAAAGCTAAGCATATTGATAAAATAACCATTTCATATATCTCAAGAATAGTTGAATTTTATGATATCACAGCCTAAGAAAACCATAATTAGACCGTTTGAAGGGTAGAATCGAAAAGAAAGTGAAAAAGCAAAGGTCTTCATGGTGAAGGCGCTCCACATGATTAAGACTAATTGATTGGAAAAAAGAAAACTGGGGGCAAAATAAAAGAAAGATAAATCCTTTACCATTGAATGGGAATGCAATAAATTTTAGTCATTCAATAAATGTGATTGTGATTTTTACCATTCAATGTAATATTGAAGGCTTTGAACTTTATTTAGGCTCATTATACGTAACATGATGAGAAAGTTCTTTCATGATAAAATGACACGTATGTCTTTTTTTGAGTGGGGCTAGACTTTATTTGGGCCCGTCACGTGTAGCACAAAAAGAATTCATGCTTAGGAGGAGGAGCTAAGCATATGAAGACCGCAAAAGCAAGTCAAGAACATATAGGTCAAAAATAGGAAAAAAGGAAACAACAATGTGAAATAGTTGAGGACATGATATAACGGTAAATCCTTTTGATTGGATCCCTCATTGTTGATACTTTAATCATTGAGTTCAATCGTCACCTTAATTAGAGCGTTTAAGGAGGATGGGTGAAAGTCAAAAGGAGGTGAAAAAGTTAAAAGGACTTCATGATCAAGGCCCTTGATGAAAAAGCTAAGCATATTGATAAAATAACCATTTCATATGTCTCGAGAATAGTTGAATTTTATGATATCACAGCATAAGAAAAACATAATTAGACCATTTGAAGGGTAGAATCAAAAGAAAGTGAAAAAGCGAAGGTCTTCATGGTGAAGGCCCTCCACATGATTAAGACTAATTGATTGGAAAAAAAGAAAACTGGGGGCAAAATAAAAGAAAGATAAATCCTTTACCATCGAATGGGAATGCAATAAATTTTAGTCATTCAATAAATGTGATTGTGATTTTTACCATTCAATGTAATATTGAAGGCTTTGAACTTTATTTAGGCTCATTATACGTAACATGATGAGAAAGTTCTTTCTTGATAAAATGACACGTATGTCTTTTTTAGAGTGGGGCTAGACTTCATTTGGGCCCATCACGTGTAGCACAAAAAGAATTCATGCTTAGGAGGAGGAGCTAAGCATATGAAGACCGCAAAAGCAAGTCAAGAACATATAGGTCAAAAATAGGAAAAAAGGAAAGAACAACATGAAATAGTTGAGGACATGATAGAACGGTAAATCCTTTTGATTGGATCCCTCATTGTTGATACTTTAATCATTGAGTTCAATCGTCACCTTAATTAGAGCATTTGAGGGGGATGGGTGAAATTCAAAAGGAGGTGAAAAAACTTGGGGCAAAAGAAAAGAAAGATAAATCCTTTACCATCGAATTGGAATGCAATAAATTTTAGTAAATCAATAAATGTGATTGTGATTTTTACCATTCAATGTAATATTGAAGGCTTTGAACTTTATTTAGGCTCATTACACGTAACATGATGAGAAAGTTCTTTTGTGATAAAATGACACGTATGTCTTTTTTTGAGTGGGGCTGGACTTTATTTGGGCCCATCACGTGTAGCACGAAAAGAATTCATACTCAGGAGGTGGAGCTAAGCATATGAAGACCGCAAAAGCAACTCAAGAACATATAGGTCAAAAATAGGAAAAAAGGAAACAACAACGTGAAATAATTGAGGACATGATAGCACGGTAACTCCTTTTGATTGGATCCCTCATTGTTGATACTTTAATCATTGCGTTCATTCATCACCTTAATTAGAGCATTTGAGGGGGATGGGTGAAATTCAAAAAGAGGTGAAAAAAGTTAAAAGGACTTCATGATTGAGGCCCTCAAGATGAAAAAGCTAAGCATATTGATAAAATAACAATTTCATATATCTCGAGAATAGTTGAATTTTATGATATCACAGCATAAGAAAAACATAATTAGACCATTTGAAGGGTAGAATCGAAAAGAAAGTGAAAAAGTGAAGGTCTTCATGGTGAAGGCCCTCCACATGATTAAGACTAATTGATTGGAAAAAAGAAAACTGGGGGCAAAAGAAAAGAAAGATAAATCCTTTACCATTGAACTGGAATTCAATAAATTTTAGTCATTCAATAAATGTGATTGTGATTTTTACCATTCAATGTAATATTGAAGGCTTTGAACTTTATTTAGGCTCATTATACGTAACATGATGAGAAAGTTCTTTCATGATAAAATGACACGTATGTATTTTTTTGAGTGGGGCTTGACTTTATTTGGGCCCATCACGTGTAGCACAAAAAGAGTTCATGCTCACGAGGAGGAGCTGTGACATTCCAGATTTTCGATTATGTTTTCTATTGAATAAATCGGGCATTTCATTGACGCGCCTATAAGGCTGTTCTTAGAGTTAATTACTCTCGAGATAACTGGACTTGAGAATTCGACTAGGAATTGGCTATTCAACCGTGCTTATCTTTAGAAGCCATTACGACACAATTAAAAATCGATTTGAGAACAAAGATAGATCGGTTCGAGTGAGATGTGTGGCTAATCATGGATGACACCACTAAATTGGAAAATTCTTGTTGGCCGGCACTAGATTGACTTTTCTATCGGGCTGGTACCCTATGTCCATATTTAAATCATCGAGATTTTCACGACAACTGAGAGTTGCCAATGTGTCGAGTGGGTTCATTGTGGCTTGAAGAGAATGGACCATGGGTCATTCACACTAAAAATTCTTGAAAGTTACCCGGTAGCCTACGTCACGCTAAAATCGCATCGAATGGAAATTAACCGTGAATTTGATTCCGATTTCAGAAATTGAAAGTTTTGCC
This sequence comes from Eucalyptus brandiana, assembly GCA_014182725.1. Taxonomy (NCBI): domain Eukaryota; kingdom Viridiplantae; phylum Streptophyta; class Magnoliopsida; order Myrtales; family Myrtaceae; genus Eucalyptus; species Eucalyptus brandiana. Next base: position 8,962,374 of record CM024669.1, read on the forward strand.
ATGTCACAATTAATTCTCGGAGCATTGACTTAGTCTCATGAGATTTTTCTGCAACCCGAGTTTTTTTGGAAAAAAGTCGTCCTAGGGCTGTTTTTGTCCATAAAAAGTCATGGACCGTTTTTGATCGCGCAATGTGGTTGCAAGTAGGATCAATTGGTGACGAAAAATACCAATTGGATTGTTCAGGTGTCGGTTGATTTTATAGAGGCCGGTTTGTGTTGAATCAAGCAAGATTGGGTGTCCAATTGAGAGAGAAATGTTTGAAATTCGTAACTCCCCATTTCCTATAGCTTTTGGACCATTTCAAGTGTCCAAAGATGAACCTTGTTGGCTGATTTTGGTCCAAGGAACATAGCTAGTGGTGGTGGATGGTCAAGGGGACCATTTTGGATGAAGATGAAGCTTGGTGGACCCCTTGTCCCCGTATCTCTTCTCCCTCTCCCTCAACTGGCCGACCATCCTCATCTCCTTCCTTATTGTGCTTTGAAGAATTAGAATTGCAGAGAAGACTTGAAGAGAAGCTGTCTGAAGCCCCGACCTGCTAGCACGCCACCGCCCGTCGCCGTTCGCCGCCCCGCCGCATTGCGCACCGTCGCGCCTAGTTGCGCATGCCTCCGCCTCCACCGTGCGATCTGACGCACTAGCAGCTTTGTCACGCGTCCCAGCCACTGTTTCAGCACATGCTGGAGTCATTTGGCCCGCCTCCGACCTCCGTGAGTTCCCACCAAGGCCCGGTTTGGCCCTTCTAATCTTCCTTGGTCCATCCCCGTCCTTAACCGAGCTTGTTGCACTCTTTTCCAGGCAAGAAGAGAAGTTGGAATTGTGGGTTTCCAGCAGCCTTCAAGGCCCGTTTTGAGGACTTTTCCGGCCCCAAAAGTTAGGCCCACTTTGGAGAGAAGTGTTCCCCGTTGCATCCCCGACGATTTAAGCCAATCGGATCGCAAAACAAGTGAGTTTAACTCACTAATCCTCGCTTAGTAGGTTAATGACGCTTAATGGCTAATTAGATTAAGTTAAGTATGGTTAGGTGGATAGTTAGATTAGATTAGTGAATTTAATTATTTGCTGATGCATATTAGATAAATAGTTAGTGTAATTAGGGCCTGGACAAGCTCTAGTATTTATCTAGAGTGACTCGGAAATTTTCCGGGTCCGTTTCGGCGTTCAATTAGGTGTTGCGAGCCTAAGTTGGATTTATTGGTATTTATTTAATATTTTTCGTAATTATTTAATTAATTATTTATTTTCCGGAAATTAGACTAGGATAGCCAGTGATCGGAATTTCGTGCTGATTGCAATGGTGCTCTCTGTTTATTAAATTGAGTACCTGATTGTGCAAATTGATTGTGATTAGTGTTTGTGGGTGTTAAATTCCAAAAATGGATAATTTTGGTAATTAATCAGAAAATTACCAAGCGTCGGTCTACAACGCCAGAAATCTATCTTGGAACTGTTGAAAATAATGGGAGGTTCAAAAGTGAAAATCATGTTTTTTGGCTAAGGCCGACCGTGTACCCACACACGTGTATTTTTATCGAGTATGATAAAATTGACGAATTGATTGAATGGTTGGGATGGTATACTATATCAGCCTACGGGCGATATGTCAGCTTAGATTACAAGCAGTATACTGGTATACTATATCAACCTACAAGCTCTGATATGTCAGCTTAGATTGCGAGCAGTATATATATCCTATCAGCTTAGAGTGAGCAATATAATTATCATTTTAGAGAGAGCATTAACAGTATACTATATCATCCTACGAGCTCTGATATGTCAGCTTAGATTGCGAACAATATACTTTATCAGCTTAGAGGGAGTATTTGTCACGCCCCGATCCTCGGGCACGCACACATCCTTCTCACTTGGTCGATTTTATAATGCGATATCCCAGGACAATGTATCGCTGACCCTTTCATTTATTAAGCACATGTGGAAGCAGTTAAAATCCCCAGACAATAAAACGATGGGATAGAAAAGCAGGGCCATATTTTTCATATTGAAATTTATAACCAAACTTTTATACAAAACACAAACCAATTCATAACTATTCACTTCAAAAGAAATTCTCAAAAGAATATAGACTCTCAGCCCATCCAGGCCATACTCAAGGCCCCTCTCAGGATTATCTGCTTCTTCCAAAAATCCTTCTCTTTAAGTTTCACCTCCGAGTTCTCCTTCTTAGACTCCTCCTTAGCTCCTCATCGGGGTCTGAAATGTTTTCCCCAAACCGGGATGAGACTACGTCTCAGCGAGTTCTACCCCACTAAGCCCGATTAGTAAACCATTATACTATAGGCTGCCTAAACACGCATAGGTCAGAAGACGTACCTTAGCATCAGATCCCACCTGCAAGTCAATACAATTCATAATAGGCACCCAAGCAATCATATCACGGATCGAAGCATCGATCAAATCGACCTAGTCGATTAAATGCCAACAAGACCACTCACGGTCATTTCCATTCATCAATCAATTCACAACATCAAATCAAAACAATGATCAATCGACCTAGTCGATTACGTGTCCTCACGACCCATGCTCGGTCGGCATATTCAATACTATCTATAAAGTCCTATCAAATCAGGACTGCTCACCCAAAGCTGATAAATAGATAGCATAGCTTGCCCAAAGCGATAGTAAGGTATCTTTGCTCACCCAAAGGCGGCATATCGCCCGAAGGCCGATATAGTATACCGGATATCTTGCTCACCCAAAGCTGACATATCGCCCGAAGGCCGATATAGTATACCATATGCTCACCCAAAGCTGATAATAAAGTATATTGCTCACCCAAAGGCCGACATATCGCCCGTAGGTCGATATAGTATCTTGTTATCTTGCTCACCCAAAGCTGACATATTGCCCAGAGGCCGATATAGTATACCATATGCTCTTTAAAATGTCATTTTAAATCAGTGAGCCCACGTGCATTCTCCAAGGCGATGCATCAAGTCACCGAGCCCACGTGTCTCTTCAAGATGCCAAATGTACTCATTGGGACCACATGCATTCTCCGAGGTAATGCATCAAATTACCGAGCCCACGTGTCCTTTTAGATGCCAAACTTAATCACCGAGCCACATGCATTCTCCAAGGCGACATACTTCGTCACCGAGCCGTGTGCATTCTCCGAGATGATATATCTAATCATCAAGCCCCGTGTCTTTCATGATGATTCATCCCATTTCTAAAGTAATTATCCACGATTAAATCAATTCAACACAATTTAAAGCTTAATTAAATAAACGGATTGCGCCACGACGATCGGCACAAGATTTCGGTCGTCGGCCATCTCAAACTTAATTTCTGAAAAATAAATAAATAATTAATTAATTTCGAAAATTTATTTATTAAATATTAAAAATTCCGTTTAGCTCAAAATAAGGTCCAATTAAATAAACGGACTTCACCACGGTCATCAGCATAATTTTCCGGTCACGGGCTATCCCAGTTGAATTTTCAGGAAATAAATAAATAATTAATTAATTTCGAAAATTAAATAATTAATATTAAAAATTCAATTTAGCTCAAAATAAAGCCCGATTAAATAAATGGACTTCACCACAGTCATCAGAATAATATTCTGGTTCCGGACAATCTCCCTTGAATTTTCGGAAAATAAATAATTATTTAATTTAATTCCGAAAATTAATATTTAAATGCCCAAAAATCTCACTTAGGCCCGAATCGCCAAATTGAAGCCCGATTAGGGGTCGGAAAATTCCCGAGATGCTTCCAATAAATAGTAGACCACGTCTACTTGCTAATTGCACAATCAATTTAACTAAATCACATCACAATTGACTAATAATTGCTAATTTATTCTAATCTAACAACCTAAACATAATTAATTAAAACTAAACCAACCTAAAGCATAATTAGCCAACTAATCCAAGATTAGTGAGATTACTCACCAAATCGCGCGCAAATCGGATCAATCCGACGGCGGCGACGCGAGGAACGATTGTTCCCAAAGCACGGCTCGGGTTCGGGGCCGGGATACGGCCCAAAACGGGCCTAAAGCCGCGGAAACCCATTTCGTGGGTTGCGGATTTGGGCTGACCGGAGCTAATCCGGCGGCTAGGGCAGCGAGGGGGAGGCCGGCGGAGGGCGGGGGACGCGGGAGGTCCGACGGGGTTGAACGGCGGCCGGAGGTGGCCGGACGGGGGCTGGACGGAGGTCGAACAGGGCTGGGTCGCGCGGGGGAGAGACGGCCGCGAGCGACGGACGCGGGGCGGAGCGCGCGACGTGCGCGGGCGGGCGTCGTGCGAAGGGAGGCCCGGCTCCGGCGCGGCGGCGATGAGCGGGCGCCGCTGCACTCTGCTTCAATCCGCTTCGGTTTTCACGAACGAGAGAGGGGGAGAAAGGAGTCGGTTCCGTGAGAGAGATGAGGGAAGAAGAGAGAGAAGAGAGAGAGAGAGTTTGAATGGTCAAAGGGAGAAAAGAAAGAGGAAGACAGCAGGCATCCGGCTGGGGGGAAAAATCGCACGGGTGGGAGGGAAGGAGAGAGAAAAGAGAGAGAGAGAAAAAGAAAAGAAAAAAGAATAATCTATCCTAATTTTTCTTTTCTCTTTCCATTTCCCTTTTTAATTTCTTCCGGTCTTCAATTTTTCCTCCGATAATCTCTTTATTGAAATTTCGGACCCGTCAATAAATTGACGAGCGATGAGACAGGATCCTATTTATCCAGTCAAATTGAAACCCGAAAATCTGGATGTCACAACTCTTCCCCTCTTATAAAAATTTCGTCCTCGAAATTTGAACCTTTTTCCAATCCATAAACGAAATGTGGGGGTATTGCCGTCTCATCGAGTCTCACTTTTCCACGCTGATCATTCGGTCTCGTGGCGTTGCCTAACCATTTTAACCAAGGAGATCATCTTTGTACACAAAATCTGCTCTTTCTGAACCAACAACTGAACTGAGCTTCTCACATAAGACATTCTGTCATCTACATCTGATCTCTTTTTCTCGACTCCCTAATAAACTTTCGAACCTCCACGATTCAAAATTTCGACCGAGCAATCTTTACTCGACACTGATCTGACAACTGCAAACACTGATTACTGAGCTGACATCATTATTCACTTTCTTTTCACCACTGAAATTCTGTACTCTCTGCTATACACTGCTTGATAAAGAACTCTCTGAAAACTCTGTCAACTTATAATCTCTGATCTAGATTCGAGATATAATTCATCCTCGACACTCCATGTCGGTGAACTATCCGAGACACACACACTTCGGTATATCCATTCTATGACAAGATAGGATCTTCAATTTCTGAAATCGGACTTAGATTGGAGGTTAATTTCACTCCGACACGCTTTTAGTGTGACCTAGACTACCGGGTAACTTTCAGAACTTTTCAGTGCAAATGACCCATGGTCGATTTTCTTCGAGCCACAATGAACCCACTCGACCCATTGGCGACTCTCGATTGTCGTGAAAATCTCAAAGGTTCAAATACGGACACAGGGTACCAAAACGATAGAAACATCAAATTAGTATCGGTCGATGGGGATTTTCCAATTTAGTGGAGTCACCCACGATCGGTCATTCATCTCAGTCGAGCCGATCTATTTCTGATTGCAAATCGATTTTATACTGTGCCGCAATGATTTCTAAAGATGAGCACGATCGAGAAGTCGATCCCTGGTCGAATTCTCAAGTCTATTTGCCTTAAGGTCCTTAATAACTCACCCAGCTAGTCTAGTTATCTCATGAGTAGCCAACTCAGAGAAAAACACTGTAATTGCATCGAGGAAATGCCCAATTTATCTAATCGAAATCAAAGCCCGAAATCTGGATGTTACATACTCAAAACAAGATCTACTCATACTGTACCAAAGTGGACCAACTCCATTTATCGATCAACCACTATTCTCAAATGGTATCAGTAATCCCCTGAATCTTTAGTAAGCCTATCACAATGTTCCATTGTGATATATTTCCATTCTTACTTGGGACTCTCAAGTGATGGTAAAATTCTCCCGATTCACATTCCACTTACTGACACCTTTGACACTTGCAACCTGCTTGGCGATATCTATTTTCATATCGGTCTACCAATTTAGCTGACGTCGATTCTGACTTACTTGTCCCATCTGGTCAAAACTGTGATACTATAGTGAACTTCTGACAAGATCTTTTCCCTAAGTGTTACACTGTCAAGTGCACTCAATCACTCATGGAACCCGAACTTTCCATCCTCAGAAATCTTAAAGTCAATACCTTTCTTACTAGTATTCTCTTATAAGACTTTCTGCACATCTCTGCTTGTCAACTAGGCGCCGATTCTAACTTGAACATTTGGTTCAATTTTGAGGGGGGCTATAAAATTTAAAAGGTAGCCTACCTCAAATTTGAAAACCAAATTTCGAAGTCTTTTCAAGTAAAGTCTACACTTTAACCAGTCTATGCACAATTGAAGACTCTCGGCTCAACACATAAATTACTTCTTTCATTCTCCCAAGATAATACCAGATAACATCATTATAGTTCTGCCAAAACTCTGATTCACGACACTGTTTCATGTTCAACTTGTTGGGTCTCAACTGGCGGGATGGTTATACAACAATCTTCTCATGTTGTATCAATACATACCCAGTCGTTGGCAAGACACATCACTAAAGGTTTCATGCTTTCCAGAGCCAAATGAAAAGTTTAGCACAAGTGCGGTAGCCTGGTCTTACTGAAGCTCTGGAAACTATCCTCGTACTTGTCTATGCCAATGAATTTCTCTTCTTTCTCAAGAGGTCAAGCCCATGATGATACTGATGCTGAAAATTCTTTCACAAACCTTTTGTAGTAATCTGTCCAATCCCCACAACTTCTGATCTCTGACATTGATGTCGGTCTTGGTCCATTAACAACTGATTCGATCTTGGCTGGGTCTATGAAAATTCCTTTACCTGTAACCACACGACCATTCTTAGGGGCATCTCGTGATTCTCAACACTTAATGAACACCCTATAATGTCGCTACACCACACGATCACCATCGATCTAGATATTCCTTAAACATTATGTTTGTCAAATCCATGACAGCAACTGGAGTGTTCACCAGGCCAATCGATCTTACAATACTCTCGTAAAGATCATATCAAGTACGAACAGCTGTCTTTCGTACAACCTCCATCCTGGTTCGTAACTGATGACTTCATAATCTCAAGTCGACCTTTAAAATATCGATACTCTTTATAACTAGTCACACCATTCATCGATCTTTGGCAAAGAACACTTGTCCTTGATCTTCACCTAATTGAGTTGACGATAGTCGATGCACACTCGCAACAAACTATCTTTCTTCTTCTCACAAACACAACTGATGTTTCCCCAAAGTGATGCACTGATATGCATGAATTCCTCATTCATCAATCCTCACACTTGCACAATTGGTCCTATCAATTCAGGCAACAACAACCGGTAAGAAACTTTAGAGAATGGTTCTGATCCGGGTGCTAGCTTGATCGTAAATTCTATCTCACTTACTGACGATAGGCCTGACAATCCTTCTGGCAACACTTCCAGAAATTCTTGGACTACTGAGGAGTCCTCAATTTTCAATTCTTCAATCTGTCTCATTTTTGACAATTGTCAAGTAACCTAGGCAACCTCCGTCTAACAAACGGATTGCCTCAAGTGATGAGGTTAAAGAAGTCAAGAACCCTTCTCGACTCTCAATAAAACTTGGCACTTCTACCTGCTCTTGGAATAAACTGGGTTACTCCACTATAACAATTCATCACTACAAAATGCTCTAGAGCCAATTCTTTCCACACTTAACGATAGAGTTGTACACCAACAGCCAATCAAGTACAACTTTAGTCAATGGTTCTTTTCCTACAGCCTTAACAAACAACTGAAATTCCACACTTGTAATCCCAACATTCTCTGGCACTATTCTGGTAAAATCACCTCAAAACATTCTTTCATTGAATAAGACATGGTCGGTTCCGTTCTTGTTCCCTTTGCCATCTTGCTGGCGTTCTAACGGTAGTAACAGTGTTGGTGTTCTTCTTAAACCCCAACCGATAGTCCCTCACTTGATGGCCATGTTCACTACCATCATAGCATGTTCTAGTCATTCTCAAACACAGGATTAATCCATGCATTCCTTCCATACTTTCGGCACTCACCTAGTGAGTCTTCTACCTCCTGTCAAGTGCTAGCATGCTCTAATTCTTATACCGGAGATCTATCTTAAAAATTCCATAGTGCGTTCTATGGCGTACTTCTCCTGAACTGTTCTACCAACAGTGACAGCAATAACCGTTGTCAAGATTCCATCTTCTTATGCGAATACACCATAAATCACTGTCCGTACTGACGACGCTTACCACAATTTCTTGCCCTCAGAATACACGAGACTGATCTATATCGTCTTCCATAGAACAACATGTTCCATTTGTCTGAATGCTGACCTGACTATTCCACCATTCCTATTGAGTGGAATAGAATATCATTCTCTCAACATCAGTCTTTATCCTGACCGAATTCCCAATCTGCTTGCACTGAATCTTGACTCAGATATCGAAATATATTCCCTGATCATCCTTCCAGGTTGGACCTCAGCAAGGTAGCAACAATAGCAACAACTTGATTCTGACCTTACAGGCTCATCCAGATCCCAAGAAATACTTGCATCAGAACGATCCTATCGAACTTAGGATCATTCGACGCTGCTACACTAGTACCAACCTGCGGTGATACTCTTACACTTGAGCTAGCCAGAGCCAACACTCTGCCACAACCACCTCGGGTACCGACCTTTGTCAGTGCATTATCCCGAGTCACAGAGGACATTGTCCTCTTACTAGGAGTTCTCAGCTCCTGCTCGCTCATGGTTCAGTCTTTATACTGAAACTCGTCTTCTAAACCCACAATGGATTAGAAGGTGAGCGATCCACAAACAACAAACAATTCTAGCATTCAGCTAACACAGACATGCACCAGCATTAATTTAAAGGCCTTTCCTACTAACTATCCCATGGTCAACGCTCCTTATCACTCCAATCTTCAACTTCGCTCTGATACCACTTAAACCGGATGTCACGCCCCGATCCTCGGGCACGCACACATCCTTCTCACTTGGTCGATTTTATAATGCGATATCCCAGGACAATGTATCGCGGCCCTTTCATTTATTAAGCACATGCGGAAGCGCTTAAAATCCCAGACAATAAAACGATGGGAGAGAAAAGCAGGGCCATATTTTTCATATTGAAATTTATAACCAAACTTTTATACAAAACACAAACCAATTCATAACTATTCACTTCAAAAGAAATTCTCAAAAGAATATAGACTCTCAGCCCATCCAGGCCATACTCAAGGCCCCTCTCAGGATTATCTGCTTCTTCCAAAAATCCTTCTCTTTAAGTTTCACCTCCGAGTTCTCCTTCTTAGACTCCTCCTTAGCTCCTCATCGGGGTCCTGAAATGTTTTTCCCCAAACTGGGATGAGACTACGTCTCAGCGAGTTCTACCCCACTAAGCCCGATTAGTAAACCATTATACTATAGGCTGCCTAAACACGCATAGGTCAGAAGACGTACCTTAGCATCAGATCCCACCTGCAAGTCAATACAATTCATAATAGGCACCCAAGCAATCATATCACGGATCGAAGCATCGATCAAATCGACCTAGTCGATTAAATGCCAACAAGACCACTCACGGTCATTTCCATTCAGTCAATCAATTCACAACATCAAATCAAAACAATGATCAATCGACCTAGTCGATTACGTGTCATCACGACCCATGCTCGGTCGGCATATTCAATACTATCTATAAAGTCCTATCAAATCAGGACTGCTCACCCAAAGCTAATAAATAGATAGCATAGCTTGCCCAAAGCTGATAGTAAGGTATCCGCTCACCAAAGGCGGCATATCGCCCGAAGGCCGATATAGTATACCGGTATCTTGCTCACCCAAAGCGACATATCGCCCGAAGGCCGATATAGTATACCATATGCTCACCCAAAGCTGATAATAAAGTATCTTTTGCTCACCCAAAGCGACATATCGCCCGTAGGTCGATATAGTATCTTGTATATCTTTGCTCACCCAAAGGCGACATATCGCCCGAAGGCCGATATAGTATACCATATGCTCTTTAAAATGTCATTTTAAATCAGTGAGCCCACGTGCATTCTCCAAGGCGATGCATCAAGTCACCGAGCCCACGTGTCTCTTCAAGATGCCAAATGTACTCATTGGGACCACGTGCATTCTCCGAGGTAATGCATCAAATTACCGAGCCCACGTGTCCTTTTAGATGCCAAACTTAATCACCGAGCCACATGCATTCTCCAAGGCGACATACTTCGTCACCGAGCCGTGTGCATTCTCCGAGGTGATATATCTAATCATCAAGCCCCGTGCCTTTCATGATGATTCATCCCATTTCTAGAGTAATTATCCACGATTAAATCAATTCAACACAATTTAAAGCTTAATTAAATAAACGGATTGCGCCACGACGATCGGCACAAGATTTCGGTCGTCGGCCATCTCAAACTTAATTTCTGAAAAATAATTAATTAATTAATTAATTTCGAAAATTTATTTATTAAATATTAAAAATTCCGTTTAGCTCAAAATAAGGTCCAATTAAATAAACGGACTTCACCACGGTCATCAGCATAATTTTCCGGTCACGGGCAATCCCAGTTGAATTTTCAGGAAATAAATAAATAATTAATTAATTTCGAAAATTAAATAATTAATATTAAAAATTCAATTTAGCTCAAAATAAAGCCCGATTAAATAAACGGACTTCACCACAGTCATCAGAATAATATTCTGGTTCCGGACAATCTCCCTTGAATTTTCGGAAAATAAATAATTATTTAATTTAATTCCGAAAATTAATATTTAAATGCCCAAAAATCTCACTTAGGCCCGAATCGCCAAATTGAAGCCCGATTAGGGGTCGGAAAATTCCCGAGATGCTTCCAATAAATAGTAGACCACGTCTACTTGCTAATTGCACAATCAATTTAACTAAATCACATCACAATTGACTAATAATTGCTAATTTATTCTAATCTAACAACCTAAACATAATTAATTAAAACTAAACCAACCTAAAGCATAATTAGCCAACTAATCCAAGATTAGTGAGATTACTCACCAAATCGCGCGCAAATCGGATCAATCCGACGGCGGCGACGCGAGGAACGATTGTTCCCAAAGCACGGCTCGGGTTCGGGGCCGGGATACGGCCCAAAACGGGCCTAAAGCCGCTGGAAACCCATTTCGTGGGTTGCGGATTTGGGCTGACCGGAGCTAATCCGGCGGCTAGGGCAGTGAGGGGAGGCCGGCGGAGGGCGAGGGGGACGCCGGGGAGGTCCGACGGGGTTGAACGGCGGCCGGAGGTGGCCGGACGGGGGCTGGACGGAGGTCGAACAGGGCTGGGTCGCGCGGGGGAGAGACGGCCGCGAGCGACGGACGCGGGGCGGAGCGCGCGACGTGCGCGGGCGGGCGTCGTGCGAAGGGAGGCCCGGCTCCGGCGCGGCGGCGATGAGCGGCTGGCTGCTGCTCCTGCTTCAATCCGCTTCTGGTTTTCACGAACAGAGAGGGGGAGAAAGGAGTCGGTTCCGTGAGAGAGATGAGGGAAGAAGAGAGAGAAGAGAGAGAGAGAGTTTGAATGGTCAAAGGGAGAAAAGAAAGAGGAAGACAACAGGCATCCGGCTGGGGGGAAAAATCGCACGGGTGGGAGGGAAGGAGAGAGAAAAGAGAGAGAGAGAAAAGAAGAGAGAGAGAAAAAGAAAAGAAAAAAGAATAATCTATCCTAATTTTTCTTTTCTCTTTCCATTTCCCTTTTTAATTTCTTCCGGTCTTCAATTTTTCCTCCGATAATCTCTTTATTGAAATTTCGAACCCGTCAATAAATTGACGAGTGATGAGACAGGATCCTATTTATCCAGTCAAATTGAAACCCGAAAATCTGGATGTCACAGTATTATTAGTGTACTATATCAACCTTAGGGTTTGATATGTCAGCTTAAATTGAGAGCGGTACACTATTTATCAGCTTAGCGAGAGTTATACTATCCATTTACCAGCTTAGAGCGAGTAGATATGGACTTATAGATAGTATTGAAGGTACCGACCGAGGAAAGGTCGTGGTGAAATGTAATCGACTAGGTCGATTGATCAATGATTTGATCTGATGTTATGAATTGATTGGTTGATGTGATTTGAGACATCTGTAAATGATATTGATTTGCAAGATGGAACTGAGGCAAAGGTAAATCCTTTGACCCGTATTGTGCTTAGGTAGCCTTTAGGGCGTATTGGCTTCCTAGTCGGGTCTTAGGGGATGGAACTCATTGAGATGTCGTCTCACCCCGTTGTGGGATAACATTTCAGGTCCATAGATGGCAGTACCACCACCACCTCCCATACGGTTTGGTCAGCCCAAGAAATTCACCGAGATAGGATATCACATTCCGATACACCACCACCCTGAAGGATTGGAGTATGTATTGATGAAAGCCACCGTTTGGGTTGATGAGGGCTTACCCCACAAGGTGCTCCATGAGTACCAATCATGATATCGCCACTACAGTGATGGGCGAAAAGAGGGTCTGGTGCCGGAATCTGATGTACCTCTGTATGTGTTGGAGGTGGCGTTTGGGAAGGGAACAACAGATCCCAAGGGTGGATCGGTGGTTGACGTGAAGGACCCCAAGCTAGAAGGCGATTCTAACTCTCCTGTGTACTCTAGCGTGGGCTCCAGCTGGAGCCAAGAAGAAGGAGAGATCGTCGAGGAGGAGGACCCGGAGGAGGATTAGGGGGAGGACCCAGAGGATGGCCCCGATGAGGATTGAGACCCACACCCCTATCTGTAGACTTGTGTACGGAACTGGCTTGGAGTAGAACCTGACTTGTTAGTCATGCTATATTTATATATATAACTCAATGGTTGTATATGTATATATGTGTGGTTTTTCAGGTTCGAGATTTTAGTCCTACCTTATTATCCCATTGTTTTATTGTCTAGGAATTGTACATATGCTTCCGCATGCATATTGAAACGAACAGGGTTGATAATGCGTCCTGGGACGTCACTATTATATCGACCAGGTAAGGGATGGGTGCATGCCCAAGGATCGGGGCATGACAAGAGCTAAGCATATGAAGACCACAAAAGCAACTCAAGAATTATAGGTCAAAAATAGGAAAAAAGGAAACAACAACATGAAATAATTGAGGACATGATAGCACGGTAACTCCTTTTGATTGGATCCCTCATTGTTGATACTTTAATCATTGAGTTCAATCGTCACCTTAATTAGAGCATTTGAGGGGAATGGGTGAAATTCAAAAGGAGGTGAAAAAGTTAAAAGGATTTCATGATCAAGGCCCTCCAGATGAAAAAGCTAAGCATATTGATAAAATAACCATTTCATATATCTCAAGAATAGTTGAATTATATGATATCATAGCATAAGAAAAACATAATTAGACCATTTGAAGGGTAGAATGGAATAGAAAGTGAAAAAGTGAAGGTCATCATGGTCAAGGCCCTCCACATGATTAAGACTAATTGATTGGAAAAAAGAAAACTGGGGGCAAAAGAAAAGAAAGATAAATCCTTTACCATCGAATTGGAATGTAATAAATTTTAGTCATTCAATAAATGTGATTGTGATTTTTACCATTCAATGTAATATTGAAGGCTTTGAACTCTATTTAGGCTCATTACACGTAACATGATGAGAAAGTTCTTTCATGATAAAATGACACGTATGTCTTTTTTTGAGTGGGGCTGGACTTTATTTGGGCCCATTACGTGTAGCACAAGAAGAATTCATGCTCAGGAGGAGGAGCTAAGCATATGAAGACCGCAAAAGCAAGTCAAGAACATATAGGTCAAAAATAGGAAAAAAGGAAACAACAACATGACATAATTGAGGACAAGATAGCACGGTAACTCCTTTTGATTGGATCCCACATTGTTGATACTTTAATCATTGAGTTCAATCGTCACCTTAATTAGAGCATTTGAGGGGGATGGGTGAAATTAAAAAAGGAGGTGAAAAAGTTAAAGGGACTTCATGATCAAGGCCCTCCACATGATTAAGAGAAATTGATTGGAAAAAAGAAAACTGGGGCAGAAGAAAGATAAAGCTGATGTTGATTTTGTTCTTTACGAGGATTTCATGTGTTCATACGTTCGTGAGTGTTTTAAGGGTTGAAGACTTGGGGAGCAAAAGTGGAGGAAGACCCACATGAGATGATTCGCACTCCTTTTGAAATGTGTATATCTTTTAAAATGATTTTAAGCTAGAAATTTCATAGAAGAAAAGAAATTACCTGGGACGAGAGACTTGCGAGGAGCATTCGCTCGAGCTTCAAAGAACCAAAGGAAAAGTGCCATTAACCATATACTGATATTTATGAAAACATTATATGTGAATTCATGTATCATTATTTATATAATGGGAAAATTTTGAACCATTCGGGTTAGAAAAAGGGAAAAGTGTGTCCATCGCAAAATGTAGATGAAGTAAAGAGTAAAAAGTAAATGTCTATTTATGGGGTTTTAATTAAACTACGTGATCCTCGCATGGACATTACAATTGCACGTATATTTTGCTTCAAGTTGTTGGTTAAGTGATTCCGTTGGCGCTGAGTTATTTTTGGAGATCTGAGTGCTTACAGAACACTATCTACTTATTTTTTCTGTCCATGAAGATAATCAGTCGTTGGAAATAATAGAGAAGACACTGACATCAAAGTTTTATTATGTCTCATGGCTTTTCTACACCGTAAGGCGAAATCAGGAAGTCCCAAGTTTCCTTAATTTTTCGTTCGAAATGGTCTGAATTAAATTTCCAAATTTCCCAATCAAACTTATTGAAAAAGTAAAAGATTTGATCTTGAAATAGGGCCCATTTGTGGAAAATGTTGTGCTGCTGTAGAAGGCATTGACCTCTACTGAGGCTTTATGAATGATCTTCCAACTATAAGTACGTCATCACTCTTGTTAAGAATATGTAGGCCTGAACCATCTCACCATCCTAAAAAAACCATCCTCCAAATCATGGTTTCCTCCCTACTGCTATCCAACCAGTTTGCTTTAGGTTTCTTCTTCTTCTCACTCTTCTTTGTTGACACCACTTCATTTCACGGTGTAGGCGTTTCTGCTCCCTCCACTTCTTTTTCCGCTATCAACGCCATCGAGAATAAGGATGAAGGAGAGGCCCTCTTGATTTGGAAATCAACTCTTGACGACTATAGCCAATCTCTCCTCTCTTCATGACATGGCAACAATCCTTGCAACTTTACTGGTGTCGCTTGCGATGATTATGGAGCCATTACCCATCTAAATTTTTCCAATCTTGGTTTCAGAGGAACTCTAGATGGCCTTGAATTCTCACGCTTAACCAACGTGGTTAGCTTTGAACTTGGCAACAACTCAATCTATGGCTCCATCCCCTTGAGTATCGGTAACCTTTCCAAACTCAACTATCTTCATCTTTGCATCAATGAATGGTCTGGGGACATTCCTCCAAGTATAGGCATGCAAAGTCTTCATTATTTGTACCTGTGTGCAAATCAACTTTTAGGGCCCATTCCAGCTTCTCTTGGAAATTTAGGCAATTTAATCAAATTCAACATATCACAAAATAACCTTTCCGGTTCCATTCCAAGAGAGGTAAGTGCCTTGAGGAATTTGAGATCTCTTTGGTTATGAAAAAATGGACTTTCAGGACCCATACCTTTTGAAATTGGGAGTCTCACTTCTCTTGTTGAACTTGACCTATCGTCCAACAAGCTTGTTGGCTTAATTCCTCACTCCATCGAAAACTTGACAAGTTTAGCTATTCTTAACCTCTTCCAAAATAATTTGGTTGGTCCAATCCCTACTTCTCTTGGAAAATTGGGCAACTTAACCAAATTAGTGATTTCCAATAATACACTTTCAGGTTCCATTCCACAAGAAATATGCGACTTGAAAAGGTTGAAGGTTCTTAGCTTATGGGGAAATAGATTGTCAGGATCCATTCCATCAAAAATAGGGAGGCTCACTTCTCTTTCAGAACTTGACTTGAGATACAACCATATCTTTGGCTTGATTCCTTTTTCTATAGGAAACTTGACAAGTTTAACTTTTCTTTACCTCAAAGGAAATGCAATCTCATTGTCGATCCCTTGAGAAATTACAAGATTGTTACTTCTCAAAAGAATGGATTTGTCAGAGAATGATTTGGTCGGTCTTATCCCATCATCTCTCGAGAACTTAAGCAATTTAAATTTTTTAAACCTTTCATTAAATCACCTTTCGAGCTCCATCCCCTCTAGTATCAGTAACCTTTCCAAACTTAATTCTCTTGATCTTTGTCATAATTTACTGTCGGGGGACATTCCTCCAAGTATAGGTATACTGGAGAGTCTTCATTCATTGTTCCTATGTGCAAATAACCTCGCCAGTCCTATCCCTACTTCACTAGGGAACTTGAGCAACCTCATTCATCTTTATCTATGGGAAAATTAACTTTCGGGGCCCATTCCTACTTCTCTTGGAAAATTAGGAAATTTAATTGAATTTAGCATTCGACAGAATAACTTTTGTGGTTCCATCCCAAGAGAGATAATTGACTCAAGTAGCCTAAAAGTTTTAAGGCTTAGCTCAAATCATCTTTCAGGCTTGATTCCACAAGAGTTGGGAAAATTGACATCTCTTACAATATTAGATTTACGTGATAATGATTTGACTGGTCTAATACTTGCATCAATTAGAAGCCTACTCAATCTAACTACATTTGTCCTTAATGACAATAAATTCTTTGGTTTTGTGCCTTCTGAATTTAATAAGTTAACACATTTGAGACATTTGGATCTATCTAGTAATGAACTAGAAGGGGAGCTACCAGAAAATGTATGCCTCGGGAGATCATTGACATATTTTTCTATCTTCAATAATAATTTCATGGGTCCTATCCCAGCAACCTTAAAGAATTGTAGCACATTAATCAGATTGAGACTAGAAGGTAACCAACTTACTGGAGACATAACAAAAGCTTTCGGAATATATCCGCATTTGTATTTTATGGACTTGAGCCACAACAATCATCTGAATGGCAAACTTTCATGGAAATGGGAGCAATGTCATAATTTGACGAGCTTAAGTATATCAAACAACAACATTTCTGGTGAGATACCTACAATATTTGGAAGGATGGCTCAGTTATGAGTATTGGACATTTCTTCAAATAATTTGAGCGGAGAGATTCCAAAGGAATTGGGAAGCTTGTTGATGTTGTTAAAACTCGATTTAAGTAACAACGCTATCATGGGAAATGTCCCGATTGAGATTGGACTTTTATCCCGTCTAGCATATTTGAACTTGGCATCAAACAATTTGAGCAAATTGGTACCGGTGCAGCTAGGCTCATGCAAATGCTTGTTGAACTTGAACTTGAGTAGAAACAAATTTCAGAAAAGCATTCCTCTTGAGATAGGCTGTGACAGTCTGATTTTCCGCTTCTGTTTTCAATTAAATAATTCGGGCTTTTCGTCGACGTGCTTATAGCGCTATTCTCTGAGCTGATCACTCATGAGATAACTTGAGTAATCGGGAAAGTTATTAAAGGATTTTCATGCAACAGACTTGAGAATTCGACCAGGGAATCGGCGCTCGACCGTGTTAATCTACAAGGATCATTTCGGCACAGTCGAAAATCTATCAGAAATCGGAAATAGGTCGATTCGATAGAGATAAAATTAGGCTTGGGTGATTCCAACTAATTACAAATTTCTCGTCGATCGGCACTAAACCGAATTTTCTGTTGTTTTGGTACCCTGTGCGCGGAATTGAAACCTCAAGATTTTTCACGACAATTGAGAGTCGTCAATGCGTCGAAGATGTACACTGTGGCTCGGGAATAATCGACCACGGGTCAGTGCATCAAAAGTTCCCAAAAACTAACCGATAGTTTAAGTTGCGCTAAAATCACATTTTGACTGAAATTAACCGAGAAAAGGATGTCGATTACAGAAATTAAGAATTGTCACGTGTCACAATTCATCCCAAGGACATTGTTGTGTCTTCTCAAAATTTATTGATGATGGGAATTGTTCACGAAATGTGCAAGATCAGTAAATTAAAAGAGCAAGGGAATTGCCACATTTTAAGTAGGATTTTAAGACCTCTAATGTGAAACAATTTAAGAGGTACTATAAATTGTTACTAAGGGACTTGACCCTATTGAATTAGATGTTAGATTGGTAATTAAATAAAGAAGAGAAGTCTCCTCAAAAAAGGAAATTCGTAGGAATCCCTCTCTCCTACAACTTCACCTCAATTTCCTTAGTATTTAATGGAGATTGACTTGGAAAAGATAGGGGGACCACTTGATAGGGAAAGGACTCAATCTCCATGGGAAAAAGCTACGAGAATCCACTTCAAAATTCGGATTCAGCAGTGCACATGGACTTCAACCTTTTCTTTCATCCCATTTAGAAGAGACAACGTTGGAAACCTTGTGGGGCCTATGAGGGTGATAGGTGGCCAAAGTTTCCATAGAAAATTAGGCAAAAGGGCTGAAGGAAACTTCAATGAAACTTCCCAGCAATTTACACTCTCCTTCCCCACCCTTTTTCTCACGCATGGAAGTTTGTCTGCTGTATTTTACACGGCAACTTCCATCTTTCCCTTTCTTCCTCTTATTTTATTCTTCTCCCTTGTCTCTTTCAACGTAGAAGCTGTTGCTTTCTTTTCCCTTGAACGTGCTACTTCCATTTTTGCTCCCCCTTGGACGACAAAGCAGCGACCGAACAGCAAGGTCTCGAGCGTTCCTCTCTCCTCAAGAAAATCCGGGACTTTGTGTGCTGCTGTGGTGGTCGCTCAACGACACCTCCAGCCATTGTGCTAGGTCCAAATCATCATCAAAAACTTTCAGGGCTGTCCTTGTGTTGCCGTCCGGCCACAAGTGAAGATCGCCATTAGTTTCGGTGAGTTGTCTTCTAAATCTGGACTAGGGGTTGAGTACCTCTATTAGGAATTCGTACAAGTTAAAAATATGTAGATGACGTTATATATGGATAGATGTTGGATAGGGATGTTATGATGGCCATAGAAAAGCTTAGATAGGGTTTAGAGAGCAAGACAAATGTCGTGGGAGAAGATTCGGACTAGAACAATAGCTGATTCCTGAAACAGTTTCCAGGACGTGTGTGTTTTACTAATTTCGTAGAAACCTGTGTGTTGCGATTTTGAAGAAATTTTGTTCTGAAGAAACGTTTTGGACATCTTAAATAGTAACATATATTTTTCTCTTAATTTTTAGAAATTAAAAAGCTGACGATTTTAATGACGTCATCTTCGGAACAGTAATTCGGACAGTTTTATAACCCGCGACCTGTTATAATTCCGAGGGCTATTAATGACCTTTAGAGATCGAATTTTCAATCGGTTCCTTCATGAAAGTTGTTCGTTATAACTTTTACTTTAATGTACTTAAATTTCAAGTCAAACGGACCAGATTTCGACCCAAAAACGAACTGATCTCGATAAGTTAGGCTCTTTGGATCTGGACCCGATTTTTGTGCTGGATAGAAACAATTTCTGGGCCTAATCCAGAGGGATCTGGATCTCAGTTTCTTCATGAAAAATGTTTGTTTATATGTTGTCTAGCATGTGTTCGAATTTGAGAATTTTTCGAGATCGTATGGATGGGTTTCTGACTTCGAAATTGGGAGAGCATTATTGGGCAGTTCTCTGTCAATTTGGATGAATAAGAGTATATGCTTGTTTTGAAGAATTCTTGCTATGAAATTGCTCAATTGATGCTGTGGATGCTGTATATAATTGATTATTGAAATGTAACATCGATCATATGCATTCATGACATGATTCCGTCACGTGCCTTTGGGGCCGGACGATGCTCCTTCGGGAATGCCCCACGTCAACGGATGCCGGTCGCAGTGGAGGCTGGACCGATGCTCCTATATGGAATGCCGTCTAGATGTAGACGATGCCGCGCTCGACGGTGCGAGGCGATGCCCGGTTATGCCGGAAGACTGTTATCTGAGCATTGACATCATTTGTGACACATGAAATGCCCGGTTATGCCGGAAGATTGTTATCTGAGCATTGACATCATTTGTGACACATGAAATGCCCGGTTATGCCGGAAGACTGTTATCTGAGCATTGACATCAATTGTGACTCACGAGATGCTCGGTTATGCCGGAAGACTGTTATCTGTTGCATTGACTATGGCCTGTATGCTTACATGGATATTCACGCCCTTGCATATGCTTATGTTAAAGTATTCCTGTGATGTGTGAACTTGATACTATTAGGAATATTTTATTTGATGCTAATATGCAGGAACTTGCTGGTATTAAAAGAGTGGTAAGAAATGTGATTAGATTGCATGCAGGATGTACCCTTCGCCTAATCTGGAATTAGGGGATTTACTCGCGAGATGTGATCTCACCCCTTAGTGGGCTAACATTTTTCAGGTCCCTACATGGAGGAAGGCCGGGTCGTGTACAGTCGGTCGCAGTAAAGGAAGAATAGGACTCTCGCTATCTCCTTCCAAGTAATGACGGGTTTTCTGTCAAAATTGGATGTAGGGTGACGGCTCACCCCCAAGAGATCGAGAAGTATGGTAGTAGTAAACCACAGTCTTGTTGGTAGAAGCTTAGTTAGTGAGTAATCGAACAGCTTCACTTTTTGTATTAGACCTTGGGGTGTTAAGGCGGGTCTATAAGTAATGTGATGTTGTAGGTGTGGCTTGTGAAAAATGATATCCTATGTTTCTATCCCATTGTTTTGTTGTATGGAGATCGTTTTACGTTTCCGCATGTGTAAAATAATGAATGGGTCGGCAACAGTTCCTGGGATGTTGCAAACTTTAAATCGACCATTGAGGGATGTGCATATGCCCGAGGTTCGGGTCGTGACATAGGCAATATACAATTCCTTGAGGTTCTTGACTTGACTCATAATTTGTTGATTGGAAACATACCAAGAGAGATTGGAAAGTTGATAATGCTATAAGTTCTAAATATCTCCCACAATGGTCTCTTTGGTTCTATTCCACATTCTTTTGGTGATCTGTTGGCCTTGACTTCCATTGATGTATCCTACAATGATCTAGAAGGTCCTCTCCCAAATGTCAAGGTTTTCAATGAGGCTCCATTTGAGGCAATACAACATAACAGAGGGCTCTGTAGAAATGTTGTTGGCTTATCGAAATGCAATTATACTAGAAGCAAAAAAACGTAATCAACACATTGGAGCTAGAATCACAATTATCCTCATTCTCTCGTTCTTGGGGTTTCTCCTTCTCTCTTGCACCTTGATCATTCTTGTAATCGTCAATCATCATCGAAGATGGATTATCAAGAGAGACAACAACGAACAGACAAATGATTTGGATTTCATGCAAATTTTGAGTTATGATGGCAAGGTTTTCTACGACTGAATCATCGAGGCCACAGAAGGATTTGACTCCAAGTACTATGTGGGTGAAGGAGCATATGGAATTGTTTACAAAGCCAAGATATCAAAAGGTCAAACAGTTGCCATCAAGCAAATCTCTTCATCCGAGGAAGATAGTGAGATTGTTGATTTGATACCATTTGAAAGGGAAATTCAAGCCTTAACAAATTTACGCCATCGCAACATCATGAAATTTTATGGATTCTGCTCTCATGTCCAATGTTGTTTTTTGGTGTATGAGTACATGGAAGGAAGAAGCTTGAGGACAACTTTGAGCAATGATGAAAAAGCAAAAGAATTTCAATGGGACAAGAGGGTAAATATGGTTCGAGGAGTTGCGGATGCATTGTCTTATATGCATCACAGATGTTCACCTCCATTGATTCATCGAGATCTGACTAGTAACAACATACTATTAGATCGTGATTATGAGGCTCATGTTTCTGATTTTGGCACTGCAAGGCTGTTGAGGCCAAATTCATCAAATTGGACCGCAATTGCTGGCACCATCGGGTATATCGCTCCAAGTACTTCGTAATCTTTTTTTCAATTTCGATGGGCATTTCCTATCAACATCCCTTCTATAATTGAACTTTCGCTAGGTTCTTTATTTATTTAATCTTCTCATAGAAATTAGTTTACTATATAGAGTTTTCAAGTTTAGTGTTGATCATAAAGCTTTCCGATTTCCCTATTAAAAATGAATTGGACAAGGAGGAAAAATATTATAATTGATCCCTTTCAAGGATATTAAGTTCGTGTTACATTTGATTAAAAAAAACAAAAAACAAAAGAGAGAGAGAGAGAGAGAGAGAGAGAGTTGGTGTTACCTAAATGATCTCGTACTTTAAGCGTCAAACAAAATCCTTTGAACTTCGGCAAAGAATAAACTCTCTGCTCAAATAAGTTTTGTAAGTGTAGATTAAGTAGAAAATTGTACTTGTAATCGTCACGCCATGGGAACAATGTTGTCAACTTTAATACAGCTTGTGATCAAGCTTACAAGAAAATAAGATTTCTCCACTTACAGAGCTGGCTTATTCTACCATTCCAACCGAAAAGTGTGACATGTATAGCTTTGGAGTTGTTGCATTTGAGACAATCATGGGAAAATATCCAGGTGATCATGTCTCTCGAGAATATTCATCATCTGCCCAAACCGAGTCTTCAATGATGTTGAAGGATGTGCTAGATCAACGTCTCTCACCATCTAGACTTTGTTTTTGAGATGCACAAGATGTGATCTTGATTGCCAAGTTAGCATTCACGTGCCTGCAAGCTGATCCACGGCTTCGACCGACTATGGGACAAGTCTCACATGAGCTTCGTGTTCAACTACCCCTGGAAATGCCACTTTCTACGGTCAGCTTAGAGCAACTTCACGATCTCAATGTTAGGAAATTTGGAGCATTCATAGGGGATGGTAAGTTTTAATTTTACTTTTCATGTGTTATTTTGTTTGGTTCATTATAATGACGACGATCACCTTTAATATCCTCTTAGTTCTTGCTCATCTCGATGATGTGATTTATGATTTTCACTGCAGAGCCAGCTTGTCTTTGAACGTTATAGGAATAGTGCGATCTTCATTGCTTGGAGTCGTGGCACCAGAAACAATTCTAGGAAGGCTTCTGGGGAGATCTCATTAAAAATTTTGCAGAGCAATCAAGAAGTAAATTTGCAAAATGCATTGGATCAACATTTATTGCCTTCTTTTAATCGAGATGTAAAGAACATGTAGTCTTTGCTTCTGGAAGAGATAATGATACTAGTCGCTTGTGAAATTTTTATCAAGGTGCAGTGCCATACTTAAACTTTCCCTTAATTCAATGAAACCACTTTTGACTAGTGTGCAATACTATCTAGGGAATTTGAATTGGTTCAATTTCATACGACAATTGTTTTACCTAATTTTTAGACTCAATCAACATAAGTTGATCACTAAAACTTATGGAGCCATAAAACTAGTAAAACCGGACAAATTTCCAAGTGATATGTGCACTACAATTTTTAAAAATTGTTATGAAAGTGCAATTGAGTCTTAAAATTTTCAAAAAGTCAAATCTAGTCTTAAAACTTGTCAAATTTGTGTAATTGAACCCTTTCGTTAACAACGTCAATATGTCTAATGGAAAACGCTAATGTAACATTTTAAAATTCATTTCTCTCTCCTACACGGCATTTTTATTCATTTGTCCTTTCAATTTTAGTCATATAATATTAAAAAGCTAAAATAGTTTTAAGAAAAAAATTGGAAAAAGAAGAACAAAAAGGGGCAAGGACTCGCCGATGTAGTGGGTGGCGAGGCTTGCCTAGATTTGGGCGATGCCTACCCTCACTCGGGCATAGTGAGGGTCATTGACACAAGTGAGGGCCTGCATTGCTTGGATCTAGGCGTGTTGCATTGGCCCCAGGCGAGGGTTGATGAGGCGTTGCCCAAATTTGGCAAGCCTCGCTTGCCTTAGGCGAGGGTTGGCAAGGCCTTGCCCAGGCCTGGTGACAGTCATTGAGCCTTCCCTAGGGCCGATGAGGCCTTGCTTGAGGCGGGTGATCCTTATTGGCCCGCGGGGAGGGCTAGCATCGCTAGATCTAGGTGCCCTCAACCCAATATGGGCAAGTCTCATTGGGCCTCAGCTAGGGCCAGCCCTCATTAGCCCCTCTGGCGGCAGGCGATGGCTACAGCACACGATGGAGAGTCTTTGCCCTGTTTTGTTCTTCTTTTCCATTAAAAAAAAAAATTATTTTAGCTTTTTGTAATATTATTTGAATAAAATCTAAAGGAAAAATTAATAAAAATGCCATGTAGGAGAGAGAAATGAATTTAAAAATGTCATCTCAGTGTTTTCCATTAGACAAATTGACGGTGATAATAGAAAAATTCGATTACACTAATTTGACAAATTTTAGGACTTGATTAGACTTTTTAAAAGTTTTATAATTCAATTATATTTTTGCAACAAGTTTTAGAACTTATAGTGCACATATCCCAACTTTAAATTAGTGTCGTTGAACCATTCTAAATTGATGTTTACTTAAGGCAATTTAATTATCTTGGGTAATGAGAAGATTAACCATTCTAAACTATGTGGGAAGAAGTACACCTCCAAGTGTCAAAACTTGGCACGAATGGACATTTAAGTGCCAAAAGTTAGAAAAATGACACTTAAGTATCACTTTATTTGAAAAAAGAAAAAAGAAGGGAGAAGAAGGTAGCTGAGGGCTGAGCCCTCGTTTCCGCTGTCACATCTCGAACCTCGAGTGTGTGCACATCCCTCAGTGGTTGATGAAATTGCAACGTCCCAGGACGCGTTGCCGACCTATTCATTTTATTGCACATGCGAAAACGAATAAACAAATCCCCAGACAACACAAATATGGGATAGGAAAAGCAAGATACAAATTTTCATAAAACACTTTTATAAGGAAACTAGTATGTCTACAAAAAGATCGGCTTTCAAAAAGAAGTTGTTCTATGACCTACTAGTCGGACACATTTGCCGATCCTTCGGACTTTACCTCCATAGGCTCCAGGGGCTTCGGGTCCTTCACAACCCCATCAGGAGGGTTAGCTGCACCCTCGCCTAGAGCGGCGTTGACCGCAACGGCGGAGATATCAAAACCCTAAAGGGGACCTTGCCTATACCCATTGAGCCCATGGCGAAACCACGCCCTGAATCGATGAGGTACCCTTTGAGGTAGGCCCTCATCGACCCAGATAGTGGTCACAACCAGCTTATAGATCCAGTGACTCCCGAGACTCCACTCAGTAGTCCCCCGAGGCTATCCAAAACGAACTGGAGGGACCGCCATCTAAGAACTTGGAAAGATTGAGCCGTAACACACTATATAAAGGCAACTAACGTGGGTTTAGTTGACTAGATGAAGATAGGTTTCTGAAGACATCTAAAATTCTCACAAATCATTCAGAAAAAAATTGCTTTTTAATTGCATAAAAAGCGAAACAGATAAAATACAAAAAGAACAATGTTTTCTTTATGTTAATCGAAGCTCACTTCACTAAGGGCCTAGACATTTTCTTTAATGCCCCAACTTTTGTCGATCACAATCGTCAATATAATTATCTTGATAGAATCAGTCATTGTATCGGACTCTTCAAGTTCAACCAAAAGATTAATGCATGGCGTGTGAGATGAAAAAGGGAACAAAAACAGATGATGGGATGAGAAAATCAAGTAGCCCACGGTAAAAATTACTTTGTCATGCGAAATAAACAATTACAAGAGCAATCAGACATAAAAAGCATACACATGCTCGCCCAACTTCAATCAAAAATCAACAAGACATACCGGGGTACTTCCAATTGCTAGCCTAAAAAATGTGATTGTGTTGATGATTTTGTTCTTCCTGAATGACCCTAATGATAATGCTAATGCAGAACTATGGGAGACCGCTGATCACCAGTGATTGTGGCCTATTGGCACAAGCTTATATTTCACGAACGCTTCGTCACAAGGATCACCCCCTAGCGATGATGGTGCATGAATCTTGTCTTATCTTTGACCGGAGCTCCGGCAGTTTGGTATAGTGATGAAACTCGCCTACCATATATAAATGGTTGTGAGTAGTATTGGATCACGGCCTTCTCACAATCTTGCAAACGTAAGGCTTTCATGATGATGTAACAGAGCAACAAAGCATAGTCTCCCCGATTGCTCCTCTCCGCCTTGCCTTGACAACAAGGAAAAATAAAATGTGCTCTAAGCTGGTGTGGGAATTTGAATAGAAGAAAAATGAACTTTGAACTTTGACAAGGAAGTCAGATTTATATGGATTATAATCTGCAGGATTCATTCAAATTTAATTGTCATATTCACCAACTCGAAAATGCCTGTTTTAAATCCTATTTTTTGCATCTTTACGATAGCTGCTGTTGTTGGAAGTAAAAGAAAGCTTCTTCATTTGACTTTGAATATAGACCTCGATAATTGACATCATGATACAGATTAATCTTTTTGAGCATGTCACCAAAAAAATAGTTTAGAGCATATCACCATGCCTACCAAAATAAATAGCCTTCTATTTTTCTTTTGTCAAGTTGCAAAAGATGAACATAAGTACATCAACCACTTTACCAAAAAAAAACGTAAGTACATCAACCACCGCCTACGGTGGCCTAGCTAGATAAGCGCTCCCATGACGTCTGCCCAGGACGGAGGAGTTCGAATCCCGCGAGATGCATGGGATCTTAAGCGCGACGTCGGGGTGGTGGGTCCTCCACTAAAGTCACCCCAGGGTTTGCCCGCTGGCTATCGGCTTACGGGGTTCCCTGGGTCATCAAAAAAATAAAATAAATAAAATAAGTACATCATTTGCCTACCTCAACAGCGTTTGTATTTGATCCTCCTGAGAGATTTTCGAAATAAAGAATACAGTGAGATTTTCTGCAAAACAAGCATAAAAAAAACAAGCACAGTTGAGAGGATTCAGGTCACTAAGTTAGGGCATTAAAAAAAAATGGAAGAGAAAATACAACAAATGCTAAAATTGCAGAAAAAATATCGGTATAAGAGCAACAATTCTTCATGATTCTCACGCAAAGCATAGTGCATTTCCATAAGTGGAAAGATAAGCCATATTTGGGCACCAAAAAAAGTTCGAGATACATCATCAATCCAGACAGGCACAACCACCCATCACAATTCCAGCACTGTAAGCAAAAGTCCATGTGAGTATTATTTGTTTTGAGGAATAGTCACTTGTATGAAACAATGGAGGACTAGCTGTACCCCATTAGCATTATAACCATTTCATTGTGGGCTTCCTTATCAAACAAAACAGAGAAACCCAAATGTCTAGCTGCTTTGTGGCAAATTATGTGAAGCTCATCCATGGAAAAACATGAGTAGCATCAAGTTGAGGATTCATAATAAAAATGGATCTTGGAGCAGGAGCAGTAGCTAAATGACAAGTGTGGAAGAAGAAAGAAGTCTGAAGCATTACCAAGAATAAAAATTAGACATTGCAGAGAAATCTTCTTATTGAATCCGAACTCAATCAACTACAATGAATGGAATTTCTTGGATGAGGTGCCAACAATCACCACTATGAGTTTTGAGCAGCGATCTTTCAGAATTCCCCATTGCATTATGCCGAATACTTGAAGCAGGGAGCGAAGCCATCCTCTGGCAAGTACTGGTAACCTACAAAAGATAGCTGTTTGAGAGAGGAAAGATAGACCACTTGATAATCTTTCCATGTCCCTCATGTTTCTCATCCAAGGAGAAATTAGAGACAAGGGAAACAGAATACTCCACGCTTCTTACATCCTCCACCGTTGAAAGTCTTTCCACAGTCCTCATATTTCTCATCCAAAAGTCTGAAACAGGACAAGCAATTAGTCCTGACTAAAAATTATATTTCATGCATAATGAACAACTACAAGAGTGATTAGAACAAAATTATATGTACACCTAATTGACTGCAACAAAAAGTGAACCAGGATACCCTGTTGAAGATTTTTTTTTCATATATATATTGTTGGAAAACTCTTATGATTATGTTAACAAACAAGTATGGGAGACCACTAATCACTGGTGATAGAGACTTATTGGTATAGGCTCATATTTACAAGTGTGAGGTCAGGAGATCGAATGACTTGGTATGAGCTGATAACTCTTAAGAATGATTGCCTACACCTATCAGCATATCTGGAACGCTCGAAATGCAGTAACCATTAAACATAAATCACTTGATCCCAGAACTGTCACTACATAAATCACTATCATGATTGGGTGGACAAAAGGTCGGGTCTGTAGAGTAACCTGAGCTAGGTTTTGTGAA
The DNA here is from genome assembly GCA_014182725.1 of Eucalyptus brandiana. Taxonomy (NCBI): domain Eukaryota; kingdom Viridiplantae; phylum Streptophyta; class Magnoliopsida; order Myrtales; family Myrtaceae; genus Eucalyptus; species Eucalyptus brandiana. Next base: position 8,990,660 of record CM024669.1, read on the forward strand.
GATTAACTGGAGCTCTGGCAGCTTAGTGGGATAATGATGATACTTGCCTACCCAAGATAACTGGGTTGCGAGTGGTATTGGATGACGACCTTCTTGCAATTTTAAATCAAAATACTTTGTGGCAGACGTGAGACTTTTAGGATTTCTCAATAGAGCAACAAAGCATAGTCTCCCTGATTGCTTCTCTCCACCTTTCCTTTACAACAAAGAAAATGAAAATGTTCTTTGAGATGGTGTGAGATTTAAATAGAAGAAAGATGAATTGTGAACTTTAACAAGAAAGTCAGATTTGAATAGATTATAATCTGCAGGGTTCATTGAAATTTAGTTGTCATATTTTCTAACTTGAGAACCTGTTTTAGATCCCATTTTTGCACATTTACAATAGCTGATATTCAAAGTAATAAATCTTCTTAATTAGACTTTGAATATAGACCTTGATAATCAACATCATGATGAGGAGTAATCTTATTTAGACCATGTCACCAAAAGAAAAAAAAAATTAAAGCATATCGATGCAACTACCAGAATTAATAGCTTTTTTTTTCCTTTGGTCCAGTTGCAGAAGATGAACATAAGTACATCAGTTGCCTAAGTCAACAATATTTGCATTTGATCGGCCCGAGAGATTTTGCCAGACATAGATACAGTGGGATTTTCTGCAAAACAAGCACAGTTGAGAGAATTCAGGTCAATGAGCTAGGGCATAAGAAACGAATATTTGGAAGAGAAAATACAGCAAATGCTGAAATTGCAAAACGATATCGATATGAAGGCAACAATTTTTCATGATTCTCACGCAAAGCATAGTGCATTTCCATTTACAAATTCTTTATGTGTCATCCAAGTGCAAAGATAAGCAATTTTTGGCCATCACACGAAATTCTAGATATAAAATCGATATAGACAGGCACATTTGACGAATCATGATTCCAGCACTGCAAGCAAGTCCATGTAGGTATTATTTGTTCGAGGAATAGTCACTGGCTGTACCACGTTAGCATTATAACCATTTCATTGTGTACTTCTTTGGTAAAGGAAACAGAGCAACCCAAATGTCAACGTTGGACTTTCAGCAGCTGGTTTGTGGACATTTGTGTGAAGCATGTCTATGGAAAAAACATGAACATTTTAGCATTGAGTTGAGGAAGCAGAATGGAAATAAATACTGGAGCGGTAGTAGCTATATGACAAATGTGAAAGGAACTCAGATTTAAATGGTTTATACTGCAGGGCTCATTCAAATTTAGTTGTCACATTCGCCAACTTGAAAACACCTGTTTTAAATCCTATTTTTTACATCTTTACAGTAGCTGTTGCTTTTGGAAGTAAGAAAGCTTCTTCGTTTGGCTATTAATATAGACCCCGATAAATGACATAATCATACAGATTAATCTTTTAGAGCACGTCACCGAAAAAAAAAAAAAAAAAAAAAGGTTTAAAGCATACTAGTACTCCTAACAATAATAGATAGCCTTTTGTTTTTCTTTAGTCAAATTGCAACAGATGAACATAAGCACATCAGTTGCCAACCACGGCACTGTTTGCATTTGATCCTCCAGAGAGATTTGTCAAATAAAGATAACAGTGGGATATTCTGCAAAACAATCACAGTTCAGAATTCAGGTCACTGAGCTAGGAGATAAAAAATTAAAAAAAGATATTTGGAAGAGAAAGCATAACAAACACCGAATTTGTGGAAAAATAATATAGAAGCAACAATTCTTCATGATTCTCACGCAAAGCATAGTGCATTTCCATAAGTGGAAAGATAAGCAATTTTTGGTCATCAAATAGTTCAAGCTATATCATCAATACAGACAGGCACATACAAGCATCATAATTCCAGCACTGTGAACAAGTCCATGTAAGTATTATTTGTTTTGAGGAATAGTCACTTGTATGAAGCAATGGTTGGTTGCCTTGCTATACCACATTAGAATTATAACCATTTCATTGTGTGGTTCCTTGTCTAACAAAACAGAGCAACCCAAATTTCAACATTGGACCTTCAACAGCTGGTCTGTGGAAATTTAGGTGAAGCTTGTCCATGGAAAAACATGAACCTTTTAGCATCAAATTGAGGATTCGGACTAGAAATGGATCCTGGAGCAGCAACAGTAGCTAAAAGACTAGTGTGCAAGAAAGAAAGAAGTCCAAATCATTACCTGGAGCAAAAATTAGAAATTGGATAGATATCTTCTTACTGGATCTGAACTCGATCGACTACTATGAGTGGGATTTCTCAGACAAGGTGCCAATAGTCGCCACTGAGTTTTGAGCATCAATCTTTCAGAATTTCACAGTGAATTGTGCTGAATACTTGGAGGAAATGAAGCCATACTCTGGCAAGTTCCAGTAACCTATAAAATGTAGCTGTTCAAGAGTGGAGAGATGGCTACGAAGCCCACTGGATAACTTTTCCACGTTCCTCATAGTTCTCATTCAAAGAGATGTAGATATGAAGGAAACAGAATGCTCCACACTTCTTACATCCTCCCCTGTTGATAATCTTTCCACATTCCTCGTATTTATCATCCAAAAATCTGAAACAGGACTATCAATTAGTCTTGAATAAAAATTATCTTTCATGCATAATGACCAACTAGAAGAGTGATCAGAACAAAATAACACACTTACCCAATTGACCCTTTTTTTATTTTATTTTATTTTTTTGGCTGAAATTTTTTTGTGATTATATTAACTCACAAGTATGGCAGACCACTAGTCACAGTGGTGGTGACTTATTGGTATGCGTTGATATTCTAAAAATGTGAGGTCATGAGATTGAATGACTGGTACGGGCCGATAACTCCTAGGAATGATTGCCTAGACCTGTTGGTATATCTGGAAAGCTCAAAATGCAGTAACTTTTACCTTTAAATCACCAGATACTAAAAACTGTCAATTGCACGGGCCAGAAAAGCTCTTTTGGAGTGTGTTGCTGGGAGAAATGCAAGCTGAGTCATGATCGGGTGGATGAAAGGCACGGTGCGTGGAGTAAACCTGAGCTAGGTTTTGTGAAGATTAAATAAGACGAGTCTTACATAACATGCCGTCGTTGGGATTGAGGCCAGAAATGAAACAGGGGAGATGGTTGCCTGCAGAGGAGGCTGAATCACTTGCTGTTCGAAAGTGCATTACAGTGGCTAAAGAGAAAAGCAAGCCCAATGCAGTAGTTGAGATGGATGCAGCCGTGGCATACGAGAATATCATCAACTTCCGCAAGAAGTGCAATTAGAGACTAAAAGGAAGCTCTTGCTGGGATTCAAGCAACTAAATATCCTTTTTTCATCCCCGAATTTTAGTTGTACTTCACAAAAAGCAAATGTTTTTGCCCATTAGGTAGCTTTTTTGCATACTGGGAAGAGGATGTGCTGTCAGAATTGGGATCTAGATCCCCCGTTCTTCTTACTGAATTTGCTCATTTCAACTGTGGGTGCGAAACCCCCTCCCCAACGAGAACACACACCCAAAATGTCAGTCTCTGACCTTCAGTCGGTGGTTCCTGGAAATTCTACGCGACACTTCCCCATCGGAAAAGATTAATTCTGTATTAGGCATCGAATTGAAGAAGAGAAACGAAATGGGTGCATTCGAGACCAAAAAACTTACCCGAACCCTAGAAAACCGACTGTACATCGAAGGATCGAGATTTCACTTCATTGGATCCGAACCCAGTCAAAGCGGGTGTCAAGGATTTCTTGGATTTTCCCAGAAATTCGTGCGAAATATCTACATGGGGAAAATCAGTTTGTATTACGCATCGGATTGAGGAAGCAGAATGAAAATCGATGCCTTCAAAACCAAAAACTTACCCTCGAACCCTACAAAACCTGACTGTAGATGGACGAATCAATTCCTTGGATCCGAACGTCAAACAATCTTGATCTTCGGGATCTCTTCGACGAGGGGCCAATAGTCGCCGGTGTGTTGTGAGCATCGATCTTTTAAAATCTTGCAATGATATATCCCCAATCGAGCGAGGGAGGGAGGGAGGCCATCCTCTGGTAAGTCCCTCAACTTCGGGCAATCTTCAATACACAACCATTGAAGAGAGGAGAGATGGTGGCGGAGACCGCTTGATAGTCTTTCCACGTTCCTCATATTTCTCAAGTTAAGATGGGTTAGAGAGGAAGGGAAGAGAAGCCTCCACGCATCCTCGTCCTCTAAAGGAAACCATCCATTCTCTCCCTCCCCTCCCATGTGAAAGTCAATTCCCAGTTGCTCGAGGGATGCGAGGCGGTGGAGGCCCCAATCTCTCACAGGCTGCTTTAGATTCTCGCACTCAAAAATATAAAGGCACCGCAAATTGGGAGGTAAGCCTCCTTTGGGCAAGCACTTGATATTTTGGCAACTAGTAAGAAATAGGTAAAAGAGGGATGTAAGATGATGCAACTGATTTGGTAGGGACTCTATCTTCGGACAATGAAGAAGTTGAAGAGACCTCAGGGTGACGGGAAGGGGAGGGAAATCCTCCATCTCCAATGCTGAACACTCATTTATATACAAGGAAGTGAGATTGTTACATCTAGCAATAGACTTTATCTTCTTTATCTTTGGACAACGGCTGAGTAATAGATTTGATAGGGTAAGGGGAAGGGGAGGGAAGTCCTCTATCTCTAGTGATTGACAACTAACTATAGACAATTTAGTGAGATGATAAAGCATGTGAAGGCACTGGGGTAGGCTTCTCAAATTCTTACAATTGATGATCATGATTTCTTTGAGTGATTCTATAGTGATCTCTTCCAACGACTTCACTCCCTCGCAATTGTTAATAGCAAAACTCTTCAAAGCAGCAAGTCTACCTAGAGATTCAAGTTGAGACATCGAGTTAGACATTGAGTCATTGTTGCTTGGGTCATCTAAAGGAATGGTTAGTCCTATGAGTTTTGGACACTGATAAATAGACAAGTTAATGAGTGTGTACATCTTGCTTGGAAGTTTTTCTAAACTTGTGCAACTACTCAATTCCATCCTTTCAAGGTTGCATGGCAGCTCTAATTCACCTTCTCTTGCCGTAAAAGATGTGAATTGAGGGCAGGCATGGATGTTTAATTCATGGAGGGAAGTAAGATTTAACATTTCATTTCCATCTTGCCACAAGTATTTTAGCTTTTCACACCGTGTTATATGAAGCTCCTTTAGCCTGATCAAGCAGTTCATAAACCCATGATCAAAGTAGACAAGCTCTGAAATATTCTCAATTCTTAGAATGATCAAAGAAGTTAGGTTGACCAAACACTTCAATATCTCCTTGTCACAAACCTCAAGGTATAACTCACGGAGAGATGGAAGAGAAACATCATTGGCTGAGTTATTCAAATGCAAACATGAATGAAGTTCAAGCTTTATGAGATGATCAAGTTGACAAGGCAATGTCCCTACCAACAAAGGACAGCTGTGGACAACAAGATGTTGAAGACAGGATAATGAAACTTCTTCTTTTGGGCCCTTGACATAGGGAGACCAATCCTTCCATGCCAACATCTCTTTGAACTTCAAAGTGGTTAAGGATGAAAAAGGCCTTTTACCTCCGTAAAATTCAAAGCCTATCGTTCTTATTGCATGTAGACCTTTAAGAGATAATTCCTTAAGTGAAGGTAGTTGTCCAAGTATGGGTAGTGATATAACATTAGGACAATCCCACAACCATAAAGACACTATTTTAGAATAGGACGTACGATCTAACCATGATGGGAATCTTGCACCACCATAGTTCAAAATAGTGAGATTTTCAAGATTAATGTGAGGTTGCAGAGAGTCAAGCACTTGTGCTTCATGCTCATGATTATGGAGATTTCCCAAATGTTTATCCCAGTGCAAGGATAAGTTGGTAAGGTCTAGCATTCGAAGCAAATTAGCATCAATAACTTTTTCTACCATTTGCAATTCTGATAAGAATAATTCTCCTTCAAGATGTGGTAAGTTCTTCAACTCCTTTAACTGCGACCTTTTCTGTATTCCCACCACAAATTTGGATAAGATAATAAGATTCTTTAAATTACCGATATCCAATGGCATCTCTTTTAGACTCCTTGTATCTCTAATGTCAAGAAACCGTAAGCTGACTAACTTTGCAATACCTTGAGGCAACTTTGAAAGCTTTTGACAACCTCTTAAAATCAGAGCTTGTAATTTGCACGAGGCGCCAATTGACTCAGGTAGCCTCTCGATATTAGTGTACGAGAAATTGAGATATCGAAGATGTTTTAAATCACCAACACAATTCGGTACCTCTACAATGTCACAATGACATAACGAGAACACTCTCAAGTACTTCAAGTGTCTTAGCAAGTCTTGCAGCACCTTGTTGGAAATAGAGAAAGATCCCCAACTAGATCCCTTACGCACCAAAATTAAACTTCTTAAGGCCTTCATTTTGTGATAAGGTCTCAGGCATTTTGATGTGACATACCACGATGAGATGAATGATGCATAACGAGTTTTTTCAAGAGATGATACATGATGTTCATTACTTGCCACCGAAGACCCCCCTGAGCTAAAGCAAGTCCCTCTTGCAATTGACTTTGCTAGATCATTCAAAAGATCATGCATTGAAAACTTAGATGTGTTGATACTTTTGATTGTTGAAGAAATGACCTAGATACTAACTCATCAAAGTGCTTCCGTCCCAATTTCAAGATATTCTCATTTGCTTCTTGTCCATCTAAAAATCCCTCTGCTATCCATAAGAGTACTAACTCGTCCCTCTCAATTTCGTAATCCTTAGGAAATACCGCACAATAAGCAAAACATATCTTCAAATAGGAAGGAAGATGGACATAGCTCAATTTTAAAACTGGGAGAACCTCATCATTCTTTGCCATCGGAAGATCCCATATTTTGTTATTTAAGGTATCTTGCTATTCCTCGGGATTTCTTTTAGTACGTAGGACACTACCGAACATCTTCGCTGCCAAAGGTAGACCTTTACATCTTTCAGCTATTTTGTTGCCTATTATTTCAAAGTCCGGGTGGCTCTCAAAATTTGTTGCTCTGAGAGCATGAAAGGCCAATAAGCTTATACAATGATCAAAGGACAATTCCCTCAAATGATACGGCAAAGCGCCTGTTATGGAAGCAACATTAAAGTTGCGAGTTGTGATGATGATCTTGCTTCCCCTAGCCACCGCTTCAAATGGCTTTAAGAGGGCAGTCCATTTTTCGTACTTCTCATTCCAGACGTCATCTAAAACCACAAGAAACTTCTTCCTAGATAGACTATCCTTCAACTTAACTTGAAGCTCATTAAGATCTTCGCCCTTGTTGGACAACCCGTTGATCGACCGCAAAATAGTCTTTGTTATGTCAAGGACATTGAAAACATCTGACACACAAACCCATGCTTTCTTCTCGAAACAACTATTCACTTTGGCATCATTATATAGCTGTTGAGCCAAGGCTGTCTTTCCAACACCACCCATCCCAACTATGGGGACTATGCTTAGTGTGGCAGTAGAATTTTTGACCTCACAGATCAATAGTTCGAGTATCTCTATTTCTTCCTTCTCCCTGCTGAAAAACCGAGGCTCCGGCAGAGAACTAGTGGGATCCCTTCTGTTGATGTAGTTGGATCTATCCACAACATTCTCGCTCAATCTTAGATCAGCCCTCTTGTTGACAAGCGCTTCTAACCTACCATTGATCTCTTGAACCTTGGTGTCAGACACAAGCGAGCCCGGTTGTATAAAAGAAAGGAACTTCATTTTCCATTGACCTCTACTTGTGCTAGATTCTGCCTCCGACTTAGCTTGAGTGGCTTTGATCTTGAACTCCTCAAGCAAGTCTTCTATGTCAAAGGCCAAGTCCCTAACATCATCCAACCACAGCTTCACTTTATCATTATTGCTAAGTTGCTTTTCCTCTACATCATCCAGTACTGCATTAATTGTGACTAGCCTCTTCTTCCACTCATCAAGGATGGTGGTGCTAGTTCCATCCCGTTGCACAAAGTCCAATGCCAAAGAACTCAACTTGTCGAATAAGACTTGAAAGAAGGAACCCAAAACGATTTCTCCAATGGCCATGGTTGAATTAGTCACTGCAGAAAACAACAAATGTTATGGTGAAGCAAAGTGATAATGAGCTAATGGAGGGAGAAAACTATGAAGTTCGGGAAGATCAAGACTTTTCACCTACTAAAGACTTTAAACAAAAACCAAGACTTTCAAGGTTGTGCATAGAGGTGTCAAAATGGGTCACTTATTTTTGACAAAAAGTAGTTAAATGGGTTTACTTTGATAGGTGGGTTTTAAGTGAGTCTTAAATGGGTCTTAAGTGGGTCTTAAATGGGTTTGGTTTTAACTTTTAAGTGGGTCTTAAGAGAGAGACTCTCTCTTCTCTTTTTAATTTTACAAAAATATTTTTTTTATAAATACCAAAATTATAATTATTTTTTATTTTAATTTTCTTTTCTTTTTTCTTTTCTTTCTTCCTTTTTTTTTTTTTTTTTTTTTTCTTTCTTCTTCCTCCGTCGCCTGGCATGGCAATGGTTGGCGACGGCTAGGTGAGCCTCGAGCTTGCCAAATCTGGTGAGGCTCGAACCTTGCCGATCCGGGCGAGACTCGAACTTGCCGGCGTTGGGCGAGGCTCGAGCCTCGCCGGATCCGGTGAGGTGTAAGCTCGAGCTCGCCCGACTCCAGCCGAGCCTCGCCGGATCCGGCGAGGGGGCGAGCTTGAGCTGGCCCGACGCCGGCGAGCCTTGAGCTCGCCGGATCCGGCAAGGCAAAGGCCTCGCCGACGTTCGGCGAGGCTTGAGCTTTCGGCGTTGGGCGAGGCTCTAGCCTTGCCGATCTAGCGAGCCTCGAGCTTGCCGGCATTGGGCGAGCTCGAGGCTCACCCGTGGCCGGCCGTCGGCCATCGTCGTGGTCGGCGGCTAGCCAAAGAAGAAGAAGAACCAAAAAGGAAAAAGAAAATTATATGTTAAAAATAAAAATAAAAATAATTAAAAATTAATTTTAAATAAATAAAAAAATTAAAATTCGATTTTTTAAAATAATTATTTTAAAAATTATAAAAATTGTTCATTAAATTTGTGTTGTATAAAACTATTTTAGCAAAACACCCTTGGGGCTTCGGCAGAAACTACTTCACGTGAAGTTCAAATTGCAACCGTATTGACTTTACTTGATTGATTACACTGGCACACCTCAAAAGAATACTAAATCTCAAATAACTTATTAATTCATCTTACCCCTTGTGGTTGATGGTAAATTCACTAAATCTATATAATAATGACTTTTTGTTGTGAGAGCAAATATGTGAAAAGACACAACAAAAGTTATTTATTTTGTTTGGCACCCGAAATTATGACAAACGTGACCTTCCCATTAATCTCTATTGAAGAGGAATGAAGCTATCCTCTTATGATATTGACTCTTGCTTACCCAATTTCATGGACTAAAATTCCAAAACATTGATGCTGTAAAATAATTACTTTGCGAGCAGGATAAAAGTTCCGATTCAATTATAAATGAATACTTTGATCTCAATGCTGCTAATCGTGTAAAATCATTTCACATCAGTGTGTGTTCAGTAAAAAGAACAGTAATAGAGAGATAAAAAAATTAATCTTAATGTCCTAATCTTACTTTTTAACGAAAATTATAATGACATTTCTTTTGTTAATGAACTCGACGTCAACTTTAATCAGGATAATAGATAGGCAGGAAATCGGTTTAAGAACCAAAATATTGCTGCTGCTGCTACTCTTCTTTTGCTCAAAATAATGCTTTTGCCTCCATTAATAAAAAGATTTTGGAAAGAATAGATGGATGCTCTTGTGTAATAAATGCCCACTAGATGCTTTCGGTAGTGAAGTTCTGGGTGCATCAGTCCGAGGGAAAAATAGAGCAAGTAGATAGATGTCTCTTACCTGTTTTGAGCAGACTTCCTGGAGCAGATCGATGAATGGGATTAGCTCAATGACAGCAATCCAACAAGCACGAGCACTAGGTTTAGACGAGCAGGAGGAGAATACTATTTAAGCAGGGGGACAAACGGTGAAGCCGAATGATAATGATCTCATGGAGAGAGAACTATAAAGTCCAAGAAGATCAACTATAAAGTCCAAGAAGATCAAGACTTTCACCTACCAAAAAGTGTAAGCAAAGACCAAGACTTTCAAGAATGCTTTCTGTCCACAAGTGCTCTTATTATGTGAATAAACCATAAACTCAGGAAGACCAAAACTTTCAAGAATGCTTTCTATCCACAAGTGCTCTTATCATGTGAATAAACTTGGACCGACGGACGGTTCGGCTCGGACAGATGGTCGGCAGTGGGCTGAGTGTGACCGATGGTGGTTGGTTGCTTGCGATGACTCAGTGCCAAGAAACTCTGGGATTCGCTTGGGACGTTGAATCGTAATAGCGGGCAAAGTGGCAACACGTGGCAGCAAAACCCAAACATGAACAAGGGCGTGCGTGCATGCAAGGCATGAACTTTGATGGATGCCTAAAGTTTCAAGAGATGGGGTTGGTTGAAGAAGACTCCTGGACTCCAAACTGACGTGGTCCTTTTGACCAAGTCCACGTGTTCTTCTGATCCAGAAAAGCCTTTGCCAAGAATTCTTCAATTGGTTGCCGTAAAAATGTGAATTTCGTGGCTTGCGGCATGGTGATCGACGGGTGAGGGGTTGCTCACAAACATGAAAAGGGTCTTGATCACAGCAGTGCAAGGAGCTCTCGGTAGCCACCGGTTGTTATCGTCGAGAGCTCACGATGAAGAGGCAACAGCAACAATGATGGAAATTCGGCAAGGGTATCAGCAAGTTGGACTTGGCTTGGAGGAGTATCTCGACTGCATCAACACTGGCGGAAAAGTGCCAAAAAAGTCCTAAACATTTTGCCTTTGTGCCAATTTAGTCCTAAACCTTTTATTGGTGCTAATTCAATCATAAACCTTTTTAAGTTGTGTCAATTCAGTCATTTCCGGTCAATTTTGATCGGATTTTGCTAACTAGACGCCGGCCGGCTGACTAACGTGGCTTTGATCGGTGCGCGTTGACAACTTTTAATAATATTTTAATATTTTAATATTTTTTATTTGTTTTTCTTTTTATTTTTATTTTTTGTCTTTTTCCTCCAATTGGTCGCTAAGGTCGGCGGCGGCCGAGACGACCGCCGGTGAGATCCGGCGAGGTCAAGCCTCACCGACCCTCACCGACCATGGGCGAGGCTCGCCTCGCCCGACCTCGCGAGATTAGGCCATGAGCGAGCCTCGCCCTTGCCGGATTTGGCGAGGTCGAGCTTCGCCGACCCTCACCGACCATGGGCGAGGCTCGCCTCGCCAGATCCGGCGAGGTTGGCCTCGCCCTCGCCGGTGGTCACCTCTAGCCGGTTGCTGGACCTTGGCAACTGGCTGGAGGAAAAAGACAAAATTAAAAATATATTATTAAAAGTTGTTCACGTCAGCACCGATCATGCCACGTCAGCCAGTTGGAGTCTAGTCAGCAAAATCTAGCCAAAATTGGCCGGAAATGACTGAATTGGCACAACTTAAAAAGTTTTAGGACTGAATCGGCACAAAAAAAAAGGTTTAAGACTAAATCGGCATAAAGGCAAAATGTTTAGGACTTTTTTGGCACTTTTCCCTCAACACTGGACTAGCCTTGGGTAAATTACACTCGTTGGACAACTGACGGAACGACGCCTTGGAGAGGCAATAATGTGATTCAACCAACGATGGATCAACTCCTACTAATCCGTAAACACAGTATCAATTTGGCTAAAGTATGCATCCGTCGGATAGGCTGCGAATCTGGAACTGCTTGAAGATCTCAGCATGAGGTGCCATAGGACCAGGAGTTAAAGGCGTTGTCCGAGACAAAGTAGAACCGCTGGTGTTTCGGGGCAGCGAGCAAAAGAGACGACACTTTCAGGCCAGCAAGTAGCAATCTCGATGGGATTTGGAGCTCGTCTAGAACTAGTGGATTTGAAGCTCTCTCAATGTGCCGTTTCTCAATTGTGGATCATGGCTGATCCCCTCACAATTTCTTCTCTCTCTATGCTCTCAATTGTGGCCCCCTCTTTTGTAGTGTAGCAACCTATTTATAGGCCAAGGACTAGGATTTTATTTTCTTCTTCAAATCAACATCCACGAATATTTTTTCTGAATGCAATATTTCACCGATTTTATCACACATTGACAAGGATCCAAGATTTTCCCAAATTCCGAATCCTGCAAAGATAAGCTTGCAATATTTTTTGTCACACCCGCCCTATCCGATGATATTGAAAAATCTCCATCATATCCTAAGAAATTTTAAATCACTATTTCTCACAATATTATTTTTTGTCATAAAAGAAAACGGGCTTGGGCCAATTTCCTTCCTTCGTTGGCTTAGTCCAACCTGTCAATTTAACGCTTAGAACCACCAAACAAACCCATCCGTCATCAACCCAATGCAAATAAAAAAATGCTCCTAAAACTATATGCTACGCAACTTAATTCCATTTTTTTAGGGGTTAAAAATTAATCCCTAATTTTTAATGCAATAAATGACTGGGTCGTCAAAATTTAAGTGTTAACAAAGCTCGAGAGATAGATATATGGCATGTGAGATGAAAAATGGGAACGAAAAAATAAATTATGGGATAAGAAAATCAAGTAGCCCACAGTAAAAATTACTTTGTCATGCGAAATAAACAATTACAAGGGTAATCAGACAAACAAATTATACACATAATCAACCACATACTCAACCGATTGCAACCAAAAATCAACAAGACATAACATGGTACTTCCCAAACCAAGTCTAAAAAATGTGATTGATTGTTATGGTTAGTTTGTATTTTCCGAATGGCCCTTGTGATTCCGCTAATACAAAACTACGGGGGACAGATAGTCACCAGTGATTGTGGCCTAATGGTACAAGCTGATACTCTACACGAGGTCGTGAGGATAACCCACTAACGATGACAGTGCCTGCATCTTGCCTTGTCCGTGACGGGAGCTCTGGCAGCTTTGGTGGGGTTGCGGTGACAAGACTTGCCTACCCAAGATAATTGGGTTGCGAATGGTCTTGGATGGCCATCTTCTCGCAAGCTTAAATCAAAATACATCATGGCAAACACAAGGCTTTCATATTGAATTAACAGAGCGCCAAAGCATAGTCTCCCTGATTGCTCCTCTCCGCCTTTCCTTGACAACAAAGAAGAAGAAAATGTGCTCTGAGCTGGTGCGGGAATTTGAATAGAAGAAAGATGAACTATGAACTTTGACAAGGAAATCAGATTTAAATGGATGATAATTAGTAGATTCATTCAATTTAATTACCATATTCACAACTCGAAAATACCTATTTTAAATCCATTTCTTTTGAGAAAAAATCATCAAAACTTGATAGTGAAACTACAACTAACGAGTGTTGTCACCTAAATTTCGCCATTTTTCTTAAGACTTAATAGCATTAAAAGTTAGGAATTAGTCGCAAAAAAAAAATAAAGAAGAAAGAAGAAAAAAAGAAGAAGAAAGAAAAGTAAAAAAAAAATCATTAAAATGTATTGTGTTTTCATTATTGCACTGCATATTGAATAATCTTTTCTTAATTTTTACCAAAAAATTCGTCATCAAAAAGAAAAAAATTAAAAAATTATCAAAGGAAATTAATTACAAAAAAAAAAAAAGAGAAAAGAAAAAGAAAGGAAAATGGAAAAATGAGACCGAGCCGGGGACAGGTCAGCCCGACCTCTCTCTTTCCCTTTTTCTTTCTCCTCGCCTGGGCCGGCCCACTTTTCTTTTTATTTTGGCCCAAGACGAGCCCGGCCTTCTTGGGGGGCTCTTTCTCTCTTTGTCCTTTGAGGCATTCGGCAGAAAAGAGGGGGAGAGGGAAGGAGACAGCAGCAGCACAGCTACGGAGGAGCAGGGGGATCGGTGTGGCAGGCGATTGGCGTGGTCCGCGGGGTCAGGGGCAGTCCGGCCGGCAGCTGGCACGGCCAGGGCTCTTCGTGCGAACCTGCAGAAGAAAAACGGGAGAAAGAAGAAGAGAGAGAGGGGGGAAGGGAAGGACAGAAAATTTTGGCCGAGAGAGATTTGAGACGGCCTTCGGCGGGAGAGCTTGAAGGAAGGAGAGGGGTAGAAACGGAGAGTGACCGGGAAGAAGGAGGCTCGGAATTCACCTCAGCCGAGCATCGCTCAGCCACCTCGACGCGAGCTTGCGCCTCCTAGCCGGAACTTCCCTTTCCTTGAATTCAAGTTTTTGTGATGAATTTCTTGGTTTTTGGTTCAACTCGTGTCGATTTCCCAAGGATTCCGGCTCGGGGGGCGTGCGAGGCGCCGTTCACCACCCTCGAGCCGGGTAGGAACCTCTGCCGACCTTTTTTCTTTTCTTTGTACCCTGCTTTTGTCCTGTTCCCTCATATTTTTTGCATGGTTACTGAGTTGGGACGTGAGTTTCGGGTTCGCTTATGTTGTCCTTTGTTGATGTTGAGCATTCTCTGCTATTCTCGTTGAGCTGTGGTCTAGTTTCGAGTCTCGTCCTTGTCCGTGGTTGCCTTGAGCCAATGCACCCTTGAAGCGCTTCAGGAAAATAGCCATTACTTTGCCGTTTCCGAAACCTGTGTATAGTCGTTTTGATCGCTAGTTACTGAGGTCGTCTTGCATGAAGCCTTAACTCGTTGATCGTAGGTAGTGGTTAGTGAGGTTGGGCAGTGGCATTTCTTCAAGAAAAATCTTGGCAATGGTGTTGTTCTCCGCAAAGAGGAGAACGTCGAAAAGGAAGCTTCAGTGAGAAAGGAAATCACGCCCAGTCAAGGGAAAATTAAATAAAGAGAACAAAACAAGAGAAACAAACAAAGAGTAATGAAAAGAGAGATAACATCCATATGTAAGTCATTTTAAGCGTGTGGGCTGGAGGGACTTTAGGAGTGTATGTGTCATTTTCAAAGGGTAACATTTGTCTTCTTGCATTTTGCATTTTATATAAATTCGAGTTTGTTGGATAGTGGCGCACGCTGTTCTCGGCTTGGTATGGAATAAATATACGTCAAGATCATGGTTTTGGCGCTTTGAGGTTGGGGTTGAATTCACGGGAAATTCTGGGTTTAATGGAAGCTTCGGGCGGAGAAGGAAGCATGCAGAGAAGAAGACCAAAAAAGGGAAGAGAAAAGCAAAACAAAAAGAAGAGAAAAGAAATAAGAAGGGACAAAACAAGAGGAAAATACGTCGGAGGGACGTTCTGCAGCAGAAGAAGACCTAAAAAAAGAAAAAAGAGCAAAAGAAAATAATTAAAAAGAAACGGAAACATAAAAGGGCTGAAAATAGAAAATGAATAATGGGCTTTGCTTTGGGCTTGTTTTTGCTTCGTGGGCTGAATAGATTGGGCTAAAAATAGAAATTGAAAAATTGACCCTTAGGTGGGTAAAGTAAAAATCGAAGATGGGTTTTGGGCCGAGAGTTGTACCCCTTCTTTTAAAAAAATTCGTGTGGGCCTTTTGTTTTTTTAGTGGGCTTAAGGCCGGCCCGATTCCTTCAGCCCAACCCGGGCAGACGGGATCTGGATCAGGTCAGCAGGGCCGGGTCAAGGAACCCGGCCCGAATCATTTTTATTAAAAAATATATAAAAAAATCTAAAAATTCAAAAATTCAGAAAATAATAATAAAATATTTAAAATATCTATAAAAACAACAAAAAAATTCGAAACTCCAAAATTTGTAGGGTTTGGTTAGGAATTGTTATGTATTGCCTTTTTTTCGTGTGATTAGGCTTTTATTTGCTCATATATTGAGTTTATCGCATGTTCAATTTGCATATTTAATTATGTTTAATTGTATGTGCTCAATTTACTGCGATTGTGATCTTGGTTGTTAATTGTTACTTTAATGATTGCGTACCCGCATGATCACTTCACATGTTAGTGGATAGGTATAAAATCAATCCAAACTGCTCGTCAAAAATCTTTTTTTTTTTTTTAAATGAACAAGATTATGTACCGAAAGGGCACTAATTTGTCAATTAGTGTAATCAAGCCCCCAACCTAGATTCTTTGGTTGTGTGCGGCATACTCCCGTGCCTCATTTGATTTCCAACCAACCTCAATAGGCTAGTGTCGACTCATTTTTGCGAAATTATTAAAAATATCCCAATGTCACGCGAGGTATGGGCTTGGGAGAGCTTGCACCTAATCATAGGCTTTGGGCCCGTTTTTTAGGTAATATCCCTAAATCTATTCCCTCTCCCCAAGGGTAGGTTGCGACAATGAGGATGATACATGAAGGCAAAAGTGATTTTTAGGCACCATCCTTTCCTCACATCAATAATTAAAACACTCGGATGATGAGGAAGTCATATCAAGACTTTGTATTATGACATGGTACATCAAATTGAATTCAAGGCATGATACCTTGTCCCATGTGCTGATCGAGCATCAATGCCATTCACCCATCTTTGACAACATAAATAAACGAACCATTTTCAATGCTAATTCGCGTTGCTAATAAGAAAATAACCTCTTTCATCAAAGTGACAAGTGAGGCGATGACAAAGAAGAAATATGAAAATCTGAGCGAGGATCAAAATGCTCAAGATTTATTCAAGAATTGACCAATATTTTGAGACGATAAAAGTCAGTCACCTCCTAATAAACGAATTAACTTTTGAAGATTAAGTGAACACAGTACTCGAACTTGATGAGCGATCCAATCTAAAGCTCTTCACATTTTCCAATTCCAATTTATCTTAGGAACATTCTCGTACGCATTAAAGAGCAGCTGATATCCCAACTTACGTCGCGCGAATTTCCACCCCCTCATTTATATCCCACCAAATCAAGAGCTCCATTTCAATGTTAACCCATAAAAAGAAAAATATAAAAGAAAGAAGAAGAAATAGACAAAGTCAATCCAAGCATGTAATGGACACTATGATGTCGCATGAACCCCCCCCTCTCTCTCTCTCTTCCATAAAATGACAAATTGGATCCAAACAACAAGAAGCAGAGTTCTTGGTAAACACAGTTTGATGAAAGTTAGAAGTTGAAGCTTTAGAGCTTTGGTCAGGCATAGAGCGTCCTTTGTATTTAGGGCTTTGATTTCGATGATAAAATGTATGAAATAAGGAGCAAGGATCGAAAGTCTTCTTGACAATATACGCGATTGTCAGATTTTCAGAATCAACATAGTTGCTCTTGCAAGAAGTGAAGCATAAACTACAGAAGAATATAATAAAATGGTGGGGAGAGGAGCTTGGAAAAATCCATATAGAGCAGGTGAGGATCAAATTTCGCTTCTTTGTGGTTTCCATGGATGCTGATTCTTTTAATCAACAATCATACAATTTCAATTGAATCATTGTTAGGTGATGACCACAACTCATCTTATTACGCAACAAGGAAGGGAAGGGAATTTGAGAGATTAAAAGCTTGTCAATAATTTTTTTTTTTTTATTGTCAGTCCTATGCTATTCCTACTCTACACTCACTCTTAGACTTTTGCCCTGCCTCTTGCAGGGTGTGGGAGTCGAAATCCACTCCTGAAAGTTACACGTTCCCACCCCATCTCCCCTAAGAAGATGGGGATTTGAACCCCTCACCTCTCCCTTTCATGTTGGAAATGTGGCCAATATTGTAATCAATCATTGTTCTCAATATTTGATTGAGGGTTTTCGACTATAATTAGGCCCTAAATGTTGAGGTTGCATGATATGTACCCACATTAATATTGTTTAGCACGAATTTTCTCTCAAGGTGAAACCAAATATTTCAAATAGCTCGCAAATGCGAAACTTATTCATATGAATAGACTTGAGAGAAAAAAATAAAAGAAAAAGAAGTGCCCATCAAGCCCAGCTCGACCTAGTCCAATTGTAAGAAATATATGGGCGAGCTTGGACCAATAATTGTACATTTAGAGCTTGGAGCTACCAAGACTTGCTTGATATGATTTTATTTTTTAGCAAAATGAAAATTTGAACGAGCCTCGGCAAGTAATTATCTTTTTGGGCTCAGGCTCACTCGAGAGCTATTATTCACGTGAATAAAGTATAATGTTTTCCAAAATGATAGTTTAGGGTCGGTATGAATTTTAATGCTTATAACTAACTTGGTTTGTCTAGTCTTGCCTATTGAATGGTTCTTTAATTAATTAAAGTGAAGTCCCAGCCAAATGACTTTGTTGAACTTATTACCTGAATTGTATGTCAACTCTAATTGCAATGCCATCCATTGGGATTAAGGCCCAAGAGTTGGGCTATCTACGTTTTAATGCCTCTGAAAGTATGATGTTAGGATTTGGCACCGTTGCGTGGAATGCACATTAAACTTTGATTTTGTTACGCCATATAAACAATTACGAGAGTAATCAGACGAACAAATTATATATATACTCACCCAATGCAACCAAAAACAATAAGAAATACTAGGGTGCTGCCTCTTCCAAATCTGAAAAAGGAGTGACCCTTTTCATGATTTTGTTTTTCCCAATTGATCCTTACGATTATGCTAATGCAGAACTATGGGGAAGCGTTGACCACTTGTGATGGTGGCGTAATTGTACAAGCTGATATTCCACAAATGCGAGGTCATGAGGATAATCCACGTGCAATGGTAGTGCCCGTATCTTTCCTCAATCGCGACAGGAGCTCTGGCAGCTTGGTGGGATTTATAGTGATGAGACTCGCCTACCTGAGATAACTGGGTTGCGAGTGGTTTTGGATGACGATCTTCTCGCAATTTTAGATCAAAATACTTCGTGGCAGACGCGAGGCTTTCATGATGATTCACAGAGCAACAGAGCATAATCTCCCTGGTCGCTCCTCTCCGCCTTTCCTTTACAACAAAGAAAAAGAAAATGTCCTCTGAGATGGTGTGAGAATTTAAATAGAAGAAAGATGAACTGTGAACTTTAACAACAACATGCATTGAAATTTAGTTGTCATATTTGCCAACTCGAAAAACAGTTTTACACCCTACTTTTGCATCTCTACAATATCTGTTATTGAAAGGAAGAAGACTTTGAATATAGACCAGGATAATCAACATCAAGATACAGATAAATCTTATTTAGAGCATGTCGCCAAAAAATAAAATAAAAAATAGAGCATATTGGTGCATCTACCAAAATTAATAGCTTTTTCATTTTTTGCTTTTGTCAAGTTGCAAAAGATGAAAACTACATCAGTTTCCTACCTCAACAGTGTTTGCATTTGACGCTTTCAGGTCAATGAGCTAGGGCATAAAAAACAGACATTTGGTAGAGAAGATACAGCAAACGATTAAATTGCAGAACAATATTAGTTTAAGAGCAACAATTTTTCATAATTCTCACGCAAATCATAATGCATTCCCATTTACAAATTCTTTGTGTCATCCAAATGCAAAGATAAGCAATTTTTGGACATCACACAAAATTCCAGATATATAATCTATATGGACAGGCACATTTGACGCATCATAATTCTAGCACTACGAGCAAGTCCGTGTAGGTACTTTTTGTTCGAGGACTGTACCACATTAGCATTATAACCATTTCATTGTGTACTTCCTTGGTAAAAAAAACAGAAGCAACCCAAATGTCAACGTTGGACCTTCAGCAGTTGGTTTATGGACATTCATGTGAAGCATGTCCATGGAAAAACATGAAAATTTTAGCATTGAGTTGAGGAAGCGAAATGAAAATGGATCCTGGAGTAGCAGTTAAATGACCAGTGTAAAAGAAAAGAAGTCCAAATCATTACCTGAAGAACAAACTCAAGACAGTGGAGAGAAATCTTCCTGTTGGATCCAAACTAGATCAATCACAATCAGTGGGATTTCTCGGATGAGGTGCCAGTAGTCGCCGGAAAGTGAGGATCCATCCTTCAGAATCTCACATTGAATTATGTGGAATACTTTGAGGGCGGGAGGGAAGCCATCCTCCAACAAGTACCCAAAATTCAAGCTACTTACAAAATATAACTGTTTGAGAGATGGGGGATGGCCGTGGAGGCCACTTGATAGTCTTTCTACTCCTCATATTTTCTCATCCAAAGAGAGGTTAGAGAGGAAGGGAAAAGAAGACTCCATACATCATACATCCTCTGCTATTGATAGTCTTTCCATATTCTCCATATTTCTCGTCCAAAAATCTGGAACAGGACAATTAATTAGTCCTGAATAACAATTACCTTTCATGAGCAACGAACAACTATAAGAGTGGTTGGACAACAATGAACAACCAAGACAAGAACAGGGATACTTTGCTTTATTATTGTCAGGAATTAGTGACACTTTTGATGGTTGTTCCTTTTGCTAAAAAACTCTTATGATTATGATAACCAACAAGAATGGGAGACCACTGATCACCGGTGGTGGTGACTTATTGGTACAGGCTGATATTCTACAAATGTGAGGTCAGGAGATTAAATGACTTGGTAGGGCCTTACAATGCTTAATAATGATTGCCTACACCTGTTGTTATATCTGGAACGCTCAAAATGCAGTAAACTTTAACCATAAATCACCTGATCCTGAAACTGTCACTCATGCATATAAGAGAAGCTCATTTAGATTGTGTAGCCTGTAATGCAAGAGAGATAAGTCATGATTGGGTAGGCAAAGGCAGGGCATGTAGAGTAAACCTGAGCTAGGTTTTGTGAAAATTCACTGTGATGGGTCTTATAGAAGGAACTAAACATGGCTGCTGTTAGGACAGTGGCCAGAGATGAAACAGGGGAGATTATTACCTGCAGGGGTGTCATGGTGCAAACTAGACCTGCAAAGAAAAATGAATTACTTGCTGTTCGAAAGAGCAATGAAGTAGCTAAAGTAAAAGCTAAAACAAGGCAGTAGAGGAGTTGAATGCAGCTGAGGTAACAAGGATATCATCAATTTTCCCAAGCAGTGCAATTAAAGACTACAGGACACTCCTGCCGGCATTCAAGAAGCTAAAGATCATTTTGCAGCTCTGAATTTTAGTTGTATTTCACAAAAAGCAAATGCTTGTGCCCATTAGGTAGCTATGCCAAGATTGGGATCTATATCCGCATCCCCCATCCTTCTTAAGAAAAAAACCCCATCGAGGACACACGTGACACACCCAAACGTCAGTCTCTGACCTCCAGCGGCTGGTTTCTGGAAATTCCTTGAGAAACATCTCCTCGGGAAAAAATCAATCTGTATTAAGCATCGAACTGAAGAACATAACAGAAATTGATGCCTTCCAACCCAAAAACTGATCCCAACCCCAGAAAGCTGACTTTAGGTGGAACAACGAATTGCGGCAGATAGCAAATGGAGGCAAACGAATGAAAGAAGTTATAAGAATTACCTGAAGAAGGCAAAGTAGTCAACGGAGATAAATCTTTTGTCATGGCTTGGGTATGATCAATTTCAATTCATTGGATCCGAACACCACCAATGTAGATGAGAGGATTTATTGGATGAGGGGCTGATAGTCGCTAGTGAGTTTTGAGCATCGATCTTTCAGAATCTCGCATAGAAATATCTCCAGAATTTGGACAGATCACAATCTTCCTTATTACTCCTTTCTGCCTTTCCCTGACAACAAAGAAAAAGAAAATGTGCTCTGAGATAGTGTGGGAATTGGAATAGAAGAAAGAGGAACCATGAACTTTAACAAAGAACTCGAGATATAAATGGCTTATCTTTGCAGGCCTCATTCAAATTTAGTTGTCATATTCGCCAACTTGAAAACACCTGTTTTAAATCTTATTTTTGCATCTTTACTGTAGCTGCTGCTTTTGGAAGTAAGAAAGCTTCTTTGATTGACTATTAATATAGACCTCGATTATTGACATAATAATACAGATTAATCTTTTAGAGCATGTTGCCCAAAAAAAAAAAAAAAGCAGTTTAAAGCACATTAGTACTCCTACCAATAAAAAATAGCCTTTTGTTTTTCTTTTGTCAAGTTGCAGCGGATGAACATAAGCACATCAGTTGCTTACCTCGGAACTGGTTGCATTTGATCCTCCTGAGAAATTTTGCCAAATAAAGATAACAGTGGGATATTCAGCAAAACAATCACAATTGAGACAATTCAGGTCACTGGGCTAGGATATAGAAAACTAAAAAAAGATATTTGGAAGAGAAAACATAACAAACACCAAAGTTGTGGAGAAATAACAATATAAGAGCTACAATTCTTCATGATTCTCACACAAAGCATAGTGTATTTCCATAAGTGGAAAGATAAGCAATTTTTGGTCATCAATCAGTTCAAGATATATCATCAATACAGACAGGCACATATACGCATCATAATTCCAGCACTGTTAACAAGTCATGTAAGTATTATTTGTTTTGAGGATAGTCACTTGTATCAAGCAATGGTTGGTTGGCTTGCTGTACCACATTAGAATTATTACCATCTCATTGCTTGCCTCCTTGTCAAACAAAACAAAGCAACCCAAATGTCAACATTGGACCTTCAGCAGCGGTCTGTGGAAATTTAGGTGAAGCTTGTCCACATGAACCTTTTAGCATCGAATTGAGGATACAGAATAGAAATGGATCCTGGAGCAGCAATAGTAGCTGAAAAAAGTGTGCAAGAAAGAAAGAAGTCCAAATCATTACCTGAAGAGCAAAATTACAAATTGGATAGATATCTTCTTATTGGATCCGAACTCGATCAACTATGATGAGTGGGATTTCTCGGATGAGGTGCCAATAGTAGCCACTGAGTTTTAAGCATCTATCTTTCAGAATTTGAAATTGACTTGTGTCCGATACTTGGAGGAGAGAAAGAAGCCATCCTCTGGCATGTTCCGATAACCTATAAAATGTAGCTATTTGAGAGTGGAGAGATGGCTGCGAAGACCATTTGATAATCTTTCCACGTTCCTCATAGTTCTCATCCAAAGAAATGTAGAGATGAGGGAAACAGAATACTCCATGCTTCTTACATCCTCCACTGTTGATACTCTTTCCACATTCCTCGTATTTCTCACCTAAAAATCTGAAAGAGGACTATCAATTAGTTCCGAATAAAAATTACCTTTCATGCTTAGAGTGATCAGAACAAGATTATAGGCATACTCAATTGACAGCGATGAAAAATGAACAGGGATACCCTATTGATGATTTTCCTTTTGTTTTTTTGGCTGAAAAATTCTTGCGATCATGTTAACTCACAAGTATGGGAGACCATTAATCACCGGTGATGGTGACTTATTTGTACTCTTTGATAACTCCTAAGAATGATTGCCTACACCTGTTGGTAAATCTGGAAAGCTTGAAATGCAATTACTTACTTCTACCCATAAATCACCAGATGTTGAAACTGTCACTTATACAATTTCAAAAAAGCTGTTTTGGAGTGCGTTTCCAGTAAAAATGTAAGCTAAGTCATGATTGGGTGGATGGAAGGCACGATGCATGGAGTAAACCTGAGCTGGGTTTTGCGAAGATTAACTAAGATGGGTCATACATAACATGTCGTCGTTGGGATTGAGGCCAGAAATGAAACAGGGGAGATGGTTGCCGGCAGAGGAGGCTGAAGTACAAGCTGGTCGAAAGAGCATTGCAGTGGCTAAAGAAAAAAGCAGGCCAAGGCAGTAGAAGAGATGGATGCAGCAGTGGCATACAAGAATATCATCAACTTCTGCAAGCAGTGCAATTGGAGATTAAAGCAACAAAATATCATTCTTTCAGCCCTGAATTTTAGTTGTATTTCATGACACGACGGTTTCTGGAAATTCTATGCAACACTTCTCCATGGGAAAAAATTAATTCGCACAAAGCATCGTATTGAAGAACATAAGCGAAATTGATGCATTCAAGACCAAAAAGCTTACCTGGACCCTAGAAAATTGACTGCACATCGAAGGATGAATCGCGGTGGTTAGCAAATGAAAGCGAAAGTGGATCAACTTCGCTTCACCAGATTTGAAACCAATCAATGCGCATGTCAAGGATTTCTTGGATTTTCCCAGAAATTTATGTGAGACATCTGCATGAAGGGAAAATCATTTTGCATCACACACGGAATTGAGGAAGCAGAATGGGAAATTGATGCCTTTGAAACCATAAACTTACCCGAACCCTAGAAAACCTGACCATACTAGGATGAATCAATTCATTGGATCCGATCGCCATAAATGTAGATGAAAGGGATCTCTTGGATGAGGGGCCAATAGTCGCCGGTGTGTTTTGAGCATCGATCTTTCAGATTCTCGCATCTGTTTATCCACAATTGTTGGAGGGAGGGAGGGAGGCCATCCTCTGGCAAGTCCCTCAACTTCGGGCAATCTTGAATCCATAACTCTTGGAGAGAGGAGAGATGGTTGCGAAGGCCATCTGATAGTCTTTTTACATTCCTCATATATTTAATAGAAAGAGAAATAAGAGAGGAAGGAAAGAGAAGACTCCAGGCATCCTCCTCGTCCTCCGTCTCCGAAGGAAACCGCACCTTCTCTCCCTCCCCTTCCATGCATCTTCCGTCAATTGTCAGGTGAGCGAGGGATGTGAGCAGGGGTAAGCCCCATTCTCTCAATGACTGCTTCATATTCTTGCACTCCTTAATATGGAACGTTTGCAAATTGGGAGGCAAACCTCCTTTGGGCAAGCATTGGATATTTTGGTAACGACTAATATGTATGTCTCGAAGGGATGTAAGATGACGCCACTTTGGTAGAGACTTTATCTTCGGACAATTATGGAGAGAGACAAACGACAGGGTGATCGGAAGGGGAAGGGAATCTATTATTTCCAATGCCCCGCAACTAATTATATACAAATAAGTGAGATTGTTACAACTGGTGATACTGGTGATAGACTTTATATTCGGACATCTCTTAAGCCTAAGACTCAATAGGGTGAGGGGAAGAGGAGGAATGTCCTCTATCCGATGACAGTCATATATATCTAATATAATGAGATGGGAGAGCATGTGAAGGAATTGTGGTGGGCTTCTTATATTTTGACAATTGCAATTTGTCATAGTTTTGAGTGATTCTATGGTGATTTTTTTCGGCGATTCCACTCCCTCGCACTCTCGATTAAGAAAATCCTTTAGAGTAGGAAGTCTACCCTTGACAGAGGGACCAAATCTCAGAGAATCACATTTCCCTGTACCTAAAGATTGAAGTTGAGACATTAGGTTGTTACAGTTATGGTCATATGAAGAAATGGTTGGTATAACGAGTTTTGGACACTTTTCAATAAACAAACGAGTGTACGTCTTGCTTGGAAGCTTTTCTAAACTGGTGCAATGCCTCAATCCCATCATTTCAAGGTTGCATGGCAGCTCTATTTCTGTTTCTCCTGCCACGAATGATGTGAACAGAGGACAGCTTACAATGGTTAATTTCTGGAGGCAAGTAAGGTTTAGCATTTCATTTCCATCTTGCCACAAGTATTTTAACTGGTCACACCCGCCTATATGAAGCTCCTTTAGCTTGATCAAGTGGCTCATAAACCCATGATCAAAGCAAACAAACTCTGCAAGATTCTTAATTGTAAGAATGGTCAAAGAAGTTAGGTTGATCAAGCTCTTCAAAATCTCCTTGTTACAATCCTCAAGGAACAACTCATGGAGAGATGGAAGACAAACATCATTGGTTGAGTTTTTCAAATGTGGACATGAATGGATTTCAATCTTTGTGAGACGATCAAGTTGACAAGGCAATGTCCCGACCAACGAAGGACAGCCTTGGACAACAAGATGCTTAAGACAGGAGAATGAGACTTCTTCTTTTGGGCACCCAGCATAAGGAGACCAATCCTTCCATGCTAACATCTCTTCGAACTTCAAAGTGGTTAAGGATGAAAAATGCCTTTTACCTCCGTAAAATTCAGAGCCTATCATTCTTATTGCATGTAGACCTTTAAGAGACAATTCCTTAAGTGAAGGTAGTTGTCCGATCATAGACAGCGACATAACATTAGGACAGTCCCACAAGCATAAAGACACTATTTTAGAATAGGATGTACAGCCTAACCATGATGGGAATATTGCACCACTATAGTTCAAAATAGCGAGATTTTCAAGATTAGTGTGAGGTCGCAGAGAGTCAAGCACCTGTGCTTTGCGCTCATGATTACAGAGATCTCCCAAATGTTCACCCCAATGCAAGGATAAGTTGGTAAGGCCTAGCTTTCGAAGCAAATTAGCATCAACTGCATCTCTAACTTTTTCCACCTTTTGCAATTCCGATATGAATAATTCTCCTTCAAGATGTGGCAAGTTCTTTAACTCTTTCAACTGCGACCCTTTCTCTAGTCCTACCACAAATTTGGACAAGATAATAAGATTCTTTAAATTACCGATACACAACGGCATCTCTTTTAGACTCTTTGTATCTCTAATATCAAGAAACTGTAAGCTGACTAACTTTGTGATGCCTTGAGGCAACTTTGAAAGCTTTTGACAACCTCTTAAAATCAGAGCTTGTAATTTGCACAAGGCGCCAATTGACTCAGGTAGCCTCTCGATATGAGTGTATGAGAAATTGAGATATCGAAGATGTTTTAAATCACCAACACAATTTGGTACCTCTACGATGTCACAACGACATAATGAGAATACTCTCAAGTACTTCAAGTTTGTTAGCAAGTCATGCAGCACCTTGTTGGAAATAGAGAAAGAGCCCCTAATAGATCCATCACGCACCATAATTAAACTTCTTAGTGCCTTCATTCCTTGATATGGTTTCAAGCATTTTGATGTAACATAGCACGATGTGATGAATGATGCATACCGAGTTTTTTCAAGAGATGATACATCATGTTCATTACTTGCCACCTGAGACCCCCCTGAGCTAAAGCAAGTCTCACCCAAAATTGACTTTGCCAGATCATTCAAAAGATCATGCATTGAAAATTTAGATATGTCGATACTTGATTGTTGAAGAAATGATCTAGATACTAACTCATCAAAGTACTTCCGTCCCAATTTCAAGATATTCTCATTTGTTTTTTGCCCATCTAAAAATCCCCCTGCTATCCATAAGAGTACCAACTCATCCCTCTCAATTTCGTAATCCTTGGGAAATATTGCACAATAAGCAAAACATCTCTTCAAATAGGAAGGAAGATGGATATAGCTCAATTTTAAAACTAGGAGAACCTCATAATTCTCTGCTGTCGGAAGATCCCATATTTTGTTATTTAAGGTATCTTCCCATTCATCAGTATTACTTTTAGTACGTAGGACACCGCCCAACATCTTTGCTGCCAAAGGTAAACCTTTACATCTTTCAGCTATTTTCTTGCCTATTATTTTAAAAGCCGGGTGGCTCTCAAAATTTGTTGCTCCAAGAGCATGAAAGGCTAATAAGCTTACACAATTATCATAGGACAATTCCCTCAAATGATATGGCGAAGCTCCTGTTATGGAAGCAACTTCACGGCTGCGAGTCGTGATGATGATCTTGCTTCCTTTAGCCCCCGCTTCAAATGGCTTTAAGAGAGAAGTCCATTTTTCATACTTCACATTCCAGATATCGTCTAAAACCACAAGAAACTTCTTTCCAGATAGACTATCCTTCAACTTAACTTGAAGCTTGTTAAGATCTTCACCCTCGTTGGGAAATTCGTTGATCGACCGCAAAACAGTCTTTGTTATGTCAAAGACATCAAAAACATCTGAGACACAAACCCATGCTCTCTTCTCGAAATAGCTATTCACTTTGGCATTATTATATAGTTGCTGAACTAAGGCCGTCTTTCCAACACCACCCATCCCAACTATGGGGACTATGCTTAGTGTGGCATCATTATTTTGGACCTCACAGATCAATAGTTCGAGTATCTCCCTTTCTTCCTCCTCCCTGCCAAAAAATTGACGCTCCGGCAAAGAACTAGTGGGATCCCTTTTATTGATGTAGTTGGATCTGTTCACAACATTCGCTTCCAAGCCTAGACGAGCCATCCTGTCGATGATCGCTTCCAACCTACCATTGATCTCTTGGACCCAAGTTTTAGACACGAGCGAGGATGGGTTCGGATTCCATTTGGAGGGTTTATTTTGGCCAAAGCAAGAGAACTTCCATATCATTCGACCTTTGCTTGTGCTAGATTCTACCTCCATCTTAACTTGAGCAGTTTTGATGGCGAACTCATCGAGCAAGTCTTCTATGTCATAGGCCAAATCCCCAACATCATCCAACCATAGCTTCACTAGATGACTACCTTCGAGTTGCTTGTCCTCTGCATCAGCCAGCATTGCATTGATCATTTTCAGCTTTTCCCCCCACTCCTTGAGTGGGGCAATGTTGATTCCTTCTTGTTGTGTAGAGCCCAAAAGGAGAGGAGCCAACTTCTCAAACAAGACTTGAAAGAGGGAAGCCAAGAAGGAACCCAAGACGATCTCTCCAATGGCCATGGGTGAATTGGTCACTGTAGAGAACAACAAAGGTGTTATGATGAAGCAAAGTTAAAACAAGCTAGTGGAGAGCGAAAACTACGAGTTATAGGAAGACCAAGACGTTCATTGACCAAAGAGAATAAAAAAACAGACCAAGACTTTTAAGAGACGCATACAAAAGGTTAGACAAATCAAAATAAATAGTTTTTTTGCCCAAGAGTGATTGTTTCGTCAATTGTTCTCCCTTTTCTTCAGATCTAGACTTTTCTTGTGGTAATTCAAAGTGCACATTTATTTTCATCAAAAACTTCATTGCTTGCGACTGATGTGTTGGCTTTTCTCGCATTCATATATTGTTAGAATCTTTATGATCCATTGTCATTTCTTTCTGCTTTATTGGTGAATATGCGATCAATGTAGGCTTTTACATGACAGTTACAGTGCTGAAAATTTGCATATGTTTAAGATATGATAACATTATCGATTCCTCCTTCAACATGAATGACCATGTAAAGAGATCAAAGGCAGCTAATTTTGTCTGTTCAATAAGGAAAATAAAGCACATGCCTAAACAAGAAAAAAGGGTCAAGCACACCACTAATCCATTAACCAAGTTGGTTTAGTTCGCTTTGCAAATAGTGGAGTAAAAAATCACCTGCTAACATTATATAATGTACTGAACATTATACTTTATGCATCAGAATAATGAACGGGAAATTTGTGTTCAGAGGACCATGATTTTCTTATCAAGTGATTCTAATTATCAACTATTACCTTAGCACCCTTCAGCAGATCATCGTTGCCCATCTTGCTACAACGTTTTAACACTGTAACTGCCACTTAAAGCCTACATTGTTCGCATATCCAGAATATGCGATCAATGAGCAGAATAGTTCGGAGAGCATGTGCTCTCCATCCAGCCTTTCGTCTGTTTATCTACATCTTTTTGTGCAGCAAGAAGGCATTCTCTCTAGAAACGTTCTTTAAACATTCTGTATTCTGAATCGTTCATAAAGACGTGAAGTTCACTCGGACATAACGTGCTCTCCATCAC
Organism: Eucalyptus brandiana; assembly: GCA_014182725.1. Classification (NCBI taxonomy): domain Eukaryota; kingdom Viridiplantae; phylum Streptophyta; class Magnoliopsida; order Myrtales; family Myrtaceae; genus Eucalyptus; species Eucalyptus brandiana. Next base: position 9,019,962 of record CM024669.1, read on the forward strand.
AAGCAATGGTGATCTGATGATTCCGACAAGTATGAAAAGATCGAACAAACAAGAAGGTTGCTTTCAACAATGTATTTCCTATTTACCTTGGATGAAAGCAATCCCTCTTTTATTTTTGTCTTCTATTGGTCTACAATTAAGAAAAAAATGACGAGTTTTATATAATTTGATAACATCATAATGTAAAATTCACAAGGAGATTAGAGCCATAATAATCTTTTTAACAATATGACTCTTTTTTTTTGGTCTGAGCGTTTTACTTCTTTCAGGTGGTGACTTTGTATTTTTTTTCCCTCTCCCTTCTCGCTATCATATCTTTTACTTTCTAGTAGAGGGAATGGGAATGCACGATCATAAACATTTACTTTTCATTCACAATTTTTTTTAATGAATTATTTCTAAAACATGTACTAAACCCTTAATTCGCCGATTACATGCATTATTGGACCCCAATCTCTTGGGCTCAAAGGGAAAATATATTATATATATATATAGAGAGAGAGAGAGAGAGAGAGAGAGAGAGAGAGAGAGAGATTAAATCCATGGAGTGATGTGTTCTTGGCTTCAGAGCCCCACCAATTCATTATATATCATAATTTTTTTGATGCGTTCAAAAATTAAAATTAAAAATGATCGACTAAAGATTCTTTAGTATACATTAGAACTTAAAAGGGGGAGTCGACAAATATAAGAAAGTTACACACTTTTAAGAGTGTACAATATAAAATGACAAGTTGAGGCTTTTAGGGTTGAATAGTATGCGAAGTCTATTTAATACCAGATTAATGTGCATTATAAAAGATGAATAACCTCAAAAAAATTTCCGATGTACAAATATCTTTTTTTTAAAAAACAAAACACAAGTCTATGCGTGTTCTTTTTATAAAAAAAAAAAAAATTGATTTTTGTAATTCAAAATTTAATTCTTTGTTGCGAATAGCTACACATTTTTCTGTCTTGAATGAAAATATATGGATTAGTTTTTTTGCGCTGAACTATCATCAGTTTTCGCACAACGAAAACAGGCCATCCACACGCAACACCCTTGGCGCTTCGGAAGGAACTACTTCACACGAAGTTTGGATTGCGACCCTATTGACTTGACTTGATTGATTACATTGGTACACCTTAAAAGAATACTAAATTTCAAACACCTTATCAAATCATCTGCCCTGCTTTGGTTGATGGTAAATCCACTATATCTATATGACAAGGACTTTTTATTATAAGAGTGGATATGTGAAAAGACACGACAAAAGATATTTGTTTTGTTTGGCAAGGCAAAATTATGGCAAACGTCCCGTGAATTTTTGCTTTAAGAGGATTGAAGCTATCTTCTTATACAATACCCATTGTTGCAAAACCCAATTTCATAGATTGAAATTCCCATGCGTTGACGGTGTAAAATAATCACTCAGCGAGCAGGATAAAATTACCGATTCCATTATGAATACTTCGATCTTGGGAGTACTGATCGTGTAAATCATTTCACGTCAGTTGTGTTTAGTAAAAGGAACAATGGAAGAGAGATAAAAACTTAATCATGATGTCCCAATATTACTATCTAACAAAATCTAAAATAACAATTTTTTGTTATTAAACTTTTTATTAAACTTGACATCAAGTATTTGACATCAACTTTAGTCCGATTATAGATAAGCATGAAATCGATTTAAGAACCAAAAGATTGTTGCTGTTGCATCAGTTTGAGGGAAAAAGAGAGCAAGTAGATAGATGTCTCTTACCGATTCCGTGCAGACTTCCCGGAGCAGACCAGGTGAATGGGGTTCAGATCAACGACAGCAATCCCGTGAGCAGGAGCGCTAGGTTTGGATGAGGAGGAAGAGAACACTGTTCGACGGTTCACGGTGAAAGCGCGTGAATTCAGCTACGGGAATGCGTGGCCAGCGCTTGCAATGACGAATGACAATATCGGTGGAGCTCCGACTAGAAGAGGTTTGTAGGGGATTGAACAGATCGGAGATGGTGATGATTGGCGACAATCAACACGACTGCAAGAAGTGACCTGGATGAAAATGGAGACTGCGGGCGTGAGTTTGATGCTGATGATGATGGTGGTTGAAGAAAAAGTGGGGCGGTGTGGCTTTAAGGAAAAGAGAAGGAGAACCAAGACGGATTCTGCCGTGTGTGTTTTTTTCTTAGAGGTTCCCATTTTTCTTTTCCTTTTATTTTACTCTTTTTTCCTTTGAAAAATAAATTCGAAGGAACCTAACGCCGTTTGTCAAAATTCCGGTATATGCTTATAAAATGCTTTAGCTTTAATCGCAATAATTTTTTTTATTTTTTTTGGAGGAAAACTGATTTCATTTTTTCCAAAAATATATGAAAACGACCTTAGAGCAAAATTTAGGTATCGACAAGATTTAACTATCAAATGGTTATTTCCGAGCTATTTATACTTGCTTTGGTAACTCGAGGTTCCTTAATTTTAGGAGGTGTGGGCTCATTGAATGATCCTTCCTGGACGTGGCTGTAATCGCTTGCTTATTGCCCGCGTTTCACCTCTCTTAGCATAGGAATGGCAGTGCAGGCCTGGATATTAAGATCTGTATCTGACTTCTAATCCTATATGGATTTTCCATTACATTCCTCTTGTTCTATCAAAGTAGTTTAAGTATTTAAAGTTTTTATGTTCTTGCATTTTACACGGTAAAGAGTAGAAACCCATATCAGCTGGACTTAAGAATGATGGAGAGAAATTTTGAGAGTCCAACCAAATTTCATGATTGGATAGATTGGATAATTTTTGTCATTAGTGCTTGGCATAACCTTAGTTTACCCCAGTATCTGAGGTATCATGGAGGCTATGTATATACTAAAACAATTATTGGATCATGTTCACCGATAGGGACCAAAGATCGGTCCCATATATGTTTAAACAAAATGATGGATCTGGGAGGACCTTGCATTAGCCTTTTTTGTCATCATATCCAATCAAGCATAGGATTAGGGACTTGACTCCTCCGAGGACCGAGCCCCCCACTATTGCACTAAATTGCATTTCATCCGCCAATTTTTAAAGGCTGAGAAACTACACACGGTTAATACAATCATATCCTCTTACTTGACTCGAATGAAAATGTTTGCCGTTTTTTATTCGAAATGAAGATAAGACCTATATGGTACTACTAACTGTTATTATAAAATTAACCCATATTATTTTGAATACTTATACCAATCATGTTTTAGACATCATAAGTTATAAGAATCAACAAGAGTTGAGAATCTAAATATGCACAGGCAGACCACATGGTGTGTGTGGACATGGGACATCTTATTTTGAGTGAATGCATGAATTAGTATTATACCTTTCATCTATTATTACTTTATATGAATTTGTACCATGTCTCGTTAATATGTGAAGTATTTATGCTAATTATAGTGATTCCAGAGAATTCACAATTTTGCACTATCAAAAGCTTGTGCAAAAATAATTGGAGACTTGAATTTATACTGTATAATGAATTTGAATCTGGACATCTATGTTCGAAGGTTCGGAATTATGTCAAACTCCACCATGACATGGTACATGTCACAGAGGATTTTGTAGCTAGCCATCTCGTGCCAACGTATGCCTTCCAAGCAGCTCCTTGATCATCAGGGGGCCAAAATTGCATCAAAGGATTGCCATTATGTTTGTTTTTTAAAAGCAAATTACCGAGGATACAACCAACAATGGCATCTTCTTTTCAGTCATACATCTACTACTCATCAATAATAGGCTAAGTTTGTCTATTCAATAAGGAAAACAAAATCAAGTGCTTTGGCAAAAAGAAAAGGCCCTCTGTTTCAAACTACATCCAAAGTCTTTTTTTCCCTTTCGGAGTAAGAATGTGAATATCATTAATAAGATGAGGTACGAAAGCTTAGGGGAATCCCTTAACATTTCAAAGAGAGTAATTATGCAAGACGATGGAGGAAGGAAGAGAAGCCGTAAGACATTTGTTTGGGAAGGCCTACATTGGCGGTAGAGTGAAACCCTTCCTCATACAACCTTTTGAATCCTACCCAACAAAATACTACGTCATACAAAAGTTACACTTAGTATCTTCTAAAGACAACCACTATGATATGACTACTACTATCGGTAGCCTATCTCTACAAACAAGCCAGCCACTAAAATTATGCTTGCTAATATCGCTAGTCCAAATTAATTGTCCATAGCCAATGCCTCCCATCTAAATTCTTTGTATATCTCTTTGCAATAGTATGTTTGGCTAAAGATTATAGATATTAGAGTAAGTCTTAGCTTGAGAATACATTGCCAAAACAAAGGGATGATTGATGAGGTCCCAAAACATGTGGCCCGTGAATACTTTATTCCAGAGTTTCAGATCAAGTAGGCCTAGTCCTTCGTCCTTTTGGTGATGAGCATACTACTTTCCATGCAATTTTGTGGGATCTATGAGTTTCAGCATTTCTTGACATAAGAATTGCCTAATCTAACTCGAGGACAATCTAAAGTCTTTGGTCTAACTCAAGGACATAATGAGCATTAAACATATGCTTTTCGATCTAACTCACACTTCTTGGCATATTGGGAAGACCAAGACTTTACTAGAACTCATCCACTTTCACATCCAGGAAGATTGAGATTTTGCGGGACTCAAAATGGTTTCATTGCTTCACCTTTCACATCCCTCTTCTTCCATCCCTATGTCTCTTTTTCCATTACTAGTAGATTTTCCACATGTTACATGTCTTGCTTAACGTTAACAATACTAGAAATTAGTATAAGAAGGAAGTAAGGAACCCGAAAAGATCTCTCCAATGGTCATGAGCGAATTACTAACTGAAGAGAACAACAAAGGTTGTGGTGAAGCTAACTGATACTGTGCTAATGGAGATAGAAGACTATAAACTCCAAGAAGACCAAGACTTTCACCTACCAAAAAGATTAAACAAAGACCAAGACTTTCAAAGATGCATACAAGAGGTTAGAGAAATCAAGATAAAATGCTTTTGGTGCACAAGTGCTTGTTTCGTAATATTTAGAGAACATCCCCAAAGACTTTGCTGGATATCATGTCCTTTTTAATCTGAAAAGGGAAGCAAAAGTAGAGAATTTCCAAGCATTATATATGGAAAAAAAAAAAAAGTGAAGCACTTTTAGAAAAAGTGATAAAGGGAGAGAAAATTTAATCAATTCCAAGAAGACCAAGACTTTGCAAAATAAAGTGATAAAGGGCAGGAAACTTTAATCAATTTTAGGAAGACCAAGACTTTGCAAAATAAAGTGATAATGAGAGAGAAACTTTAATCAATTCCAAGACGACCAAGACTTTACAAAATAAAGTGATGATGGGAGAGAAACTTTAATCAATTCCAGGAAGACTAAGACTTTGCAGGACACAAATTGACTTTGTTCCTTCACTTTTTACGTCCTCTGTCCATCCCTATGCGAATGTCTCCTTTCCTAATGTTGTAGAATTTCCAAGCCTTACATGTAAAATTGAGAATATTGTAACTTTCGTCCAACCCTTTTTCACTATTAATCATATTGGGTTTTCCATTCATTAATCTCTATTGTACTTGTCTATTAGAATTATGTGTAGGTTTTCATTTACAAGTTTAAGTTAGATAAAAGAAAAAAAAAAAGCAAATAAGAAAAAATAGTGAAAACTGAAAAGGGAAAAAAAAATCAGGAATGGGGTGACATAGAGAGCGCTGCCCATCCGCGGCCACCACCACGCCATTGTCATCAGCATCGCCGCACGATGACTCATTCCAACCCTGCGCTGCTGTCATAGTTGGCGCTACTAGCTGGACTAACCATCACAACCTATTATATTTAATTACCTAATGACCGACCTTACTTAATTTATATGTTTATTCACAATGGAAATAATGATTTTTAGGGTTTATAATTTCTCAGTTGCCTCGTAAAAAATTGAGTTCAATGTGGAAATCATATCAATTGATAGTGGATGTGAGATAGGCTCACATGCTTTGAGTTCATTCAAAAATTTTCTTACATTATGTGTCGAAGATTTCACGTGGGTTGGCCCACACTGGGCCAATGGCCATTACTAATTATGACACTTATTAAAAAAGACTTTACTTTTATATTATTTTGATTTTGGGTTTATATCACCAAAAACTCTAACTTAATACATCGATGATAAAATTTATCACAAATTAATTTTTTGGCCAAAAAAATTTGAAACTATTACATTTATGACAAATTTATCCTCTATTAATATACATTGAATTAGATTAATATCATGAAAAATCACAAATTAATATATATATGACAAAAAGAAGGTAAAATCATAAACTATTACACTTGTCAATTATCACGCGTCATTCAACTTAACAATTTAATGGTAAAATTTAATAGAAATTAATGAATGATAAATTTATCATAAAATTAATTGAAGGAAAATTTATGATTAGTATATCAGTTTGAAGTTTTCGTGATATTTAGTTATTAACCCTTTGCTTTATTTTTTGTGGGTGCAATGGAAAGTGGATGCTTGATTGGATTATACCAAACGTGCCTTTAAGGATGCTGAGATCGTGACATGCGGTTCTTCAACAGCAACAATCTCATTTAACAAAAAAGAAAAATCGAAAGAAAAATGTCGTATGTAGTTGCATTTTTCTGCCGTGTGTGTGTGTGTGTGTTTTTTTTTAAAGGTTCCCATTTTTCTTTTCCTTTTCTTTTACTCTTTTTTTCTTTGAAAAATAAATTCGAAGGAACCTAATGCCGTTTGTCAAAATTCCGGTATATGCTTATAAAATGCTTTAGCTTTAATTGCAATAATTTATTTTTTTTTGCAGGAAAACCGATTCCATTTTTTCCAAAAATATATGAAAACGACCTTAGAGCAAAATTTAGGTATCAACAAGTTTTAGCTATCAAATGGTTATTTCTGAGCTATTTATACTTACTTTGGTAACTCGAGATTCCTTAGTTTTAGGAGGTGTGGGATGGTTGGATGATTCTTCCTGGACGTGGATGTAATCGCTTGCTTATTGCCCGCGTTTCACCTCTCTTAGCATAGGAATAGCAGTGCAGGTCTGGACATTATGATCTGGATATGACTTCTAATCCTATATGGATTTTCCATTACATTCCTCTTGTTCTATCAAATTAGTTAAAGTATTTAAAATTTTTATGTTCTTGCATTTTACACGGTAAAGAGTAGAAACGCACAGTGGCTGGACTTAAGAATGACGGAGAGAAATTTTTAGAGTCCAACCAAATTTCACAATTGGATAGATTGGATAATTTTTGTCATTAGTGCTTGGCATAACCTTAGTTTACCGAAGTATCTAAGGTATTATGGAGGCTATGTATATACTAAAACAATTATTGGATCATGTTCACCGATAGGGACCAATGATCGGTCCCACATATGTTTAAACACAATGACGGATCTGGGAAGACCTTGCGTTGGCCTTTTTTGTCATCATGTCCAATCAAGCATAGGATTAAGGACTTGACCCCTCCGAGGACCGAGCCCCCACTATTGCACTAATTTGCATTTCATCCGCCAATTTTTAAAGGCTGAAAAGCTACACACGGTTAATACAATCATATCCTCTTACTTGATTCGAATGAAAATGTTCACCGTTTTTTATTCGAAATGAAGAGCACTTAAGACCTATATGGTACTACTAACTGTTATTATAAAATTAACCCATATTATTTTGAATACTTATATCAATCATGTTTTAGATATCATAAGTTATAAGAATCAACAAGAGTTGAGAATCTAAATATGCACATGCAGACCACACGGTGCGTGTGGACATGGGACATCTCGAGGGGTTTTACCCCCTTGCGAACTTTTGTGTGTGAGATAGAGGGAGAGAGCCATCATATCACGTTAAGTTGGAGTCTTGCACGATCTTGCTTTCTTAAAGCAAAATTCGTTTCTCTTTTTTGAGTGGGTTTGTCTTTCATGATCTTGCTTTCTTAAAGCAAGATAAGATTCTCTTTTTTGAGTGGGAAGACTAAACCAATTTGATGTTGAAAAATTTCTTCACAACGGATCAAGATTAACTACCATTTTAGAACTTTGGAAACAATTCAACCTACTTATTTTGAGTGAGTGCACGAATTAGTATTATACCTTTCGTCTATTATTACTTTATATGAATTTGTACCATACCTCATTAATATGCGAAGTATTTATGCTAATTATACTGATTATGGAGAATTCACAATTTTGCACTATCAAAAGCTTGTACACAAATAATTGGAGACTTGAATTTCAACTGTGTAATGAATTTGAATCTGGACATCTATGTCTGAAGGCTTGAAATTATGTCAAACTCCACCATGACTTGGTACATGTCACGGAGGCTTTTGTAGCTAGCCATCTCGTGCCAACCTATGCCTCCCAAGCAGCTCCTTGAGCATCAGGGGGCCAAAATTACATCAAAGGATTGCCATTATGTTTGTTTTTTAAGAGCAAATTACTGAGGATACAACCAACAATGGCATCTTATTTTCAATCATACATCTACTACTCATCAATACTAGGCTAAGTTTGTCTATTCAATAAGGAAAACAAAATCAAGTGTTTTGGTGAAAATAATAGGTCTCTGTTTCAAACTACATCCAAAGTTTTTTTTTTTTTCCTTTCAGAGTAAGAATGTGAATATCGTTAATAAGATGAGGTACATAAGCTTAGGGGAGGAACGTGAATATCGTTAATAAGATAAGGTACAAAAGCTTAGGGAAATCCCTTAGCATTTCAAAGAGAGTAATTATACGAGATGATGGAGGAAGGAAGACTAGCCATAAGACATTTGTTTGGGAAGGCCTACAATGTTGGTAGAGTGACACCCTTCCTCGTACAACTTTTCAAATCCTACCCAATAGAAGATGAGACTCAATTGACTTGTTTTGAAACCATCTATAGCTGCGTTCCATCCAAATACAATAGATAGTCACTAAGAAAGACAGATTGAGGAGTCTCATCCCCAAGTTTTTGTCCTTGGTGGCCCCAATCATCTATTGAAGTTCCAAATTCCAACCTCGTACAAAACCCCAAATGTCATTTTGTGCCAAAACACTACATCATACAAAAGTTACACTTAGTATCTTCTAAAGACAACCACCATGATGTGACTACTACTATTGGTAGCATATCTCTACAAACAAGCCAGCTAATAAAATTATGCTTGCTAATATCGCTAGTCCAAATTAATTGTCCATAGCCAATACCTCCTATCTAAATTCCTTGTATATCTCTTTGCAACATGTTTGGCTAAAGATTATAGATATTAGAATAAGTCTTAGCTTGAGAATACATTGCCAAAACATAGGGATGATGACGGATGATTGATGAGGTCCCAAAACATGTGGCCCATGAATACTTTATTCCAAAGTTTCAGATTGAGTAGGCCTAGTCCTTCATCCTTTTTGTGATGAGCATACTACTTTCCATGCAATTTTGTGGGATCTATGAGTTTCAACATTTCTTGGCATAAGAATTGCCTATTCTAACTCAAGGACAATCTAAAGTCTTCGGTCTAACTCAAGGACATAATGAGCATTAAACATACGTCTTCGATCTAACTCACACTTCTTGGCATATTAGGAAGACCAAGACTTTACTGGAACTCATCCACTTTCACATCCAGGAAGATTAAGATTTTGCAGGACTCAAAATGGTTTCATTGCTTCACTTTTCACACCCCTCTTCTTCCATCCCTATGTCTCTTTTTCCATTACTAGTAGATTTTCCACATGTTACATGTCTTGCTTAAAATTAACAATACTAGAAATTAGTATAAGAAGGAAGTAAGGAACCCGAAAAGATCTCTCCAATGGTCACGAGCGAATTACTAACTGAAGAGAACAACAAAGGTTGTGGTGAAGCTAACTGATAAAGTGCTAATGGAGATAGAAGACTATAAACTCCAAGAAGACCAAGACTTTCACCTACCAACAAGATTAAACAAAGACCAAGACTTTCAAAGATGCATACAAGAGGTTAGAGAAATCAAGATAAAATGCTTTTTGTGCACAAGTGCTTGTTTCGTAATATTTAGAGAACATCCCCAAAGACTTTGCTGGATATCATGTCCTTTTTTAATCTGAAAAGAGAAGCAAAAGTAGAGAATTTCCAAGCATTATATATGGAAAAAAAAAAAAAGTGAAGCACTTTTAAGAAAAAGTGATAAAGGGAGAGAAAATCTAATCAATTCCAAGAAAACCAAGACTTTGCAAAATAAAGTGATAAAGGGCAGGAAACTTTAATCAATTTTAGGAAGACCAAGACTTTGCAAAATAAAGTGATAATGAGAGAGAAACTTTAATCAATTCCAAGACGACCAAGACTTTATAAAATAAAGTGATGATGGGAGAGAAACTTTAATAAATTTCAGGAAGACCAAGACTTTGCAGGATACAAATTGACTTTGTTCCTTCACTTTTTACGTCCTCTGTCCATCCCTATGTGAATGTCTCCTTTCCTAATGTTGTAGAGTTTCCACGCCTTACATGTAAAATTGAGAATACTGTAACTTTCGTCCAACCCTTTTCACTATAAATCATATTGGGTTTTTCATTCATTAATCTCTATTGTACTTGTCCATTAGAATTATGTGTAGGTTTTCATTTACAAGTTTAAGTTAGATAAAAGAAAAAGGGCAAAAAGAAAAGCAAATAAGGAAAAATAGTAAAAAACTGAAAAGGGGAAAAAAATCAGGAATGGGGTGACATAGAGAGCGCTACCCATCCCACAGCCACCACCACCCCATTGTCATCAGCATCGCCACAAGATGACTCATTCCAACCCTGCGCTGCTGTCATAGTTGGCGCTAGTAGCTGGACTAACCATCACAACCAATTATATTTAATTACCTAATGAATGAACTTACTTAATTTATATGTTTACTCACAATGGAAAGAATGATTTCTAGGGTTTACAATTTCTCAGGTGCCTCGTAAAAAATTGAGTTCAATGTGGAAATCATATCATTCGATAGTGGATGTGAGATAGGCTCACATGCTTTGAGTTCATTCAAAAAAATTTCTTACATCCTGTGTCGAAGATTTTACGTGGGTTGGCCCACACTGGGCCCATGGCCATTACTAATTATGACACTTCTTAAAAAACGCTTTACTTTTATATTATTTTGATTTAGGGTTTATATCACCAAAAACTCTAACTTAATACATCGATGACAAAATTTATCACAAATTAATTTTTTGACCACAAAAAATCCAAACTGTTACATTTATGACAAATTTATCTTCCGTTAGTATATGTTAAATTAGATTAATACTACGAATTGGTACATCTATGATAAAAATAAGATAAAATCATAAACTATTACACTCATCAACTATCACACATAATTTAACTTAGCAATTTAATAGAAACTAATGAATGATAAATTTATCATAAATTTATCAATTTAAAATTTTTAATAATTTTTGACGCCTAAAATTTTGATTAGTTTTTTAATTAGGCCTTTTTTTAGATAATAATAACAATAAAAACAACAAAAAATAAACAAAGACAAAAAAAAAAGCAGCCCCTCTTCTCCTTTCTTTCCTCTCGCGCGGGCCCTCACGGCCCGGCCCGCGTGACCCGGCCCAGCCGCCTCTCTCCTTCTTCTTCCTTCTTCCTTCTTCCTCCCCTGCGCCTCTGCAACTCACAGGCGGAGGATGCCGACGCGCGAAGGACGAGCTAGGGCAGAGCGAGGAGCCTCTGCCGGTGGCTGAGAGGACGCGGCACTGAAGGCGAGCACGCCTCCGTGGATGCGGAAGAACTGACGCCGATTCGAGCGGCGGAGGAAGGCCAGTCGGCGCACCAGGGACCGCCGGCCTAGTCACCGCCGACCGGCCCCTCCGCGCCTATAAATAGGGCACCGGAGGGGAAGGGAAGGCAAAGGCACCAACGACGCGAGTAAAGATCGTAAGCAGGCGAGCTTCGAAATCCTCCCCCGAGAGGCCCAAACGCTCGCAAAGCCTAGATCCAAAAGCTCGCGGTTGGAGGAAGGGCGGCCGGAGGAGAAGACGCCGAACGAGCCGACCAGAGGAGGTCTCGAAGGCCGGATTGTTATCCGGGTAGGGTTTTTACGAACCGGGTCGTCAAGCGGGTCGGATCCGCGTAGGGTTTTCAAGATTCGGGTCGCGGCTACTGAGTTGGGTCGGACCCGGGTCTTCGTTCGGGTAGGGTTCTGGCTAGGCCGGGTAGCCGTTGGGCTGGAATATTTTGTGAAAACGGGCCAAAAATTGGTTTGGGCTTTTACGTTTAAAAGGAAAAAATCCCAGGCTTGGGTCGACGATCCGGGTCGGTCCCAACCTAGGATCCCGACCTGGATCTTTTTTTAATATTTTAATATTATAGTTAATTGAAAAATAATAATTTAATAAAAATAAAAAATAATTTATTTTCCAAAAAATAAAAATAAAATATAAAAAATGTCTCATATTTTCCAGAAAAGCCAAAAAGTCAGAAAAAGCCAAAAATAATATTTATATTTTCAAAAAAAGAACAAAAAATAAAAAGAACCATTTTATGTCCAAAAATGCGAAAAAGTCTAAAAAATGTGATGTCTTCCACAAATGCATGGAAAATCCGCGTCTCCAATCCTAATTTCTCGGTTAAGTATAAGCAAATATTTCTTTTAATATTTCGCTTGGGTTTCTAATCGACCCACTCCAATTGATTAGTGGCGATTCTATTTTAAAATTAACCTATATGCAAAGTCATGAAATGATGGGTGTGGAAGAGCTTGTCTAAGCCTAATAGTCTCTACAAGTGCCTGCCCTAATCAGGTGTCGAGAAAAGAGGTTGCGGCAATGATCAAAAAATTAATTGAAGGTAAAATTATGATTAGTGTATCAGGGGTTTTCGTGAAATTAAGTTATTAACCCTTTGTTTTATTTTTTGTGGGTGTAATGGAAAGTGGATACTTGATTGCATTATACCAAACGTACCTTTAAGGATGCTGAGATCGTGACATGCGGTTCTTCAACAGCAAAATAAAAATCGAAAGAAAAATGTCGCATGTAATTGCATTATGAGCTAGCTTCACAATGACCACAAAGGGCCATTTCTTTTATTTTTTCTTTTCATTCCTCAATAGGGTAGCCAAAAGGCCCAACAGAATCTCCTTACAATGAACCCACTTTTAATATTATATAAACCAGAAGGGGCATCGTGTAATCAGCCATGTTTCCAAAAATCTTGTCCACTTATTATCTTCCTACTCTTTTTTTTTTATATGATTTGGACTAAGCATATCTAATATGCCAAATTAGATATGCTTAGTCCAAATTTTTAAAAAATAAAAGAAATGGCCCTTTGTGCTCATTTCTTTTGTTCTCTAATTCATATGCATTGTTGTTATTGAGCGAACAATTTATTTTACCGAGTGATTCACCAATTGCAATTTCTTTTTAGAAGTGTACATGTGTTGCAATCTTACTTGGGATTGGCAATGTGATCTATCAGCTTCGGACAGGAGTAGCACGGGCTAAAGTATAACCTCTCAAAGATTTATAAGTGAAATCTAGTTTGTTGATGACTGATAATCAGTAAGAATGAATATAGGTTTAGTCTAAACCGAACTACTATGATATCTTCATGCCACTCTTCTATCTCCTGCTATTCATCTTCGTATTTGTTTGATAGAAGTTTACTGCACTTGATATCATTAATTTATTCTTGCATATATTAAACTATCCTTGCATGCATCAAACTACATTCTAATAATTTCACAAAATTTATCAAATCTTGTTTATTCGCCTGTTCACTCCACTCTGAATTGCGTATTTAGCCATAACATATATTGGATCGTAGAGCAATTAACTATGAGCATAATCAAGCTCATGATTTTCACAACTCACAACTGTGAAATAAAATTGCCACGTGTCTTCGTGGTAATTTTTCTTTTATGAAAGGACAAAGAAAAATTTTTCTTTTCTTTTCTTTCGGTGAATTAGAATAAATAAATAAATAAGTAAAAAATGACATGAATTAATATGAGGTCCGTTCTTGGCAAAATTATGTTGATTCGACACCGCCCACGTAATAATGTAATCAGCCCAATTAGACGTGCATAATTTCATACACATAAGCACCATTTACCACTTTTGGAAGATCTCTCTCCCAATTAAATTCCTATCTCCATTTATTATAGTTGTGTAATTTCTTCAAGTAATATCCATGTCTTTCTTCAGCATCTACCAAATTAAGTTTCAGCGCTCACAATGAAAAAAGTAAAAGCACAAATCAACGAGATTAGTCGCCATTAATTAGCAATCTGAAGCATTTCTTAGAAGGAAAATTACATGATTAAATAATATTTTATTTCTTGCAACGCTTAAAATTGAATTTTTTTTTTGGCGGAACTTTAAATTGTATTTACTATCATGCTTTTCTGAATAAACTTGCTAACCTAAAGTAGTTATTCTTTGGCCAACTTTGATTGGGAAATTTGTCAATTTTGAAATTGACCACGAACGAAATTATTATTATTCTGGACTCGAAGCTAATTATCCCATAGAGCCAAACATAATCTATGTACGTACTTCGAGTAATTTAGAGCCAATGAATATGAAATAGGATAATTGGCACCGCGTAAATTATGTTCTTCTTCGACCAAAAAAAAATTATGCTCTTTACATAATTTGGTCCGCACTACATTGAGTAATAGGTAAAGTCTGTTTGATGCAAGATTAACGCGCATTCTAAAATATGAACAATCTGAAATACTTTCTCCATGCGGAAATTTATCTTTCTGACAAGACACGAGTCCATGAGTGTTCTTTTTCTAACAAAATTGATTTTCATAGATCAATATATGTTGTACGACTTTTTGTTGTATCAGTGAATAAGTGAAAACTCATGACAAATGCTGTTCATTTTGTTGAAAATATCCTCTGTAAAATTTTTCATGTCATCCGATGATGCATTCTAAGTACAATTACAAAAATGCCTACTTCCATGACATCATTCTTTGCATTACTCTTAATTGGGAGAAAAACACTAGAAGTGTTAAAATATTCGTATGACGCTCACTTAAGTGCCGAACTTATTTTTTCGCTCACTTGAGTGTCACGAATTTGAAAAATTACTTAGTTAAGTGTCAACTCCGATTAACTTGCCAAAAAATCCAACGCAGACGCCAATTGTGTAATGTGATGACATTGGTTGTTCGACATGTTTTTGCCAGCGTGACGTGAACAATATTTTAATATTATAAATATTAATTATTATTTTTGAATTTTCTATTATTATTATTATTATTATTTTTTTTTTTTTGGCTTTTTTTCTTTAGGGTTGGTGAGGGTCATTGATGACCCTTGTCGGCTATGAAACTCTTGCCTAGATTGGGTGAGGGCCGCCTTGCCCTCAGCCATGAAGGCCCTAGGTGAGGTTGTTGGGGCCTCATCGGCAGCTGGCGAGGCCATGAGGGCCCTCACCAACTTTGAGCAGCTATAGGTGACACTGCCTTGCCCAGGGCAATCAAGGTCACATACCCCCACCCATGGCCTTCACGATAGATTTAGGTGAGGGTAGCCTTGCCCTCACTGTGAAGGCCCTAATTAAGGGCATTGTGGCCTTGTTGGCCACAGGCAACACCACCTAGAGCTAGCAAGGGCATTGCGATCTCGCTGGCTACGGGCAAAGCTGTTGGCGGTGACCCTTGTCGGCCCTAAAGAAAAAAAAAAAAAAAAAAAAAAACCAAAAATTAAAAATTAAAAATTAAGAAAATTTAAAAATTAAAGAAAATTAAAAGTTCTACGTAGGACGTTTGGTTGGAAGTAGCACTTAAGTAAACAATTTTACTCCGATGTGGCACTCAAGTGAGCAAAAAAAAAAAAAAAAAAAAAGTTTTGACACTTAAGTAAGTGCTGTACGAAAGTTTTGGCACTTCTAGTGTTTTCCCCCTCTTAATTAGAAGAATGTGTCTATGATGCAGCTAATTCTCATATTAATCATAAAATTATTATATTATGCTGTGAGGCTAACGTCACTGTCAATAAGCTGTGGCAAAGAATTAAAAGAAAAAAAAAGATTATTTGTTTGGCAACGTGAAATTATGGCAAACATGACTTTCCCGTGAGTCTTTGCTGAAGAACGAAGCAGAGGCAATGACTCTTCTCCTGGAGCCTGGAGCAACCAAGACTCGCTCCACATGATTTTATTGTTAGGCAAAAGCACGACCTAAATGAGTAAGGACAAGCAATTTCTTTCTTTGAGCTGAGGCTTGCTCGGGCGCTATTATTCATGTGAAGAAAGCATAACATTTTCCAAAGAAAAAAATTATACTCCAGGGTGGCATGAATTTTATTGCTCGATTCCCGACTTGGTCCGTCCTGGCTTGCCCATTGAATAGTTCTATAGATAATTAAAGTGTAGTCGCAGCCAAAACTCTTTTGATCTAATTACCCGAATCGTATGTCAAGTCTAATGACGGCCCACTTCTTGCCTCCGAAGTCTGAAGCACGGTGTTAGGGCTACCTACTATTACAATTGTCAAAATCTGGTGGAATTTGCATTTAACTATGAGCACCCGAAACATTTTGAATTACATAAATTGACTTAAAATCTTCCTATTCTTTCAAATTTTAATTTTAATTTCATATTATAAAATTTGAAAAAGAATATGTTTCAGGGAACTAAGTAGGAACTCTTCCCCCACCCCCCCCGGTCCCCTCCTTTCCCCCTTTTTGGTATTAAGCTAGGAACTCCATTAAGGTTAATATATGAGCTCCAAGGTATCAAATATCACTTCACATGCAAAATCTCGATATTAGAGGCCTTTACTTATTTGGAGCCTGCTTCAAGTATTAAGATCAGTTGATTGCGATGAATCACGCTTATGTTATGTCAAATTTTTTGGGAGTATCATGATAATGAAAGGTTGACTTGTCATTATGTTTTGACATTCGCATATTTTGAAGTTCCGCAAAAGCCTTTTTTCTTTTTTGACAAGGGCAAAATTTTTCAAAAGTTATTTTAACCTTAGCAAATGATATTCCTAATTTATGAATATCCTTATATCATCGATTTACATTTATAAATTAGTAAATCACGCGGTATTGTTAGAAATATCAATCAATTTAAGCCATTGGAGACAGATATTATTCAACTCAATCATGTAAAGTATTAATACATATTGTAAAGAAAAAATAACAGGATTCACCACACTTTTTATGAAGGCAACTAATTTGGGTTGACTAGATGAAGATAAGTGCTTTAAAGGCATCTAAAATTCTTACAGATAGTTGAGAAAAGAATGCGTATTAATTGCATAAAAAGATTTGACCCAAAAAAAAAAATGCTTAAAAAGAGAGACAAATAAAAAAATGAAAAAAAATGAAATACCTTTACCAAAAAAGAAAAAAAATGAAAAGAATAACCTTTTGTTTTATTTTACGTTAATCGGAATTCATCTTACTAAGGCCCTAGACATTTTCTTTAATTGCCCCATCTTTCGTCAATATAGTTATTTTGATTGAATCACAGTCATTGTATTGAACTCTTCAAGTTCAACCAAAAGATTGGTATATGGAACGTGAGATGAAAATGGGAACAAAAAGAGAAAATGAAAATAGGATGAGAAAATCAGATAGCCCCCGTACATATTACTTTGTCGTGCGAAATAGACAATTACAAGAGTAATCAAATATGCAAATTATACACATACTCGACTGCAACCGAAAATCAACAAGAAGACATATCAGGGTATTTCCCATTCCAAGTCTAAAAAATTTGATTCTTTTGATGACAGTCTTTCCTAAATAGCCCTTCTGATTCTCTTAATGCAGAACCATGGGGGACCGCTAATCGCTAATGATTGTGGCCTACTAATACTAGCTGATATTCTACTAACGTGAGGTCTCGAGGATAAACCAGTAGTGACGATAGTGCTTGAATCTTGTCTTGTCCGTGACGGGAGCTTCGGCAGCTTGGTGGGGTTATAGTGACAGGACTTGCCTACCCAAGATAAATGGTTGCGAGTGGTATTGAATGACGGCCTTCTCACAATCTTAAATCAAAATACATTGCGGCAAATGTGAGGCATTCATGATGACTTAACAGGGCGACAGAGCATAGTTCTCCCCAATTGCTTCTCTCCGCCTTTCCTTGACAACAAAGAAAAAGAAAATGTGCTTTGAGATGGTGTGGGAATTTAAATAGAAGAGAGATGGACTTTGAACTTTGACAACGAAGTCAGATTTAATCAGATTATAATCTGCAGGGTTCATTCAAATTTAGTTGTCATATTCGCCAACTTGAAAACACCTGTTTTAAATCCTATTTTGGTATCTTCACAGTGCTGATCCTGGAAGTAAGAAAACTTCTTAGGTTGACTTTGAATATAGATCTCAATAATTGACATCATAATATAGATAAATCTTTTAGAACATGTTAACATAAATTTTTTTAGAGCATATCAGTACACCTACCAAAATAAATAGTCTATTGTTTTTCTTTTGCCAAGTTGCAAAAGATGAACATAATCACATGTTGCTTACCTCAACATTGCGTGCATTTCATCCTCCCGAGAGATTTTGCCAACTACAGATGATAGTAGGATATTCTGCAAGACAGGCATAATAGAGCGAATTTATCTCACTGTCTAGGGCATAAGAAAAAAAAAATATTTGCAAGAGAATACAACAACCACTGAAATTGCGGAAAAATATCAATATAAGAGCAATGATTCTTCATGATTCTCACACAAAGCATAGTACATTTCCGTTTACAATTTCTTTGGAGTGTCATCCAAGTGCAATGATAAACAATTTTTGGGCATCACACAAAGTTCTAGATATATCATCAATATAGACTGCCACATTTGATGATTCCCAATTCCACAAGTGGAAAGAAAAGCAATTTTTGGTCATCACACAAAGTTCTAGATATATCATCAATAGAGACAGGCACATCCACGCATCATAATTCCAGCACTGTGATCAAGTCCATCCAAGTATTATTTGTTTTAAGGAATAGTCACTTGTATGAAACTATAGTTGACATTGTGTACCACATTAGCATTATAACCATTCCATTGCTTACTTCCTTGTCAAACAAAACAGAGCTACTGAAATGATGAACTATGAACTTTGACAAGTAAGTCGGATTTAAGTGGATTATGATCTGTAGGGTTCACTCAAATTTAGTTGTCATAATCGCCAACTCGAAAACACCCGTTTTAAATCCTATTCTTTGCATCTTTATGACAGCTGTTGCTGTTGTAAGTAAGAAACCTTACGATAAACCTTACTGTTGGAAGTAAGAAAGCTTCTTCGTGTGACTTTGAAAATAAACCTCGATAATTTACATCATGATACAGATTAATCATTAAGAGCATGTCTAAAAAAAAAAAAAAACAGTTTAGAGCATATCAGTACACCTACCCAAATAAATAGCCTTTCGTTTTTCTTTTGTCAAGTTGCAAAATCTGAACATAAGCACAACATTTGCCCACCTCAACAGTGTTTGCGTTCGATCCTCCTGAAGGATTTTGCCAAATAAAGATGACATTGGGATATTCTGCAAAACAAGCACAGCCCATAGAATTCAGGCTACTGAGCTAGGGCATAAAAAAAGATATTTGGAAGACAAAACATAACAAACGCTGAAATTTTAGAACAATATCAAGATATGAGCAACAATTCTTCATGATTCTCCATAAGTGGAAAGATAAGCAATAGTTGGGCATCAAACAAAGTCCAAGATATATCATCAGTCCATAGAGGCACATCCATGCATCACAATTCCAGCACTGCAAGCAAGTCCATGTAAGTATTATTTGTTTTGAAGAATAGCCACTCATATGAAACAATGGTGGACTTGCTGCACTGCCTTAGCATATTATAACCATTTCATTGCGTGCTTCCTGTCAAACAAAAGAGAGCAACCCAAATATCTAGCTGGTTTGTGGCTAATTAGGTGAAGCTTGTCCATGGAAAAACATAACCTTTCTAGCATTAAATTGAGGATTCATGATGGAATTGGATCTTGAAGCAGCAGCGGTAGGACAAGTGTGGAAGAAAGAAAGAAGTCCAAACTATTACCTAAAGAATTAAAATTAGACATTGGAGAGAAATCTTCTTATTGAATTTGAACTCGATCAACTACAATGAATGGGATTTCTTGGATGAGGTGCCAATAGTGCCCATTGAATTTTGAGCACTAATCTTTCAGAATTTCACATTGCATTATGCCGAATACTTGAAGGAGGGAGCAAAGCCATCCCGTGGCAAGTACCAGTAACCTATAAAAGATAGCTGTTTGAGAGAGGAGAGATGGCTATGAAGACCACTTGATAATCTTTCCACATTCCTTATATTTCTCATCCAAAGAGAATCAGAGACAAAGGAAGCAGAATACTCCACGCTTTTTACATCCTCCATTGTTGATAGTCTTTCCACAGTCCTCATATTTCTCATCCAAAAGTCTGAAATAGGACGAGAAATTAGTCCTGAATAAAAATGATCTTTCATGCATAATGAAGAATTACAAGAGTGATCTAATAAAATTATATGCACACCTAATTGACTGCAACAAAAAATGAACTGGCATACCCTGTTGATTATTTTTATTTTTTGATGGCTGGAAAACTCCTATGATTATGTTAACTAACAAGTATGGGAGATTGCTAATCACTGGCAATTGACACTTATTGCTACGGCCTGATATTCTACAAATGTGACGTCAGGAGATCGAATGACTTGGTATGGGCTGATAACGCTGAAGAATGATTATCTGGAACACTCGATATGCAATAACCATTAAACATAAATCATTTGATCCTGGAACTATCACTACACAGATTAGGAAAGATCTTTGAGACTGGGTTGCCTGTTAAAAATGTAAGAGCGCTAAGTCACGATTGGGTGGATGAAAGGCAGGGTCTGTAGAGTAACCCAAGCAAGGTTTTGTGAAGATTAATTGTGACGGGAGCTCCTTCTTGCAATTTTCAATCAAAATACTTCATGGCAAACGTGAGACTTTTGGGATTACTCAACAGAGAAACAAAGCATAGTCTCCCTAATTGCTCCTCTCCGCCTTTCCCTTACAACAAAGAAAATGAAATGTCCTCTGAGATGGTGTGAGAATTTAGATAGAAGAAAGATGAATTGTGAACTTTAACAAATAGATTATAATCTGCAGGGTTCATTGAAATTTAGCTATCATATTCGCCAACTTGAAAACCTGTTCTAGATCCCATTTTTGCATCTTCACGATAGCTGTTATTCAAAGTAAGAAAGCTTCTTAATTTGACTTTGCATATAGACCTTGATAATAAACATCATGATAAAGATTAATCTTATTTAGACCATGTCACCAAAAAAAAAAAAAAAAAAAAAAAAGCATATCGATGCACCTACCAAAATTAATACTTTTTCTTTTGTCAGGTTGCAAAAGATGTTAATAAGTACATCAGTTGCCTACCTCAACAGTGTTTGCATTTGATCGTCCCGAGAGATTTTGCCAGACACAGATGACAGTGGGATATTCTGCAAAACAAGCACAGTCAATAGAATTTAGGTCAATGAGCTAGGGCATAAGAAACAGATATTTGGAAGAGAAAATACAGCAAATGCTGAAATTGCAGAACGATATCAATGTGAGAGCAACAATTTTTCATGATTCTCACGCAAAGCATAGTGCATTTCCATTTACAAATTCTTTATGTGTCATCCAAGTGCAAAGATAAGCAATTTTTGGCCATCACACAAAATTCTAGATATATAATCAATATAGACAGACACATTTGATAGATCATAATTCCAGCACTATGAGCAAGTTCTTGCAGGTATTATTTGTTCGAGGAATAGTCATTGGCTGCACCACGTTAGTATTATAACCATTTCATGGCATACTTCCTTGGTAAACAAAACAGAGCAACCCAAATGTCAATATTGGACCTTTAGCAGCTGGTTTGTGGACATTTATGTGAAGCATGTCCACGGAAAAACATGAACATTTTAGCATTGAGTTGAGGAAACGGAATGGAAATGGATCATGGAGCAGCAGTAGCTAAATGACAAGTGTGAAAAAAGAAAGAAGTCCGAATCATTACCCGATGAACAAAACTTAAGACAGTGGAGAGAAATCTTCTTGTTGGATCCGAACTAGATCAATCACAATGAGTGGGATTTCTTGGATGAGGTGCCAATAGTCTCCGGCAAGAGAGGATCCATCCTTCGGAATCTCACATTGAATTATGCGGAATACTTTTGAGGGAGGGAGGGAAGCCATCCTCTGACAAGTACCGGAGCTTTGAGCAACATGGAAAATATAACTGTTTGAGGGAGGGGAGATGGCCGTGAACACCAGTTGATAGTCTTTCCAAATTCCCCATATTTCTCATCCAAAATTCTGGAATGGGATGATCAATCAATCCTGAATAACAATTGCTTTTCATGCATAATGAACAACTATTAGAGTGATTAGACAAATAAAATTTTATGCACACCCACCCAACAGCAACCAAAAATGAGCAAACAAGACAGGAACTGGGAGACTGCTTTATTATTGTCAGGAATTAGTGGCCGTTTTGATGGTTTTCCTCTCACTAAAAAACTCTTATGGTGATGTCAACTAACGAGTATGGGAGATGACTAATCACTGGTATGGGTTGATATTCTACAAAAGTGAGGTTGGGAGATTCGAATGACTTGGTACAGGCTGATAACGCTTAAGAATGATTGTCTGCACCTGTTGGTATATTAGGAATGCTAGAAATGCAGTAATCTTCAACCATAAATCACTTGATCTTGAAATTATACAGGTTTAAAAAGCTCTTTTAGACTGTATTTCCTGTAAAAATGTAAGAGAGCTGGATCATGATTGGGTGGACGAAAGGCAAAGTGTGTAGAGTAAACCTTAGCTAGGTTTTGTGAAGATTAACTGTGATGGCTCTTACATTGAAGGAACCAAACATGCTATTGTTAGGATTATGGCTAGAAATGAAACAGGGGAGATGATTGCCTGTAGGGGTGTGGTGGTGCAAGCTAGATCTGCAAAGGAGGCTGAATTACTTGCTGTTTGAAAGAGCATTGCAGTAACTAAAGAAAAAGCTAAACCAAGGTAGTAATGGAGCTGAATGCAGCTGTACACAAGGATATCATCAATTTTCCCAAACAGTGCAGTCAAAGACTAAAGGACACTCCTGCTAGGATTCAAGAGGCTAAAGATCATTTTGCAGCTCTGAATTTTAGTTGTATTTCACGGAAAGCAAATTCTTGTGCCCATTAGGTAGCTTTGCCAAAATTGGGATCTGCATCCGCATCCCCCATCCTTCTTATCACATTTGCTTATCAACCGAGAGTTGCTGGAGTAAAAGAAAAAACCCCATTGAGGACCCACATGACACACCCAAATGTCAGTCTCTTGACCTTCAGTGGCCGGTTTCTGGAAATTCTATAAGAAACATCTCCACGCGAAAAAATCAATCTGTATTAAGCATCGAAATGAAGAACAGAACAATATTGATGTCTTCAAACCCAAAAACTGACCCCCAACCCCAGAAAGCTGACTTTAGGTGGACCAACGAATTGTGGCAGCTAGCAGATGGAAGTGAAAGAATGAAAGAAGTTATAAGAATTACCTAAAGAGGAAAAGTAGTCAACGGAAATAAATCTTTTGTCATGGCTGGGGTGTGATCAATTTCAATTAATTATATCCAAATGCCACCAATGTAGATGAGAGGGAGCTTTTGGATGAGGGCCAATAGTTGCCAGTGAGTTTTGAGCATTGCTCTTTCAGAATCTCGCATAGAAATATCTCCAGAATTTGGACAGATCATAGTCTTATTGCTCTTTCTGCCTTTCCTTGACGACAAAGAAAAAGAAAATGTGCCCTGAGATGGTGTGGGAATTTGAATAGAAAGATGAACCATGAACTTTGACAAGGAAGTGAGATTTAAATGGCTTATAATCTGCAGGGTTCGTTCAAATTTAGTTGTTACTTTTGCCAACTCGAACACCTGTTTTAAATCCTATTCTTTTGCATCTTTGCAGAAGCTGTTAGTGTTGGCAGTAAGAAAGCTTCCTTGTTTGACTTTGGATATAGACCTTGATTATTGACGTATGATACATATTAATCTTTAAGAGCACCTCACAAAAAAAAAAAAAAAGAGAAGAAAATAACAGTTTAGAGCATATCAGTGCACCTACCAAAATAAATTGCCTTTTGTTTTTGTTTTGTCAAGTTTCCAAAGATAAACATAAGCACATTAGTTGCCTGCCTCAACAACGTTAGCGTTTGATCCTCCTGAGAGATTTTTCCAAATAAAGATGACAGTGGGATATTCTGCAAAACAAGCATTCAGGTCACCGAATTAGGGCATTAAAAGAAAAGATATTTGGAAGAAAAAATATAACAAACGTTGAAGTTGTGGAAAAGTAACAATATAAGTGCAACAATTCTTCATGATTCTCACGCAAAGCACAGTGCATTTCCGTAAGTGGGCAGATAAGAAATTTTTGGGCATCAAACGAAGTTCAAGTTATGTGATCAATAAAGACAGGCACACCTACACATCATAATTCCAGCAGTGTGAGTGAGTCCATGTAAGTATTATTTGCTTTGAGGATTAGTCACTAGCGTGAAACAATGGTTGACTTGCTGTACCACGTCAGCATTATAACCATTTCATTGCGTGCTTCCTTGTCAAACAAAACAGAGCAAACCAAAGGTCGACGTTGGATCTTCAGTGGCCGATTTGTGGAAATTTAGGTGAAGCTTGTCCATGGAAAAACATGAAGCTTTTAGCATCGGCTAGAAATGAATCCTGAAGCAGCAGCCGTAGCTAAACGACAAATGTGTAAGAAAGAAAGAGTCCAAATCATTACCTGAAGAACAAAAATTAGACATTGGAGAGATATTTTCCCATCATATCCGAAATCAATCAACTATGATGAGTGGGATTTCTCGGATGAGTTGCCAATAGTCGCCACTAAGTTTCAAGCATCAATCTTTCAGAATTTCTTAGTGAATTATACCGAATACTTGGAGGAGGGAATGGAGCCATCCTCTGGCAATTTCCAGTCACCTATAAATGTAGCCGTTTGAGACTAGAGAGATGGCTGCGAAGACCACTTGATAATCTTTCCACGTTCCTCCTATTTCTCATCCAAAGAGAGGAAGAGACTGAAGGAAACAGAATACTCCACGCTTCCTACATCCTCCACTGTTGATAGTCTTACCACATTCCTCATATCTCTCCTCCATAAATCTGAAATAGGACCATCAATTAGTCCTGAATAAAAATTATCTTTCATGCATAATGAACAACTATAAGAGTGATCAAAACAAAATTAAATGCATGCTAATTGATGGCAACAAAAAATGAACCACGATGCACTATTGATTTTTTCTTTTTTCCTTCTTTTTTTTTTGCTGAAATTTTTTTGTGATTATGTTAACTCATAGGTATGGGATACCAACAATCGCCAGTCATGGTGACGTATTGGTACGGGCTGATACTCTACAAAAGTGAGGTCACGAGATTGAATGATTGGTATGTGCTGATGACTCCAAAGAATGATTGTCTACACCTGTAGGTATATTTGGAAAGCTCGAAATGCAGTAACTTTTACCCACAAATTCCCAGATACTAAAACTGTCATAGAGGTCAGAAAAGCTCTTTCGGAGTGTGTTACCAGAAAAAACATAAGCTAAGTCATGATTCAGTGGATGAAAGGCAGGGTGTGTAGAGTAAACCTGAGCTAGGTTTTGTGAAGATTAACTGAGACGGGTCTTACATAACATGCCGTTGTACGGATTGAGGGCAAAAATGAAACAGGGGAAAGAGCATTGTAGTGGCTAAAGAAAAAAGCTGGCCCAAGGCAGTAGTGGAGATGGATGCAGCTGTGGCACACAAGGATATCATCAACGTTCGCAAGTAGTGCAATTGGAGACTAAAGGAAGCTCTTGCTGGATTCAAGCAGCTAAATATCGTTTTTCAGCTCTGAATTTTAGTTGTATTCCATGAGAAGCAAATGTTTGTGCGCATTGGGTAGCTTTGCATACTAGGAAGAGGATGTGCTGTTAAAAATCTATGTAAAATATCCAAATGTCAGTCTTTTGACCTTTACTCAGTGGTTTCTGGAAATACCATGTGAAACATCTTCATGGAAAAAATTAATTCGAATTAAGCATCGAATAAAAGAACAGAAACGAAATTGACGCATTCAAGACCAAAAACTTACCCGAAGCTTAGAAATCTGACTGTACATCGAAGAATGAATCGCCATAGCCAGCAAATGAAAGCGAAAGTGGATCGATTTCACTTCATCGAATCCGACTGTAATTAATGCCAATGTAAGGGATTTCTTGGATGAGGGGCCAATTGTCGCCGGTGAGTTTTGAGCATCGATCTTCTAGAATCTCGCATCTTTTTATCTCCAATGATTGGAGGGAAGGAGGAAGGCCATCCTCTGGCAGTTTCCTCAACTTTGGGCAATCTACAAACCCTAAATGTTTGAGAGATGAGAGATGGGTGCAAAAACCACTTGATAGTCTTTCCACGTTCCTCATTCTTTTCATTAGGAGAAGGATTAGAGTGGAAGGAAAGAGAAGACTCCATGCATCCTCCTTGTCTTCCTTTGAAGGAAACCACTCCTTCTCTCCCTCCCCTCCCATGCTCAAGTCAATTGATAGTACCTCAAGGGATGTGAGCAGGGGTAAGCCCCATTCTCTCACCGGCTGCTTCATATTCTCGCACCCTTTTATCAAAAGGCACTGCAAATTGGGAGGCAAACCTCCTTTGGGGAAGCATTTGATATTTTGGCATTTATTAATTGCTAAACATTGGAGGGATGTAAGATGATGCCACCGATTTGGTAGAGACTTTATCTTTGGACAATTGTTTAGAAAGAAGTATGACAAGGTGATAGGTAGAGGAGGGAAGTCATCTATCTCTAGTGCTGGGCAGTCTTTCATTTCCAATTTAGTGAGATTGTTATAGATGGCAATGGACTTTATTTTTGGACAGTTAGAGAGTGTAAGACTTGATAGGGTTATGGGAAGGGGAGGGAAGTCCTCTATCTCTAGTGTTGGGCAGTCTATTATTTGCAAATGAGTGAGATGAGAGAGCATGTAAAGGCACTTTGGTAGGCATCCCAGATTCTTACAGCCGCCAATTGTCATTTCTTCGAGTGATTCTTTGGTGATCTCTTTCAATGACTTCAACCCCTTGCACTCCCAAATTGTAAGTTTCTTTAGAGCAACAAGTCTACACTTGGCAAACGGAAAGGATGTCAGAGCATCACATCTAATAATTCGCAGATATTCAAGTTGAGATATCGGGTTATTACTACTGGGGTCACACGAATGAATGGTTTGTCCAATGAATTTTGGACATTTCTGAATGTCCAAATGTTTGAGTGTGTGCATCTTGCTTGGAAGTTTTTCTAAACTCGGGCAATTACTCAATTCCATCCTTTCAAGGTTGCAGGGTAGCTCCATTTCTCCTTCTGCTGCCACGAAGGATGTGAATCGAGGACAGCTTTCAATGGCTAATTCACGAAGGCAAGTAAGATTTAGCATTTCATTTCCATCTTGCCACAAGTATTTTAGTTTGTCACACCCTCCTATATGAAGCTCCTTTAGCTTGACCAAGCAACTCATAAACTCATGATCAAAGCAAACAAGCTGGGCAAGGTTTTCAATTCTAAGAATGGTCAAAGAAGCTAGGTTGACCAAGCTCTTTAAGATCTCATTGTTACAATTCTTAAGGCATAACTCATGGAGAGATGGAAGACGAACCACATTGGTTGAGTTATTCAAATGCGGGCATGAATGAATTTCAAGCTTTATAAGACGATCAAGTTGACAAGGCAATGTGCCAACCAACGAAGGACAGCTCCAGACAACAAGATGTTGGAGACAGGAGAACGGGAATTCTTCTTGTGGGTCCTCAGCATAAGGAGACCAATCCTTCCATGCCAACATCTCTTCCAACTTCAAAGTTGTTAAGGATGAGAAAGGCCTTTTACCTCCGTAAAACTCAGAGCCTATCATTCTTATTGCATGCAAACCTTTAAGAGATAATTCCTTAAGTGATGGTAGTTGTCCAAGTGAAGGCAGTGACATAACATTAGGACAGCCCAACAGGCACAAGGACACCATCTTAGAAAAGGATGGACTATCTAACCATGATGGGAATATTGCACCACCATAGTTCAAAATAGTGAGATTTTCAAGATTAGTATGAGGTCGCAAAGAGTCAACCACTTGTGCTTCAAGTTCATGATTCTGGAGATTTCCCAAAAGTTCATCCCAATGCAAGGATAAGTCGGTAAGGCCTTGCTTTTGAAATAAATTGGCATCAACTGCATCTCTAACTTCCTTCACCTTTTGCAATTCTAATATGAATAATTCTCCTTGAAGATGTGACAAGTTC
This sequence comes from Eucalyptus brandiana, assembly GCA_014182725.1. NCBI lineage: Eukaryota > Viridiplantae > Streptophyta > Magnoliopsida > Myrtales > Myrtaceae > Eucalyptus > Eucalyptus brandiana. Next base: position 9,048,336 of record CM024669.1, read on the forward strand.
TTTAGCTCCTTTAACTGCAACCCTTTCTCTGATCCTACTACAAACTTGGACAAGATAGTAAGATTCTTCAAATTACCAATACCCATTGGCATCTCTTCCAGAAACCATGTACCTCTAACATCAAGAAATTGTAAGCTAACCAACTTTGTGATACCTTGAGACAACTTTGAAAGGTTTCGACAACCTCTTAAGATCAAAGTTTGTAATTTACACAAGCCGACAATTGATTCAGGTAGCCTTTCAATATCAGTGAATGAGAAATTGAGATATCGAAGATGTTCTAAATTACCAACACAATTTGGTACTTCTACAATGTCACAATGACATATTGAGAGCACCCTCAAGTACTTCAGTTCTATTAGCAAGTCATGTAACACCTTGTTGGAAATATAGAAATTGCCCCCTAGTAACATTAAACTTCTCAGTGCTTTCATTCGGTGATATGCTCTTAAGCATTTTGATGTAACAAATTCTGACGAGATGAATGATGCATAACGAGCTTTCTCAAGAGTTGCTTCATCTTCATTAATTGCCAGCTGAGATTCCCCGGAGCTGAAGCACGTCCCACCTGCAATTGATTTTGCTAGATCATTCAAAAGATCGTGCATTGAAAACTTAGATACGTACACACTTGATTGTTGAAGAAATGATCTGGATACTAACTCATCAAAGTAATTCCTTCCTAATCTCAAGTTGTTCTCCTTTGCTTTTTGTCCATCTAAAAGGCCCTTTGCCATCCATAAGAGTACTAGCTCATCCCTTTCAATTTCATAATCCTTGGGAAATATTGCACAATAAGCAAAACATCTCTTCAAATGGGAAGGAAGATGGACATAGCTCAATTTTAAAATAGGGAGAACCTCATCATTTTCTGCCGTCGGAAGATCCCATATTTTGTTATTTAAGGTATCTTCCCATTCATCAGGATTACTTTTAGTACGTAAGACACCACCCAACATCTTCGCTGCCAAAGGTAAACCTTTACATCTTTCAGCTATTTTCTTGCCTATCATTTCAAAAGCCGGGTGGCTCTCAAAATTTATTGCTCCAAGAGCATGAAAGGCTAATAAGCTTACACAATTATCAAAGGACAATTCTCTCAAAGGATATGGCGAAGCTCTTGTTATAGAGGCAACATGAAGGTTGCGAGTTGTGATGATGATCTTGCTTCCCTTAGCTCCCGCTTCAAATGGCTTTAAGAGGGCAGTCCATTTTTCATACTTTTCATTCCATATCATCTAAAACCACAAGAAACTTCTTCCCAGATAGACTATCCTTCAACTTAACTTGAAGCTCATTAAGATCTTCACCCTCGTTGGACAACGCCGTGATTGACCGCAAAGTAGTCTTTGTTATGTCAAGGACATCAAAAACATCCGAGACACAAACCCATGCTCTCTTCTCGAAATAGCTATTCACTTTGGCATCATTATATACCCGTTGAGCCAAGGCTGTCTTTCCAACACCGCCCATCCCAACTATGGGGACTATGCTTAGCATGGCATTGGAATTTTCTACCTCACTCATCAATAGTTCAAGTATCTGTGCTTCTTCCTTCTGCCTACCGAAAAACTGAGGCTCCGACAAAGAAGTGGTGGGATCCCTTTTGTTGGTATAGTTGGATTTGTCTGCAACATTCTCTCTCAAGCTTAGATGAGCCTTCCTAGTGACAATCGCTTTCAACCTGCCATTGACCTCTTGTACCTTGGTTTCCGACACAAGCGAGTGCAAGTTTGGATTCAATTTGGAGGAATTATGTTGGCCAAAGAAAGAGGACTTCCATTTCTCTAGACCTTTGCTTGTGCTGGATTTTGCCTCTGACTCAACTTGAGTGATTTTGATCACCAACTCATCAAGCAAGTCTTCCATGTCATAGGTCAAGTCCCTAACATCGTCCAACCATAGCTTCACTTGAGGGTTATTGTTGAGTTGCTTGTCCTCTGCGTCAACCAACACTGCATTGATTGTCAACAACATTCCCTTCCACTCCTCAAGCAAGGCAGTGTTGAATCCTTCTTGTTGCGCATAGCCCAATGTGAGAGAAGACAACTTGTCGAATAGAACTTGAAAGAAGGAAGCCAAGAAGGAACCCAAAACGATCTCTCCAACGGCCATGGGTGAATGGGTCACTGTCGAGAACATCAAAGGTGTTTCGTGAATCAAAGTAACAATGAGCTATTGGAGAGAGAAAACAATGAAGTCTAGGGATACCAAGACGTTCACTTACCAAAAAGATTTTTTTTTTTTTAAAAAAAAGATAAAGTCTTGATGCACACCAAAGGTTAGACAAATCGAACAAAAATAGTTTGTCCACTAGAGTGCTTGTTTCGTCAATTTTTCTCCTTTTTCTTCTAATCAAGACTTTTCTTGTGAGCATTCAAACAAAGGATAAATGGTGATTTTTCTCCATGAACTTAGAGCGCATGCATATTTTCGTAAAAAATTCCAATGCTTGAGTGTTTTGTTGGCTTTTTCACATCCGTATTTTACTAGTATCCTTATGATTTTAATATATTTGTTTTCTGCTTTATTGGTGAAAATGAGATCAATGTAGGTTTTTAGATGGCGGTTGCAGTGCTAAAAACTCACTTATGTTTAAGATATAAGATGATTATAGATTTCTCCTTCAATGTGGACGACCATGTAAAGACATCAAAAGCGGCTAACTTTGTTTGTTTAATAAAACAGAAATGCATTCCACTTCTTTTTTGTGGTCTGAGCATTTCACTTCTTTTAGGTGGTGACACTGTATTCTTTTCCCATTCGATTCTCTCTATCATATCTTTTATTTTTCGTTGGGGTCATGCACAATGATAAACATTTACTTCTTATTCATCTTTTTTCACGTGATAAAAGATGAACAATCTCAAAAACTTTTCTGATGTAGAAATATCTAATTTTCTAACAAAACACAAGTCCATGCGTGGTCTTTTTCTAACAAAGCACAATTTTGATTTTTCATTATTCAAAATTTAATTATTTATCATGAACAATTGCACATTTTTCTCTGTCTTGAAAGAAAATACATGAATTAGTTTTCTTGCATTGAACTATCATCAATTTTTGCATGATGAAAATTAGTTGTCCACACAAAACACCCTTGGGGCTTTGGCAGAAACTACTTCACATGAAGTTCAAATTGCAACCGTATTGACTTTACTTGATTGATTACACTGGCAAACCTCAAAAGAATACTAAATCTCAAATACCTTATTAATACATCTTACCCCTTGCGGTTGATGGTAAATTCACTAAATCTATATAATAACAACTTTTTGTTGTGAGAGCAAATATGTGAAAAGACACAACAAAAGTTATGTATTTTGTTTGGCACCCGAAATTATGACAAACGTGACTTTCCCATTAATCTCTATTGAAGAGGAATGAAGCTATCCTCTTATGATATTGATTCTTGCTTACCCAATTTCATGGACTAAAATTCCAAAACATTGATGCTGTAAACTAATTACTTTGCTAGTAGGATAAAAGTTCCAATTCAATTATAAATGAATACTTTGATCTCAATGCTGCTAATCATGTAAAATCATTTCACATCAGTGTGTGTTCAGTAAAAAGAACAGTAACAGAGAGATAAAAAAAATTAATCTTAATGTCCTAATCTTACTTTTAACAAAAATTATAATGACATTTCTTTTGTTAATAAACTCGACATCAACTTTAATCAGGATAATAGATAGGCAGGAAGTCGGTTTAAGAACCAAAATATTGCTGCTGCTGCTGCTCTTCTTTTGCTCAAAATAATGCTTTTGCCTCCATTAATAAAAATATTTTGAAAAGAATAGATGGTTGCTCTTGTGTAATAAATGCCCACTAGATGCTTCCGGTAGTGAAGTTCCGGGTGCATCAGTCCGAGGGAAAAATAGAGCAAGTAGATAGATGTCTCTTACCTGTTTCGAGCAGACTTCCTGGAGCAGATCGATGAATGGAATTAGCTCAATGACAGCAATCCAACGAGCACGAGCGCTAGGTTTAGACGAGCAGGAGGAGAATACTATTTAAGCAGGGGGACTAGAGGTGAAGCTGAGTGATAATGATCTAATGGAGAGAGAACTATAAAGTCCAAGATGACCAAGACTTTCACCTACCAAATAGTGTAAGCAAAGACCAAGACTTTCAAGAATGCTTTCCGTCCACAAGTGCTCTTGTCATGTGAATAAACCATAAACTCAGGAAGACCAAGACTTTTCAAGAATGCTTTCTGTCCACAAGTGCTCTTATCATGTGAATAAACCATAAACTCAGGAAAACCAAGAGTTTACTGAACTTCATGTACTTTTCGTCTAGAAAGTGAAGCAGAGGCGAAAGAGAGCAAATGGAAAAGATAGACCTCGCACGATGCAAATTGGCATTGCTGCTTCACTTCTCACATTCCTCCTCTTCCATCTCTATGTGAATGCCTATGTTTTTCCATTACTAGTAGAATTTCCCCACGCGTTACATGCCATGCATAAAATTGAAAATTACTATAATTTTCGTCCACCTCTTTTCATGCTCAATTGTACTGTGATTTTTCATTCAATAATCTCTCTTGCACTTGTCTATTAGAATTATGTCTAGGATTTCATGTATCTTTTCAAATTTAAGTTCAATAAAAGGAAGAAAAAACAGCAAGAACTATAAAAAAGAAAAGAAAGAAGAAGAAGCAAGAACGGGGCCAGAGAGAGTACCATTGTCCTACGGCCACGGACATGCCGTTGCCATCAGCACTGCTGCTTATAGTCATCTTCATAGACAACATTTCCTCGAGATGTTATTCTTAGATCGGTTTAAGAGTTAAGAATAATGACATTGCAAGCACCTAAGTTTTTGTTCAATTTACAATTGAGGGCCTGAACTTTTCTATTTCAATCAAGAATCTCAATTTGAGGCATCGGCTAAATAACTTGTCATGTTATTTGATTTTACTGACGTGACTCGTTTACTTAGCAAAAGTTAATGAACATAGTAGCTGATGTCACTCCTTATCACACATATTGAGTGATGAGGAGAGAAAAAGTATGCTGACTTAGATGGTCCTAGCATCTAATAAATCTCAGCTGACCTAGCAGCATCTCAAGGTACCGTATTGGACGCTCATATGGACAGTTAACGACTATTTGACAGTGTTCGCATCATATCAACATTTTTGGACCACGGCTTAAATGGAAGCCTTGACCTGTATTTGAAATGTTGAGGTAACTGACTGAAAGCAAAAAAAAAAAAAAAAAAAAAATGAGGATACTTGATTAAAAAAGATAACAATTCAGATACTTGTGCGTTGTTGTCCTTATCGAAAAATTTATCATGCGATATTGGTCTAGATTCAAATCTCAAACGTACTTTTGTTTATGCGTTATTTAATTAATAAACTCATCCTCTGGTTTCGTTGTTTGGTCTCACTTTAATAATTTCTTTTTTAAGATTTTTCATTTCATGTGAAAAAATATTAAATAGTTTGTTAATTTCAGACTGTTGCAAAAAGATTTCAGTGGCCATATATCAAGCACATTTGGAGACTATAACGTTCTTGATGTAGATTTCCTTCAGATTTTCTGGAATCATTCGATCAAAAAGTATTGCTCTACCCCCTACTTTTTGGCCAATTCCATTGCTTTTCCTTTGATCTCCTCACCCAAAACTGAGAAAAGTATGTGCAATCAAGAAAACATGATCTATATATAATCATTTGCTCATGACATCATCACCGGTTCACGGCAGTCCAACTACTTGGACCACAAACTGGCAACCTGACCGATTCTCTAATCGGCCCAAGTTTGAAAACATTGGTGCAAAGCTCCAATCCCTATTTAAAACAAGTAGATGTGATTATCTTATACAAATTAAGTTGTGATGCACACAATACTTTTACCGCGTGATCGAATTTGATAGCAAGTGGTTACACTTGATAGAGGTTCAGGTATTAGTATTACCGTCGCGAGTGCTCCTCTCTCTATCCTTGAGCATATAAGATGCGGTAAAACCTTCGCAATGCTCCAAATGAGGTTGATGCTCAACTCCATGTCCATGGTACATTACTCCGTCGCGTTGCTCTAGTTGGAGCTCCAAGTGCTTCAATTTTTCCACGTCAGAGATGTAAATGTTTGGTCGCGAATTAGAACTTAGAAGTGGGAGTCAACGGATACGAGAGAGTTGACTCACTTTTAGGTGCGACCCAAGTGTCCTTTTTTTTTTTTTTTTTTTTTTTTTGTGAAAAGGAATCTAAATCATACATTGGTTGACCTGGAATTATGAACTTATGAGGCTATCGAGGAGACATATAAAAATTTAATTTAATTTCTTACTTTAAGGGTTAATACCGTAAAAAAACTCCAAACTAATACATGTGTGACAAATTTACCAAAAACTATTTTTTTGATCATGAAAAACCCCAAACTGGTACACCTATGACAAATTTACCCTGACTGACCATAAAAAAAACCCTAAACTGGTATATTTATGACAAATTTACCTTAAACTAATTTATTCGAACTCCAAAAATCCCAAACTCATACATTTGTAACAAATATACCCCATGTTAAATTGGATTAATACCACAAAAAAATCACAAAAATTGTAAACTATGACAAACAGGGAGTAAAATCATAAACTGATATACTAGTTAACTATCACGTGTCATTTAACTTAATAATTTGACAGTAAAATTTAACGGAAAATAATAGAGGGTAAATTTATCAAAAGTATACTAGTTTGGCGTAAATTTGTCCAAGGTGTACCAGTTTAAGGTTTTTGATTGTCAAAAAATTAATTTGGGGTAAATTTGTCACAAATGTACCGGTTTTGGGTTTTTCGGAGTATTAATCATACTTTAAATAACAAGTTAACAGTACCCTCTCGGTTTGCAATGCATGTATATGTTATTGTATATCCACAAAATTAATTTAATCATTTGGATATCATGTGAAAGAGCTTTTGTTCAATTTTGCTACTGTAGATAGTCATTTTGTAAATTTCTATGAATAGGCTCACGTACTCCTCATCATAAAATACATAGAAATTACACTGTTCTCTTTTCTGCATATTTCTTATCCGATTTAAATATCTTGATTGAAAAAGAATCACATTCTATATTGTTTCTCGGTATTGTAATTATTTTTCTCATGTTAAAATGTGTCGTTGGGTTGGAAGCTGCCTCGCTGTAAAAGCGTGCACCCCTCCAGATCCACCCCTCCACCGGCCCAGCATGCTCTCTCTCTTTCACTTATGTTCTCAAGGGCTGAGTTATCCGGTAGGCCTCAGGTCCACGCTACTAACCATAGATCCGCGCTATGATGGGCTATCCGCCGTTGAAAAGCAGCAACTCGCGCACGATCGATGATGGGCGGTGCATGATTAGGCGATGGACCTCAGGCCAATGGAATAGTCTTTAACTGCCCCTTTGACCGCTTCCTCAGGATTTCGATTTGATTAGTACTGTTGTTCCCTAAGAATCAGGGGCCAAGATAAGTTGCCCACGCAACACTAGAAGGCATGATAGGGTTCGTTTTTCCTTTTCATTTCAAAGTACTATAGTTCTTGGAACCCAACCTATCTTTCCTTATTCATGGATCTAGTGACACGTGTCATGAAGTTTGATATATAAATTTTAGGTATGGGGCAAGCATCAATGGATGCCCTTGATATCTACTAAAATGATTAGGATTTCATTAACATGTCGCTGGACACTAGTTAAATATTTAAATAAAAACATATTTGTAATGTATTGTCTCCTTCCTATCGCAAATAGATAATGCATTGAAAATGGCAATTGTTTTTTTGCTTGAAGCACTAGTTAACAAGGCCCAAAGGATTACATCCATGATTTGCAATTTACAGATTAGACTCTAAATAAAAGATTTTAACGTTTTCCGGCACAACAATATCCGTGGTGCTTGTTTTTCTTTTCAAGCACAAATAGTGCCTAGTGTTCTACTCGCCAAACCAATCACCGAATACTAAATGTTCTTAAAGAAAACAATGAAGTTAGTGATATTCTTGTCATGTTGTGATCGACTGTGTAAAATGATGACCTAACATATTTTTTGGTTGTTATTGACCTAACGTTTTAGGCGGACATAAAAATTTCTCCTTTTAGACATGTAAGATTTATTGGTCACAGAAAAAGTAGTTGAGTTTATTAAAATTTCTAACAGTCAAAAGTAGTTGCTATCTGTATTTTGCTATTTACAAATACCGCATTGTCATCTTGACGGCACCACATTTATGGCTTATGTGGAATTTGGCCACTTAATCAATTTTGACGGTGCTTGTACTGTTAGGCGTGGAAGAGGATTGTATTGTACAAACTCACAAAGTTATAACATTACATTGCTGAAAATGGGAATAGTTAAAAAATCCGGAATACGAAAATCAGATAGCCCCAGTAAAATTATTACGGAGAGTAATTAGACAAACTAATTCTGTTCATGCTCACCCTACTGCAACAAAAACCGAACAAGACATATCAGGGTACTTTCCATTCCAAACCTAAAAAAGGATAGACTTAATGATTTTGTTAATGTAGGAGAATCGGGTACCATTGATCACCGGTGATGGCGGCCTAATGGTACAAACTGATATTCCACAAACGGGAGGTCACAATGATAATCCATTAGCGATGGAAGTGCTTATATCTTACCTAGCTTATGACGGGAGTTTTGGCAACTTGGAGGGGTTAGGGTGAGGAGACTTGCCTACCCGAGATAATTGGGTCGCGAGTGATCTTGGATAACGTTCTTGCAATCTCATGTCAAAATTCATGGCAGAAGTGGAACTTTTGCAATCACTAAATAGAGTAATAGAGCATAGTCTCCTTGATTGCTCATCTCCGCCTTCCCTTAACAATAGAGAAATAGAAAATGTTACATGAGATGGCGTGGGATTTTTTTTTTTTTTGGTGGGTCTAAGATGTTGTGCAAATTTAAATAGAAGAAAGATGAACTGTGAACTCTGACACGGAAGGCACATTTAAATGGATGTAAATTGAAGGGTTGATTCAAAGCTAGTTGTCATATTCTCCAACTTGAAAATCGCTGTTTTAAATCCTATTTTTGCATCTTTAAAGTAGCTGCTATTGTTAGAAGTAAGAAAGCTTCTTAATTTGACTTTGAATGTAGACCTGGTGATACAAATTAATCTTTAGAGCATGTCGCAAAAAAAGTACGAGCATATTAGTACACCTACCTAAATTTATAGCTTTTTGTTTTTCTTTTGCCCAGTGGCAAAAGATGAACATAGGCACATGTCGCCTACCTCAATAGTATTTGCATTTGCTCCTCCCAAGAGACTTTGCCAAATACAGATGTTAGCGGGATACTCTGCAAAACAAGCACAGTTGAGCATACAGGTCACTCATCTGGGGCATAAGAAAAATATGTTAGGAAGAGAACGTACAAGAAGCACTGAAAAAAATCAATATAAGAGCAACCACCCTTCACGATCCTCACAAAGCATAGTGCATTTCCATAAGTGGAAAGATGAGCAACTTTTGGGCATCAAACAAAGTTCAAGATATATCATCAATAAAGACAGGCACATCCATGCATCATAATTCCAGCACTGTGAGCAAGTCCATGTAAGCATTATTTGTTTTGAGGATTAGTCACTTTTATGAAACAATGGTTGACTTGCTGTACCACTGTAGCATTTTAACCATTTTATTGCGTACGTCCTTGTCAAACAAAACATAGCAACCCAATTGTCAACGTTGGACATTCAGGAGTTGGTTTGTGGAAGTTTTGGTGAAGCTTGTCCATGGAAAAACATGAACTTTTTACCATCGGATTGAGGATTCGGAATAGAAATGGATCCTGAAGCAGCAGCAATAGCTAAACAACAAGTGTGCAAGAAAGAAAGAGGTCTGAAAGAAATCTGAATCATTACCTGAAGAACAAAAATTAGACATTGGAGAGAAATCTTCTTATTGAATCCAAACTCAATCAATTACTAGGAGTGGGATTGCTTGGATGAGGTGCCAATAGTCACCACGGAGTTTTGAGCACCGATCTTATCAGAATCTCACATCGAGTTATGCTGAATACATGGAGGGAGGGAGGGAAGCCATCCTTTGTCAAGTCCCTCAACTTCTGGCAACGTATAGAATATAATGGTTTAAATGAGGAGAGATGCCTACGAAGATTACTTGATTGTCTTTCCACCTCCTTTATATTTCTCATCTAAAGAAAGATTAGAGAGGAAGAAAACAGGAGACTCCAGACATCTTATGTCCACCACTGTTGATGGTCCTTCCACATGTTTCATATGTCTTATCCAAAATCCTGGAACAGGACGATTAATTAGTCCTCAACAAAAATTACTTTCTTGCATAAGGAAAAAACAATGAGAGTGATTAGACAAAAAGAATTATATGCATACCCACCCGACAGCAACAGAAAAAAAAAATGAATAAACAAGACAAGAAACTGGACCCTTCACTTTCCTATTCTCAGAAATAAGTGACCCTCTGGATGAATTTGTTTTCGCCGAATAATTCTTATGATTATGCTAGCCCACACGTATGGGAGACCACTAATCACTGGCGATGGTGGCTTATTGGTTCGGGCTTGATATTCTACAAACGTGAGGTCATGAGATCAAATGATTGGTACAGGCTGGTAACTCTTAAGAATGAATGCCTACATCTGTTGGTATATCTGGAAAGCTCAAAATGCAGTAACTTTTAACCGTAAATCACCAGATAAGACTGTCACTCATACAGATTAGAAAAGCTCTTTGGAGTGTGTTGCCTGTAAAAATGTAAGAGGGCTATGTCATAATTGGGTGGATGAAAGGCAGGGTGTGTGGAGTAAACCTGAGCTAGGTTCTGTGAAGATTAACTATCATGAGCCTAACATCGAAAAAAATGCTGTTGTTGGGATTGTGGCCAGAAATTAGACAGGGGAGATGGTTGCCTGCAGGGGTTTGGTGGTGCAACCTAGATCCGCTGAGGTTGATCGAAAGCTGGCCCAAGGTACCAGTGGAGATGGATGCAACTGGAGTATACAAGGATATCATCAAGCTTGCCGAGTAGTGCAATCAAAGACTAAAGGAAGGTCTTGCTGGGATTCAAGCAGCTAATGATAATTTTTCATCATTGAATTTTAGTTGTATTTCACGAAGAGCAAATTTTTGTGCCCACTGGGTAGCTTAGCATGCTAGGAAGAGGACGTATCGTCAAACTTGGGATCTACATCCCCATCCTTCCTACTACTTGGTTTGCTGGCCAAAGAAAAAGGAAAAAGCCGACGTGAGCACACACCCAAATGTCAGTGGCTGGTTTCTGGAAATTCAATGTGAAACATCACCGTGGGAAAAAATTCAATCCGTATTAAGAATCGAATCGAAGAACGGAATGAAATATGATGTCTTCAAACCCAAAAAACTTACCTGAATCCTAGAAAACTGACTTTAGATGGAACAAATTACGGCAGTTGCAAATGAAAGCGAAAGAATAGAAGAAGTTGGAAGACTTGCCTGAAGAAGAAAAAGTAGTCAACGGAGATAGATCTTTTATAACGGCTCGGGTGAGATCAATTTCAATTTATTTGATCCGAACGTTACCGATGTAGATGAGAGGGATCTCTTGGATGAGGGGCCAATGGTCGCCAATGAGTTTTGAGCATCGATTTGTCAAAATCTTGCATTCTTTGATCCACAATGATTGGAGGGAGGGAGGGAAGCCATCTTCTGGTAAGTACCTCAATTTTGGGCAATCTACAATCCCAAAATCTTGGAGAGAGGAGAGATGGTTGCGAAGACCGTTCGATAGTCTTTCCACGTTCCTCATTTCTATTATCTAAAGAGTAATTAAAGAGGAAGGAAAGAGTAGACTCCATGCATCCTCGTCCTCCGAAGGAAACCACCCCTTCTCTCCCTCCTCTCCCATGCCGCCATCAATTTCCAGAGACATGGGGGCCATGAGCAGGCGTAAGCCCCATTTTCTCACAATTGCTTTAGATTCCCGCACCCTACAATTGTAAGCCGTAGCAAATTGGAAGGGGAACCTCCTCTGGGGTAGCATTTGATATTTTGGCAATCAATAATATATAGCTCCCGGAGGGATGTAAGATGATGCCATTGATTTGGTAGGAACTTTATCTTCGGACAATTATAAACATGGAAATATGACAAGGTGAGGGAAGGAGAGGGAAGTTCTCTATCTCCAATGCCAAACAGTCATATATTCCCAAACGAGTGAGATGGGAAAGCATGTGAAGGCACTGTGGTAAGCTTATGAGATTCTTACATCAATCAATAGTCAGAGAACTTAGTGATTCTAGGGTGATCTCTTCCAGCGACTCCACTCCATTGCACTCGTAAATATAAAATGTCTTGAGAGCAGCAAGTCTACCCTTGGCAAAGGGAAATGATGTTAGAGAATCACATTTACCTATGTCAAGAGATTCAAGTTGAGACATCAAGTTATTCGGAGGAATGGTCTGTCCCATGATTTTTGGACAATTCTAAATTTGCAAATCTTTGAGGTTTTGCATCTTGCTTGGAAGCTTTTCTAAACTTGTGTAATCCCTCAAATCCATCCTTTCAAGATTGCAGGACATCTTTATTTCTCCTTCTCTTGCCACAAAAAAAAATGTGAATTGAGGACAAATTTTGATTACTATTCTTTGAAGGCAAGTATGATTTCACATTTCATTTCCATCTTGCCACCAGTATGTTAGCTTGTCACACTATCCTATATGAAGCTCCTTTAACTTGACCAAACAACTCATGAACCCATGATCAAAACAAACAAGCTCCGCCAAAATTTTTATTTTGAGAATGGTCAAAGAAGTTAGTTTGACCAAGTTCTTTAAGATCTCCTTGTTACAATTCTCAAGGAATAACTTAGAGAGAGATGGAAGAAAAACCACACTAGTTGAGTTATTTGAATGCGGGCATGAACGAATTTCAAGCTTTATGAGGCGATCAAGTTGTCAAGTGAAAGTCCTGACCAATGAAGGGCAGCTTCGAACAACAAGATGGTGAAGACAATAGAATGTGACTTCTTCTTGGCCCCCGGGTCCTTCCATGCCAGCATCTCCTCGAACTTCAAAGTGGTTAAGGATGAACCCATGGTTGAAGAAACGATATCGATACTAACTCATCAAAGTGATCCTATCCTAGTCTCAAGATATTCTCCTTTGCTTCCTGCCCATCTAAAAAGCCCTCTGCTATCCATAAGAGTACCAAGTCATCCCTCTCAATTTCATAATCCTTGGAAAATACTTCACAATAAGCAAAACATCTCTTCAAATAAGAGGGAAGATGGGCATAGCTCAATTTCAAAATTGGGAGAACCTCATCTTTTTTTCCCTTTGGAAGATCCCATTTTTTGTTATTTAAGATGGCTTCCCATTTATTTAGATTCCTTTCATTACATAGGGCACTGCCCAACATCTTCACTGCCAAAGGCAAGCCTTTACATTTTTCAGCTAATTGCTTGCCTATTGTTTCAAGATCTGAGTGGCTTTCAAAATTTGTTGCTCCAAGAGCATGAAAGGCTAATAAACTTGTACAATTATCAAGGGATAGCTCCTCCAAAGGATACGGCAAAGCTCCTCTTATAGAAACAACAGGAAGGTTGTGAGTCGTAACAATGATCTTGCTTCCCTTGGCATCTACTTCAAATGGCTTTAAGAGGTTAGTCCATTTTTCGTAGTTCCCATTCCAAACACCGTCTAAAACCACAAGAAACTTCTTTCCAGATAGATTGTCTTTCAACTTAACTTGAAGCCCGTTAAGGTCTTCGCACTCATAGGATAAGCTAGTGATCAACTGCAAAATAGTCTTTGTTATGTCAAGAACATAAAAAATATTTGAAACACAAACCCATGCTCTCCTCCCAAAACATCCGTTCACTATGGCATCATTATATAGCCGTTGAGCCAAGGCCGTCTTTCCAATACCGCCCATCCCAACTATAGGGACTATGCTCAGTGCGGGATCAGAATTTTCAACTTCACCAATCAATAGTTCAAGTATATGTGCTTCTTCCTTTTCCCTGCCAAAAAATTGAGGTTCCGGTAGAGATGGGGTGGGATCCCTTTTGCTTGTGTAGTTGAGTTTGTCTACAATATTCTCTCTCAAGCTAAGATGAGCCTTTCCAGTGATAATCGTTTTCAGCCTACCATTGATTTCTTGTACCTTGTTTTCAGACATGAGCGAGCACAATTGGCCAAAGAAAGAAAACTTCCATTTCTCCAGACATCTAATTGTGTTGGATTCTGCCTCCGACTCAACTTGAGCGGCTTTAATTGCAAATTCATCGAGCAAGTCTTCCATGTCATAGGCCAAGTCCCAAACATCGTCCAGCCACAACTTCACTTGAGGGTTATCACCAAGTTGCTTGTCCTTTGCATCAGCCAGCACTCCATTAATTGTGACCAGCATTGCCTTCCACTTCTCGAGCAGGGTAGTGTTGATTCCTTCCCATTGCACATGGCACAATGCAAGAGAAGTCAACTTGTTGAACAGGATTTGAAAGAAGGAAGCCAAGAAGGAACCTAAAACGACCTCTCCAATGGCCATGGTTGAATCAATCACCTTAGAGAACAACAAAGGTGTTAAGTGAAGCAAAGTGAAAATGAGCTGATGGAGGGGAATTCACAACATGAAGAATGAATTCTAGGATTCACGATTTCTCACTTAAGTGCAATAACTGCGCCAAGTACTATTTTTACCCAAGGCTTGGTTTCATGTGGAGTCCACCTCATCCAATAGTGGATAAACCTATACTTCAAGGCTCAACTACCTAATTGAAACTTGTAAGTTCTTAGCATTTTTTTTTAAATTTAAATTTTTAAATTTTTTTAAATTTTTATTTTTATTTTTATGTTATCTTTTAAGGATGAACGATCAACTACACCACCAATATACGAGGGCTGATATTTTTACAATCTCAAAGCATGAAGGGCAAGCTGAGAAGATGCCAACATGTTGTACTGAAGATTTAGCTCAGAATACTCAACTTCTTCAGCTCAAAGAAAGCAACATTCATCCATGCACTATTGTCCTATATGAGAAAAAATTAACAGCGACACCCACATTGACCCAACAGAAAGTGCCAATAACCACTTCAACAAAGCCAAGACCCCTCCAGCCACAAATACAAGTATATCATTCACTGCACAAATACATACGGACAGCAAGCTACTAGGACAAATTAAGCACGCCTCAAGCATAAGAATGTGATAATCCAATATAAAATAATAATGAATCCAAAGCGTCACCTACATGGAGGATATACATGCTGAGGAGGTCCAAGAACGCTTAAGTAACACCAGACAACTAATGGCTTTACTTGACTTGAATCTGCGCAATATGGAATACTATCAATTTTATGTGTTTCAAGCCTTGAATTGCCCCCATCAAATTGATGGAAAAAGATGTAACATCCATGCGGCATCTTTCTATATGTTCACATGACGAAAACACTACCGAAATGAGATTGAAATCCTCACGTTCCCCATGTGAACAAAAGCGACCAGAAAACACCCTTATTATGTTCAAGGCTGGAAACGATGGCAATTTGATGAGAAATCAATATCCATAAAACAGTGTACATGGCCACCTCACTGTGCTTATTTTGGCTCCTCAAAACTTGTATATAACATCATACTTACGTCATCCGTACCAGAAACCGTGTATATCTTCGACGTCAGTTGACACAGCAAATGCAAGCATAAACAGCGAACATCAAATGCACGTGACCAGCATTTGACATACTAAAAGCACATACAATCGCATTCAATCAACTTTACACGGGAAATGCAGTAAGACACGAGCAGTGCAACTTCAGTGGGACATCAAAACGTTGGTAAACGGAATGCAATAGGAATTAACTATCTATGACTGAGTCAGGCATTCTGTCGAACTGGTAGAACGCCTACCCGTCAAAGAACTAATATACGCCATCTTCAAGCAGCGATTCACTTACAGTCATTACTATCAGCAACGACCGCGGTCCAGAACATCGAGAGAAACTGAGAAGGAGGAAAGTCCACGAAGAAGCCTCTCCTCTGGAAATTCAAGAAAAAACAGAGAGCTCAGCTCGATTCATTGAACCCAAAGCCGAAAACCAGAGAGAGAGAGAGAGAGGACTTGGCTTTAGCGATCGAACGGCGAGGAGTCGTTGCAGTCGGAGCAAAGGCTTAGAGACGTCAGAAACTGAGCCGGAGCTCTGCCGAACTCAGCGCTCTCCCTCGCTACAATTCTTCTTCCATCATCTTCTAGCGGCTTTTGTTTTGCACTGAATCCTTTGACAAAAGTTGTCTTTTAAGGGTTTCCATGGATGCTGATATTCTTTTGGTCGACTCACCCTGCGGTCCCATAAATTGTTGTCAGGTGACGATGACGACTCATCTTTATCACTCTAAAATTAGGAAGGAGAGGGAATTATAAAGATTACGAAGCCTGTCATTAACTAAAGCCAAAGAGAGCCATTGTAATAAATAGGGATAGCGGTTTCCCGGTTCGATAATGAGAATAGAAACACATGATTTGGGTTAAACAAGGAAAATAGCTGGGTACACCAATGAATCCATGAAGCAATTTGCTTAATTTTACTCTGGAAATAGTAAATAATTCATATATCACCAACTAATCATCAAGCAAATGCTTTGGTTAACTTTTTCTTTTCAAAGGACCACAATTCTCCTATGAAGCGCTTCACGATCATCAACAATTGCTTCAGCACCCTTCAACAGATCATTGCCGCCCATTTTGTTGCAAATTTTTAGCGCTATGGATACCACGTGAAAGACTATAGTCAAAAAAAGAAAAAACCAACAAAACATTCGTAAGATAAATTTTTTATGAAGATATGCCTGCCCTCTAAGGGTGAATCAATAACCATAGAGTCAACCGAGGGTTATGTTGAAGCAAAGTGATAATGAGTTGATGGAGATAGACAACTTTAAAGTCCCGGAAGACCAAGACTTTCACCTACCAAAGAGTTTAAACAGAGACCAAGACTTTCAAGGATGCTTTCTGTCCACAGGTACTTTGTTCATGCAGAGAAACCATAAACTCAAGAAGGCCAAGACTTTACTGAACATCATGTATTTGTTTGTCTATAAAGTGAAGCAAAAGCGAAAGAGAGCAAATAAAAAAGATAGAGTTTGCAGGATGCAAATTGGCATTGTTACATCACTTCTCACATCCCTCCTCTCTCATCCCTATGTGAATGCCTTTGTTTTTCCATTACTGGTAGAATTTCCCCATGCATTACATGCCATGCTTAAAAATTTATTGTTACTATCATTTTTGTCCTACTCTTTTCTTGCTTAATCGTACCGTGATTTTTCATTCAATAATCTCTCTTCTACTTGTCTAATAATATCTGTCTAGATTTCATGTATCTTTCCAAATTTAAGTTCAATAAAAGAAAAAAAAGCAAAGAGAAAAATAAAAAGAAAAAACAGCAAGAACTTGAAAAAGGAAAAAAAAAAAAAAGAAGAAGCGAGAATGGGGCGGGAGAGCGCACCACCGTCCCACGGCCACTGCCCAGTCGTTGCCATCAGCACCGCTCTTTATAGTCACCTTCATAGGCAACATTTCCTTCAGATGTTTTTCTTAGAGCGGTTTATTGGTAAGAGGCATTTAGGTATTCTCGAAACATGCATGTTCAAGTCAATTATTGCATGTAAAAATGAAACTGTTTTGATGATTTTGCTAATCCTAAATAGATTTCATGATTTTGTTAACGCAGAACTATAGGGGACCACTGTACCACCGGCCTTGGTGGCGAAGCTGGATAAGACCTTGAACCTTGGGGGAAAGGTGCAAGGGTCAAAACCCAGTGGAAGCATCGGCGTCTTAAGCGTGATGTCAGGGTGGTGGGCCCTCGCAAGATCACCTCAGGGGTTTCTTGGCATGTATGTCTGCGCGCGTAAGGTGACGAACGGCTGACGAGGTTCCCTGGATCACCAACAAAAAAAAAAACTATAGGGGACCACTGAACACCAGCGACGGTGGCCTGACGGTACGAACTGATATTCCACAAACGCGAGGTCACGATGATAATCCATTAGTCATGGTAGTGCCTATATCTTGCCTTGCCCGTTATGCTATATCTTGCCTTGCCCGTGATGGGAGCTCTGGCAGCTTGGTATTGGATGAAGAGACTTGGCTACCCGAGATAACTAGGTTGCGAGTGGTATTGGACGATGACCTTCTCGCGATCTGAAATATTTCAAGGCAGACGTGAAACTTTTACAATTACTCAAAATGGTAACAGAGCATAGTCTCCTTGATTGCTCCTCTCGGTCTTTCCTTTGCGACAAAGGAAAAGAAAATGTTCTCTGAGATGTCTTGGGAAGTTAAATAGAATAAAGATGAACTGTTAAGTTCGACAAGGAAGTCAGATTGAAATGGATTGTAATCTGCCAACTCGAAAACCCCAATTTTTGCATCTCTTCAGTCGCTGCTGTTGTTGGAGGTACGAAAGCTGCTTCGTTTGACTTTGAATGTAGACCTCGATAATTGACATCGTGATACAGATAAATCTTTTAGAGCATGTCACAAAAAAAACGAAAAAAAAAATATAGAGCATATTAGTACAACTACCAAAATTAGTAGCTTTTTGTTTTTCTTTTGTCAAGTTGCAAAAGATGAACGTAAGCACATTAGTTGCCGTCCTCAACAATGTTTGCATTTGATCACCGGTAGAGATTTTGCCAAATACAGAAGATAGTGGGATATTCTGCAAAGCAAGCACAGTTGAGAGACTTCAGGTCAATGAACTAGGGCCTAAGAAAAAGATATTTGGAAGAGAAAATACAACAAACGCTGAAATTGCAGAAAAATATCAATACAAGAGCAACAATTCTTCATGATTCTCGCGCAAAGCATAGTGCATTTCCATAAGTGGAAAGATAGGCAATTATTGGGCATGAAAAAAAGTTCAAGATATATCATCAATAAAGACAGGCACATCCATGCATCATAATTCCTGCACTGAGAGCAAGTCCATGTACATATTATTTGTTTTGAGAACAAAGATTAGACATTGGAGAGGTATCTTCTTATTGAATCCGAACTCGATTAGTTATGATGAATGGGATTTCTTAGATGAGGTGCCAACAGTCGCCGCAGAGTTTTGGGCACCGATCTTTCAGAATCTTTCATTGAATTATGCAGAATACATGGAGGGAGGGATGGAAGCTGTCCTCTGTCAAGTACCTCAACATCCGGCAACTGTAAAATATATGACTGTTTGAAAGAGGAGAGATGCCTGCGAAGCCCACTTGATAGTCTTTTGACGTTCCTTATATTTTTCATCCAAGGAGAGGCTAGAGAGGAAGGAAATAGGAGGCTCCACGCATCTTATGTCCTCCGCTATTGATGGTTCTTCCGCATTTTTCATATTTCTTATCCAAAATCCTGGAAGAGGACGATTAATTAGTCCTGAATAAAAATTACTTCCATGCATAATGAACAACTATGAGAGTGATCAGACAAAAAGAATTATATGCATACCCACCCGACAGCAACAAAAAATGAACAGATAAGACAAGAACCAGGATGCTTCGCTTTCCTTTTCTCAGCAATTAGTGACCCTTTGGATGATTTTGTTTTCGTGGAATAATTCTTATGATTATGTTAGCACACACTTATGGGAGACCACTAATCACCAGTGATGGAGACTTATCGGTTCAAGCTTGATATTCTACGAATATGAGGTCATGAGATCAAATGATTAGTGCAGGCTGATAACTCTTAAGAATGATCTTTGTCACCACGGTGTAACTTAGGAAAGCTCCGAATGCAGCAACTTTTAACCATAAATCACCAGATCCTGAAACCATCAGTAATACAGATAAGAAAAACTCTTTTGCAATGTGTTGCCTGCAAGAATATAAGAGAGATATGTTATCAGTGGATGGATGAAAGGCAGGGCGTGTAGTAAAACCTAAGCTAGGTTCTGTGAATATCAACCGCGATGGGTCTGACATTAAAAAAATGAAACATGCTGTTGCCGGGATTGTTGGGAAGATGGAATTGGACTTTGAGGCATGAATACACTGTCTTTAAGAAACAAACTATTTACTAAAGCACCTTTTCTATGTTTTATGAACAAACTAACAATAGTCATTGTGGCCACAAATTAGGCAGGGGACATGATTACCCGCAGGGGTGTGGTGGTGCAAGTTAGATTTGCAGAGGAGGCTGAATTACCTTTTGTTGGAAAGAGCATTGCAGTGGCAAAAGAGAAGCTAGCCCAAGGTTGTAGTGGAGATAGATGCAGCTGTGGTATCCAAAGATATTATCAACTTTCGCAAGTAGTACAACTAAAGACTAAAGGAAGCTCCTGCTGGGATTCAAGCAGCTAAAGATCAATTTTCAGATCTAAATTGTAGTCATATTTCGTGAAAAGCAAATTTTTATGCCCATTGGGCAGCTTTGCATACTACGAAGAGGACGTGTTGTCAAAATTGGAAGTAATGGATGAGGACTGGGTTTGTTTGCTGGACAAAAAAAAACCCTAATGAATTGTCATCCGTTGACCTTAGTGGGTTGTTTTTGGAAATTCATGGGAAATATCTTTATGACAAAATATCAATTTGTATTATGCATCAAATAGAGGAGGCCGAAAATCAAAATTGATGCCTTCAAAACCAAAAACTTACCCTTAATCCGAGAAAACTGGTGGTGCATGGAAGAATCAATTCATTGGATCCGCACCCAATCTATCTCAATGAGAGGGATTTCTTGGATAAGGGACCAATAGTCGCCAGTGAGTTTTGAGCATCTATCTTTTAGAATCTCACATTTCTCTATGTACAATTCTTGGAGGGAGGGAGGGAGGCCATCCTCTGGCAAGTACCTCAGCTTTGGGCAAGAGTCAATCCATAAATGTTTGAGAGAGGAGAGATGGTTGAGAAGACCACTTGATAGTCTTTCAACATTCCACATATTGCAAATGCGAAGATACAATAGAGAGGAAGGAAAGAGAAGACTCCACGCATCCCTGTCCTCCGAAGGAAACCATATCTTCTCTCCCTCCCCTCCCATGCAAAAGTCAATTAACATACACCAGAGGGATGTGAGTAGGTGTAAGCCCCATTCTCTCATTGGCTGCTTCAAATTCTTGCACCCTCTTATTAAAAGGCGATGCAAATTGGGAGGCAAACCTCCTTTGGGGAAGCATTTGATATTTTGGCAATCCTCGATGAATAGCATCTCGAGGGATGTAAGATGATGCCACTGATTTGGTAGAGACTTTATCTTCGGACAATTACTAATTATAAGACACGATAGGGTGATGGGAATGGGAGGGAATTCCTCTATCTCCAATGCTGGACAATTACTTATATCCAAATGAGTGAGATGGGGGAGTGTGTGAAGGCACTGTGGTAGGCTTCCTAGATTTGGATAGCCATCAATTGTCATTTCTTTGAGTGATTCTATGGTGATCATTTGCACTGACTCCACTCCCTCGTACTCACAAATAGAAAGTTTCTTCAAAGTAGTAAGTCTATCATTGGCAAACAAAAAAGATATTAGAGAATCACAATTTACAATCCACAGATACTCAAGTTGAGATATCGGGTTATTGTTGTTAGGGTCATCTAGAGGAATGGTTGGTCCCAAGATTTTTGGACACCTCATAATGATCAAACGTTTGAATGTGTGCATCTTGCTTGGAAGCTTTTCTAAACTTATGCAATTACTCAATTCCATCCTTTCAAAGTTGCACGGCAGCTCTATTTCTCCTTCTCCCGCCACAAAAGATGTGAATCGAGGGCAACTTTCAATGGCTAATTCTTGAAGGCAAGTAAGATTTAGCATTATATTTTCATCTTGCCACAAGTATGTAAGCTTGTCACACCATCCTATATGAAGCTCCTTTAGCTTGACCAAGCACCTCATAAACACATGATCAAAGCAAAAAAGCTCGGCAAGATTTTCAATTTTGAGAATGGTCAAAGAAGTTAGGTTGACCAAGCTCTTTAAGATTTCCTTGTTACAATCCTCAAGGTATAACTCACGGAGAGATGGAAAACAAACCTCATTCATTGAATTATTCAAATGCGGACATGAATGGATTTCAAGTTTTATGAGACAATCAAGTTGACGAGGTAATGTCCTGATCAATGAAGGACAACTCCGGACAACAAGATGTTGAAGACAGGAGAATGAGGCTTCTTCTTTTGGGCCCCCAACATAAGGAGACCAATTCTTCCATGACAACATCTCTTTCAACTTCAAAGTTGTTAAGGATGTGAAAGGCCTTTTATCTCCATAAAATTCAGAGCCTATCATTCTTATTGCGTGTAGACCTTCAAGAGATAATTCCTTTAGTGAAGGTAGTTGTCCAAGTGGGGGAAGTGATATAACATTAGGACAACCCTGCAAGCACAAAGACACTATCTTAGAATAGGATGGACCACCTAACCATGACGGGAATGTTGCACCACCATAGTTCAAAATATTGAGATTTTCAAGATCAATGTGAGGTTGTAGGAAGTCAAGCACTTGTGCTTCCCGCTCATGATTCTGGAGATTTTCCAAATTTTCATCCCAATGCAAGGATAAGTTGGTAAGGCCTTGCTTTTGATGCAAATTAGCATCAATTGCATCTCTAACTGTTTCCACCTTTTGCAATTCTAATATGAATAATTCTCCTTGAAGATGTGGCAAATTCTTTAACTCCTCTAACTGTGACCCTTTCCCTGGTCGTACCACAAACTTGGACAAGATAATAAGATTTTTTAAATTACCGATACCCAACGGCATCTCTTTAAGACTCCTCGTATCTCTAACATCAAGAAACTGTAAACTGACCAATTTTGTGATGCCTTGAGGCAACTTTGAAATTTTTTGACAACCTCTTAAAATCAAAACTTGTAATTTGCACAAGCTAACAATTGATTCAGGTAGCCTTTTGATATCAGTGTACGAGAAATTGAGATATCTTAGATGTTTTAGATCACCAATGCAATTTGGTACCTCTACAATGTCACAATGACATATTGAGAGCACCCTCAAGTACTTCAATTCCGTTAGCAAGTCATGTAGCACCTTGTTGGAAATAGAGAAAGTGTCCCCTCTAAATCCATTATGCAGTAGCATTAAAGTTCTTAGTACCTTCATTCGGTGATATTCTCTTAAGCATTTTGATGTAGCAAAATGCGATGAGATGAATGATGCATAACGAATTTTCCCAAGAGACGTGTCTTCTTCATTAGCTACCAAGTGAGACTCCTCAGAGCTAAAGTATGCACTTCCTGCAATTGACTTTGCTAGATCATTCAAAAGATCATGCATTGAAAACTTAGATGCGTTGACACTTGATTGTTGAAGAAATGATCTGGATACTAACTCATCAAAGTAATTTCGTCCTAATCTCAAATTATTCCCCTTTACTTTTTGTCTATCTAAAAAGCCCTCGGCTATCCATAAGAGTACCAGCTCATCTCTCTCAATTTCGTAATCCTTGGGAAATACTGCACAATAAGCAAAACATCTCTTCAAATGGCAAGGAAGATGGACATAACTCAAGTTCAAGACAGGGAGAACCTCATCGTTCTCTGCCATCGGAAGATCCCATATTCTGTTATTTAAGGTATCTTCCCATTCACTAGGATTCCTTTTATTACGTAGAGCACCGCCTAGCATCTTCGCCGCCAAAGGTAAACCTTTACATCTTTCAGCTATTTTCTTACCTGTTGTTTTAAAATCCGGATGGCTCTCAAAATTTGTTGCTCCAAGAGCATGAAAGGCTAATAAGCTTGTACAATTGTCAAGGGACAATTCCTTCAAATGATAGGGTGATGCTCTAGTTATGGAAGCAACAGCAAGGTTGCGAGTCGTGATGATGATCTTACTCCCCTTAGCCCCCGCTTCAAATGGCTTTAAGAGGGCAGTCCATTTTTCATATTTCTCATTCCATAGATCATCTAAAACCACAAGAAACTTCTTCCTAGATAGATTGCCCTTCAACTTAACTTGAAGCCTGTTAAGATCTTCACCCTGGCATGACAACCCAGTGATTGATCGCAAAATAGTTTTTGTTATGTGAAGAACATCAAAATCATCTGACACACAAACCCATGCTCTCTTCTCGAAACAACTATATACTCTGACATCATTATACAACCGTTGAGCCAAGGCCGTTTTTCCAACACCACCCATCCCAACTATGGGGATCATGCTCAACATGGCATCGGAATTTTCGACTTCACTAACCAATAGTTTGAGTATTTGTGCTTCTTCCTTCTCTCTACCATAAAACTGAGGCTCTGGCAAAGAAGTGGTTAGATCCCTTTTGTTTGTGTAGTTGGATCTGTCCACAACATTCTCTCTTAAGCTTAGACGAGCCTTCCTAGTGACAATCACTTCCAACCTGCCACTAATCTCTTGTACCTTGGTTTCAAACATGAGCAAACCTAGGTTTGGATTCAATCCGGAGGATTTATCTTGGCCAAAGAAAGAGAACTTCCATTTTTCCAGACATTTGCTTGTGTTGGATTCTGCCTCCAACTTAACTTGAGCCACTTTGATCACTAACTCATCAATCAAGTCTTCCATATCATAGGCCAAGTCCCTAACATCATCTAGCCACGGCTTCACTAGAGGGTTACCGCTGAGTTGCTTGTCTTCTGCATCAGTCAGCACTGCATTGATTGTGCCCAGCATCTCATTCCACTCCTTGAGGAGAGCGGTGCTAATTCCTTCATGTTGTGCATAGACTAATGTGAGAGAAGTCAACTTGCTGAATAGAACCTGAAAGAAGGAACCCATAAAGGAACCCAAAACGATCTCTCCCATTGTCATGGTTGATTCAATCACTGTAGAGAACAACAAGGGTGTTATGTTGAAGCGAGGTAAAAATGAGTCAATGGAGAGAGAAAACTATGAAGTCTAGGAAGATCAACACGTTCATTTACCAAAAAGGACATAAAAAAGACCAAGACTTTCAAGGAATGCACACCAAAGGTTAGACAAATCAAAAGAAAATAGCTTTTGTCCACAGGTGCTTGTTTCGTCAATTGTTCATCAATTGTTCTTCTTTTTCTTCATATCGAGACTTTTCTTGTGGGCATCCAAAACAGAGGATAAAATTTGAATTTTCTATATACGACCGACTTAGAGCACACGCCTATGTTTGTCAAAAACTTCAGTGCATATTAGTGTTTTGTTGACATTTTTCGCATCCATATGTTGTTAGTATCCTTGAACTTTCAATGCTTTTTTTTTTTTAGCTTTATTGGTGAGTATGCGATCAATATAGGCTTTTACATAAGATATAAGAAGATTACTGATTCCTCCTTCAATGAGGATGACCATGTGGAGACATCAAAGACGTTTGTTTGTTTTTTGTTTTTTTTTGGGGGGGGCGATTAAACCACCATATGCTTTAGGTTGCGAAGTTCTAGATGCATCAGTTTGGGGGACAAAAAAGAGAGCAAATAGATAGATATTACTTACCTGATCCGAATAGACTTCCTGGAGCAGACCAGTGAATGTGATTAGATCAATTACAACGATCCAACAAGCACGAGCTCTAGGTTCGAACGAGTAGGAGGAGAACACTATTGAGCACGAGCTCTAGCTTCGAATGAGCAGGAGGAGAACGCTATTGAGCCAAGAGATGAGCATAGGTCATGGTGAAGGCAAGTGATAATGAATTAAGGGAGAGAGAAAACTATAAACCATAAAACTCAAGAAGACCGTGACTTGACTAGACTGTATGTTATGACTAGATAGTGAAGCAAACGCGAAAGAGAGCAAATGAAAAGGACAAAGCCTTTGCAAGATGCAAATTAATTATTTTTCACTTCTCACTCCTCCTGGTACAAGCTGATATTCCCCCATCCGAGGCCACTAGGATAACCCACTAGCGATGATAGTGCCTGCATCTTGCCTTGTCCATGACAAGAGCTCTAGCAGCTTGGCGAGGTTATAGTGATAGGACTTGCCTACCCTAGATAAATGGTTTCAAGTGGTACTGGATGAACGGCCTTCTCACAATCTTAAATCGAAATTCATTGTGGCAAAAGTGAGGTTTTCATGATCACTTAACAGATCGACAGAGCATAGTCTACCTGATTGCTCATCTCTGTCTTTCCTTGATAACAGAGAAAAAGAAAATGCACTTTGAGATGGTGTGGCAATTTAAATAGAAGAAGAAGATAAACTATGAACTTTGACGAGGAAGTCAGGTTTAAATAAATTATAGTCTGCAGGGTTCATTCAAATTTAGTTGTCACATTTGTTGGAGTTTCATGAATCATGTATAAGAAAAATCAACAGAATAAACGCAGCGGAAACAAAGATATATTTTACACATGATTCTCCTTAGGCGTTGTTCGTGCGTTTTAATCAAAAATCTAAATATAAAAGGGAGTTAAACGAAATACCTCTCGAAGCGCGCTTTGAAACAAGTCGGTTCGGATGTTCTACAGTACGAGTCCCACAAGCGTCGGACCTCTAGTTCAGACACACCAACAACGAACGTCGAACGGACGAGAGAACTTTCGGATATCCCCCACTTCGATCGTGCTAGCAATCACGTGGAAAGAATCCGTCGTATTCTTGATGTATAATAGTCACAGCCCGAACGAGAGAATTGTTTCTCTTCCTAGTGTCTCAAAGACAAAAGAACACGCACACACTTTGCTTTCTATTTTCAGCAAAGCATCACGATTTCTCGCTTGTGTTTCTCTCAAACAAAACCAAAACCACACTAACTCTTTTCTCTGTTTTTCAACAACTTTTTCAACTCTCGTCCACTCTCATTTTATATTAAAAAATGACCAGCAACGGTTCTTTGATCAATGGACGATCAGCAACCGTTGCGATCGTCCATAATGGACGATCGTGCATGAGCGGTTGCTCATGCACGATGGTCGTGCATGAGCAACCGCTCATGCACGAACGTGGCATGATGGTCAGCGGTTGCTGACCATCAATGCTACGTGCATAATGGTCAGCAACCGCTGACCATTACGCTTTCGTGCATGTGCACGAATTTGTGCACATGCATGAAGCTTTAATTTTTTTTTTTTTAATAAACAAGTTAATTTAGGGCATAATACAACTAACAATCTCCCACTTGCACTAAAGCCAACTTGTTTGGTATGTTAACATATATCAACTTTGGGGATGCGTGTGCATCATATGCAAGTAGGCTCGTGACTATGATACAAATTAAATTAAATCTCATTTAATTTAATTTCAAATCGACTCAATTCGATTGTAGTAATTGCAAACATATTTGCAATAATATTTCTCTCTTGTTCCACGTCATCCTAGTTGTTTATGGTGTGTGACATCCCTAGGTTCATCACTAAGCTGGTAGTAAGACTTGTACTAACACATTAGTACTTCCAAAAGAATTAATTGTCCCGATTAATCTTTTAGGTCCTACAAGCCACGATTGACATCTAGCAATATGTCATGGCTACCCAGATAGTGTAAATACTTTAAGAACATAATGAACCTGTCAGCTTTGGCTACAGTGTAATTCAATCCTTCTGTCTTACTATGTCCCGATCAAACAAAGACCATGGAATATTTGTCAAGTCATTAATTCGATCATATGCACAAACCTAATTGACATGCATTTTTATTGGAGACATAAACAATTTATTCTCAGTTACAACCCCGGCCGAGGATTTCAATGCAGTGTCACAATTAGATCGCATAGGACATCATTGTCATACCTTGCATATAACAAGGAGACAGATTCCATATTGCGCACACGTGTAACTTCGTATATGAACAAACTATGACCATCAAGTATAAAGACGGATCGACGACCCGGCATTATGTGCACCCGTGAACCATAGTTGTTCGATACACAAGTTAACACTGTGCCTCAGGTCTAAGGATTATTTACACAAGACCAAAGCATGAACAATTAGACATTGACCGCGCTAAAAGCTTCCATGTCGCTAATTGTTCCATATGTGTCACGTTCAGTGAATTTGTCTAATACAAACACCTGTGTTCTAACTCAGGCATCATAATACCCAATGACATGTGACTCATCATTCCCTTAAGTATCCAATACTTAATGGCGAAGTTAAGAACACACCGGTCTCAACGGGATTATTAATATCCACTCAATAATCCATCGGCCGGGAACGATTTAAAGATTCGGTCTAACTATGAACCCGTCACATATATTCTCGACGTCTCAAGAATAGGTCTAGTTGCAACCGATCTTATGGAATCATTCATCAATATAAAATAATTGGACAAATGAATGAATACGTCATTGCCATTAATTAAATAATAATAATGAAAGTACAACCGAAATCCCTAATATGTAACTATTATTACATAGCAACTTTAGGGCATACATCCAACAATTTCCCAGTTGCACTAAAGCCAACTTGTCCGGTACCTCAAACCCATTTTGTCAATATGTCTTTCAAAAGAAGGCGAGGTAAGGCCTTAGTGAAGGGATCGCCACGTTTTCTACCGAGGCAATTTTCGCAAGGCGATATCACCTCTCCCAACAATTTCTCGATGAGATGGAAGCGTCTCTCAATATGCTTGGACTTACGGTGAGACCTCGGTTCCTTAGCTTGAGCTATCGCCCCATTGTTGTCACAAAACAATGTGATCGGTTGCTCAATTGAAGGAACGACTCCAAGTTCGAAATAAACTTCTTCATCCAAGCGGCTTCCTTTGCCGCTTCGGAAGCGCTACATACTCGCCTCGGTGGTGGAATCGGCAGTTATACTTTGTTTGGTACTTTTCCAACTAACTGCACCACCATTAAATGTGAAGACAAATCCAGACGTAGACTTATAATCATTAGGATCCGATTGAAAATCAGAATCAGTATAAGCTACAACTTCAAATTCTCCTTCTCCATATATCAAGAATAAATCTTTAGTCCTTCGCAAGTACTTAAGAATATTCTTGACTGCTATCCAAAGGTGCTCTTCTCTGGATCGATCGATATCTCGCTAGTAATACTTACAGCATGCGCGATATCAGGTCTAGTACATAGCATAGCATACATTATGCTTCCAATAGCGGATGCATATGGTATCTTTGCCATCCGCTCTCTTTCTTCAGGAGTGTTGGGACACATCTCCTTAGAAAGACGGATCCCTTGCCTAAAAGGCAATAATCCTCTCTTGGAACATTGCATGTTAAACCGTGTTAACACTTTGTCTATGTACGTAGGCGTGAGAGGCCAATCAATCGTCTTGATCTATCTCTATAGATCTTGATACCTAAAATGTAGGTTGCCTCTCCTAAATCTTTCATGGAGAATTTCTGTGACAAGAATAGTTTTATCGATGATATCATTGGTATATCATTTCCAATCAAAAGTATATC
This sequence comes from Eucalyptus brandiana, assembly GCA_014182725.1. Classification (NCBI taxonomy): domain Eukaryota; kingdom Viridiplantae; phylum Streptophyta; class Magnoliopsida; order Myrtales; family Myrtaceae; genus Eucalyptus; species Eucalyptus brandiana. Next base: position 9,077,637 of record CM024669.1, read on the forward strand.
ATCGACATACAAAACCAGAAATGCAATTGCACTCCCACTGATCTTCTTATATACACAAGGTTCATCCGGATTTTTGATGAAGCCAAACGATTTGACTACCTCATCAAAACGGATGTTCCAACTTACGGAGGCTTGTTTGAGTCCATAAATGGATCTCTTAAGCTTACACACCTTCGTTTTTCACTATTGGATTCAAAACCTCGTGGCTGTTCCATATAGATGTCCTCATCGAAAACCATTTAGAAAAGCCGTTTTGACATCCATCCGGAATATCTCATAATCAAGGTGTGCGGCTATAGCCAACATAATCCGAATGGATTTTAGCATGGCCCACAGGTGAGAAAGTTTCGTCATAATCAATTCCTTCTTTTGACGATATCCTTTCGCCACCAGCCGTGCTTTGTAAATTCCAATTTGACCTTCAACATTCATCTTCCTCTTGAAGATCCATTTACAGCCAATTGGTACAATACCATCGGGCGGTCGGTTAAGGTCCATACCTCATTGGAATACATTGAATCCATTTCGGATTTCATGGCTTCTAGCCATTTACCGAGAATCGATGTCCAACATCGCCTCCTCATAGGTTTTAGGATCACCGGGTTGATCACTATCATTCACAATGAATAATGGTTCAATATGATCAACCGAGTGTCTATAACGAGCAGTGGGCGAGACATTCTCGCACTTCTCCTAAGAGGTTGTGTATTATAAGCTCCCACTTTGAATCGAGATTGGTATCGAATTCGGTTGTTTGATACTTCATTATTTTCTTCTTGTAAGACTATTTTCCTTGACACCACTTTCTTGGATGAACCGATTCTCCAAGAAAGAAGCGTGCTTGCATACCAAAATTCTTTGGTCTCGAATGAAAATAGAAATAATATCCAAGAGTTTCCTTTGGATATCCAATGAAGCGACCTTGTTCGAGATCTCGCCTCCAATTTTTCCACTTTCAGCTTTTTCACAAAAGCTGGACAACCCCAAATCTTAATATGATTAAGACTAGGTTTCCTACTATGCCATATCTCATAGGGCGTGGTTGGAACAGATTTGGACGGCACTCTATTCAGTATATATACGGCTGTCTCAAGGGCATATCCCCAAAGGGATATTGGCAAATCGGTGTAACTCATCATAGATCGTACCATATCTAATAAAGTACGATTTCTTCGTTCGAATACACCATTATGTTACGGAGTTCCGGGAGGTGTCCATTGTGATAAAATGCCATTCTCTTTAAGAAAGTCCAGGAATTCAGTACTAAGGTATTCACCTCCTCGATCTGATCGAAGAGCCTTAATACATTTTCTGTTTGTTTCTCAACTTCAGCCTTGAATTCCTTGAACTTTTCAAAGGATTCAGATTTATACTTCATGAGGTATAAATAACCATACCGTGATCGATCATCGGTGAAGGTAATGAAGTAATTATAACCACCTCTAGCAGATTCATTAATTGGTCCACATACATCTGTATGTATTAATCCTAATATGTCAGCAACTCGCGCACTTTGTCCCACAAAAGGCGCTTTGGTCATTTTTCCTAGAAGACATGCCTCACAAGTCGAGTATGACTCAAAGTTTGAAGGATCAATGTATCCATCATTACTCAACTTGTTAATTCTGTCTTCTCCAATATGACCTAATCGGAGATGCCAAACATACTTTTTATTTGGACCGTCTCTAGGGCGTTTATTAGTTATGGCATTTATATCAATTTTATTTTGCTTATTGACATTGGTAATCGCATTACCGGACATTGTAATGGTATAAAGATTGTTGGTTAATAAGCTAGAACCAACACATATTCTATTATGATAAATAGAACAAACATCATCAGCAAAAGAAAATTCATAATTCTCTTTACCCGGACGAGGTATAGAGATGATGTTCCTAACAGCATTCTTATAATGCAAACAGTTCTTTAAAACCAAAACATGTCCGGAAGGCAAACATAAACGAAAAGTCCCTATAGCTAATGCAGCAACTCTTGCTCCATTGGCAAACGTCGAGACAATCTCATTTCGCCCTAGCATCTGCTTGTTTCAGATTCTCGCAAAGACATACAAATATGTGAAGTTGCAGCAGAATCTAGAACCCATGAGCTGGATTCAACACTAACCATATGATTAGTTTCAATAAGCATAGACACCATACCTTCATAAGGTCGGTTCTTGGGCTTGACCTTCAAGCTCGCAAGGTACCTCTTACAGTTCCTCCTCCAGTGCCCTTTGACACCACAGTAATGACATTTCCCTTTATCAATCATGGGCTTTGGTTGCACAACGGAGTTTGGCGAGGCCTCTTCCATTTATTCTTCTTTAAAACAGTCTTACCCTTTGAAGAAGAAGCCTTAGCCATAGCCACTATATTTGGCCTCGTGTTATGCATTTCCTTCTCATAAACTACCAGCATGCTATGTAACTCAGCAAGAGCTTTCTCCATTTTATGCATGTGGAAGTTTTGGACAAAACCAGAGAAGGAATCGGGTAAAGATTGGAGGATCAAATCCACAGCTAACTCATTGTCCATAACGAGATTCAGCCTAGCCAATTCTTCAATGTGCCGAGATCATTTTCAAAGCATGATCATTAACGAGATGATCCTTCAGCCATCCTCATACGGTACAATGCCTTAGATATCTCATATATAGAGGTTTGACCATTCTCATCAAAGTATTCCTTTAAGTGCAAAATGATCGACCTAGCATCTTCCATAGATTCATACTTCTTCCATAATTCATTATTCATTGAAGAAGCATATATGACCTAACTTTTAAGTTATCGTCATGCCACTTGTCATAAGTGACACGTTCTTCTTGGGTCCCACCCTCAGGAAAAGAGGTAGGCATCTTTTCATCAAGCACATACCCAATTTTTTTTCTGAATTGAGAACAATTCTCAAATTCCTCACCTAGTCAGTGAAATTGGGTCCAGTCAAACAATTCTTGTCAAGTATAGAAGCGAGTGGGTTTGTGGTCACCATTTTCAGAGTAATAATATATACATTTTGCAGAAAATAAATTGTTAGCCGTTGTATCTTTCAAAGTAACTATTTCATTTTGGCCTTTAAATGAAATAGATCCTCCCACTAAATTTATATTCGAATCTCATACTCCTTAAGATGGGAAGCGGTAATCTTTGTTGGGTAAAGATTACTAGTGGGGATTGAGTCCCACCAGTCCAAAGTCCACCTCACCTAACAGTTATTGGTGTCCTATGAACTTAGTGAGTGAACCAGCTTGTTCAACGCATCATATGCGAGTCCCAATCATAACTTCGGCCTCTAGACCATGAAAGCCTCACCTAACAGTTATTGGCATCATGATCATAGTTAAGTCTAGCCCATCGTCTCATGCAAATATTGAAAACACAAATGATTCCCTCACCCGACGGTTATTAGAAATCATTTGGCTCCAACCTCACAAAGCATCATATGCATAATGGAGTGGTCCAATATTATAAATGGTAATCAACCCCTATGTATCCATAACCGGTTAATTAACCACTATAATATTGGATCAAACCACAACGATGGAAGGCCACGAGTCCGAAACCCGTTTCGACTTAATGTTCTTTGTAAGGAGATTTGGGTCGTTATTAACGGTCTCACTTTGCACATTAACCGGTTTAACATGCACGATATCATAAACAATAAATAAATAGATACCACATAAACATCTATCCTATGTGGTGATCATGGAATTATGGTTCAATGGGTCTCGAGCCAAAGAAACCCATTTAGCCATTTTAATGTTTTAATAATATGGACCTGATCTTCACCTTTTCTTCAATCTTTGAACTCTTCAAAGACCGGGCCCTGAGAGCTCACCGGTTTAATGGCTCCTCCAATGGCTCCTCCTCTCTTGTAGTATTTACATCAACAATTGAAATACTAAACTATACTAAAATTACATATCAAGAAAAATTAAAGTAAAATAAAAGGAAGGACGCAGCCTCCATTTAATAATTACATCCCCAAAAAGAATACCTGTAATCATCATACATTTATCCATACAACAATCACAACAATTAGGGATTTTTCCATGATCACCACCCTTCCTTACGAGCCATAAATTCAAAATTTAAAGCTCTGGAAGGCATGCATAAAATTCTGCATATCATTTGCAAAATATAAACATCAAGTATAACAAGTTACAGATTTTTGATTCAAAATTGATTTGGTTCTAATTTTTGCTTTGTTGATTAAATTTATCACATAAATCAATCAACTTCTATAGGCCACATAAGAGCAAGAGAACCAATTCTCTTAACAAAAGTAAATTGGCCATTAGAATGCAAAAATATATTCGAACTATAAATCAATTAAACGCACGAAAACGCCTAAGGTTGGCTCTGATACCACTGTTGGAGTTTCATGAATCATGTATAAGAAAAATCAACAGAATAAACGCAGCGGAAACAAAGATATATTTTACACATGATTCTCCTTAGGCGTTGTTCGTGCGTTTTAATCAAAAATCTAAATATAAAAGGGAGTTAAACGAAATACCTCTCGAAGCGCGCTTTGAAACAAGTCGGTTCGGATGTTCTACAAGATACGAGTCCCACAAGCGTCGGACCTCTAGTTCGACACACCAACAACGAACGTCGAACGGACGAGAGAACTTTCGGATATCCCCCACTTCGATCGTGCTAGCAATCACGTGGAAAGAATCCGTCGTATTCTTGATGTATAATAGTCACAGCCCGAACGAGAGAATTGTTTCTCTTCCTAGTGTCTCAAAGACAAAAGAACACGCACACACTTTGCTTTCTATTTTCAGCAAAGCATCACTGATTTCTCGCTTGTGTTTCTCTCAAACAAAACCAAAACCACACTAACTCTTTTCTCTGTTTTTCAACAACTTTTTCAACTCTCGTCCACTCTCATTTTATATTAAAAAATGACCAGCAACGGTTGCTGATCAATGGACGATCAGCAACCGTTGCTGATCGTCCATAATGGACGATCGTGCATGAGCGGTTGCTCATGCACGATGGTCGTGCATGAGCAACCGCTCATGCACGATCGTGGCATGATGGTCAGCGGTTGCTGACCATCAATGCTACGTGCATAATGGTCAGCAACCGCTGACCATTACGCTTCGTGCATGTGCACGAATTTGTGCACATGCATGAAGCTTTAATTTTTTTTTTTTTTTTTTTAATAAACAAGTTAATTTAGGGCATAATACAACTAACAACATTCACCAACTTGAAAACACTTGTTTTAAATCCTATTTTGTGCATCCTTACAGTAGCAGCTGTTATCGGAAGTAAGAAAGAATTCTCCTCTGACCAAAAAACAAGAAAAAAGAAAGAAAGATTCTCCGTTTGACTTTGAATTTAGACCTCGATGAATCTTTAGATGAATCTTTTGAAGTGTGTCACCAAAAAAAAAGAAATAGTTTTGAGCACATCGGTACACCTACCAAAATAAATAGCCTTTTGCCTTCTTTTGTCAAGTTGCAGAAGATAAACATAAGCACATCATTTGCCTACCTCAACAGCATTGGCATTTGATCCTCCTTAGAGATTTTGCCAAATAAAGATGACAGTGGGATATTCTGCAAAACAAGCACAATTGAGAGAATTTAAGTCACGAGGCTAGGGCATTAAAAAAAAAGATCTTTGGAAGAGAAAACATAACAAGCGCTGAAATTTCAGAAAAGATCTTTGACAGTGAGATATTATGCAAAACAAGCACAGTTGAGAGAATTCAAGTCAATGGGCTAGAGCACTAAAAAAAGATCTTTGGAAGAGAAAACATGAAAAACACTGAAATTTCAGAAATAAATATCAATATAAGAGCAACAATTCTTCATGATTCTCATGCAAAGCATAGTACATTTCCATTAGTGGATAGATAACCAATAGTTGGGTCAAACAAAGTTCAAGATATATCATCCAGACAGGCACATCCACGCATCACAATTCCAGCACTGTGAGCGTGTCCATGCAAGTATTATTTGTTTTGAGGAATAGTCACTCGTATGAAACAATGGTGGACTTGCCGGACCACATTGGCATTATAACCGTTTCATTGTGTGCTTCCTTATCAAACAAAACAGAGCAACCCAAAAGTCTAGCTGGTTTGTGGCAAATTATGTGAAGCTTGTCCATGGACAAACATGAACTTCCTAGCATCGAGTTGAGGATTCGCAATAGAAATGGATTTTTGAGCAACCGTAGTAGCATAATGACAAGTGTGGAAGAGAGAAAGAAGTCCGAACCATTACCTTAAGAATAAAATTTTACTTAATGGTTAATCCGTCATTAATTATGCTAATCGTGATTAATTAATCTAATCACGATTAATTGGGCCAATCACGATTAATTAGGCCAATCACGACTAGTTAGGCCAATCACGATGATTAAACTAAACTCAATTAATTAGACTAACTATAATAAATTAAAAATTAATCGACATTAATTAAAATAATTATGATTAATTAAATAAATGACAATTAAAATAAATAAATTACGATTAATTAAACTAAAATCAATTAATTAATCTAACCACGGTTAATTAACTAATCGTAATTACTTAAATTAACCGCAATTAAAATTAATCGAAACCATTCTTAATCGCAATTAAGAATAAACTAAAATAAACTAATATTAATTGCCGTTAATATTAAACTAATAACCCCTAAACGCAATTAATGCTCTAATCCACGATTAGGAGGTTAACTCACCGATTTCTGGCAACGGTGAGCCTGCGGTGACGTCGAGAACGCGATACTTGTGGCTCAAATGGAGGCTCGACGACAGTGGCGGCGGCTCTTGAAGCTCACGGCCGGGGGGAGGCTCGGTTCGAGTGGTGGCTTGCGGCAGCTTGAAGCAACGGCGGCACGGACAGCTAAGCCAGCAGTGGCAAGAGGCAATGAGCGAGTGGCGATGTCGGGCGAGCGGCGGCACAACGGCCCTTGAAGCTCATGGCCAAGGGGGCCGTGGATGGGGACGCGGCCCTTGCGGTTCCTGCCATTGCGCACGCAATCCCGTCTGCCGAAGGTGGGGAGGCCAAGAGGTGGTGATGATGATGGTGAGGGGGAGTTGGGCGTGGAGCGGCGATGGTGCTGGTGGGTGAAGCGGCAGCCAGCAAGAAGAAGAAGAAAGTGGGGTTCAGCCGAGAGAGAGGGAAGGAAAAGAAGAGAGAGGGAGAGAGAGAGAAGAAAGGATAAAAGAAGGGGGCCGCAGGAAACAATGGTGAAGGGGGGATGGATGGGGGGACGGACGGCAGAGAGAGAGGAGAAAGGGAAAGGGGGGACGGACGGCATAAAAAGAAATAGTGGGGGAAAGGAAACGAAAGGGAGAGGAGAAGGAGGAGAGAGAGAAGAAGAAGACAAATGAGAGGGGGAGAAGGGGGATGTCACAATGAGCGAATCCATGCAAGTATTATTTATTTTGAGGAATAGTCACTCGTACGAAACAATGGTGGACTTGCCGGACCCGTTAGCATTATAACCGTTTCATTGTGTGCTTCCTATCAAACAAAACCGAGCAACCCAAAAGCCTAGCTGGTTTGTGGTAAATTATATGAAGCTTGTCCATGGACAAACATGAACTTCCTACCATCGAGTTGAGGATTCGTAATAGAAATTGATTTGTGAGCAGCAGTAGTAGCATAACAACAAGTGTGGAAAAGAGAAAAAAGTCCAAACCATTACCTTATTGACACATAAATTTTTGCATAAAAATTGGGTTAATATTTACCCAAATAATAATAAATAAAAATTACACAACAGATAGTTTAGAAACATTTATCTTATTGGACCGCTGGTAAACGTAAATTTTTTCACATATTCCGCTAAGATTTTTCACATATTCAAGTAATATACGTTAATTGACATATTTTGAGTAAAAAAGAAATTTTCGGATGGAATATTCAAAAAATATATATGAGAATATCACACAGGATGCAACGATATATTCAGGAGATTATGCTCAAGCGAAATTGGAAACAAAATGTGCAACAAAGATTTAAATTTTCCCCCTATGAAAGGTGTGCTGCGGGTACTGAGACAGTGAGGGGAGTTCGAAAAAATTTTGATGGCCTTCCTTCGATTTTGAGAGGGAAAGAGAGAAAAGGGGAAAAAAAAAAAGAAAGAGGGGGCACCGCATCGTCTTCTTCGCGGAGACCCCCGACGCGCCGGCCGTGCTTTGCGCCAGCACCGTGATGCCAGCCACCGCGCCTCTGCACCGCCGCAAATCCGACGACCCGACGCTCCACTGCTGCTGTTGTGTCTTCGCTGGAGCCCTCCATCGTCCGCGAGCTCGTAGCTCCGCGTGTCTCCGAAGCCCAGGAGCGACGGTTGCGCCTGACGCCCGACGGCCACACCTCCACTGCCGCTCCGCGCCCCTGCGTCCACCATCGCCGCTGCAGCGCCGGTATCATCCCTCACCCGCGACCAGCTGCAGCTCGCTGCAACCCAGCTCTCGACGTCCCCTGCTCCAGCCGTGACCCGACGCCGGCAGATCTGAGTCGAGCTCACCTCCGCTGCAACTCGCGAGATCTGACGCCTCCCCATCGCGGCTGCAACCAATAGTTGCCGTTAAGTTTTGAGCATTGATCTTTCAGAATTTTACATTGCATTATACCAAATACTTGAAAGATTTCTGCGAAGACCACTTGATAATCTGTCTGAGAGAGGAGAGATTTCTGTGAAGACCACTTCCAAAGCCATCCTCTGGCAAGTACAGGTAACTATAAAAGATAGCTGTTTGAGAGAGGAGAGATTTCTGCGAAGACCACTTGATAATCTTTCCATGTCTCTCATATTTCTCGTCCAAATAGAAATTAGAGACAAAGGAAACATAATACTCCATGCTTCTTACATCCTCCACCATTAATAGTATTTCCATTGTCCTCATATTTCTCATCCAAAAGTCTGAAACAGGATGAGCAATCAGTCCTAAATAAAATGATCCTTCATGCATAATGAAGAATTACAAGTGATCGAACAAAATTATACACACACCTAATTGACTGCAAAATAAAAAAATAAAAAAAATTAATCGGGATACCCTGTTGATGATTTTTATTTTTTGATGACTAGAAAATTCCTATGATTATGTTAATTAACAAGTATGGGAGACACTGGCGATGGACACTTATTCATACGGGCTGGTATTCTACAAATGTGATGTTAGGAGATCGAATGGCTTGGTACAGGTTGATAACACTTCAGAATGATTGCCTAAACCTGTTGGTATATTTGGAACACTCAAAATGCAATAACCATTAAACATAAATCACTCCATACTGGAACTGTCACTTCACAGATTAGAAAAAGCTCTTTTAGACTCTGTTGCCTCTTAAAAATGTAAGAGAGCTAAGTCATGATTGGTGGACGAAAGGTCTGTATAGTAACCTGAGCTAGGTTTTGTGGAGATTAACTGTGACAGGAGCTCTGGCAGCTTGATGGGGATATAATGACAAGACTTGCCTACCTAAGATAATTGGATTGCGAATGGTATTGTATGACGACGTTCTTGCAATTTTAAATGAAAGTACTTCATGGCAGACGTGAGACTTTTAAGAAAAAGAACTTCCTTGTGCTGGATTCTGCCTCTGACTTGGCCTGAGCAGGGTTCCATCTCGAACTCATCGAGCAAGTTTTACATGTCATTGGCCAATCCCTAAAGTTGTTTAGCCACAGCTTCACCTGACAATTACCGCTCAGTTGCTTTTCCTCTCCATTATCTAGCATTACTTTGATTGTGACCAGCATCCCCTTCCACTCATCAAGGAGGGTGGTGCTGATTCCTTCCCGATGCACATAATTCAATGCTAGAGAACTAAACCTATCAAAAAGGACCTACGAGAAGGAACCCAAAACGACATCTCTAATGGCCATATTTGAATTAATTACTGTAAAGAATAAAAAATGTTATGATGAAGCAAAGCGATAATGAGTTAATGGAGAGAGAAAACTATGAAGTTTGGGAAGCTCAAGACTCTTATCTATCAAAGGGAAAAAGTACCAAAAAAATTCTTAAACCTATTGCATTGGTATCAAATTAGTCTAAAATATTTTCATATTGGTATCGGTTCGGTTCATCCAGCCAATTTTGGAAATATTGACGTGGACACCGGCCATTCAACCAATGCTGACGTAACAATTGTTTAATATTTTTTTTATTTTTTCAAAAATTTTAAATAATTCTTTTTCTTTTTCTTTTTTTCTTTTCTTTTTCCTCTTCTTCCTCCTTGGATCCCCACAGTGGCCAACGAGGCTCTAGTAAGGCCAGAGCAAGGTTGGCCTCACCCGTGGCCCTAGGCAAGGACCATGACTCTCACTAGTTGCCGGCATAGGCTTCGTGGCCCTTGCCCAATGGTCAACAAGCCTTGTTGGAGCCTCATTGGCCACTGTAGGGATCCAAGGAGGAAGGAGAGGGAAAAAGAAGGAAAAGGAAAAGGAACAAATTAATAAAAATTTTGAAAAAAATAAAAATAATAATTAAAAAATTACCACATGAGCGTTGGTTGGATGATCAATGTTCATATCAGCGTCGACCAGCCAAAATTGGCTAGATGGACAAAATTGATACCAATATGAAAAAGGTTTATGAATTTTTTTGCATTTTCCCTTATTAAAGAGATCAAACAAAAACTAAGACTTTCAAGGATGTAAGAGGTTAGACAAATGAAAAGGAAATACTTTTTTATCCACAAGTGCTTGTTTTGTACTATCTAGAGAATATCCCAGCGACTTTGATGGTTTTCCACGGCCAAAGTTTGAAGGAATTTTGTGTATTTTCTCCTTTTTTTAATGATTTTCCCCAGCTAACGCTCACAAATAAAATTCGGATTTAGGTGTCTGGGGACATCAGTTTTAAAATTTCTAATTGACGGAATCTATATGCCTTTCGGTAGGCAGGCTCTACAGTGATACATGTCTTTTCAGAGAAGTTGCAGTTTCCTTTCTGAAATTTGTGGGCGATTGTGATTTCTACCTTACCTATTATAATATTTGCTAGGAAAAATTAGTATTCATTTCTTATTGCAAATTCATAATTAAGATTCACGGTTCACATTCAGATTTACAAAAGTTATGCTTTTCACAACTGGATTTGCACAGTGATTGCAAAATGTCCAATAAAAAAAGAAAAAGAAATTGGTATCCTAAACATTGGCACCAATAAGTCTCGTAAATTAATGGATTCCTTTTAGCCAAATGAGCTACTTGCTTCACCCCGACTCTCTGCATACTTCTCTCCACACCTGGTTTATTTCTTTAATACATTGATGTCATCACGTTTTCCCCGTAAATTTCCAGGTAGGCACAGTCAAAATGATAAAACGTAGAACTATAATCAGCCTGAGGGAAAAGCAAGAATTTAGTTTCCGCGGATCTAAATGCAGTTTTTGAAAATCCTGACGTAAATTGTAATTATGCCATACTAATAAATGCGAATCAAAGCTTTTCTATTTCCTTTTGGCACCGGAAAGTAAGGGTGCATTTTAGTAATATGTCTATTCCTGGAAACAATTTATTTTCAGAAATAATTTTTTTTATTTCTATTCTATGGAATAAGTTATAAATAAAACTATGCATTTAGTAATTATACAAAATTTCTATTCTCGGAATATAAAAAGAACAAGAATGTGTTTGGTACGACCCATAAGTTTTTTTTGTGATATATAATTTCTTTAAAATTTTTAGTAACTTTTTTGAGATTTTTTTTCTTTTTTCCTCTCTTCTTCTTCCTCCTCTAGCTGGTTGTCAGGCAACAACGGGTGGTGTGCGATGAGCTTCGGTGGCAGTGGCAATGGTGGGCGACAAGTCTCCACCAACCAATTAGAAGAGAACGAAGAAGAAAAGGAAAAATGAAAAAGAAAAGAAATAAAATGACTTATTTTTAGAAATTATTTCCAAGCACAAGAGAGTAAGAAGCTACTTTTTCTACTTCTTGTTTCGGTTTCAAATCTATTCCCGAGCTACTTTTCTATTTCGAGGAATAAAAAAATAATTGACGTTACCAAGCAGATTTTTGTTCTTTTTCTATTTTAGGGAACAAAATAATAATAGAACAGAAAAATTGGAATGTTGTCATGCAGACTTAGCTTGTTGACAGAAAGCCCAATTATGAGAAATCAGACTTGGATGTTGTCCTCTACTTACTTTTATTATTGCCCTATTTTTCACTTTGAAAGCTAATTAGTTATCAATGTATTCAGGTCATATTTTATTCGGAATACGTGATCAATTTTATTTGTGAACTTGAATCAAATGGCCCGCAAGAATATTTGGACATAGAAGATATTTGACATGCTTAATCCAAATAAAAAGTAGAAAAATGATACGTTGACAATATTTTTGGAAACATGGCTAATGACAAAATGCCTCTTCTAATTTATATATTATGCTCGAGCATGGCTTCTAATTTCTTTTTTATATTTTTAAAAAAGAAAAATCAATTATTTGATGAAAATTTTTAAGCAAAATCCCAATAGCGATCCTACTTCATGGTTATTTTTCCTTATGGAGTTCGAAATAGGAATGACTGCAAAAAGAATATTAATACAAAACACTGTACATAAGATTTAGACTTAGACAAATACATCTCATTACAAAATCAAATCAAACCACACAAATTCCATTGTTTGAAATACAAATATATAAGATTCAAACCTACATAAATACATCTCATACAAAAATTACATCTTGAAAGAAAAATGCAAGTCTCAATGTTACAAGCCGCTCCCTCCTTCAACATGAGTTGGGCGAGATGGTGTCATCCTCCCCCCTTGCCTCAACTTGAGAATGTTCATTTGGCGTGAGAATTTCCATTTGATAGGATCTACCAACGAGAGTCATCTCTAGTTTCTTGTCAGATAACTTTGCCTATTGTCCCCAATAATTCTACCAGCCCTATTGACGGTCACCTCAGATATAATAGTTAAAGCCAGCAGAGAAGAATATCGTGAGCCATTACGGGGAAGAACAGGGTAATGGGAAGTGCCAGAATACCATTTCCCTTATGTATCAGAAACATACATACACATACATGATGCCTAATTAATCCCGCTAGTTGAGCCTGAAGTTTTTTGTGCATGTCGATGGAAGTGCCAGAATGTTACTTATTATTCCATCTGGCAAACTTTAGTGCTTAGTTTAATGACAAAACTGGACAATGTCTATCAACCGCTTAGTGTAAAGAAACCACAGGGTTTATTTTTTTTTTTTTTATTGAATAACTTTTTGGTAGTGCATACCTATGGAATAGCAAGAATATTGCATATTGATTCTTCCATCTAAATATGGTACTTAGCTAAATTTGGTACTTAGTCATTTTTTTTTAAAGGGGAAATAAAACCAAATCCTCCCAAATTTTGAGGGTAGTATAGGTTTATCCTAAACTTTCAGTTGTTACGCAATACCTCCCCAAACTTTCATTTTATTATATCTATTAGCCTAACATTATTTTCTTCTGTTAGCATGTGTAACGCATATGACTCATAAGGTGTACAAGTATATATTTCATCTTATCTTTTAAGGAAATATCTCTTGTACCCACAATTGTCATGAAATAAATGAAATATTATATAAATGGGAGAAATTAAATTAAATACTAGAAAAGTATAAGTAGTAGTCATATTATTGAACAAAGTTTGATAAATATAGCCACTTTAGTACAACTAAATAAGATATTTAAGAAAAAAATACAAGCCATATAAAAAGGAAAAGGACTTGATAACAAAAAGATGAAATGATGAAAATTGGTTACTCATTACTTATATTCATAGGCATAATGTCTTCAACTTTTAAAAGGGCATGAGCAACTGAAATCTATTTTTTTTAAAATAAATTTATTGATTTTCATCTTTTTCATTAATTAACAATTTAGAAATACATAATGAGTACTGATTTGTTATTTGCCCTTTTGTCATTTAGGTCTTTTTCCAACATTGTGTTTCTTCTTCTTCAATTTCTTATTAATTATATAAATATTTTCACAAATTAATAATATTCGTTGAAGTATTATTAGTGATATTTAATTTTTAATATTAATATTTTAAATACTTAATTTTTCTCCATTCTTTATTTTATATAAACCAAAATCAAGGATAAAAGAAAGATTTTAATAAAAAAAAATGAGATGAAAGGACACAAATGGAAAAAGAAAAAAATCTCAATAAGAAGATGGTGAAATAACAATAATTGGTTACTCATTATGTATATTTAAAGGCTTAATTAATTTTAAAAAATCAATTAAAAGATATTTAAAAAGAGTTATAAAAGGAAATTATTGCTTCAACTCATAAAAGGAAATGATTAACTGAAAAGGAAAGTGATTTTTCTATATTATCTCTTGATCAGTCTTTTTGTATTAATTATTTATTAAAAGTACGTAATCAGTATCCTCCACTTTTTGTTATTTTCCTTCTTGTTATTCTGGCCTTTTTCATTTTACTAAATTTTGTTATTTTTTTCTTAAAAATATCTTATTATTCCATTAATATTTTCATCTGTGTTCATAATTATCATTTCTTTTGATAATAAAGTTTCCATCAATTTATTTTCCTAGATTTTTCATTTTTTTTATCGGAATCAAAGACAAAAGAGAGACTTCTATAAAAAAAATGAGATAAACATACACATTTACCCCTTAAATGTTTTTACTATAGCACATTGCCAACAAAAAAAAATTTAACAGTAGTTAACGGCTATAATAAAATACAAGCTCAAGGAATAACATACAACGATTGAAAGTTTAGGGACAAACACGTATTAGTCCCAACATATAACAATTGAAAGTTTGGGGATAAACTTGTATTAATCCCAAAGTTCGAATAAGTTTTATGTAATTTTTCCTTTTCTAATGGTAATCCATGCTTGAACTGTAACAACAACACTAATAAAGAAAATGATTAATACCCCAAAAACTCTCAAACTAATATACCTATGATAAATTTATCCGAAACTAATTTTTTGACCACAAAAAACCTCAAATTGGTATACCTTTTAACAAATTTATCCCAAATGACCATAAAAAAACTCAAAACCGGTATACATGTGACAAATTTAACTCAAATTAATTTGTTTGATTGCTAAAAATCCCAAACTGGTACATTCGTGACAAATATACCCTCCATTAAAGTGAATTAATACTATAAAAAATTACAAAAATAAAATAACTGTGACAAACAGAGAGTAAATCCCATGGTGCACCAATCAATTGTTACGTGTTATCCGATTTAACAATTTGATAGTAAAATTTAACAGAAATTAATAAAATGTATATGTGTTATAACTATATCAGTTTGGGATAAATTTGTCAAAAATGTATTAATTTGGAGTTTTTGATGGTTAAAATATTAGTTTTGGATAAATTTATCACAGGAATATTAATCCTAAAGAAAATCTACACAAAGATCTTTGGAGACATAAATGTTAAAATTCCTTTTTGACTACAACTACACGCCTCTTAGCAGGCTCCATCTTTAACATATTTGCAAAAATTCTTTCGGTGCTTTGCAAACAATTCATAAAAATAAAATAATAAAAAATTATTTTAGAAAGGGCAAAAGCCATCAAAAAATCAAAATATGCCAACTATGATACATTTATCCTAAACAATTTCCTAGACAAATTTACCTTCCGCCAATGTTGTGTCAATGAGGACCATTAAAAATCTATTTGCATTGATCTCGGAAAAGCAAATGTTGTTGACATGACACTCACGTGGTTTAAGTGAAATAAAAATGACTTTAGTTTGGATGAGAATATATCTAACGAAACCTTAATGGAGGTAAATATGTTACATAGTTACAAGTATGGGTTTTTTTATATCAAAAGAAAAATTTTATAGTAAATATGTTATAGTATGCATAATTTCGGATTTTTTATTGAAAAAAAAAAGTTCAAGATAAATGTGTTATAGTGAGTATAATTTTAGACTTTTGGTGACTTTTCCTCTTTTAAATATCGCCTTGAGACTTTTGATCAACACAATTAATGGACATCATCTGATTTTAATAGTCGAATAGTTGTTTTGAGGACCATTCCAAATCCCCATATATCATCTACCTATTTTTTTTTTTACGTCAGAATTTGAATCTATTGTTTGTTTCGATACACCTCCATATCCCATATTCA
Source organism: Eucalyptus brandiana (assembly GCA_014182725.1). Classification (NCBI taxonomy): domain Eukaryota; kingdom Viridiplantae; phylum Streptophyta; class Magnoliopsida; order Myrtales; family Myrtaceae; genus Eucalyptus; species Eucalyptus brandiana. The sequence continues at coordinate 9,093,747 of CM024669.1, forward strand.
AAGCATCAACGTTTACAAGCTTAAAGGTGTACATGAGGTTTTAAGACTTGAAATAAAATCTGAAACATAGTTTAGGCATCCTAATAATATATGCAATTGCATTTTTGCTTTAATTTCACCAGGAAAGTTATTTGCAAACTCTATAGTTATTAATAGGTTCAATAGTTGTTTGACATATATCAAGTCCTAAAAGCCTTACTTCAGTTTGCATATTTCATATTTGGTGCTAAAAATACTAATCTATTATTCCAAATAATAATAATAATAATAATAATAATAATAATAATAATAATAATAATAATAATATAAAATAGTGAAATACTTAAAATGCTTCTATAGATTTTGCAAATATTAATATATCATCTATATATACTATTGAAAAAAGTGACATAGTTTTCAAGTATATCATTATCATATTTGGAAATTCTAAAGGGGCATTTTTTTTTAAAACCATAAGGCATTACATTTCATTCACATGACCAAACGGAGTAGTGAAGGCTGTTTCATATATGAATTCTGAATCCTGCTTCGATCTAACTGGGCCTTGGACTCAAGCGAGGGGGGCTGTGTCAGAGCCCAATCAAACCAGTGGATCAACAACTGCAAAAGAAGAGGTCAAGATAGTGTTATTGTGCACCTCTTGAACTATCAAATAATTGAGATTTCCGAAAGCTTCTTCTTGGGTATTTTCAACGACAGCTTTTGTTCCACCAGAAGAAGATGAATATATCATTCATGCGGATTGGCTTTTGTGGAAAATGAAAACATGGACGACCGAATAAAAGCTGTAGTTGAACTCAAAGTGCAGGGGGGTCTTTTGCCAAAGAGGAGAGGGCACAGGGCCGAGCCTTGGCGTTTTGTGCATGTTAAAAGCTTTGCCTTGTGATTTTTGCCTCAAGTTTTGTTTCCGACGAGGAAGGAAGAGGTTAATCACTCGATGCTCTGTGACGAGAAACAACAATTCAGCCACTCACGGTGATCGGAGGTAAGCATCAACTGCAAACTGAGACATCAGTAGTCCAGCCTCCTTCAATAACTTGGAGGACCGCGTGTGAATTCTGTTGGATATATTATTAATATAGTCCAAAATAATATGTTCACATACAAGCCCAATAGGTAAAAGCATGGTTATTTGGGTCCATATGGGCCGAAGCCCAATAACGTGCATATAAAAACTCTAGGGTTTCTACGCCTGGAGGTAACACATTTGTTGAGCGTTCCAAACTGACGTCTCTTGGTGTAATACTTCAAGCAACTACTTCTTCTCTCTCAAACCTATTACCTCCAACAATCTTGAAGTATTACGTTCGTGTGTCGGATTTGAGTAAGTAAAGTGTGTTCTTGAAGATTTCGTCAAGACGAACTCACGGCTGTAATTTACTTTCGATTTCGACGGTGATATTGGCCGGGATCTGAGTTTGAAGATTCGGGTGACCGAAATCTTTGATTCAAAAACCCAAAAATTATAGCCAATTTAAGAGGGTGAAACCATTTGGGCTTTGATCTATTCGTCGCTACGAACGTTTTGAGTGGTCACTCGCGTCAATCGGAGGTCGGACGAAGAAGTTACGGCACCCGGAAGTTTCCATCTGAATTTCTAGCGAATTTTGGGGACGAAATTTCTAGCGAATTTCGGAGGGCGAAATTTTCAGCAAGTTTCAGCAACAAGGGCAGTCCATCTTAAGGTTTTTGGGCGCTCCAGATCCGTTTTTGAGGTTTGTTTTGGCAAATTCCATCTCTACAGAGCAGTTTGATCAAGGTTAGGGGAGTTATTCAACTTTGTTGCTCTGAGGACTTCAAGGTGCACTCTTTCTAACACTTTGCTTTGATTAAAATGGCAAAGCGTAGTTCCTATGATATTATAAAGTTGCAATCTTTTGATGTTACTGAATTTCATGGCTGGAAATTACATGTTCAATTTGGCATGAAAGAACGTGACATATTCTATACTGTATTTAGCGATTTTACATCTACCACTGAAGATGTGAATGAATATCAATGGAACAAAGATCTCTCTAAATCCTAATTTGGCTATGACTTATAGTGGGTATAAGACGGCGAAAGAGATATGGGATCACTTGAACACTCAGTTCCAAAAACAAGAGGGGTTATCTAAAACCCTCCTAGCGGAGAAATTTTTTGACTTTAAATTCACTATGAATTCAAGCATCACCTCTCGTTAGTTGAATTTGAGAACATGAGGAACAAGCTGAAAGATGATAATTCGATATGTCCGATAATCTCTTTATTGGTCTTGTGTTGAGCAAAGCGCCAACCGAATGGAGTTCTTTCAAGACCGAAATGCACAGACTGAAGGTACAGATGGGACTAGATGAATTAAAGAGGTACATTCACATTGAGGATCAAAATATCACTAGGAAGAGTTTGGAACAAGTGGGACAACAAAAGTCAGTTGCCAACTTAGTTTCACACTCTAATAAACCTCAGAAAAAGTCCAAGTCACCAAAAGGTGAATCCTCTTTACAGTTAGAGGCCAAAAAGACTATCTTCCAAAAGAAGAAGAATGGCAAGTGCCATAACTGTGGAAAGTGGGGTCACTGGGCAGCAGAGTGTAAGTTGCCAAGGAAGCCAAAGAATGACACATCACATAATGAGGCCAATATGCTAATTAGAGGATCTGAGCCTCGAGCCTTTATTGGAATGATGAAGAATGGAAAGGCCAGCATCTCTTCTGAGTGGTGGTTGGACAGTGGCGCTACTTGTCATGCTACAAATGACAAGAATTTACTCACTGAGGTCACAGAAGTGAAAGACACTGTGGAAAATTGCAATGGTGGTGAGGCAAAGGTGACTCATGCTGGAACTGCAAATTTGGTGCTTTCTTCAGGTTGCCGCACTCTAAGTTGTCCATGACACCTTATGAGATATGGCATAAGCGCTCTTGTAGATATGATACTCTTAAGATTTGGGGCTGTATTGCTTATGTAAGTATACCAGATCCAAAAAAACCTAAGGTGGGATCTAGAACTATTACTTGTGTATATCTAGGTAGTGCAGAAGATAGCGCTGCAAATAGGTTTTTAGATCTATCTACTAACACAGTGATAGAATCTAGAGATGCAAAGTGTTATTTGAAAACAAGTTTATCGAGATCAAGGCTTGAATGTTTTCGGGATCTACGAGATATGATTTCAGAATCTCTGTAGAATCAAGCGAGGTCCTTCGACACTAATTCCACACGGTTGGCTATTGAACCAATTCCGGTTAGAGTATCTACAAGAGAGAGAATTCCCAAAAGTTTTGGTGAAGACTTTGTTGCTTACCATCTTGAGGATGATCCATTCTCCTATCGGGAAGCAATGAGATCTAGGGAATCTCTACGTAGGCGAAGCCATAGATGATTAAATGAGCTCTCTCTCTGAGAATCACACTTGGCGGCTAGTAAATTTGCCAAAAGGGGCTAAAGCTATAGGTTGTAAATGGGTGTTGAAGAAGAAAGGCGAATAGTGATGGATCAATAGCCGATACAAAGCACGCTTAGTAGCTAAAGGCTATAAACAACGAGTGGAATAGACAATTTTGATGTCTATTCACCTGTGTGTCATCTATCAACTATAAGAATTCTTCTTACTTTGGCATCTATTGAACACTTTGTAGTTCATCAAATGGATGTAAAAACAACTTTCTTAAATGGGGATTTAAATGAAGAAATTTACATGGAACAACCGGAAGGATATGTTATGAAAGGTCTTGAGGACAAAGTTTGTAAATTAAATAAATCTCTATATGGTCTTAAACAAGCACCTAAGATGTGGCATCTTAAATTTGATGAAGTGGTAAAGAGTTATGGCTTTCAGTCTAGTTATTGAGATAAATGCCTTTACCATCGTTCTATGTCAAATACGATAGTCATCATTTGTTTGTATGTTGATGACATGTTAATTCTTGGTTCCGATCATTCTGTAGTGAGTGACGTGAAAGCTACTTTAGCTAAAGAATTTGACATGAAAGATCTTGGTATTGCTAATACCATTCTTGGTATGAAAGTAAGCTTTGAACGGCAAGTCATCTCCCTTAGCCAGACTCATTTTATTGAGCAGCTACTTTCTACTTGGGGATACGATAAGTGTAAACCGAGTGAGACACCATGTGATTATAATAATAGGCGAGTCCTAATAAAGGGACCAAAGTGTGGATCGGTTAAAATACTCGAAACCGATTGGTAGTCTCATGTATGCTATGAGTTGCACTAGACCCGACATAGCCTTTACGGTTGGTATCTTTGAGTCGTTTTACTAGTAATCCTAGTAAAGAGCATTGGGATGCCCTTAATAGGCTAATGAGATACCTTAAAGGTACTAAAGATTATGCTCTTTATTATTCTGGTTATCCTCCAATTGTGGATGGATATTCTGATGCCTCATGGTGCTTAGATATTGGAAATAGTAAGTCTACTAGTGGGTATGTATTCACTTTGGGTGGAGCTGCTATTACTTGGAAATCCAAACGACAGACTTGTATTGCATGGTCGTTTATGGAATCGGAACTTTTTGCTTTAGCCTCAGAAGGTGAAGAGGCGAGTGGATAAAGAATCTGATTATGGATATTCCTTTGACTCGGCTAAAGATTAATTCTTTAAGCCTATTTTGTGATAATCGAGCAACTGTCCAAGTCGTCAATAATACTCTCTTTAATTCAAAGAGAAGACATGTGAGACTCGAGACATGCGTTGTTGAATTATCTCGAGAGAACAAGGGGTTATCACCTTGATCGATGTGAGATCGAAGGATAACATAGCCGATGCTCTCACCAAAGGTATGCCTAAAGATCGATTATTCAAAACAGTGGGGGAACTGGGGTTAAAGACTATATAAGCAAGTCTTAACTACCATTTACTTACCTGTGTTTTGAATTATCAAAGTTTTCTTTATTGGCTACAATGATAAGCACAGTTTATATGTTTCATCAATGTTCACAATTGCTGACTAATTGAAGAGGGTGAGTCATCTCATTCCAAATTTGATGAAGATGACTTTAACCTAATTCAAATGTTCTATCTGGAAAAATTGTGTCATTCCAAACTTGATGATACAATTCAACTAGATTGGACTATCCTTTTTGGTTAAATGATCTCATTCCAAACTTGATGCTAGATTATTTGACTTTAAGGAATCAGTAATTGTGACATTCCAAATTGAAACATAGAAACAATTGTTTACATAAGAAGTCTATTTGTCTTGTTCTTAATTGAAACTTCATATTACATGACTAGGTTGTTGTAAGTGACTTGACTATCGGTCTTGTTCTTTGAAACTAGACAATCGTTATTCTCCTACAAATAAACTTAAGTTGATGGCTCTTTGTAAATCACATTGTTTAGGTCTTGTTCATAATTTATGAAGCGGCTTGATGCTTATGACATGATATTATAATGCTTTATGACATCAATATATGTTCTTCTCTGCCTGATGGAATGGTGCTAAGTTTTTATTCAATTGATTGAATTCATGATAATATGAAATTCATATTTGACATTCTACATGGGATGGTAGAGATGGAGGAGAGCTTAATGAGTGGGATCCCGACCGGGATGACCTACTTGATGAATGAATATATATCACTTAGAGCGTGTGGGGACTTGACGTTTTTACCGCTATTGCCTATTTTGATCAAATCCATTTACTTGAGACTTGCATTTTGCTATTTCTATTTTGTGGACATTATTATGCTTGTTTCTTATATTTGTAAGGCCTTAGACTATTTTGACTGGCCTACTTATACTTGATTAATATGCATATATTGGTTGTGAACTAAATCGAGAATTATTTTGGGATTTGGATTTTTAATCTCGCAATGATTCATGATAAGAATGATTCACTTATTTAGTTCGCACATGATGATTTAGTTTAAGACTTTACTGCTGGAATACTCTTTGACTGATCCGAGTTGATTGTCTTGGACTGAATGTGGATGATTCATGTTTGTTTGAACATTACACTGACCAACTTATTGGATTGTCTTTGTATGGTGAACATAGGAGGAGATTGTTAGATATATTATTAATATAGTCCAAAATAATATGTTCACATACAAGCCCAATAGGTAAAAAGCATAGTTATTTGGGTCCATATGGGCGAAGCCCAATAACGTGCATATAAAAACTCTAGGGTTTCCTACGCTTGAGGAAAGAACACCTGTTGTTGAAGCGTTCCAAACTTGACGTCTCTTGGTGTAATACTTCAAGCAACTACTTCTTCTCTCTCAAACCTATTACCTCCAACAAATTCTTGCTGTTTTCTTGAGTTCGATTTGAAAATGAACCAGTAGGATTTTCTTTAAGAGGTATTTAGGGTTTCATCTCGAATGATTGTGCAATTTAGCCCGTCTCCGAAACTTGATAATATTTAAATCTTCATTTGGAATTAATATGTTTTTGCTTTGATTATTAGGTTCTCCCTGCAAATTCAAGGGCAATGTCGAAGGAAAAAAAAAGGAAGAGTGAAAATCAGGAGCAAGAATCTGTCAGAGATCAACAAACGACAGATTCTTAAATTATGGAATTTACAGTTGCTCGGACAGCGAAGCCAATATAGCTCTTTAGCCCCCAGGAGACCCACCTGGGAAATCTGCTGACGTGGGCGAGCAACTCCTTTTTCCTGATTGGTCGTTGCTTTTGATATTTCGAAACGAAAGCGCATTGCCGATTGATTATGAACCCGGAAGAGTCAATGGCGTGCGTTTTTGTATATAATGAATGACCGTGCGGCCTGGCAAATCCTTCACCGGAAAACCGATCCACCGAGAACCAATTGAATTACAATCATTGATGTTTAATGGGACCATGACACGTTGAAAGTGTCATGGGGAAACTCATCTGTTCCACCGATTAATATCAAGGTACATCATTAACCATCATCGAAATTATTATAACGATAACAACTTATGATCCATATGAAGATTGTGATTCAATCAATTTCTCTCTCTCTCTCTTTTTTAACACATGACAACAAGTGATTGGTTTGATTTTAAGAGAGTAAGGTCACAACACATTACTCCTAAATACAACCCATCTCATATCTCCTCAAGATAACTCTTAAATCCCTTAAATTGGGATGAGCACTTGAAAAGAATCTAAATAAACGATCAAAACATGTCGTCAAAATTCAACTTAGGAAATGACTCGTTCATGCACCAATTCCTCGAGCATTTCTATGCAAGCCTAGTTTTAAAGATCGCACACATGCAATAATCGACAAGCGGCAGACCGGATCAAGGCAGTTCAGGTTTAATGCGACTCTCGAACCCGAACGGACACATTATCAATCGGGCTCAAAAAACGAAACGATCTGTATCGGTAACGAAGGACGTTGATGTCGACACAATCGGGCAAATTGGCATTAGATAGCCGCTGGTGCTGGTCCGCATTACATTATCTATTGTCGGGACAACCAAATTTGACTGCGTCATTTAATGGACCTTACGAAATTGGCACCCTGGCTGGCGCTAAGGTGGGGGGCCCACCCCCCGTGTGTGTTCTGTTACGTGAACGTTGTTTTACTCGGAAGCAATATGTACGATGAACTCATCTGTTGCATTGGAAACCCATAGTACAAGTACAAATGCAACATTTTTTTTTTTTCGGTTTGATTTGGTTTGTTTAAACGATCCATGAGTTTATTCTTGATCCTTATTTGTGTGAAAAATGGATGTATAACAAGTAGTTTATTGATTTTAATTTTAAAAGTAGAGTAGAGTGTGTACTTCAAATTACTATAGACTATAACGAATATCTTGATACATTGAACGAGACTTTGCGTCAACTCATTAGAGATAGCTCTACAGTTCGAGCCAGTATTTTCAAGGAACATCGATCAAGATAGTTAGGTAAAAACTAGTCTTTGAGATGAGAAGACGAGATATGGGCTAGTCCACCAAATGCTCAACCTTAGAGATGTGCATGCTACCATGGTCGTTCGTTTCCATCGCCATTCATGTCATCTCTATCACTCTCCCTCAAATCTCAATTGTCTCTAGTTCGAACAAACGTTTTTTTGCATTTTTTCGGAGATTTTCCCCAAAACCCTTACCAAACACAACAACCCCTTCTAAAGTCTAGCACGCAGGAGCTCCCAAAAAACTCGTTTGACTTTCAACGTTGTAGAACCAACCCGGCAAGAAGTTGACCAAGTGGACCCCGATAGCACAGACTCTACTATGGTATTATGACTAGTAATGGCCACTCCACCGGATTGGCCCAAGCACCGCATAGCCCTTCCCCTTCCAACTGTGTGAGGAGCCGTGCTAGGGAGGGCTATGACCCAGTTGGGCCTAGGCCATTCCCTTGGGCCCAAACAGGGAAACGACCCCAATTCTTTTCAAAGCTCCCGGCGCATTTAAAGAATGATTTTTTTTTTTGGTAAAAGAATGATTAATATCACGAAAAATCTAAAACTAATACACATGCGATAAATCTATACTAAACTAATTTTTTTATTATCAATAACTTCAAACTGATGCATTTATAATAAAATTGTGAAAAATTTACTCTCTGTCAGTTTCCATTAAAGTGGATTAATATCACAAAAAATCATCAAATTGGTACATTTATGATAAATAGAAGGTAAAACCCTAAATCGATACACTCATCAATTATCATGTGTCATCCGACTCAGTAATTTCATAATAAAATTTAATAGAAACTAACAATGGTAAATTTGTCATGAGTGTAGTAATTTAAGGTTTTTTATGGTGAAATTTTTTTTTTTTTTATAAATTTGTCATAAATGCACTAATTTTGATTTTCGTAACATTAACACTTTAAGAAAAACAAAATGAATGTGATAGAATGTGATTGTTCAACCACACTAGAAAAAAAAAAAAAAAAAAAAAAAACCACTAAGATTTTCTCCAGTGGCCACCCTTCTAACATTGAAGGAGGATGGAGGTTCGAATCCCCACCTTCTTAGGGAGGGTTGGGTGTGGGGGCGATTTAATTTCAAGTGTGGGTTTCGACTCCCACGCTCTACAATAAGGTAGGACAAAAGTCTGAAAGTGAGAGTTAAAGTAGGAATAGAGTAGCGGCGACCAAAAAAAAAAAAAAAAAAAAAAAAAACACACCGAAAAAAAGAACTCCTACAACTTTAATTCATCCAATTCTCATTACTTATCACTCTCTTACAATTCCTAAAAAAATCTCGAATTCTACATACGACATTTCAAATTTCCGAGTACGCAACAAACCCAACTCAGCTACATTATTAACCGACTCAATTCCCAGACCCAGAGCTTCGACTACGAAGAGTAGCCTACTCCAACCAATACTGGGTAGTCTTTGTGTTGGAAGGTCCAAGATTTGGCAAATGTTCAACATCGAGGTCCTCCCCAGTGGCGAGAAGAAGGCCATTTACATGGCGTGGGGTGTGAAATTACCAGCAAAATCTAGTGGCTACACAGGCCACATGAAGAGGTGCTAAGAGAAATATCTCCCTGAAATGGCCAAGCCCAAGGGGAGGTCCACCGCCGTTGCAACGGGCCACGGTAGTAGTCCGTTCAAGTACAACAATGCTCAGGCTCAATGCCCAAATGAACAGTATAGACTCCAGGCCGAGGTACCATTTGGGCGCACCCAAGATCCAGGGTTCGTTGAGTTCGTCAAGTGGCGTTCGGTCAAATTACAATTGCATTACAAGGACCACGAATACTAGGAAATACAAGGGTCTATACAAGGAGAAATGAGCAGAATCGGTGCAACTGCTATCCATGGATAACGTTGCAGTGTCATTGACTTCAAATCTGGGGACTAACCTGAAGGCCTGTGGCTATTGTTGTGTGCTAGAAAGGGCCATATTGGTTACTACATCACCGAACTGTGTTGTTTAAGCATCCACATCACCACAAATCACAAAATATTTGTGTGGAAATCATGAGATGGGCGAAAGACTTTGACATTAGGGAGAAAGCATTTTCCATTACTTTGGATAAAGCCTCTATAACAATGTGATTGTTAGGAACAGGGTCACCCAGATCTGGTTAGTTTGCAATGGCCAATTCTTCCGTGTATGCTGCATAGTGCGGTGTTACCAATCTTTGCGCACAACATAGTCTTAGACTCTTAGAGACTTTTATGATTCTTTTCAAGTGGAGGAGGACAACAATATCTCATTCGATTCACGGTGATAGAGAAAACGGTCTGTGGCATTTAAATTTGTATTTCTCTTTTCATAATGTAATATTATATAAAATGTATTTCTCTAAGTAAGAGTCTTATGTAATTTTATTATAACTAATGCAATTTGTGTGGTGTAATTTGATTTCTAATGAGATGTTTTTGTCTAAGTCAGAGTCTTACCTATTGCATTTTGCTTCCTATTATTGTTATTGTTGTTGTTGCTAGTGCTAGTGGTGGTGGTGCTGCTATATTTTTCCTGCAATAATCCCTACTCCCCATAAAACATAATCATGAAGTTTAGTTTCCCGACTTCCATGCTTTGTAAAGAAGCAAAGTAAAAGTTTTAAAGATAAGAATTATAGTACAATAGACAAAAAAAAAATGCATTAGTTAACTAAATGAATTTTTAATTATTTGACAAATTTTAAAAAATTAATTTAAAAACCAAGCCCAAGCATTATATGCCCTAGCTTGGCATGAGGGTTGGCATGGCCCGTCATTGCCATGGGCGGTGCCAGCCCGAACACAGGAATTCCTTTGATGTACTAGGGGCACATAAAAATGTCAGTCCTCGCAGCAAGGCCCATAGCCATGGCTAATTATGACTCTTATAAAGCAAGACATTTTCTTTAAATTTTTCTGTGGGTGCAATGAAAAGTGGGGCACTCAATTAGATTCGACCAAACATGCCTTAAAGGATGCTGAGATCTTGCGTGTCTTCAACTCGTGAAGGTTGGTTCATAGGAAGGGAAGATTCAAGGCATAGAATACATGTTTGATTGGATGGGCAGATGCTGAGAATTTGTGGCGTTGCGGTTCTTTCTTCAACAACAACAGCATCAATAGCATCAGTAGATCTAATTCTCGTTCAACCCAAAAAGGTAGTGAAAGAGAAACACCGTACCTAGTGGCCGTATGACGTGGCTTCACAAGGACCACAAAGTGACATTTCTTATGTTTTCTTTTCTTTATTTTCATTAACTCAATTGTTTATAAAAAAAAAAAAGGCCCGAGAGAAGCTTCTTACAATGAACCCACTTTTATTCTCCGTACAAATGTTTTATATTGTTATAAAATATTGCGTTACAATTATATAATAAAGAAGAAATTGAGAAGAGAAAGCAAGTGAACACCAGAAATAGTAAAGAAAGTTAAATGATAGAATTTTATTTCTAGTGTATGGCTGTTGTTCTACAACAAAAACTAAACTCATATTTATAGGAAAACAAGAGTGTACTTATCATTAATATCAATGGATCGAATGATACATGTATTAGATAGGGAGATGAACGTTCATTGTATAGGGAGATGTACTTAGAATGTATGATACAAATGTATCATAATAAGTACATTAGATAAGATAAATATAATGAATATTTATTCATGTATTTCATTCATTCATATATTTCATAATACTTCCCCTTGAATATTCATTGTATTCATTACGAATGTGCATCGAATGATACTGTTTCATTAAAAAACTTAAGTTGGAAAAATCCAGTGGGACAAAAACCGAACAAAAGGGAAAAAGAGTACATAGCACAAATGTTATGATCTCTTTTTTTATAGATGCATTAATTGCCTCGTTAAAAACTTTAAGCCGGAAAAACCCTGTGGGAAAAAAAAATCAGACAGAAAGAAAAAAGAGTGCAATGCATATATAGTCACTACTGAGGCTAATCAATCTTGCATCTTATGAACTCGCCGCATATCAATACTGCAATGCATAGTTCATAATAGCTCCCACTCAATTGAGCCATATAACCACTTATGGGGCTAATCAATCTTGCATCTTATTTATAAAATCAAATAAATATTATATAAGGTTCATAAACATTTCATAACCATATGAAATAACAATAAGAAGTAATATATTTAAAGCAAAACAATTAAACAGAAATTATTAGAATCATAAAATTCGAAGTTCAATTCATCATCCACCAATCTAATGCAGCATCAAAGTAATCAGAGGTCCTCACATTTGCTACTTCAGGAGCAAGATGAGTCCTACCAACGGAAATATTGTTGGTCTCAACAATGGTTATGATAGTAGGATTGATTTCAGTGGCATGAGATTCACCACGTTTGCTCGTATTTTTTAAAGATATTTGGTATAACTCAACAAAGTGCCTTGGCGTACGACAGGTACGTGACCAGTGCCCAGTCACGCCACAGTGATGACAAATATTTTCATTAATCACATTCTTTGGCTTCTTTTCTCTGCCATGATTCAAGCCAAAGTTAGATTTCCTAGGGCGGTTAAATTTCCTGCCATCCATTCTAAGATTATGTTCTTGCCTGCGCTTATAATCCTTAAAATGGCAAGTATTTTTCTCAAAATTAGCATGTGCTTCAGGCAAAACTTTTGAGCCAGTAGGTTTAAGATTATGATTTTTGAGTAGCAATTCATTAGTTTGCTTGGCAGTTTTAGTTAACTTTTTTGGAGTTCCAATCAAATTTATATTATCGACATAAACTGTTACAATAGCAAATCCGGTTGATGATTTCTTAATAAACACGCATGAGCAGATAAGATCATTCTTGTTCCTTTCCTTAATTAGGTACTCACTTAGGCATTGATACCACATGCGACCAAATTTCTTTAACCCGTACAAAGATCTTTGCAATTTTATTGAGAATAAATTGTGGGGAGTGCATGTTTCGGGCATTTTGAATCCCTTGGGAATTTTCATATAAATATCAGAGTCTAATGAGTCATATAAATATGCCGTCACAACGTCCATAAGATGCATTTCCAACCTTTTAGAGATTACTAGGCTAATGAGAAAACGAAATGTAATCATATCCATCATAGGTGAATATGTCTCATTATAATAAATCACAGGTCTTTGGGAAAATCCTTGGGCAACGAGTTGGGCTTTATACTTGACAACCTCGTTTTTCTCATTTCGTTTCCGGACAAATATCCATTTATATCTAACGGGCCTTAATTCGGCCTTAATTGCTTCCTCCCACTTAGGCCAATTTTGCTTTTGACGGCATTCAATAATAGATTGCAGCTCACAATTATCATTCTTAATTTTATGAGCAATTGAAAATGCAAAAGTATCATCAATGATAATTTCATTTCGATCACAAATCTCATTACAATATGTAATGAAATTCTCAGTATTCCCGGGGTTGGTGTTTCTTTCATGGGTTTGTGCCTCTTCAGGAGCAATAAGCTCTTTGGGAGTGAGCACAACGTCAGGTTCTTCTGGAGCGGATTCCTGATTCTTTTCCCCCTATTTTTGAGGAGCAGTATCTTTTGATCCTATCGGTCTACCACACTTCAAGTGTAGCAATTTTGATCCATTTTAGCCTGTCCTTCAGGAACAGCTATCCTAACTGGAGCATTTGTAGCTAGAATATGATAATAGTGCAAATAAACGTGCAAATGTGTCATTGCGCGTAGATAATAGGCAAACATGGAACCATCTACAAGATGTGTCCACTAATACCATAAAATATCGAAATTGTCCACTTAGTGGTTGTATTGGTTCACAAATATCACCCTGAATTTTTTGCAAGAAGAAAGGGGATTCAAGATTAACCTTTTTTATATAAGGTTTGATAATGAGCTTTTCTTATGAGCAAGTCTCTCAATTATAATCTTTGGCCAACAATACATTTGTATCCTTTAAAGGATGCCATTTTGTATTTTGAATTATTCTATGCATCATTAAAGCGCCAGGATGACCAAGGCGATTATGCCACAGTCCAAACTGATCAAGGTTTACCAATCTCCATGATGTGGTACCGTAGGTTTCAGCAGCCTTAATCATGACACAATACAAACCCATAGAAGCTGCTTCTAGTTTTTCATGGATGGTCTTTAAGCCCATTTTATAAGAGAAAATGCCAATATATTCCTTATCTTGCTCATAAATAGTCTCAATATGGTATTTATTACGGCGTACATCTTTGAAACTAAGCAGATTTATTTTTGATTTAATGCTTAGAAACGCATCCTCAATATGCAGGATGGTGCCATTTGATAAAACAATTGTGGCATTCCCAAAACCATCAATAATCGGAATGGGACTTGATATTGTATGGATTTGCGTCTTACACAATCTCATACTCGAGAAAAAAATGTCTACTACGAAATATAGGGGATAAGTACACTAATGGTGTCATAAGTTGTGTACGATGCTCACTTTGGTGCCAAAAGTTTCCGCTGGATCACTTAAGTGCCAAATCGGAGGAAAAACGATTACTTTGGTGTCACCGACGACAGATTCCAGCTAAAATGATTACGTGGCTTTTATATTTAAAAAAAAAATCGAGAAGCCTTTTAAACAATGTCGTTTTCCGTCTTCCTTAAGAAAACGGCGTCGTTTTGCCGTCCTATGTGGGTATACCCTCACAAAAACGACGCCGTTTTGTTAATTTAATTTGGAGATTGAAATTAGGGTTTTTTTGTTCGCCATTGCTCGTCCACCGTCGTTTAGCCGCCGTCCCTCAGCCACCGTCACTTGGCCGCCGTCCCTCGGCCACTGTCACTCAACCGCCGTCCCTCAACCTCCATTGTAGTTGCTTGCCACAGCAAGACAAAAGAAAGAAAGAAAGAAAAAAATGAACAGAAAATCCCGAGAAAGAGGGAGGTGTCAACGATGAGGGCGGAGGAGGGGATGGCGAGGCCACGGCCGCCGCCTTTGTAGCAGCTGGCTTCACCGACAACCTCCGTGGCGTTCCAGATCTTCACGGCTACCATTGGCCGGATCACTTGTGCTTCTAGGGATTCTTCGAGCTCGCGTTTCCTTTGCACCCAACGATATTTCGTGAAAAGGCAGTGGTGAGGCTGAGATTCGGGGATTTGAAAGGTTGATAAAGTGATTAAAAATGGGGGAAAACTACTGGGGGAAGGCGGAGGCGAATGCGTGGTCTCTTTTTTGGAAAATTACTGGTGTTGTTGGTTCTCCGCTGCTAGTGTTGTTGGTTTGGTGCTGTTGGTGTTGCTGGATCTGTTCGGGGAAGAAGACGAATCTGCTCGAGGAAGAAGACGACACAAAACGGCGTCGTTTGGGGATTTAGGGCTTTGAATTTGGGGGAAAGACACAAAACGGCGTCGTTTTGGTGTTAGGATGCTAAAACGACGTCGTTTGAAGGCCTAAGTGATCTAATGGAAACTCCGACGAGCCACATCAGCATAAGAAATTAATATAAAAAAAGGCCACGTCAGATTTCCGACCGATCAGATCGGTGTTGGCACCAAAGTGAGCATTTTTCAAATTTTTTGGCACTTAAATGATCCGACGAAAACTTTTGGTACCAAAGTGAGCGCCGTACACAACTTATGGCACCATTAGTGTACTTATCCCGAAATATAGTATGTGTTGTTGCACTATCAAGCAAACAAACATCTCATTTTTCTTGGTATTTTCCATTTGCATTTATGTTGACAACTTCATGTGTGAAGTATTATAAAATTTGCATATAATCAATGCAAAAATAAATCCTTAAATTAATTAGAAGGATTTCTAAATATCCACTGCCACTTTAGGAGCATAAGAATACTTTTTTTAAGATTTGAAATTTGGCTTCCGGCCAAGAAAAATAAAAATAAAGAATTGATAGAAGAAGATGAAGTATAAGTTGATTAATAAAAATAATACTTACCTTGCAAAAATTACTTACTCAGTCGGTAGACCCTCATGCTAATAATGTGTTGTAAAATATTACATTGCAATTATATAATAGAGAATAGATTGAGAAGAGAAAGCAAGTGAACATTAGAGATAGTAGAGAAAGCCAGAGGAGAGAGTTTTATTTCTAGTGTATGACTGTTGTTCTACAACAAAAACTAATATCCTATTTATAGGAAAACAAGAGTATACTTATCATTAATATCAATCTATCGAATGAACATGTATTGGATAGGGAGATGAACGTTCATTGTATAGGGAGATGTACTTAGAATTTATGATACAAATGTATCATGTATTTCATTTATTCATGTATTTCATAACAGGCTAATGTTTTTTTATTTATATGAGTCAAGGACACCATTTCCTCTTTTTTTTTTTTTTTTTTTATGAGTCAACCCACTTTTTATATTTCGGCTCTTCATGGGTTGATATTGTTGCACAATTAAGCATTTAGATGTTATACCAACTTTTGTCATTCCACCTTTTTTTTTTTTTTATTATTGAGGTGTTTTCACTTTCTATTTTTGTGACTTTTCCATATCATTATTTACAGGGATTCCTCTTTTACCCTTGATTTTTTAATAAAAATAAAAATATAAAGAATTCAAAGAAAATTTAATTAACTAAAATATAATTATTAGAAAAATGAATATCATCGATAATTTTTTATATAAAAATTATAACTAGGTTAACATATTAATAGAATTAATAAAATATTTAAGAAAAAGAACTATGATCTAGTAAAAAGGAAAAATGCCTCAACAACAAAAAAGTTCAAATAACAAAGAGTTGGATACTCATTGCGTACTTTTAAATTGTTAATTAATGCAAAAATGACTTAATCACTACAATTTTTTTAAAAAAATCACTTATTGGTTAATCATTTGCTTTCATGAGTTGCGGTTATCATTTTCTTTTATTATTTTTTTCTGAAAATGTTTAGTCAATCAATTTTAGTTACATCAATTTAGTCCTTAAATATCACAACAACTAACCAAATCTTGTCATTTCACCTTTTCTTATTAAGGCCTTTAATTTTTTTCTTAAAATATCTTTTTAATTTCGTTAATGTTGCTATCATCAGATTTTGTTTCATACGATTATTGATATTTATTTTTCTATAATTAATATTTAGTTAATCTATTTTCTGCCGTTTTCTATATTATTATGGGTAAATGAGAGATTTCCTTCCAAATATGAGATGAACTATATACTTGTATCCCTTGTAGATCGTGTGCATTGACATACTAATACATATAAAATAACGTAGGTTAATGACTGTAATAAAATGAAAGTTCTGGGGTATTGTTTAACAATTGAAAGTTTATGGGTAAATGTATCCTACCCTCAAAATTCAACAAGAGTTTGTGTAATTTCTCCTAAAAGAAAAGACATAACTGAAAACCAAATTTGGCTGGATGGAATAATTATTATGTAATATTCTTGTCCTTCAAAAAGGTATTCACTACAAAAACATTAGGCTCTACCCCCATAGAAATATTCAATGAGAACAATTAGACATTGTGGCTCGTATCTATACACACAAGGAGTTGATAGACATTATCTAGCTATTGTCATCGAACTAAACAAGAAAATTTGCTAGATGGAATAGTAAGATATATCCCGGCACTTTCCATCGATGTGCACTAAAAAGACATCAGGCTCTACTATAAAGTTTATTAAATAAAAGAACATTAAACCTAGTGACTCATCTTGGGGGCATAATGAGGAATACACACACACACACACACACACACACACACACACACACACACACACACACATATATATCATGCATGTTTAAACGTGTGTACATATGTCATGTATATATCTGGTATGCCATGGAATTGATAGACATTATCCAGCTATTATTCTTATTTATATTAGAGATGGATGGATGGATGACTCCTAAACGTTCAATGATTGGCTAGAGAATGTTTTGTGGAGCTCTTTAGGCCTTTGGATTTTACACATAGGTAGTATGCCGCCAAATAGGACAAGTATAAATAGTGTGGCAGACTTCATTGTCATGTACCTATGTGTGTTTGGTTTAACATTTTGAAAGTCTATCGGAAAAATGCAAAGCAGTTTAGCCAAAAGAACTTTGGGTAAATGGAAAGGCTGTTTAGTAAATTATGCTTTGAGAAGTAACTTTGAAAGAAATGTTGTTTGGTAGAAAACATATTTGAAAAGTCCTTTGGGTTAATAATATCACTTTTATTAATTTTTATTCGTTTAAAATTTAAAAAACATGAATGCAACTTTTTAAATATAAATTTTGAAAATAATGCTAAAAAAATCAAATGCATTATATAATTTTAAAAAAAAGACCAAAACCTTCGTCAGAATTTTTTAATTTTTATTTGTTTTAAAATTGAAAAAAATACGATTGCAACTTTTTAAATTTAAATTTTAACGGTATTGCTAAAAAAAAATCAAATAAATATATATAATTTATATATAAAAAATGAAGACCAAACTCTTCGTCAAAATTTTTTAATTTTTATTTGTTTAAAATTGAAAAAATAAATATATACAACTTTTTAAATATAAATTTTGACAATAATGCTAAAAAAATCATATATATATATATATATATATATATATATATATATATATATAAATGCTAAAAAAATCAAATATAAATTTTAAAGAAATTATATATATTTGATTTTTTAGCATTATTTTAGCATTTAAAAATATAATAATGAGGGCAAAATTGAAAATTTGAAGAATGAATGAGGATAGTTTTGGAAGAAAAAAATGAGTTTCAGCATTTAGCTAAATTTTGAAAGTCCAATGCTAGTCCATATTAGCATTAGGCTTTCAATGTTTTTGATGTTAGCTTTTACTTGAAAGTTACTTCAAAATGGTTGTTAAATGGTCCAGTATTTCTTTAAAGGGCTTTGGAAGCTTAAAGCCCATTGAGAATGATGAACCAAACACACTATAAATCATTTTATCTCTAAAAGTGAAAAGAAAAGTGGGAACAAAAGCACAGCAGGTGATGCGCCTTCCTGTTGTCTTATTGAAACCCACTAATCGATGAGTGACCACCATAATTGATGAACCACACCCACATTGTTAATTATCATATGAAATGTGAAAGGAGCCATCAAATTAATCTGATCCACAATAATTAGGAATACGTTGTTTTAGCACTATCATTGCCAGATATAACATAAACTTAGGAAGACTTTTCAAGATGCAAATTGGCTTTGTTACTTCACTTTTCACATTTTTATTTTTCATTTGAATGAAATATTATTTAATAATCAGCATTAATTGTTGTTCTCTTACTCAAAATCAACAATAATGTTTGTCTAACTTTTTTCATGTTTAATCATATTTTAATTATTCATTCATTTATCTCTATGGTACTTGTCTATTAGATTTATGTCTAGATTTTCATGTATCTTATCAAATATAAGCTTGATAAAAGCAAAAAGAAAAGCTAAAAAAAAAAAAAAAGCAAAAAACTGGAAAAAAAAAAAAAAAGGAATGGGGCAAGAGAGAGCACCGCCATTCCCACGGCCACCGCCATGCCATGATAGTAGGTAAGGTCAATTCTAATTGTTAAGGTATCTTACATTATTTGTTTATTCGGCTTATATGCTGTCTATGTACACATGGTCTTCCTCCATTTATTATTTTAAGTTTTTGAATTGGATTTTCTAATATATTATAGAAGCCACATTCTATCCACTTTATTTTTAACTTGCACATTAGAGGGTGTATTAAAGTATCACAAGGGATTATTGAAGTATCCTATACCGGTCTCTCTCCACCTATTAGCTCAATGTTTGGGTTGGACTTTTAATATTAACAACACAATGTGATTGAGTATAAATGAATTATCATCGGATTTTTCTTTTGTCATAAGAATACTCTAAAGCCTCCAACTTGGCTTTTCTATTTGAGTATAGTTGGTGATTTTCTTGCCTTTTTATAAAAATTTTATAGGAGGGTGGTTATTTGTTTTGCATGGTGGTGTGCTGCTCGACGGCAATTGTTTCACACTAAATCCTTTGACAAAAATACCGAGAATCAAGTTTTGTCTTTTAAGGATTTCCTTGGATGCTGATATTCTTTTGGTCGACTCACCGTACAGTTCCAATTAAATTGTTGTTAGGTGATGATGATGACTCATCTTATTACGCTAGAATAAGGAAGGAGAGGGGATTAGAAAGATTGCAAGCCTGTCATTAACTAAATCTAAAGAAAGCAATTGTTATAAATCATTGTTCTCCATATTTGATTGTGTGTAGCACATAATTAGGCCCTAAGTTTGGATTTCACGTGAAAAGTAGCCACATCGATGTCAAGTATATTATCGATCATATATTTTCTCTTGGGATGGAATTAGATATTTCAAATAGCACACACTATATTTGAATGCGAAACATATTCATTCATTTGAGCAGGCTTGAGAGTGAAAAAAGAATTGCCCATCGAGCTCAGCTCAACCTAACCTAAATATAAGGAAAAACAGCTATTCAAGCTTGAGGGCAATGACTCTTGTGATATCCTGATTTTCGAGTCTGATTTCGATGAGATGAATGGGCTTTTCATCGACGTGCCTATAGCATTTTTCTCTGAGTTGGCCATTCACGAGTTAACTAACCTATCAAGTGAAGCCGTGAAGGAATCTAAACGCAATAGACATGAGAATTCGACCAAGAATTGACTGCTCGACCGTGCTAATCTGCAAGAGTCATTACGGTACCGACAAAATCGATCAGAGACTAGAGATAGGTCGATTCGATGTGTGATTAGTGCGTGGGTGATTCCACCTAATTGCAAAATTTCTGGCGAACGGTACTAGACCGATTTTTCTGTCATTTTCTTACTTGGTGTCCGTATTTGAAATCTCGAGATTTTCACGATAACCGAGAGTTGCCAATGAGTCGAAGATGTACGTTGTGGCTCGAAAATAATCAACCACGAGTGAATTGCATTAAAAATTCATAAAAACTACTTGATAGATTGAGATGCACTAAAATCACATCGGATTGAAATTAACCGCGAAATTGAGCTCGATTTCAGAAATTCAAAGTTCTGTCATGTCACGATTCATTTTAGGAACGTCGACTCATTTTCTAAAATCTTTTTGGAGATTCCGGGGTTTTTATGGAAAATTGATTCGGAAAATAAACGGAAATTCAAACAGGCTCATTTGAAGGAAATTCTGACTTCCAAGCTGGGCCATGTGCTAATGGGAATTTATAGAATTTATGTGGACTTTTTCTTCTTCAAAATAGGACTTCGAATTGGAGAAATTGAGGAAGAAAGTGAAGCTAAATTAAGTGAAATTCGGATCACAAGAGAAGGGCTGCATCTTTGACATTTAAATTGGATTTTTGTGGTATTAAGTTGCAAGAAAGAAATAGGGGACATAAGGGATAAGGTTGGAAGCTTGAAGGGGGAACCAAGCATTCAATTTAAGAGATAGGTTTTGTTGACTTTTGGCTCAGCCTTGGCTTCCGGCTCAGCCTTGGCTTCCTTCGCATGCCTGTGCACCGCCTCTCTCCCTCATCCGATTCTCTCTTTCTCCTTGGTCTCTCTCGCTTTTCACGGCTTCAGCTCCTTCTGTTCACTTCTCCCTTTGAAGACACCCATCACCGAAGCATCCCACACATTTTTCCCTCATCCTACCGCCACCTACACCATCATTCACCCCACCTTCTCCACACGTTCGAAGCTCTCCCCATCATGGTCCACGCCTCCAACACAATCGACTAGCAAGCCCAAGTGTTGACCCATTTAATTCACCCTTGCAAGCCCATCAAAGGACCATCTTCATGGACTCCGAAGCCCACGCTCTTCGCGTCCAAGCCGTGCCTCTCTCCACCAAATTCTCCTCTGTCGAATTGCCAACGCCAGCTTCACTCAGTCCACTGAAGACCGAAACCAGCCGTGGATTCCAACGAACTCAGCCGAGTTCATGAGTTTCTTTTGCGGTTTTTCAGCTGATCCAAGCTCTCTCTGCCTCGCCGTGAGCTCAAGTTGAAAGTGCTAGTACGAGTACCTAGAGTGGGGTGAATAGGTGCAAAAACAAATTTTGCAAAATACAGCGTAAAACTTTGCTTTTAACCTGAATCTAGTTGATGATAGATTTTGCAGAGGAACTCAGAATTTAACAATTAAATAGAGTTATGAACAAAATAAAAAAAAGTTCAGAGAAGAGAAAAAAAACATAAGGTTTATAGTTGTTCGGCTTAATCTAAGCCTACGTCTATTCTCCTAAACTGACAACCCACTGGTTGAAATTCATTATGAATCAAAAGAGTTGTTACAGTATCATGTTCTTGATTCCACAGTGTAGAGACTCTGTGACATTTCCACAATGCCTTACAAATATCTAAACTCTCTTTTGAGTACAAATTTATGCTCAACAATTGAAACAACAAGGAACAAGTAGCTTCAAACATTTGAATTTTTCTATCGCGTACACACTCGAATAACTAGATAGTCTTCCTTATATACTCCTCCATGCCTTCATATCCGTTGGCACCTTCCAAAGGAGTTCTTCCAATCTACCCGTTGGATAGAATCAATTAGGGAGATCTTGAGTTACTTAAGGAATGTGATGATAGCTTACCAATCCTGCTCGCCCATACAATAAGGATCTAGGTTTTCATAAATAGAACATTTCAAGTATACTTTGCTAATCAACGGATCCAAATTACTTGTATTGATTTAAAAACAAATAATAGATCTTGAGATGCTATCTCCAACCGTGAGAATTTCTTTAGCCACTCAAATAAAAAACCTTAAAGAAATACTCGATTCTGGATAAGTCTTTTTCGTTGGTCTAGAAACTGTCGGTGAGGGCAGATTTTAAATCTTGAGTCTGGCGGTCTTTAGACTTTGATGAAAGAGTTTGCAAGTCTTTAGACTAGACTGATGGAAATGTTTTATCAGTTTCAAAACAAGTAAGGAAGTTTTCTCCAACAATCTCCCCATTTTTGATGGTGACAAAATTTTCTTGTAGATTTGGATGCTTTTGACCTGCAAGACAATACTCAAGCAAACGAGAATATCTCATAAAAGATAAATGGAATAGGATAAAGATAGTATCGAATCTGCATCCACAAGAAATAAGTTAGTTCTGTAAAAATAACTATCTTTGTCATGAATACCAACAATGCTTATGATACTGCAAGCATTTAAATGATCAAAACACAATCCAAAAAGAATAATCCAAACCAGTCACAACCAGACAAAAATCAAAGTCAAATCTAAAAATCAAATCAAATATGCATCAACTTCTCCCCCTTTTTGTCAGCATTAAAAAGGTAGAGACGAAAAAGAGAATTGGATTAAGATTGTTTTGGAACGTGAATAAGCTGGAAGTCTCCCATCAACTTGACAGTCTCCTTCAGCTTTCTCAAATCCTCCTTCAGTTGCGCTACTTCCTCACCCTTGGCAGTTGCTTGAACTTGAAGATTTGAGGGCTTGAACTTGATTGTGCAAAGAAACTAAAGAGGCTTGATTAGCATTCTGCATATTCTAAAATTTGCATCCCAAAACATAAATCTGACCTCTCATCTCCATAAGAGCATCAAGCACACTTATAAGATCTCCTGAGTTATCAGTTTGAGTGCTTGCTTTAGCATGATCAGTTTGTGGAGTATTGGCAGATGATGGAACTTCAGCATGAGCACCCAGACTTGGAGATGAAACCTCATTACCTTCTTCAGGAAATTGAGATGCATATACATCTTCTAGATTTGCAGGAGAATGACTGACATCGTCACTGGTAAAAGCAAGTGAAGAAGTACCTCTTCTATCAGCAACTCCCTCTGTCTCAGTGCCTTCAGGTGGAGAGACGTACTCTTCATGCTCTGTCTCTTCTTCAATGACACGATGACCTTGTTCTCCTCTTTGCTCTTCTTCTGCAGTTCTTCCTTCCTCTGCTTCTTTCCTCATCGATTCCCTCTCTTCAATCCTCTGCTCTGTTTCCTTTGTGTCTTGGTTCTCTCTATCCTCTGTCTCTGAAACAAAACGATGTAAGTTCCTTAAAGCAAGAGCGGAAATGGTGATATCTTCCTCATCTTCTTCATCCTGCAAGATGAGTGCTCTCCTTTTCTTGGATGGGGCTGTCATGGGCTCCTTGCCTTTCTGTTTTGCAGCCACAGAGTCTTGACGAGTCTTGACAAGAGTCTTCTCCTTAAATTTCTTTAAAGCCTTGTTTAGCTTCTTCAGACGCATCTTTGAAACCATCTTCAGTCCCACCACCATTTGATCAAAGGTTCGAACACACAGAATTTTGGGAGGTTGAATTTTAAAATGTCTGAATAGCTAAGTAACAAGTGCTGAATAAGGAAGTTGGCCCTTATCCTTTACCATTGATCTATACATGTAAAACATGATAGTGTGCGTCAGAGAGAACTTTTTACCAGCATTGATAGCATACATCAGCTTCGCTTCTGAATTGGAGACATCAGTCTTTGATGTGGATTTGGGTCTAAGACAATTAATCACAATCTTGTGAAGCAAAACGTTTGAGGTACTCATCATCAAATATGAAATTCGGCCTTCTGCCATTCCATCTCGAACAAGCTCCACAGTTGCACGACCAATAGACACACTAATTGATTGGAACATCCCTCTCTCTACTCCAATCACATCAGCCAGAGGTCCATATCAACCACATAATCCTGGTCTCTAACACTGAAGGAAAATCTATTCGCATCCAAAAAGCTTAGATTGGAATAGAAATATATAGTAAGTTCTGGATGAGCTATTGTTGTCTTAGAGCAAAATTGTTCAAGTTGAAGTAAAGTAAATTTCTCTTGTAACTTCACGTTTAGAGAGTTAAGAAAATCAAAATCCACACTCCTTGGGTTCATCCACACTCCTTGGGTTCATCACCCCTCGCTTCAGCAACTTAGAGTAAACTCGCTTATGTTCCTTAGAACGAAACATATTGGTTCTTCTTCCCCAAATGTTCGCAGCAACACCCATTCTAGACTTAAAATGAGTGAACATCTTTTCATCATCATTTCCATCAGGTTGACTAAATCCTCTAACACATGGATCACTTGGGAAATTCGCAAAAGCCCTTTCTGTTGAGCTAGCAAGAGTAATCCCTAAACGTTCCATCGTTTGAAAAAAGTGGGTTTCATTTTGGTACCCCTTTTCTTTCAAAAATTCATCAATAAAGGTTATTGGAGAACCTCCATCCTGTAAGGCAGAGTAGAGTTTGAAGTTAAAAGTAGGCTTTTGAGTCCTTATAGGTTCAGCATCCTCAATAATTTCTTCCTCCACTTGATGTTGCTGAACATTCTGTGGTCTAGCCTGAGGAGAATGGCACGATTGAGAATGTTGTGGACTCTGTTGCCTTGGAGATTCTTCTTCGTCGGTAAGGTCAAAGTGTGAAGGACCCTCACGCATATGCTATGGTCTCCTGCTTGCAATCCTTGAAGACTTTCTTTGGGAAGACATTCCCACAATCTTTGAGAGAGTTTCCGAACTTGATTTGCGAGAAAGATGAAAACTTTAAGGATTAAACTAAAGAGAAAAAGTAAGAAGGTGATGTTCTGTGCTTCTAGGGTTTGTGAGTAAAAAGAAAAAGAAAAACAGTATATAAAGTAATCGAAATGAGGTATACGGATCGTCATAAAAGGAAAAATAAAAAATGCCTTTTAAAAAATAACTGCCTTTTTGAAAATAAATAACTGTCATCTAAAAAAAAAAAACTTCCTTTTCGAAAAAGAATAATTTCCACAATTTCAAAAACTTGGGAAGATAACATCAATCAATTGTAGATTAATAAGCAATTGTACCTTTTCGAGATTGTATCCGAAAGATAAATTGCTAGAACTGAAATAACTTACAATCGTAATCCTTGATCTTCTGAGTCTGAGCATCTTTAAACTTTTATCCCTAAGTCTGAGCTTCTTCAGACTTTAAGATATTAAGTCTGGAACGAATAGACTCAAATAGACTTTTCTCCAATGGCTTTGTAAATATGTCCGCCAGCTGATTTTTTGAGTCAATGAATTGAATTAAGACTTCTCCATTTTGAATATGGTCTCTAATAAAATGATGTCGAATCTTTATATGCTTTGCTTTTGAATGAAGAATTGGATTCTTGGTGAGATTAATTGCGCTGGTGTTATCACATTTGATCTCAGTGCATGAGTCTTCGATTCCAAAATCTCTTAGTTGTTGTTTTTTCCATAAGATTTGAGAAAACAACTTCCAAAAGCCACATACTCTGCTTCTGCTGTTGAGAGGGCTACAGTACTTTGCTTCCTTGAAAACCAAGAAACTATCATGTTACCAAGCAATTGACAAGTGCTCGATGTGCTCTTTCTATTAACTCTGCATCTAGCTAGATCTGCGTCTGAGTATCAAAGGAGAGTAAAGTCTCATTCTTTAGGATACCATAGACCTAACTTAGAGGTTGTTGCAATGTATTTGATGATGCGTTTCGCGGCACTTATATGAGATTTTCTGGGATCTGATTGAAATCTAGCACAAATGCAAACACTAAACAAAATGTCAGATCTAGAGGTAGTAAGATAAAGAAGTGGACCAATGATACTCCTGTATAGCTTCTGGTCAACTTTCTTTTCTCATTCATCTTTGTTCAGCTTCAAAAAACTTCACATTGGTATATCAGTCTTTTTGCAATTCTCCAAACCGAACTTTTTAACAAGTTCTTTAGCATATTTTCCTTGGTGAATGAAAATTCCTTTCTTCAATTGTTTTACTTGTAGTCCTAGAAAGAAGGATAATTCACCCATCATGCTCATCTCGAATTCATTCTGCATAAATTTAGAGAATTTCTTGCACAGATTTTCGTTAGGTGATCCAAAAATAATATCATCAACATAGATTTGAATAAGTAAAAACTTTTTATTTTCTCTTTTGATAAACAGAGTAGTGTCTACTTTACCTTTAACAAAGTCATTTTGGATTAAAAACTTACTTAACCTATCGTACCAAGCTCGATGTGCTTACTTTAAACCATATAAGGCCTTTTTTAGTCTTAATACAGAGTCTGGTTTCCTTGGGTCTTTAAAACCGGGAAGTTGTTCCACATAGACTTCCTCATTGATAAATTCATTCTGGAATGCACTTTTAACGTCTATTTGGAATAACCTGAAATTCTTATAACAAGCAAAAGCAAGTAATAATCTAATTACTTTTAACCTTGCTACTGATGCGTAAGTCTCATCATAGTCTATCCCTTCTTCTTGCGTATATCCTTTGGCCACGAGTCTTGTTTTGTTCTTTATAACTTTTCCTTTTTCGTCAATCTTGTTCTTGAAAACTTATTTAGCTCCAATAATAGATTTACCTTTTGGTTTAGGAGTTAATTCCCAAACATCATTAACACTGAACTGCCTGAGTTATTCTTGCATAGTTTCAATCCAGTTTTCATTATTTAAAATTTCTTATATGCTTTTGAATTCTATTTCAGAAATAACAGCCATAGCGGTAGACTCTTCACGCCTTTTGGATCTTGTACGAATCCCTTTATCAATGTCACCAATAATAAGTTCTTTGGGATGACTGGACTTGTGCTTCCAGTTGCTAGTTGGTTTGACAGACTGCTGATCTTTTTCTTCATTTGATTCTTCAACATTCGTTCCTTGTTGACCTTCTGTAGTCTGAGCTGCTTCTAGGGAATTAGACTTTGTAGAGTTTGGAGTAGGTTCAGATTCTTCAGGTTGAGTCTGGATCGATTGATTTTGTATAAGGTCTTGAAATTTGACATTCATCGATTCTTCCACAGATTGAATCTTCTTGTTGTATACTCTGTAAGCTTTGTTGGTGGTTGAATATTCAATGAAGATTTCTTTGTCTGATTTTTCTTCAAACTTACAAATTCTATCATTTGCATTTTTCAATATAAAACATTTGCAACAAAACACATGGAAATAGGAAACAATTGGCTTCTTTCCTTTGAACAACTTATAGGGAGTTTTCTCCAGAATCGGCCTTAAGAAAACTCTGTTAATGACATAACATGCTGTAGAAACTTCAGCCCAAAAACGAGAAAAAAATGTTGCTTTCAATTAAAAGTGTTCTAGCCATTTTTTGCAACAATCTATTCTTTCTTTCCATAACTCCATTCTGTTCAGGAGTGTATGGAGAGGAGAACATATGCTGAAAACCAGAATTATCACAGAATTTAGCAAAGTCTTGATTTTTAAACTCACCTCCATGGTCTGTCTGTATGCTTGAAATAACATACTCTTTCTCATTTTGGTTCAAAGAGATCCATATGTAGGAGCTGCAGTACATGATTAGTGGAAACTTGATTTATTGGTTTGAAAGAACTTCTAACCTATTTTCCCAACACGCATGGTGTGCATAATTCAGATTTTTGGTATGTCAGGTTGGGTAAGCCACGAACAAGCTTCTTTGAAGAGATTTTGGCAATTTGTTTTATATTAATATGGCCAAGTTTTCGATGCCAGAGATTAGTTTCCTCTTGAATTGAAATTAGACATTGAGAGATGTCCAAAAGATAGATGTTCCCATGTCTTCGCCCCGTGAAAGTCTGAGAGATGTCTTTACTGGTTCCCGAACATATTCCTTCTTGAAAATTGATTTTGAAACCTGTGTCGCACAGTTGACTGATACTCAACAAGTCGTAATTGAGTCCTTCTACTAATGAGATGTTGTTGATTGTGAGACTTCCAATTTTTAGTGTTCCACATTCGACAATCTTTCCTTTGTTATTTCCACCAAAAGAAAATTTTCCACCATCAACTTGCATAAGCTTTATGAAACAACTTGAATCTCCTGTCATATGTCTTAAGCATCCACTATCTAAGTACCATTTGACATTTTTCTTGATAGTGACCTGCATTTAAAAAAGAAACTCAAACTTTCTTTGGTACCTACACTTTCTTAAGTCCAATGGAGTAAGTGCAATATACGGTCTTTACCCAATCTTTCTTAACATGTTTCCAAACCATGGGACATTCTTTCTCAAAGTGTTCTGAGCTGTTGCACTTAGAACATTTAAAAGCACTACGACCAACATGTTTTACAAAGACTTTTTGAAAATGATTTCTATAGAAGGCTTTTGTAGGTCTTTGTTTGATTCTTTCCTTTACTTTTGGAAAACCAATTAGAAGAATGGTTTCAGAAGTCATTCTCAAGCCTGATTTGTTAAAGTAAGCTCTTTGTGCTAAAAGAATCTTTTCCAATTTTTCAAATCCTATAGAAAACCTTTTTGAAATACTTGAAATATCATTTTTCTAAAGTGTATTTTTTTTTTTGAAAGAGAGTCTGCATTTTCTTTCAAAGTAATAAAACTTTTATCTAAAATTTCAAATTTTTCTTTCCAAACAATCTCCTATTGCTTTAGTGTAGAATTTTTCTTTTTTAACTCGGAAATCCTCTTAAGAGAGGTTTTGAGACTAAGACATAGTTCATTAATATATTTCGAGACTTTAGTAGGAATTTTTAAATTACTTACTTCAATTTAACTGTCTGAGTTTAAGTCTGTATCCATCTTAAAGTCTGAGTCTGATTCTAGTTTTGCCATTAAACAAATATTAGCATAATCCTCATCACTCTCTTCGCATTCGGTATTACTCCAAGTTTCTGCTTTGAGTGCTCTTTTGTATTTCTCAGCTTTTCCTTTCTTTTTCTTCAGCAATGGACAATTGGATCTGATGTATCCCTTTTTCTTACATTCAAAATAAATCACATTTTTATTGGATTCATCATCCTCAGCTGATTTATTTTGAAACTTTTGAGAGCTTTGTTTCTTTCAATTGAATCTTCTTCCCTTTTTGTTCAATTTTCTGAATCTTCTTATCATGAGAGCAAGCTCTTCATCGTCCATATCGTCTTCAGAATCTGTAACATCAGAATCATCATTAAATTTTAAAGCAATAGATTTTTTACCTTTGGGATTTTCATCTTCTTTGATTTGCTCCACTTCATAACCAATTCGTCAACAGAGAGTGGCACAATCCTTTGTGTCTCTCTTATTGAGGTCTTTACGTAATTCCAATCTTTGGAAAGTTCAAGCAGCAGTTTGTTAACCTTCATGGGTCCTAAGATAGGTTGACATTGATACTCAAGACCATTTACAATTTCTATAAAACAATTAAACATGTCGGTGATAGATTCTCCTAGCTTCATCTTGAAGGCTTTATATTGACCGAGCAGAATATTGATCATTGTTTCTTTCACTCGATCAGTTCCTTCATAGGTAATGTGCAGCCTATCCTAGACTTCTTTAGCTGTTTCACAATAAGATATTCTGTTATATTTAGTTGGAGATAATGCACAATATAATGAGTAAATTGCTTTTGCATCAAGAGCTTGTCTCTTGGTTATCTCTTCTTGAGTCATCTCGATAACCTCTGCAACTTCTTTTCCCCTTTCTGAGACTGTTGTAGCTTTAGGAATGATTCATTTATCTACCACATCCCATTCTAGAGGATCTTTCAATCTTAGGAATGCTTTCATCTTGTTTTTTCATATGTTGTATTTATTTCCATTAAAATAAGGTGGTCTGGTGTTGCTTTGCCCTTCAACCAAACCTAGAGCCAACATATTAGCTATGGATCTTTAACTTTGAAGTAAAGACACTTTAATTTAAATGAGTACACAGGCTCTGATACCAATTGAAAGTGCTAGTACAAGCACCTAGAAGGGGGTGAATAGGTGCAAAAACAAGTTTTGCAAAATATAGTGTAAAACTTTACTTTTAACTTGAATCTGGTTGATGATAGACTTTGCAGAGGAACTTAGACTTTAACAATTAAATAAAGTTACGAACAAAATAAAAGAGTTTAGGGAAGAGAATAAAAATACAAGGTTTATAGTGGTTCGGCTTAATCTAAGCCTATGTCCACTCTCCCGCACTGACAGCCCACCGGCTGGAATTCACTATGAATCAAAAGAGTTGTTACAGTATCACGTCCTTGATTCCACAGTGTAGAGACTCTACTACACTTCCACAAGGCCTCACAAATATCTAAACTCTCTTTTGAATACAAATTTACGCTCAACAATTGAAACAACAAGGAACAAGTAGCTTCAGACTTTGGAATTTTTCTATCGCGCACACACTTGAATAACTAGAGAGTCTTTCTTATATACTTCTCCATGCCTTCATATCCGTTGGCACCTTTCAAAGGAGTTCTTCCAATCTACTTGTTAGACATAATCAATTAGGGAGGTCTTGAGTTACTTAAGGAATGTGATGATAGTCCACCAATCTTGCTCGTCCATACAATCAGGATCTAGGTTTCCATAAGTAGAACCTTCCAAGTATACTTTGTCAATCAACAGATCCAAATTACTCATATTGATTTAAAAATGAATAATAGATTTTGAGATGCTATCTTCAGCCGTGAGAACTTCTTTAGCTGCTCGAATCAAAAACCTTAAAGAAATACTCAATTCTGGATAAGTCTTCTTCGTCGGTCTAGAAACTGTTAATGATGGCAGATTTTAAATCTTGAGTCTGGCGATCTTCAGACTTTGACGAAAGAGTCTGCAAGTCTTCAAACTAGACTGATGTAAATGTTTTGTCAGCTTCAAAACAAGTAAGGAAGTTTTCTCCAACATAAGTCTTGGCCACCGTCACGTTGCCGTTGCCGTGAGTGCTAATCGGTGAGTTGCATTCTAATCCTTAATTAGTAGGCTGACACTTAGAGGTGTGTTAGTTAGCTAATTGGTGGATTAATTATGTTAATTAGGCTTAGGATGGCTTAGTTAGATTAAGTATATAGTTATTAGTTAGTTAGTTTATTTAGTTTAGTTAGATGGATTAGTTAGGAATTAGTTAGTTTATTTAGTTAGTGTACTTAGATTAAATTAAATAGGATGGTTAGATTTAATTGTTATTTAGATTATTTAGTTTAGTTAGTTTAGGTTAATTCAATTAAATGCTTTAAATTTATTTATTTTGTAATTTATTTAATTTTCGGTAATTTATTTAATTATTAATTATTTTTGGAAATTAGACTGGGATAGTCGGTGACCAAAATTTTGTGCTGATTGCAATGGTGTGTTCAGTTTCTGCAATTAGATGTTAATTTGTGCAAATTGAGTGCTGATTTGGAATTTTTAGTATTTAATTCCAAAATTTGTTAAATTCATTATTTATTCAGAAAATCCGGGGTGTCGAGTTTTAACACCAAAAATAGTTTTATATACTATATAAACTAGTGGGATTTTAAATTAGAGAATATCATTTTTTCTAGTGTGAATTGACCGTGTACCCACACACGACTATTTTACCGTGTATTTCTAATACGAAGAAAATATGCCAAGTTTACTATTTTAATTGAGGCATTTGAGTGCAATGCACAGTGTCCTGGGCCAAGATTAATTGGTTGTGTGTTGGTTAAAAGAAACTGTCTTGGGCTGTTAAGCCGGACGTTACCCATTCATTGGGACTCGGGTTGTAATAGATTCTAGATCTACACCCCTTCGGGGAAGCTGTCTAATTAAGAGACGTCGCCGTGCTTAAAGGAGGTGAGACGATGCTTGGTAATGCCAGAAGACTGCTAAATTTAGAGTTGGTCGTACCCTTAAGGGGTGTAATTAACAATTTGAACGCATGATTGTTGAGTTTGATGCACCCGATTATGAGACCAAAACTGTGTGACATGAAATGGGATGTGTCATAATGGTTTAGCCATATAATCAGGATCCTGGTGATTAATTGAATTGATGAGGTGTTCTAGTTGTTATGTGCATTGATTATATGCATTGCGATATGAACTGTATAGACATGTAGGAAGGAAACTGAGACAAGGTAAGTCCTCTATGCCAATTGAGTGGTTGTGTAGTTAGGACACTTATGGGTGTATTTCCCTCCTAATCAGGGATTAGACCATGAACTTACTAAGACTTATATCTCACCCCGTCGTGGGCTTAAAATTTTCAGGGCCGTAGAGGGAGGACCTGAAGCCAAGTTGAGGTGACCTGAAGAGTAGGTCAGATAGGACAACCTCTTTTTGAGAACTAATCTTTTGGTTATAAACTTGTATAAATGACTTAGTATGTTTATAAAAGTATAGTTTGTTTGTGAATGTGATGTCCTACTTTTCTATCCCGAGATAGTTACTGTCAAGGGATTTGTTAATTGCTTCCGCATGTGCAATAAAATAAAAAGGGTCGGCGACTCGTCCTGAGAAGTCGCAAAATTTTTATCGACCAGAGAGGGATGAGCATGCGCTTGAGGATTGGGGCGTGACAACTCTTCTCTTAGACCTTGGAGCTATCAAGACTTGCCCATCGTGGTTTTATTGTTTGGCGAATGCCAAGCCTAAATGAATTTGGGCAAGCACATTTCTTCTTGGGCTCTGGCTCGCCCCAACACTGTCATTTATACTAAGAAAGTATAATAGTTTACAAAATCATAGGCCAAGCCAGGTAAGAATTTTGATGGTCGATATCTAACTTGGTCCATCTAGACTCCCCATTCAATAGTTTTACAGATAGTGAGTGTTGTCCTAGCCGAACAACTTTTTTTTCACCTTATTACCCGAATTGTATGTCAAGTCCAAGTGCAATCTGATCCTTTTTGGATT
This sequence comes from Eucalyptus brandiana, assembly GCA_014182725.1. NCBI lineage: Eukaryota > Viridiplantae > Streptophyta > Magnoliopsida > Myrtales > Myrtaceae > Eucalyptus > Eucalyptus brandiana. The sequence continues at coordinate 9,127,061 of CM024669.1, forward strand.
AAGGCCCAAGAGTTTGGGCTGTTACCTTTTGAGGCCCACCATGCCAATGGCAGCCCATTCAATGCCTTTGAAGCATGGTGTCAGGGCTTAATCCTACTATAGTTGTCAAAATCAGTTTGAATTTGCATTTAACACTTAGAGCACCTAAAACATTTTGAAAATCTACGCGTAAAATCTTCCTATTCTTTTAAAATTTGAATTTTTATTTCATACTATAAAATATGAAGAAGGGACATGTTTCGGGGAACTAACTAAGAATTCCTTTTTTTTTGCCTGCTTCTCTTCAGTATTAAATTAGGAACTCTACTAAGGGAAATACCTAAGCTCCGAGGTACCACTATCACTTCACATGCAAAATGTCGATATTATTGACTTGTTCTTATTTGTAGCCTGCTTCAAATATTAAGATTTTTATTTTGTCAAAGAAATTAAGATCAATTGATTGCAATGGATTGCTATTATGTTGAAGTTTTGACAAAGCCATTTTGCATTTTCCTTTTTTTCCCTGACAAGGGGAAAATTGCTCAAAAGTTATTTTAACCTTAGTAGATGATATCCCTCACTTATGATTATGCTTATATAATTGATTTACATCTATATATTAGTCTATCAAGCAGTGTTGTTGGGAAAATCAACCAATCTAAATCATTGGCCCCCAAATATGTAAGTATTCTTGAAACATTCATTATTTAACTTAGTCATATAAAATATCAATATATATTGTAAAGAAAAAACAAGAAGATTCATAACACTTTGTATAAAAGCAACTAACTTGGGCTGACTAGAAGATAACTACTTTGACTAGAAGAAAGATTACAAGCTTGTCATTAACTAATTAGTGTGATTAATTATTGTTCTCACTATTTGATTGAGGGCTTTTGACTATTTAGGCCCTAAATGTTGAGGTTGCACGATATGTACCCACACTGATGTCGTCTAGCATGTATTTTCTTTCGGGGTGAAACATAATATTTCAAATAGTCGGCAAACGCAAAATATACTCATTCATTGAATAGGCTTGAGAAGAAAAAAAAAGGAAAAGAAAAGAAAAAGAAGTGCACACATCGAGCCCAGCTCCACCCAGTTCAATGGTTGGAAATGTATGGGCGAGCTTTGACCAATGACCATTCTTCTGGAGCTTGGAGCTACCAAGGCTTGCCCAATATGGTTTTATTATTTAGCAAAAGCAATATCTGAACGAGCTGAGCAAGCAATTTTCTTTTTGAGATCATACTTGCTGCCGCTGCTATTCACATGAAAAAAGTATAATGTATTCCAAAATCATAGTTTAGGGTAAATATGAATTTTAATGCTTATATCTAACTTGGTCTATCTAGTCTCGCCGATTGCATGGTTTCATAATTAATTAAAGTGTAGTCCCAGCCAAATGACTTTCTTGAACTTATTACCTGAATTGTATGTCAAAGTATAATTGCAATTCCATCCGTTGGGATTAAGCCCCAAGAGTTGGGCTATCTACGTTTTAATTGCCTCTGAAAGTATGATGTTAGGATTTGGCACCGTTGCGTGGAATCCACATTAAACTTTGATTTTTTTTATGCCATATAAACAATTACGAGAGTAATCACACGAACAAATTATATATATACTCAACTCAATGCAACCAAAAACAATAAGAAAAACTAGGGTGCTGCCTCTTCCAAATCTGAAAAAGGAGCGACCCTTTTCATGATTTTGTTTTTCCCAACTGACCCTTACGATTATGTTAATGCAGAACTATGGGGAAGCGTTGACCACTTGTGATGGTGGCCTAATTGTACAAGCTGATATTCCACAAATGCGAGGTCATGAGGATAATCCACGTGCAATGGTAGTGCCCGTATCTTTCCTCAATCGCGACAGTAGCTCTGGCAGCTTGGTGGGGTTATAGTGATGAGACTCACCTACCTGAGATTACTGGGTTGCGAGTGGTTTTGGATAACGATCTTCTCGCAATTTTAGATCAAAATACTTCGTGGCAGACGCGAGGCTTTCATGATGACTCAACAGAGCAACAGAGCATTTTATTTTCCTGGTCGCTCCTCTCCGCCTTTCCTTTACAACAAAGAAAAAGAAAATGTCCTCTGAGATGGTGTGAGAATTTAAATAGAAGAAAGATGAACTGTGAACTTTAACAAGAACGTGCATTGACATTTAGTTGTCATATTTGCCAACTCGAAAAAAAGTTCTACACCCTACTTTTGCATCTCTACAATACCTGTTATTGAAAGGAAGAAGACTTTGAATATAGACCAGGATAATCGACATCAAGATACAGATAAATCTTATTTAGAGCATGTCGCCAAAAAAAAAAAAAAAAAAAAAAAAACAGAGCATATTGGTGCACCTACCAAAATTAATAGCTTTTTCATTTTTTGCTTTTGTCAAGTTGCAAAAGATGAAAACAACTACATCAGTTGCCTACCTCAACAGTGTTTGCGTTTGATCCTCCCAAGAGATTTTGCCAAATACAGATGACAGTGGGATATACTGCAAAACAAGCACAGTCGAGAGAATTCAGGTCAATGAGCTAGGGCATAAAAAACAGATATTTGGGAGAGAAGATACAGCAAACGATTAAATTGCAGAACAATATTAGTTTAAGAGCAACAACTTTTCATAATTCTCACGCAAATCATAATGCATTCCCATTTAAAAATTCTTTATGTGTCATCCAAGTGCAAAAATAAGCAATTTTTGGCCATCACACAAAATTCCAGATATATAATATATATAGTCGGGCACATTTGACGCATCATAATTCCAGCACTACGAGCAAGTCCACGTAGGTACTTTTTGTTCGAGGAATAGTCACTGGCTGTACCAGGTTAGCATTATAACCATTTCATTGTGTACTTCCTTGGTAAAAAAAGAGAAGCAACCCAAATGTCAACGTTGGACCTTCAACAGCTGGTTTATGGACATTTATGTGAAGCATGTCCATGGAAAAATATGAAAATTTTAGCATTGAGTTGAGGAAGCGGAATGGAACCAGTGTAAAAGAAAAGAAGTCCGAATCATTACCTGAAGAAAAAAACTCAAGACAGTGGAGAGAAATCTTCCTGTTGGTTCCAAACTAGATCAATCACAATCAGTGGGATTTCTTGGATGAGGTGCCAGTATTTGCCGAAAAGAGAGGATCCATCCTTCATAATCTCACATTGAATTATACGGAATACTTTGAGGGAGGGGGGAAGCCATCCTCCGGCAAGTACCCAAAATTCAAGCTACTTACAAAATATAACTGTTTGAGAGATGGGGGATGGCAGTGAAGGCCACTTGATGGTCTTTCTACTCCTCATATTTTCTCATCCAAAGAGAGGTTAGAGAGGAAGGAAAAAGAAGACTCCATACATCATATTTCCTTTTCCTTTAGCAAAAGGAAAAACCATCAAAAGTGTCTTTCCATATTCCTCATATTTCTCGTCCAAAAATCTGGAACAAGACAATCGATTAGTCCTGAATAACAATTACCTTTCATGAGCAACGAACAACTATAAGAGTGATTGGACAAAAATGAAAAACCAAGACAAGAACAGGGATACTTTGCTTTATATTGTCAGGAATTAGTGACACTTTTGATGGTTTTTCCTTTTGCTAAAAAAACTCTTATGATTATGATAACCGACAAGAATGGGAGACCACTGATCACCGGTGGTGGTGACTTATTGGTACAGGCTGATATTCTACAAATGTGAGGTCAGGAGATCGAATGACTTGGTAGGGCCTTACAATGCTTAAGAATGATTGCCTACACCTGTTGTTATATCTGGAATGCTCAAAATGCAGTAAACTTTAACCATAAATCACCTGATCCTGAAACTGTCACACATATTAGAGAAGCTCATTTAGACCGGGTAGCTTTGTAATGCAAGAGAGATAAGTCATGATTGGGTAGGCAAAGGTAGGGCGTGTAGAGTAAATCTGAGATAGGTTTTGTGAAAATTCACCGTGATGGGTCTTATAGAAGGAACTAAACATGGCTGTTGTTAGGATATTGGCCAGAGATGAAACGGGGGAGAAAATTACCTGCAGGGGTGTCGCGGTGCAAACTAGACCTGCAAAGAAAACTGAATTACTTGCTGTTCGAAAGAGCAATGAAGCAGCTAAAGAAAAAGCTGAACCAAGGCAGTAGGGAGCTGAATTCAGCTGAGGTATACAAGGATATCATCAATTTTCCCAAGCAGTGCAATTAAAGACTAAAGGACGCTCCTGCCAGGATTCAAGAAGCTAAAGATCATTTTGCAGCTCTGAATTTTAGTTGTATTTCACGAAAAGCAAATGCTTGTGCCCATTAGGTAGCTGTGCCAAGATTGGGATCTACATCCGCATCCCCCATCCTTCTTATCACATTTGCTTATATCAACAGTGAGTGACTGGAGTAAAAAGAAAAAACCCCATTGAGGACACACATGACACACCTAAATGTCAGTCTCTGACCTCGAGTGGTTGGTTTCTGGAAATTATGAGAAACATCTCCTCGGGAAAAAATCAATCCGTATTAAGCATCGAACTGAAGAACAGAACAAAAATTGATGCCTTCCAACCCAAAAATTGACCCCAACCCCAGAAAGCTGACTTTACGTGGAACAACGAATTGTGGCAGATAGCAAATGGAAGCAAAAGAATGAAAGAAGTTATAAGAATTACTTGAAGAAGGCAAAGTAGTCAACAGAGATAAATCTTTTGTCATGGCTCAGGTATGATCAATTTCAATTCATTGGATCCGAACACCACCAATGTAGATGAGAGGGATCTCTTGGATGAGGGGCCGGTAGTCGCCAGTGAGTTTTGAGCATCGATCTTTCAAAATCTCGCATAGAAATATATCCAGTATTTGGACAGATCATAGTCTTCCTTATTACTCCTTTCCGCCTATCCTGACAACAAAGAAAAAGAAAATGTGCTCTGAGATAGTGTGGGAATTTGAATAGAAGAAAGAGGAACCATGAACTTTAACAAAGAACTCAGATATGAATGGCTTATCTTTGCAGGCCTCATTCAAATTTAGTTGTCATATTTGCCAACTTGAAAACACCTGTTTTAAATCTTATTTTTTTGTGTCTTTACTGTAGCTGCTACTTTTGGAAGTAAGAAAGCTTCTTTGATTGACTATTAATATAGACCTCGATTATTGACATAATAATACAGATTAATTTTTTAGAGCATGTCGCCCAAAAAAAAAAAGCAGTTTAAAGCACATTAGTACTCCTACCAATAAAAAATAGCTTTTTGTTTTTCTTTCGTCAAGTTGCAACGGATGAACATAAGCACATCAGTTGCTTACCTCGGCACTGGTTGCATTTGATCCTGAGAAATTTTGCCAAATAAAGATAACAGTGGGATATTCTGCAAAACAATCACAGTTGAGACAATTCAGGTCACTGAACTAGGATATAGAAAATTAAAAATTAAAAAAAAAAAAGATATTTGGAAGAGAAAACATAACAAACACCAAAGTTGTGGAAAAATAACAATATAAGAGCAACAATTCTTCATGATTCTCACACAAAGCGTAGTGTATTTCCATAAGTGGAAATATAAGCAATGTTTGGTCATCAATCAGTTCAAGATATATCATCAATACAGACAGGCACATATACGCATCATAATTCCAGCACTGTTAACTAGTCATGTAAGTATTATTTGTTTTGAGGAATAGTCACTTGTATCAAGCAATGGTTGGTTGGCTTGTTGTACCACATTAGAATTATAACCATGTCATTGCTTGCCTCCTTGTCAAACAAAACAGAGCAACCCAAAAGTCAACATTGGACCTTCAAGCAGCGGTTTGTGGAAATTTAGGTGAAGCTTGTCCACATGAACCTTTAGCATCGAATTGAGGATTCAGAATAGAAATGGATCCTGAAGCAGCAACGGTAGCTAAAAAACAAGTGTGCAAGAAAGAAAGAAGTCCAAATCATTACCTGAAGAGCAAAATTAGAAATTGGATAGATATCTTCTTATTGGATCCGAACTCGATCGACTATGATGAGTGGGATTTCTTGGATGAGGTGCCCATAGTCGCCACTGAGTTTTGAGATTCAATCTTTCAGAATTTGAAATTGAATTATGTCGGATACTTGGCGAAGGGAAAGAAGCCATCCTCTGGCACGTTCCAATAACCTATAAAATGTAGCTAGTCGAGAGTGGAGAGATGGCTGTGAAGACCACTTGATAATCTTTCCACGTTCCTCATAGTTCTCATCCAAAGAGATGTAGAGATGAGGGAAACACAATACTCCATGCTTCTTACATCCTCTACTGTTGATACTCTTTCCACATTCCTCGTATTTCTCACCCAAAAATCTGAAAGAGGACTATCAATTAGTTCTGAATAAAAATTACCTTTCATGCTTAGAGTGATCAGAACAAGATTATAGGCATACTCAATTGACAGCAACAAAAAATGAACAGGGATACCCTCTTGATGATTTTTATTCTGTTTTTTTCGCTGAAAAATTCTTGCGATTATGTTAACTCACAAGTATGGGAGACCACCAATCACCGGCGATGGTGACTTATTTGTATGCTGTGATAACTCCTAAGAATGATTGCCTACACCTGTTGGCAAATCTGGAAAGCTCAAAATACAATCACTTTTACCCATAAATCACCAGATGCTGAAACTGTCACTTGTACAGGTTAGAAAAGCTGTTTTGCAGTGTGTTTCCAGTAAAAATATAAGCTACGTCATGATTGGGCTGATGCAAGGCACGGTGCATGGAGTAAACCTGAGCTGGGTTTTGTTAAGATTAACTAAGACGGGTCTTACACCGTTGGGATTGAGGCCAGAAATGAAACAGGGGAGATGGTTGCCGGCAGAGGAGGCTGAATTACTTGCTGGTCGAAAGAGCATTGCAGTGGCTAAAGAAAAAAGTAGGCCAAGGCAGTAGAAGAGATGGATGCAGCAGTGGCATACAAGGATATCATCAACTTCCTCAAGCAACGCAATTGGAGACTAAAGGAAGCTCTTGCTGGGATTCAGGCAACTAAATATCATTCTTTCACCCCTGAATTTTACTTGTATTTCACGGTACGGTGGTTTCTGGAAATCCTATGCGACACTTCTCCATGGGAAAAAATTAATTCGCACAAAGCATTGAATTGAAGAACAGAAGCGAAATTGATGCATTCAAGACCAAAAAGCTTACCGGGACCCTAGAAAACTGACTGCACATCGAAGGATGAATCGCGGCAGTTAGCAAATGAAAGCGAAAGTGGATCAATTTCACTTCACCAGATTTGAAACTAATCAATGCGCATGCCAGGGATTTCTTGGATTTTCCCAGAAATTTATGTGAGACATCTACATGAAGGGAAAATCAGTTTGCATCGAATTGAGGAAGTAGAATGGGAAATCAATGCCTTCGAAACCATAAACTTACCCGAACCCTAAAAAACCTTACCGTACCAGGACGAATCAATTCATTGAATCTGAACCCAATCAATCTCGATGTCAGGGATCTCTTGGATGAGGGGCCAATAGTCGCCAGTGTGTTTTGAGCATCGATCTTTCAGAATCTCGCATCCTTCTATCCACAATTCTTGGAGGGAGGGAGGGAGGCCATCCTTTGGCAAGTCCCTCAACTTCGGGCAATTTGAAATCCCTAAACACTGGAGAGAGGAGAGATGCTTGTGAAGGCCATCTGATAGTCTTTCCACGTTGCTCATATGGCCAATCCAAAGAGAGGTAAGAGAGGAAGGAAAGAGAAGACTCCAGGCATCCTCCTCGTCCTCCTCCTCCTCAGGAAACCGCACCTTCTCTCCCTCCCCTCCCATGTTTTTTCCAATAATATCTAGAAACGTGAGGGATGTGAGCAGGGGTAAGCCCCATTCTCTCACTGGCTGTTTCATATTCTCGCACTCACAATGAAACGCTTGCAAATTGGGAGGCAAACCTCCTTCGGGCAAGCATTGGATATTTTGGCAATGCCTAATGGATATGTTCCGGAGGGATGTAAGATGATGCCACTTTGGTAGAGACTTTATCTTCGGGCAGTTAGAGAGAGAGACATGTGACAGGGTGATGAGAAGGGGAAGGGAATCTATTATTTCCAATGCCTCGCACCCAATTATATCCAAAGAAGTGAGATTGTTACAACTCGTGATACTGGTGATAGACTTTATCTTCGGACATCTCTCAAGTGTAAGGCTTGATAGAGTGAGGGGAAGGGAGGAAAGTCCTCTATCGACAACAGTCACTTATACTCAATCCAGTGAGATGGGAGAGCGTGTGAAGGAATTGTGGTAGGCTTCTTAGATTCCAACAATTACGAATTCCCATAAATTCAAGTGATTCTATGGTGATTTCTTCCAGTGATTCCACTCCCTCGCAGTATTTAATATAAAATGTCTTTAAAGTAGCAAGTCTATCTTTGGTAGAGGGACAACATGTCAGAGAATCACATTTACTTGTACATGAAGATTGAAGTTGAGATATCGGGTTGTTGCTGTTGGGGTCATATGAAGAAATGGTTGGCATTATGAGTTTCGGACACCGTTCAATAGACAAATAACCGAGTGTGTACATCTTGCTCGGAAGCTTTTCTAAACTGGTGCAATTACTCAATTTCATCTTTTCAAGGTTGCATGGCAGCTCTATTTCTATTTCTCCTGCCACGGATGATGTGAACTGAGGACAGCTTACGATGGTTAATTCCTGGAGGCAAGTAAGATTTAGCATTTCATTTCCATCTTGCCACAAATATTTTAACTGGTTGCACCCTCCTATATGAAGCTCCTTTAGCTTGATCAAATGGCTCATAAACCCAAGATCAAAGCAAACAAACTCTGCAAGATTCTTAATTGTAAGAATGGTCAAAGAAGTTAGGTTGATCAAGCTCTTCAAGATCTCTTTGTTACACTCCTCGAGGAACAACTCATGGAGAGATGGAAGACGAACATCATTGGTTGAGTTTTTCAAATGTAGACATGAATGGATTTCAAGCTTTGTGAGATGATCAAGTTGACAAGGCAATGTCCTGACCAACGAAGGACAGCCCCGAACAACAAGATGCTTAAGACAGGAGAATGAGACTTCTTCTTTTGGGCGCCCAGCATAAGGAGACCAATCCTTCCATGCCAACATCTCTTCGAACTTCAAAGTGGTTAAGGATGAAAAAGGCCTTGTACCTCCGTAAAATTCAAAGCCTATCATTCTTATTGCATGTAGACCTTTAAGAGATAATTCCTTAAGTGAAGGTAGTTGTCCAATCATAGACAGCGACATAACATTAGGACAATCCCACAAGCATAAAGACACTATTTTATAATAGGATGTACAATCTAACCATGATGGGAATACTGCACCACGATAGTTCAAAATAGCGAGATTTTCAAGATTAGTGTGAGGTCATAGAGAGTCAAGCACCCGTGCTTCGCGCTCATGATTATGGAGATCTCCCAAATGTTCACCCCAATGCAAGGATAAGTTGGTAAGGCCTAGCTTTTGAAGCAAATTAGCATCAACTGCATCTGTAACTTTTTCCACCTTTTGCAATTCTGATATGAATAATTCTCCTTCAAGATGTGGCAAGTTCTTTAACTCTTTCAACTGCGACCCTTTCTCAAGTCCTACCACAAATTTGGACAACATAATAAGATTCTTTAAATTACTGATACTCAATGGCATCTCTTTTAGACTCTTTGTATCTCTAATATCAAGAAACTGTAAGCTGACTAACTTTGTGATACCTTGAGGCAACTTTGAAAGCTTTTGACAACCTCTTAAAATCAAAGTTTGTAATTTGCACAAGGCGCCAATTGACTCAGGTAGCCTCTCAATATGAGTGTACGAGAAATTGAGGTATCGAAGATGTTTTAAATCACCAACACAATTCGGTACCTCTACAATGTTACAACGACATAACGAGAATACTCTCAAGTACTTCAAGTTTGTTAGCAAGTCATGTAGCACCTTGTTGGAAATAAAGAAAGAGCCCCCACAAGATCCATCACGCACCAGAATTAAACTTCTTAGTGCCTTCATTCCTTGATATGGTTTCAAGCATTTTGATGTAACATACCACGATGGGATGAATGATGCATAACGAGTTTTTTCAAGAGATGATACATCATGTTCATTACTTACTACTCGAGACCCCCCTAAGCTAAAGCAAGTCCCACCCAAAATTGACTTTGCTAGATCATTCAAAAGATCATGCATTGAAAACTTAGATGCATCGGTACTTGATTGTTGAAGAAATGACTTGGATACTAACTCATCAAAGTGCTTCCATCCCAATTTCAAGATATTCTCATTTTCTTTTTGCCCATCTAAAAGTCCCTCAGCTATCCATAAGAGTACCAACTCATCCCTCTCAATTTCGTAATCCTTGGGAAATACCGCACAATAAGCAAAACATCTCTTTAAATAGGAAGGAAGATGGACATAGCTCAATTTTAAAATTGGGAGAACCTCATCATTCTCTACCGTCAGAAGATCCCATATTTTGTTATTTAAGGTATCTTCCCACTCATTAGGATTACTTTTAGTACGTAGGACACCGCCCAACATCTTTGCCGCCAAAGGTAAACCTTTACATCTTTCAGCTATTTTCTTGCCAATTATTTTAAAAGCCGGGTGGCTCTCAAAATTTGTTACTCCAAGAGCATGAAATGCCAATAAGCTTATACAATTATCAAAGGACAATTCCCTCAAATGATATGATGAAGCTCTTGTTATGGAAGCAACATTAAGGTTGCGAGTCGTGATTATGATCTTGCTTCCGCTAGCCCCTGCTTCAAATGGCTTTAAGAGGGCGGTCCATTTTTCATACTTCTCATTCCATATATCATCTAAAACCACAAGAAACTTCTTCCCAGCTAGATTATCCTTCAACTTAACTTGAAGCTTGTCAAGATCTTTGTCGTCATCGGACGACCTAGTGATTGACTGCAAAATAGTTTTTGTTATTTCAAGGACATCGAAAACATCTGACACACAAACCCATGCTTTCTTCTCGAAACAACTATTCACTTTGGCATCATTATATAGCCGCTGAGCCAAGGCCGTCTTTCCAACACCGCCCATCCCAACTATGGGGACTATGCTTAGTGCGGCATCAGAATTTTTGACCTCACGGATCAATAGTTGGAGTATCTCCATTTCTTCCTTCTCCCTGCCAACAAACTGAGGCTCCGGCAGAGAACTAGTGGGATCCCTTTTGTTGCTGTAGTTGGATCTGTCCACAACATTGTCTCTCAAACTTAGATAATTCCTCCTTTTGACAATCGCTTCAAACCTACCATTGATATCTTGGACCTTACAATCAGACACGAGTGAGCCCAGTCGTGTAAAAGAAAAGAACTTCCTTTTCCATTGACCTCTACTTGTTCTGGATTCTACCTCCGACTTAACTTGAGTGGCTTTGATGTCGAACTCATCGAGCAAGTCTTCTATGTCAAAGGCCAAGTCCCTAACATCATCGAGCCACAACTTCACTAGACAATTACCGCTAAGTTGCTTTTCCTCTGCATCATCCACCACTGCATTGATTGTGACTAGCATCCTCTTCCAATCATCAAGGATGGTGGTGTCAATTCCTTCCCGTTGCACATAGTCTGATGCCAAAGAACTCAACTTGTCAAACAAGGTCTGAAAGAAGGAACCCAAAACGATCTCCCCAATGGCCATGGGTGAATCAATCACTGTCGAGAACAACAAAGTGTTTTGGTGAAGTAAAGTAAGATGAGCTAATGGAAAGAGAAAACTATGAATTCTAGGAAGACCAAGACGTCCACTTACCAAAAAGAATAAAAAAAGGACCAAGACTTTCAAGGGATGCACACCAAAGTTTAGACAAATCAAACTAAAATAGTTTTTTGTCCAAGAGTGTCTGTTTTGTCAATTGTTCTCCCTTTTCTTCGGATCCAGACTTTTCTTGTGGGCATCCGAAACAGAGGATAAATGTGATTTTTCTTCATATGACCAACTTAGAGCTCACACGTATTTTCGTCAAAAACTTCATTACTTACGAGTGTTGTGTTGGCTTTTCACACATTCATATATTATTAGAATATCTATGATTTCATTGTCCTTGTTTTTTTGCTTTATTGTTGAATATGCGATCAAAGTAGGCTTTTACGTGGCAGTTACATTGCTGAAAATTTGCATATGTTTAAGATATGAGAAGATTATCGGTTCCTCCTTCAATGTGAATGACCATGTAAAGACATCAAAGCGACTAATTTTGTCCGTTCAATAAGGAAAACAAAGCACATGCTTTGGGCTAAACAAGAAAAAAGGTCAGGTGCACCAACTAATCCATTAACCAAGTTGCTTTAGTTTACTTTGCAAATAGTGAAGGAGTCAATAATCATTAATTAACATTACATAATCTACTAAAAATTATACTTTATGCATCCAACCATCGTTCTCTTATCAAGCGATTCCGATTATCAACTATTACCTTAGCACCCCTTGGCAGATCATCGTGGTCATCTTGCTGCGAAGTTTTACCATTGTAACTGCCACTTAAAGCCTATATTGATCGCATATCCAAAGTATGCGATCAATGAGCGGAATCGTTCGGAGAGCACGTGCTTTCCATCCAGCCTTTCGTCTGTTTATCTACATCTTTTTGTGCAGCAAGAAGGCATCCCCTCTAGAAGCGTTCTTTAAACATTTTGTATTCTGAATCGTGTGAAGTTCACCCAGACATTACGTGCTCTCCATCAACAATGTATTTCCTATTTACCTTGAATTAAAGCAAATGTCCCTCTTTTCTTTTTGTCTTCTATTGGTCTACAATTAAGAAAAAAAAATGACAAGTCTTTCATAATTTGGTAACATCATAATGAAAAATTCACAAGGAGATTAGAACCATATTAATTTGTTTAACAATATGATTTTTTTTTTTTCGGTATGAGCATTTCACTTCTTTCAGGTGGTGACTTTGTATTTTTTTTCCCTCTCCCTTTTCTCTATCATATCTTTTATTTTTCTGGTAGCGGGAATGCACAATTATAAACATTTACTTTTCATTTACACTTTTTTTTTTCAATGAATTATATCTAAAACATGTGCTAAGCCCTTAATGTGATATCTGGATTTCGCCGGACCTCGAATATTTAACTGTCTGTGATGGGTTAACGAATTTGTCGTCGGACTACGTCATTGGCGCCACTTTCGGTTGCCGTTTCGTCACCACTCTCACCGTATCGAAACGTCACATTTCATCACATTCTCGCGATAACATCTCATCTAGGAATCTTTTCACGTAAGGCCACCCGTGAGACCCATTTCTTCCGCATTTGCACCTTATTAAAGCGAGTTTTCAAGCACATAGAGTCGACTCCCGAAGTTGCGGCCCCATCAAGGTACCCCTCCTTCACGCGATCGAGGAACTCGCCCATGCATAGCCATGCATACGTCCATTTGGGGGTCAACAAAGGAGGATATTTGACCACCTAATAGCCCTAAATAAATTGCCTTTCCCCCATGCACGTACAGAACCATGCAGCCCCTTCTCTCTCGCAGTTCAATCGGTCAACAAAATGGGAAGATTTTGACCGAAGGAGCAGCCACGTCCAGCATGCATGCAAGGTTGACCATGCAGCCACGATTTCTTCAACTGGACATCTATTTGAAGACTTTGACTCCTTGAAGCCCACGTCCTGCACGCGAGCTGCTGCCACGCCCCTCTCCTTCTTCGACCAGCGTACCGAGTGCAGGAGCAAGGAGTCGGACACGTCTCTTGCATGGACATGCAAGATGTCCTTCGACCGGCACCGGATTTCCTCTCCTGTTGACTGCCACGAAGGCCCGCTTAGTTGACCCATGCAGTCAACAAAAGGGAAGACGCGTCTACGCATGGGAAGGGACAGATGGCGACTAAAATTCTTCAAGGACAGCCACGCTCTGCTCGAGCTGTCCTCGTCTCTTCGCTGTCACCGCACGCGTGACTCAAGAAGTCAACGGCCAAGAGGGATTGATTTCCTCTTGCATCCGGTGAAGCCGAGTTTCTTTCCCCCCATTTTCTCGAGTTCTCCACCCCTTTGATGACGGCAGCGAACTCTCAGTCGAAGGTCTTCCATAGCTCAAGCATCGTCACCAGCTATGTAGCATCAATACAAACACGCGACACAAGACACGACAAGCCAACACGATATTTCTCAAAAAATAGAAATTTCCACACATTTTGACACATTATATATTAACTATATATTTTTATATATAAATACAAAAATAAATAATAAAAAGAGTATAGAATTAATTTATACTAAAAATATTAATTCAACATTTGTTAATATTATTCATTATTTTAATTTGATAGAGATTGAATAAGAAATTTAAAAATTACAAACCCAAAAGAGTAAATTTGAAGGAACATGTCATGTTTTCTTACAATCGTCGGAAATTAGTAAGATTTCTTATAGTTCTAGACAAAGTTCAGAGTTCATGATATAGCGGCTTGGAGCTCCTCTGTAAAACAAGGTTCGAGAAAAATGAAAATCTAGGACAAGAACTCTCAAAGTACGACCAAAAGAAAAGGAAATAACTAAATTCGCCATGGAAAATGTAAGAGCTAACTCACAAGCTAATGACATAGAACAAAAGAGATAACTCACAGGCGACGCTTGCAAGAGGCAAAAAGAAGCAAAAAGTAAAAAAAAAAATCACAACTTTAAGTTTGCGGGGACGGCGGAGCAACGCCGGCGAGATGAGGGGCGTTTCATCATCATTCATGGGAATGTCAAAACTTATAGGTAAGAACTTGAGAGTGAGAATTTTCTTTGGTCTCTTTTATTTTTGTTATTTTCATTATTTTTATATATTTATATTTTAACCCCTCAAGTATTGAAAATTTTTAAAATTGACCCCGTGCGTGTCGGAATTGCGTGTCGAAATTTTGGACTCGCATGTCAAAGCGTGTTGGGAAGAGTTGACCAAGTGTCGGATTTCTCAACACTCATTGATCGCGTGTCAGAAACGTGTTAAAGTGTCGGACACGACAAAAAGGCTTCCGGAGAGTGTTTGTGCTTCTTAGGCCACCAGTAGGCAACCGCCCATACCACACCGCTGTATCCCACGACATCGGCCTCCTCACCATCCCGTACCTAGCTACTAGCCGCACCACCACACCACTCTGTCACCGACCCCCTCATCGCTGTTGAGTCGCCCACAGACTGCCAAGCCAACCACCTCAGGAAGTCTCATCGCTTCACCTTCGGTTTGTCGCCGAAGACCACCGCCCGCCACTAGCGTCGCAGCTCAAAATCTGTTGCCGCCCCTCTGCCGCACAAGACCCGAGAGGCCTCGGCTCACGCCTCACCGCACGCCGTTGTTGCTTCTCTTCACCTCAACCGTAGCTGTTATCTTGCAATCCGCTCGCCATCAACGCCACTGGACCTAAGGCAAGTTGGAGTCTACTAACCTATATAGTGTAGTGTTGTTGTTGACTGAGGAAGTGCATTGTTAGGTTGGATTGTTTGAATTTGGTGTTGAATGGTGATCTATAGGATGACCGAAATTGTTTGGGGCTAGATGATTGAGGAAGCTTTATAGTTTTTATGAATACATGTGATTTCGGACTTCAAATATGCATCAATTTTAGCGTTTGTAAAGCTTTGAGAATTCCGCTTATAAACTGTTTTGGAAAACCTCCCAATTTGTGTTGAAATTTTTATGTACCGAGGTGCTGCTCACAAATGTTTTAAAAAGAAAAGAAAAATGTTTGGTGTCCTTGAAATCTCAAACTTTTACATGAACCGTTTTAAAAACCTTGAAGTCTGGAGTGAGGTTTGGAATTGCCGATATGCTGATTTCAAATTACTTACAGTTTTGATAAACCTTTTCAATTCGGGCCGTGAGGCGCAAGTGTGGCTTGAGGATTTATAAGTGAATTTCGAAACCTATTAGAGGGTTAACTGTGGAAGTGAATCTTATGGATTTTGTATCGTGCTTTTGATTTCATTGATATGGGATCGACATATGTTTTAAAGACTATTGTTGTGGTATTGATGTGCCTTTGAAAACGTTTTGGCATTGATTTGATTTAAATGACTACACCATGGTTGATATATTACTGCTACGATCGGACCCTCGGGACGACGAAGTCCCGGGAGACGGGATGCCTAGAGGTGAGACATGACACGCTCTGGATGCCTGTTGGACACCATTGTTGTGGTGAGCCCCAGAGGTTCCCTGGGTGTTGGGATGCCCAGACATATGAGGATTCACATTCTGGAGGGTAGGGGACACTAGTAACATAGTGAGCCCTGGCGATTCCTCATGATGCTAGGTTAGGTGCGAGATGCCTAGAAGTGAGACATGACATGCTCCGAATGCCCGGTGATTGAAATATGGAACCAAAGGCTTTCGTGATGCCAGATTGGGTGCGAATTCCTGGAGGGATGCAAACACTGGTCCTCTGGGAGTAGGTGATAGTGAATCACGAATCTATTGAGTTTTAAAGTTGATTGTGCTGCTGAGTAACGCCATTTTGATAGTTGCACCTAATTATGGAACAAAATTGTGTGACACGGTATTGTCAGAAGATCAAGAAAAGCAATTGAGAAACAGTAGAAGGAACGCGAGGGGAGAAATTGTTGTATTGATTGTATTTCTTTGATGTGTACAAAGGCTGTATTTAATTACAAGGAAAAAGATTAATAAAGGAAAAGAAATATTCTTCTATCTTTCTAATCCTAAAATAAATAAGATTCCTTGTCTATCAATGATTTATTTACAAATTGAATTATATCTTCCAACACTCCCCCTCAAGCTGGTGGCTTGTAGATGTCCAAGATACCAAGCTTGCTCAGAAGATATGCATGTTGTCTTTGACAAAGAGGTTTAGTAAATATGTCCGCTGGTTGCTCTGAAGTCCTGATTCCTTTTGTCTCGATTATTCCTTCTTGAATTTTTTCTCGAGTAAAGTGGCAATCGACTTCTATGTGTTTTGTCCTCTCATGCAACACAGGATTTGCTGCAAGCTTTAAAGCTGAATCATTGTCACAAAAAAGTGTAGTTGATCCCTCAATTTTAGCTCCAAGATCCTGAAGTAAACCCCTTAGCCAAACTATTTCACAAACAGTCTTGGCCATGGATCGATATTCAGCTTCAGCTGAAGATAGAGATACAGTAGACTGCTTCTTTGTTTTCCATGAAAGCAATGATTCTCCAAACTTGATGCAATAACCGGTGATGGATCTCCTGCTCATAGGACATGTGGCATAATCTGAATCACAGTAGGCCATCATTTTCATGTTGCAATTTCGAGAAAGGAGTATCCCCAATCCTGGACATGTCTTCAAGTATTTCACAATCTTCAATGCTGCATTCATGTGAGATTGTTTCGGACTGTGCATAAATTGGCTGAGAGTCTGAACTGCATAGCAGATGTCTGGCCTGGTCATAGTCAAATATATAAGTTTCCCTACCAGTCTCTGATATCCTGACGGATCTCTCAATAATGGGTCATCAGAAGAATAGGAATTGCCAAAATCATAGTCAACAGATGTCAGCCTAGCATTTTGCTCAATAGGGATGATGGCTGGTCTACAACCTGATAATCCCGTTTCTGATATGATTTCCATTATAAATTTTCTCTGACTGAGAGAAATTCCCTGATCTGAACGAGCTATCTCAATTCCAAGAAAATACTTAGGTGGCCCTAGATCTTTGATGTGGAAAGTGGAATGCAGATGCTCTTTAAGTTTCTTCACAGCAGAATCATCATTTCCCATGATAAGAATGTCATCCACATAAATCATCAAATAAATAGATGACATACCTTTTGTCCAGTGAATAGGGCATAGTCATGTTTGAATTTGTTTGAATCCAGCAGCCGTGAGTGCATTAGTGAATTTGGCGTACCATTGTCGAGAGGCTTGCTTCAGTCCATAAAGAGATTTACGGAGATGACATACCTTGGTCTCCCCCTGTCTCCGTAATCCTGGTGGAAGATCCATATATATTTCTTCATCCAGATCACCATGTAAGAAGGCATTATGTACATCCATTTGATGTAATGGCCATTCACGAAAAGCAGCAACTGATAGGAAGGATCGAACTGTTACATCTTTTGCAACGGGCGAAAAAGTTTCATGGTAGTCAAAACCTTCTCGCTGAGTAAATCCTTTGGCTACCAACCTAGCCTTATATCTTTCCACAGAACCATCTGCCCTGTACTTGATCTTGTAAACCCACTTACATCCAATGGGTTTTCGATTATCAGGCATTGTCACAACATCCCAAGTATGATTCTCCGTCAAGGCATTTAATTCGGCCTCCATGGCTTTTTGCCAACGAGGATCGTCTTTAGCCTCAATATAACTAGAAGGTTCTCGTTCTTCAGAAATTCGACTCATGCAACATAAATGTTCTGCTGATAGTTTATCAAATGAGACGTAAGACGAGATAGGATAACGAGTACCTGACGTTCTGGAAGAACCACATATATAATCCTTTGTCCAAGCTGGTGGACGAGCCGTTCGAGTGGAACGCCGTGGAATTTCTTGTTGCACTGAATAAGGCTCTTCTTCAGCAGGTGTTGAGCCTGAATCTTCAATGAACTGAGCTGATTCTTCTATATGAGGCTCTTCAGTGGAGTGACTCGTAGATGTCTCGATAGGCAGTGTAGGTGATTCACCATTTGGCTCTTGAAAAGGAGTAGCGAGAAATGTACTTTCCGGAATAGTGTCTTCTTCCAATAAGAATTTTGAATTTCTTGGCTTCTCATCTTCAGTGGAAGAAATAAGAGTTTGGAAAGGAAAAATATCCTCATGAAAAATAACATCTCTACTTACGGAAAATTTTCCTGTGGATGGTGCATAAATCCGAAACCCCTTCTGCAAGGTGGGATATCCCATAAATATACACTCACTAGCTCGTGGTGCCATCTTATCTTTGTGACCCATTGTAGTGACATAACAGAGACACCCGAAAGTTCTAAGATGATTCAGATTTGGTTTCTTTCCATATAACATCTCAAATGGCGTCTTTCCTTTCAGAATACGTGAGGGCATGCGATTAATCAAATATGCTGCTGTAACTACACAGTCTCCCCAAAAATTCTCAGGAATAGATGCTTGAAACTTGAGGGCACGTGCTACTTCTAAAAGATGACGATGTTTCCTCTCAACAACACCATTTTGCTGTGGTGTATAAGTGCAAGAGCTCTCATGCAGGATTCCATTCAGTGAAAATAAGGAAATACACTCACTATTAAAGAACTCCCTTCCATTGTCAGTTCTAACCCGACGGACTGCTTTTCCAAATTGAGTCTTAGACAAGATAAGGAATGTTCGTAGGTGAGTGAATACTTGATTCTTGGATTGCATGAGGAATATCCATGTTGCACGAGAAAAATCATCAACAATTGTGAGGAAATATCTTGACCCATCATGATTCTCAGTATGATAAGGTCCCCAAACATCAGCATGAATCAACGAAAAGATACTATCTGTTTGGGAATTGCTTTTTGGAAAGGGAGCACGTGTTTGTTTTGCCAATGGACAGATAGGACACTGAGGACAAGGGAATAAGGCACTATGTCCCAATCTTTTATGATGAAGGAAATTCTTGTCATTGATAACATAGTTACACAATGAGTTATTGAATTCAACAGACGTTAAATTAAAATTGCTAGGAAAATCCATCCAAAAATAGAGCCCTTGATAAGCTTTACCCAAGCCCATCAGTTTGCCAGTCGAAAGGGCCTGAAAGAAACAATTATCTGGAGTGAATAGGACACGACATGAATTTTCTTTAGAAGCTTGATTAACTGATATGAGATTGAATTGGAATTCAGGCACATAAAGCACATTTCGAAGTGTAATGAGGGGACTAAGATTCACGGTGCCAGTCATGACAACTTTTGTGGAATTTCCATTTGGAAGTTGTACTGATATAGGAAAGGATAATTTTTGGATTTTAGCAAAGAAACCCTTATCACAGACTATGTGATCACTAGCACCTGAATCTATAATCCATGCATTCTTCGAAATTGAATTCATCAAGCAATAAGATGTACCTGTGAAACTCCCAGCCTTATCAGATGCATCCAACCCTTTCAAAGCCCTCATCAGTTCCTGATACTGCTCATGGGTAACTGATTTTTCTGTTGGTTGACTCAGTGCCTGAAAAACCTGTGAAGATTTTCCTCGTTCTTTTTCTCCCGGTTTCCCATGTAGTTTCCAACAGTTTTCAATTGTATGATGCGGTCTTTTGCAATAATCACAATACAATTTACCTCTTCCTTTTTGGCTATTGGATTTTGAAAAGAATCTGTTGTTGGGCTGGAAAATTTGGGCCGAAGTGGGCCCATACAGTGCTTCTGGTCCAGTGGGCTGGATTCCTCGCGGCCCATGTTCGTGCGCTTGAAGCTTTCCTCGCGGCCCGTCCACTTCGTGCGGCCCATATGCACCAGCGAAGACATCTCGTGGGCCGTCCGAGAAGAGCCCAGTCGTTGGCAAAGAAGGACCGTCCGATCGTCCGCCAAGATCTGAGCCGTCCATTTGCTCATTTAAATATGAGCTAGGGCTTCGGCCTCCAGACGAAATCGCCCCCTTTTCTCCTCCGAACCTAGGGTTTCTCTGTGGGAGGCGATAATGGCCTCTGGCGGCCAGAGCCATCGCCTCGGCTCCTCTTCCAGAAGTCGCCGTCCTCTGCTGGCTCTCTTCTTGGACGGCGAGCTGGTAGATCCAGCCAAGGTTCGGCATGGGATCCATTGTTAGGATCTGAGAACGAAACGAGAGGTACGTTTCGTTTAAGATTAGGAGAAACCTAATCGCTTTTTCTCTCTCGCGCATGATCTTGTATTCTTTGGAGAATCGGTTCGGGCCATTCAAATTTTCTTCGGCCGATTCCATTTCGTTCCAAAGTGCCGACAGTTTATTGTAAACTGTCGCGACGCTCATATTCCCTTGCTTCAGTTCTGAAATTTGCTGCATTATGGAAAAGATCCTGACTTGATCTAGCTTTCCATACATTTCTTTAATATTATGCCACATCTCTTTCGTGTCTTCTGTTGGGGGAAGTCCCGCTGCTACTTCGGGTGAGATACAATTCCCAATCCAGGTTCTAACGAGTTGATTACATTTTCTCCAAAAACGAGCCATTCGCTCGTCGGTTGGGACTGGAATTGTTCCATCCAGAAAGCCTTCCTTATCCTTCGTTACCAGGGCACGCCGGAGTTCCCGAGACCAAGTCGAATAATTCTCTGGACCCGTCAATTGCTGGCTGATCAGTTTCAGTTCTGGTCCGTCGGCGTTCGTCGTGTACAGAGGGTCGCCGGGCTCCGGCCGTCCTCCGGCAGCAAAGGGTCAGTAAGGAAAAAACCAGGTGAAAAGACGGGTAGGTATTCGCCCCTACATTTGCTCCGTCTTCTTGACCCGCATTAAAATTTTGATGATGGGGATTCGCCCCCCCCTGAGATTGCTAGATCCGCCCGTCTCGCTCCGGCCGAGGGTAGAGCCTCGCCCCACTTATGGTTGGTGCGCCTCCGTCGGTCCGCATGTTGCCTTGATTCCCTTTGTGATGTATATGGGTTTATCCCATGGATCCATGGATATGGCATCCACCGGTAAGGATGGCCCGAATAGGGTTGCCCCAGGTTGAACTGAGCCGGAAAATTCTGCCATTGCATGTGCGGAGGCTGGATCTGGCCTTGGCTGAATTGTTGTCCTGCCACAGTCGTCACAACCGTTGAATCTGGATTGTGCGTACTCTGTGGCGTTGCATCCCTCGCTGGTTGGTCGTTTGGTTCAAAGGTGAGAGCTTCCGATGTATTCATTATCAGAGAAAATTCTTCAAGAAGGATTGATTCCTTTTGGCAACTGTTTTGCAGGATACAGTTCCTCAAGGCAGTCAAGAAAGATAGATGCGGAAGCTATACCAGAATCACAGGAAGCTCTGATACCATGTCAGAAGATCAAGAAAAGCAATTGAGAAACAGTAGAAGGAACGCGAGGGGAGAAATTGTTGTATTGATTGTATTTCTTTGATGTGTACAAAGGCTGTATTTAATTACAAGGAAAAAGATTAATAAAGGAAAAGAAATATTCTTCTATCTTTCTAATCCTAAAATAAATAAGATTCCTTGTCTATCAATGATTTATTTACAAATTGAATTATATCTTCCAACAGGTATGTGACGTGTCATAACGATTTGGCCTTATAATCGGACCCACGTGATTGAAATGATGTGTTCTGGTTATTAAACTGCGCTTGCCATTTTGTTGAAAAGCTTTATTGACTTAATGCGCATCTATTCTTTTATTGATGTGTTTTATGGATTTTGTATGAAATCATATGACAATGATTCTACATAATATAGTTTAGTAGATCTCTAGTTGCTGAGTGGTTGTACTCACCCCTCATGGGGACTAACATATTTCAGAGTAAGGAAGATGTCTCTGCTGCTCGCACCTCTTGGTACTTTCTATGGGATCCCTATCGATTTACAATGGGAACAAACAGAGCATTAGGATCCTGACTTTCATTCGAGTGAGGGTGATAGTGATGTTCGACACTGGCCTACCCTTGGGTTCCGTGCATCGGGAGTTCGTCATCTTGTATGTCCGAAGGAACGAACGTACTCTGTGGCCGTTGCCACCGCCGCTAGAGGACGATGACGGGGGATTGAGCGAAGTAGAGTGATCGAGGGTCAACAACGAAATTTTGGACACCGACACTTGTTGATAGACGACTTGTGAATAGCTAATGAAAAATGTTGGTCTAGTTTTTGATATAGCCAAGTATAGGAAACTTTGGCTTTTGTTGTACCGACAAAAGACGTCTATCAAGTTTACGTTAATAAAAAAAAAAAAAAAAGTGCTTGGTCGATATATGTGTGTATCTAGTGTGCATCATTTTAGTGTTTAGGAAGGGAGTTGTTGGATCCACTTCCGCCATATACATTGCGTAGGGACCAAAGAATGGGTAATAAGACCCCCATATGAATTCTCCGAAGTCCATTGATATAAGAAAGAAGGATATCTAGGACGAGGAAAGAAGTGTGGCGACCCTAACGGATTGGGGGATGTCGGGGGGTGTCACAGCATTATTGAAATTCATGGAGTGACGTGTTCTTGGCTTCGCAGCCCCACCAACTGATTAAATATCATAAGTTTTTTTGATGCCTTCAAAAATTAAAATTAAAATTAAAATTGACCGGCTAAAGAACGACTAAAGATTCTTTAGCATAAATTAGAACTCAAAAGGGGGAGTCAACAAATATGAGAAAGTTACTCACTTTTAGGAGCGTACAATATAAAATGACAAGTTGGGCTTTTTAGGGTTGAATAATATGCGAAATCTGTTTAATACCAGATTAATGCGCATTATAAAAGATGAACAATCTCTAAAAAAATTCCGCCATAGAATACCTTTTTCTCTAACAAAACACTAGGTCATCGTGTGGTCTTTTTTTAACGAAGCACAATTTTAATTTCCATAATTCAAAATTTAATTTTTTTTATCACAACCACCTTCACATTTTTCTCTATCTTGAAAGAAAATACATGGATAATTTTTCCAGCACTAAACTATCATTGGTTTTCACACGATGAAAACAAGTCGTCCACGTGCAACACCCTTGGGGCTTCCGTAGAAACTACTTCATGTGAAGTTTAATTTACGAATTGACTTAACTCGATTGATTACACCGGTGCACCTTAAAAGAATACTAAATCACAAGCACCTTATTAATTCACCTTACCCCTTTTGGTTGATGGTAAATCTACCATATCTATATAACAAGGACTTCTTATTATAATAGTAAATATTTGAAAAGACACAACAAAAGTTATTTATTTAGTTTGGCACCGCGAAATTATAGTAAACGTGAAATGAATCTCTTCTAAGAGGAATGAAGCTATCCTCTTATGATATTTATTGTTGTTTGCCCAATTTAATGGACTAAAATTCCAAATAGATATGTGATTATTTCATGTAAAATCCCAAACTTGTACTAAGTAGAATCATTCCACGTCAGTGTGTGTTTAGTAAGGGGGTGCATGACAACCAGTAATTTCTATTCCAGAAACAATTTTTCTATTTCAGATCTGTTTCTGGAATAGAAATCCATTTCATAAACTTATTCCGTTTTTATTTCGAAATAGATTTCTATTCTAGAAATAGGTTTGTAAATCGAAGTAGAAATTTTCTACTTCTCTATTTCTGGAATAGAAATGAAAAATAAAAAATTTTCTCCTCGTTCGTCAACCAGTCTTTCATCCGTTGCCACCGACGACCGTCCATTTGTCACCCGCCGGCCGCCGGCCCCTGCCACCATCCGCCGGTCCGCCGTTGTCCGAAAGGAAGAAATTTTGTGTCGTTATCAAATGAATTTATATTTTTAGAATATAAATTTTGTGTCGTTATCAAACGGTTATTTTTGCTTAGAAACTCTTCCAGAAATAGAAATAGAAAAATCTATTTCTATTCCATAAACTATTTCTGGAACAGAATGGTTTTCATGCACGCCCTAAAGAGATCAATGATGAGGAGATTAAAAATTAATCTTAATGTCCTAATATTACTATCTAACAAAAATTGAAGCAACAATTCTTTGTTATTAAACTCAACATCAACTTTAATTAGGATGATAGATAGGCATGAAATCGGTTTAAGAACCAAACTTCTATTGCTCCGTTGCCCCTTCTTTGCCTCCATAATAGAAAGATTTTAGAAAGAATAGGTGGTTGCTCTCGGGTAATAAATGCTCACTAGATGCTTTAGATAGCAAAGTTGCGGCTGCATCAGTTTGAGGGAAAAATAGAGCAAGAAGATAGATGTCTCTTACCTTTTCCGAGTAGACTTCTTGAAGCAGCCCGGTGAACGGGATGAGATCAATGGCAGCAATCTAGCAAGCACGAGCGCTAGGTTCAGACGAGTAGGAGGAGAACACTATTGAGCAAGAGGATGGGCATGGGTGTGGTGAATCTAAGTGATAAAGAGATAAGGGAGAGAGAAAACTATTGAGTAGGAGGATGGGCATGGGTGTGGTGAATCTAAGTGATAAAGAGATAAGGGAGAGAGAAAACTATAAAAGCTAGGAAGACCAAGACTTTCACCTACCAAAAACAATAAACAAAGACCAAGACTTTCAAGAATGCACATCAGTGGTTAGAGGAATCGATAGAAAGTACTTTGCGTCCACAAGTGCTTGTCTTGTAATGGTTGGACAATATCCTCAGATATTTGTAGTTTCCACAATCATATATTTGTTCATGTACATAAATCATAAACTTAAGAAGACCAAGACTTTTCGTAGAAAACTACAAGTCATCAGAGATGACTAACTTTCTCTATTCAAAGCGGAAAACAAAAGCACGTGCTTTGAGCTAAACAAGAAAAAGGGTCAGGCACAACAACCACACCAAACAATCCATTAAGCAAGTTGCTTTGTTTCACTCTAGCAATAGCAAAGGAGTCGCAAATAACCATCTAATAATATGATCTACTGAAATTATGGTCTATGCATAAAACTCATGAAAAGGAAAATCGTGTTCAAAAGGACTAGCACTCTCCTATTAAGCGGCTCCCTACCATTGACTACTATCTCAGCACCCTTCAGCAGATCATTGCCACCCTCTTGTTGCGAATTTTTAGCACTGTCATTGCTGCATATAACAAAAACTCAAGAAGTCCAAGACTTTCCAAGATGCAAATTGGCTTTGTTACTTCACTTTTCACATGGTTTTTTTTTTTTTCCTCGTTTGAATAAAATATTATTTAATAATCGGCATTGATTGTTGTTCTCTTGCTCAAAATCAACAATAATGTTCGTCTAACTTTTTTCATGTTTAATCATATTTTAATTATTCATTCATTTATCTCTATGGTACTTGTCTATTAGAATTATGTCTAGATTTTTATGTATCTTATCAAATATAAGCTTAATAAAAGCAAAAAGAAAAGCTAAAAAGAAAAAAAAACAGCAAAAAACTGAAAAAGAAAAAGAAAAGAAGGAATGGGGCAAGGGAGAGCACCGCCATTCCCACAGCCACTGCCATGCCATTGGCATCAGCACCACTGCCAAGGCGACTCATTCCAATGCTGTTGCCACCATTGCAGCTGGCGAAACTAGCCAGATCAACCATCACATCCAATTACCTTTAATTACCTAATGACTGGTGTAACTTGATCTAGAGGGGAATTAACAACATAAAGAATGAATTCTAGGATTCACAATTTCTCACTTGCGTCATCAAAAATTGGGTTCCATGTGAAGTCCACCTCATCCAACAGTGAATAAACCTATTCTTAAAGGCTTGACTACCTAATTGAAACTAGTAAGTTCTTAGCATTTATTTTTAATTTTTTAATCTTTAAAGGATGAACAACCAACTACACCACCAATAAAACGAGGCCTGCTATTTTACAATCTCAAAGCATGATGGGCAAGCTGAGAAGAAGTCAACATATTGCAGTGAAGATTTAGCTCAATATACTCATCTTCTTTACCTCAAAGAAAGCACCTTTTTTTTTGCACTATTGTCATATATGAGAAAAGCGGCAACCACATTGGCCCAACAGAAAGCGCCAACAACCACTTCAACCGAACGAAGACCCCACCAGCCACAAATGCAAGTTTGTCATTCACTGCACAAATACATACGGACAGCAAGCTACTAGGACAACTTAAGCACGCTTCAAGCATCACAATGTGACAATCCAATATGAAATCATAATGAATCAAAGACGTCACTTTCTTACATGGATACACATACCGAGGAGGTCCAATTACGCACAAGTAACACCAGACAACTAATGGCTTTACTTGACTCAAATCAGGGCAACATGTAATACCATCATTTTTTATATGTTTCAAGCCTTGAATTGCCCCAATTTGATGGAAAACAAATGTAACATGAATGCGGCATCTCTCTATATGTTCACACAACTAGAACACTACCAAAATGATATTGAAATCCTCACAATCCCCATGTGAACAAAAGCAGCCAGCAAACACCCTTATTATATTTAAGGCTGGAAACGATGACAATTTGATGAGCCATCAATATCCACACATGCCCATCTCACTATGCATATTTATGCACCTCAAGGACTATGTATATAAAGTCATACGTAGGTCATCCGTACCAGTTTCTCACGTCCAGCAGCATAGAGGAGTAATACCATGTACATCTTCAACCTCAGTTAACACAGCAAATGCACGCATGAACAGCGAACATCAAACGCACGTGACCCACATTTGACATACTAAAAGCACGCATAATTGCATTTCTATCAACTTTATACGGGAAATGCAGTAAGAGACGAGCAGCGCAACTTCAATGGGACATCAAAACGTTGGTAAGCAGAATGCAATAGGAATTAACTATCTATGACTGAGTCAGGCATTCTGTCGAACAGGTAAAACGCCTCCCCGTTAAAGAACTAATCTACGCCATCTTCAAGCAGCGATTCGCATCAGTTATTACCATCGGCAACAACCAAGGTCCAGGACATCAACAGAAACCGAGAAGGAGGAAAGTCGATGAAGAAGCCTCTCCTCTGGAAATTCAAGAAAAAACAGAGAGCTCAGCTCGATTCATTGAACCGAAAGCCGAAAACCATAGAAAGAGAGCAAGAGGGCTAAGCTTTAGCGATCGAACGGCGAGGAGCCGAGTAGATGGAGCCGTTGTCGTCGGAGCAAAGGCCGAGAGACGTCAGAAACTGAGCTGGAGCTCTGCCGAACTCAGTGCCCTCCCTCGCTAAAAATTCTTCTTCCACCATCTTCTCGCGGCTTTTGTTTTGCACTGAATCCTTCGACAGAAGTTGTCTTTTGGTCGACTCACCGTATGGTCAGGTGATGATGATGACTCATTTTTATCACGCTAGAATATGGAAGGAGAGGGAATTATAAAGATTACAAAGTCTGTCATTAACTAAATCTAAAGAGAGCCATTGTAATAACTCCTTGTTCTCCTTACCTGATTGTGTGTTTTCGCACATAATTAGGCCATAAGTTTCAAGCTCATGTGAGTTCACGTTGATATCAAGTATATCATCTATCATTTCTTTTTCTCAAGATGAAACCAGATATTTTGAATAGCCCGCACTATATTCGAATACAAAACATACTCGTTCATATGAGTAGGCTCGAGAGCAAAAAAAGAATCACCCATCGAGCTTAGCTCAACCTAGCCCAAATAAGGGACAACAATTGGGCAAGCCTGGGGCCATGACTCTTCTCTTAGAGCTTGGAGCTACCAAGACTCTCCCAACATGGTTTTATTGTTTGTCAAATGCACAACTTGAGCAAATCTCGGCAAGCAACTTTCTTCGTGGGCATTGGCTTGCCCCAATGCTGTTATTTATAAGAAGAAAGTACAATAATTTCCAAAATCTTAGGGCGGAATGGGTAAGAATTTTGATGGTCGATGTCCAACTTGGTCCGTCTAGGCTCGCCCATTCAATAGTTCTACAATTAGTGAGTGTTGTCCCAGCCGAACAACCTTCTTTACCTTATTATCCGAATTGTACGTCAAGTCCCAGTAAAATCATATCCATTTTTGGATCAAGGCCCAAGTTGGGGCTATCTATCTTTCTAGGCCCAACATGCCAACGACCGGCCCATTCAATTCCTTTGCAGCATGGTGTTAGGGCTTAATACTATTGCAATTGTTAAATTCAAGTTGAATCCGCATTTAGCACTTGAGCACCTGAAACATTTCGAAAATATATGTATAAAATCTTCCTTTTTTCTATTAAATTTTAACTTTTATTTCACACTACAGAATTTGAAGAAGGGGCTTGTTTCGGGGAACTGACTAGGAATTCTTTTTATTTTTTGTTTTGTTTTGTTTTTTTTTTTTTTTTTTTGTTCTTCTCTTTGGTATTAAACTAGGCATTCTATTAAGGGAAATATATAAACTCTGAGGTGGCAATATCACGCTTTACGTGCGAAATGTCATATTACTAGCTTTTTCTTATTTTGAAGCCTACTTTAAATATTAAAAACAATCGACTATGATGGATCCCTCTTATGTTATATCAATATTTTTGGCATAGAGAAAAGAAGAACAATGTCATATTATCGATAACGAAAAGTTGACTTGACATTATTTTTTTGGCATCCACAACACTGTCATACTATGGATAATGAAAAGTTGAGTTGACATTATCTTTTGTCATCCACAAATTTTGAAGTTTCGGAAAAGCCTTTTATTTTATTTTCTTTTTTGACAAGGGGTAATTTTTCAAAAGTTATTTTAACCTTAACAAATGATATCCCCGACTTATATACATGCTTATATCATTGATTTACATCTACAAATTAGTATATCACACGGTGTTGTTCGAAAAATCAATAAATCTAATTCATCAACGACAAAAATTTAGGTATTCTTGAAACATTCCTTATTCAACTCAATCATGTGACACTTCGTATAAAGGCATCTAACTCGGGTTGACCAAATGAAGATAAGTGTTTTGAAGACGTCTTATAAATCGTTGAGAAAAAATTGCTTTTTAATTGCATAAAAAGTGAAACGGATAAAAAAACAAAAGGAACAATTTTTTTTATTGCATTAATCGGAATTCACCTCACTAAGGCCCTAGACATTTCTTTAATGCCTCAACTTTCGTCGATCACAATCGTAACTTTCGTCGATCGCAATCGTCAATATAATTATCTCAATAGAATCACAATCACTGTATCGTACTCTTCAAGTTCAACAAAAAGATTAATATATGGCGTGTGAGATGAAAATGGGAACAAAAAGAAAATCATGGGATGAGAAAATCAATTAGCCCACAGTAAAAATTACTTTGTCGTGTGAAATAAACAATTACAAGAGTAATCAAACATACACATTATACACATACTCACCCAACTTCAACCAAAAATCTACAAGACGTACCAGGGTACTTCCCATTGCAAGCCTAAAAAATGTGATTGTTTTGATGATTTTGTTTTTCCTGAATGACCCTAATGATAATGCTAATGCAAAACTATGGGGGATCACCAATCACCAGTGATTGTGGCCTATTGGCACAAGCTGATATTTCACGAACGAGATGACACAAGGATAACCCCCTAGCGATGATGGCGCATGAATCTTGTCTTATCCGTGACGGGAGCTCTGGCAGCTTGGTAGGGTCATAGTAACGAAACTTGCCTACCATATATAAATGGTTGTGAGTAGTATTGGATAACGGTCTTCTCACAATCTTATGTCAAAATACATTGTGGCAAACGTGAGGCTTTCATGATGACTTAACAGAGTGGCAAAGCATAGTCTCCCTGATTGCTCCTCTTTGCCTTTCCTTGAAAACGAAGAAAAAAGAAAATGTGCTCTGAGCTGGTGTGGGAATTTGAAGAGTAGAAAGATAAACTTTGAACTTTGACAAGGAAGTCAGATTTAATGGATTATAATCTGCAGGATTCATTCAAATTTAATTGTCATATTCACCAAATCGAAAACACCTGTTTTAAAGCCTATTTTTTGCATCTTTACAATAGCTGCTGCTGTTGTTGGAAGTAAGAAAGCTTCTTCATTTGATGACTTTGAATGTAGACCTCGATAATTGACATCATGATACAGATTAATCTTTTTGAGCATGTCACCGAAAAAACAGTTTAAAGCATATCATTACACCTACCAAAATAAATGGCCTTTTATTTTTCTTTTGTCAAGTTGCAAAAGATGAACATAAGCACATCATTTGCCTACCTCAACAGTGTTTGCATTTGATCCTTCTGAGAGAGTTTGCCAAATAAAGAAGACGGCGAGATATTCTGCAAAAGAAGCACAGTTGAGAGGATTCAGGTCACTGAGTTAGGGCATAAAAAAAAATAAAAAAAAAAGATATTTGGAAGAGAATACAACAAATGCTGAAATGGCGGAAAAATATTGGTATAGGAGCAACAATTCTTCATGATTCTCACATGAAGCATAGTGCATCTCCATAAGTGGAAAGATGAGCCATGTTTGAGCACCAAACAAAGTTCAAGATATATCATCAATCAGAACAGGCACATCCACGCATGACAATTCCAGCACTGTGAGCAAGTCCATATGAGTATTATTTGTTCTGAGGAATAGTCACTCATATGAAAAAATGGTGGACTAGCTGTACCCCATTAGCATTATAACCATTTCATTATGTGCTTCCTTATCAAACAAAACAGAGCAACCCCAATGTCTAGCTGCTTTGTGACAAATTATGTGAAGCTTGTGCATGGAAAAATGTGAACTTTTTAGCATCAAGTTGAGGATTTGTAATAGAAATGGATCCTGGAGCAGAAGTAGTAATTAAATGACAAGTGCGGAAGAAGAAAGAAGTTCGAAGCATTACCTGAAGAATAAAAATTAGACATTGCAGAGAAATCTTCTTATTGAATCTGAACTCAATCAACCACAACGAGTGGGATTTCTTGGATGGGGTGCCAACAGTCACCACTATTGAGTTTTGAGCATAGATCTTTCAGAATTTCACAACGCACTATGCTGAATACTTGGAGTAGGGAGCAAAGCCATCCTCTGGCAAGTACCAATAAAACCTACAAAAGATAGCTGTTTGAGAGAGGAGAGGTAGACCACTTGATAATCTTTCCATGTTCCTCATGTTTCTCATCCAAGGAGAAATTAGAGACAAGGGAAACAGAATAGTCCATGCTTCTTACATCCTCCACCATTGACAGTATTTCCACAGTCCTCACATTTCTCATCCAAAAGTCTGAAACAGGACGAGCAATTAGTCCTGAATAAAAGTTGTCTTTCATGCACAGTGAACAACTACAAGAGTGATCAGAACAAAATTATATACACACCTAATTGACTGCAACAAAAAGTGAACCGGGATACCTTGCTGATATATATATTAATTGCTGGAAAACTATTATGATTATGTTAACAAACAAGTATGGGAGACCACTAATCACTGGTGATAGAGACTTTTTCATACGGGCTGATATTTTACAAATGTGAGGTCAGGAGATCGAATAACTTGGTACGAGCTGATAACTCTTAAGAATGATAGCCTACGCCTATTGGTATATCTGGAACGCTCGAAATGCAGTAACCATTAAAAACATAAATCACTTGATCCTGGAACTGTCACTACATAAATCACTGTCATGATTGGTGGACAAAAGGCGGTGGTCAATCGAGTAACCCGAACTAGGTTTTGTGAAGATTAACGGAGCTCGGCAGCTTAGTAGGATAATGATAAGACTTGCCTACCCAAGATAACTGGGTTGTGAGTGGTATTGCATGACGATTTTCTTGCAATTTTAAATCACAATACTTCGTGGAAGACGTGGGAATTTTAGGATTACTCAACAGAGCAACAAAGTATAGTCTCCCTGATTACTCCTCCCCGCCTTTCCTTTACAACAAAGAAAATGAAAAAGTTCTTTGAGATGGTGTAAGATTTAAATAGAAGAAAGATGAATTGTGAAGTTTAATGAGAAATTCAGATTTAAATAGATTATAATCTACAGGTTCATTGAAATTTAGTTGTCATATTTGCCAAGTTGAGAACCCATTATAGATCCCATTTTTGCGTCTTTACAATAGCTGTTATTCAAAGTAATAAAGCTTCTTAATTTGACTTTGAATATAGACCTTGATAATCAACATCATGATAAAGATTAATCTTATTTAGACCTTGTCACAAAAAGAAAAAAAAAATTAAAGCATATCGATGCACCTACCAAAATTAATAGCTTTTTTATCTTTTGTCAGGTTGCAAAAGATGAACATAAGTACATCAGTTGCCTACCTCAACAGTATTTGCATTTGATCAGCCCAAGAGATTTTGCCAGACACAGATGACAGTGGGATCTTCTACAAGACAAGCACAGTTGAGAGAATTTGGGTCAGTGAGCTAGGGCATAAGAAACAGATATTTGGAAGAGAAAATACAGCAAATGCTGAAATTGCAGAACAATTTCGATATGAGAGTGACAATTTTTCATAATTCTCACGCAATGCATGGTGCATTTCCATTTGCAAATTCTTTATGTGTCATCCAAGTGCGGAGATAAGCAATTTTTGGCCAACACACAAAATTCTAGATATATAATCGATATAGACAGGCACATTTGACGCATCATAATTCCAGCACCATGAGCAAGTCCATGGAGGTATTATTTGTTCGAGGAATTGTCATTGGCTGTACCACGTTAGCATTATAACCATTTCATTGTGTACTTCCTTGGTAAACAAAACAGGGCAACCCAAATGTCAATGTTGGACATTCAGCAGCTGGTTTGTGGACATTTATGTGAAGCACGTCCATGGGAAAAAATTAACATTTTAGCATTGAGTTGAGGAAGCATAATGAAAATGGATCCTGGAGCAGCAGTAGCTAAATGACAAGTGTGAAAGAAAGAAGTCCGAATCATTACCTGAAGAGCAAAACTTAAGACAGTGGAGAGAAATCGTCCTGTTGGATCCGAACTAGATTAATAACAATGAGTGGGATTTCTTGGATGAGGTGCCGGTAGTTGCCCACAAAACAGGATCCATCCTTCAAAATCTCACATTGAATTATGTGGAATACGTTGAGGGAGGGAGGGAAGCCATCCTCTGGCAAGTACCCAAACTTCGAGCAACATAGAATTTATAACTGTTTTAGGGAGGAGAGATGACCATGAACACCACTTGATAGTCTTTCCACTCCTCATATTTCTCATCCAAAGAGAGGTTAGAGAGGAAGGAAACAGAAGACTCCATGCATCATACATCCTCCACCGTTGATGGTCTTTCCACATTCCCCATATTTCTCATCCAAAAACCTGGAACGGGATGATCAATTAGTCCTGAATAACAGTTGCCTTTCTTGCTTAATGAACAACTATAAGAGTGATCCGACAAACAAAATCATATGCATACCCACCCAAAAGCAACCAAAAATGAGCAAACAAGACAAGAACCGGGATACTTTGCTTTATTATTGTCGGGAATCGTGACCCTTTTGAATGGTTTTTCCGTTTGCTAAAAAACCCTTATGGCTATGTTAACTAACAAGTATGGGAGACTGCTAATCACTAGCGATGGTGACTTATTGGTATGGGTTGATATTCTACAAATGTGAGGCTAGGAGATTCGAATGACTTGGTACAGGCTGATAACGCTTAAGAATGATTGCCTACACCAGTTGGTATATCCGGAATGCTAGAAATGCAGTAATCTTCGACCATAAATCACTTGATCCTGAAACTGTCACTCCTACAGATTAAAAAAGCACTTTCAAACTGCGTTTCTTGTAAAAATGTAGGAGAGCTGGGTCATGATTGGGTGGACGAAAGGCAAGGTGTGTAGAGTAAACCTGAGCTAGGTTTTGTGAAGATTAACTATGATGGCTCTTACGTTGGAGGAATTAAACATGCTGTCATTGGGATTATGGTCAGAAATGAAACAGGGAAGATGATTGCCTGCAGAGGTGTGGTAGCGCAAGCTAGATCTGCAAAGGAGGCTGAATCACTTGCTGTTCGAAAGAGCATTGCAGTAGCTAAAGAAAAAGTTGAATCAAGGTAGTAGTGGAGCTGAATGCAGCTGTGGTATACAAGGATATTATCAATTTTCCCAAACAGTGCAATTAAAGACTAAAGGACGTGCCTGATGGGATTCAAGAAGCTAAAGATCATTTTGCAGCCCCAAATTTTAGTTGTATTTCATGAAAACCAAATGCTTGTGCCCATTAGGTAGCTCTGCCAAAACTGGGACCTACATCTATATCCCCCATCCTTCTTATCACATTTGGCTTATTTCAACCATGAGTTGCTGGCCTAAAAAGAAAAGACCCCATCGAGGACACAAATGACACACCCAAATGTCAGTCTCTGACCTTCAGTGGCTGGTTTTTGGAAATTCTATGAGAAACATCTCCACGGGAAAAAATCAATCCGTATTAAGCATCAAACTGAAGAACATAATAGAAATTGATACCTTCAAACCCAAAATATTGACCCCAACCCCAAAAAGCTGACTTTAGGTGGAACAACGAATTGTGGTAGATAGCAAATGGAAGCAAAAGAATGGAAGAAGTTATAAGAATTACCTGAAGAAGGAAAAGTAGTCAATGGAGATAAATCATTTGTCATGGCTCGGGTGTGATCAATTTCAATTCATTGGATTTGAACACCATCAATGTAGAAGGGAGGGATCTCTTGGATGAGGGGCCAATAGTTGCCAGCAAGTTTTGAGCATTGATCTTTTAGAATCTTGCATAGAAATATCCCAGAATTTGGACAAATCATAGTCTTCCTTATTGCTCCTTTCCGCCTTTTCCTCCAACAACAAAGAAAAAGAAAATGTGCTCTGAGTGGTGTGGGAAGTTGAATAGGAGAATGATGAATGATGAACTTTAACAAGGAACTCAAATTTAAATGGCTTATATAGCAGAGAATGATGAATGATGAACTTTAACAAGGAACTCAAATTTAAATGGCTTATACTGCAGGGCTCAATCAAATTTTGTTGTCATATTCACCAACATGAAAACACATGTTTTAAATCCTATTTTTTTGCATCTTTACAGTAGCTGCTGTTGTTATAAGTAAAAAAGCTTCTCCATTTGACCATGAATATAGAACTCAAAAATTGACATCATGATATGGATCAATCTTTTGGAGCATGTCACTAAAAAAAAAAACAGTTTAGAGCATATCAGTATGCCTACCAAAATAAATAGCCTTTTGTTTTTGTTTTTCTTTTTTTCGTAAAGTTGCAAAAGATAAACGTAAGCACATTAGTTGCCTAACTTGACAGTGTTTGCATTTGATCCTACCGAGAGATTTTGCCAAGCAAAGATGACAGTGGGATGTTTTGCCCAACAAGCACAAGTAGAGATAATTCAGGTCACTGAGCTAGAGCATAAAAAAGAAGATATTTGGAAGAGAAAATACAACAAACGCTGAAATTGCAGAAAAATATCAATATAAGAGCAACAATTCTTCATGATTCTCATGCAAAGCATAGTTCATTTGCATAAGTGGAAAGATAAACAAGTTTTGGGGATGAAAAAAGCTCAAAATATAACATCAAACAGGCACATCCACGCATCATAACTCCAGCACTGTGAGCAAATCCATGCAAGTATTATTTGTTTTGAGGAATAGTCACTTGTATAAAACAATGGTTGACTCGCTGTACGATGCAAGCATTTTAACCATTTCATTGCGTACTTCCTTGTTAAACAAAACAGAGCAACCTAAATGTCAATGTTGGACCTTCGGTATCTGGTTTGTGGAAATTTAGGTGAAGCTCGTCCATTGAATAACATGAACTTTTTAGTATTGAGTTGACGATTTCAGAATAGCAATGGATCCTGCAGCAGCAACAGTAGCTAAATGACGAGTGTGCAAGAAAGAAAGGAAGTCTGAATCATTACCTGAAGGACAAAAATTAGACATTGGAGAGATATCTTCTTATATTACCCAAACTTGATCAACTATGATGAGCTGGATATCTTGGATGAGGTGCCAATAGTCACCACTGAGTTTTGAGCATTGATCTTTCAGAATTTGAAATTGCATTGTGCCGAATACTTGGAGGAGGGAAAGAAGCCTTTTCTCTGGCAAGTTCCAGCACCCATAAAATGTAGCCATTTAGAATGGAGAGATAGCTGTGAAGATCACTTGATAATCTTTCCACATTCCTCATAGTTCTCATCCAAAGAAATGTAGAGACGAAGGAAACAGAATACTCCACGCTTGTTACATCGTCCGCAGTTGATAGTCTTTCCACATCCCTCATATTTCTCCGCCAAAAATCTGAAACAAGAGAAAGCAATTAGTCCTGAATAAAAATTACCTTTCATGCGTAGAGTGCTCAGAACAAAATTATATGCATACCCAATTCACAGCAATGAAAAATGAACTGGGATACCCTTTTGATGATTTTCTATTTGTTTTTTTCATTGAAAAATTCTTGTGATTTGTTAACTCACAAATATGGGAGACCACCAACCACTAGTGATGGTGACTCATTTGTATGCTTAATAACTCCTAGGAATGATTGCCTAGACCTGTTGGTATATCTGGAAAGCTCAAAATATAGTAACTTTTACCCTTAAATCACCAGATACTAAAAACTATCACTTGCATGGGTCAAAAAAGCTCTTTTGAAGGGTGTTCCAGTAAAAATGGAAGCAGAGTCATGATCGGGTGGATGAAAGGCACGGTGCCTGGAGTAAACCAGAGCTAGGTTTTGTGAAGATTAACTAAGATGGGTCTTACATAACATGCCTTTGTTGGGATTGAGGCCGGAAATGAAACGGAGGAGATGCATGCCTGCAGAGGAGGCTGAATCACTTGCTGTTCGAAAGTGCATTGCAGTGACTGAAGAGAAAAGCAGGCCCAACGCAGTAGATAAGATGGATGCTGCAGTGGCATACAAGAATATCATCAACTTTTGCAAGCAGTGCAGTTGGAGACTAAAGGAAGCTCTTGATGGGATTCGAGCAACTAAATATCATTCTTTCAGCCCTGAATTTTAGTTGTATTTCACGATAAGTCAGTTTCTGGAAATTCCATTCGACACTTTGCCATGGGAAAAAATTAATTCGCATAAAGCATCGAATTGAAGAACAGAAGCGAAATTGATGCATTCAAGACCGAGAAACTTACCCTAACCGCAAGAAAACTGACTGCACATCGAAGGATGAATCGCGGCATTTGGCAAATGAAAGCGAAAGCGGATCGATCTCACTTCATTGGATCCGAACCCAATCAATGCGTATGTTAGGGATTTCTCGGACTTCCAGAAAGTTACGTGAAACGTCTACATGGGAAAGTATCGATTTGTATTGAGCATCGAGTTGAGGAAGCAGAACGGGAAATCAATGCCTTCGAAACCATAAGCTTACCCGAGGCCGAACCCTAGAAAACCTGACCGTAGTAGGACGAATCAATTTATTGGATCGAAGAGCCATCAATGAAGATGGAAGGGATCTCTTGGATGAGGGGCCAATAGTCGCCGGTGTGTTTTGAGCATCGATCTTTCAGATTCTCGCATCGTGTTATCCACAAATAATAGAGGGAGGGAGGGAGGCCATCCTCTGGCAAGTCCCTCAACTTCGGGCAATCTTGAATCCATAACTCTCGGAGAGAGGAGAGATGGTTCCGAAGACCGCGTGATAATCTTTCCACGTTCCTCATATTTTCTATATGAAGACATGTTAGAGAGGAAGGATAGAGAAGACGCCACGCATCCTCCTCGTCCTCGTCCCCTGAAGGAAACCGCGCCTTCTCTCCCTCCCCTTCCATGATTCTTCCGTCAATATTTAGAAACGTGAGGGACGTGAGCCGGTGAAAGTGTTGGAGAAATCTTTCCAGAGTCTTTTGAAGCTGACAAAACGTTTCTATCAGTCTAAGTCTGGATATTCGGAGACCGAAGATTAAAGTCTCAAGACTTTATTATCTCAAGACTCAAGACTCAAGACTCAAGACTCTAGACTCAAGACTATTCTCACCGACGTCTTTCTATTCCAAAGAGCAAAGGAAATCCAGAGCCGAAGCTTATGGTTGAGGATTCGATCCTATCCTCTCGGAAAAGATCCCTTGGTTGGATAAACATCCGGGAGTCTTTGTTTGTTCTTATCTAGATCGATTAAAGATCCGATGGTTGTCGAAGTATTATTGGAATGTTCTATTCTTGGAAACCAAGATCCCGATTGTATGGGCGAACAGATTGATGGGCTATCGCCGAGACTCCTTAAATAGCTCGAATGATCTTCGTGATTGATTCCGTCCAACGGGTAGATTGGAGGAATTCCTTTGGTAAGTGCCAACGGCTATGATGGCATAAAGGAGTATAAAATGAAGACATTCCAGTTGTTTTAGAGTGTGTGATTGATAGAAAAATTCCAGAGTCTGAAGATCCTTGATTATTAGTCGAGACCATTTTCAGCGAAATTGTATACACAGAGAGTGTTCATTTCTAGTGACACCTTGAGAGTGTGGAAGATCGTCTACACCAAGAAGTCAAGGAAGATCATCACTGTAACATCTCTTTGTTCATAGTGGAATCCAGCCAATTGGGTCGGTGCGTAAGAGTGGACGTAGGCTTGACACAAGCCGAACCACTATAAACCTCGTGTCTAATTCTCTCTTTCCCTTACTCAGTCTTACGATTGTTTTTTTTCTTAATTGCTGCAAATCGTTTATTTATCTAAATAGTGTGTAATTATCAAAAGAAAAATCCTTTATACCTATTCACCCCCTCTAGGTAATCGTACTAGCTATATCAATTGGTATCGAGCCTCGTGTTCTTACTTTATTTGAAGTGTTTTACTTCGAGTAAAAGATCCATGGCTAGTATGCTAGCATCGTGGCTGGTGGAAGGTCAAAGCAATACTGCACCACCCTACTTCGATGGAAAGGATTATAACATCTGGAAGAACAAGATGAAAGCTTTCCTACGATCTAAGGATCCTCTGGAATGGGATGTTGTGGAGAGAGGAATCACTCATATTATCGCATCAGTATCTGAAAGAGGGAAAGAAACTGTTGAGACCAGCGGAATGTCTTAAGATGAGATAAACAAGAGACAAGCACTCGATGCAAAAGCAATTTATTCTTTATATTGTGCTTTGTCACCAACTGAATATAACAGAATATCTTCTTGTGTCACAAAAAAAAGAAGTCCGGGATAGATTACATATCACCTATGAAGGGACAGACCGAGTGAAGGAAACCAGAATTAATATTCTTCTTGGTCACTACGAAGCCTTCAAAATGAAACCAGGAGAATCTATAACCGACATGTTTAGCCGTTTACGAGATATTGTCAATGGACTTGATAATCAAGGACAGAAAATTATTGATCCTATGAAGGTGAACAAGTTCGAGAGGACTCTCCAAGGATTGGAATCATATAAAGACTTCAATACGAGAGACGCAAAGAATTATGCCATTATCTGTAGATGAGCTGATTGGAACTCTTCAGTCTTACGAAGTGGAGCGAATTAATGAAGACGAAGATCCAAGAGGTAAGAAATCCATTGCATTAAGATCTAATGATGACTCTGATGATACAGATTCTGAAGAAGATCTGGATGATGAGGAGCTTGCTCTTATGATAAGAAGATTCGAAAAGCTGAATAGAAAAGGAAGAAGGTTCAACTCAAGAAAACAAAGTTTTCGAAACAGCAAACCAAGTTTGTTGATGAGGAACCAAACAAAGATGTAGTCCTTCGAATGTAAGAAAAAGGGACACATCGACTCCTAACCGTCCCTCTTCGAAGAAGAAGAGAGGAAAACCGAAAAATCTCGAAAAGCTCTCAAAGCCGAAACCCGGAGCGATACGAGTGTGAAGAAAGTGATGAGGAATATGCCAATCTATGTCTAATGGCACAATCGACTCGAGACTGGATCGATTCGGACGGTGAATTTGAGGTAAGTGATTTTAAAATTCCCGTCAAAGTCTCTAAATATATTGATGAATTACGTTTCAGTCTTAAGACTTCTCTCAAAAAGATTTCCGAACTGAAAAAGGAAAACTCAGCTTTAAAATGAAAGGAAAATATTTTAGAAGAAAAAGTGAAAAGTCTAGACTTGAATGTTTCTACTCTTAAAGAGAATGAAAATAAACTTTCGAAAGAAAATGCTTTCTTGAAAACCGACTTATCAAATATTTCAAAGAAATTTTCAATAGGGTCGAAAAACTTGAGAAAGTTCTTTCGGTCAAAGACCTTACTTCAACAAGTCTGGTTTAGGTATGACAGCGAAACAATCCCTTTGATTGATTTTCCGAAAGTAAAAGAAAGAATCAAGAAAAGACCATCGAGAGAAGCGTACAAAAATCATTTCAAAAGGGTTTTTGTAAAGTCCGTAGGTCGAAATGCTCTAAGGTGTTCAAAGTGTAATAGTCAAGATCACTTTGAAAAAGAATGTCCTATGATCTGGAAGCCTGTTAAAAGGGTATGGCCTAATAATGTTTTTCCTACTAACACCAAAGGACCCAAGAAAATTTGGGTACCAAAGAAAGCTTGAGACTCTCTTTTGATTACAGGTCTCTGTCAAAAAGAAGGTAAAATGGTATCTTGACAGCGGATGCTCAAGACACATGACGGGGAGACTCAAATTGCTTTATAAAGATTGTTCAAGTAAACGGTGGAAAAGTTTCATTTGGTGGAAAAACAAAGGAAGCATTGTGGGATTTGGAAGGCGTTAAAATTGGAAATCTCACAATAAGCAATGTTTCTTTAGTGGAAGGACTCAACTATAATCTTCTCAGCATTAACCAACTGTGTGATACTGGGTTCAAGATCTCTTTTCAAGAAGGCATATGTTCTGGAATAAGTAAAGACTCAACTCAGTCTTTCATGGGTCGAAGGCATGGAAATATCTATCTTCTTGATGTAAGACCAAATGAAATGCAATGTCTCATCTCAATTCAAGATGAAGCGGTCTTGTGGCATAGAAAGCTTGGCCATGTCAACATGAAGCAATTAGCCAAAATATCATCAAAGAAGCTTGTTCAAGGACTACCAAAACTGCCTTATCAAAAGTCTGACTCATGCACACCATGTATTCTGGGAAAACAGGTAAGAAATTCATTTAAGCCTATAAAACATATCTCTATTAATCATGTATTTTCCTCTCCATATACTCCAGAA
Organism: Eucalyptus brandiana; assembly: GCA_014182725.1. Lineage (NCBI taxonomy): Eukaryota > Viridiplantae > Streptophyta > Magnoliopsida > Myrtales > Myrtaceae > Eucalyptus > Eucalyptus brandiana. The sequence continues at coordinate 9,168,594 of CM024669.1, forward strand.
CAAAATGGAGTTGTGGAAAGAAAGAATAGATCTCTTCAAGAAATAGCTAGAACACTTTTAATTGAAAGTAAAATTTCTTCTCGATTTTGGGCTGAAACTGTTTCAACAGCATGTTATATTATCAATAGAGTCTTTCTAAGACCCATTTTAGAGAAAACCCCCTATGAATTGTTCAAAGGTAAGAAGCCTATTGTTTCATATTTTCATGTGTTCGGTTGCAAATGCTTTATTTTGAAAAATGCAAATGATCGAGTTGGTAAGTTTGAAGAAAGATCGATGAAGGCATTTTCCTTGGATATTCTATGACAAGAAAGGCTTACGAGTCTTTAACAACAAAAGCCAATCGGTGGAGGAATCTATGAATGTCAAATTTCAAGACTCAACGCAAGTTGAATCTAGTCGACTCAATATGAAGAGTCCGAACCAACCAGCATCTTTCAAGACTTACAACTCAAGAAGCATCTCGGTCTACGGAAGTCCATCATCAAAATGTTCTTGAAGATTCAAATAAAGAAAGAGATCATCAACCGGGAAAATCAACCAAGAATCGGAAGCACAAATCCAGTCATCCCGAAGATCTCATTATCGGTGAAATCAATGAAGGAATCCGCACGAGATCAAAAAGACGTGAAGAATCTAGTGCCGTGGCTCTAATCTCTCGAAATTGAACCAAAAAGCATAGAAGAAGCTTTATCTTATGAAAGTTGGATTGAAGCTATGCAAGAAGAACTCGAACAGCAGTTTAACATCAATGATGTCCGGGATTTGACATCTAAACCAAAAGGTAAAACCGTTATTGGAACCAAATGGGTATTCGGGAACAAGATGAACGAGGATGGAAAAGTCGTACGGAACAAAGCCGACTCGTGGCCAAAGGATACACGCAAGAGGAAGGAATAGACTATGATGAGACCTACGCACCGTAGCAAGGTTTGAAGCTATTCGTCTATTACTTGCGTTTGCTTGCTATAAAAATTTCAGGTTATTCCAAATGGACGTCAAGAGTGCATTTCTAAATGGATTCATCCATGAGGAAGTTTATGTGGAACAACCACTGGATTTGAAGACCCAAAAAAGCCGATTCGTCTTTAGACCGAAAAGGCCTTGTATGGTTTAAAGCAAGCACCTCGAGCTTGGTATGATAGGCTAAGTAAGTTCCTAATACGAACGGTTTTGTCAAAGGTAAAGTAGATACTACCTTATTTATCAAAAAGGAAAACAAAAGCTTTTTACTTGTTCAAATATATGTAGACGATATTATATTTGGATCTCCTAATGAAAGCCTATGCAAGAAATTTTCTAAGTCTATGCGGGATGAGTTTGAAATGAGTATGATGGGAGAATTGACATTCTTTCTTGGACTCCAAGTAAAGCAAATGAAGGAAGGAACTTTTATTCATCAAGAAAAGTATGCAAATGATCTTGTCAAAAGATTTGGATTGGAAAAATACAAAAAGACCGACATACCAATGTCATGTTCTCAGAAGATAGATAAGGATGAAGAAGGGAAGAAAGTAGATCAAAAGCTATATAGGAGCATGATTGGTTCACTTCTTTATCTTACCGCTTCTAGACTCCGATATTTTGTTAAGTTTTTGTGTCTCGTGCTAGGTTTCAATCGATCCTAGAGAATCACATCTCAATGCCGTGAAACGAATTATCAAATACATTGCCTCATCCTCAAGCATCGGTCTTTGGTATCCAAAGAAGGGAGACTTTGATCTTCTAGGGTACTCAGATGCAGATCTGGCCGGTTGCGAGTCGATAGAAAGAGCACTTCGGAACTTGTCAATTACTTGGAAATAGAAAAAGTATCTTGGTTTTCAAGGAAACAAAGTACCGTGGCTCTTTCAACAACCGGCGTAGTATGTAGCCCTTGGAAGTTGCTGTTCGCAAATTCTATGGATCAAACAACAGCTACAAGACTTTGGCATTGAAGACTCATGCACGTAAATCGATGTGACAACACCGCGCGATCAATCTTACCAAAAATCCAATTCTTCATTCAAGAGCAAAGCATATTGAGATTCGACACCACTTCATTAGAGATCATATTCAAAACGGAGAAATCTCGATTCAATTTGTTGATTCAAAAAGTCAACTAGCGGATATTTTCACAAAGCCTTTGGAGAAAAATCAATTTGACGCTATCCGTTCAAGACTCAACATTTTGAAGCTTGAAGAAGTTAAAGTCTAAAGACTCAACAATCCTTAGACTCTAATCTCTCAGTCTCGAGATCTTCAGACTTAGACATTCATGGCTATAGACTGTAAGTGGCTATTTTATTCGAACTCGAAAAGGTACGATTTTGTTGTTCAGTTATTATCTGTGTGAAAATCAAAAACTTGTCTTTTCAAAAGATTAATTTTGGCGCTTATTGATTTTGAAAAGAAATGATCGTACTCTTTCCCCCGCGACGATTGAACTTCCTTTTTCAAAAAGTGAGTTAAATATATATATACAGCTTTTTCCACAATCGTCAAAACCCTAAAAAGTACTCTTCTCCCGAACTCCGTTTCAATCTCTTGTTCATCGTCGAGAAAGTGGTCATTTTTCTTTGGGAAGCAATCGAAGGAATCTCTCAAATCGACAAAGAAGAATGTCTTCTTCGAGGAAATCATCGAGAATAGCAAGCGGGGACCACAAAGAATGAAGAAGGGACCAATACACTTCGATCTTTGCGAGGAGGAAGACTTTTCAAGTCAGCAACAAAGTCCGATTCGTTCTCATCCACGTCATTCATCGCCTCCTACCCCACATGGTGAAAGTCATCATCTTGAAGAAGAGATAATCGAGGACGCCGACCCCGTAAGAGTCCAAAACCCTCCTATATCTACAAGCTTTATCGTGCGTTGAAAATCACCGGTACACCATTGAATTACATAGACGATTTCCTTAAGGATAAGAACTATGGAAATGAATATCTTTTTCTGCGGAAAATGGAGGAGTTAGGAATTGCTCCGAGAGGAAAAGCAGAGGATGCACTTGCAAATATTCCAAGTGATCCTCGTGTGCCTGGACAAAATTTAATTGAAGGGAACGATGATGATAGAATGTTCCTTGAGTTTCAACCGAGAATGGGTGTGGCAGCGAAGACGAAAGGAAATCGATTGGATTTGTTTAAATCCGAGGAACAGGAGAAAGTATATGGCAAACTGTTGAAAAGAGGGGTGATAAACCCTCGAAGTGTTGATTTTGACTTTCTAGACGCCATCAACATAAACTTGAGAGAAAAGTTGAACTTGCTTCAACTTGAGAAATTTTGCTCTGACTCTACGGACGGGTACGCACATTTAACCGCTTATTTCTATTCAAATCTGAGCTTTTTGGATGCGAATAGAATTTCGTTCGATGTTCGAGACAAAGTCTACGTGGTAGATGTGAATATGTTGGCGACATTGTTGGAGTTGAACGAGGGCGTTATCTCGCCAATCAAAGTCTCACCCGCACGTACTACACGGATCTTGTCAAGGATAGGGACGCGACAAGAGAGTTACCTATTCCAGATGAATGCAATCAACATTGTGCTTCATAAGATCGTAATCAACCTGTCTCGGACCAAAGTCTACATCAAAGACTTCGTGTCTTATTCTCAAGCAAAGTTGATGTATGCAATCAACTCGGAAGGAAGTTCTCTCTCCCGCACACGATTCTTTTCCATATGTACAGAGCGGTGTCAAAAGACAAGGGACAATTGCCTTATCCCGGTCCGGTGACCAAGATCTTTAGACACATGAATATTGAACCGCCCCATTCACTTTGTGTTCGACCGTGCGATAAGATGGTGGTAGGTTTGAAGATGCTGACGAAGATGCGTCTACAAGAGCTTTCCAAGGCAATGGAGAAATTCAGAGTGAAGACTCCGTCCCATCTCGCTTCAAAAAGGAAAGGAAAAGAAATCGTTGGAACCCCATCGAGGAAGAAGAAAAGGACTCTCATCTTAGAGGATGAAGATGAAGAAGATGAGGATCCCACAATCTTTGCTTTAACAAGAACCGCACGTTCGTGCCTCGATCAACGTAACTTCAACAGAACGAGAGAGAGGAAGAGGAGCAAGCAAAGATCGAGAGAAGAAGACGGCAAGAAAAGGAGAAAGAGGGAGAGAAGGAGAAAGAAGGAGAAAAGGAGAGAGGAGGAGAGAAAAAGAACAGCCGCATCGACTGGAGACAAGGGAGATCAAGAACATGATCATCACTATTCTCCTTGTGATGTCCTAGAGACAGGGGGAGTTGGCGAGCAAGAAAGGTCTTCACCACATGCTGCCAATAGTGAAGGTCCGAGACCATCTCCAACAGACACGAAGAAGTTCAGGTTTCTAAATTGCCTGAAGAAGGACACGATACTTCGAACCCAAATCGCGCATGATTTCACGGAAGCTACAACGTCTCGCATTCACTCCATCCGAAAAAAGCCGATGCAAGTACACGGACGGATAACTCAAGCAAATTTTCGTCGTATTGTTGATATCCTTATGGATATGCGGGGACAGATTTATGCTCTAGCGTGAGATTCAATCCATCAAGAATGCTGGCCAAGCATCTTCGCTACCCCGGAGGAGAATGAAAGACCTCGCTCTACAACTTCAAGCAAATGCAAAAGGAGAGGAGGTAGCTCGGTTAAGGGAAGACTTGAAGAGGCTAGAAGGCTTAGTTCGATCTATGGGAGATTTCCAAATCGTTCGCATTCCCAAGCGAGACTTGATCCCTTTCTCACTTTTTCATGATGACAAAAAGGGGGAGAATCAATTTGAACAATCAACACCATCAACCTTCAAACATCATTTTATCTTTTAATCTTTGAATTTGTGGTTATTTGTAGTCATTTTTTTTTGAGTTTGACTTGAGTACTCTTGATTTGTGGATTTAAATGCTTGACTGGTTGCGTTCATATCAAGTATTGTTTTATGGTATTACTCATGAAAGACTAACCAATTTCTTTGTGGATGCAGAATGTGGTTGTTTTACTAATATTTATGAGTTAGCCATATTGCTTGAGAAATGTTTTTGCAGGTCAAAGTTGTTCAAATCTACAAGGAAGTTTTGTCACCATCAAAAAGGGGGAGATTGTTGGAGAAATCTTTCCGAGTTTTTGAAGTCGACAAAACGTTTCTATCGCCTAAGTCCGGATATTCGGAGACCGAAGATTAAAGTCTCAAGACTTTATTATCTCAAGACTCAAGACTCAAGACTCAAGACTCTAGACTCAAGACTATTCTCACCGATGCCTTTCTATTCCAAAGTAGCAAAGGAAATCCAGAGCCGAAGCTTATGGTTGAGGATTCGATCCTATCCTCTGGAAAAGATCCCTTGGTTGGATAAACATCTGGGAGTCTTTGTTTGTTCTTATCTAGATCGATTAAAGATCCGATGGTTGTCGAAGTATTATTGGAATGTTCTATTCTTGGAAACCAAGATCCTGATTGTATGGGCGAACAGGATTGATGGGCTATCGCCAGACTCCTTAAATAGCTCGAATGATCTTCGTGATTGATTCCGTCCAACGGGTAGATTGGAGGAATTCCTTTGGTAAGTGCCAACGGCTATGATGGCATAAAGGAGTATAAAATGAAGACATTCCAGTTGTTTTAGAGTGTGTGATTGATAGAAAAATTCAGTCCGAAGATCCTTGATTATTAGTCGAGACCATTTTGAGCGAAATTGTATACACAGAGTGTTCATTTCTAGTGACACCTTGAGAGTGTGGAAGATCGTCTACACCAAGAAGTCAAGGAAGATCATCACTGTAACATCTCTTTGTTCATAGTGGAATCCAGCCAATTGGCTGTCAGTGTAGAAGAGTGGACGTAGGCTTGACACAAGCCGAACCACTATAAACCTCGTGTCTAATTCTCTCTTTCCCTTACTCAGTCTTACGATTGTTTTTTTTCTTAATTGCTGCAAATCGTTTATTTATCTAAATAGTGTGTAATTATCAAAAGAAAAATCCTTTATACCTATTCACCCCCCTCTAGGTAATCGTACTAGCTATATCAGAAAGCCCCATTCTCTCACGGGCTCTGGCTCCAGATTCTCGCATACAAAAATAATGAGGGTCCTTAAATTGGGAGGCAAACCTCCTTTGGGCAAGCATTTGATATTTTGGCAACGTGCAATACGTAGGTACAAGAGGGATGTAAGATGACGCCAGCGATTTGGCAAAGACTTTATCTTCGGACAATGGTCAAGTTTAAGAGAAGACAAGGTTATGGGTAGGGGAGGGAAATTCTCTATCACCAATGCTGGACACTCAATTATTTCCAAAAAAGTGAGATTACTAAAGCTGGCAATAGATTTGATCTTTGAACATCCCCGAAGCACGAGAACTGATAGGGTGAGGGGAAGGGCAGGAAAGTCCTCTATCTCCAGTGCTGGACAGTCACTTATATACAAGCGAGTAAGATGGGAGAACGTGTGAAGGCATTGCGGTAGGCTTCTTAGATTCTCACAATTGCCAATACTCATACATTCGAGTGATTCTACGATGATCTCTTCCAACGACTCCACTCCCTTGCACTCTTGAATAGAAAATTCCTTCAAGGTAGCAAGTCTACCTTTGGCTAAGGGAAAAGATGTCAAAGAATCACATTTACTTGTACATGAAGATTGAAGTTGAGACATCGGGTTGTTGCTGTTGGGGTCATATGAACAAATGGTCGGTCTTATGAGTTTTGGACATCGTTCAATAGACAAATAACTAAGCGTGTACATCTTGCTTGGAAGCTTTTCTAAACTAGTGCAATTGCTCAATTCCATCTTTTCAAGGTTGCACGGCAGCTCTATTTCTCTTTCTCTTGACAAGAATGATGTGAACTGAGGACAACTTATGATGGTTAATTCCTGGAGACAAGTGAGATTTAGCATTTCATTTCCATCTTGCCACAAGTATTTTAACTGGTCACAACCTTCTATATAAAGCTCCTTTAGCTTGATCAAGTGGCTCATAAACCCATGATCAAAGCAAACAAGCTCTGCAAGATTCTTAATTGTAAGAATGGTCAAAGAAGTTAGGTTGACCAAGCTCTTCAAGATCCCCTTGTTACAATCCTTAAGGAACAACTCACGGAGAGACAAAAGGCAAACATTGGTTGAGTTTTCCAAATGCGGACATGAATGAATTTCAAGCTTTATGAGATGATCAAGTCGATCAGGTAATGTCCCGACCAACAGAGGATAGCCCCGGACAACAAGATGCAGAAGACAGGAGAATGAAACTTTTTCTTCTCGGCCCTCGACATAAGGAGACCAATCCCTCCATGTCAACATCTCTTCGAACTCCAAAGTTGTTAATGATGAAAAAGGCATCTTGCCTCCATAGAATTCAGAGCCTAACCTTTCTATTGCATATAGACCTTCAAGAGATAATTCCTTAAGTGAAGGTAGTTGTCCAATCATAGGTAGCGACACAACATTAGGACAGTCCCACAAGCATAAAGACACTATTTTTGAATACGTACAATCTAACCATGATGGAAATCTTGCACCACCATAGTTCAAAATAGTGAGATTTTCAAGATTAGTGTGAGGTTGCAGAAAGTCAAGCACTTGTGCTTCATGCTCATGATTTTGGAGATCTCCCAAATGTTTATCCCAATGCAAGGATAAGTTGGCAAGGTCTAGCTTTTGAAGCAAATTAGCATCAACTGCATCTATAACTTTTTCCACCTTTTGCAATTTTTGATATGAATAATTCCCCTTCAAGATGTGGCAAGTTTTTTAACTCTTTCAGTTGCAGCCCTTTCTCTTGTCCTACCACAAATTTGGACAAGATAATAAGATTATTTAAATTACCGATACCCAACGGCATCTCTTTTAGATTCATTGTATACCTAATATCAAGAAACTGTAAGCTGACTAACTTTGTGATACCTTGAGGCAACTTTGAAAGACTTTTACAACCTCTTAAGATCAAAGCTTGTAATTTGCACAGGCCGATAATTGACTCAGGTAGCCTCTTGATATGAGTGTACGAGAAATTGAGATATCGAAGATGTTTTAAATGACCAACACAATTCGGTACCTCTGTGATGTTACAATGACATAACGAGAATACTCTCAAGTACTTCAAGTTTGTTAGCAAGTCATTCGGTGCCATGTTGGAAATAGACAAAGAGCCCCCACGAGATCCATCACTCGCTAGAATTAAACTTCTTAGTGCCTTCATTCCTTGATATGGTTTCAGGCATTTTGATTTTGATGTAACATGCCACGATGGGATGAATGATGCATAACGAATTTTTATATTACTTGCCACTTGAGACCCCCCTGAGCTAAAGCAAGTCCCTCTTGCAATTGACTTTGCTAGATCATTCAAAAGATCATGCATTAAAAACTTAGATGTGTCAATACTTGATTGTTGAAGAAATGACCTAGCTACTAACTCATCAAAGTGCCTCCGTCCCAATTTCAAGACATTCTTATTCGCTTCTTGTCCATCTAAAAATCCCTCTGCTATCCATAAGAGTACCAACTCGTCCCTCTCAATTTCGTAATCCTTAGGAAATACCGCACAATAAGCAAAATACCTCTTCAAATAGGAAGGAAGATGGACATAGCTCAATTTTAAAACTGGGAGAACCTCATCATTCTTTGCCGTTGGAAGATCCCATATTTTGTTATTTAAGGCATCTTGCCATTCCTCAGGAGTTCTTTTAGTATGTAGGACACCGCCGAACATCTTCGCTACCAAAGGTAAACCTTTACATCTTTCAACTATTTTTTGGCCTATTATTTCAAAGGCCAGGTTGCTCTCAAAATTTGTTGCTCCAAGAGCATGAAAGGCCAATAAGCTTTTACAATTATCAAAGGACAATTCCCTCAAATGATACGGTAAAGCTCCTGTTATGGAAGCAACTTCAAGGTTGCGAGTCGTGATCATGATCTTGCTTCCCCTAGCCCCCGCTTCAAATGGCTTTAAGAAAGCAGTCCATTTTTCGTACTTCTCATTCCAGATGTCATCTAAAACCACAAGAAACTTCTTCATGGATAGACTTTTATTCAACTTAACTTGAACCTCGTTAAGATCTTCACCCGCGTTGGATGACCCGGTGATCGAACACAAAATAGTCTTTGTTATGTCAAGGACATCAAAAACATCTGACACACAAACCCATACTTTTTTCTCGAAACAACTATTCACTTTGGCATCATTATATAGCCGTTGAGCTAAGGCTGTCTTTCCAACACCACCCATCCCCACTATGGGGACTATGCCTAGTGTGGCATCAGAATTTTTGACCTCACGGATCAATAGTTCGAGTATCTCCATCTCTTCCTTCTCCCTACCGAAAAATCGAGGCTCCGGCAGAGAACTAGTGGGATCCCTTCTATTGATGTAGTTGGATTTGTCCACAACATTCTCTCTCAAGCTTAGACCAGCCCTCTTGTTGACAAGCGCTTCCAACCTAGCATTGATCTCTTGGACCTTGGTGTTAGACATGAGCGAGCTCGGTTGTGTAAAATAAAGGAACTTCCTTTTCCATTGACCTCTACTTGTGCTGGATTCTGCCTCCGACTTAGCTTGAGTGTCTTTGATTTTGAACTCCTCGAGCAAGTCTTCTATGTCAAAGGCCAAGTCCTTGACATCGTCCAACCACAGCTTCACTTGATCATTATCGCTAAGTTGCTTTTCCTCTGCATCATCCAGCACTTCATTGATTGTGACTAGCATCCTCTTCCATTCATCAAGGATGGTGGTGCCAGTTCCATCCCGTTGCACAAAGTCTAATGCCAAAGAACTCAACTTGTCAAACAAGACTTGAAAGAAGGAACCCAAAACGATTTCTCCAATGGCGGCCATGGTTGAATTAGTCACTATAGAAAACAACAAATGTTATGGTGAAGCAAAGTGATAATGAGCTAATGGAGAGAGAAAACTAGTGATAATGAGTTAATGGAGGGAGAAAATTATGAAGTTTGGGAAGATCAAGACTTTCACCTACCAGAGACTTTAAACAAAAACCAAGACTTTCAAGGTTGTGCATAAGAGGTTAGACAAATCTGAAGAAAATACTTTTTGTCCACAAGTGCTTTTTTCATAATATTTAAAGAATATTCCCACATACTTTATTAGATATCATGTGCTTTTTTGTTTGGAAAGTTAAGCGAAAGTGAAAAAGCGCTAAAGGGAAAGAAACTTAAGAGATTTCGGGAAGACCAACAATTTGCAGCACGCAAATTGGAGTTTGTTGTTTCACTTTTCACATGTCTCTACTTCCATATGTGAACATCTTTTTTTCCTATTAATTGTTGAATTTCCATGCGTTACATTAGATCGAATTTTTATTTTGTTTGAATGAAATATTATTTGCCAATAATCATCGATTGCTACTTTCTTACTTAAAATTAAGAAGTACTATAATTTTCGTCCAACTCTTTTCACATTGAATCATATGTGATTTTACATTCATTTTGTCTCTATTTTCCTTCTATGTTAAAATTATGTATAGATTTTCATGTATCTTTTGAATTTTATTAAAATAATAAAAAATGAAAAATGAAAAGCTAAAAAGATTTATAAAAAAAAAAAAAAATGCAGGAATGGAGGGCAAGAGCGAGTGCCACCGATCTTACAGCTACTACCACACTGTTGCTATTAGCACCACTGCTGGGACTACTCATTCCAACGCTACCACCACCATCGCAGTTGGCACAACTAGTCATGCCAACCATCAGAGTCAATTACCTTTATTTACTTAATAACCGACCTAACTTGATATTTACACCATAAATAATGAATTTTAGGATTCACAATTTCTCATAGGCACCGTCAAAAGTTAAATTTCATATGGAGTCTACCTCCCAATAGTGGATGTGAGCTGAACTCACACACTTCGAGTTCATTTAACATATTTCCCTCGTCCAATGTTTAAGATTATTCTTGTAGCTCCCACGACTCCACCATAGCCTCGATTGTCGTCTCTAGCGAAGTCATCATTGGCCACTGTGCTCCAGTGCCATCATCAACGGAGTTCATCTCTCCTCGACAGCGAGGGCAAGGAGGTGGAGAAAAGCGGATGAAGGAGAGAGGTGATCGTCTGAGAGTGAGACAGCTGAGATTTAAGGCAGAGGCATAGGGATGACGTGAATGACGATGGTGGCGACCGACCGTGGTAGCGTGCAAAATCTCTTAAGGTCTGAGCATTCGGTGGACAACGAGCACGTATCGAACAGTTAAAGGGATAAAGACAGGAGATGGGCACTAGACGCGATGACAGAAAAGACGAACTTGCTTAGAGAAGTGCTCTTATCTTGGACCCCGTCCTTATCATTTCAATGTTTTTATTTTCGACGATGGCTATTCGCATGAATGATATATTAATCTCCTTGTTGTGGAACAAAAGCTGCTGTTGAAAATATCCAAACAAAAGCTTTCACAAATCTCAAATATTTGCTAGTACTAGAGGTGCAAAATAATTATCTTCACCTCTTCTTTTGCAGTCGTTGACAGACAGGTTTGATTGGCCTATGAAACAGTCCCCCTCGCTTCAATCCAAAGCCCGGTAAGCTCCAAGCTCCAAATCTCCTGCAAGTTAAATCAGGATTCACCAACTGAAAAAAAGAAGAAAAAGAAAAGAAAAAAGATCAGGATTCAAAATTCATGCAGACGATAAATAAGAGACAGCCTTCGCTCCGGTTTTTGCCATGAACGGCATGTAATGCCTAGTTTTTAAAAAATGCCCCTTTAGAATTTCAAAATATGATAATGAGATAGATAGATAGATATCTATATATATATATTTGCAAAACATATAGAAGCATTTTAAGTATTTCAATATTTTTATATTATTATTAAGTATGAAAGATTAGAATTTTTAGCACCAAGTATGAAATTATTGCAAACTAAAGCAAGATTTTTAGGACTCGATATATGTCAAAACACTATTAAACCTATTAATAAAGCTATAGACTTTGCAAATAACTTTCCTGGTGATATTGAAAAGCAAAAAATTCTATTGCAGAGATTCTTAGGATGTTTCAGAGTCTTAAAACCTTATGTACACTTTTATGCTCGTAAACGCCGATGCTTCGAATATGGGATATGGATGTGTATCGAAACAAACGATGGATTCAAATTCTAACAAAAAATATAGGTAGATTATATCCCGGAGTTTGGAATAGGCCTCAAAATAACTCTTCTAGTATTAAAAGAAAGATAATGTCCATTAATTGTTGCGTTAGAAATTTCAAGGTCATTTTTAAAACAAGTTTTTTTTTTTTTTTCTAATGAATTGATTGGAAAGCACCAAAAGAAGTTTTGCCAATATGTTAACGATGGAGCCTGCCAAGAGGGGCACAGGATTAGTCAAAAAGAAATTTTAAAATTGATGTCTCCAAAGATCTAAAGATCTATTATGAGGATTTTCTTTATGAGCTTTGGTTGTTCCAGTTCGAACACAGAAAACATAGGTATGCTCTGCAAAAACATTAGACTCTACCCCAAAAAGTTAATAAAAAGAATAACATTAAACCTTGTGGCTTCTTTGAACTAAGCAGTTGATAGAAATTATCCAGCTATTGTCATTAAACTGAGCACTCAAGTTTGCCAGATGGAATAATGAGTAATATTCTGTTGCACTTCCATCGACATGCACTAAAAAAACATCAGGCTCTACAAAAAAGTTTTAGATCTCAACTTGTGCTCGTGCGGTGGTAACTCAGTCTTTTTGGGCAATTCACTTTCCCTCAGAAATCGACAGAGACGGTCGATATTGTTTGAAGTTGGGTTGAGAGTGGGTGTGTCTGTTTTTCCCACAGCCGCTGATCATACGTCAGTGGCTTCCCAATGGGTCAATAAGCCTCAAAGGCTCGGATGCTTTTAGTTAGCGAAGTTCTTGCTTCATCAGTTCGAGGAAAAAGGAGAGCAAGTAGAAAGCTGTCTCTTACCTATTCTGGTTAGACTTCCTGGAACAGACCGGTGAACGGGATTAGATCAACGACAAGCAATCCAGCAAGCAGCTTCAGACGAGCAGGAAGAGAACACTGTTGAGCTGGGGGACGAGCGCCAGATTCGGCGGTTCACAGTTTAGGTATGTGAATCCAGCTACGGCAAAGCGTGGCCACCACTTGCAACGACGAACAACGATATCGATGGAGCTACGGCTAGGATACGTTTGTAGGAGTTTAGGCAGATTGAAGATGGCGGGGATTGGCGACAATCGACAGGCATGCAAGAAGTGAATTGAGTGAAAGTGGAGTCTGTGGTCGTGAGTTTGATGCTGATGATGACGGTGGTTGAAGAAAGAGTGAGGCGGTGTGGTTTTAAAGGAAACGAGCAGGAGAAACAAGATGAATTCAACCGGGTGTCTTTTTTCCTCAGTGGTTCCCATTTTACTTTTAATTTTTTACTTTTTTGGGGGGAATAAATTCGAAGGAACCTAATTGTACATGTTAAAATTCCGGTATGCTTTAATTGCAAAATAACAGTTTTTAGAGGAAAATGGATTCCATTTTTTCAAAAACATATGAAAATGACTTTTGGGCAAAATTTAGGTATTTACAAGTTTTATCTATCAAATGGTTATTTTTTCAAACCCCCCCCAAAAAGGCTATTTTTAAGCTATTCATACTTACTTTGATAATTTGAGATTTCCTAATTTTAGGAGATGTGGGATGGTTGGACGAAACTATACTTCCTAGATATGGTTGCAACCACCTGCTTATTGCCCTATTTCGCCTCTTTGTGGAGGAATGATAGTGCATATTCAGACGCTGGGATCCGTATTTGACTTCTAATCCCATCTGGATTTTCCATTACATTTCTTTCTCGAATCGAACTGAGCCACATTCTCTTGTTGTTTTCTATCAAAGTTGTTGGAGTATTTAAAGTTTTTATGTTCTTGCATCTTACATGGTAAAGAGTAGAAACTCATATAAGCTCGACTTAAGAGTCGTGGAGAGATCTTTTAAAGATATGATTCAATACATTCAATAGTTTTTGTTATTTGAGGTTGGCATAACTTCATTTTGCCCAAGGACGTAAAGAATCATGGAGGCTACGAGGCTATGTATATGTTAAAATATATATATTGGGTTGATTTCGTCTATAGGGACGAAAGATAGGTCCCATACATATTAAAACAAATGGAACTGTGAGGACCTTGCCTTAGCATCTTTTGTCACCATGTCCAATCAAGCATAGTACTGAGGATTTTACCCCTTCAAGGACCCAGACCCCCAACTGATGTGCTAATTTGCATTTCATCCGCCAGTTATTAAAGGCTGAATAGGTACACACGAGAGGCTTTACTGTATATCGCGAGCTTTTTTTGTTTGGAAAGTGAAGAAAAAGTGAAATAGTGCTAATGGGAAAGAAACTTCAAGATATTTCAGGCCAATCAAGACTTTGCAGGACGCAAATTAGAGTTTGTTGCTTCCCTTTCTCACATCCCTCCTCTTCCATCCCTAATGTAAATATCTCTTTTTCCATTACTAGTAAAACTTCCATGGGTTATTTCTTGATTAATCTCTATTGTTTAAAAAAAAAAATTGGCTCAATTTGAGACATCAATGAAATAAATTGCCATGTCATAATGATTTTGTTGACCTGATCCACTTATCCCGTAGATTAGGTGATGAGAAGAGTGTGTTGGCTTATACAATCTTAGCATCAATTGTCTTTGTTGACGTGACGACATTTTGACATATCATGTCATATTAGACTCTAATATGGATATTTAACGACTATTTAACTGCCTTAGCATCATGTCAACATTTTCTGTCTGCAATTTTAATGAAGACCTCATATTGACCCAAATTTAAAAAATTGAGGTAAACTATTAAATGAAAAAATTAGGCACTTGATTGTGAAATGGGTAATAATTTAAGTACTTACTCGATATCTGTTCTACGATCATTAGTATGTCTAGCTTCAAATCTCAATGTACTTTAGTTTACGCGATATCTATTCTACAAACTCATTCTTATGATTTGTTGTTTGGTCTTTTATTTTGTAAGATTATTCATTCTTTCATGTGAAAGAGAAAGGAGATAATTTTGTTAATTTCATGCGCCAAAAGATTTCATTGGCTAAATGTCAAGCGCAATAGGGAGACTATAAAGTTCTAAATATCGATTTCCTTTAGATTTTCTTCTTGGAACCATTCTATCATAAAAATTCGAGCTTTATACTCGAAATATTAGTGGATTATCAAACATTTGATTGAATATTTCTTTGTACTCAATTTTCTTACGGTTGGAAATTATATTAATAACATTATCATAGGATGTAACTGTATGGACACACATAATATAAAACTTTACCAAGATTTCTTGACCAATTACAACGAAATTGCCTATATATATATATATTATATAGATAATTTGTTCCTACTCTTTGAGAGACGGATGATATCACCTGAAACATCTATCTTGACCCACAAGATACAAAATTGATACCACAAGGAACATATCGGAAGCCAATGTAGATAGTTGATGGCCATTTAATAGTGTTCGTGTTATATCGACATTTTTCATTCACAGGTTCGATTGAGGTCTCACGTTGACCCACATTAGAAATGTGGAGGCAATTGATTTAACGGAAACAAATTTAGATACTTGATTGCCAGCATAGAGGTAAGAAATTTCATGCACCTCATTATCTGGTTTTATTTAAGTCAATTATATTATTTTTGGAAGCCATAAATATAGAATGAAATTGATGGGGTTCCTTTATGAAGTTGTTGCTTTCGCATGTAAAATTGAATAGGCGTCTCCTCTTGAATGTCTTTTCCTTTTCCTTATTTAGCCAGATCCCAAATGCTTGACATAAGGCACAATCAAATTGTATATATATTTTTCTGACAAAAAAATTGTTTATTTTTTATAAGCCGAGAAATATTCTCTGATTTCCTCTGTCATTTGTAACTACTAGGCAATTATAAATGATAAATGTAAAGTTATATACACATGTCAACGGTAGACCTGTCAAAATGGGTTTTGAACCCATATATAACCTATTTAAAATATAATGGATCATATATGGATTACTTAATTTTAAAGAGATTGCTTTAAATGGATTGTAAATTTAAAGGCTAAAATAAAAAAGGTCTTAAATAGGTTGAGAATTTTCAACCCATTAACTCAACCAATTAGGCTCATCCATGCTCTCTCTTCCTCTTATAAAAATATTTTTAAAAAATCAAAATTACTTTTTATTTTCATTTTTCTTTTATTTTTCCTTTCCTTTTATTTTTATTCCTTCTTCCTTCTTCCATTTCCTTGCCGATGGTCGGCAACAGCGATGGCCGGCCAAGCAAGCTCAAGCTCGTCGATCAGGCAAGGCCAAGACCTCCTCAATGATTGGTGAGGCTCAAGCCTCACTGATTCGGCAACAATCAAGCTTGTTGGGCTCTAGTGAGCTTTGGCAAGCTCAAGCTCACTGAGGACTGGTGAGGCTGAGACCTTGCTGAGGACTAGTGAGGCTCGACCCTCATTGATTTGGTGAGACTCAAGCTTGTTAAGCTCAGGCGAGCTCCATTGAGCTTGAGCTCGCCAATTTGGCAAGGCCAAGACGTTGCTGAGGACCAACAAGGCTCAAGCCTCTCCGATCTGGTGAGACTCGAGCTTGCCTGAGGCTGGCAAGGTTCAGCTCGCTCGTCGGCCATCGCCGTGGTTGACGACGGCGGCGAAGGAAAAGGAAAAAGAAAAAAAAGAAAAGAAAAATAAAAATAATTAAAAAATTGATTTTTAAAAATAAAAATAATTAGAAATTATAATTTTTTAAAAAAAAAAAATAATATTGAAAGAAATGCAATCAGATTTTTCAATTTTTTTAATTTATTTTCAAATTTCAGGTAAATATAAAAAAATATTTTTATTTTTTGATAAAATGACTTCATAAAAATACTTTTCAAGATAAAAGAGAGCCTCAATTTTTTTTTTTTTGAAAAAAATTATAAAAATTGTCCATTCAATTTGTATTTAATAAGAGAGTTTTAACTATATATATATATAAGAAATAAGCTTTCATATATTCAGAAGTATTTTAGCAATATAATCTTTAAAAAAAGTCACAAGAATAAGTTTTCTTAAATTTGGTTAAAATGGAAGTGTTTTACTGGGTCAGGTTAGGTATGAATCGGGTATGGACTGGGTCAGATATGGGTCAAATTTTTTTACATTGTATGAAAATGGATTAAAACAGATTAAATAGGTTAATACAGGTTGGACCATCTTTGACTCGACCCAAACCCGACCCGACTTATCATTTGACAGCCCTAGTCAATAATATTGAAGTACATTATGCCTTCTGTTGACACCTAAATTTTGGCGATCCGATCATTTATTTATTGCATAGAAAATTAGGGGTTAATTTTATCCCTGAAAAAATATTAACTGCATAACATATAATTTTAGGTGCATTCATTTTTCTATTTATTGCATTCACATTGGGTTGACGATGGTGGATGGACTCGAACGAATGGTTTTAAGCTTGATAGATATAAAGGCATTTCTTTATTTCAAACAAGAAATGGATATCTTCATCAAATATTTGGAAGAAAATTCACAATCGGAACAAGACCAAAAGAAATATTGTGTCAATATTCATTCAAGAGCATAAAAGGAAAATTTGACCAATGAAAATGAATAAAAAGAAAGGATAACATGGTAGTCCACGTTTTATATATTCATGCAATGTATCAGCAAGAAGCATACACGGCGTGATATATTCTTTGTTCGAAAACATGAAAGTCGCAGATGTTAAGCGCACCCCAGAGGGGAAAGAAAAACAAAAGCAAAGATTTTATAATATTTTATCACATTTTCTTTCCTTGGTGGGGGGCTTCGTGCATGCATATAAAAGGGGAGGCCACACAATTGAGATACACGGCCATAGGAGAGAACACACGCTAGAGAGAATAAAAGGGAGAAATCGTGGGGTTCGGCAATTCATTTGAGTGATACACGTAAGAAGAAAGAGAGAGAGAGTCCACGGCCGAGTACTTCGCATCCAAAAATCTCAAGGCTGTGCGTCCACCGATCCTCACCACCGTCATTAGAATCCTCGCTGTCACTCACTACCGCCTTCCGAAGTTGAGAAGTTGCTGCCTCGCTGAAGATCTCCGAGCACTTTCTGTCGCAACTGTTCGTGAGTGATACGTGCATGGTGGTGTTCACTTCAACAACACACCCTCATGGTCAAAGTTTGATAATCAAGGAGGTTTATCACAAGACCTGCAGAATTCGCAAAGAACTTGGGAACTAGCCAAGTTTGTCATTGGTCAAAGTCTCCCTAACGTCCTTTGCTACCTGGCCGAGAAGCCCTGCACAGCTACGTCATCTCCATACGAATAAAGCCCGGGCCTAACTAACGCGATGGCTGATGCTGCTCCCTGTCCGAGACCTTGACATTGGAGCCCCACCGCACTGTTGTCCGAGCCCTGCCGATGAGCTGACACTCCTATTGATACCGACATCGCCTGCTTGAAGCTGCTGCCATTGTTGCTTACGTCCACAAACCGAGATTCAGCAAATTCCCGACAACGCTGTTGCTCCCCCGACGTTGCAGTTTCCTCGTGTCACTGATCAGACGACGTTGTCATCCAAAACCCCGTCGTGAATAGCAAAGCCACCGTTCCCATTCGCATCCAAACCGAGTCGATCCCGAAGTTCCTATTTTTTGCAGGTTAGTTGACCGTGAGCCCACGGTCATCCTTTACCGAGGAGCACCATTGTGCCGAGCTTCATTCACGCACCGCCCTCTCCCGTTGAGCAGATTCCATCCGGTTCAAATTTGGTAACATTATTTGCGAAATTAGGTAATTATCTTATCTAAATTTGATTTGGATATTTTATTGCCTAATGCATGCTTTTCAATATCTTATGTGCATGTTTGAATTATCCGCTTGTTCCCAATTATGATTTATTGCCCAATTCGCAACCGCACACGGATTTTTTATTCCATCTATAAGGCTTTAGATGGAATAATTAAATAATTAACCACGCAAGATTAAAATTGATATGTTGATCTTTAAGGCTTAAGATCAATTTATCGATTTTATTAGCGAAATAATAAATTTGAATTTCAATTCGAACGGTGGATAGCGTTTTTGATGATCATGGATGGTTTGATGTTTATCTTAATTGTTTTGTTTATCCCGAAAATACAAAAATTGCATTTGCATGTCATGTAGAATTATGGCATATTTTGTATGTCATTGCATATTAGGGTTAAATTGCACTTAGTTTAATTTTAGGTAATATTTTTCTTAATTTATTATAAGCTTAGGTATTTTTTTTTTTTAAATAGATTGCATTTTAGGATTATTTGGGTTAAGATAATATTTTAGTTTAAATTAGGATTTGATTTAACCTAATTTCTAATGCAAATTGAATAGGATCTTAATCTAGCTAGATAATTTTCACATTTTATCTAATTTCGAATTTCATGAAAAATACAAAAAAATGTCATAGGTTAAATTAGTTTTATTATTTAGGATAAAATGCATTCTTTTAGGAAAAAAATGTCATATGCACGTCATTAGGGTTAGATTCATTGAGATGCATGTCATTTAGTATTTTTGCTAGGCCCATTTAATTAGAAATTATATGTCATTAGAATTAGGTCATTTAGTTAATATTGCATTGCATATTGCTTGATTTTCATTAATTAAGTGAAAAAAAAATTGCGTGTTAATTAGAAATCATATCTAGGGTTATTGATGTGAATTATGATCTAACAATGTAGATGACTTCGTTGCTTTAAGGTAAGTTCCTGCAATTTATTCATTGCTTTATCTGGGTGTTAAATTGTATCTAGGTGTTAAATTGATGGTTTGCGCACCCGTATGATAACCTCACATATTAGGGAAATAGCTTAAAATTAATTCAAGCTGCTTGCCAAACATTTTTCAAAATAAAAGAGAAAAGTACCGAAATGGCGTTAAAGAAATCTAGCGTAACCAAGTTCCCGAACTCATTAATCTCTGGTTCGTATTACTTGGGTTTCTAATCGACCCACCAAAAATAGATTAGTGATAACTCCTAACTGAAATATCATTTGCATGTTAAGAACTTGAACTTAAGTCGCAAACTTGAACTTAAGTCGCGAATTAATATGGGCTTGGGAGAGCCCGAGCTAAGTTTAAAGACTTAGTAGTCCATTAACCTAGTTTTAGGTGGTGCACCCGAAATTTAGGTTGCGACACTTGGGACGAGGCTATAGCACTTTGGCGTCCATGCTTTATGGTAAGTCTTGATTTTTTTTTTTTAAAAACTTTCAATAGTCAATTAAAATCGACATTGCTGGTAGTTGAGGCCTCTACGGACCAAATTAGATTAGTGCATTTGACGATTTTCATTTTGTTGTAGGTAATTATACTTGGTTCAAGTATGCCAAGTTCTAAGGTTTGAGTAATATTTGAAAACAATCAACCACAGGAACAGTTCATTTTGTTCTAATTCCTATTTTTTAATTACATGTAATACGAAAATATGTGCGCAATATTCACATGTCTACGTCTGCGCGTTGCCCGTGCATGAACATTGGTAATCTAATATAATTTCATATTTCATAATTGATTGACCTCATTAATTGGGTTCAAATCTAAATAAATTTTAAATTTAACCATCTTTTTTTTAATCTATTTTTTTAACTAATAATTATTAGGAAAGGGACACACACTAGTAGAGTATATGCCGCGCATCGGCTCATAATCAGGGTGTATGTATTTTTTCAATTGAATCTTTCAATTTAGGAACTCATGAGCAACAGTTGAAATTGCCCAGAACTTATTTAATTTTTCCTATCTTTTTGCTTAGTTCTAAACTATACAATCCAAGAAGACCAAGACATTCACCTACCGAAAACATTAAACAAAGACCAACACCAAGGCTTGTATTTATTTTTTATTTTTATATTTTTGCAGCTATACATTCTTAGTAACCTTATGATCTAGAACCACTTGATAGGAGAATCATGGTCCTTTGCACAATTTTCTTGTTCATAGGTGTTATGCCTAGAGTATAATTTCTAGTAGATTGTACATTGTTAGTTGGCGATGCCGGACCCTTTTTCTTGTCTGGCGATGAATGAAATTGACCACAATTAATAGGACTGACAAACAAACATCTTTGTACAACTTGCACCAACTAAAATAAATGTTGATGATCCACCTAGCAATGGTATCTTACTTTCTGTTGCACATCTACAGGTCATCAAAGACAACAAACTTAGACTGTTCGAGAAGGAGAACGGAAACATGTGCTTTATGCTAACAAGAAAAAGAATTAGGTACACCAGCGAATCCATGAAGCAAGTTGCCTAATTTTACTTTGGAAATAGTAAACGATTCAAAAATCAGCAACTAATACATTAAGCAAGTTTCTTTGGGTTAACTTTTTCTATTCAAAGGACCACGATTCTCCTATCGAACGATTCACAATCATGAACAACTAATTCAACACCCTTCAGCAGATCATTGCCACCCATCTTGCTGCGAATTTTTAGCACTATATAGCTGCCATGTAAAAGCCTATACTTAAATAAAAAAAATAAAAAAAAACGAACAAAACATTTGTAACTTATAAATTTTTTGTGAAGATATGCATACCTTCTAAGTTGCTCATGTGAAGAAACATCACCTCTTATGATCTGCTTTGGATGGCCACAAGAAAAGATCCCCTCTTTTAAACGACAGCCAAAAAGTCTTGATATGGAGAAAAAGGAGAAAAGTTGATTTATATAACTCAAGGGTACAAAGTGCATCAAAACATAAGCTCTTTGGTCTAACTCAAATTGCCTTGTCATGATAGAATACTCATAAAATACTTTTCATCAAGAAGACCAAGACTTAGCACGTCCTTCTTTTTTTGCCTAGAAAGTGAAGCAAAAGTGAAAAAGCGCTAATGGGGAAGAAACTCTAATCAATTTCAAGAAGGTCAAGACTTTCCAAGACGCAAATCGGCTTCAATTGCTTCACTTTTCAAATCCCTCCTCTTTCATTCCTATGTAAATGTCTTTTTTCGCATAACTAGTAGACTTTCCAAGCATTACATGTCATGCTTAAAATTAACAATACCACAAATTAGTATAAGAAGGAACCTAAAAGATCTTTCAATGGCCTTTGGTGAATCAGTCACTATAGAGTCAACCAAGATTTATTATGTTGAAGCAAAGTGATAATAAGCTAATGGAGAGAGAAAACTTCAAAGTCTAGGAAGACCAATACTTTCACCTACCAAAAAGTTTAAACAGAAACCAAGACTTCCAAGGATGCTTCATATCCACAAGTGCTCTATTCATGTAGATAAACCACAAACTCTGGAAGATCAAGACTTTACTGGACATCATGCACTTTTTGTCTAAAGAGTGAAGCAAAAGCGAAAGAGAGTAAATGAAAAAGACAAACATTTTGCAGGATGCAAATTGGCATTGTTGCATTATTAAAGAAAAATGAATGATATGTAAACCATTTTTCAAAAAATGAATACTTGTATTGCTTATAAAAATGAATGAATAAAAAATATTTTCACTGTTCACAAAAAAAAAATTAGACATAAGTTGTCATTACTAGTAAAAACATTATTCATCAACTAATTATTTTAATAAAAAAAGCAATCATTTATAAGAATATGTTTTCTAAATCATTCATTTTTTGTAGAACAGAGCCTTAACATATAGGTAAGCCTAAGAATCTTCTTTTCCCCCAGTTGAAATATTTTAGTGGATTATCAAACATTTGATCGAATTTAAAATCTTTCTATGTACTTGATTTTCTGTCAGTTGGACATTGTGTTAATAAATAATATTATTATCACATGTAATCGTTCAGGCACACATAATTTAAAACTTTACCATGATTTCTTTTATTCAATTGAAGACACTGGCACATTTATATCTCCTTTATTTATCTGTCTGGTCTACCGATTACAACTAGCTTGCCTAAATAGTTTTTTTTTTTTTTTGTAGGCAATAGTTTTTATATTTTTTTGAGCCAAAAAATATTCCCTGATTTTCTTCATCATGGATTGCTACAAGTTGATCATTAATAACAGTTGTAAAGTTAGGGTATAATTGTCCAAAAAATTCTAAACCTATTGTATGACGATTAATTCAGTCTTGAATTTTCAATTTGGTTAATTTAGTTCTAAATTTTTTTAACGATTTGTCA
This sequence comes from Eucalyptus brandiana, assembly GCA_014182725.1. Taxonomy (NCBI): domain Eukaryota; kingdom Viridiplantae; phylum Streptophyta; class Magnoliopsida; order Myrtales; family Myrtaceae; genus Eucalyptus; species Eucalyptus brandiana. The sequence goes on from CM024669.1 coordinate 9,191,702, forward strand.
ATGTAGTCATTCTGGCTAATTTGTTGGAAATCACTGATGCGGATGCTGGCCATCTAACATGACATGACCGCCAATTTAGCAATTTCCAACCAAATCATCTAAAGGTTTATAACTAAATTAGTCAAATTGAAAAAAAAAAAATAGGGAAAAAGCCACGAAAAACCCTGAACTTTGCCCGGAGTGACACATTTACCCCAAACTTTTTTTTGTGTCGTGAAAAACCCCAAACTTTGCCAACCGTGACACATTTACCCCAAACTTTTTTTTTTTGTGACACAAAAAATCCTAAACTTTCGTTATGTGACACATTTACCCCAAAATTAGAGGGCATTTTGGTCTTTTCATTTTTAAAATTTTTTAAATTTTTTTCAAATTTTTTAAATTTTTTTTAAATTTTTTTTTAAAAAATTTCTTCTCTCTTCCCTCCGCCGCCGGCCGGCGAAGGGAAGCCGGCGTCCGGCGAGGGCTGCCCTCGCCGGCGTTGGGGAGGGTCACCCTCGCCGGCCTCGGGCTAGGGCGACCCTCGCTGCGTCGGCGAGGGTGGCCCTCGCCGGCGTCGGCGAGGGCGTGGACTCGCCCGACGCCGGCGAGGGCCGCCGCCCTGCGTCGGGTGAGGGGTGCCCTCGCCGGATCCGGCGAGGGCCGCCCTCGCCCGACGCCGGCGAGGGCCGCCCTCCCCGCGTCGGGCGAGGGTGTCCCTCGCCGGATCCGGCGAGGGGGGGAGTCACCCGACGCCGGCGAGGGCCGCCCGCTGCGTCGGGCCGCCCTCGCCCGTCGCCGGCGAGGGCCGCCCCGCTGCGTCGGGCGAGGGTGTCCTCGCCGATCCGGCGAGGGCGGGGACTCGCCCGACGCCGGCGAGGGCCGCCACGCCGGCGACGGGCGAGGGTCCTCGCCGGATCCGGCGAGGGCGGGGACTCGCCCGACGCCGGCGAGGGCCCCTCGCTGCGTCGGGCGAGGGTGTCCCCGCCCTCGCCCGTCGCCGGCGAGGGCCGCCCCCTGCGTCGGGCGAGGGTGTCCCGCTCGCCCCCGACGCCGGCGAGCTCGCCGGACGCCGGCTTCCCTCCGCCGGCTCCGCCATGGCCGGCGGAGGGAAGAAGAAGAAAAAAAAAAAAAAAAAGAAAAAGGAAAAAACAGAATAAAAAGACAAAAATGCCCTTATGGGGTAAATGTGTCACGGTTTGGAAAGTTTGGGGTTTTTCACGTCACAAAAAAAAGTTTGGGGTAAATGTGTCACTCCGGGCAAAGTTCAGGGTTTTTCGTGGCTTTTTCCCAAAAAATACTGCTGAATTAGTCACTGTATAATAGGTTTATAGACATTTTGGGTAATTATTTGTAAAGTCATATACATATATCAAAAGTAATGAAGTAGTAATGATGCTTTCTTGGGACAAGGCTATAGCACCTTGTAATCCATTTAACTTTGGGTGCTCTCTACACACACTTTAGTGGTTAGACGAATCAAAATAAAATACTGTTTGTACATAAGTGCTCGTTTGGTAATGTTCAGAGAATTTCCCTAAATGTTTTGTCTGGAAAGTGAAGCAAAAGAGAAAAAGAGGTGATGGGAAAGAAACTTCAATAAATTCCAGGAAGACCGAACCTTTACGGGACGCAAATTAAAGCTTGATTCACTTTTCACATCCCGCCCCTTCCATCCGCATGTGAACTTCTTTTTTTTTTCCCCGTTAATAGTAAAACCTCCACGCGTTAGGTCTGGATTAATCTCAATTGTTTTTTCTTTCTTCGAATTTTGCTCAACTTTAAGCATCCATAACTTAAATTGCCACGTCGTAATGATTTCATTGATATGATTCGCTTACTTATGCAGATTGGTGATGAGGAGAGAAATGTGTATGTCAACTTAGACAATCTTAGCATCGAATGTGTCTATTGACACGGCCGCATCTCAAGATATTGCATTAGACTCCAATATGGACATCTAACAGCATTAGTGTCCTGTCAACATTTTCTGTCTGAGTTCTCATGTTGGCCCACATTTGAAAAATTGAGGAAATTGATTGAATGATAAAAAGTTCAGGTACTTTATCGTGAAAGGGATAATAGCTCAAATAATCACGATGTCATTGCCCCAAAGAGTTTATCATACAATCATTGGTCTAGGTTCAAATCTCACACGTACTTTTGTTTATGCTATATTTATTCTACAAACTTATCCTCTCAATTCTTTGCTTGATCTCTCTTTAATAATTTTCTTTTGTAAGATTATTCATTCTCTCCTATGAAAGATAATAGGAGATATTTTTGTTAATTTCACATGCCAAAAGATTTTAGGGACTAAACAGGTTAGAAAGTTTCTCAATGTCGATTTTGTTTAGAGTTTCTTTCTTGGAATCATTGATCATAAAAATTCAAGCCTTACCCTAGAAATATTTTAGTGGGTTATCAAATATTTTATTGAAGATAGACTTTTTATTTGTCCTTGCTTTTATTTCTGTTGGAAATTATATTCATAATATTTTCATCAGATTTAACCATATGGGCCCACATAATATAAAACTTTACTAGGATTTCTTAACCAATTACCACGAAATTGCCTAAATAACATTTTTTTTTTTTGGATAATTTGTTCCAACTCTTTGAAGATGGATCAATATCGTCTTGAAGGTCATTTCTGACCCGCAAGAGACAAAATTAATACTGCAAGAAACATATTGGATACCAATACAGATAATTAACGACTAATTAATACGTTGGTGTCAATATTGATATTTTTCGTTTGCGATTTCAACGGAGGTCTCATGTTGACCCCCATTAATAAATGAGAGGTAATTAGTTGAATTGAAAAAAACTTTAGATACTTGATTGCCAGCAGAAAGGTAAGAAATTTCATCGACCTCATTATCTGGTTTTGTTTTTAGTCAATTTGAATATTTTTGGAAGCCATGGATATAGAATGAAATTGATGGGTTCCTCTTATGGAGTTTTTGCTCCAACCCCTCACATGTAAAATCGAATAATTGCCTCCTCTTGAATGTCTTTTGCTTTTCCTTATTCAGCCAGATCCCAAATGCTTGAGATAAGACACAATCAAATTGTATGTTTTTTATAAGCCAAAAAATATTCTCTGATTTTCCTTGTCATGTATACTACTACTAGGCGATTATAAATGATAGTTGTAAAGTTATATACACATGTCAAAAGTATTGAAGTGCTAATGACGTGTTCTTGGGACCAAATTAGATTAGCGGATTTGACGATTTTCTTTTTGTTGTGGGGAAATATATTTGGTTCAAGTATGCTAAGTTGAGTTCTAAGGTTTAAGTAATATTTGGAAACAATCAACCACATAAATAGTTCATTTTATTCCAATTCCTAATTTTTATTTACATGTAATCTGAAAACATGTGCGCAGTGTCTTCGTCCGTGCATAGCACGTGTATGAATATTAGTAATCTAATATAATTTCATATCTCATAATTAATTGACCTCATTAATTGGGTTCATATCTAAATAGATTTTAGATTAAATCTTCTGTTTTTTTAATTAATAACTTTTAGGAAAGGGAAAGTAATAATTGATAGGGCTCATCAAGGAGGACTGACCAAATTTATATATATATAAGTTGTGGACGATTTCAACTGTTGCTCATGAGTTCCTAAAATTAAAAGATTCAATTTAACAAGTACGTACACACTTGTAAAGTACCCATGTTACCGCACACAATCTATAATCAATGTGTACGTACTTGTTAAATTGAATCTTTTAATTTAGGAACTCATGAGCAAAGTTGAAATTGTCGACAACTTATTTAACTTTTTCTATCATTTTGCTTAGTTCTGTCTTATTTAAAGCAGGAAGAGAGAAAACTATTTAGCTCAGGAAGATCAAGACATCCACCTACCAAAAACATCAAAAAAAGACCAAGACCAAGATTTTTTTTTTTTTGGCATCTGTACATTCTTAATAATCTTATAATTCAATGTCTTGATTTGATGCATTATTGGTTAATATGCTATCAATGTAGGCTTTTACGTGGCAATTACCATGCTAAAGATTCGTAGCAAGATGGGTAGCAATGATCTACTAAAGGGTGCTGAAGTAGTAGTTGATGATCGAAAACCGCATGATAGTAGAATCATGGTCCTTTCCATGATTTTACCGTTCACAAGTGTGATGCCTAGAGTATATCTAGTAGATTGTACACTGTTAGTTGGCGATGCCAGACCCTTTTTCTTGTCTAGTGATGAATGAAGCTGACCACAATTAATAGGACTGACAAATAAGCATCTTTGTGCAACTTGCACCGATTGAAATAAATGTAGAAAGATCCACCTAACAATGGCATCTTACTTTCTATTATATATCTGTAACTCAGACCACAATTAATAGGACTGACATATAAGCATCTTTGTGCAACTTGCACCGATTGAAATAAATATAGACGATCCACCTAACAATGGCATCTTACTTTCTATTATATCTCTGTAAGTCATCAAAGACAACTAACTTTGACTGTTCGATAATGAGAATAGAAACACATGATTTGGGTTAAACAAGGAAAATAGTCAGGTACACCAATGAATCCATGAAGCAATTTGCTTAATTTTACTTTGGAAATAGTAAACAATTCATATATCACCAACTAATCATCAAGCAAATGCTTTGGTTAACTTTTTCTTTTCAAAGGACCACAATTCTCCTATCAAGTGCTTCACGATCATCAACAATTGCTTTAGCACCCTTCGGCAGATCATTGCCACCCATTTTGTTGCAAATTTTTAGCGCTATGGATACCACGTGAAAGACTATAGTCAAAAAAAAAAAAAAACCAACAAAACATTCGTAAGATAAATTTTTTACGAAGATATGCCTGCCCTCTAAGGGTGAATCAATAATCGTAGAGTCAATCAAGGGTTATGTTGAAGCAAAGTGATAATGAGTTAACGGAGATAGACAACTTTTTTAAAGTCCCAGAAGACCAAGACTTTCACCTACCAAAGAGTTTAAACAGAGACCAAGACTTTCAAGGATGCTTTATATCCACAAGTACTTTGTTCATGCAGATAAACCATAAACTCAAGAAGGCCAAGACTTTACTGGACATCATGTATTTGTTTGTCTATAAAGTGAAGCAGAAGCGAAAGAGAGCAAATGAAAAAGATAGAGTTTGCAGGATGCAAATTGGCATTGTTACATCACTTCTCACATCCTTCCTCTTTCATCCCTATGTGAATGCCTTTGTTTTGCCATTACTAGTAGAATTTCCCCATGCAACATGCCACGCTTAAAAATTTACTGTTACTATTATTTTTGTCCTACTCTTTTCTTGCTTAATCGTACCGTGATTTTTCGTTCAATAATCTCTCTTGTACCTGTCTAATGAATAATGTCTAGATTTCATGTATCTTTCCAAATTTAAGTTCAATAAAAGAAAAAAAAGCAAAGAGAAAAATAAAAAGAAACAACAGCAAGAACTTGAAAAAGGAAAAAAAGAAGAAGAAGCGAGAATGGGGCGGGAGAGCGCACCACCGTCCCACGGCCACTGCCCAGTCGTTGCCATCAGCACCGCTCTTTATAGTCACCTTCATAGGCAACATTTCCTTCAGATGTTTTTCTTAGAGCGGTTTATTGGTAAGAGGCATTTAGGTATTCTCGAAACATGCATGTTCAAGTCAATTATTGCATGTAAAAATGAAACTGTTTTGATGATTTTGCTAATCCTAAATAGACTTCATGATTTTGTTAACGCAGAACTATAGGGGACCACTGAACACCAGCGACGGTGGCCTGACGGTACAAACTGATATTCCACAAACGCGAGGTCACGATGATAATCCATTAGTGATGGTAGTGCCTATATCTTGCCTTGCCCGTGATGGGAGCTCTGGCAGCTTGGTATTGGATGATGAGATTTGGCTACCCGAGATAACTAGGTTGCGAGTGGTATTGGACGATGACCTTCTCGCGATCTGAAATATTTCAAGGCAGACGTGAAACTTTTACAATTACTCAAAATGGTAACAGAGCATAGTCTCCTTGATTGCTCCTCTCGGTCTTTCCTTTGCGACAAAGAAAAAGAAAATATTCTCTGAGATGGCGTGGGAAGTTAAATAGAATAAAGATGAACTGTTAACTTCGACAAGGAAGTCAGATTGAAATGGATTGTAATCTGCCAACTCGAAAACCCCAATTTTTGCATCTCTTCAGTCGCTGCTGCTGTTGGAGGTACGAAAGCTGCTTCGTTTGACTTTAAATGTAGACCTCGATAATTGACATCGTGATACAGATAAATCTTTTAGAGCATGTCACCAAAAAAAAGTATAGAGCATATTAGTACAACTACCAAAATTAGTAGCTTTTTGTTTTTCTTTTGTCAAGTTGCAAAAGATGAACGTAAGCACATCAGTTGCCTACCTCAACAATGTTTGCATTTGATCACCGGGAGAGATTTTGCCGAATACAAAAGACAGTGGGATATTTTGCAAAGCAAGCACAGTTGAGAGACTTCAGGTCAATGAGCTAGGGCCTAAGAAAAAGATATTTGGAAGAGAAAATACTGAAATTGCAGAAAAATATCAATACAAGAGCAACAATTCTTCATGATTCTCACGCAAAGCATAGTGCATTTCCATAAGTGGAAAGATAAGCAATTTTTGGGCATGAAACAAAGTTCAAGATATATCATCAATAAAGACAGGCACATCCATGCATCATAATTCCTGCACTGAAAGCAAGTCCATGTATGTATTATTTGTTTTGAGAACAAAGATTAGACATTGGAGAGACATCTTCTTATTGAATCTGAACTCAATCAATTACGATGAGTGGGATTTCTTGGATGAGGTGCCAACAGTCGCCGCAGAGTTTTGAGCACTGATCTTTCAGAATCTCTCATTGAATTATGCGGAATACATGGAAGGAGGGATGGAAGCTGTCCTCTGTCAACTACCCCAACATCCGGTAACTATAAAATATATTACTGTTTGAGAGAGGAGAGATGCCTGCGAAGCCCACTTGATAGTCTTTTCACGTTCCTCATATTTTTCATCCAAGGAGAGGTTAGAGAGGAAGGAAATAGGAGGCTCCACGCATCTTATGTCCTCCGCTATTGATGGTTCTTCCACATTTTTCATATTTCTTATCCAAAATCCTAGAAGAGGACGATTAATTAGTCCTGAATAAAAATTACTTCCATGCATAATGAACAACTTTGAGAGTGATCAGACAAAAAGAATTATATGCATATCCACCCGACAGCAACAAAAAATGAACCAGACAAGATAAGAACCAGGATCCTTCGCTTTCCTTTTCTTAGCAATTAGTGACCCTTTGGATGATTTTTTTTTTTCGCTGAATAATTCTTACGATTATGTTAGCACACACGTATGGGAGACACTAATCACCAGTGATGGTGACTTATCAGTTCAGGCTTGATATTCTACGAATGTGAGGTCATGAGATCAAATGATTAGTGCAGGCTAATAACTCTTAAGAATGATTGCTGTCACCTGGTGTAACTGGAAAGCTCCGAATGCAGCAACTTTTAACCATAAATCACCAGATCTTGAGACCATAAGTAATACAGATAAGAAAAACTCTTTTGCAGTGTGTTGCCTGCAAGAATATAAGAGAGCTATGTTGTCAGTGGATGGATGAAAGGCAGGGCGTGCAGTAAAACCTAAACTAGGTTCTGTGAATATCAACTGCGATGGGTCTGACATTAAAGAAACAAAACATGCAGTTGCTGGGATTGTTGGGAAGATGGAATTGGACTTTGAGGCATGAATACATTGTCTTTAAGAAACAAACTATTTACTAAAGCACTTTTTCTATGTTTTAAGACCAAACTAACAACAGGCATTGTGGCCACAAATTAGGCAGGGGACATGGTTACCCGCAGGGGTGTGGTGGTGCAAGTTAGATTTGCAGAGGAGGCTGAATTACTTTTGTTTGGAAAGAGCATTGCAGTGGCAAAAGAGAAGCTGGCCCAAGGTTGTAGTGGAGATAGATGCAGCTGTGGTATCCAAGGATATTATCAACTTTCGCAAGCAATACAACTAAAGACTAAAGCAAGCTTCTGCTGGGATTCAAGCAGCTAAAGATCAATTTTCAGCTCTAAATTGTAGTCGTATTTCATGAAAAGCAAATGTTTATGCCCATTGGGTAGCTTTGCATACTAGGAAGAGGACGTGTTGCCAAAATTGGAAGTAATGGATGAGTACTGAGTTTGTTTGTTGGAAAAAAAAAAAAAAAAAAAAAACCCAACGAATTGTCATTCGTTGACCTTAGTGGGTTGTTTTTGGAAATTCATGGGAAATATCTCCATGACAAATATCAATTTGTATTACGCATCGAATAGAGTAGGCAGAATCAAAATTGATGCCTTCAAAACCAAAAACTTACCCTTAATCCGAGAAAACTGGCGGTGCATGAAAGAATCAATTCATTGGATCCGCACCCAATCTATCTCAATGAGAGGGATTTCTTGGATCAGGGGCCAATAGTCACCAGTGAGTTTTGAGCATCTATCTTTCAGAATCTCACATTTCTCTATGTACAATTCTTGGAAGGAGGGAGGGAAGCCATCCTCTGGCAAGTACCTCAGCTTCGGGCAAGAGTCGATCCATAAATGTTTGAGAGAGGAGAGATGGTTGAGAAGACCGCTTGATAGTCTTTCAACATTCCACATATTGCAAATGCGAAGATACATTAGAGAGGAAGGAAAGATAAGACTCCACGCATCCCTGTCCTCCGAAGGAAACCATACATTCTCTCCCTCCCCTCCCATGCAAAAGTCAATTAACATACATCGGAGGGATGTGAGTAGGTGTAAGCCCCATTCTCTCACTGGCTGCTTCAGATTCTCGCACCCTCTTATTAAAAGGCGATGCAGATTGGGAGGCAAACCTCCTTTGGGGAAGCATTTGATATTTTGGCAATCCTCGATGAATAGCGTCTCGAGGGATGTAAGATGATGCCACTGATTTGGTAGAGACTTTATCTTCGGACAATTACTAATTATAAGACACGACAGGGTGATGGGAAGGGAAGGGAATTCATCTATCTCCAGTGCTGGACAATTACTTATATCCAAATGAGCAAGATGGGAGAGCGTGTGAAGGCACTGTGGTAGGCTTCCTAGATTTGGACAACCATCAATTGTCATTTCTTTGAGTGATTCTATGGTGATCGTTTCCACCGACTCCACTCCCTTGCACTCATAAATACAAAGTTTCTTCAAAGCAGTAAGTCTATCGTTGGCAAACAAAGACGATATTAGAGAATCACAATTTACAATCCGCAGATACTCAAGTTGAGATATCGGGTTATTGTTGCTAGGGTCATCTAGAGGAATGGTTGGTCCCAAGATTTTTGGACACCTCCTAATGATCAAATGTTTGAATGTGTGCATCTTGCTTGGAAGCTTTTCTAAACTTATGCAATTACTCAATTCCATCCTTTCAAAGTTGCACGGCAACTCTATTTCTCCTTCTCCTGCCACAAAAGATGTGAATCGAGGGCAACTTTCAATGACTAATTCTTGAAGGCAAGTAAGATTCAGCATTATATTTTCATCTTGCCACAAGTATATAAGCTTGTCACACCGTCCTATATGAAGATCCTTTAGCTTGACCAAGCACCTCATAAACACATGATCAAAGCAAACAAGCTCGGCAAGATTTTCAATTTTGAGAATGGTCAAAGAAGTTAGGTTGACCAAGCTCTTTAAGATTTCCTTGTTACAATCCTCAAGGTATAACTCACGGAGAGATGAAAAACAAACCTCATTCGTTGAATTATTCAAAAGCGGACATGAATGGATTTCAAGTTTTATGAGACAATCAAGTTGACGAGGTAATGTCCTAATCAATGAAGGACAGCTCCGGACAACAAGAAGTTGAAGACAAGAGAATGCGACTTCTTCTTTTGGGCCCCCAACATAAGGAGACCAATTCTTCCATGACAACATCTCTTTCAACTTCAAAGTTGTTAAGGATGAGAAAGGCCTTTTATCTCCATAAAATTCAGAGCCTATCATTCTTACTGTGTGTAGACCTTCAAGAGATAATTCTTTCAATGAAGGTAGTTGTCCAAGCAGAGGAAGTGATATAACATTAGGACAGCCCCACAAGCATAAAGACACTATCTTAGAATAGGATGGACCACCTAACCATGACGGGAATTTTGCACCACCATAGTTTAAAATATTAAGATTTTCAAGATCAATGTGAGGTCGTAGGAAGTCAAGCACTTGTGCTTCCCGCTCATGATTCTGGAGATATTCCAAATTTTCATCCCAATGCAAGGATAAGTTGGTAAGGCCTTGCTTTTGATACAAATTAGCATCAATTGCATCTCTAACTTTTTCCACCTTTTGCAATTCTGATATGAATAATTCTCCTTGAAGATGTGGCAAATTCTTTAACTCCTCTAACTATGACCCTTTCTCTGGTCGTACCACAAACTTAGACAAGATAATAAGATTTTTTAAATTACCAATACCCAACGGCATCTCTTTAAGACTCCTTGTATCTCTAACATCAAGAATCTGTAAACTGACCAATTTTGTGATGCCTTGAGGCAACTTTGAAAGTTTTTGACAACCTCTTAAGATCAAAACTTGTAATTTGCACAAGTTGACAATTGATTCAGGTAGCCTTTTGATATCAGTGTACGAGAAATTGAGATATCTAAGATATTTTAGGTCACCAATGCAATTCGGTACCTCTATGATGTCACAATGACATATTGAGAGCACCCTCAAGTACTTCAATTCTGTTAGCAAGTCGTGTAGCACCTTGTTGGAAATAGAGAAAGTGTCCCCTCTAAATCCATTATGTAGTAGCATTAAAGTTCTTAGTACCTTCATTCGGTGATATTCTCTTAAGCATTTTGATGTAGCAAAATGCGATGAGATGAATGACGCATAACAAATTTTCCCAAGAGATGTGTCTTCTTCATTAGCTACCAAGTGAGACTCCCCAGAGCTAAAGTATGCACTTCCTACAATTGACTTTGCTAGATCATTCAAAAGATCATGCATTGAAAACTTAGATGCGTCCACACTTGATTGTTGAAGAAATGATCTAGATACTAACTCATCAAAGTAATTTCGTCCTAATTTGAAATTATCCCCCTTTACCTTTTGTGTATCTAAAAAGCCCTCGGCTATCCATAAGAGTACCAGCTCATCTCTCTCAATTTCGTAATCCTTGGGAAATACTGCACAATAAGCAAAACATCTCTTCAAATGGCAAGGAAGATGGACATAACTCAAGTTCAAGACAGGGAGAACTTCATCATTCTCTGCCATCGGAAGATCCCATATTTTGTTATTTAAGGTATCTTCCCATTCACTAGGATTCCTTTTATTACATAGGGCACCGCCTAGCATCTTCGCCGCCAAAGGTAAACCTTTACATCTTTCAGCTATTTTCTTACCTATTGTTTTAAAATCCGGATGGCTCTCAAAATTTGTTGCTCCAAGAGCATGAAAGGCTAATAAGCTTGTACAATTGTCAAGGGATAATTCCTTCAAATGATAGGGTGATGCTCTAGTTATGGAAGCAACAGCAAGGTTGCGAGTCGTGATGATGATCTTACTCCCCTTAGCCCCCGCTTCAAATGGCTTTAAGAGGGCAGTCCATTTTTCATATTTCTCATTCCATATATCATCTAAAACCACAAGAAACTTCTTCCCAGATAGATTGCCCTTCAACTTAACTTGAAGCCCGTTAAGATCTTCACCCTGGCATGACAACCCAGCGATTGACCGCAAAATAGCTTTTGTTATGTGAAGAACATCAAAAACATCTGACACACAAACCCACGCTCTCTTCTCGAAACAGCTATATACTTTGACATCATTATACAACCGTTGAGCCAAGGCCGTTTTTCCAACACCACTCATCCCAACTATGGGGATCATGCTCAACACGGCATCAGAATTTTCAACTTCACTAATCAATAGTTTGAGTATTTGTGCTTCTTCCTTCTCTCTACCATAAAACTGAGGCTCTGGCAAAGAAGTGGTTAGATCCCTTTTGTTTGTGTAGTTGGATCTGTCCACAACATTCTCTCTTAAGCTTAGAGGAGCCTTCCCAGTGACAATCACTTTCAACCTGCCACTAATCTCCTGTACCTTGGTTTCAAACATGAGCAAGCGAAGGTTTGGATTCGATCCAAAGAATTTATCTCGGCCAAAGAAAGAGAACTTCCATTTTTCCAGACCTTTGCTTGTGTTGGATTTTGCCTCCAACTTAACCTGAGCGACTTTGATCACTAACTCATCAATCAAGTCTTCCATATCGTAGGCCAAGTCCCTAACATCATCTAGCCACAACTTCACTAGAGGGTTACCGCTGAGTTGCTTGTCTTCTGCATCAGTCAGCACTGCATTGATTATGCCCAGCATCTCATTCCACTCCTTGAGGAGAGAAGTGTTAATTCCTTCATGTTGTGCATAGACTAATGTGAGAGAAGTCAACTTGTGGAATAGGACTGAAAAGAAGGAACCCATAAAGGAACCCAAAACAATCTCTCCAATGGTCATGGTTGAATTAGTCACTGTAGAGAACAACAAAGGTGTTATGTTGGAGCGAGGTAAAAATGAGTCAATGGAGAGAGAAAACTATGAAGTCGAGGAAGATGAACACATTCATTTACCAAAAAGAACATAAAAAAGACCAAGACTTTCGAGAAATGTACACCAAAGGTTAGACAAATCAAAATAAAATAGCTTTTGTCCACGGGTGCTTGTTTCGTCAATTGTTCGTCAATTGTCCTTCCTTTTTCTTCATATCAAGACTTTTCTTGTGGGCATCCAAAACAGAGGATAATTTCTATATACGACCAACTTAGAGCACACGCCTATGTTTGTCAAAAACTTCAGTGCATATTAGTGTTTTGTTGACATTTTTCGCATCCATATGTTGTTAATATCCTTGAAATTTCAATGCTTTTTTTTTTTTTTTTTGCTTTATTGGTGAGTATGCGATCAATATAGGCCTTTACATAAGATATAAGAAGATTACCAATTCCTCCTTCAATGAGGATGACCATGTGGAGACATCAAAGACGTTTGTTTTTTTTTTTTTTTTTTTTGGGGGGGAGGGGAATCAAACCACCGTATGCTTTAGGTTGGGAAGTTCTAGATGCATCAATTTGGGGATGAAAAAGAGAGCAAAAAGATAGATATTACTTACCTGTTCCGAGTAGACTTCCTGGAGCAGACTAGTGAATGTGATTATATCAATTACAACAATCCAACAAGCACGATCTCTAGGTTCGAACGAGTAGGAGGAGAACACTATTGAGCACAAGCTCTAGCTTCGAATGAGCAGGAGGAGAACACTATTGAGCCGAGAGGTGAGCATAGGTCATGGTGAAGCCAAGTGATAATGAATTAACGGAGAGAGAAAACTATAAACCATAAACTCAAGAAGACCGTGGGCTTCACCTACCAAAAGTTTCAATAAAGGAGAAGACCTTCAATGATGCTTTCTATCCACAAGTGCTTTGTTCATGTAAATAAACCATAAAACTCAAGAAGACCGTGACTTGACTTGACTGGACTGTATGTTATGACTAGATAGTGAAGCAAAAGCGAAAGAGAGCAAATGAAAAGGACAAGGCCTTTGCAGGATGCAAATTAATTCTTTTTCACTTCTCACTCCTCCTGGTACAAGCTGATATTCCCCCATCCGAGGTCACTAGTATAACCCACTAGCAATGATAGTGCCTGCATCTTGCCTTGTCCATGACAGGAGCTCTAATGTAGCCCGCATTGAAGACCAACTCTCTCGACCAAGAAGATCGGCCCGCATTCAAGCTCAATGAAACCGAGGAGCCGTATTGATATCTTGAGTCCATCCCGGAAGTTTGAAAGAAGACACCTTGGGAGCCATGAAGACTTTATGCTTTTACTAGTTTCTAGTTCCTAAGCTCTTTATTATTTTTCTAGTTTCTAGTTTCTAGTTCCTAAGCTCTTTAATGCTTTCAAGTTTCTATGCTCTCTCTTTATTTCTTTGACGATATGAGCCATCCAATTCTTTGTAGAGGACATACGACTTTTGATAAATGAAAGACTTTGCTTTGAAGCAAGTATCGTGAACCTTATAGAGTTCATATCCTTGAAAACCTAGAAGAGTTTTCACACCATCCTTGAAGAGTCGGAGCTTTTCGAAACCTGCATCCTTGAAGAGTTGCATTCATCGATCTAGAAGAATCGGTGCCCCCTCAACTTCCTTGGAGGCCTAGAAGAGCAACCAACGAAGTTTCTATCTTTTCTTATTCTGTTCGTTAATTACAACCCAGATTCGACCATCCTACAGTGCTTATTTCAGAAAACTCAAAACAGAGAAATTGTAGATCCAGAAGTCTTTGTTCATTTGGCTTTGGAATCAGGTTGATCCGATCTGTATCGACAAAGATACGACTGTTCTCCTGAGCTTGCGCAGTGCTGAAATTTCTGTCTGTCCTGTTTCCCGTGCATGAGTCACTCTCCCGATCCTACTGTTTGAGAAAGCCTACCCTTGGCTTGCATCAAGCTCCAGCAGCTTGGCGAGGTTATAGTGATAGGACTTGCCTACCCTAGATAAATGGTTTCAAGTGGTACTGGATGAATGGCCTTCTCACAATCTTAAATAGAAATTCATTGTGGCAAAAGTGAGGCTTTCATGATCACTTAACAGACCGACAGAGCATAGTCTACCTGATTGCTCGTCTCTGTCTTCCTTGATAACAGAGAAAAAGAAAATGCGCTTTGAGATGGTGTGGCAATTTAAATAGAAGAAGAATATAAACTATGAACTTTGACTAGGAAGTCAGGTTTAAACAAATTATAGTCTGCAGGGTTCATTCAAATTTAGTTGTCACATTCACCAACTTGAAAACACTTGTTTTAAATCCTATTGTGTGCATCTTTACAGTAGCTGCTGTTGTTGGAAGTAAGAAAGATTCTCCTCCGACCAAAAAAAGAAAAAAAAGAAAGAAAGATTCTCTGTTTGACTTTGAATATAGACCTCGATGATTGACATCATGATATAGATGAATCTTTTGAAGTGTGTCACCAAAAAAAAGAAAAACAAGAAATAGTTTTGAGCATATCGGTACACCTACCAAAATAAATAGCCTTTTGTCTTCTTTTGTCAAGTTGCAGAAGATATGCATAAGCACATCATTTGCCTACCTCAACAGCATTTGCATTTGATCCTCCTTAGAGATTTTGCCAAATAAAGATGACAGTGTGATATTCTGCAAAACAAGCACAGTTGAGAGAATTTAAGTCACGAGGCTAGGACATTAAAAAAAAAGATCTTTGAAAGAGAAAACATAACAAGCGCTGAAATTTCAGAAAAGATCATTGACAGTGGGATATTCTACAAAACAAGCACAGTTGAGAGAATTCAAGTCAATGGGCTAGGGCACTAAAAAAAAGATCTTTAGAAGAGAAAACACGACAAACACTGAAATTTTAGAAAAAATATCAATATAAGAGCAACAATTCTTCATGATTCTCATGCAAAGCATAGTGCATTTCCATTAGTGGATAGATAAGCAATAGTTGGGTAACAAAGTTCAAGATATATCATCATCCAGACAGGTACATCCACGCATCACAATTCCAGCACTGTGAGCGAGTACATGCAAGTATTATTTGTTTTGAGGAATAATCACTCGTATGAAACAATGGTGGACTTGCCGAACAACATTAGCATTATAACCGTTTCATTGTGTGCTTCCTTATCAAACAAACCAGAGCAACCCAAAAGTCTAGCTGGTTTGTGGCAAATTATGTGAAGCTTGTCCATGGACAAACATGAACTTCCTAGCATCGAGTTGAGGATTCGTAATAGAAATGGATTTTTGAGCAGCAGTAGTAGCATAACGACAAGTGTGGAAGAAAGAAAGAAGTCCGAACCATTACCTGAAGAATAAAAATTAGACATTGGAGAGAAATCTTCTTATTAAATCCGAACTCAATCAATTACAATGAGTGGGATTTCTTGGATGAGGTGCCAATAGTCGCCGTTGAGTTTTGAGCATTGATCTTTTAGAATTTTTACATTGCATTATACCAAATACTTGAAAGAGGAAGCAAAGCCATCCTCTGGCAAGTACCGGTAACTATAAAAGATAGCTGTTTGAGAGAGGAGAGATTTCTGCGAAGACCACTTGATAATCTTTCCATGTCCCTCATATTTCTTGTAATAGTCTTACATCCTCCACCGTTAATAGTCTTTCCACCGTCCTCATATTTCTCATCCAAAAGTTTGAAACAAGATGAGCAATTAGTCCTAAATAAAATGATCCTTCATGCATAATGAAGAATTGCAAGAGTGATCGAACCGGGATACACACCTAATTGATTGCAACAAAAAATGAACCGGGATACCCTATTGATGATTTTTATTTTTTGATGACTAGAAAATTCCTATGATTATGTTAATTAACAAGTATGGGAGACACTGGCGATGGACACTTATTCGTACGGGCTGGTATTCTACAAATGTGATGTTAGGAGATCAAATGACTTGGTACAGGTTGATAACGCTTGAGAATGATTGCCTACACCTGTTAGTATATCTGGAACACTCGAAATGCAATAACCATTAAACATAAATCACTCCATACTAGAACTGTCACTACACAAATTAGAAATAGCTCTTTTAGACTTTGCAGCCTTTTAAAAATGTAAGAGAGCTAAGTCATGATTGGTGGACGAAAGGCAGGGTCTGTAGAGTAACCTAAGCTAGGTTTTGTGAAGATTAACTGTGACAGGAGCTCTGGCAGCTTGGTGGGGATATAATGACAAGACTTGCCTACCTAAGATAATTGGATTGCGAATGGTATTGTATGACGACGTTCTTGCAATTTTAAATGAAAGTACTTCATGGCAGACGTGAGACTTTTAAGAAAAAGAACTTCCTTGTGCTGGATTCTGCCTCTAACTTGGCCTGAGCGGGTTCCATCTCGAACTCATCGAGCAAGTCTTACATGTCATTGGCCAAATCCCTAAAGTTGTTTAGCCACAGCTTCACCTGATAATTACCGCTCAGTTGCTTTTCCTCTCCATTATCTAGCATTACTTTGATTGTGACAAGCATCCCCTTCCACTCATCAAGGAGGGTGGTGCTGATTCCTTCTCGATGCACATAATTCAATGCCAGAGAACTTAACCTATCAAAAAGGACCTACAAGAAGGAACCCGAAACAACATCTCTAATGGCCATTTTTGAATCAGTCACTAGAAAGAATAACAAATGTTATGATGAAGCAAAGCGATAATGAGTTTATGGAGAGAGAAAACTATGAAGTTTGGGAAGCTCAAGACTCTTACCTATCAAAGGGAAAAAGTACCCAAAAAATGCTTAAACCAATTGCATTGGTATCAAATCAATCCTAAATATTTTCACATTGGTATCAGTTCAGTTCATCTAGCCAATTTTGGAAGTATTGACGTGGACACCGGCCATTCGACCAACGCTAACGTAATAATTTTTTTATTTTTTTTTTTTTTCAAAATTTTTAAATAATTCTTTTATTTTTCTTTTTCCTTTTTCTTTTCTTTTTGCTCTTCTTCCTCGTTGGATCCCCACAGTGGCGAACGAGGCTCTAGTAAGGCCAAAGCAAGGTTGGCCTCACCCGTGGCCCTAGGCAAGGACCACGACCCTCGCTAGTTGCGAGCATAGGCTTCGTGGCCCTTGCCCAATGGTCAACAAGCCTTGTTGGAGCCTCATTGGCCATTGCAGGGATCCAAGGAGGAATGAGAGGGAAAAAGAAGGAAAAGGAAAAGGAACAAATTAATAAAAATTTTGAAAAAAAAAATTATTAAAAAATTACCACGTGAGCGTTGGTCGGATGGTCAATGTTCATATTAGTGTCGACCAGCCAAAATTGGCTAGATGGACAAAATTAATATCAATATGAAAAGGTTTAGGACTGAATTGGTTCAATTGAAATGTTTAGGATTGAATTGGTATCAATATAGTAGGTTTATGACTTTTTTTTGCATTTTCCCCTTATCAAAGAGATCAAACAAAAACCACTGCCCGCAGCGGCTCAGTTGACTTGGACTCTCTCCCCCTCACGAAGGGAAGGAGTTCAAATCCCAGAAGAGTCGTTAAGGATTCTTACCTGAAGTACTGTGGTGGTGAGTCCTGCAATCAGTCCTACAATCACTCCCCCAGGATTTGCCCGCCGGCTGTCGGTTTACGGAGTTTCCTGGGTTATCAAAAAAAAAAAAAAAAGAGATCAAACAAAAACTAAGACTTTCAAGGACGTAAGAGGTTAGACAAATGAAAAGAAAATACTTTTTTATCCACAAGTGCTTGTTTTGTACTATCTAGAGAATATCCCAGCGACTGTGATGGTTTTCCACGGCCAAAGTTTGAAGGAATTTTGTGTAATTTTCTCCTTTTTTTAATGATTTTCTCCAGCTAACGCTCACAATTAAAATTCGGATTTAGGTGTTTGGGGACATCAGTTTTAAATTTCTAATTGGCGGAATCTATGTGCCTTTCGGTAGGCAGGCTCTACAGTAATACATGTCTTTTCAGAGAAGTTGCAGTTTCCTTTCTGGAATTTGTGGGCAATTGTGATTTCTACCTTACCTATTATAATATTTGCTAAGAAAAATTTGTATTCATTTCTTATTGCAAATTCATAATTAAGATTCACGGTTCACATTCAGATTTACAAAAGTTATGTTTTTCACAACTGGATTTGCACAGTGATTGCAAATGTCCAATAAAAAACGAAAAAGAAATTGGTCTCCTAAACATTGGCACCAATAAGTCTCGTAAATTAATGGATTCCTTTTAGCCAAATGAGCTACTTGCTCACCCCGACTCTCTGCATACTTCTCTCCACACCTGCTTTATTTCTTTAATACATTGATGTCATCACGTTTTCCCCGTAAATTTCCAGGTAGGCACAGTCAAAATGATAAAACGTAGAACTATAATCAGCCTGAGGGAAAAGCAAGAATTTAGTTTCCGCGGATCCAAATGCAGTTTTTGAAAATCCTGACATAAATTGTAATTATGCCATACTAAGAAATGCGAATCAAAGCTTTCTATTTCCTTTTGGCACCGAAAATTAAGGGTGCGTTTAGTAATATTTCTATTCCTAGAAACAATTTATTTTCAGAAATAACTTTTTTTTATTTCTATTCTGTGAAATAAATTTTAAATAAAACTACGCATTTAGTAAGCTGTATAAAATTTCTATTCTCGGAATAGAAAAAGAACAAGAATGTGTTTGGTACGACCCATAAGTTTTTTTTTGTGATGTAGAATTTCTTTAAATTTTTTAGTAACTTTTTTGAGATTTTTCTTTTTTTTCTGTTTTTTTCTTTTTTCCTCTCTTTTTCTTCCTCCTCTAGCTAGTCGTCGGGCAACAACAGGCGGTGTGCGACGAGCTTTGGTGGCAGTGGCAACAGTGGGCAACAAGTCTCCACCAACCAATTAGAAGAGAACGAAGAAGAAAAGGAAAAATGAAAAAGAAAAGAAATAAAATGACTTATTTTTACAAATTGTTTCCAAGCACAAGAGAGCAAGAAGCTACTTTTTCTACTTCTTGTTTTGATTCCAAATCTATTCCCATGCCACTTTTCTATTCCGAGGAATAAAAAAATTAACTGACATTACCAAGCGGATTTTTGTTCTTTTTCTATTTCAGAGAACAAAACAATAATAGAACATAAAAATTGGAATGTTGTCATGCAGACCCAGCTTGTTGACAGAAAGCCCGATTATGAGAAATCAAACTTGGATGTTGTCCTCTACTTACTTTTATTATTGCCCTATTTTTCACTTTGAAAGCTAATTAGTTATTAATGTATTCAGGTCATATTTTATTCGAAATAAGTGATCAATTTTATTTGTGAACTTGAATCAAATGGCCCGCAAGAATATTTGGACATAGAAGATATTTGACATGCTTAACCCAAATAAAAAGTAGAATAATGATACGTTGACAATATTTTTGGAAACATGGCTAATGACAAAATGCCCCTTCTGATTTATATATTATGCTCGAGCATGGCTTCTAATTTCTTTTTTATATTTTAAAAAAAAATCAATTATTTGATGAAAAATTTAAGCAAAATCTCAATAGTGATCCTACTTCATGGTTATTTTTTCATAGGGAGTTCAAAATAGGAATGACTGCAAAAAGAATATTAATACAAAACATTGTACATAAGATTTAGACTTAGACAAATACATCTCATTACAAAATCAAATCACGACACACAAATTCCATTGTTTGAAATACAAATATATAAGATTCAAACCTACATAAATACATCTCATACAAAAATTACATCTTGAAAGAAAAATGCAAGTCTCAATGTTACAAGCCGCTCCCTCCTTCAATTCAACATGAGTCGGGCGAGATGGTGTCATCCTCCCCCCTTGCCTCAACTTGAGAATGTTCCTTTGGCATCAGAATTTCCATCAGATAGGATCTGCCAACGACAGTCATCTCTAGATTCTTGTCGGATAACTTTGCCTGTTGTCCCCAATAATTCTACTAGCCCTATTGACGGTCACCTCAGATATAATAGTTAAAGCCAGCAAAGAAGAATATCCTGAGCCATTCGGGGAAAAACAGGGTAATGGGAAGTGCCAGAATACCATTTCCCTTATGTATCAGAAACATACATATACATACATGATGCCTTATTAAGCCCGCTAGTTGAGCCTGAAGTTTTTTGTGAATGTCGATGGAAATGCCAGAATTTTACTTATTATTCCATCCGGCAAACTTTAGTGCTTGGTTTAATGACAAAACTGGACAATGTCTATCAACTGCTTAGTGTAAAGAAACCACAGAGTTTAATTTTTTTTTTTATTGAATAACTTTTTGGTAGTGCATACCTATGGAATAGCAAGAAATATTGCATATTGATTCTTCCATCCAGCTAAATATGGTACTTAGCTAAATTTGGTACCTAGTCTTTTTTTTTAATGGGAAATAAAACCAAATCCTCCCGAATTTTGAGGGTAGTACAGGTTTATCCTAAACTTTCGGTTGTTACACAATACCTCCCCGAACTTTCATTTTATTGTATCTATTAGCCTGACGTTATTTTCTTATGTTAGCATGTGTAACGCATATGACTCATAAGGTGTACAAGTATATATTTCATCTTATTTTTTAAGGAAATATCTCTTGTACCCACAATTGTTATGAAATAAATGAAATATTATATAAATGGGAGAAATTAAATTAAATAATAGAAAAGTATAAGTAGTAGTCATATTATTGAACAAATTTTGATCAATATAGCCACTTTAGTACAACTAAATAAGATATTTAAGAAAAAATACAAACCATATAAAAAGGAAAAGGACTTGATAACAAAAAGATCAAATGATAAAAATTGGTTATTCATTACTTATATTCATAGGCTTAATGTCTTCAACTTTTAAAAGGGAATGAGCAACTGAAATCTAATTTTTTAAAAATAAATTTATTGATGTTCATCTTTTTCATTAATTAACAATTTAGAAATACATAATGAAAATGATTTGTTATTTGCCCTTTTGTCATTTTACAACATTGTGTTTCTTGTTCTTCAATTTCTTATTAATTTTATAAATATTTTCAAAATTTAATAATATTGGGTTAATGCCCTGAAAAACCCTAAACTGATATACCGTGACAAATTTACCCCAAATATTTTTTGACCACCAAAAACCCCAAACTGGTATACATTTGACAAATTTATCCCAAATTGGTACACTTGTGACAAATTTACCTTATGTTAGTTTTCGTTAAATTTTATTATCAAATTATTAAGTTAAATGACACATGACAATTGACTAGTATACAAATTTGGGATTTTACAATATATTTGTTACAGTTTACAATTTTTATGATTTTTTTGTGGTATTAATCAAATTTAGCGAAGGGTATATTTGTCACAAATTTATCAATTTGGGGTGTTTTGCGGTCAAATAAATTAGTTTAGGGTAAATTTGTCACAAATGTACCAGGTTTAGGATTTTTTATGATCAGTTGGAATAAATTTGTCGGTGTGTACCAATTTTGGGTTTTCAGGTATTAACCCTAATAATCTTTGTTGAAGTATTATTAGTGATATTTAATTTTATAACATTAATATTCTAAATAATTAATTTTTCTCCATTCTTTATTTTAAATTTTTTAACCAAAATCATGGATAAAAGAAAGATTTTAATAATAAAAAAATGAGATGAAAGGACACAAATGGAAAAAAAAAAAAAAATCTCAATAAGAAGATGGTGAAATAACAATTGTTTACTCATTATGTACATTTAAAGGCTTAATTAATTTTTTTTTTAAAGTCAATTAACAAGATATTTAAAAAGAGTTATAAAAGGAAATTATTGCTTCAACTCATAAAAGGAAATGATTAACTGAAAAGTAAAGTGATTTTTCTATATTATCTCTTGATCAGTCTTTTTTGTATTAATTACTTACTAAAAGTACGTAATCAGTATTCTCCACTTTTTGTTATTTTCCTTCTTGTTATTCTGGCCTTTTTCCTTTTACTAAATTGTGTTATTTTTTCTTAAAAATATCTTATTATTCCATTAATATCTTCATCTATGTTAATAATTAACATTTATTTTGATAATAAAGTTTCCATCAATTTATTTTCCTAGATTTTTCATTTTTTTATCGGAGTCAAAGACAAAAGAGAGACTTCTATCAAAAAATGAGATAAATATACACATTTACCCCTTAAATGTTTTTACTATAGCACATTGCCAACAAAAAAAAAATGTAACAGTAGTTAACGGCTATAATAAAATAAAAGCTCAAGGATTAACATACAACGATTGAAAGTTTAGGGACAAACACGTATTAGTCCCAACATATAACAATTGAAAGTTTGGGGATAAACTTGTATTAATCCCAAAGTTCGGATAAGTTTTATGTAATTTTCCCTTTTCTAATGGTAATCCATGCTTCAACCGTAACAAACAACACTAATAAAGAAAATGATTAATGCCCCGAAAAATCTCAAATTGATATACTTATGATAAATTTATCCCAAACTAATTTTTTGACCACGAAAAACCTTAAATTAGTATACCTCTAACAAATTTACCCCAAATGACCATAAAAAAAACTCCAGACCGGTACACTTATGACCAATTTAACCCAAATTAATTTGTTCAATTGCTAAAAATCCCAAACCAGTACGTTGGTGACAAATATACGCTCCATTAAAGTGAATTAATACTATAAAAATTTACAAAAATAATATAAATGTGACAAACAGAGAGTAAATCACATGGTGCACCAATCAACTATTACATGTCATCCGATTCAACAATTTAATAGTAAAATTTAACGGAAATTAATAAAATGTATATGTGTCATAACTATATCAATTTAGGAAAAAATTGTCAAAAAATATATCAGTTTGGGATTTTTGATGGTTAAAAACTTAATTTTTGGTAAATTTGTCGCAATGTATATACTTAGTTTGGGGTTTTTTAGGATATTAATCTTAAAGAAAATCTACACAAAGATCTTTGGAGACATAGATTTTAAAATTCCTTTTTGACTACACCTATGCGCCTCTTAACAGGCTCCATCTTTAACATAATTGCAAATCTTCTTTTGGTGCTTTGCAATCAATTCATAAAAATAAAATAATAAAAAATTATTTTAAAAGGGCAAAAGCCATCAAAAAATCAAAATATGCCAACTATGATACATTTATCTTAAACAATTTCCTACGACAAATTTACCTTCCGCCAATGTTGTGTCAATGAGGACCACTAAAAATCTACTTTCATTGATCTCGGAAAAACAAATGTTGTTGACATGACACTCATGTGGCTTAAGTGAAATAACAAATGGCATTAGTTTGGATGAAAAATTATCTAATGAAACCTTGATGGAGGTAAACATGTCACATAGTTACAAGTTTGGGTTTTTTTATATCAAAAGAAAAAGTTTATAGTAAATATGTTATAGTATGCATAATTTGAGACTTTTGATCGCCACAATTAATGGACATCATCTGATTTTTAATAGTCGAATAGTTGTTTTGAGGACCATTCCAAATCCCCATATATCATCTACTTTTTTTTTTGTCAGAATTTGAATCTATTGTTTGTTTCGATACACCTCGATATCCGATAATCAAAGCATCAACGTTTACAAGCATAAAGGTGTACATAAGGTTTTAAGACTTGAAATAAAATCTGAAACATAGTTTAGGCATCCTAATAATATATGCAATTGCATTTTTGCTTTAATTTCACCAGGAAAGTTATTTGCGAATTCTATGGTTATTAATAGGTTCAATAGTTGTTTGACATATATCAAGTCCTAAAAGCCTTACTTTAGTTTGCATATTTCATATTTGGTGCTAAAAATACTAATCTATTATTCCAAATAATAATAATAATATAAAATAGTGAAATACTTAAAATGCTTCTATAGATTTTGCAAATATTAATATATCATCTATATATACTATTGAAATACATAGTTTTCAAGTATATCATTATCATATTTGGAAATTCTAAAGGGGCATTTTTTTAAAATCATAAGGCATTACATTTCATTCATATAACCAAACGAAGTAGTGAAGGCTGTTTCATATATGAATTCTGAATCCTGCTTCGAGCTAACTGGGCCTTGGATTCAAGCGAGGGGGGCTGTGTCAGAGCCCAATCAAACCAGTAAATCAACAACTGCAAAAGAAGAGGTCAAGATAGTGTTATTGTGCAGCTCTTGAACTATCAAATAATTGAGATTTGCGGAAGCTTCTTCTTGGGTATTTTCAGCCACAGCTTTTGTTCCACCAGAAGAAGATGAATACATCATTCGTGTGGATTGGCTTTTGTGGAAAATAAAAACATGGACGACCGTAATAAAAGCTGTAGTTGGACTCAAAGTGCAGGGGGCTCTTTTGCGAAAGAGGAGAGGGCGCTGGGCCGAGCCTTGGCCTTGTGATTTTCGCCTCAAGTTTTGTTTCCGACGAGGAAGGAAGAGGTTAATCACTCGATGCTCTGTAACGAGAAACAACAATTCAGCCGCTCACGGTGATCGGAGGTAAGCATCTACTGCGAACTGAGACATCAGTAGTCCAGCCTCCTTCGATAACTTGGAGGACTGCGTGTGAATTCTTGCTGTTTTCTTGAGTTTTTTTAATCATGTCCACCGCGTGTGTTCTGTTACGTGAACGTTGTTTTACTCGGAAGCAATATGTACGATGAACTCGTCTGTAGCATTGCAAACCCATAGTACAAGTACAAATGGAACATTTTTTTTTTCTTTTCGGTTTGATTTAGTTTGGTTAAACGATCCATGAGTTTATTCTTGATCCTTATTTGTGTGAAAAATGGATGTATAACAAGTAGTTTATTGATTTTAATCTTAGAAGTAAAGTAGAGTGTGTAGTTCAAATTGCTCCAGACGGTAACAAATATCTTAATACATTAGACGGGACTTTGCGTCAACTCATTAGAGATAACTCTACAGTTCGAGCAAGCATTATCGGTGAACGGCAATCAAGATAGTTAGGTAAAAACTAGTCTTCAAGATGAGAAGACGAGATACGGGCTAGTCCACCGAATGCTCAACCTTAGAGATGTGCATGCTACCATGATCGCTCGTTTCCATCTTCATTCATGTCATCTCTATCACTCTCCCTCAAATCTCAATTGTCTCTCATTCGAACAAACGTTTTTTGCATTTTCCCCAAAATCCTTGCCAAACACAACCACCCCCTTCTAAAGTCTGGCACGCAGGAGCTACCAAAACATTCGTTTGACTTTCAACATTGTAGAACCAACCCGGCAAGAAGTTGACCAAGTGGACCCCGATAGGACAAACTCTACTACGGTATTATGACCATCGTATTGGCCCAAGCACGGCATAGCCCATCCCCTTCCAAGGACACCCGTGCACGGCCTCTCTGTGTGAGGAGCCGTGCTAAGGAGGGCTATGACCCAGTTGGGCCTAGGCCATTCCCTTGGGCCCAAACAGGGAAACGACCCCAATTTTTTTCTAAGATCCCATTCACATTTAAAGAATGATTAACATCACGAAAAATCTAAAACTGGTATACATGCGATAAATCTATACCAAACTAATTTTTTTTATTATCAATAACTACAAACTAGTGCATTTATAATAAATTTGTGAAAAATTTACTCTCTGTCAGTTTCCATTAAATTGGATTAATATCACAGAAAATCATAAAACTAGTACAACTATGATGAATAAAAGGTAAAATCCTAGATCGGTACACTCATCAATTGCCATGTGTCATCCGACCCGGCAATTTCACAATAAAATTTAATAGAAACTAACGATGGTAAATTTGTCACAGGTATACTAATTTAAGGTTTTTTGTGGTGAAAAAATTAGTTTGTTATAAATTTGTCACAAGTGCACTAATTTTGATTTTTTCATAACATTAACCCTTTAAGAAAAACGAAATGAATGTGACAGAATGTGATCGTTTGACCACACCGAATAAAACAATTCCTACAACTTTAATTCTCCCTTCATCATCGCCTCCAACCATTTCTCATTACTTATCACTCTCTTACAATTCCTAAAAAAATCTCGAATTCTAGATACGACGTTTCAAATTTCCGAGTATGCAACAGACCCAACCCGGCTACATTATCCAACTCAATTCCCAGACCCAGACCTCCGACTACGAGGGGTAGCCTACTCCAACCAATACTGGGTAGTCTTCGTGTTGGAAGGTCAAAGATTTGGCGAATGTTCAGCATCGAGGTCCTCCCCAGTGGCGAGAAGAAGGCCATTTACATGGCGTGGGGTGTGAAATTACCTGCAAAATCTAGTGGCTACACAGGCCACATGAAGAGGTGCTAAGAGAATTATCTCCCAGAAATGGCCAAGCCCAAGGGGAGGTCCACCGCCGTTGCAACAGGCCACGATAGTAGTCCGTTCAAGTACAACAATGCTCAGGCTCAATGCCCAAATGAACAGTATAGACTCCAGGCCGAGGTACCATTTGGGCGCACCCAAGATCCAGGGGTCGTTGAGTTCGTCAAGTGGCGTTCGGTCAAATTACAAATGCATTACAAGGACCACGAATACTAGGAAATACAAGGGTCTATACAAGGAGAAATGAGCAAAGTCGGTGCAGCTGCTATCCATAGATAACTTTTGAGTGTCATTGACTTCAAACTTGGGGACTAACCTGAAGGACTGTGGCTATTGTCGTGTGCTAGAAAGGGCCATATTAGTTACTACATCACCGAACTCTGTTGTTTAAGCATCCACATCGCCACAAATCACAAAATATTTGTGTGAAAATTATGAGATCAGTGAAAGACTTTGGCATTAGGGAGAAAGCATTTTCCATTACTTAGAATAAAGCCTATGTAACAATGTGATTGCAAGGAACATGGTCGTCGAGATGTGGCTAATTTGCAATGGCCAGTTCTTCCATGTATGTTGCATAGTGTGGTGTTACCAATTTTTGCGCACAACATAGTCTTAGAGTCTTAAAGATTTTTATGATTCTTCTGTAAGTCGTATAAGCTGGTGGGTTCGCTACCTAGGTTTTGCCCCCTTTAAGGGTTCAAGATATGGAGACGATGTGCACGGAATGTGGGAGGGAGCTCCAAAAAAGCTCCCTCAGATGTCAAAATTAGGTGGAATTCCACCTATCTGATGTTGCAGAAGGCCTGCGATTAGATGGATGTGTTGACCTCGTTTTCCTTCCATTATCACAGGTTGATTGAAGGGTTGCCAAACTATTCAAGCACTTCCTGGAGGTGTTCAACGACGCCACAGAGGTGAGCGACTATCCATCGACCAATTGAGTTTTATCTTTCCTCTTCTCGATTTTGTAGGAATGATTAGCTAAAGAACGTGACGCCTTTTTTGGTCCCGTCATTATTGTCATTAAGAAAAACTGCTCAAGTACCTCGAGGAAATTCATCCTCTTTTGTATGGCATCTACGTGTTCGGATCCGAGATTCAAGATAGAGGGACTAGTAATTCGGGACTCGTAACTCTATCAATGTTCAAGAAATACTGGCCATGGTGTGAAGCTGACTGGACAATCACTACTTGCACGATATAACGAGAATTCGGGACTCGTAATTCCGTCAATGTTGAAGAATACTGGCCATGGTGTGAAGCCGGCTGGACAATCACTAGGGATACGTTGCAAGCAATTCTGCCCCACGAACTGAGACACCATCCTCATCGAGCAAAGAAGAACCCAAAAAAAAAAACAAAAAAACAAAAACAAAACAAAAAGAGTTTGGAATCTCATACAGAAAAGAGAGCGGTTCAAACGAGTTCCTCTGGCTCTTCTAAGTCCATGATGGATAATGATGACTCGGGTGACATTGAGAAAGTTAGCCGTGAGAACGTTGATGTGCTAATCGAGGACAACAATCAAGGTTGTCCGACAAGAATCTGGAGATGACCACCTTAGGTAAATCTTAGTTGATGGAAATAGTGAAGCCAGAGAAGAGTACTTGAGTTGGAGGCAGCACAAGAGGATGACAATATCTGATCTAATTTATAGTGATAGAGAGAGCAGTCCGCGACATTTAAATTTGTATTTCTCTCTTCATAATGTAATATTATATAAAATGTATTTCTCTAAGTAAGAGCCTTATGTAATTTTATTATAACCGATGCAATTTGTGTGCTGTGGTTTGATTTCTAATGAGATGTTTTTGTCTAAGACAGAATCTTACCTATTACATTTTGCTTATTGTTATTGTTGTTGCTGCTGCCGATGCTGCCATTTTTTTCCTACAATAATCCTTACTCCCCATAAAACATAATCATGAAGTTTAATTTCGGGGATTCAACTTCCACGCTTTATAAAGAGATAGAGTGAAAATCTTAAAGATAAGAGTTATAATATGACAGAAAAAAAAATGCATTGATTAACTAAATGTACTTTTCATTATTTTACAAATTATAAAAGATTAAATTAAAAACCAGGCCCAAGCATAATATGCCCTAGCTTGGCATGAGGGCTGGCAGGGCCCGTCATTGCCATGGGCAATGCCGGCTTGGACACAGGATTTCCTTCGACGTACTAGGGGCACATAAAAATGTCGGACCTCGCGGCAAGGCCCATAGCCATTGCTAATTATGACTCTTATAAAGCAAGACATTTTCTTTAAATTTTTCTGTGGGTGCAATGAAAAGTGGGGGCACTCAATTAGATTCGACCAAACATGCCTCAAAGGATGCTGAGATCCTGCGTGTCTTCAACTCGTGAAGGTTGGTTCATAGGAAGGGAAGATTCAAGGCATAGAATACACGTCTGATTGGATGGGCAGATGCTGAGAATTTGTGGCGTTGCGGTTCTTCCTTCAACAGCAACAACATCAATGGCATCAGTGGATCTAATTCTCGTTCAACCCAAAAAGGTAGTGACAGAGAAACACCGTACCTGGTCGCCTCATGACGTGGCTTCACAAGGACCACAAAGAGACATTTCTTATGTTTCCTTTTCTTTCTTTTCATTAACTCAATTGGTTAAAAAAAAAAAAAAGGCCCAAGAGAAGCTTCTTACAATGAACTCACTTTTTTTCTCCGTACAAATGTTTGCTTCTCGAAATTGTCGCTCCGTTCACTTTATATTTCGGCTAATCTTTTTTACTTTTATGAGTCAAGGACACCATTTCCTCTTCTTCTTTTTTTATGAGTCAACCCACTTTTTTATTTCGGCTCTTCATGGGTTTATATTGTTGCACAATTAAGCATTTAGATGTTATACCAATTTTTGTAATTTCAACTTTTTATTATTATTGAGGTGTGTTCACTTTCTAATTTTGTTACTTTTCCATATCATTATTTACAGGAATTCCTCTTTTACCCTTGATTTTTTAAATAAAAATAAAAATATAAAGAATTCAAAGAAAATATAATTAACTAAAATATAATTATTAGAAAAATGAATATCATTGATAAATTTTTAAATAAAATTATAACTAGGTTAACATATTAATAGAATTAATAAATATTTAAGAAAAAGAACTATGATCTAGTAAAAAGGAAAAATGCCTCAACAACAAAAAAGTTCAAATAACAAAGAGTTGGATACTCATTGCGTAATTTTAAATCGTTAATTAATGCAAAAAATGACTTAATCACTACAAAACATTTAAAAAAATCACTTATTGGTTAATCATTTGCTTTAATGAGTTGAGGTTATCATTTTCTTTTATTACTTTTTTCTTAAAATGTTTAGTCAATCAATTTTAGTTACATCAATTTAATCCTTAAATATCACAATGACTAACCAAATCTTGTCGTTTCACCTTTTTCATTAACGCCTTTAAATTTTTTTCTTAAAATATCTTCTTCTTTTTTAATTTCGTTAATGTTGCCATAATCAGGTTTTGTTTCATATGACTATTGATATTTATTTTTCTATAATTAATGTTTAGTTAATCTATTTTCTGCCGTTTTCTATATATTTCAATTATGTATAGCATTATGGGTAAGTGAGAGATTTCCTTCTAAATATGAATGAACTATATACTTGTATCTCTTACAGATCGTGTGCATTGACATACCGATACATATGAAATAATGTAGGTTAATAATAAAATGAAAGTTATGGGCACTTGAAAGTTTATGGGTAAATGTATCCTACCCTCAAAATTCAACAAGAGTTTGTGTAATTTCTCCTAAAAGAAAAGACATAACCGAAAACCAAATTCGACTGGATGGAATAATTATTATGTAATATTCTCGTCCTTCAAAAATGTATGCACTACAAAAACATCAGGCTCTATCGTGGAGAAATATTCAATGAGAACAATTAGACATTGTGGCTTGTATCTAAACACACAAGGAGTTGATAGACATTATCCAGCTATTGTCATTGAACTAAACAAGAAAGTTTGCTAGATGGAATAATAAGATATATTTTGGCTCTTTCCATCGATGTGCACTAAAAAGACATCAGTCTCTACCAAAAAGTTTATTAAATAAAAGAACATTAAAGCTAGTGACTCATCTAGGGGGCATAATGAGGAATATATATATTATGCATGTTTAAACGTATGTACATATGTCATGTATATGTCTGGTATGCCAGGGAATTGATGGACATTATCCAGCTATTTTACCCATTTATATTAGAGATTGATGGATGGATGATTCCCAAAGATTCAATGATTGGCCAGAGAATGTTTTGTGGAGCTCTTTCGGTCTTTGGATTTTACACATAAGCAGTACGCCGCCAAATAGGACAAGTGTAAATAGCGTGGCAGACTTCATTGCCATGTCCCTAAATCCTTTTATCTCTAAAAGTGAAAAGAAAAGGAAAAAAGAAAAGAAAAAAAAAAGCACAACGGGTGATGCACCTTCCCGTTGTCTTATTGGAACCCACTAATCAATGAGTGACCAGCATAATTGATGAAGCCACATCCACATTGTTAATTATCATATGAAATGTGAAAGGAGCCATCAAATTAATTCAATCCACAAGAATTAGGAAGAAGCCGTTTCAAGTTCCGTATAAATTTAATCTGGATTTTAGAACCTATCCGCTAGAACAGATTCCTTAATTTTTGAAACCTGGAACTTGAAACTTTCCCCATTATAGGTTCCAAAATCAGTTTCAAGTTCTATATAGGTTCTACCTGTATTATTAATTGAATTATTACAATAAATCATTACTTTTAATGACCATCACTTACTGTTATAATTTACTAACCACAACTTATATTTACACATACCAAGTATTTGAAACATTAACAAAATAAAAGCCACGGTCATAAAATAAAAGCTTAGATTAGTAGTTCTAAATTATACAATCATTATTGAACGTCATGGAATATTTTAGGACCGCATGAAAAAATAGACAAAAAAAAACATAAAAACCTGTTTCGGGTTTTAAGTTTCAAGTTTTACCTATCTAAAATTTAGAATGTACCTATCGAAATAGGCTTTCCCAATTTTGAAATTTAGAATCTAACACATCACCAGTCAAAAACCATGCTCCTCTTAACAAGAGTCATATTGCCTTCGATATGCTTTTTTTCCCTTCTCGACACATGACAACATCAATGCAACATCAACGTGACGAAATTAATTCCAATGGATTCTTTTTACTCTACATAGCATTCTCTAAATTGGAAACCACTCAGCCCTTATTTAGTATACAGTTTTTAGGACAAATAATAAATGTTGGGGGGGTCGATTTTTTTTTTTTTTTTTTGGTCGTCTCTACTCTATTCCTACTCTACACTCACTCGCAAACTCGCGCCCGCCTTGCGGGCGTGGGAGCCGCAACCCACTCGAAACTTACGCGTCCCTATCCCCATCCCCCCTAAGAAGGTGGGGATTTGAACCCCTCACCTCCCCCTTCCATGTTGGAGGGGTCGATGGTTAAATATGGAAAAGCAGCCGCGAGTTATTTTTGCCAGCAATGGTGAGTTAAAAGGTGTTTCTGTTCGTGGGCTGCAAAAGGCAGGTAATTTCGTTGGGGGGGAAGGCCTCGACAGCCGGGAGCCAAACGTTGTCCTGGCCTCCCCAACATTCCCTCGATTTCTTCCTTTCTTGGATGCTCTCGCCATCATTATATTCCCCGAAAGCCAATGAAATCATTAAATAAATGAAAGTGAGAACCACCTTGCTCTAGGAGAGCACAATCTCTCTCTCTCTCTCTCTTTCTTTCTTTCTCTCTCTACTGTGTCTTTTCTGTTCTCCTCTTTCGTTCGTCTGCTTAAATTTGGGCATTGCCTGCCACAAATTTCTCCCTCTCTCTCTCTCTCTCTCATCTGCCTGCCTTAAATTTTCCATCTTTTGGCCTCCATTTCGTTCTTCTTGTTCTGGTTTCATCTGGGTCTGGGGCTGGTTCAGGAGCTGATGAGAAATGAAGCCATGACGTGAACGGGTCTGGTCCTCTCGTCGTGGCTTCGAACTCTCGACGGCTTTTCTTGACCCCCGCCCGCCGACCCTTTTGCCTTCCCGATTCCTCCTCCGCGGACAGGTTCAAAGTCAACTTTTCCGTCTCCGTTTCTCCCCCGTTCGTTGGATTGTTTCATTCGCGGTCGTGCTTCTGATGGGTCGCGCACGCGTGTCCGTTCAGGCTTCGATCTCAGCGGTGTTCGGTCGCGTTTAAAGGTCGAATTTTTTTTTTCCGTTTTGCTGCCGTGGGGGGAAGAATTGTGGGTCTCTGGTCTCGATCGCGTGCGGGTTGGATCGTCGGTCTCTTTCGACGTGTTTACTTTTCATTTCGTGTCGGTTTTTCTTGATAAATACTGTTCATATTCGATGGAATTCTAGTCCGTGTAAAACTGGTGAGGATCAGAGGCTGCAGGCTGCGAAAAGTCAAATTATATTTTTTTTTTTCGGTGCTGCGGGGAAGATTCCGAAGAATGTTGTTTCGGATCGTTGCGTCGTCAATTTTGGAGGGAGTTAATTATAAAATTAAGAATCGAGAATCGAGAATCAGAATCAGCATACGAATAGGAATACAATTAGGACCCGGAGTTTCTGTCTTTCTGCTATAAGTTGCTGTCTCATTTCGTCCCGGTTCTTTGCTCTTTTTTTAACTCGAGTAATTTTATCTGAAATTCAGCTGGTGTTTGATTTCTGAAAATCTCCGTGTTGGTGAAGATCCTTGGATTTTTGGAGGATCTTGATTTCAAAATTCGATCTTTATAAACGGTTTTCGACCGTTTTTGGTGGAAACACGTTTCTGGGTTAGAGCTTCTGGGTATTGAGAGGCTCAGTCGGCGATGGATTCCGCGAAAACAGCTGATTCTGGCGGAGCGAGAACACCGGAGATGCCGGGTTCAAAGATTAAGGGCTCCGGGAATTTGAGCAGCAAGGACATGTTTTTGAGGGCTGACAAGTTCGATCTGAGGAGTCTGGACATTCAATTGGAGAAGCATCTGAGCAGGGTCTGGTCTAGAAGCGTCATGGAGAACCAGAGGCCTAAAGAAGAGTGGGAGATTGATTTGTCCAAATTGAATATCAGATATGTTGTGGCTCAGGGTACTTATGGCACTGTGTACAGGGGCACGTATGATGATAAAGATGTTGCAGGTACATCATCATCATAATCAGTTCGTCATCAGTCCATCACCTTCTTTCACTCATTAATCAATGCTTTGATGCACCTATTTCATGGCCACAAAATTTTCCCAGCTGTATAGAATGTGAGATTGAATCATGGATTGTAGAGTCTTATCTCGGCATGGCAGTTGCGTGATTTACAAGTTGCAATGACAGTATTATAAGTGTGTAATTGCAGTGTCCGTTGTCTATTTTGATTTGTGACATCAAATAGTTTCTTGCATTTGGTTAACTGTTCTTCCACATGCCATCTTGATATGGTATCATCTTGTGATCGATTAATGATCTCGTTTTGGGTTTACGGTAATAGATTGACAAGCCAATAAAACTTGATCGATAGGTACTATGTCAGCACCATATGTGTTTATAGTGATTAAAAGGCAGACCTTCCTATGCTTGAGCTGCTTTCTATACTTTGATGCCTCTTGTGTGTTGTGCTGGAGTTCTGCGTTATTTTGAGCTATGGTGATTGATTTAAGTATTATATGATCATATGAGTCCTTTTCCCTTACCACTATGCCGTTTTGGGTGTCATAGTGAAGTTGTTGGACTGGGGCGAGGATGGTCTTAACACAGCAGCTGAAACTTCTGCCTTGCGGGCATCGTTTCAGCAAGAGGTTGCTGTTTGGCACAAGCTTGACCATGCTAATGTGACAAAAGTACATAACTCTTAGCCTTTTACCTTGTATCTTTCATTTTACCAAATAATTCTGGTGACATCAGACTGAATGAAGAGATGATGTTGCAAAGGCCTATGTTTCACATACCTGTTTTCCATGATACATTTGAAAATCTAATCTGTTCTGTTGCTTTAAATGATTGTAATAATTGCTACATTGGATGCAGTTTGTTGGAGCTTCTATGGGAACTGCGAATCTTAAAATCCCCACAAAGCCCGGTTCTGGTGAAGCTTCTGAATCTCATCCAACTAGAGCATGTTGTGTTGTTGTGGAGTATCTACAAGGAGGGACTCTAAAACAATTCCTGATACGGAACAGCCGCAAGAAACTTCCCTTCAAGGATGTCATCCAGCTGGCTTTAGATCTCTCAAGAGGGTGAGTGTTGGCATTCTTTTTCATCCTTCATGCTTCAAAAACATCAAAATAGAGGTCTCTCCAAGGGCTGACTATTAACATTCTTTCCCATCAAACCTTGCTTGGACCATCTTTAAAAAAGGGACTCTTGAGAAATGAGTTTATAAAAATGCTGTTTTGCAGTTTGAGCTATCTTCATTCAAAGAAGATTGTGCATCGAGATGTTAAGACAGAAAACATGTTGCTAGATTCTAGAAGGAATCTGAAAATCGCTGATTTTGGAGTTGCACGTGTCGAAGCTCAAAATCCAGGAGATATGACCGGTGAAACTGGCACCCTTGGTTATATGGCTCCTGAGGTATTTACTTCATCAAATTTTGTTGAAACTTTACAAGACAACTATCATTGCACTTGGCATTGCTGACATAAAACTTATCAATGAGTGATATGTTATACCTGTTGTAGGTTCTTGATGGCAAGCCATATAATCGAAGTTGTGATGTCTACAGCTTTGGCATATGTTTATGGGAAATTTACTGTTGTGATATGCCATATCCGAATCTAAGTTTCGCCGATGTCTCATCTGCAGTGGTTTTGCAGGTTGGTTCTTTAGAATTTCAACATTTGCACTCTTTCTTTGTGTTCAATATGTGTGTGTGTGTGTGTGTGTGTGTGTGTGTTGACAAGTGAAATCTTTCGGATAAGCTGTTTAGCCGTCATTTGATTTTGTGGTTTGAGCTCAGCATCGTACATAAAATGGCAAGTCTTTTAGTTTCTGTGCATTTTAATTCAATCCACAACATATGACTTATTTTGCTTTCGGTTTTGTGTCTAATAGAACTTGCGACCTGAAATTCCTCGATGCTGCCCTGGCGCTCTGGCAAACATCATGCGCAGATGTTGGGATGCAAACCCAGACAAACGTCTGGAAATGGATGAGGTGGTCCATTTGTTGGAGGCAATCGACACCAGCAAAGGCGGAGGGATGATTCCCGATGATCAGGCTCGCAGCGGTTGCTTCTGTTTCCGTCCAGTTCGTGGTCCTTGATTTTTTTTCCGCCCTTCAATTTCAGAGAATTGAAAAAGGAGGAGTTGTGAAAGATGCCATTCTCTTTTTTGTGTTGATTAGGTCATTACTACATATCTATTTGTAGTTCAGTTAGGTCGAAAGGGGATTGATCAGTAGTGCTTTTTAGAGAGCTAAAGCTGGGTTAAGCTTTATTGCTCTTTCCTATTTAGGTTATTTAATGGAGTGAATCATTCTTCTAGTCCCTTGGAAAATGCTTTCTTCTTGCTTAGATTCTAAGCTAAACAACAGGGTTATTCTTGTTCATTTTGTGTCAATCTTATTTTGTTGTATAAAGATAGCTTGTTGTGTTATATAGAGGCCGACAGGCATATGCAGCCTTGCTGGTAAGGGGATTGGGGTGGGGCCGGAGAGTATCAGATCCAGGGTTTGATCCTCACGAGCACTAAACATATATCTACATAAAAGAGAGGGGTGGGACCAAAAAAATTATTTAGAGGAACTTTTCTCGAGGTTAACTCGATAAATTCTATGAAGGGGGCTGCTATGGTGCAGCAGCAATACCAATAAGTAAAATGGAGTTCAAGCGGCCATGAGCGGAAGAGCAGGCGAAACTGGCATATACTTACTTGGCGGATGAAGGGCTTGTTTAGGTTTAGGATGCAAATTGATTCAATGGAGAATCTCTTTATGACATCTGGTGAGACCAGAATGACATGAACCCGACGCTGAATATGACTTACTCGTTCGATCTAGCGATCTTCCGAAACCGAATCCCTCAGCACGGACATCTGACAGTGAGCTAGAATGGCTTAACTTCGTATGTACAAATTTCAATCTCATTGAAATCAATTCGTGTTGTTTGTCCTGTTTGGGGAAATTCTGGAGTGTGCAAATTTGTTCTGCATCTTCGAATTCCACAGTTTGCGAACATGTGAGGGGCGGATATGTAAGGAAGTACCCCCAACTGGGTCACTAGGCAAATAGCAGTCTTCCCTTGAGATCCTCCTGCTCAAAGAAACGATTCCTTAATCACAGAATTTCTCTTGAAATGATAAAAGTGAAAACTAGAGATTAGCGGTTCTAAATTCCGAACATGTTTTATATGAAATTTAAAACCTATTCGCTGAAACAAGTTTTTCATTTTTTGGAACCTAGAATATATTATACATATCCTGAAATCTAAAATCATCTCGTCGTAAATTCCGGTTTCGATTTTAAGGTCTATCCAGGTTTTACATATATTATTAATAGAACGATTATAATGAATTATCATCTTTAATAGCCATCATCTGTTGCTACAATCCACTAACTACAAGTTATATTTAGACATACGAAAAATATAAAATATCAACAAAGTAAAAACTTTAGTCATAAAATTAAAACTTAGATTAGTAGTTCTAGAATATACACTCGTCATTGGAGGCCATGAAATATCACAGAATTACATGAAAATATAAATTTAAAAAAACAAAAAAAACAAAAAAACTTGTTCCAAAATGTAGAATCTCAAACTTATCTATTAAAATAAATTTTCAATTTGTGAAAGTTTGAATCTATTCCGCATACCCTAAGACTTGAAACCGAGTAGATTCCCACTAATTCGGTTCTTCAGTCTTAGATTTTACTCTAAAACCATACTCGCCTCTAGCAAAACAATGTAATCTCCATCGAAAAATTCATGATTTATTATAAAGCAGCTTTCGCTCGCCTTCTCTCCCGTTTGCTTGCCAAAACATTAGGCTAAGGGTCGAACGGAGTGAAGGACACGTGCCTAGGACAAGCACTGTTCCGAAGTCGGTAGGAGTTTGGATCCCTTGTGTATTACAGTGAATCCCCATCATTTTTTCTCCTCTGAATATCATTAATTAATAATATTACGAATATTACGTCCATGTACGAATTCGTAAACTCATAATTTTATTCTAACTCTCACACTTTTTAATACTTAAATTTGGATATTTTCCATCATATTATGACATTATGTCAAAAAAGAAACTGCAAATACCTGGAAATTTTCTTTTCTTCCCATAAGTTTTCATATAATTTCTTCATATTGTGTGCTTCTATCAATAATAATTTCTTTGCATTATAACTATAAAAAAAGCTTTACTTAATCGTTTAAATGTGAACTAATAAAACTAGAGACATAATTTATGTCGAAGGGGTGATGTGGAACTCGAAACAAACGATATCTTTCTTGAGCTTGGTGCTCTGATGTGGCCGTCCAGACTAAATCAATTTTATTCATGATATCTAACAATTTTTTTTTTAATAGCGTGCTTTTCTTAGGCAAAGATTGTCAGAAATTATCATTAGAGCTATTCTTAGGGGCCCTTTGTTTGTGATTTTTAAAAAGCAATAAACAAAGTTTATGCTTTCCTTGAAAATTTTAAAATATGACTATATTTCAAAAATTTATGAGAATTATTTAAGGTGAACGACAATACGAATTTTAAGACACTTGGAGCTTTTTTTTTTTTTTTTTTTCACAAGAAAAATTCCATTTATTTTTAGAATATTACTTGAAAGCAAATTCAGATAACTGCAAAAGAAAGGTAATCAAAAGTAATTATTCCCTTGCAAGATTTAGATTAAAGAAAAGTAAAAGGTGAAAATTTCTCAATCCATGCCTTTGATTAGAAATACTTATTTCTCGAGGAGGTATAATGTAATCAGGATTAGTTTCAATTTTCATGTTTCATATAAATTGATCTTACATGTTAGTGACTAGTTCTATTTAAAATTGGTCATTACTTTTTTGGGTCAAAAAACATATGACATTTATATATCAAAATAATACTCACGAGATACATCAAAGCAAATCCTAAATAACTGCAAAACAAATCAAAAGCCAAAAAGCAAATAACAAAGCATAGTTTGCAATTAGGAACATACTCTCATCCCTCAAGAAGAAATTTGACATTGTAAATGATTGGCGGATGATCACCAAATTCAATAATGAACATACGTTAGGATCTCCAACTCCATTTACAAAGGTTTGTGGTGTGCGCGCGAGCGTCTAAGTTTAAGGTCCTTATCACCATTGCCATACAGAAACACTAACATCAAAATGTTGAAAGAACATAGATCAAATACATGTAATGAGCTCCCAAATCTATATTAGATTTAGATCGAGGGAGTAAAGCCCCCAAAACTTGGACTTAAATCTAAAGTTAGAGGAAAAGAGCGGCTTAATTTCGATAAAAGTTGTGAAGCCACATTATGAACACCCTCTTCGATAACTGTCGATTAAATGTGTTTCGCGGAGCTCAAAATGATAGTCTATTTTAGGCTGGAACTCGCCTGTTTTTTTTATTTTTTACTTTAGGCGAAGTTTTGTTTTTTTTTAGCTTTGCCTAAAAAATACCTCATTACAACCTGATTATAAGTTAGGACAAGTGTCATCACATATATGACATTTTACCTCACCACACTCAGGCGATGTGGAATTTCATTCTTTTCTGCCTCATCATCATTCTAGAGTCAAAGCCACTCCTTGTCCAAGCCCATCACTCCCGTCCTTTAGGACTAAGTTGTTACGAGCCCACTAGATTCACTTGATTCACCCCTAAACCACACATTTCTGACTAGACTATTGGCTGTGGTATTACAATGTTAAGCCCAAGTTTCGCTCATAACACTATTGTTTGCTTTGGATTGGAGCTCACACAGCTTTGTTCTTTTGCACTTTGCCTAAAAAAATACCTCATTACAAGTTAAGACAAGTGTCATCACATATATAATACTTCACCTCACCTTACTCAAGTAATGTGAGATTCAGTTCATTCTTACCTCATCGTCATCCTCGAGTTGGAGCCATTCCTTTGTCCAAGCCCCCCCTCTAGCTTCGATGATCACTCCTGCCCTCAAGGATTAGGTCGTCATAGAACAAATGCCAGAACTAGTCTCCACTTCACCCAAAATCAATTACGGAAATTTATTCACGCACAAACTTCCACAACAAATTGAGAGAGAAAAAAAGATGGAAAGCTTCAAAAAGAGGGATGAGAGAGAGAGAGAGAGAGAGAGAGAGAGAGAGAGAGAGAGAGAGAGAGAGAGAGAGAGAGAGAGAGAGAGCTCAAAGATGGCACAACAGAAGGTGGCGGCTTCAAAATAAAAGAAAGGAAACCCTCATCTAGGATTTAGAAAGAGAAAGGTTGAATGCCGGCACAGAGAGAGAGAGAGAGAGAGAGAGAGAGAGAGAGAGAGGAAACCCTCATCTAGGATTTAGAAAGAGAGAGGTTGAGCGCTAGCACTACATAAAGGTGGCAGAGAGAGGAAATCCTCATCTAGGATTTAGAAAGAGAAAGGTTGAGCGCTAGCACTGCATAAAGGTGGCGGCTTCAAAATAAAAGAGAGGAAACCCTCATCTAGGATTTAGAAAGAGAAAGGTTGAGCGGTAGCACTGCAAAAAGGTGGCGGCTTCAAAAGAAAAGAGAGGAAACCCTCATCTAGGATTTAGAAAGAGAAAGGTTCATTGATCATTATTGAAGAACTACTTATTACTTTTTTGCATGACCAATATCCAAAGACATTTTTTGGTGAAATCCATTTATAAAATGGTTCATCATTCAACTTATGGACTTTACTATTTGTGGACATAGTCACATCATTCTAGCCGATAATTACGAAATTTGAACTAGGAAGGAGATCCAAAATGGTCGTTATATTTTCTTTTCTTTAAATGTTGGAAAAAGTCCATCTACGTTTTTTCACAAAGCCGCTACCCCATGCCATCGCAACCACTTCAGCTCCCCTCTTTTGGTTGTGCATCTGCCATCGACAAGAGGCGGTGCCACGACTATCATTGACAATCGAGAGGTTGGGGTGACCATCAGCGGCTGTAGATTGTGGTGGTGTGGCATGAAAATTCCAACGATCCCCTTACTAGGATATGAAAACTCTAATCACAATAATGGCGAGTTCACTTCTTGGATCGATTATGGAAGCTACATTTGAAGTTATCTTCCATTCCATAGTCAATACCTCTGAACTCCATAAAGAGTTCCACTCTAAATCACCATAAGAAAAAGTCCAACACTAAGGGCGAATCTGGTAATAATTCTGCTCTTGAGAACAATTTTTGATCAAAAATGATTTTTTCTGATTCTGTTCTCGGAAATAATTTCTAAACAGAAGAACGCGTTTGAAAAATGTACAAAATTTTTATTCTGGAATAGAAATGAATTTAGTAGGATTTTTAATTTTTTTGTTTCTTTTAATTTTTTAATACTTCTATTATATTTTTCTCTTCTCTCTTCTTTTTCCTCTTTCTTTATGGCCGGTCACCGGCTAGGGCGATAGCTAGTGACCAGCCGAGTGAGGTGCAGCGAGCTCACCGAAGCCTCACCAAGTTAAGGCGAGGACCAATGAGCTCGCTAGAGGCTCATTGGCCACTATGAGGCTCCACCTCACCTAGGAGGTGCGAGGTCAGCCTCGCCTTGGCTTGGTGAGGCCCAACCTCACTTTGGCCGGTGAGCTTAGAGCTTGCCTAGCCAAGGTGAAGCCGAGCCTCACCATGGCTTGACATCACCGGGGGTTGGTAATACTTTGGTGAGGTTGCCGGCCAAAAGAAAGAAGAAGAGAATAGAAAAGAAAAAAAATTAGACTTGATTATAGGAATTGTTCTTGAAAACAATAACCAACTTTTTTTGCTTCTTAATTCTATTCCAAATCTATTGTCGGGAATAAAAAAAATTATCAAACGAATTTCTTTTTTTTTTTTTGTCTTCGGGAACAAAAGAACATAATTAGTAATTCTCGGGAGTGTTACCAAATAGGCTCTAAATTTACAGGCACGCGACTTTGTTCCTTGAATCGAGTCTACGAGAGAAATGATAGCAAGGGAAAATTATTGAAAAGTTCAATTAACTTTCAAGGCGATATGGATTTATTCTCCGGGATTTCAAACGATACGGTGATATACAAAACTCCACCTGAGTTGTGCCGAAAATACCAAAGTTGCATAACCAAACTATGACCATACTCTTCTTAAACTGCGAACCGCTACTAGAGGATATAAAGAAAAAATAAATTCGAAAATTTTAAGATACTCCTATGATAATTTTAAATCCTTGGGATAATATTAAAATGTTTTCGGCAAGTCAACCATATCATCGTTGTGGTTTCTTTCTGTTGCTGATTATTATATTAATTATAATGATTATCCCAAGGCCAGTCCATTATTTCTCACTTTCCTTTATTAATTACGGCTTCAGTTTGTCTTATCCCAATCCGGAAAAAAAAAAAAAATAGCGAATCGACTAAAATAATGAAGAAAAAAAATTATAACTTAAACTTTATTCTTTGGGTCGGATAATTATAAATTAAATTATAATTTAAACCTTGAAAAAAAAAAAAATCAATATGCTAGGTCAAAATGGAAAATAAAAGGAAAAATTCTCGTGTAACTGTTAAAGTTGAGTTGCCTGG
The DNA here is from genome assembly GCA_014182725.1 of Eucalyptus brandiana. NCBI lineage: Eukaryota > Viridiplantae > Streptophyta > Magnoliopsida > Myrtales > Myrtaceae > Eucalyptus > Eucalyptus brandiana. The sequence continues at coordinate 9,234,233 of CM024669.1, forward strand.
AAAGAGAGTTTTCGGACAGCTCGTTCATCGTCCTCGCGGGCCGCCGCCGCCTCTGCAACCTCGCCGGGACTCGCCGGCCGCCGCCTCGCTCGAGCCGCACCGGCGGAGACAAAGGCCGTCTCGGGGACAGCGTCGCGGCGACGTTCCGGCGGCGGGCCGGAGCACAGAACCGGCCCCGGCAGTTTAAGGCCGCGGGCCGCGGCGCCGGGACCTTAAAGTTCGCGTTTTTATACAGTCGTCAGCCGCCGCTTTCGACATTTGCCGGCCATGGCTCTCTCAAGCCTCGCCACCCTCTGCTCGTCTCCCCCCGTCTCGGCCGTCCGGGACTCGCCGGCCGTCTCCAACCTTAATGGGCTCTCCCCCGTCGCGGACGACGCGGCCGCCCCGAGCGCCTTCCTCAGGAGCGGCGGCGGCGGCGGCGGGGACCTGAAGGAGATCAAGCAATTGCACTGCTGCGTCGCCAAGAAAGGCCCGACCCACAATAACGAGCTCATCGCCAAGTGCGCCGAAGTGGGCACGCCCGAGAGCCTGGACTACGCGCTCAAGGTGTTTGAAGGGTGGAAGGAGGACGAGTGCGTCGCCGGGTCGTTGTTCGTGTGCAATTCTTTGATCAGAGCTTGCTCTTTCGCCGGGCTGGGGGAGAGGGCCATCTTGGTGTTCGTTCGGATGCTGGAGATGGGCGTGATGCCGGACAAATACACTTTCCCGTTCCTGTTGAGCGCTTGCACGAAGGTTTCGTGGTTTCGCGAGGGGGTCCAAGTTCACGGGGCGATAGTGAAGATGGGATTTGCGGAGGATATGTTTGTGGCGAACACCTTGATTCATTTTCACTTTGAATGCGGGGATGTTGTCGATGGCCGCAGGTTGTTTGATAAAATGCCTGAGAGGAATGTCGTTTCCTGGACCAGTCTGATTTGTGGTTACTCGCGGAGGGATTGTCCGAAGGAGGCGGTTTCGTTGTTCTTTGATATGGTGGAGGCAGGTGCGTTACCCAACTCAGTTACGATGGTGTGCGTGATTGCTGCATGTGCCAAGTTGCAGGATCTTAAATTAGGCGAGCGGGTTCATTCTTATATCGGCAATTTAGATATTGAGCCTAATGGTCATATGTTGAGTGCTCTTGTTGACATGTACATGAAATGTGGAGCTTTTGTTACTGCAAAGCGGATTTTTGACAGTTGTGTTGAGAGGAATTTGGTCTTGTATAACACAATCATGTCGCACTATGTCAAAAGAGGAATGGCAAGGGAAGCATTAGCTGTCCTGGATGAAATGCTGGAACAGGGACCACAACCGGATAGGGTAACAATGTTGTCCGCAATCTCGGCAAGTGCCGCTTTAAATGAACTCTTCTTTGGGAAGGCTTGCCATGGTTACATTTTGAGAAATGGATTACAAGAAAAAGACGATAACATTAACAATGCAATGATCGACATGTACATGAAATGTGGTGAACCAGGACTAGCCTGCACAATTTTCAATTCTATGTCAAATAAAACTGTTGTGTCGTGGAATTCACTACTTGCAGGTTATGTTAAAATCGGTGATGTGAGATCAACTAGGGAGATCTTTGATGAGATGCCTGAAAGAGATCTGGTATCTTGGAACATCATGATTGGTGGTTTAGTTCAGGAGAGTTTATTTGAGGAAGCAATTGAGTTTTTCCGGATGATGCAGAGGGAGGGAATAAAAGCAGATAAAGTGACAATAGTCAGTGTTGCATCTGCCTGTGGAAATTTAGGTTCTCTAGGTCTTGCAAAGTGGATTTATCATTACACAGAAGAAAATGCTATTGAACGTGATATGCTCCTTGACACAGCCTTTGTAGACATGTTTGGTCGGTGCGGTGATCCAAAGATGGCAGTGCAAATATTTGAGAAGATGGAGAAAAGGGATGTGTCATCTTGGACTGCAATAATCTGTGCGATGGCCACGGAAGGAAATGGCAAACAAGCACTAGAGCTGTTCAAGGAGATGCTTACTCAAGGAGTTGAACCTGATGACGTGACATTTGTCGGACTCCTTACAGCATGCAGCCACAGCGGATTAGTTGAACAAGGCCGCCGACTTTTCCAGTCCATGGAGGAGGTATATGGTATTTCACCTAAGGTGGTTCATTATGGATGTGTGGTTGATTTGCTTGGCCGAGCTGGACTGTTGGAGGAAGCACTAGACTTCATAAAGAGCATGCCAATTGAACCCAATGACATTATCTGGGGTTCACTTCTATCATCATGCCGGACTCACAAGAATGTGGAGATTGCGGCTTATGCTGCCAACAGAATTCCTGAATTAACATCAGATAGGACTGGGATCCCAGTGGTTTTGTCAAACATATATGCATCCGAGGGAAAATGGTCAGAAGTAGCAAAAGTGAGGCTAAAAATGAAAGAGAGAGGGATGCACAAGGTTCCAGGGTCGAGCTCCACAGAGGTAAATGGAGTAGTTCATCAGTTTTCCTCAGGAGATGAATCTCACCCGGAAATGAGCCGCATTGCCCAGATGCTGGATGAAATAAACTGCAAACTACGGGATGCAGGTCATGTTCCCGATCTGAGAAATGTTCTGCTTGATGTGGAGGACCATGAGAAGAAGTTTTTGCTGAGTCGACACAGCGAGAAGCTGGCCATAGCTTACACACTTATTAGCACAGGTCAGAAGATGCCAGTCCGGGTTGTGAAGAATCTGAGAACATGCTCTGATTGCCACACATATGCTAAACTAGTGTCAAAAGTATATGATCGGGAAATCAGCATAAGAGATAATAGCCGGTTTCACTTTTTCAAAGAAGGGTTTTGTTCCTGCGGTGATTTTTGGTAGGCCAAAAAATGAAAGATACGATTTTTCAACCACCATGGCATTCTTAGAGAATTTGGTCTGGATAATCGAGTCAGCAGGAATCCACCAAATGAATTACCATAGGAAGTGAAACGGATTGCACTTTCCATGAACGATTTTTGGGAAATCTCAATGCAAGACATGGAGCACTGAGAATTCCAGCTCAATCAACGTGATTTGGGATGAGTGGGGTACCGGAGGACAGTTGGACTACCCGAGTAAGCCGAAGAAGGGCTACAGTTTTGCGAAGATTTATTCTAATTGTGAAGGGTTTTGATCCCTCAACACCCTTTTCTACAGCTTGTTAAATTAAATGTGACATAAATAAGTCAGCTCTTAGATGTGATGATTTAAATGAAATGCGAATAGCCATTGCGAAAAAATTGGTATCACTAATCTGCGTTTTCTGTTATTTATTGGCTGGAGTCTAGATATATGCAGAGTGACACGGATAGCCATTGCGAAAAATGGTATCTCTAGTCTACGTTTTCTGTTATTTATTGGCCGGAGTCTAGATACATGCGGAGTGACGCGAATAGCCATTGTGAAAAATGGGTTCCACAAATCTGCGTTTTCTGTTATTTATTGGCCGGAGTCTAGATGTATGCAGAGTGACGGAATCAGTACAAGAACCATTATAAACCAATCTGCTTGTTGTCAGACCCAACCAACTTCTGTTACTATTTGTACCATGCTGTTATAGTCCATGGATCGTTATTATTCTCCACCATGTCTTAATCTCAACCATTTTTTAGGGTTGTGCAGATCGAAATGCAGATTTGAGGGCTAGTTCAGTTGACACCAGTGCTTAGCAAGAGTATCTTAATATGTTGCTTTCTTTGATGGTTTCTGTTCTTACTGTAAGTGCTGTTCTATTTGCACTTCTCAGGTATAATTTGATTGACGCATCTCTTTGTACATGTCAAAGCAAGATCATACGGCTTCGAACTTCATTTTACCTACAATATAGGAGTTAAAGAAATACTAATTATCTTCCTGTCCTTATGCGTCTTCCGTGCCTCCATCAACAAGGGGTCGTCACTTCGGTCTAGTGAGGGCGGTCTCCTGACTACAAGGCAACAGCTCTTTCGTTGGTCCTGCCTAGTAATTTCTTAACACAATCATATGCACGGGTGAGTGCCCACAAGGTCACCTGCGACTTACACTTGTGGATGGCCACATGCAGGCGCAAGCAAGCCTACACCATCTTGACACTGATACACAGGACGCCTCGGTGCAGACATGCACAAGCACAAAGATAGGAGTTTCTGCCCATGCAATCAAGAACATTTTTCTGACATGAGGAATATCATTGTTAATTGAAAGAACTGTTATCAGCAGTAATGTACATTGTAACTCAACTTACAATTAAGGAATGACGCGCACTGGATTGGAAGAAGAGTTCCCAAGGAAACAACTATAGAAACACATTGTTGGACTGGATGTAATGTCTGAGTCTACAGTGTAATGTTCGATTGCAGTGTGGTCCTAATCTAATCTTTTGTTGTGGTGTGTCTGTGGGGGTGGGGAGGCGGTCAGAGATCTCCAAGGTTCTTTTCATTTTCTTCGGTCCTCGGCAGGTTTATTCTACCAGGCTGGTGGGATGGGATTAAGGCGTCTTACAGGACGCATCGATCTCTTGCCAGTCCACCTTCCATCAGGCATCTATGCCCAAGGCTTGAGCGAACTGCGGTAATCCAATATAAAGTACGTCGTCTTAATGGAGTATAGAACTAGAGCTCTTGCGCAACGGCAACCTATTTCCTCTTGGCATCTGCAACCCGTATTTCTCCAAGAACTCCTCGATCAACCTACATTTTTGGAGGGGCGATGAAGATTAAAAAAAGTCAAGCCAAACCCAAACCCAAACCCATAAGCCACTTGAAGCCCAGGGCTACTTACAGGCCACAGATAGCCTTCTGGGAAGCTGCCAGCTCAGAGTCAGGGAATGAATCCTCCATTCGGAAACTCAACCAAACATACAGCTCCAAGACCTATCATTCATTTCCAAGAAAGGAAGATGAAAGCTTTTAGCTAAAACTAAATAAGTTATAATGCATGGTTTGAAGAAACATGCAGCTTCAAATATCATGGTTCTTCACATAGTTCAATTACGTCCACCTTCTTTTGTTTGGTGCTTCCACAGAAGCAGTGGGAGTAGTGAAACATAAATAGCTAATTAGACAACCTAAAAGCAAATATCCTTGGTTCCATCTAGAATAAATTAGAGATCCTTTAGTAATTTGTCTTATTTTCTGCTTAGCTCACTTTCTCCAAACATCACAGCAACATCATGTCGCCTTTCTTTGTCATCTAGGGTCAAAATTCGCCTACACCTTCCTTTTATCATCTGATCAACCAGCCTCTGGAACAAAAGCACAAGCACTAAGCAGCTTGTTTTCTGGATACTCACAGAAGCAAATAATACACAGGTACAATTTTGACTCATCCAGCTTTTTTGTAGTGAAATTCAGTTTGCACATTGTCCTGAAGCTGCTGAGTATGGACACCTTCACCTTACAGGCGCAAATTCTAGAAGGGAATGATTTTTTACACTACTTCCAAAGCTTTATTTAAAATGATAACTTTGCCATCTAGACCTCCCCTTTTGGCGTTCCTTGACCCTCTATATCCACTCAATCTGTTGCTCAAGCCTATGAGTTGGTCTTACTGACTTTCTAGGATTAATTCCTAATTTATCACTTGTAAAAATACCAACAAAAAAAAAAGGACAATTAAATTGATAACCTTAGATTGAATAGATGTAGTTACAAGTTCACACTAACAGAATTCTCCTATCTGCTCTATTCTCATTTCAGACCCTACAAAAACTTTGATTTATCTAAACAAACTAGAATAGACCTGTTTTCAATCTAAAAGAGATGAAACATCTTAACCAGCAGAAACTTACATCGTATAACATTCAGATGAGCAAGCGAATATCCTAACCTTGTGAATTGATTCAAGTTCCTTCATTGCTGTATGCGTTTTTGGCACCTGAAGTGTCCCCGGAGTAAATATTTCTCGGAGGTGAACCATGCCTCTCTTCGCATAGTTCTGTGCAAACTAGTTTACCAAAATAGTGAGCATCTTAGTTCTCTGATTTGGAATAGCCATAAATATTTGCGAAAGATCAACAGGATTTTAACCATTCATCTAACCTGTATAAGACCTTGGGTGGAGATGTCATCGTGAACGTCAACTGGACTGCAAAATACATGTGCTAATGAATTCAAACCTCATGAATTAGCAACATTGAACTACTGCGATACAATTCACATGGCCATGGCCAAAATTTCATGCAGACCAGTTTTTACTGGTAGGTAAATGAAACTTTGATGGAGTAGGTTTTCCCTCTTAATCGTGTGCTTGTGCACTTGCATACATGCATCAGCAAAAAGGGAGAGGAAGCATCTCTTTATAGGTAACTCCATTATGACAAAATAGGTCAAAACATGACTAAAGGCAACTCTACTGGTGAACAGTATTACCTGAGACAAAAAAGGTACTTGTCATGCAAAGCGAGGGGCAACTCATCAACAATAGCGGCCACTTTCTGATATGTATTGAAACAAGGTTTAAATCAATCACAACGTCAATCTTAACAGGCTAAGAGAACCAGTTTATCCTGCCAGACCACCTACTTTCCTATAGTTGAGGACAAAGGGAAAACATACCAACATATCTTCGCAGTCAGCAATGAAGTAGTTTTCAGATAGCTTGGCATTCTCTACAAAATGCTCCTGTTGAGGATGTTTGAAGAAAAATTCAAAAGTTGAAAAGGAATGGAAAAGAAAGGGAATGAAAAAGTACCCCATGGATTGCCATGTTAAAGACAAAACAGAAATGTAACAGCGCTGACAGTTTTTCTAAGGATTGACCATCTACCTTTTTTCATAGCATTAACTGTTACTAGCCCTGCACTGCAGGCTATAACAGGACTAGACTGGTACTAATCATGTGTGCCTGTATTCGCCACATCTAAGTTAATTTGAAGGAAATTACAATTTGTATCTACCCACTACACAACCAAAATCATGAAGGGGTAAAGTAATCTGTTACTTGGGTAATATCCGCCATGATGCTCATTAGTACCACTTATCTTTCTCTCCGCTCTATTGATAATTTGATGTCACGCAGTCCAGAGCATAAGAGATGATTTATTTCAACTTGTGAGCATAATCATTTTCTAATTTCCAGGCAATTTTTTTTTTTTAGTTACAATGTATAAGCAGTCCCTGAAGCATTCTATCATTTCAGCTTGTAATACATTTCATATTACTAGATTTTGTACCAAAACAATCATTAGCATCGTTATCCAATCAACTATCAATGATTTCAGTTTATAGGAAAGGACATCATGATATGTAAATATAGATAAGGATAGCCCCATGTAAATCACTCGATTCTCTTGCCCTTTGTGGGGGTCCGTGCAGCTGAAAATGGACATGGGGGACAGGGAAAAAAGAAAAAAGTGCCCTCAAGGACCTAAGTAGCCTTAAATTAGCTACGACTAGACAGGAGTAGGTTATTCATTGTCTTGCCTTGCCTTGCCTTTAACCATCCCAGGAGAGAGAAACATTAATGCAAAAGGTTAAAATGAGAAACTTGACATCAGTACCAAAGGAAGGCAATAGAAGGATTTAATTAACTAGCGGGCAGAACATCTAGAACCAAATTTAGCGAAGAATCAACCTACCAAAATCTGCCGAAAACCAAATTGTGGGTTTAAATGAGAGTACATCATTAAAAGATCAAAGGTTGGGAATAATCCTGCATGCTGCAAAATATAACATGAGGGAAAATAAGTAGGTTAGAATATCCATGAATTCTGGTTGGACTATAATTGACCCTAGAAACCACATGAAGCATGTAGGAATTATAGTTACAATCTCTACAAGCATTGAAAGGTCACCTCTAGAGTAGGAGATGGGGCATTCAGAGCTGCGTGAAGCAAAGGTAAATCCTCTTCGTCAACACAAGTCACCTCACCGACAGGATATTTTGATCCATACCTGCCGGCCCTCCCTACGTTAAAGCCAATTTACAGACGGTTTATGTAGAGCATCACTCCCAAAATGTTTCAGTGATTAGCAATCAATAACAAAATCACATTAGAGTTTGCACATTGATGTACAGACATGACATATTGAAGCATGCATTTGACAAGCAGCTGTCACCAGGAGAATATACTACATTTTACAGTGTTATTACCCCCATTCACATGAATAAGTTGACTACTTGAAACTTATAAAGCACACACCCCTTGTGACCAATAGCCCAAGTAAACCATTTATAGTGACCTTTAAGCAAGAACTGGAGAAAGGTATGGCTTTTGGCGCACAACCCATAAGGCTAAAAATTTTCAATGACATATTTCTGAAGCCTAATTTCCTTAGTGGACAACGATATGGCTAAAAAGAAGTAGGAGAAGCAACCCATAAATTAACAGTTTCTGACAATATTAGGCTCATCTGGACGTGGTGAGCCTCAGATTCTAAACCGATCAACCAAAAAACTCCATCTATATGATTCATATAACCCTGTCCACCACATGACTTCGTACAATGAATCCAATATCTACCTAGGCTATTGAAGCATCAAAATTCCATTAGATCCGATGACCTGTTTATCTTTTGATATTTTTTAGGACAGATTTGATGAAACCATCATGCAAATAATGTTATGTTGATGGGTACTGACAGCTTTGTGCTTTGTAGATGAACTTTTGCTAATTGGTTAACAATTAAACATCTGCAGTGCACAGGCTTTTTCAGTGAACTTATCAAACATCTAGGTTTGGCTTGCACGTTGGGGTGTGTTTTCCCAGTGAAACAACATTCAGCCATCACAACCCATCTAAATAGCAACATATCAACACCTGATCATTGAAAACCATTTCATAAATAGACTTCAAACAAGGGAAAAAAGTAGAAACAAAAGGCAAGCAGAATTTTGGCATACGATAAGGGTGAAAAAAATTGCACATATATGAACCCTCAAGTAGATGCAAAGCATACAAGACTAACAGATGATGTCGTTATTTTGCCGACATGAAAACATACGTACCTGCAATTTGCTTAATCTCTGGTACAGTTAGCTTACGAAACTCGACACCATCAAATTTTGCCATTGATGAAAATATCAGCCTGGAAATTTGCAGATTGAGACCCATTCCAATGGCATCACTAGCAACAAGAACATCAAATTCGCTATCTGCATCATTGAACATGGTTGCCTGCAGTCCTAATAAAAATGCTTCAGAACATCTCAATTATCCAATGCTTTCAAAGCACATGAATATGCATGCTCTAATAGAGATCAGAATTATAAAGCCACAAAATGCAACTTAGAGCTCTGGCAAAAAGAAAAAGAGAAAAGATTATCATGTAACAAAAAGATGCCTTACATAATCATTAAGACCATTCCTGTGCAGGTTCTATATCTCCAACAAAACATTAGTTACATTTACTGGAATAAAATTTTCAGGAACAGTCAGGGAATATTAATACAAGGCCTCATCATAGCCATTTCTGACAACACTGCAATTGACGAAGTGCATCAATTGCCACGGATGCATTTATTTCATCATCTTCTTGTTTGTGGCTTTTGGAATGACATGCTCCTGAACCTCGATATGTGAACCTCTAAGGAAGCATGAGCTTGAACTTCAAATTGAAACCCCAATAGTTTTACTAGTAAAAAGAGCTAATTGATATATTTATTCAACTGATCATGAAATTTGATGAGAGATTTTGTGGAGAGGAAAACTTCAGATTGACATTAGTTACTCTATATCAATAGGAAAATGTTAAAGAGTGCCTCGAGGGACTTGTTAAGAGTCATTAATTGTGCTTTGAAAACAAAAATATTTTGTTTGAAGTAGATAACTTTGTTGAAATGTGTTATTGCTCAATTACCAAAGTGAGTAGGTACGTGTTATAACCATTTTTAGAAGTATTCTTAACTAGTACCCTTGAAGCACTCGTTAAGAAAACCCTATCAATAAATATATAAATATTAGAATAGCAAAATCAGCATTTCAATAAAATAACAAATACAGCTCATTTATGCTTTTAAGGAAAAGGAAAAAATAAATAGGACTACCGATCATTCAATTTGCTCAAGTGATAAATGAGCTTTTCTTTTCATTTTAATGTTTAATGGACTCCAGTTGCCTAGTTGGCCCTCTCAAAGCAGGCAAAAGTTCACAGGAGCGAAATACTACCTGTCTTGTTCGAGTCTGAGGTGGCAATGAACCGTAAACAACAGCACAACGACGCTCTCCCCCTCTTTCAATTTGCTTCTACATTACAAAAGATATGCTTACACTTTAAAGGTAGGTTACGGGAATGAATTGATATTTCAGTTTAATGAAAATTACAGCCAGATGAACAGGAGCTGAAAACATATAAAGGGAAGAGATTCACAACCTTTAATCGGTAAATTCCACGACGGGAAAAGGTGACCATGCAATCGCCTTTTCGTATTTCAGAAAAAGATTGCAAAGGGACTTTCAGAGGGACCAGAGGTGAAAGTCTCTCATAATGGTGAATCTAACAGACAGCAGAAAGCAGAAAAAGCAATTAAGCAATATGCTCAAGCAGGGCAAAGCAAGATGACATCAACATATTGGTAGGTCATATATTGCTACAAATGGAGATTTTTGTTACCAGGACATTTCTTTGCATAAGAAATTATTTTTAAGCAAAAGTCATTGAGATGTATGATTTCTAGATTCTACACCAACTACCAGCTATATGGAATGTCCATGATATTATTTCCTGAGCAACAAAGGTAATTGTGTTTCTTGGAATCATATGATGATGAAATTCCAAGAGATGTCATGCACAAACTCTCATTAAGTCGTACATCCAGTTTATTGGCATATGTTAGTTAGGGAGTTGAAACACAGTAAAAGGCAAGTCAGCTTTTCTTGAAGCCATTGACACCATGAATGCTTTTCTTGAAGCCATTGACACTGACAATCAAATATTACGAAGCCTCCCATTCTTCATACTGACTAGACAATTTCGCATCACTAATATGAAATATATTTCTTCAGTTGCCATTAAAAGCTAGAGCAGAAAAGGTCCCATTTAAATATAAAAGAAAAGATGTAAGTACCTCAAGATCATCGCCTGTCACTTTCACTATATCTTCAACAAGAGCAACTGCCGCTGAATCTCCACAAAGATGGAGCTCATCAGCAGCAAGTCCTAGTAGTGCTCGTGTAAACGCATATCCCCTCGTCTTACATCCCACCATCTGAAAATGAGTTCCTAGAGTTAGAATTCTAGACAAAAGCTCGTAAGGTGAAAAAGAAGCAAAGCCTACATATCTGTGGATTTGGTATGAATTTATACCGAGGCAAAAGGTGAAAAGATCGATAGACGTTTGGCAACCGCAAAACGCATGATGGTTCCAATGTCTAGTCATATTTGAGTTAAATTAGCTCTCTTATGTTATTGATAGCCACAGGTATGAGATATTAAATTGATTTTATGTATTATCCATTAAATCAACATTCCACCGTGTGCACGATCTATTGCACTTTTAGTGAATTTACTTCAGGAGTTACACGTTTCACAGCAAAACTGTCTCATGAACCAGTGAACAACATGCCTGAATTTCGTCAATAACGGCACACTGATAGTTTGCCGTAACATCAGCCATCTCAACTGTCATAGACTTGTGCTTTGCGCCTTCAACTTCCTCTCTCTCTTGTCCCGTAATCAAATCACAAGGAACTTTTGCTTTATTCATTCGTGTAGCCACTTCCCAGGCCAACAACCTCAAGGGACCACAGTATACACCTAAAGATTGTAAAATTATTCAGAAAAACAATAAATCTGGAGCAAATTTGCAAGTAATGCCTACATATCAATCTTGTAAATCAACAAATTCCCTACCCACAGAGAGGGCTATAAACACATTGCCTATGCAAATCTAAGAATTTAATTGAAAAGCCTCCCTCAACTCCCTGCATACAAGTCAACAATCACATTTCCAATTCTAACAAAACAAAGTCTCACATGCTTTAGACGTAGACTGGTTATCCACATATGTGTACTTGCAGCAAATGGCTTTTGCATGAGAACCACATGATAACCTCTGTTAAAATTGGCTGAAAGAGTGAAACTTCTTACTATATACAAAGTGGTGCCAACTTGTTTTAAAAATTCGGAAAGTTAGGTAGGTACTTTGAAAACCTGCCTTTCTATAGCGGGCAATATGTGATTATTCCACTAATCAAAGTACTCTGAAACATATAGAAAAGCTTGCCTGACAAACTCAGCTCCAGTTGCTTCAGTGCGGAATGAGTTTTGCCACTGTTAGTAGGACCTACATGGAGAATGACCTTGCGCCTTTTCTTCCGTGCCACAGGGTACCATGTATGAGGACGACTGGAAAATTGCACTTCTTCATAATGATGGAAATTAAAAAATTGCGAATGCATATTGAGGGAATTAGTTGAATAGCAAAGTTGAAGATAAACTTTTCAGTCAATGTTGCTTGACATACCATACACATATAAATGGACTAAATATTAGATATATCAAAAAACATAACTTTCTGTAGCCCCAAAAAGCCATCGACCAAAAAAAGATTTATCCTGTTACAAAAGTAGCTTCCTCACCTATTAAAATATATTATAGAACAATATGAAGACAGTGATGCATGGGACTGACAAAAGGAAAGGCAACATGAAACAAAGCACTGAATACCACTAAAACCACTAAGGAGAGTGAACTCGTGCATGCAGAAATATGCACATGAAATCGTACGTTAGGTCCGTGAGATCCAACTTGTTGGAATTGTTGCTACTTCCACCTTTCAGGTCTGTGAAATCAAACTTTCTGGAGCTGCCGCAGCTTCCATAGTGCCTTTTCGTCTTAAATACCCCAGTTCCACACCCGCCCTTCAACTCCAGCCACAGCCAAAACGACTCCACATTATCTACCAACAGAAACACCATACCAAAGTTGCAAGGACACAATCAAATTCAAGTGTCTTCATAAAGTTTGATGCAAGGACAACGTTTTTTTTTTTCTTCTTGGAAGTGAATACAGAACAAAATCTGTAATGTATCGATGTTGACAATGACAGCCTATGGTTTCCTGTTGTACAGTGCTCACATAACCTCATTTCACAGGAAATGGCACTAGAATACCTTGTGATTCTTGCGTTTCTATGATATTCGTGTACAATAGTTTTTTACAATCGTCCACAAGTAATTTTTACAATGCTAATTGTCATCTAAAACCATAATGATCCATAAATATCTACTCACGAATGTGACAATCAGCAATATCCTTTGAATGCTTGGAACAAGTATTGACACAGACATATACTTCAGTTATATTGAATAACAAAAATCTCAGTCGATGGAGTTTTGGAAAGAACATAGTTAGCCCATACCAGCAAACTAAAATAGTGAAACAGGATATCAGCAATGCCAAGACATTGACCAAAGTACCGGACTTCGAAGAACGGTCTACCCAATCATCTACCCAATTATAAGAACTACATATATTTTGGTGGAAATCCATATGCATTTAAAATTGGTCACCTCTCTCGTCACAATAAAAAAAAAAAAAAAAAAAAAAAAATGTACGTTTGGTAAACAAGATCCTTCTTCTCCCAAGTCACCTGAAGTTACTGAGAAGCTAGAAATCCAGCATAGAATTAATACATTACCATTTCTAGACAGATGACCAAACAATTCAATACCATATGGATAAAACAGAAACTCTCTGGCCCGAAAAAAAAAAAAAAAAAAAAAACTAGTCCCTCGGTTGAAGTCCTCTGCCTCAACAGATGCATCCTCAACTCAGCAATCCCAAACCAGAAAATCCCACAAAAAATAAATAAAAACAAAAACAAAGAGAGAGCAAAAACACTTTAATCTGAGCCTCAATCCATTAACCAATGAAGCAACAACAGAGACACAAAACAATGAAGAATTGGGTTAGAACACGGGCTCAAGGTCAGACCTTTGACAAATGGAGAGACACCCAGAGCCGAGACTCGCCGCCGGAGCAACGCAGCAGCCATGGGAGGTCGCGGGAATCGCCGTTGGTGGCGGCACAACTCGTGGGCTCGCAAACTTACTCCATTTCACGGACGAGACGTCATGGAAACGAAACGGGTGTCGCCGATTCTTGAGGTTCGCACGGAATTTCAGAGCCGGAGAATGCGTGCGGACAACTACTAAGAAGCGGTGGAAGAAGAAGAAGAAGACGACGACGTGCGCTTTACGCTCGCCGAAGTCGGCGGCTGCCCAAGCATGTGGGAGATCGCCGGACGATCAGCCGATTCGGGTGTAAATAATAATAAAAGCCAACGAAAATTGCCCCCAACTTCTCTTTTTATTTACGCAATATTGAGTCCTTTGAATTATCAATTTTTCTATTCATTTTCGCCCCGCCATTAGACAATGTGAGAATTAGGTGGCCTGGTTGGTGAATCATCGTTAAATAATCCCACATTAGTGGTAGCCATGTGATGTCTATGTGTAACTATTGAGGTTTGCCCCAGTAACTACCCTTTCTATCAGAAAGGAGAGGTGGAGAGTTCAAATCCCCACATTCTCATGGAATTGAGGTGAGGTTGGGATAAGGACGATATGATTTTAAGTGTAAGAGGATTGACAACAAAAAAAAAAATCTACATGTGAAGAATTTGAATTCTTTTGTTAAAAAGATTAATGTCACGAAAACCTCTAAATTGATACAAACTTACCATAAAAAACTATGTATTGATAAATCTATAATAAATTACATTTTGTTAATTTTCATTAAATTTTATATTTTAATTCTTAAATTTGATGACACGTGACAATTAGCGTACGTATCAATTCGAATTTTTCCCTCCGTTTATCGGTTTGCGAATTTTCGTGATATTTATCCAATTTATTGAAAATTAATTGAAGGTAAATTTTTCACAACAAATTTGTCATAGGTATTGGGTCAAAAACTTAATCTTGAGTAAAATTGTTATGGGTTTTTCATGACATTAACTCCTTATAATTATTTTTTGGAATGGAGTTAGGAAAAAGAAATTAAAAATTCATCGTTTCAGGCCTCTGGTGAAGGATAGAACAACCCACGAGAATTCGTCCGGCGGAAGAAAAGGCGCAATGTTTCCTTTTAACAATCCAACACAACAGCGCGATCGCATGACTTTCAAAATTCTCCTTCGCCGGTCCGTCGACATACTATAAAACTTAGAATTAGATCGTTAGGGTGTCGGCATTAGAATGTGTAATAATAACTAGTAAATGATGAAACTCAGACCAATCGCACCAGACATCAACTTCAGAAACTGCAATAACATGAAAAAAGAAAAAAGAAAAAAGAAGTTACCTGTCGAATTCCAATTCAAAACTTTTTTATCTGATAAAAAGTTAAATTTAGATTAGATTTTAGTTTTGGTCAAAAAAATTTTTTTGGTCTTATTAAAAGCACAAAATTTACTTCAAATCTAAATTCTAGCTTAAACTCTTTTTTGTGTCATAAGTTTGGGGCCCAATTTAGGTACCAACAAAAAAATAGTGCTTTTTGAGGAGACAAAATAAAGTTTTGGTTAGTTTTGACATCCGGAACTAAAGTTGGTGCTTTTTCATGACACAAAAATTAGGATACATTTAGTTGGGGGAAAGTGGGAATTAATTTTTCAGACTTTCATCTATGTGGTTTGCGGAAGATGAATAGTCAACCAAAAATGCTTTCCAATCAATGAAAATATTCGTGCATAAATTTAGGGAAATGAGTTTCTAAATGTAAAGATATGAAAACACTCGTAGAATTGCTCATCTCGAATATTTTAATATTTTAATTTATGTCCTCATAAATGGACATAGTTGATGTCATAGCATGGACAGAGCAGAAACATATACTAGGATGTTGTCAATAGCATAACACCATGAATAGTAAGAGAAGAAACAGAGCATTGTGCAGCAGCTCTGCGGGCTTGTCTTCTCCATCTGATGTCTCACCACTTGGCTCTTCGAATGCGTCGAATTTCTCTGCACTGTTTTGATCTGCGGTCGAATTTTGGCTGACATTTGCAGAGTTGGCTTCTCCAGAAGCAGGAGGTAGTTCGCCGATGTTCGGTGTGATCGGTGGAAACACCGCTGGCAGAGCGCGATCTGCAATTGGAAGGAAAAAGGAGTGAAATTTCTGTAGCCTTTGCTAGAAAGAAGGGAAGAAATTAGACATTTCCTTTTGTCTCTGTAAAACTGTAGTTTATTTAG
The DNA here is from genome assembly GCA_014182725.1 of Eucalyptus brandiana. Taxonomy (NCBI): domain Eukaryota; kingdom Viridiplantae; phylum Streptophyta; class Magnoliopsida; order Myrtales; family Myrtaceae; genus Eucalyptus; species Eucalyptus brandiana. The sequence goes on from CM024669.1 coordinate 9,250,329, forward strand.
TAAGTTGTATTATTTTTTTAGGGAATGAGAAAGATTTCAAAGCAGAACATTGCTTTTGCATCACTAGCAATTCTCATGCTTGACTGGTTTAATTCAATCCATGGTGTCGCGTTGCCAGCTTTCGTACAAGAATCATATCATACATGAACGTTACATCAGTTTTAGCTAGGCAGCAGCGTGCAGAAGTTTACCTTGACAAAGGGCCAGAGGCGGTATCGATACATAGCAGTTCGATGACAGCAACAGGAATGCATTCCCGTGGAGCGGTTCAGAGGATTTGAACAGGGAGCAGAAGCAGTCAAATCCTTCCCGAATCACTGCATTAAGGGCGATGCAGCATGTTTCTATGGTGCCCTCATCTTGCTTCAAGCATTGCTCGAGGCTTATTTCCTCCACATGACAGCCTTGAAATGGCGCTATACATCGCGTCGAACACAGCATAAGAGCTAGACAAAGAGGCAACTTGAAGAAACTTAGGCAGCTCGAGACCATGATGTTCGTCGTTTTCTTCAATTCAAGTTGCTGTAAAATTTCATTACCTTCACAAGTTTATGAACATAGGCAATGCAAGTTCTCTGATCAGGAGGGACGGTTCGCATGCTCGGGCAGGCGCTTGTGCTCTTCCCAGAATGCCCCGGTCATATTCACAATGGCATGATCTAAATGGAACTATTAATCTTAGTCTATAATCGTCGAATATTATCCTGAAGAGTGGGGAGGGAAAACCGGCATATACCAGAATGATCTCGCAATGGTCAGAGCGTGAAGTCGAGAAGGCATGATCAACTTTTCTCCCTCAACTGCTAGGGAGGTTGAGTTTTGTGACAGGAGCATGCTGCATTCGTGAAAGCGTGAATCTCAAATGGCTGCAGAGCTCTCAGTTGATTCACACTTAGGGATATCATCCTTCTAACAGAAAACAGTTCTAGACCACATATCGGACTCTTTTTTCTGCTAAACGAGATACATTCGCAAGTTTTGGAACGAATTCGTGAATGTACTCTTTGTACGAAACCATTTGTAAATTTCTAGCAATCAGATTCGGGCCATTGCTTTCGGGCAAGGATCAGCATCTTCTTTGCTTCTATGATTAATATCCTCCAGCTTAAGCCTGAGCTCTTCAAGCAGTATAAAAGAAACTATAATTTTATTCCCACTCTCATCACAGCATTACAAAGCAAGTATAGTCTTATCCCATAAAAAAATAGCCAAACGAGACTCTCGCCCGGTATCCTGAAAAGCCCTACTACAATAGTCACACCCCCAAAGAATCACCACAGATAATTCTAAAAAAAGAAAATTTAATACAGAATCAAGTAGACGATCCCATCATAAATCAGTAGTACTTCAAGAAAGCGGATGCTAATGTGACTAGCAGCAGAGCCGGTGAGAAAACGCTGGATGGGCTAGCAGCTGATGGATTTACACCGGAGCTGCTCCCAGTGTTTGTCGTCGGAGTCACTGAAGTTACACCTGGAGATGGCGGAGTCAAGAGTGGCGGCGTGTTGGATTCTGGGGCCAGAGCTGGTGAGTCGGGTTGAGGATCTGCGGACCCTGCGGCACAAAATCAAGAAAACTAAGACATGCACCCGAAAGCTACAAAATCTGATACCATTTGTTCATTGATTTCAGACAGGTGTGGCTGGTTGAGTATTGGTTACCTAGAGGACTGCCTGCTGGAGAGGATGAGGGAGAGAGAGTCGGTCCAAGCGAAGCGGGACCTGAAAATCGATGAGAAGAGTTAATTAGGCAACGATTCAATTGATTGCTTTTGCAAGTTCTCTTCTCTTGTGATAATTGATGACAAATTCTTGAAAAGATTTTGCTTTTGGCTTCCTTAAAATTCAATCTACTACTCCATATCGCTTATACTGGGTTTACATGCTCTTTAACATTCTTTAATTCCTGAAATGTCTCGTGTTAACATCCTTGTGAACGGTTTCATTTGGCGGTTGAGACGGTGCAGCAATTAATAGTCGAAAAGAAATAGCAAAATATCATGTCAAGTTCATGCTTTAAGGTTAACGAATTGATCTTCTGACGACTATGAAAACTGCAGAAGCACAAGGACTAAAGGCGAAAGGCCGGTACCTGGAGCAGGAAGAGGCGCACCCGTAGCTGCAAGTTACAAAGAAATTGAGAACATTAGATGGATTAAGTCTAGTACAACACTAAGGAAGATCCGATCATATGAGTAGAGAATAAGTGTAAGTGACACCAAAATTAGTAGGACTAGCATACCTTTGCACTGGAGAGGCACACTGGGCATGTTGCAGGCACGGGGGAGCGAGATGGCGAGGGTCCGGTTGATGGGCATCTGGAATGGAATGCCACCCCCCACGATGAGGCACAGGCAGCCCATCCCGCCGCTCGTGAGTGACTTGAGCGAGCTGCAACACAACGGGGTTGGTGACGTGCCGTTGAGGCTGCTGTTGGTGATGAAGTTCAGGCATGGCGTGAAGCTCGAGATCATGGAGGGAGTGCAGGGGGTGGTGATCTGGCCACGCACCGGGACGGTGGTGATCGACAGTGCGATGGCCATGGCAAGGAGAGGAAGAGAGAGCGAGAGAGGCCTGAAATGCTTCATTTTTGTCAAGTCTTGGAGACAGAGGAGTGTAGGGAAAACCGTGCTTGTTGGAGAAGAAAACTGAGAAGATTTTGTAGGAATTGAGAATGGGATGTTCCTTGGTGATGAGGGAAGGGAAAGATGGTGAATGGTATTTATAGGTATTGAGAAGTGGAGAAAAGTATGACAGGAACACAAGAGAATCATTAGAAAAAAAAGAAAAAAAGATTGGGTTTAGTATGTTGGGAAAATGAAGTTGGTGTTGGAGTTAAACTACCTTAACTAATTTTCAGCTTGCAGAGTACAGGTGTTAAGAACTCGTGACAAGATTGGTGGATTGGCATGTCCCCCTGTGGACCCCATTTTGACTTATCTTTTGTTGGTAAGAGGGGCCCTTGCTTGCGTGTCACTTGCTTATTGGTTGCCTTTCAAGGATTAGAGATTGTAGTTGTGCTAACAAGGGACCATGGGAGGGCGTTGACCTAGTGTTACCGTCCTTAACGAAATTGATTTTAAAAAGGAAGAATTTAAGGATTGAAGTTTTGAATGATCTAGAGCACATAGAGGGTTTTGTGCGTGATACTCTTGAAGATTATTGGACCAGCGAGATTCATGCCATGTCACGGTCCTTATGTTAGATGGATTCACGTATAAAGGCTCAAGGCTAATCTGATTCAATAATTTTTGGATCTAAGTATATGGCTCTAGGAAGAAACATATTCAAAATCTTGAATCAGGAATAAGGAAAACCTTATGTTAGGACTATAGAGCATGATGAATTAATTTTGCATTATAACTCACAAGGATAAATAGTTTTCCAAAATTTTTACATAAAGATTGTGCAAAACAAGGCTTTCGTCAATCATCTAAGGTATCAAGTCAAATGAAGGGGCTCATGTAAGTGCCATTAGCTATGGTGGCTACTTAATTAAAGCGCATATTAGTATGGTGGTCTAGGTAGACAGTTCTCTTCTTGAACCGACATCCATCCAAGCAGGATCCCTTTTAGCAAGAAATCTAACATTTTTTAATCATGGATGGGCTAGGGTAAGGATTTTTAAGCCAAATACCTAATCAACCCGACCCATCTATTGATCTCATCTAACGAGTGACCGGTACTTTGCTTGTGACACGTAATTTCTCCTAGCCAAAAAGACTACTTGAATTGGCAATCAAATTTGTTATGATTAAACCAAATTGATTCTTTTACCAGTTTTTAAGCAAACAGCATTTGCATATCATTCTCTTGCTTGCATGGTGGCAACACAAATTTTCATATCGGAACGATTAATTCTTTTAAAACAACTTCATCACTTGACCACGCAGGTCCAGCTCATCCTGCTCATTACTTCTTGGTGCAAGTTTCCTCAGCTTTGAACTCGTTTCCATTACAAATAAAAAGTATACCAAATCAGTTGAAACCAATTGGTTAGTAGTTGGCCACCTGAAGAACCAAATAGATTCCCATCCACAAAAGGAACCAAACACATGGACTTGCTCCTGCGTATGCGCAATTATTATGGTCCTGTCCCTAACATACTATGTTTATGACCAAAATCATGAAATCAAACAGGTTTCTGATAACCAGAAAAGATCCCATGGAAGTAGTAGTAGGAGCAGTTGGTGACCCAAATCAACAGTACCTGTAACTCTCCCCTCTCTCTCAAAGTTCTTCTACATAAAGCCAAACCAGTTGCTCTCTTTCTCCTCACACCACTGAACTCAACTCACAATCCAGGACTTGCAAGTTACATCCAAAATTTCCATATACACACATCTTTTGGCATCAGCCCAAAATTGGAAACAGGGAAGATCATCCGATGGCGCAGACTAGGATGCAAATTGTGGCTCTGGTCTTGGCCATGGTGGCTGCAGGTGCGGCGGCTCAGTCGTCAAGCTGCACGAACGCGCTGATCAGCATGTCGCCGTGCCTCAACTACATCACGGGCAACTCCTCGGCCCCGTCCTCGAGCTGCTGCTCGCAGCTCGCCAACGTGGTCCGCTCAGAGCCGCAGTGCCTGTGCCAGGTCCTCAACGGGGGCGGCTCTTCCCTTGGTATCAGCATCAACCAGACCCGCGCCCTGTCCGTGCCTGGCGCTTGCAACATTCAGACTCAATCGACCAGCCGTTGCAACGGTGAGTGTGCGTGCGCATGGAAAGACATCGAAACTGATATTTCTCATTTCCGGCTCCAAATTTTTTGATCTGGCTCTTACTTTTTGTACCAATTGAACTTATTTGCAGTTGCTTCGCCCGCCGGATCTCCTGCCGGAACTCCTGATACCCCCAATGCTGTTCCTGCAGGTACACTCATCATTCTTTGTCGTTGAACAATTTATCAATTCAAGTGTTTCGGTTAGGTAGGCACGACTTCGGTACACAAGCTAGGGGTTAGCATATAGAACCACCCAGACCTGACCCATGGGCCGGTTTTGGGCGGTTTTAGGGGGCGTCGGTCTTGTTCCAGGTGATTTTTGATCCAGTTCCTAGTTTTAGGATGGAGACCGGACTATTCGGACCAGACCGATTAATTTTTTCTATATTTTTAATCTCTTAAAGAAGTAATATGTAAACCTAAACTTTTATCTCATCCCACGTCTCGCTTATTCTAGATGATGAAGCACATCTTTGTTTTATTCATACTGTTGGATCAATTCATCCAACTTGCTCCTTTTGTCTCTTGCTTCTGTCTTTATTTTACTTTCTTTCTTTTTCGGCAAAGATTCACCAAATTTACCTCCCTCGCTTACTTGCATCTTCCTTAAATTTGTGAGTCCATCATTTATGGAAAAGAATCGATCGAATCCTCCTCCTTTTTTCAAGCATGCCCTTGCAATCACGACCCCATCATCTCTCAGTCTTCTTCGCAAATTTTGGACGAAATCCCAATTTCAAATTGTGGCGTGAATTGACAATTCGATTAATTCAAAACTTTTGGCTCAAATATGTGAATACATTGGTTTTATTGGATCACCCAGGAACCAGACTGGTCGGTCTAGTCCGGTCTCAGGACCAAGCGATCGGTTCCAAAAACAAGGAACCGGTCCTCCTGGTCCAAATTCCGTTTTCTAGGTGAGATTAGACCGGACTGAGAACTGATTACCCCTAACACAAGCAATAGAACTCAGCCTAGGTAGGTTGTGAAGAAATGAATAATAAAATGTTACTTTACTTGCTAATCACCCCGACCCTCATGATTTTCTCTTCTACCAATTTCGATCACAATTTGGCTGTGAATGTTCGTCTTGTTGATTAGAGACATTCCCCATTTATTTTCGCAGATTCTGGAACGAAAAACACACCATCGACTCAACAAGACGGCACATCAGCAGGAAGCATTGCCGAGTTGTCGATTCCGCTTCTCGTCGTCCTTCTCTTCGCAGCATCATATGCCTGAACAAATACAAGAACTATTTCCTGCTTCCTTTCATCATCAGAATGTATACATTCATCTTTGTTTTTTTCTCATTTAGCTCGAGTGGCACATGTATTATTACATAATAATTCATGATCTTAGAGGTATATAATACGTATTTATGTGGTGAATTTCTATCTAATGACAGGAGTTTTTAAGATTACAAATTGGGCTCTTGGCATGATTTTCAGCTTGAGGATGACTTATTTCATCTGAGTGAAAACTCTACTTCTAAACAGATCGATCAGAAGAACATTCAATAGCAAGTGGAGATGGAAGTTGAGATTAGCTTGTTTTTCGACGAAATTATACCGTATAAACTCGAGTATTGAATTAATAAAGGTTAAAAAGAAAAAAAAAACAGTAGATGAATTTTGGCATGCTGATTAATTGTGACGGAAAAATTTCGCCGACTTTGGACAATTTAGTACCACCTAACTCCGACAAAAGAACTTGGAACACCTTCTTGTCCTTGTGAATGGGGATAATAGTCCAAGTCCATGGGAATCGAATCGAGCCAAGATTTTGCCTCAACAATGGTGATGCTTGACTCTAGCTCCCAGCATGCAGTAACTTTCGACAGATGAATTACTAGAAAAAAAGGCGGTTCTTCTATCGTAATAGCAATTATATGCTCCCTATCATGATCTAATCCTGATAAATTTATGGACAGAGTGGTTGGTTCAAGGCTACATGCAATTGCAGATTACCTAATCAGCATCTGCCGCAACACTCATAATTCTCGAATTGAATTGGTAACTTTTTATCCCTTGAAGACAGCCAAAGTTAATCTATACAGATTAGGCAAAACTTAGAATTTTTTAACAGAAGAGTGAATCCAATGAAAAGACTCTGAACGATATGATTACCTTCAGTTTCATCCAGGAGAGACACTAACTTCAATGATAACCCACCCACACGCATGGCTGCTCTAGTTAAGGCCTGGCTTCTTGATCGCCAGGTCAGGGGTTCAACTCCCAAAGTCCACCACAATTCCCAGAGCAGTTTTGTGACTTAAGCGGGGGGTCCTGGCTGATGGGTTGTTGGGTTAGTCTCTCCTGAGGTATAGTGGGTGCTGTGCTCCCATAAGATAAGCTAGGCCAGGTCCTCGGCATAAAAAAAAAAAAAAAAAAAAAAAACTTTAATGATCATCACTAGAGAGAAGGCTAAACGTGACCAGGTCTCTGGCTCTTCCCTTCAGGACAATATACTTCCTCAGAACACCCTTCGTCCTAAATCCAGCCTTCTCCTGCACTCTGATTCACCCCACATTCTCAACATCAACAAGTGCCTGAAGCCTCAGCAGCTCCGGCCACTCTCGGAAAATTGCTGCCACCGCCATCTTCACCGCCCACATCATGATTCCCCGTCCCTAGTATGCCGAGGCAAGGACATAGCCGATCTCAGCTGTCGACTGGTGGTCCCTTACCGATGCCACCGGCCTCATGGAAACGGAGCCGACCGGATGGTCATCAAGGCAGATGGCTCTGTACCACGGGTGACGGAGGACGGTGTTTCTGATGTATCTGATTCCTTCTTCTTTGCTGGTGAAAGTGTCCCAATTGCAAAATCGGCTCACTCTGCTGTCGGTTGCCCACGCCATGAAGCTGTTGATGTCCGAAAGGTCCATCGGACGAAGACCGCTGTCGGCGAATTCGGCGACCGCCATGGGTAAGGTAAGGAGGAGGGAGGGATGTCCCTTGTACATTGATGTTACTGTAGCATTACTTGGGAAACGCCTTCTTCCTTCTTCAGAAGATCTGATGTTTACGGTCAAATTGTCATCGCTTGGAAATTTGCATATTTGCATAGAAGGCATGTGACAATGCTGATTGTGGCCGCCATGGTTGACTCTTCTCTAACGAATCCAGATTCAAAGCATCTTCCTATAGATTATTAAGAAAAACTGCAATCTTTGTCCTAATTGACCTTTTTGTTTTCTGTTTTCGCACCTGTAGCATTGTTCTATAAAGGGACTTGATCAATGCGCTGGACGTTTCGAATTAGTACAACGCCCAAGCTTGAAAAATAGTGCAATTGATTCCAAAACTTGTCAAATTAATGTAAACAAAAATTTCTGTTACTAACTTTTTTTTCTATTATTTTGTTAGTATACATGGCGCCGATGTGGCACAGAAAAAAAGAAAGATAAGAATTAGAAAATAAGTAAAGAGATTAAATTTTTTAGAAAAAGACAAGATCATGTCACTGATCTGCTTGGCCATGAGCCTCGTCAGGGTGTCGGCGAGGCTCGGCGAGGACTTGCAGGCCCTCGTCTGCATCACACGGTGTGGGGAGAGCTGCGGCCGCTGCCCAAAGCACGGTGACTACTGCACAAAAAGATGAGGAAGGAAAGGAACATGGGGTTGCAAAATTCCATCCTTTCCCTTCTGATGGGCGCCTTTGCTTTTGTGCTTGGAGCATATTTGGTCAGGTATGATCCAAGGCATTTGTTTACGAACCATAATCCTAAAAATTGTCACTTCAATTACCAACTAGGACAGAGAGGTTGGCGATCCCTACTCTAGGCACATTTTATTTCTCAAGTTAGTGCCCATGACGATCTTGACTTCATACTGTTCTATGTATTCCATTCTTTGGCAGGCCGAAGAGGCCGAAACTCGCGTGGAGAAGTGGGGAGGATCTGCCGGTGAGCACAACCTGTTGGAACGCTGCGAATCATGGAGGAGACAATGGGTGGTAGTGTTACAAACGACAGCCTAGCAGCAACATGTTTCTGGTCAAGTTGATGTTGTCCTTGTGCCAAAAAGCCGGCGAAAAAGATGTCTAAGGCCACGGTTAAGCGACTTTCGCCAACTCGACTGTGATTCAGCAAGTAGTCGTCTTAACTTCAGAATCCATTTGTGGGACAGAAACATGAAAGGAATGATGCAGCTGAATTAGCATTTTGATACATTGTCTTGTATTTGATGACAGTCGTACACCCAGTTTTGTCATTAGACTGGCTTTCGCAACTGGGTATCTTCTATAATCTCCTTAGAAACTATCAGTTTCTAGGCAATGAGTCGACGTTATAATGTTGGACGATTAACGACATGGTCAGTTCTCACTTCTTGGTGCAATTCTTAGCATATTGCATTGCAGAACATTCCCCTCCTTATCGCCCAAACTGTATATAGAGCGAAATGTATAAGGAGGAGAAAAGTTTTCTAAGAAATGGTTGGTTTAGAAGAAAAGGAGAGTTATTTTCCTCCGCTTTTTTTTTTTTTTTTTTTTTTTTTTTTTCGTTGGCTTAATTGTGGTATGGGGGAAAAGTAATTTTTGGGGAAACTTGCCATTTTGGGCATTGGTTCACACTTGAATTAACATAACAGTCATATAAGAGGACTTCATTACACCAATTTGACAAGTTTCAAAATTTGATTGTATAGACTAAGTTACACTTGGTGCCTTTGTCCCATATATTTATGAGATTACGAGTAATTGTGTCACAACAGATCTTATTATTCATAGAAGTGAATTTTTGTCAAACAATTCAACTCTAATCATGCATTCTCACGATTTGATTAGGGATAATTACACCGTACCTCCTAAATTTTTGGAATTGTGGCACTTTGCCCCAATATCTCAATTTCCGCAATATTCAGCCCGGCTTTTTCTTCTACCAATAACCTCACTCTACGCGCACGTCCCCTAACACGGACAGGTTGCTAACCACACAGCTCAAAGCTTATAGAATTGTCCTTCGAATTTTATGGTGTCCAACACTCGATCATTTATAGGGTATAGATTGGAGATTTGAGGAGAAGCAGGTGGGGTGCCACTAAAGAGTAAAGAGGCCCTTGCCATACTAGTTACCCCATTTATCATGAAATTGAGATATAAAAGAAAAATTATTTGTCTTAGGTTAGGATACTCAACATTAGAAAGCCAATTTTTCGTAGGCTAGTCCGACGATTTAATTTAAAGAAACATAAAAAAATTACTCACAGTTTTGAGCATTGGGTTTTAGTGTTGAATGTCTTTTTCTTTTTTTCTTTTTTCCTTTTTCTTTTTTATCTTTATTGACATTAGTTTGGCTAAAAAGAAACTTTATATTTCTCTGGATTATTCAACAATATCACTCAAAGGACGTGTTTTGGATGAACTCGCGATTTAGCTGGAAGTGACAAATTGGGGGCTGGGGAAGGCCGACGACTACATGAGGGGGAAGCTGTCTACGAAGCTTTGCCCCTCGACGCAAAAGCTCATAGCAAACCGAAATGCACCGGTGTCAGGAACCACACAATTTTTATTTATTTATTTTGCTCAAATTGAAATTCCTAATTTCTAAAGTCACTAAAAATAAACCAAACTAACTTGCACATTTACGATGACAACATTGTCACCAAGCACATCTATTGCAGCACAACCACTAAATTGACTTTTGAATGAAACCTACTACTTGTATTCAGAATGGGTTTTCGAACTCAAAGGATCTAGTGTAGCTACTCTATCTCAATCAAATGACTTTGGATCTTTCTCTACAACTTCAATATCGGTAACAGGGTATAGAACTGAATGACGATCCATCTTAAACTTGAAGGGAGCTCCCTAGCTTCAACTGATACTACTCCTAACCAGCATCAGCTAAGGATCAGGCCCATCATCATAACGGACTCTTGGTATGGGCCTGGAGCATCGGGCCGGGTTGAACCTCCGTGGGCCGTTCAATCCATAGCAGTTGACTGCAAAAAACCTTCTAGAGGGTTTTGGTCACCCTTTGTCCGAGAGAAGCAAACCGAGCCACAGATTGGGTCATAAAGGCTCATCGGCATGACTTGGCTACGAATTGGCTGTCTCATATTTCCCATTGTCGTTTAGATATATTTTGTAATGACTGGGGACCTAATGGGGACTGGAAGGGATGCTATTGGTGCCGGACTTGATCCTTTCTAGTCTGGTTGGATAAGCCAATCTTTTACTAGACACGAAATCTGGCCTTAGGGGCTAGACAAGGCCAGACATAGATGTTTTTGGGCCCAAGAAACCGGAGGTTGATTTGGTTTTGTTTGGACCCATTGAATCTAAACACAAATAGCTAGACAAATTTACAGGTACTCTTTTCTTCATAATTTATATATGTCAAATACAAAATGGTTTATTATAACACTTTTGATACACTGATTAACTTTAGTGGACACGAAAAATGCATTGCCACACTTAAAAAATTTTCAGTGATTTGGGTGGCCATGAATGACGTCCAATCTGTTCTAGAGATTTAAGAAAAGTCAAGCCTTGGTGGCCACTAAATTTGCTGCTAAAGCATTTAATAATCCATGCTAATAGTCGAATCATCGTCTAATGATCTAGTTTATTTCCTGCGAACGAAATAAATCAAGTCGATGTAAGGAATGAATGAAATCCTTACAAAAATTAGGACAAAGGCGTTGACCCAACGTTAGTTGCAAGGACGATACAAGGATAATGAGTTAATGACTAGAGAGTACCATCACTTCGTCCCCTTCTGTTCATTGAGTAAGTATTTGTAACCAAAGAAGTGTATCAATTCAATTAATTGCGGCCTTGATGCCTTGTCATTTGATGGAAACTGTCGGACGTAAACTTCATTTGCGTCACTAACCCCGTTGTTTTCAGTGACAATTGGTCTTGGGTGATTGCGGTGCATATGGGCCCAAGTCATCATTGGATCATATCGGTCTCATGAGAGTAATCTCACACAACGGTGAAAGAGGGAATGTCAGTCATAAACTAATTAAAATTTCAAAACAAATCACTACAAAATTTTTGGTTCTTTTCATATAATCTATTGCAAGCACTTAATTCGTTCATTCAAATCCCATAAACAATGCACAAATTACTTTTAAAGGTTACTTATATGGATCAACAGTTTGGAGTTAGCCCATTCATAAAACTAATAGGGTTTTTCATAGACCTCTAGGTATCACAATTTCCACGCCCACTCTCTGGATTATAATATAAATCAAGTAGAGAATAGTCATCTGATAGTAAAACTCACAATTAAGTACTTGCTAAGGGGAAAAGAGAAACATTCTAAGTGGACGATGTTTTTGTTCTTCAAGAGCTAATCCTTCCGCGTAATGGAAACCATGAGTATCGTCTTTGCCGCTATTTGTCTCACTTTTTGACCTAGGTTGCACCCCCATTATCTTTTGCTGTCAATCCAATAATAAACCCTTTGAAACTCTATTTCCCCCCACTTTACGCCGGCATAAGCGGTAATCCTTTAAATTCAACCACTTCGAGTCCTTTTCATAGTCCCTTTCAAGTTATTACTATAGAAGGAACGTACCCATGTTTTTCCATTAAGATCTCGATTCGCTCCTCTATCTTTTTGACAAATTATGGCATCTTCACCACAAAAAATATTAAGAAAGAGAAATCGTACTTCCATTTTCCCCCCTTGGTGACGTTCAAAAAGCACAATAAAACAGGCTTGAAATTTTTCCTTAGCGTGTCTATCCTATATTACCTTTTTAAACGTGTCATGGAACAGCACTATCCATTATCAAAAGGTTTTCCCGTCGATTTTCTTGACCATCCGTCATGTTCCAAGTGCGGTGCTTGCAATTCATTGGACAATGTATGGGAGTATACTTTAAAAAGCAATAACATAACCGATGCTCATTTTTATGTTGACTCTTCGATGTTAAGAAATGAAAGTTATGGGGAGCAAGGATCTTGTCTATTTCACCTGGGTCAAGCTAATTCCAAATAATCATATAAGGCGGTAAATAATTGAGGGAGCACCAATTTAATCATAGCATCACAAGTCATCAACCATTTGATGGGTGACTTGAGATATGATGAAGTCTCCAACTTAAATCAATAACACCCTTGTCAGTGCTGGTCATGTCGGCCAATGACACTCCCCATATTCGATGTGTCATCCTAATAGCCTACAAATAGCCACACCTTATCTAAGCTCTCTTGGTGCAATAGCTCTTTTGCGACGATCACTCTCCTCTCTCGTCACATTGGACATCTTGATCTAATAAGTTCACAAATCACACATCTGTTGGAGGGGATTTTGCCATGATACATTATGAACACCCAAATTCATTCTACATGGGTCAAGCCCCCCAAAAGAATTGCTCTTATAAATGAAATGAAAGAGAACTGCACTTATATTGAGTCAAAAGGAGGGGTTAGAGCCCCTACCTATAGCCAAATTTGTGTATCGAACGGGAATGCTCGAAAGAATATCCATAATGATGTAAAGCAAAGGAAAATGATCCAAAGGATAAGAATAATGACAGAAATTGAAAATAAAACGCCGGGAATCGCAAAATGGGCCTAGAACTACATAAACTAGTCATTTGCTTTGCCTAGTGCTGCGTAGGGATAATCGCAGGTCTAATTTGGTTCCAAATTGGACTGAGAGGATTGGTTCTCAATTTTTGGGACCAGTTACATAGCAATTTTTTTTTTTAAATTACTAGATCTATTACTATTTTAGAGTTTATTGCTATTTTTTAAAAAAATAAACAAATATTTAAAAAATAGTCAGTTCGGTCTAACTCTCTCTCGGAATTGGGAATTGGATTGAAAATCACATTGAAACTGGGAACATGAACGATGCCCCCATGAATCGGACTACCAATTGGTTCGGTCTGATTACCTGTTTGGTCCATCTGATATGCTCACCCCTAGTGCTATGTATGCCCGTGCTAGCTAGGGCAACCCAAGGTCTATGGCTTGATCGTGTAATGGGCACATGCAGCCTAACCCGCAACCATGCCTTAGCTGGATAGCTGTCATGACTACCATGTGGCAATCCCTATTGGTGGAGTCACCGCTATTGACAATCAATAATTTATTTTTAATACAAAAAAATAATAAAATTAAAAAAAATTGAACCCAAATTTAATCTCTCATAAATCTTTTGTTTGATTTCTGATTGAGCCATTTTTTGCATCCACATAAAAGCTTATGACATGAAAATTGTGAAAATAAATTTTGATCTTTAAAAAATTATCATGATTGTGAAGTTTCAAGTTATGCTCAATTATGAAAACTTAGATAATCATACCTGTGGGGCACTAACATTATGCTAATCATTACACTTTAAATGATTTTTAAAGTAATAAACAATTATGTATAACATATGTATTATTGCATCAATCATTTACTTACAACTCAATATTGTATTGGTTGTTTCAAAATAATGATGATTGGGGTATCATGATATAACAAATATAAGCAGATTAAGTTACAATTAATATAAATATGAAGTCTATTCAATGTAATATATTATTTGTAGAGTGAGTCGGAGGAAAGAGACAGGAGACTTGTAGAATTTATTAAAGTTGTAATGAGGATTGCGTTTTAATTATTGTTACTGCAAGCAAATATTAGAATATACAGTCAATTTTTAATGAACTTAAAATATAATAGTCATTACTATGGTTAAACTAGCCTTTTTTTTTTTTTTTTTTTTTTTGGTGTCAAGAAACTGCCGTTCGATTGATAGGAAAAGGGAAGGATAATCCTTGAGCTTAGACAATTAACAAATAGGAGTTCTCTTAATTTTTCACAGGGATAAATATTTACTCCTTTTACAGTCTCAGCAATGTGGACCCGAAAAAAACTCAAATTTCATAGAACTTTTTCCAATGGACACCTTTTTTTTTTTTTCTGTCAAACGTCTCCAATCACCAAAGATGACGTGGACACAAGCAGGTGCCAAGTCAATGTGGGCTCCAGCTATGGGCCCCAAAGGTTAGGAATGATTAGGATGAAATGGGATCATTTGTTGGGTGTAGATCTTGATTCCCCGCGCCCCCCCATGATCTATTACATCCTATACATTGCTCAACAGAGATGATGACGTGGACACAAGCAAGTGGTGCCAAGTCAATATGGGGCCCAAGATCCATTGGGTGGATCTCGATTCGTCGCCAAACTCTCTATTCTTCTGCATGTTTTCTCTGGTCCTTGCTGACTTGCGAGAGGACACGTTAGACAAGCTAAGCTCGCGCAATCAAAGGCATCAATAATGAGCCAAAATAACATTATCAGATCATTAGTGAAGTGCCGACACGGGTGCCGCTTTGTCAATGTCGTAGGAGTTTTGTCCTAAGCATCAGTTATAGGGTCTATTAGTCTTTGTCCTAATAATGTGTGCTTACGTCAGGACAAAACTCTAGGCTATAGATCACACCCTATCTAGGTTAGGAATTTAGGCGCAAATTATCCTTAATATCGAAATTTTGACTTTACATTTGAACCACAACTCTTCATATACATTTCTATGAATAGCTTATCGAAAGTGCGATCTGACTTAAAGTTTGCTATTAGATTGAATAATTTCGGGTAAAAAGTCAAGTTATAGTTGAGTGGTGTGCAACCTATGTTAAATGATAGATGAACCATCATTAAAAAAATTCGACTCATTGGCTTTTAGAACGAAAAGAAATTGATCAAATTGATAGTGCAATCAAAATTGGAGACTCTAGTCACAGTTTTTTTACATGAAATTATAAAGAACCAAGTGGATGACTATGGATGTTTCTACTCTAGGTGATAGAGATTAGCGAATAGGAACTTCATAAAACATCAAGATAGGTGAATGTATGGAAACTTGGGTCACCGTAATATAAGGCATGGTTTCAAGACCTGCATCATCATTTTTTAGCTAGATTCCAATAACATGGTAGGTATCCTCAAAGTTAGCCTAATTGATTGTGGCATTGACATTTTTAGTTTTGTAATCGAATGTCACATGTCAAATCCAACCAATTGCATGCAAATTGCTCTGTGTCATAGTCACTTACAAAAGATAGAGGTCTAGACTCAACTGGCTTATAGGACTTATAAGGTGCCTCCTAGGGTTTTAAATAGCCAAGTCTGTCTGACCGTGTCTTTAGATTACAAAAGAAAATATTATTACAACAACAATTTCTAGATATTTACTTTATGAGTTCACCGTAATATAAGGCATGGTTTCAAGACCTGCATCATCATTTTTTAGCTAGATTCCAATAACATGGTAGGTATCCTCAAAGTTGGCCTAATTGATTGTGGCATTGAAATTTTTAGTTTTGTAATCGAATGTCACATGTCAAATCCAACCAATTGCATGCAAATTGCTCTATGTCATGGTCACTTACAAAAGATAGAGGTCTAGACTCAACTGGCTTATAGGGCTTATAAGGTGCCTCCTAGGGTTTTAAATAGCCAAGTCTGTCTGACCGTGTCTTTAGATTACAAAAGAAAAATATTATTCCAACAACAATTTCTAGATATTTACTTTATGAGTTAGCCTTCTCCGAACCAATAAACCTGCTTGTCTCAGAAGCCACGGATCTTATATTGCATCACTAACGAATGAGTCAAAAAGGCTAATCGGGATAATAGCTTGAAATATCATAGGAGCCTTCATCTAGAGAACTATTTTTCAGATGAATTGAATTTTCGAGCATAAGAAAAGTTATGAATACAAACCACTTCGAGTGTAAATATATTTTATATGTTACAAGACATTTTTAATCGTTTCTTTAATTGATAGTATTTTCTAGGAAGATAGTTTGTCTAACATGGTTGCAGGTAAGAAGCAAGTATAAAGAAGGTAAGAAGTACACCAAAGTATCCCAATGGAGCACCCGGTTGAGATGACTACTCCAAAAAGTATGAATACGCTGGAAGATAGAGCTGCAATGGAGGGAACAGTTTCGCAACCTAATCTAAATATATAAATTTAAGCTGAGTTTAGTCTCATTTTTTGGGCTTTTCATAATTATCCTCTAACTGATTGATTAAGCTCGAGCTCTTCCAAACTCATATATTACATGACATATCCTTTAATAAAAATAATAAAAGATTAAAAAAAAAAGCGCAAATTAGCACATCTCATATAACTTCGGTTTCATCTGTCAGAAGACCAAAGAGAGTATCGAGAGGAAGAAACTTTTCTGTGTATTCGATATATTTTGTATCTTGTACAATCTGTATTTAATTACAGAGTAAAGAATTAATAAAGGAAAGCAAGAAATTGATAAAGGAAAAATTGTATTCCTCTATCTTTCTAATCCTAAAATAAACATAATTTTCTGTCTATCTATGATTGAGCATGATTTCAGAAATCATATCTTCCAACACTCCCCCTCAAGCTGGTGGCTTGTAGATGTCCAAGACACTAAGCTTGCTTAGGAGATATGCATGCTGTCTTTGACAGAGTGGCTTAGTAAACATGTCTGCTGGTTGCTCTGAAGTCCTGATTCCCTTTGTATCGATCACTCCTTCTTGGATTTTCTCTCGAGTAAAATGACAATCAACTTCTATGTGTTTCGTCCTCTCATGCAATACAGGGTTTGCTGCAAGTTTGAGTGCCGAGTCATTGTCACAGAAAAGTGTAGTTGGTCCTTCGACTCGTGCCCCGAGGTCCTGAAGTAAACCCCTTAGCCAAACTATTTCACAGACAGTCTTGGCCATGGATCTATATTCCGCTTCAACTGAAGATAGAGATACAATAGATTGTTTCTTCGTCTTCCATGAGAGTAAAGATTCCCCAAATTTGATGCAGAATCCAGTAATGGATCTCCTACTCATAGGACATGTGGCATAATCCGCATCACAATAAGCCGTCATTTTCATGTTGCATTTTCTAGAAAGGAGTATCCCCAACCCTGGACATGTCTTTAAATATCTCACAATTTTCAAGGCTGCATTCATGTGAGATTGCTTTGGACTATGCATAAACTGGCTGAGATTCTGCACTGCATAGCAAATGTCTGGCCTGGTCATAGTGAGATATATGAGTTTCCCTACCAGTCTCTGATATCCCGATGGATCTTTTAACAATGGATCATCAGAAGAGGAGGATGTGCCAGTGTCATATTCGACAGATGTCAACTTGGCATTTTGCTCAATGGGAATAATGGTTGGTCTACAACCTCATAATCCTGTTTCTGATATGATTTCCATTATGAATTTCCTCTGACTGAGAGAGATTCCCTGACCTGAACGAGCTATCTCAATTCCAAGAAAATACTTAGGTGGCCCTAAATCTTTGATATGAAAAGTGGAATGCAGATACTCTTTAAGCTTCTTTACAGCAGAATTGTCATTCCCCATGATAAGTATGTCATCAACATAAATCATCAGGTAAATAGATGACATACCTTTTGTCCAGGTGAATAGGGCATAGTCATACTTGGACTGTTTGAATCCAGCAGCCATAAGAGCATTGGTGAACTTGGCATACCATTATCTAGAGGCTTGTTTTAACCCATAAAGAGATTTACGGAGACGACATACCTTAGACTCCTCCTGTCTCCGTAGTCCTGGTGGAAGATCCATGTAGATTTCTTCATCCAAATCTCTATGTAAAAAGGCATTATGCACATCCATTTGGTGCATTGGCCAGTCACGAAAAGCAGCAACGGATAGAAAAGATCGAACAGTGACGTCCTTCGCAACAGGTGAAAAGGTTTCGTGATAGTCAAAACCTTCTCGTTGTGTGAAGCCTTTAGCCACCAATCTAGCCTTATATCTTTCCACAGAACCATCTGCCCTGTATTTGATCTTGTAAACCCATTTACAGCCAATGGGTTTGCGATGACTAGGCAATGCTACAACATCCCAGGTATGATTTTCGTTCAAGGCATGTAGCTCGGCTTCCATGGCCCCTTTCCAATGAGGATCATCTTTGGCCTCATCATAATTAGACGGCTCTCTTTCTTCAGAAATGCGGCTCATGCAACATAAATGTTCTGGTGATAGCCTATTAAAAGAGATGTAGGACGATATGGGATAGCGAGTACCTGACAACTTCGAGGAACCACAAATGTAATCCCTTGTCCAAGCTGGTGGATGAGCTGCTCGTTTAGAACGCCGTAGAGGTTCTTGTGATATTAAGGAAGAATCTTCTACAGCAGGGCTTGGTTCTGGAAGTTCATTTAACTGTATTGATTCTTCTACATGGGACTCTTCAGTTGAGTGATTTCTAGACCTTTCAACAGGTAATGCAGATGATTCACCAGATGATCTTGGTAGAGGAGTAGCAATAAATGTGTCTCTCGAAATCACGTCTTCTTCCAATAGGAAAGCTAAATTTCTTTCCTTTTCATCTTCAGGTGAAGAATTAATAGCTCGGAAAGGAAAAACGTTCTCATGAAAGACAACATCTCTACTGACAAAGAATTCCCCTGTGGATGGCGCATAAATCCAATACCCCTTTTTTAAGGTGGGATATCCCATGAATATGCATTCACTGGCACGTGGTCCCATCTTATCCCTGTGTCCGACTGTAGTAGCATAACATAAACATCCAAAAACCCTGAGATGGCTCAAATTTGGTTTCTTGCCATATAACATTTCAAATGGTGTCTTTCCATTCAGAATCCATGATGGCATTCGATTAATTAAATATGCTGCAGTAATCACACAATCCCCCCAAAATTTTTCAGGAATAGATGCTTGAAACTTGAGGGCACGTGCTACTTCCAAAAGGTGGCGATGTTTCCTTTCAACAACACCATTTTGCTGTGGTGTATAAGTGCAAGAGCTCTCATGCAAGATCCCATTTAGTGAAAATAAGGAAGCACATTCACTATTGAAAAACTCTCTTCCATTATCAGTTCTAATGCGACGGACTGTCTTTCCAAATTGAGTTTTGGATAAGCTAAGAAAAGTTCTCAAGTGAGGAAAAACCTGATTCTTGGACTGCATAAGAAATATCCATGTCGCACGAGAGAAGTCATCAACAATTGTGAGAAAAAATCGTGATCCATCATGATGCTCGTATGATAGGGCCCCCAAACATCTGCATGAATTAGTGAAAAACACTATCTGTTCGGGAATTACTATTTGGGAAGGGAGCACGTGTTTGTTTTGCCAAAGGGCAGATAGGACGGTGGGGACAAGGGAATGAGGCACTATGTCCCAATCTTTTATGATAAAGAGAATCTTTGTCATTGATAACATAGTTACACAATGATTTATTGAAATCAACAGACGACAATTTAAAATTGCTGGGAAAATTTATCCAGAAATAGAGTCCTTGGTAAGCTTTACCCAAGCCCATTATTTTGCCAGTCGAAAGGGCCTGAAAGAAACAATCATTCGGAGTGAATAGGACATGACATGAATTTTCCTCAGAAGCTCGATTAACTGATATGAGGTTGAATTGAAAATCAGGTACATAAAGCACATTTTGGAGCGTGATCAGGGGACTAAGAGTCACAGTGCCAGTCATGACAACTTGTGTGGAGTTCCCATTTGGAAGCTGCACTGATATAGGGAAAGACAATTTCGTGATTTTTGAAAAAAATCCCTTATCACAGGCTATGTGATCACTGGCACCTGAATCTATAATCCATGCAGTTTTTGAGATTGAATTCAAGCAATAAGATGTACCTGTGAAACTCCCAGTTTTATCAGATGCATCTAGCCTTTTCAAAGCCTCCATATATTCCTGATACTGCTCATGTGAAATTGATTTTTCTGTCGGCTGACCCAGTACCTGAAAAACCTGAGAAGATTTCCCTTTTTCTTTTTCTCCAGGTCTCCCATGTAATTTCCAACAATTCTCAATTGTATGATGCGGACGTTTGCAAAATTCACAATACAATTTACCTTTTCCTCTTTGGCTATTTTTGGCAATTGAAGGAAATTTGTTGTTGGGCTGGAAGATTTGGGCCGAAGTAGGCCCATATGATTTTGATTCAGTGGGCTGAAAAAAACGTGGCCCACTGACTTCTCGCTGCTGGGCTCTTCCTCGCGGCCCGTCTGCTCCAGCGAATCGATTCCGTGGGCCTGCCGAGAATGGCCCAGTTCCCGAATAATAGGGACCGTCAGATTGGCTACCCAGATCGAGGCCGTCCATTTGCTCTCCAAGGTTAGGGTTAGGGTTTCGTAACCCTCCATTCGCCCCTTTTTGCTCTGCGACTCCAGCGTTTCTCTGAGAGAGACGAAAATGGCCTCTGGCGGCCAGAGCCATCGCCTCACTTCCTCTTCCGTAGCTCGCCGTCCTCTGTTGGCTTTCTTCCTGCACGGCGAGCTGGTAGATCCGGCCAAGACTTGGCATGGGTTCTATCGTCAGAATTTGGGATCGGAACGAAAGGTACGTCTCGTTCAAGATTAGGAGAAACCTAATCGCCTTTTCTCTCTCACGCATAGTCCTATACTGTCGCAGAATGGGTTCGGGCCAGTCGAATCTCTCTTCGGCCGATTCTAATTCGTTCCACAGCGTTAACAGTTTATTGTAAACCGTCGCGATACCCATATTTCCCTGTTTCAGATCTAAGATTTGCTGTGTTATGGAGAAAATTTTGACCTGATCTAATTTTCCATACCTTTCTTTAATATTGTCCCACATCTCTTTCGCATCTTCCGTCGGGGGAAGCCCCGCTGCGACTTCGGATGTGATACAGTTCCCGATCCAGGTTCTGACAAGCTGGTTGCATTTTCTCCAAAAACAGGCCATTCGATCATCGGTTGGGATTGGAATGGTTCCGTTGAGGAATCCTTCCTTATCTTTTGTTACCAGGGCACGCCGGAGCTCCCGCGACCAGGTCGAATAGTTATCTGGGCCCGTCAGTTGCTGACTGATGAGTTTGAGCTTTGGTCCGTCGGCGTTTGACGTGTAGAGAGGGTCCCCGGGCTCCGGTCGTCCTCCGGCAGCAAAGATCTGGTAAGGAAAAAAACCAGGTGAAAAAGTCGGGTAGATATTCGCCCCTACATTCGACCCGCTTTCTTGACCCGCATTGAAAAAATTGGGGGGAGGATTCGTTCCTCCCGATTCGCCTAATCCGCCCGTCTGCTCCGGGCCGAAGGTAGAGCTTGCCCCGCTATTGGTTGGCGCGCCTCCATCGGTCCGCACATTGCCTTGGTAGCCTGGCTGTGATGTGTGTGGGTTTATCCCATGGATCCATGGGTATGGCATCCACTGGTATGGATGGCCCGAATAGGGCTGCCCTAGATTGAACTGAGCCGGAAAGTTCTGCCAAGGCATGTGCGGGGGCTGGATTTGGCTTTGGCTGAGATGTTGTTCTGCCATGGTCGACACAATAGTTGAATCTTGATTGCGTGTGCTCTGTGGCGTTGCATCCCTTGCCGGTACGTCATCTGTTCTATTGGTAGGGGCTTCTGATATATTCATTGTAAAGAAAATTCCTTCCAAGAGAGACTGATTCCTTTTGATAACTGTTTTGCAGGTTACAGTTTCTCAAGGCAATCGGTTTGAATGGATGCAGAAGTTGTTTCAGAATCGCAGGCTGGTAACAAAGGTAAAGAAAAAAGAATTTCTGCTGAATGCTGTTTTTGTTTTGTGGTATGACAACAACAAATAACAGACGAAGAAATGCAGGCAATTCGAAGTGGTGAAAGCTATGCCAGGATCGGCAAGAGCTCTGATACCATGTCAGAAGACCAAAGAGAGTATCGAGAGGAAGAAACTTTTCTGTGTATTCGATATATTTTGTATCTTGTACAATCTGTATTTAATTACAGAGTAAAGAATTAATAAAGGAAAGCAAGAAATTGATAAAGGAAAAATTGTATTCCTCTATCTTTCTAATCCTAAAATAAACATAATTTTCTGTCTATCTATGATTGAGCATGATTTCAGAAATCATATCTTCCAACATCATCCACTTTCCTTGTGTTACGCTGTAATCATCCAATTTCTTCTTTCAATACCCACCTCGCTTCACGTTGGCGTGTAGCACGTCCTCAACACCGGTCGGTTGATGAACTCACAGCTAAAGAAATTTACTCAGTTGACCTTTAAATTTTCAGAGTGTCTTAACACTTGATCATTTAGAAGTGGGGGAAATAATGGAAGCAAAAAAAAAAAGCGAGAGACCAACTTCCATACTTCTCTCTCAAGCATTTGAAGGTATAGAGAAGAGATACGAGGAGGAGCAAGTGAAGCCATGAAAGAGTGAAGACGCTCTTGCCATATTAATTACCTATCTTTCATAAAATTGAGGGGAAAAACAGAAGAAGACAAATTGGATGTCTTAGGTTAAGATACTCAACATTAGTGCCAATTGTTGTAAACCAGTCTCGCGATTTATTTTAAATAAAACATAAAGATACATACTGATTTGAGCATTGAGTTTTAGTGTCGATTTTTTTGTTATAAAATTCTTTATTGACATTTAATTGGGTTTGGCCTAAAAGAAGATTATTTGAATTATCCAACGGCTCCTGTATCGATCAATATCACTCAAAGGACGTGTTTTGGATGAACTAGGAGCTTAGCCTGAAGCAACGAAGGGGGGAATGGGGAAGGCTGACGACTGCCTGAGGGGGAAGCTGTCTACGAAGCTTTTCCCCTCGACGGAAAAGCGCTTAACAAACTCAAATGCACCAATTCCAGAAACCAGACTTTTTTTATTTTATTTTCCTGTTGCTAGTTTCTAAAGGCAGTGAATATCAACTCGAACAACTTGCGCGTTAGCCAGACTTTTACTAGACACGAAATCTGGCTAGAAGGCCAGACAGGGCCGGACATTGATGTTTTGGGCCCAAGAAACAGAAGTTAGTTTGATCTTGTTTGGCCCCATTGAATCTCAACACAAATAGCTAGAAAATTCATAGGTACTCATTTGTTCCTGATTTATATACACGCCTAAAAATTTCTTCAGTAATTGGGAGGCCATGAAAGACGTCCAATCTCTTGTCGAGATTTGAGAAAAGTCTTGGTGGGTATTAAATTTGCTGCCAAAGCTTTTAATAATCCTTGCTAATAGTCAAGTCCTCGTCAAATGATTTTAATTTATTTTTCTTGTCAACGAAAATAATCTAGTTGTTGAAAGAAATGCATAGAATCGTTGTAAGAATTAGGACAAAGGTGTTGATCTATCTAACTGTAGTTGCAATCTGTGACCTTGGCGATGCAAGGATGACAAAGCTCCTAACTGGAGAGTGACCATCACTTCGTCCCCCTTTGTTCAACGAGTGAGTATTTGTAATCAACGGATTGTACTAATTCAACAAATTGCAGGCCTAACACCTCTTCATTTGATGGAAACCATTTGACATAATTTTCATTGAAGTCGCAAACATTGTCATTCCCATTGAGAGCAAGTATTGGGTGATCGTTGTGCAAGTAAGGCCGTGTCACAAGCATCATTAGATCATATCGGTCTTGTAAAAAACTAATCTCACCTGATGGTATAAATATTATTGTGAAAAGTTTGCGATTTCAAAACAATTGAAGAGAGGGCTAGAGTCATAAACCATCTTATTAAAACTTCAAACTCAAGACAAATCACAAGGAGTTTTGGTATCTATTGCAAGCACTCAATTAGTCTTGGTATATGTCATGGGTTGGCGAGTTGATGGAACTAGTGGGAGAATTCCATTCAAGAACTTAGTCCATTCATTCCAATTCCACCAATTGCATAAACACTGCTCAAAGTGCTTTGAGTCAAGACCGCCTATAAAGGTATAGACTTCATCAATTTTATGAAACTTGTTGGGTATTTCATAATCTTCTAAGTAACCGAATCTCCATACCCTTGTTGGGTATTTCATAATCTTCTAAGTAACCGAATCTCCATACCCCTGCCCTTAGTTCATAAAAAAGAAGAACCATAAAACAATAAAGTAGCCATCATCTAGTAAAACTCACACCAAGTACTTGCTAGGAAAAAAAAAAGGAATTTCCCAAGGGGACGATGATTTATGATCTTCGTGATCTAATCTTTGCACATAGTGGAAGACCATAAGATCCATCTTTGCCTCCACCTATCTCTCACTTTTTTTGCCTAGATTGCACACCCACTATCGTTTGTTCCCGATCCAAGTGGAAACCCACATTACGTCGGTATAAACAAGAGGCCTTCAGATTCGACCACTTCGAGTCCCTTTCAAGTTATTATCATGGAAGGAACGTACCCATATTTTACCATAAAGATCTTGATTCACTCCCCCACTATCTTTTGACAAATTTGGGAATCTTCACCATAAAAAATATTAAGAAAAAAGAAATTGTACTTTCTTACTTCTCCTCTGTAGTGACGTTCAAAAAGCACAATAAAGGAGGGCTTGAAATTTCTCCAAAGTATGTCTATTTTATAATGCCTATGTAACATGTGTCGAGAACAGCAACTTCCACTACGAGCTGAAGGCATTATCGAAAGGTTTTCCCGTCAATGTTCTTAACCATCCATCTCATTCCAAAGTGCAATGTCTGCAATTCAATGGACTGTATTTGGGAGTATACTTGAAAAAGCAACACGTTAACCAATGCTAACTTTGAATTGACTCTTCTATGTTAAGAAATAACAATTAAGGAGTGTCGAGATCTCATCTGTTTCACTTAGGCCAAGACGACTTTGGATCAATAAGATGGTAAATAATTGAGGTGGATCTTACTTAAGCATAACATCACAAGTTCTCAACAATCTAATGTGAGACTTGAGATGCTCTAAACTCTCCCACTTAAGCCAATAACATCCTAGTTAGTATTGGCCGTACCGCCCAGCAATACTCTCCATAATCAATGTGCGATCCGAGATCCATTCTTATCCTCTCCACCATCCTAAAAGTCTTGAGGAGTTGCATTGTGTCTAAGCTCTCTTATTGCGACGATCACTCTCCTCTTCATCAAATTAGGCATGGACCTAGTAAGTCCACAAACCGCACAACTACTAGTGGGGTATTGCTTAGATTCCCCTTTCACAAGGGTCAAGCCCCCAAAAGAAATGCTCCGAAAGAGATTATAAATGAAATGAGAGAGAAATTTCCTTACGTTAAGTCAAAATGAGGGGTTAGAGGCCCTATCTATAGCCAAATTTTTGTATCAACTGGGACTGTTTGAAAGCACGTCCCTAATGATGTAAAGCAAAGGGAAAATGATGCAACCAATAAGAAGAATGATAGAAATTTAAAATAACACAACAGGAATTGCAATATGGACCTAGAATTGCATGGTCAAATCCTGTGCTCGGCCTGGTGGTGCATAGGGCCCACGTTGGTCGGTGCGGCCTAGTACCTATGGTTTGATCATGCAGTGGACACGTGCAACCCAGCCCGCAGACATGCCTCCGCTGGATGGGCGTTGTGACCACCATGTGGTAGTCGCCTGTTCTCTGGCGTTGCTACTATATCGATGGTCAAGAATTTACTTTTGAAAAATATGAAATTTTATATATTTTCTAGAAAAATTGACCCTAAATTTTATCTCTCATAACCTTTTTTTTTTGGGATTTCTGATTGACCCATTTTTTTGCATCTATGGAAAGCTCATGGCCGGAGCTTGGTGAAAATGAAGTTCGAGCTATGAAAAATTATTGAGATCATGAATTTTCTGGAATTAAATTAAAAGGATGGTTGTGATAATGTCATGCTCAATTATGAAAATTTAGATAATCATACATATAAGGTGCTAATATTATGCTAATCAATAACTTCGAATCACTTTTAAAGTAATAAACAATTATGTACAATATATCTGTTATTAAGTTAAGTTGGGGTGTCATAATATCTCTGACAAAAGTAAATTAAGTTACAATCGATATGAATTTGAAGTATATTCGATGTATTCTAATATTGACAAAGTAAGCGGGAGGAAAGAGAAATGGACATAAAAATCACTAAAAAAATTTCAAAGGGATAAAAATCACTTCCTATTATAGTCTCATGAAACCTTTTCCAATGGACACCATTTTTTGTCAAACGTCTCCCATCACCAAATTATCCTCACTAGAGATGACGTGGCAGAAGCAGGTGCCAAGTCAATATGGCCTCCACAGGTTTGAACGATTAGGAGGCCATGGGATCATTCATTGGGTGTGGATCTTGACACACCACCACTATGATCTATTACATCCTAAACATTGCTCAACAGAGATGATGATTTGGACACAAGCAAGTGCCAAGTCAATGTGGGGCCCAAGATCCATTGGGTGGATCTTGATTCGCCACCATACTCTATTCTTCTCTATCAAATCATCCATGTTTTCTCAGGTCCTTGTGAGATGGCACCTAAGATAAGCTTGGCTCGCACAATCAAGACATTAGTAATGAGCCAAAACAACATCATCAGATCATTAATGAAATGCCAAACATGCAGACCCCACCACCATCTATAAGCAAAAAAATAAAAAATAAATAAGGGTTGTTTTGTCCATTTTCGCTGTAGGTTTGCCGTAAATGTGAGTTAATAGGGTCTCCATAAGGCTGTCATTGTCCAAATAAGGCCTGCTTACGTCAAGACAAAACTCTAAACCAGACATCACGCCTTGTTCTAAGTTAGGAATTTAGGCGCAAATTATTCCTGTGATCGAAATGAATCACATCTCTCTACTTATACTTTAATGAACAGTTTACCGAGGCTACCAACTCACTGAAAATGTACTATTAAAAATTTCAGGAAAAAGTCAAGTTTTAGTTGGGCGGTGTGTGGCCGAAATTAAATGATACATGGACTATGGAAAAAAGTTGTCGACACGTTGGCTTATAGAATGGAAACAAGTTGGTCAAATTGATAGCGCAATGGATTTTGGTGACTATAGTCATAGTTATTTACGTGAAATTGTAAAGAACTTAGTGGATGACTAGGGAAATCGCTTTCCTAGGCTATAGAAATCAGCTGATAGGAACTTCATAAAACATTAAGAGCAGTAAATTCATGGAAACTTTGTTCATTATAATATAAGGCATGGTTTTAAGACCTGAGTTATCACCCATATTTTTTTAGCTAGAGTCCAATAACATGACAGGTAACCTCAAAGTTGGTGTGGCTTTGGGAATTTTCGGCTTTGTAACCGAAGGTTAAATATAAAATTAGCCAACTATGTCCAAATTACTCTGTCCCAGCCACCTGCAAAAGATAAATGCCTGAACTTAACCTGGGACTTGCAAGCGTCTCATGGGTTCAAAATACTATTGACTGATTTCCTCTCAAACTCTTGATTTAAAAATGTTCTATTTGGTTTAAATTATTTTCCAGGAGTCAGAAGCTTAGGATCCACCATTTGCGAATAAGTAGGAGAACGATTGGGGAGTTTGAAGCTTCTAGAGTTTGATTTTGCTGATAAATAGGTTTGAAGCTTCTAGAGTTTGATCCTGCTGATAAATAGGTTTAGATATTTTAGATATGGGGATAAGGACACTACAAGTATTAAAAATTTTGTACGGTGCTCACTTGAATAATGTAACTTATTTTTTTCGATAACTAGAAACACGCACGGAAATTATGGCATTTGTTGTGTCATTTTTTCTTTAGATTTCTTATCAGAATTATTAAGGGTGCATTTGATTCAATTTTCCAAATGAGCTTTTGGCTTTAAAAGCATTTTGAGGAAATTTTTGGATTGTTGGCAAATTTCTTTTGGGGACCTTTGGCTAAGTGCTGGCTTTGGCAAAATTGAAAACCCAAGATAGGTAGAGACCTACCTTGGACTTTCAGCATTTTTGAAATGCTATTATGTGGATTTAATGACTTTTAGTTTCCAATATCGCCATCATTGATAATTGTGTGTTCCACTTTTGCCCTAAAAAGATATTGTTCAACCATTGTCTTTCATCTTCTTTAACCCATCATCTCTATGCTCCCTAGTTGCTAAGGGTCCATTCGATAACGTTTTTATTTTGAGAAATAATTTCTTTTCAAAAATAGTTTTTCTATTTCTATTCCCCGAAACAATTTTTCAAAAAAGAACGCGTTTGGTAATTATACAATATTTCTATTATCGGAATGAAAAAAATGATAGGAATGTGTTTGGTATGATTCATAAATTTTTTTTGTAATGTAGAATTTCTTTTACTTTTTTTCCTTATTTTTCCTTATCGCCACCGACCGCCGTCATTGTTGACCACCGACCTTCGGCCATTGTCGCCAAAGGTCGGCGGTGGTCAATCAACCAATCGACGGGCGGAGGCATTGGTGGTCATCGATGGTGGGCGGTAATGGGCAACCGTGACAGCAGTTGGCGGTAGCGGCGATTGGCCAGCGGTGACGGCTGGGCGGCAGTGGGTGACAGCATTGGGTCACGGCGGCGGTTAGTTGGCCAGCGGTGGTAGGCGGTGGCGATGAGCGGCGTTAGCGGTCATCGGCAGTGGGTGGCAGCGAGCGGCGGCAATTGCAATCGGTGGTGGCGAACGGCAAATAAGAAGAAAAGAAGAAAAGAAAAAAAGAAAAGTGAAAATAACTTACTTCTATAAATTGTTCTCGGGAACAAGAAGTTATTTTTTCCTACTTTTTGTTTCTGTTCCAAATCTATTCCCCATCCACTATTCTATTTCGGGGAATATAAAAATTTATTGACGTTGCCAAATGGATTTCTATTCTTTTTTTGTTATTCGGAACAAAAGAATAGAATTGGGATAAATAGAAACGTTACCAAACACACCCTAAGTGGTTGAGGTCAAGTCACCGGTTACCAAGGTCAATATCCACAAGTTAAAGGTCAACGTTGAAGTCAAGTAGGTTATGGTTGATCTATCATAATCTTCAATCCCAACATCATCTATCTTTTGCAATCCTTCAAAGGCGATTGTGTGACCTCAGCATTGCCTCGCCTAGCATCGTGCATCCTTTGTGGCCTCACCTAGGTCACACCGACCATCGAAGCGAAAGATTTAGGTCGCCCGAGGTCACGAGACCTCAACAATCCATCATCTAGTGTGACGTAATCAATTTTAGATACCGCAAATTAGCCAATGCAAGAGAGTTAGGATTTTGACGGATTGGGGTTTTTGGATTGAGGATTTACGAGAAATGGTTGAGGGAGAGATGTTGCAAACCCCAGCACTCTCTTCAACAAAGGAGGAGAACAATGCCCTTTATTTTTCCTTTGTTTTTTTTTTTTTTAATTTCATATTACTTTGCACCCCCACCAAAAGTCACTAATCAAATGCCATTGCTTTGAGCAAAATACGCTTGAGCCAAAGAGCTTAGGGGAAATTACTTAGAATTTTCTCAAAGCTGAACCAAATGTAGTACTAGTAGGAACCCACATTACGTCGGTACAAACCAGAGGCCTTCAGATTCGACCACTTTTAGTCCCTTTCAAGTTATTATCATGGAAGGAACGTACCCATGTTTTACCATAAAGATCTTGATTCACTCCTCCACTATCTTTTGACAAATTTGGGAATCTTCACCATAAAAAATATTAAGAAAAAAGAAATTGTACTTTCTTACTTCTCCTCTGTAGTGACGTTCAAAAAGCACAATAAAGGAGGGCTTGAAATTTCTCCAAAGTATGTCTATTTTATAATGCCTATGTAACATGTGTCGAGAACAGCAACTTCCACTACGAGCTGAAGGCATTATCAAAAGGTTTTCCCGTCAATGTTCTTAACCATCCATCTCGTTCCAAAGTGCAATATCTACAATTCAATGGACTGTATTTGGGAGTATACTTGAAAAAGCATCACGTTAACCAATGCTAACTTTGAATTGACTCTTCTATGTTAAGAAATAACAATTAAGGAGTGTCGAGATCTCATCTGTTTCAGCTAGGCCAAGACGACTTTGGATCAATAAGATGGTAAATAATTGAGGTGGATCTTACTTAAGCATAACATCACAAGTTCTCAACAATCTAATGTGAGACTTGAGATGCTCTAAACTCTCCCACTTAAGCCAATAACATCCTAGTTAGTATTGGCCGTACCGCCCAGCAATACTCTCCATAATCAATGTGCGATCCGAGATCCATTCTTATCCTCTCCACCATCCTAAAAGTCTTGAGGAGTTGCATTGTGTCTAAGCTCTCTTATTGCGACGATCACTCTCCTCTTCATCAAATTAGGCATGGACCTAGTAAGTCCACAAACCGCACAACTACTAGTGGGGTATTGCTTAGATTCCCCTTTCACAAGGGTCAAGCCCCCAAAAGAAATGCTCTGGAAGAGATTATAAATGAAATGAGAGAGAAATTCCCTTACGTTAAGTCAAAATGAGGGGTTAGAGGCCCTATCTATGGCCAGATTTTTGTATCAACTGGGACTGTTTGAAAGCACGTCCCTAATGATGTAAAGCAAAGGGAAAATGATGCAACCAATAAGAAGAATGACAGAAATTTAACACACCAGAAATCGCAATATGGACCTAGAATTGCATGAACAAATCCTGTGCTTGGCCTGGTGGTGCATAGGGCCGACATTGGTCGGTGCGGCCTAGTACCTATGGTTTGATCATGCAGTGTACACGTGCAAACCGGCCCGCAGACATGCCTCCACTGGATGGGCGTTGTGACCACCATGTGGTAGTCGCCTGTTGGCTGGCGTTGCTACCATCGATGGTCAAGAATTTATTTTGAAAAATATGAAGTCTTATATAATTTCTAGAAAAATTGACCCTAAATTTTATCTCTCATAAACTTTTTTTTGGATTTTTGATTGACCCATTCTTTTTGCATCTATGGAAAGCTCATGGCCGGAGCTCTGTGAAAATGAAGTTCGAGCTATGAAAAATTATTGAGATCATGAATTTTCTGGAATCGAGTTAAAAGGATGGTTGTGATAATGTCATGCTTAATTATGAAAATTTAGATAATCATTAGACCCGTTAAACGGGTGGGTCGGGTTGGGTTTGAGTCGGGTCATAAATGGTCCGACCCAAATCGATCCATTTAACCCGTTTATTACAATGCAAAAATTTTAACTCATACCCGACTCGACCCATACCGACCCATACCCGACCCATTTAACTAAACTTAAAAAAATGGTATTGCTAAAATAAATTTATACAACACAAATTTAATAGACAATTTTTATAATTTTTAAAATAATTATTTTAAAAATCGAATTTTTATTATTTTTTTAAAAATAATTTTTTAATTACTTTTATTTTTATTTTTAATATAATTTTTATTTCTTTTTCTTTTTCTTCTTCTTCTTCTTTGGTCGGGCCCAGCCACGACGACGGCCGACAGCCCGGCCAAAAGCGAGCCTCGAGCTCGCCTCGAGCTCGCTTGGCTCGCTGACGCTGGCGAGCTCGAGCTCGCCTGATGTCGGCGAGGCTCAAGCCTCGCCGGATGTCAGCGAGGCCTCTGCCTCACCAGATCCGGTGAGCTCGAGGCCTCCGCCTCACCCGATCTGGTGAGCTCGCCAACGTCAGGCGAGCTTGAGCTTGCCGGATCTAGCAATGCCACCGATGCTCGGCGAGCTCGCCCAATCTGGCGATGCTGCCGATGCCTGGCGAGCTCGAGCTCGGCCGACGCCGACAAGGCTCGAGCCTTACCGGACGTCGGTGAGGCCTCCGCCTCACCAGATCTCGCAAGCTCGAGGCCTTCGCCTCATTGGATTTGGTGAGCTCGAGGCCTCCGCCTCGCCAGATCTAGTGAGCTCGAGGCTCGTCGACGTCGGGCCAGGCTTGAGCCTCGCCCGATGTCGGCAAACCTCGAGCCCGTCGAGCGTCGGCAGCATTGCGAGATCGGGCGAGCTCGTTGGGCGTCGTGGCATCGCTAGATCGGCAAGCTCGAGCTCGCCCGACGCCGGTGAGCTCGAGGCTCGCCTAGCCGGTCGCCGGCCATCGCCGTGCCGGGCGATCGAAGGAAGAAGAAAGAAAAATAAAAATAAAAATAAAAATAAAAATAAACATAAAAAAATAATTATAATTTCGAATTTAAAAAAATGTAAAGTTAAAGAGAGAGGAGAGAGATTGTGAGGTTTTGGCTTTGGGTGAAAATAAATGGATTGATAAATGGGTCTTAAATTGGTGCAAAGCTAACCCATTTAAGACTCATATATCTCACTCTCTTTAATTTTAGAACCCATTATGGGTGCTTTAGAAAATAAGGCTTGACCCATTAACGATCCATTTAAATATAAATGGGTTTATAAATGGGTCAATGACCCATTTAACACCTCTATTGATCATCATACATGTAAGGCACTAATATTATGCTAATTATTAACTTTGAATGACTTTTAAAGTAATAAACAATTATGTACAATATATCTGTTATTAAATTAAGTTGGGGTGTCATAATATCTCTGATAAAAGTAAATTAAGTAACAATTGATATGAATTTGAAGTATATTCGATGTATTCTAATATTGGCAAAATAAGCGTGAGGAAAGAGAATTGGACATAAAAATCACTAAAAAAATTTCAAAGGGATAAAAATCACTCCTATTATAGTCTCATAAAACCTTTTCCAATGGACACCATTTTTTGTCAAACGTCTCGCATCACCAAATTATCCTCACTAGAGATGACGTGGACAGAAGCAGGTGCCAAGTCAATATGGCCTCCACAGGTTTGAACGATTAGGAGGCCATGGGATCATTCATTGGGTGTGGATCTTGACACACCACCACTATGATCTATTACATCCTGAACATTGCTCAACAGAGATGATGACTTGGACACAAGCAAGTGCCAAGTCAATGTGGGGCCCAAGATCCATTGGGTGGATCTTGATTCGCCACCATACTCTATTCTTCTCTATCAAATCATCCATGTTTTCTCAGGTCCTTGTGAGATGGCACCTAAGATAAGCTTGGCTCGCACAATCAAGACATTAGTAATGAGCCAAAACAACATCATCAGATCATTAATGAAATGCCAAACATGCAGACCCCACCACCTCCTATAAGCCAAAAAAGAAAAAAAAGATCAGGGTTGTTTTGTCCATTTTCGCTGTAGGTTCGCCGTAAATGTGAGTTAATAGGGTCTCCATAAGGCTG
Source organism: Eucalyptus brandiana (assembly GCA_014182725.1). Taxonomy (NCBI): domain Eukaryota; kingdom Viridiplantae; phylum Streptophyta; class Magnoliopsida; order Myrtales; family Myrtaceae; genus Eucalyptus; species Eucalyptus brandiana. Next base: position 9,283,892 of record CM024669.1, read on the forward strand.
CATTGTCCAAATAAGGCCTGCTTACGTCAAGACAAAACTCTAAACCAGACATCACGCCTCGTTCTAAGTTAGGAATTTAGGCGCCAAATTATTCCTGTGATCGAAATGAATCACATCTCTCTACATATACTTTAATGAACAGTTTACCGAAGCTACCAACTCACTGAAAATGTACTATTAAAAATTTCACAAGAAGTCAAGTTTTAGTTGGGCGGTGTGCAGCCGAAATTAAATGGTACATGGACTATGGAAAAAAGTTGTCTGACACGTTGCCTTATAGAATGGAAACAAGTTGGTCAAATTGATAGCGCAATGGATTTTGGTGACTATAGTCATAGTTATTTACGTGAAATTATAAAGAACTTAGTGGATGACTAGGGAAATCGCTTTCCTAGGCTATAGAAATCAGCTGATAGGAACTTTGTTCATTGTAATATAAGGCATGGTTTTAAGACCTGAGTCATCACCCTTCTTTTTTAAGCTAGAGTCCAATAACATGACAGGTAACCTCAAAGTTGGTGTGGCGTTGGGAATTTTCGGCTTTGTAAACGAAGGTTAAATATAAAATTAGCCAACTATGTCCAAATTACTCTGTCACAGCCACCTGCAAAAGATAAATGCCTGAACTTAACCTAGGACTTGCAAGCGTCTCATGGGTTCAAAATACTATTGACTGATTTCCTCTCAAACTCTTGATTTAAAAATGCTCTATTTGGTTTAAATTATTTTCCAGGAGTCAGAAGCTTAGGATCCACCATTTGCGAATAAGTAGGAGAACGATTTGGGGCGTTTGAAGCTTCTAGAGTTTGATTTTGCTGATAAATAGGTTTGAAGCTTCTAGAGTTTGATCCTGCTGATAAATAGGTTTAGATATTTTAGATATGGGGATAAGGACACTAAAAGCATTAAAAATTTTGTATGGTGCTCACTTGAATAACGGAACGTTTTTTTTTTGATAACTAGAAACACGCACGGAAATTATGGCATTTATTGTGTCATTTTTCCTTTAGATTTTTTGTCAGCATTATTAAGGATGCATTTGGTTCAGTTTTTCAAATGAGCTTTTGGCTTTAAAAGCCTCTTGAGGAAATTTTTGGATGGTTGGCAAATTTCTTTTGGGGACCTTTGGCCAAGTGCTGGCTTTGGCAAAATTGAAAACCCAAGATAGGTAGAGACCTACCTTGGACTTTCAGTATTTTTGAAATGCTATTATGTGGATTTAATGACTTTTAGTTTCCAATATCGCCATCATTGATAATTGTGTGTTCCGCTTTTGCCCTAAAAAGATATTGTTCAACCATCATCTTTCATCTTCTTTAACCCATCTTCTCTATGCTCCCTAGTTGCTAAGGGTCCATTTAGTAACGTTTCTATTTCGGGAAATAATTTCTTTTTAGAAATAGTTTTTTTCTATTTCTATTCCCGAAACAATTTCTCAAGTAAAAGAACGCATTTGATAACTATACAATATTTTTATTATTGAAATGAAAAAATGATAGGAATGTGTTTGGTACGATTCACAATTTTTTTTTTTTTTTTGTAATGTAGAATTTCTTTTACTTTTTTTTTCCTTATTTTTCCTTATCGCCACCGACCGTCGTCACTATTGACCACCGACCTCCGGCCATTGTCGCCAAAGGTCGGCAGCGGTCAGTCAGCTAGCTGACGGGCGGAGGCATTGGTGGTCATCGGCGGTGGGTGGCGGTGGGTGACCATGACAGCGGTTGGCGGTGGCGGTGATTGGCCAGCGGTGACAGCTGGGCGGCTGTGGGTGACAACATTGGATCACAGCGGCAGTTAGTTGGCCAGCGGTGGTAGGCGATGGCAACGAGCGGCGTTAGCGGTCATCAACAATGGGTGGCAGCAAGCGGTGGCAATTGCAATCAATGGCGGCGAATAGCAAATAAGAAGAAAAGAAGAAAAGAAAAAAAGAAACGAGAAAATAACTTATTTCTAGAAATTGTTCCCGAGAAAAAGAAGCTATTTTTTCCTACTTTTTGTTTCTGTTCCAAATCTATTCCCAAATGGATTTATATTCTTTTTTTGTTATTCGGAACAAAAGAATAGAATTTGGGATAAATAGAAACGTTACCAAACATACCCTAAGTGGTTGAGGTCAAGTCACCGGTCACCAAGGTCAATATCCACAAGTTAAAGGTCAACGTTGAAGTCACGTAGGTTATGGTTGATCTATCATAATCTTCAATCCTAACATCATCTATCTTTTGCAATCCTTCAAAGGCGATTGTATGACCTTGGCATTGCCTCACCTAGCATCGTGCATCCTTTGTGGCCTCACCTAGGTCACACCGACCATCGGAGCAAAAGATTTAGGTCGCCCGAGGTCATGAGACCTCAACAGTCCATCATCTAGTGTGACGTAATCAATCTTAGATACCGCAAAGTAGCCAATGCAAGAGAGTTAGGATTTTGACAGATTGGGGTTTTTGGATTGAGGATTTACAAGAAATGGTTGAGAGAGAGATGTTGCAAACCCTAGCACTCTCTTCAACAAAGGAGGAGAACAATGCCCTTTATTTTTCCTTTGTTTTTTTTTTTTTTAATTTCATATTACTTTGCACCTACACCAAAAGTCACTAATCAAATGCCATTGCTTTGAGCAAAATATGCTTGAGCCAAAGAGCTTAGGGGAAATTACTTAGAATTTTCCCAAAGCTGAACCAAATGTAGTACTAGTAGGAACTTCAGGATTGGTAATGGGGTTTGGTTGAATATTAGAAGTACATCTTTGATTGGAGGGACTACTAGTTGGAAGGTGATTATGGGAGAATATGAGGATGGAGATCAGTTGATCTTCTCGAAGAGGTTGAATTAAAAGATGAAGAAGTTGATGTTAAATCAAATGATTTTTTGAGAAATTGGATGGTAAGGGAATGGATCTATCAGCAATTTTGTAATGATTTGCTTTTATTGGAGAGATAATCATAGACTAAAAAATTGGGATAACAATCAAAGTGCATTGATCCATTATAGAGGTTTGTTTAAACAATTTCAAGGATTCACTCTTCATAATTTAGTGAGCCTGAATCTCTTAGAACTAAGATCATTGAAGTATTTGAGCCTTCTTTAGCAAGTGGTGTAATGCATACTTGGACAAGTCCTATGTGAATATAATTAAATAGTTGTTTATATCTGTTCATCAATTCCTAACTTAGAAGTTGAATTGTTTCGGAAGAATTTGAAAGATGAACTTCTCTTTTTGAGTTGAACTATGGGTATTTCCCAGGTTATTATTGATTTGTTGGAATCTTCAATGTTTATTTCTTCTCTATGGACAGCTCATTGATTTAAAGACATTTGTGATATATAATTAGAGGAAGATATTGATCGACTTAATAAACTCATTTTAACAAAATGTCTAGACTACCAATCAAAGCTTACCAACGGTCCCACTACCCTTCCGCAGGCTTTATTGCCGGGATCACTATCAGGTAAACTGTTCTTATCTAAAGGAATGTTCAAGCAAAAATATTAAAATTCGTCATAAAACTTATCACAAAAGTATAATTAAATCCTAAAATTTTTAAAAAGTATAATCAAATCCTATATGTCAAATTGGTGAAATTAAGTCCATCCATTAACTCCATCCAATTTGACTAATGAAAAATGCTGACAGGATTTTTTTAATTATTTTCTCTCTCCTACGTGGCGCTAATGTGGATAAAACATGAAAGACAAAGCTAAAATAACATCATTTTGATCCTAATCTAATTTTTTCACTAATTAGGATCAAAACGACATCATTTTGGCCTTGTCATTCATTATCCATGTTAGTGCCTCATAGGAGAGAGAATGTAACCAAAATGCCACATGAGCGTTTTCTATTAACTAAATTGGACGGAGTTTACGGAAGGACTTGATTGCAACAACTTGACAAGTTTTGGGATTTCTAGTACACTTATCCTGTTCAGTTATTAAAGTGATTAACAATATTCCCTTGGCTTTTATATACACACACCCGCACACACTCTAATACACTGATTAAATTGGTAATTAAGAACATTGTAATTCCACACTTAAACTGTTCTTTCTGTGATTGGGTGGCCATGAATGACGTCCAATCTCTTGTGGGGATTCAAGAAAAGTCAAGTCTTGGTGGCTATGCTAAAGCTATTAATAATCCATCCTAATGGTCAAATCCTCGTCAAATGATTTAGTTTATGTCCTGTGGACGAGATGAATGAAGTTGAGGAAAGAAATGAATGAAATCCTTGTAAGAAAAAGAACAAAGGTGATGATCTATCTGACGGTAGTTGCAATCTGTGACCTTGACGATGCGAGGATGACAAAATTAATGATTGGAGAGTGACCGTCACTTCGTCCTCCTCCGTTGATTGAGTGAGTATCCGTAACCAAAGGATTGTACCAATTCAACAAATTGTGGGCTCGATGCCTTGTCATTTGATGGAAACTGTTTGACGTAAATTCGCAAACACCGTTGCTTCTATTGAGAGCAAGTCTGGGGCAATCGTGGTGCATGTGAGCCCATGTCACATGCATTATTAGATCATATTGATCTCATGTGGGACCAACCTCACCTGATAGTATAAATATTTTTGTGAAAAGTTTGTGCGTGTCAAAATGATGAAGGAGAGGGCTGGAGTCATAAACCATCTTATTAGAAATTCAAACTCAAAGACAAATCCCAAAGGAGTTTTTGGTTCTGTGCATAATCTATTGGGAGCACTCACTTCTAGTCTTGGTAAATGTCTCGAAGTTGGCGAGTTGATTGAGTTAATAGAGAGAATATCTAGTTCAAGAACTGAACGTCATCCATTCAAATAGCATTAACTGTGTAAAAACTGCTCAAAATGCTTTGAGTCAAGGCCACCTGTACAAATCAAAGGCATGGATTTAACCTATAGAGCATTTAAAGAGCTTTCAGGTAACTAATTTTATATAAACACTATAAGACAATAAAGAAGCCATCGTCTAGTAAAACTCACAATCAAGTACTTGCAAGGGATAAGAAAGAAACTTTCTAAGGGGACGATGATTTATGTTCTTCAAGAGCTAATATTTGCACATATTGGAAGACCGTAAAATCCATCTTTGCCGCCACCAATCTCTCACTTTTTTCCCTAGATTGCACACCCACTATCATTTATTCCCAATCCAATTAGAAACCCTACTAACTCCACCCACATTACGTCGTTATAAACAAGAGTCCTTTAGATTCGACCACTTGGAGTCCCTTTCAAGTTATTATCATGAAAGGAACGTACCCATGTTTTTCCATTAAGATCTTGACTCACTCCTCCACTATCTTTTTGACAAATTTAGGCATCTTCACCACATAAAATATTAAGAAAAAAGAAACCGTACTGACGTTCAAAAAGCACCATAAAGAGGGGCTTGAAATTTTTCCAAAGCGTGTCTATGCTATAATGCCTTTATAACATGTGGCATAGAATAGCAACATCCACTACTAGCTGAAGGCATTATCAAAAGGTTTTATTAACCATCCGTCTAGTTCCAAGTGCGATGTTTGCAATTCATTGGACAATAGTTGCGAGGATACTTGGAAAAGCAATACACTAACCAATGCCAACTTTGAATCGATTGTCCAATGTTAAGAAACGAAAAGTAAGGAGTCCTAAGGATCTTGTTTGTTTCACTTGGGCCAAGTTGACTTTGAATACCAGCATAAGAAGGTAAACAATTAAGGGTTGATCTTACTTTAACATAACATCACAACTCCTTAACAATCTCTGATGTAAGACTTAAGATGCTATAGTCAATGTATCCCCTCCACCATCCTAAAAACCCCAAGGAGCTGCACCATGTCTAAGCTCTCTTACTAAGACGATCCCTCTTTTCCCTCATTAGACCGGACATGGAGCCGGTAAGTCCACAAACCACACAGCTAGGGGGTCTTGCTTAGATACATTATGAACAATCCAACCACTTTCACATGGTTCAAGCCCTCGAAAGGAGTGCTCTAAAAAAAGATTATAAATGAAATGAGAAAGAAATTCCCTTTCATTGGGTCAAAATGAGGTGCTAGAGCCCCTATCGATAGCCAAATTTGTGCATCAAAGGGGACTATCTGAAAGCACATCCCTAATAATGTAAAGCAAAGGGGAAATGATGAAATGACAAGAAGAATAATGGAAATTGAAAATAAAACACTGGGAATTACAATATTGACTTAGAATTGCATGAAGCAGCTGGCTTGGTGGTGCATAAGCCCACACCGGTCGGTACAGCCAGTGCCTGCGGCTTGATCATGCAATGGGCACGTGCAGCCCAATTCGTGGCCATGCCTTGGCTAGATGGGTGTTGTGACTAGACTACCATGCGGTAGTCGTCTATTGGGTAACGTCGCCACTCTCAACGGTTAAATATTTATTTTTGAAAAATATAAAATCGTATGTATTTTTTTTTTTTTAAATGACCCCAGCTTTGATCTCTTATAACCTTTTTGTTCAATTTCTACTTGACCCTCGATCTATGAGAAATTATTGAAATTGTGAATTTTTAGGAATCGGGCGAAAAGGATGGTCGTGACAATGTCAAGCTTAATTATTAAAACTTAGATATTTTACCTTTGAGGCAGTAATATTATACTAATCTCTACACTTTGAATGATTTTTAAAGTAATATACAATTATGTACAACATACCTGTTATTACATTGAACACATGTATTATTGCATCAGTCATTAACATAAAATTAATACTTTATTTATTAAACATATAATCCGTGGTTATGTCAAATTAATTATAATTTGGGTCTCATGATATAACTTACAATTGATATGAATTTGGGCGAGCGAGAGGAAAGAGACAAGAGACTTGTTGAATCATTGCTATAGTTCCGCTGTAATAGGGATTCCACGGTAATAATTATTGCTGCAAGCAAACATTGAAGCATATAGATGATCCGTGATAAACTTATATAATCAAACATGCGGTTATCATACATTAAAACATGCAGTTCGATTGGTAGGAAAGGGAAGGATCATTTTCCTGAGCTTAGATGATTAACCAATGAGCGTCCCTAGAATTTATTCAAAGGGAAATTAAATCACTTCTATTATAGTTTCATCAAGCCTTTTCCAATGGACTCCAATTTTGTCAGACGTCTCCTATCACCAAGCTATCCTCAACAGAGATGACGATGTGGGCACAAACAATTCCGAGGTCAATTTGGACCCCACAGACACGGGATGATTACGATGCCAACGGGATCAGTCATGGGGGTGTGGATCTCGATTTGCCACCACCATAATCTATGATAGCCCTATATATTTCTCAGCAGGGATGATGACGTGTGGGATGTACAAATACATCGGTAGGAGAGCATTCTGCCTTAGAGGGAAGTACACGCAAGAGCAAGGGTGAACAAATGTCGGCTTGAGTAATGCAAATATTAATGAGAATCCAATGCCTCAAAAACCTAAGGGTTCCTCCGTAAAGTTCGTCCATGAACGATGAGTTAGAGTCTAAGATTAGGCTAGGCATAGCCGGCTCCCATAGGATGACGGACAATGTATACAAGGCTTGAAAACGAATTCACCGTCGTATAGCTGACAGCGATCCTTCAATTTAGCGGCTCCTTATAATGGCATAATATAAAGAAATTGTGTTCTCAAAGTCGAGTCTGGGCAAGTGTTCGGACCTTTTATGACTTAGCCATGGACACAAGCAAGTGCCAAGTTAATGTGGGTCCGATCTGCTGGCCCCACGGCGTTGAATGATTAACGGGCCATTGGGTCTTCCTTGAGTGGATCTCGATTTACCACCGTACTCTATTCTTCTCCATCAATCATCCATGTTTTCTCAAGTCCTTGCGAGAGGACACCTAAGAGAAGCTAAGCTCGCACGATCAAGACACTAATAATGAGCCAAAACAACATTATTAGATCATTAATGAAGTGCCAAACATGGAGACCCCACCACCACCTAGAAGCAAAAACAAAAAAATCGGAGTTGTTTTGTCAATCTTCGTAGTAGGTTTGCCCTGAACGTGAGTTAATAGGGTCTACATCTACACAAGGCTATTTTTGTCCTATTGATGCGTATTACGTCTAGACAAAACTCGAGACAAAAGATCACGCCCTGCTCTAAGCTAGGAATTATAGCACAAATTAGTCATGTTATCGAAATTTTGACTTTATTTTGAATCACATCTCTCTATATACATTTTAATGAATAGCTTAGTGATTTACGACCTGATTGAAAATGTATTATAAGATTGAATAATTTCAGGTCTAAAGTCAAGTTATAGTTGAGCGGTGTGCGGCCAAAGTTAAATGATACAAGGACCATGAAAAAAAAGTTGTCCATGCGTTGGCTTGTAGAATGGAAATAAATTAATCAAATTGATAGCCCAATCAAAATTGGTGATTCTAATTACAATAGTATACATGGAATTATAAATAACTAGGTGGATGATTATGGATATAGCTTTCATAGGCTATTAATCAGCTAATAGGAATTTCATAAATCATTAAGATAGGAAAATTTATGGGAACTTGGGTCATTGTGATAGTAGGCATGGTTTTAAGACTACTTCATCACCCCTTTTTTTAGCTAGATTCCAATAACACGGCGGCTAACCTCATAGTTGGAGCAGTTGATTGTGGCAATGGGAATTTTCAATTTCCTAATTGAAGTTCACATGTCAAATCCAACCAATTGCATGTGAATTACTCTATATCATAGCTATGACATCCTGAATTTCAGACTCTATTTTCAATTTAATGAATCGGGCTTTTCATCAACGTGCCTATAGTTATATACTCTGAGCTAATTACTCACGAGATAACTAGTCTATTAGGTGAAGTCGTTAAAGGATTTTAACGCAATAGACTTGAGAATTCGATCAGGAATCGACTACTCAACCGTGCTCATTTGCAGAGATCATTACGGCACAGTTAAAAATCGATTAGAGATCAGGGATAGATTGATTCAACTAAGATAGGTGATTAAAGAGTGGGCGATTCCACCAGATTGCAAAATTCTTGTTAATCAGCACTAGACCAATTTTTCTGTCATTTGGTACCCTATGTCTGTAATTGAAATCTCAAGATTTTCACAACAACCGAAAGTTACTAATGTGTCAAAGATGTACAATGTGGCTCGAAAATAATTGACCACAAGTCAATTGCACTAAATTTTTTTAAAAATTACTTGGTAGGCTAGGTCACTTTAAAATTGCGCCACATTGAAATTAACCGCGAATTTGAATTCAGTTTCAAAAATTGAAAGTTCTGTCATGTCATGATTTATTTTAGGAAGGTCAACTCATCCTCCGAAGATTTTTCTGCAAACCAAGATTTTTGGCGAAAATTCAATATAGGGTTGTTTTTTATTGGAAAATTCAGGAGACCCTTTTTTTATCACATTTTTAGGATACAAGTTGGTTCTGTTGGTGAGGAAAAATGTCAATTTGGTCGAGGGCATCTTAGTTGGATTTAGGGGGGCAAATTGAATTGATTCAAGAGGGAATTGAAGTGGATTTGGGGGAAAATGCTTCAAAATTCGTAACCTCCATGGTCCTTAACCTTTGGACCACTTCCTTGGCTTTTAAGGGAAGCTTGTTGGTCTGCAAATGACTGAGGAAGATGGCCAATCCATGTGGGACCTCTTCAAGGGGACAGAGATAGAATGGGGCTTGGAGGGACCCTTCACAAGTGCAGCTGGCCCTTCCTCTCCAACTCAGCCAGCTTTCTCCATTTTCAGACACTTTGGAGCTCCTAAGTTGCAGAGAAAATCGAGCAGCCTCCCTCCCCGGCCGTCGTATGCCCAACTGCCGCCGTCGTGCCTCATCACATTGCCCATGAGCCCCGCGCGTTGTGCCTCACCCGTCCCACTCATCTAGTCCGTCTTGCCCCCAACCGTGCGTCGTAGCCATCTCGAGCCCCTGTCTAGCTTCACCAGCCACTGTGAGTTGCTTGTCTCGCCGTCGGAAGCCATCGCTTGCTCCGCCTGCTCGCCTGGTCGACCGTCTCGTCATTTCAGCCAAGCCAGCTTCAATTTGGCCCTTTTTGGCCCAGCAGCTAGAAATTGAGAAGCCTCAGCTAACCGTGGGCTTCGAGGCCCATTTAGGACCTCTTCCAGGCCTCGTAAGGTGCTGTCGCTTCGGAGTTTGTTGCCCGTCTCTATGACACTATCGTCGTGAACTCATCAGATCACAAAACCGGTGAGTTTACTCACTAAATGCTTAGGGAGTTAATTATGCTTAAGGGTTAATTAGTTTAGGCTAAGTATGGTTTAGGTGATTAGTTATAACGGATTAACGATTTAATTACTCATTATTGCATGTTAGGTGGTTAGATCGGCTTAATTAGTAACTAGATACGTTGTATTATTTATCTAGATAGGTTTGGAAATTTTCCGAGTCCATTTCAGTATTTAATTAGGCTTTTTCGGCCTAAGTCTCCATTTATGGTATTTAATTGTATTTATTTAATTAATTTTGATATTTATTTAATTATTTATTATTTTCCGGAAATTATATCGAGATAGCCGATGATTGGAATTTCGTGCTAATTGCAATGTTATGCTTGGTTTATTTAAATGAATGCTAGATTATACAAATTGAGTGAGAATTATAATTTTGGGTATTTATTCCAAAATTAAGTAATTTCGGTATTTAATTGGAAAATATCAGGCATAACTTTACAGCGCCAAAAATGTGTTTATGGACTATTATAATTAGTGGGAATTTCTAAAAGAAAGATATTGAAATTTTGGCTCAAGCCAACCGTACCCACACACGATTATTTGATCGAGTATTTACAGGTCCTTAGATGGATGTTCCTCCTGAGCATTTCGGCCAAACAAAAAAGGTCACCGAACATATCTCTCAGATTCTCCTCCTTAGGAGCCAAGGAGCCTAGGTCTAAGAACTCGTGAGATCCATTGTCTAGGTTGATGCAGGTCTATCTCGAAGGGTACCCAATCAATTCATATCGTGGTATCGTTACGGGCAAGATGGACACAAAGAAGGTCCCCTATAGGAGTTTGAGATTCCTATGTCGGTGCTAGAGATCACTTTTGGCAAGGGTACGGCTGACCCTCATAGTGGTTCAGTGGTAGACCTGAGTTCCCCGGAGCCAGAGACCCCGAAGCCTTCGGTTGAGGATTTGAACGCTTAGAGGACTAGTAGTTCTTTTTGTTTTTGGTAGACTTGTGAATATAAACTAATATTGTAAATGACTTAGTTTGATGTGTATATAAGTGTGTTGTGGTTTTAAAAATTGTGGCCCTACTTTTCTATCCCATCTCCAGTTGTTTGGGAATTTATTTATTCGCTTCCACATGTGCATTAAAATGAATGGGTTGGCGACGCATCCTAGGACATCGTGATTTAATCGGCCACCGAGAGATGGACACACACTCGAGAATCGGGGCGTGACAATAGCCCCCTACAAAAGATAAAGGCTTGGATTTAATCGGCTTATGGGACTTGCAAGTGTATCATGGGTTTAAAAAACCATTTATTGATTCCTTAAATTTCATATGAATTGAATGTCTGATTTAAAATTATTCTATTTGGTTTGAATTGTTTTTCAAGAGTAAGAAGCTTAGGGTCAATCATTTGTCAATAAGTAGGTGAATGATTCGACGAGTCTGATCTTGCTGATTAATAGGTCTACATATTTTAGATCTTGGGCTAAGAACACTACAAGTACGGTAAATTTCATATGACGCTCACTTGAGGTCATAACCTTTATATATATATATATATATATATATATATAACTTAAGCACTGTACAAAAGTTATGACATTTGTAATGTCATTTTCCTTTTAAATCTGTTATCAAGACCACCAATACTAATTAGAACTTCAAGACTGGTAATGGGGTTTGGTTTAATATTAGAAGTACGTCTTTGATTGGAGGAACTATTAGCTGGAAGGATGATTATGGGAGGAATATTAGGATAGATCAACTGATCTTCTTGAAGAGGTTGAATTAAAAGAAGAAGTTAATCTTAAATAAAATGAACTTTTGGAAAATAGGATGGTGATTTTAGCTCCTACATATTTGGTGATATTTGTGGGATAATTATATTATATAACTTGCTAGGGAACAGTAGTTTCTAATTCCCTTGTTCGTGGAGAACAATTAATTCCAGCTTATGGTTCTGTGAATAGTTGCATTGGCTCTACATATATCAATTGGAGAAGAAGGGTTTCTCCTTTTGGACCATGTTTAACAACCTTGCTAACAAAGCAAAGAGCATAGCTTTGTAATGGATTTTGTAACAAGTGTTAAAGGAAGTGGATACATTAGCAATTTTGTAATTATGTGTTTTCATCTGGAGAGCTAATGATTTGAGAATATTTTTATCTTTGAGAGAGAGTGAAAAATTGTGATAAAAACCAAAGGGTATTGGTCCATTATAAAGATTCACTGCTCATAATTTAATAAGCATGAATCACTTAAAACTAAGATAATTGAAGTATTTAAGCCTTTTTTAATGAAAGATTTAACGCTGCCTAGACAAGTCCTATGTCGATATAATTAAGTTTTTTTTAACATTGAATCTTGACTTAAAAGTTAGCGATAAGTACACTAGAAGTGCCATAACATTTATACAGTGCTCATTTGAGTGTCATAACTTTTTTTTTTTTCATTATCACAAATTTGAAAAATTGATTACTTGAGTGTTATTGACAATTTCCCTTATCAAAAATTCCAACGTGGCATTAATTATAATATATCATTTGGCGTGGTGTAGCGAAAAACTAAAGTCAACACTCAAGAAGGCAAATGATGTCACTTTTGCGTATGATGTTGAAGAATAGCAAAAAGTCCAATAATTTCACGAATGAACATTTTGGTGCCTTAAATTTTAAAAAGTGAACACTTAGGTTCATCAAGTTTTTAAAAAAGTGATCACTTAAGTTTCCAAACTTTTTAAAATGTATTTTAAAATGTAAGGTATTGATTTCTTAAACACATATTGTACTATCTTAATCAAGAATTCCATAGGTCTCTCTCCTTCTTGTCATTTTGCAACAGCTTATAAGAAGCATTATTCCACAACCTAGGCATCAACAAAGGATAATACTTACACTAGCAAAATAATGACGTTCTCACATTAATAGCAAGACAACCTTCTTACCATTTAAACCAAACAACATTACTGCTAAATATATCATTGGCCAAAATGTAGCAAAAACATCAAAAACCTAAAACAAACATGGTCACCTAACAAAAAAAGCATAAATAGATATAGTTCCTCAAACCAAGTCCTCCAATCAATCAAGTTGAACAACCTTCTCCTTCTCACTTCCTCTTTTTTTGATAGGCTCTTGACTTGACTTATGATCCTCATGCTTTTTCTAACTGGAACTATAGGCACATCCTTCAATGTTCCTTTTCCCATTGTCTTAACTTTTGGAGTAGCCATTCTTTTGCTTGAAGATTCAAGTCTTATGGAGTTTAGTATTGGCACCGTGGCAGTAGGCTAAGATTGATGTACAATGATAGTTTCAGGAGAATTTGATTGAAATGGACCTGTTATTGGGGTCTTTTTTTATGCTTGTTTTGGAGCTGCCCTTTCTATTCTCTATTTTGGAGCTACCTTTGACTGTTTTTTCTTGGATTGTGCTTGAGTTACCATTGGTTGGTTTATATGTGCTTGCCCATGACTTCTTGTTTTACGTGTAGTCAATTCTTGATTTGGTCCTTCTTGAGATATTAGCACCTCAAATCTTCTTCTAGGCTACAACCTTGTAACCTCGATTAGTTATTGTGTCAATAAAATGACATAGATTAATTGCATAAGACCTAGAAACTTACATTCAAAATTGGCATGCCTGTATTCATGTCTGTGAATAATCCATAGCAATATTCCCTTAGCCTTTTCTCATTTACACCATGTTTTTTTTGTGGTGCCAATCTTTTAGAAGCTTCTTTAGTTGTTCTTCTTTTCCTAACCTACAAAATGATGTAAATTAGTTAATTAATTAACTAAAATTGGCAAGAAGATGACATACAACAACAATGACCACAACAAATAACTTGACCACAACATGACATTGACTAAGCAATCGTTGGTTTATCAATCAGTGGACACAAAACAACAAATGTACCTCTCGCAATCCAACAAATCACTTACCCTTAGAATTTTTCCTCCACGATTCGTCAAAAGCTCTAATTTCTGCCCTCACGCTGTTGCATTTTCTAGTCTCTGTACAATGACACTATGCGAGAAAGTGTGATTAAGAGGAGAGAAGACAAAGCCCTAAATTTTGTGTGCATGCGCGAGAGAGAGAGAGAGAGAGAGAGAGAGAGCACTTTGATTCGCTGGGTGCTCGTTGCAATTCTATGGTAGTGTTTGAATTTTAGACATGAAGTGTTGAGGGAGAGAGAGAGAGAGAAAATAAACGTCGTTGTTTGGGGAAGAGAGAGAAAGAGAGTCTAAAAACAATGTCATCTAATTGGGGAAGATTTTAAAGAAACAGCAAGAAACGACGACATTTGTTAATACTCTTGTCATGTTGGACAAAGATCCCCACATTAGACCTTAGTTTATTTTTGAAAATTTCATTTCAAAATGGAAAATTAAGGAAAAAATCCATGTAGGACAATTTGTCAAAAATGGCACTTAAGTGATTGATTTTACGTTGATATGGCACTTAAGTGAGTGAAAAAAGTTATACAAAAGTTATAGCACTTCTAGTGTATATATCTCTAGAAGTTGAATTGTTTCATAAGAATTTGAAAGATGAACATCTTTTTCTTCTATTTAGAGTGCCTAATCCAATTTATTGAAAAAAATATATATATTTTGAATGCTAATCGATTAAGTTAACAATTGGATATTTCCTAGTTTTGTATCAATTTTTTTGTAATTTTCAATGTTTATTTCTTCCCTATGGATAGCTCCTTGATATAAAGACATTTGTGATATAAAACTAGAGGAAGATGTCGATTGCCTTAATAAACTCATTTTAAGAAAAATGTCTAGACTGCCAATTAAAGCTCACCAACTATCTCACTACCCTTCCATGGGCTTTAATACTGGGATCATTATTAGGTAAACTATCCTCACCTAAAGGAATGTTCAAGCAAAGGTGTCAAAATCTGGTTAGGGATAAGTGTACCAGAAGTCCTAAAATTTATTATGAAAGTTCAATTAAGTCCTAAAATTTTTAGTAAGTGTAATTAGGTTATAAAACTTGTCAAATCAATACAGTCAAGTCTTTTCTTTAACTTCATCCAATTTGTCTAACGGCAAATACATGCTATGATTTTTTTATATTATTTTCTCTATACTACATGGCGCTAACGTGGATAAAACATGAAGAACAAGGCCAAAACGGCGTTGTTTAGATCTTGATATGGTTTTTTAATCAAAATATTATTGGTTGACTTAGTTAAGCAAGAGGGAAATCTTCATCCTCTCTCCATCTTCTTCTTCTTTCTTCTTCATTGTATCCCCATATTTCTTGAATCGCTTGTATCACCTCAATCACTTATATTTTTCAACTTTTGTGTCACCACAATCACATTGGAGTTTTCTATATCTCTTATTAAGGTTACCAATCAACGTGATTGGATTAAACACTATATGATCTAGTTTACTTTCTTTGTTTATAGTTAGATTTTTGCTCATTTGCATAAGTGAGATCCCTATTCAAGAGCGGATGACCACCCCCATGAAAGGTCACATTTTAAATTTCTTCTAGTCTATTCACCAATAAGATCTCCCTTGTGCGTGGATTATCACCCCCGCAGAGTTACATCGGAAATTTTAATAACAATTTATCATACCCCACTTGAGCACCTGAGTAATCTTTTGAATAGATTTGCTTATTCTCTTCCTCTTGCGTCTTTTTATAAGCCTCTTCCTCTGCCCTTTTACAAGGTGAGCAGTATTTTTTTGTTTGTCTCACTAATATTTTGTCTTCTTCAAGCACTATTTTTGCTGGTGATCTTATTCTCTCTTCGTCTTATAATAAGTCGATCTTGTAACGGTCATCTTCGTTGGTGTTCCCATTATGATATGATCTATTGGAGGAGTTTGTTAACTTAATTTCTACTATTTTCAATGCGGCAATATATTGTCTTGGTGATTGGATTGTTGCCAATTAGGCTGCATCATAGGATTTTGGCGAAAGAATAAGGCATTTCTTTTATCAATGGGTGATGGGGTGATTTGGGGTTTCCACCGATTTAGACAATGTAGAACTGATTGTTCATAAATATTATCAATGAATTTGAAATTGTCCCGCCATTTGGTTTTGTATCTTGTAACAAATTATGAGACATGTGAGTGATTTGATATCTACTAGAATTCGTTCATAAATAAGCATGAGTTTTCGATAAATCACATGGTTTATAATGCCAATATTTTGGGGAAATGCTTTTTGCAAAAAGTTTTGTGCTTTCATGATAATCCTTTTTCTATTTCCATGATGATTTGGTGTTAGCTTTTTATGATAAATTGTGATTTCATGGAGAAGTGTGACCCTTGATTTTGGTTTACAATTGGAGAGGTGATCTGTGATTTTATAACCACCTCGCTAGAAATTCTTTTTAATGGTTGTGATTCTTTTGGTTTTTGATAGGACCAATAGTGATGGATTTAGAGTGATCTGTTTCGATGGCTCTTCTAGGGTTATGTTTGCCCAGGTTTTGATGAAGGAGGAAGTGATAGTGACTGTTGGGGTTGTGATCTTGTCTAGGGTTTTCATGATTGTGATGAAGATTCTTGTTTAGGTTTCTGGGTAGATTTAATTTATTTATTTTTGGAAGAAATTGGGCTATTTGTGATACGTTTGAAGTAATGTTAGCTAATTTTAATGATGTCTGGCCATGCTTGGAATTGGTTCATTTTTGCATGCTAGCTTTATGATTCTGATGATTCAGCAATGGCTTTACCTTTTGCTTTTCTAGATAATCTTGGGAGCATGATTGTTTACTATGCAAAAATTCTCTCATCAGAAAATCAAGCAGAGAATTTGATGAACCATTTATAAATTCAATGTCAAATTCAAAGACTGAAAAAAATAGCTTGCCATCTTGCAAAAGTGCAAGATTGTTTTGAGACAATATTCAATACTCTTTTTTTTTTTTTTGCGAGATTCTTTTGTTGATTTGCAATTAATTCATAGAAGGAATTTTTGGATTAATAAGTCGCCTTGAATTTAGATATTGCTAGGACAATGGCTAATATTTCTTTTTTAACCATAGAATAGCTTTGTTGGGTTAAATTCCAATGTTTGGAGACAAATTGGATAATTTGCTCCTTGTTATTCTTGACTTGCTTGAGTGTTCTTCCATATGCTATATCTGAAGCATCTATTTCCAATATTTTGAAAGTTGATAGATCAATTAAATGAAGACAAAGTATTTCTTTGGCGTGAGTTTTAATTTGTCCAACAATATCGGTGTGAGTTGATATCCAAGGTGGAAGGTTATTTTGTAATCTTTGATGTAAAGGCTTGCAAAGTATATTGATATTTGGGAAAAAAAAATTAAAATATAGCTGAGACTTCCTAAAAATCTTTGCAATTGGGTCATTATCTTTGATTTCGTCAGGAAATTTGTCAACAAATAAGATTGATCTTTCTATTGAGATAATCGTTCCTTGAGTGATGTAATGTCCTAGAAAGTTAATTTTTGTTTGGAAAAGTGATACTTTAGTAGAAGAAACTATTAAACCATTTATCTTGATAGCACTTATGAAAACAAATATATGTTTGAAATGTTGATCAATATCGGAGGAAAATATCAAGATTTCATTATATAAACTGTGCTATATTTAGAACATAGATTAAAAATTTCATTCATTATTTTCTGAAATTTAGAAGTATTTTTTTTTTTAAACCAAAAGGTACATTCCATTCATATTGGCCCAATGGAATTGTAAATGCTATATGGTATTTATCTTCCTCACTAATCTGTATTTACCAAAATTTGGATTTCATATCAAATTTTGAATTTTTTTTTAAACTATGAAGTCTATTTAATAAATCTTTTTTTATTATGAATCGAATGTTTGATTAATTTTAATGCTTTATTCAATGGCTTGTAATTGATAACTAATCTAGATGCCCCCCTTTCTAATTCAACGTTTTTATTGACATAGAAAGCATATCACTATAAGATGATTGGTTTTTTTCGAGAAGTTTTTAGTCTAATATCTCGAATCTCTTTTTGGAAAAACTGTAAAACTTCTTGATTAGTTTGAATAGGTCTAAATTTTACAAAAAATTATTTTACAAAAAAATCAGGTTCATAAGGTAAATCGACAATATGTCTTTTCCTTTCCTAAAATGCATGGTGTAATAATTTGTTTGATGTATTTTTGAAGCAATATTATTTTATCTCTAATTTTAGGTTCATGAAGATTATCTTCTATCCTTTTGAATTCTAAATCCTCTTTCAAATATAAGAGCTAATCTTCTTTATTTTATATAAGAAATTTCATTCTAAAATTGAATATTCTTGCAAAATATTCAAATTTCTTGTATGAGTTTTGGTGATAAATTTGAAAGTGATATTTTTGTTTAAAGCTCGAGCCTCAACACCTTCACTAGTGACAATAAAATGCTGAATAAGTTATATAAATGTTCTTAAAATCACATTTTGTCTCATATCTTTGACTAAGAAAATATGTCTTATAATACATTTGATTTTTTACAACAGAGGCTTCCGGTAATCTATAATTAATATGAAATTTATCTCTTGAAGCTAATTTTAGTGATTTCGTGACTTTTGCAAAATATTTGATTGGTATTAAACTCTCCATGATACAATTGAAATTAGAACCAATATTGAAGAGTGATGTAGTATCAATGACAAATTCATTATTAATTTTTATTGTTATATCTATAATCTATTTTATGGAGGTTATTTCTGACAAAATCATTAAAAAATATAGGATTGGAAGTATCAGATTCACTTGCTTATTCCTTCTCTTTTTCTTTATTCCTTTTATAATTAATTTCCAAAATTTCCTTTTGCATTTGAATTTGGGTTGCTTTGAGAGCATGAATTTCTAATTTTTGTTTATTAATCTCATTACTGAGACCAATAATGTTGATTGGCCTAGATTGAATTTTCTCATTCTTGTTACGGATATTTTGAGGGTATAAGTTGTGTTAGTTTTAGAAGTGATTCTCACTGAAGATTGGAGTCTATCTTGAAAATTATCTTGAAAATTTTTCTTATCTTCAGGGTCATATATTTGATTCGTAGTTTTTAAAAGAAATTTTTCTTCTTTTGTTAAAACATATATTTTAGGTGCCAATTCACTAGGGAGAGATCATCATCTTTTGATTCTAAAGAGGTTTCAATTTCGTTAATTAGGAGGCATTCTACTTTAAAAAGTCGGTTATATTGTTATATAATTGACGGAGAGTTTCTTCATCTGTTGATAGTTCATTTAGTATTTTGTTTATCCTACAATTTTTGAAATTTGTTCTCTTTTTTCCATAAATGTAAAATCTGATATCTTTGTTAATTTTTCTCTTAAGTTTTTGCTTAGATTTATTATGTCTACCTTGTTGTGATTTGTTCTTGTGATAATTCTTAAATTTTCTATTTTTGGTTTTAGGAGAACAATCTCCTTTATACTTTGGTTTTGTTGGTTCAGTATGTGAAGGATGTTGGGCACAAAAATCACCTAAATCTTTGATTGTGTTACACATTTTGTGTTCCTTGTCTGTAAACATATGAAATTAGTTCTCCATAAAACATAAGTGATGTGGAATCTGACCATCATATTCTTCCATAATTTTATCACAGACTTGTTCTCCTATTACTTGAGGTAATCCTACTAAAAAAATTTCTTTCTAAAAAGGTTAATTATAATATAGTTTGACTAAAAATCTTTGTAAGAAAATTTTTTTGTATACCCTGAATTTTCCTCAAGATTTACATTTCATGTTTCATAAAAATCTTAGTTTTCATTTCTAAAGCATAAAGGATCTCCTATAAAATGTTTAGATATAAAAAGATGAGCACACTAATAGTATCTTGGATGATTTGTCTATTTTCATCCTCAATGCGTTGGTCATATTTATCTATTTTATGCATTTAATATATTAATTTTTTGTTCATTAGATAAATAATTATCCCACCGGTCTTTTAGTTGTTCGGTCAAACCAATCACTAAAAGATTAGCAATGATGATGATCTTGTTATTGACTTTAATAAGCATTTGCTACCATAATCATTTAATTCAATGTATAATAATATTATTTTCGGCAACACCATCTATATTCTATTTATAAATGGTGTAAGGAGAATATTTATTTTGAATTCTTTGTGATGATTCTTCTAGAACTACATCAAGGAGTGTGGCCCTAGTATAGTAAAGTTTTTGTGGATTTCTTCATGTGAGTTTATGTACCTCATGGGTGGATTCATTATTAGACCCTCCATTAGATTTTTCAAGGATGTTTACTTGATCTGGAGTGTCATTTATGATTGATCCCCTCAATTTGGAAGTTTATTCTATGTTAGGTCCTTTGAAGGTAGGAGTATCAATTGTGGGTAATTTGCCTTAAGATTTTCTTCTATTTTCTATGGCTCTAGCAAATTCTAGACTAAGAGTTCTAAGGAAACCAAATGTTTTAAAATTTGGGGATTTAAAAGTTTCTAGTCTTGATATTTAAAAAGAAAATGATTAAATAGATTATTCTATTCTATTTAATTGATTGCCAATGGTATGGAGAGGTTAATTTGTGTAATTACTTTGTTGTATTATTTTTATGCTATGAGGCTCATTAATTTTAGTTATTATTCTAAAAGGAGTAGCTATTATTTTGCTATACCTATTGTGGAACTTAATCTTCCTTAAAGTAGGATGGTTAGATTTCATGATTTGGCCATTATCTAATTTCCACTTATATGTGTGATCTAGTACATAAATTTCTTTTGATTGAAGATAATATTCTTCAAACCAATCAATGAAAAATTTATGAGTTTCATGTTTGTACAAGTAATCATAATAGTTTTCTTTAATTTCTTTGGTTTGATCATGAAAAGTGTAAAAAAAATCGCTACCTTATTTCTTTGTTTTCTTCTGAGTAAAATTCTTTGATTTAAGAACTTTCGATCGAGTTCAAAGTCATTTTCAAGAGTAAGTACTTTAGGATTTACTAATTGGGAGTAGGTAGGAGAATGATGTGGGGAGTCAGGATTTTCTTATTCAGGTTGGTCTTGTTGATCAACAGGTCAAGAAATACCATCAAGACCACTAATATTAGCCACTATGGGTTTTTTAGTTTGGTTAATGGTTGTTTTCTAGATTAGACATGCTACTTTGGTTTCTAGATGAGAGAGTAAAAATGGGAGGGAGATTTGGATGGAGATCAACTGACCTTCTTGATTAGGACAAGGGAATTGACCTTAAGTTGAATGATCTTCTTAAAAATTGAATGGTTACCATTACCCTCTTGATGTAGTATTATATTAGTTGGATTTGCATTTCAAACTATTTGCTAGAGAACTTGATTTTCTAATTCCCATTGTTCTATTAATACTAGATTTGCATTTCAATTCTCCTTTTGGGCTGTGTTTAAAAACTTTGCTTCCAAATGCAAAAAGCATAGATTTGTAATGAATCCTTCAGACAAGGGCTAAAGGAGATCATTATGCTATCTTATAATTATGTGTTTTAAGTTGGAGGGTTAAAGATTTAGTGATATTTTTATCTATGAGAGATACCGAAAAATAGGAAATCAATCAAATTGGATTGGGTCATTGCAAAGACTAGTTTCTACAGTTCCTAAGATGGATTTATCAAAATTTATGAGTCTCGGATCTCTTAAGACTAGAAGGATAGATGTATTAAACCCTCCTTGGTGAGAGGTTTAACACCCACGTGAACTAAGCCTATGTGAATGTAATTGAACTTTTACTTATATTTTTTTTATGGATTCTTGATTTATAAGTGTAATTGTTTTGAAAGATCTTAAAAGGGGCGTATTGCTTTCTTCTATTGTGATAACATAATCTGATTTTTTTAAAAATATATAATTTTTTTACTATGATACCAATAGCAGCCTAGATCCTGAGGGCGATTAATAAAATCATCTAGTAGTTTTAAAAAATCAGATTATAACCAAAATGACGTCATTTTGGCCTCATCTTTCATGTTTTATCCATGTCAACACCACGTGTGAGAGAAAATAATAATAATAATAAATCACATCAACCTTATACTTTCATGATAAGTTTTAAAATTTCGGTCCATTTATCTTATTTAGTTACTAAAAGTGATTAACAATATCCCCCTTGGCCTTAATAACAAGGGATACAAATACACTTATTAACTTTAGTAAACAAGAAAATTGTAATTCAACACCTTAAAATTTCTTTTAGTGATTGGGTGGCCGTGAATGACGTCCATTCTCTTGTAGGATTTAAGAAAAGACAAGTCTTGGTGGCTATTAAATTTGCTGCTGAAGCTATTTTTAATCCATGCTGATGGTCAAATCCTCGTCAAATGATTTAGTTAATTTCCTACGAAAGAGATGAATGTAGTTGAGGAACGAAAGGAATGAAATCCTTATAAGAATGAGAAAAAAAGGTGATGATTTATCTGACGGTAGTTGCAATCTGTGACCTGGAGAGTGCAAGGATGACCAAGTAATGACTGGAGAGTGACCGTCACTTTGTCCCCCTCTGTAAACTAAATGAGTATCCGTTAGAGGTGTCAAAACAGGTTGAAGAACCCATATTTAATGAGATGGGTCATATATGGGTTAGTTAAATTTTAATTAATGGGCTGTTTATGGGTTTGGATTGTTTGTAAGTGTGATGATAAATGGGTTATAAATGAGTTTGTCTTTAAATCATTTAACTTATCAAAGTTATTAATCGAGTTAACCCATTAATGATAAATTATCCTTTTCAAATAGTTTTTATCACTTTTATTTATTTCATTTTTTTAATTTTTTAATAATATTTTTTTTCTTTTCTTCTCTTTTTTCTTTTTCTTTCTTTTACTTCTTTCCCAATGAAGTTTGGCGACCGACCCTCATTGACTACACAGCCCTCGTTGATCACAAGTGAGGGTCGTGGAGCCTTCACCAATAGGGCAAGGGTCACAACTGCTGCCCAATCGCACCAACGAGCTTGATCGGGCAAGGTCGATGCCTCATCGGCTTGAGATGAGCTCACGCTCACCAGATTTGGGAAGCCAAGCTAGCTGGCCTCGCCGATCTGAGAATCGAGCAAGGCCAAGGCTCAAGTCTTGCCAGTGTCAAGGCGAGACTCAACCTCATCGGAGTCTCACCATCATTGAGGCGAGCTCAACCTTGTTGAATCTAGCAAGGTTGAGCCCCACCCAGGGCCAGTGAAGCCCGACTTGTTGGAATCGTGTGAGGCTGAGGGTCAAGTCTCACCGATTTGGCGAGACTCAAACTCACTAACATTGAGGTGAGCTAGACCTCACTAGATTTGACAATATCAAGCCTCACCCAAGGCCAACAAGGCTCAACTCGTCAAAATTGGGTAAGCGTGAGTCTCGCTAGCTTATGGTGAGGTGGAGCTTGTTGTTGCCAACCACGGCTGCCGTGGTCGGTAACCGAATGAAGAAGAGGAAAAGAAAAAGAAAAAAGAAAAATAATAGAGAATTCTATTTTTAAAAAATAAATATAAATGCTTCAAAGGAGTGCACAAAAACTTAAATCGGATTTTCTATACCAAGTGGAAAATATTATTAATTTATTTTCAAATCTCAACCAAACACTATAAAAAATAAATCATTTTAGAAATCCCACAATTTTCGTAAATTAAATGAAGCTTTGATTTTTAAAAAAAATTATAAAATAAATCCATAATTTTGTAGTTGTATGAAAGAATTTATTTAGTTAAGTATAGAAGTGTTTTAGCATTATGGGTTGGGTCGGGTATCTATTAGGTATGGGTTGGATCCGGTCTGGGTCAATAAATTTACATTAGTGATAAATGGGTCATAAACGAGTTAATCGGTCAATTTGGATTGGACCATTTATGATCCGACCCAAATCCAACTAAACCCATCCATTTGATAGGTTTAGTATCCACAACCAAAGAATTGTGCCAATTCAACAAATTGTAGGCTTAATGCCTTGTCATTTGATGGAAAGTGTTTGACGCAATTTTCATTTGAGTCACAAACACCATTGTTTCCATTTAGAGCAAATCTTGAGTGATCATGGTGCATGTGAATGCAAGTCACGTGCATCACTAGATCATATCGATACCTCACCCAACGGTGCAGATATTTTTATAAAAAATTTGTGCATGTCAAAACGATGAAAGAGAGGATTGGAGTGACAAATCATCTTATTAAAACTTCAAACTCAAGACAAATGACAAAGGAGTTTTCAGTTTTTTGCATATAATCTATTGTAAGCACTCAAGTGGTCTAGGTAAGTGTCTCAGGGTTGGCAAGTTGAATTAAGTAGTAAGGGATTTCCAGTTAAAGAAGTAAAGGTCTTCTCTTTGAATCCTATCAACTGCGTAAAAACTGCTGAAATTACTCTGAGATAAGGCCCTTATACCAATTAAAAGTATGTACTTAATCAGTTCATGAAACTTACAGTACATTTAATGAGTTTCCAGGGTCGAAGATGTAGGTTTTTCGAGAGCTATCTCTGCACATATTGGAAGAACGTAAATCCCGTCTTTGCCTCCACCCACCTCTCTTTTTTCCCTAGATTGCAGCCCCACTATCTTTTGCTCCCGATGCAATTAAAAATCCTTTTAACCCTGTTTCCACTCACTTTGTTTTTTTAATCATATATTTCCACCCACTTTACGTTGATATAAACAGGAGGCTTTTAGATTCGACCACATCGTGTCCCTTTCAAGTTATTATCATGAAAGGAGTTTTCCCATTAAGATTTTGATTCACTTGTCCACTAACCTTTTTGACAAATTCAGGCATCTTCAACACAATTTTTTTCTTTAAAAAAAAAAAAGAAATTGTACTTTCCTACTTTTACTCCTTAGTGACGTTCAAAAGGCACAATAAAGGAGGGCATGAAATTTTTCCGAAGAGTCCAGTAATGCCTTTATAACATGTGTCATAGAAAAGCAACATCCAACACAAGCTAAAGGCATTATCAAAAGGTTTTTCGTTCAATTTTCTCAACCATCCGTCTTGTTCCAAGTGCGATGCTTGAAATTCGTTGGACAACAGTTGGGAGAATACTTGAAAAAACAACACATTAACCTATGCTAACTGTGAATCGACTCTTCAATGTTAAGAAATGAAAATTAAGGAGTCTAAAGATCCTGTCTATTTCACGTGGGCCTAACCAACTTTGAATACCAATACAAGATGGTAAACGATTGAGGGTGGATCTTACTTGAGCTTAAGATCACAAGTCCACAACAATTTGATGTGAGACTTGAAATGCTATAAACTTTCCCACTTAAAACCAATAACGTATCCATTAGTGTTGGCCATACCACTTAGGGATACTCTCCATAATCAATGTGAGTCCGAGATCCATTCCTATCACCTCTATCATCGTAAAGCCCCAAGGAACCATACCTTATCTAAGCTCTCTATCCAGGACGATCACTCTCCTTCCTAGTTAGATCAGGTATGGACTTAGTGAATCCACAAACCACACAACTATTGGAGAGAGTGTTGGTAGATAAATTATGAACAATCTAACCTTTCACATGGATCAAGACCCCAAGAAGAGTGCTCTGAAAGAAATTATAAATAAAATGAGAGAGAGAGAGAGATTCCCCTAGCATTGGGTCAAAATGAGGTGTTAGAGCCCCTCATTATAGCCAAATTTTGTATCGTATGATATTGTTTGAAAGCACAACCCTAATAATGTAAAGCAAAGGAAAAATCATGACAATGATAAGCAGCATGATAGAAATTGAAAATAAAACATCAAGAATCACGATGTGGGCCTATAATTGCTTGAACAAGTCTTGTGCTTGGCTTGGTGATGCATAGGCCCACATTGGTCGGTGCAGCCTAATGCCTGTGGTTTAATCACACAATGGGCATGCATAGTCCACGGCCATGCCTTGGCTAGACGAGCGTTATGACTACCATGTGGTAGTTTCTTGTTGGCTAGCGTCGTTACTATTGACACTCAAGAATTTACTTTTGAAAAATATAAAATATAAAATAAATTAAAAAAAACTTGACCCCAATTTTGATCTCTTGTGACCTTATTGTTCAATTTCTAAATGACCCCATTTTTTACATCAACGGAAAGCTTGGGGCTTGAACTTGTGAAGTGAAGTTCGATTTATGAAAAATTACTAAGATTGGGAATAATCGGGAATCAAACCAAAATGATGGTCCTGATAATGTCATGCTTAATCATTAAAACTTAGATAATCCTACGTGTGAGGCACTAATATCATGCTAATCATTATACTTTGAATGATTTTTAAAAGTAATACAAATTATGTACATCATGTCTGTTATCACATCAAACATATATATTATTGCATCAATCATCAACATAAAACTAATATTTTATTTATTAATTATTTATTACTTGGCTATGTCAAAATAAGTATAATTGGGTATCATAATATAACTGATATAAGTAAATTAAGTTATAATTGATATGAATTTGAAGTACATACGGTGGGATACAATATTGATAGAGATCGCAAAAGGAAAGAGACGAGAGACTTGTAGGATCATTACTATGGTTAGGCTGTAATAAGGATTACGTAAGGATTACATTGTAATAATTATTTCTACAAACGAACATTAGAACATACAATCAATCTATATTAGATCTAATTGTGGTTCGACTTGAGCTTCGATGATTAACCGATAGGACTCCCTAAAATTCCTTCCAAGGGATAAAAATCACTCCTATTATAGTCCCATCAAACCTCTTCCAATGGACTCCAATTTTGTCAAATCTCCCCCGTCACCAAGCTATCCTGAACAGAGATAATGACGTGGACACAAGCAATTGCCAAGTCAGTGTGGCCCCCGCAGACATGAATGATTAGGATTTAGGATGCCGACGGAATCATTCATTGGGGGCGTGGATCTTTGATTTACCACCACCATAGTCTATCATAGCGCCTACATATATTACTCAACAACGATGATAACGTGGACACAAGGCAGTGCCAAGTCAATGTGGGCCCCAGCTCCGGGCCCCCCGCGGGGATTGAGTGATTAGCATGCCATTGGGTCATTCCTCTGGTGGATCTCCATTCATCACCATAACTCTCCGTTCTTCTCCATCAATCATTCATGTTTTCCTCCTGTCTTCGCCAGTTGCCAGAGGACACCTATGATAAGCTAAGTCTCGCACGATCAAGACATCAATAATGAACCAAAACAGCATCATCAGATCATTAATGAAGTGCCAAACATGGAGACCCCACCACCACCTATGAGCAAAAAACGAGAAAAATCGGGCTTGTTTTGTCAATTTTCGGGGTAGGTTTGCCCTAAACTTGAGCTAATAGGGCCGATCACAAAGCTGTCTTTGTCCTAAAAATGTGTGCTTACGTATCAAGACAAGACCCTAAGCTATATAGATCACACCCTACTCTAAGGTTGAAAAGTATATTTGAATGAATGGCTTAAAGAAGCTTCGACCTGATTGATGATGTGTGGCCTAATTTAAATGATACATGAATCACGAGGAAGAAAAAAAAAAGTTATCAACTTCATCAACTTGACAAGGCTATCAAAACCAGTTACTATAATCACAATCATTTACGTGAGATTATATAGATCCAAGTGGATGACTATGGATATAGCTTTTTTAGACTATACATATCTGGTGATGGAAACTTCATACAACATTAACATACAAAAATTTATGAAAATTGAGTCATTGTAATATACGGTATGGTTTTAAGATCGGTGTCGCCACTCTTTTTTTCAGCTAGATTCCAATGATACGGTAGCTAAACCCAAGATTGTTAGGGATTTTTAGGTTGGAAATCGAAAGTTACATGTCGAATCCAACCTACCGTGTTCAAATTATTCTAAGTCATGGCCACCTACGAAAGATAAAGGTCAGGACTTAATCGGTTTATGGGGGCTAATAGGATATTTCATGGGTTTTCTTAGGTAGTTAGGTCTCTTGGATCGTGTCTTTACATTATAAAAAGAAAAACATTAGTGCAGCAACAATATATAGACATTTTCATGAGGAGTTTAGCCGTCTGCTAACCTAAAAACCCTCCTTATCCCGTAAGCCACGGATCTTATATTGCATCGCTGTCGACGGAGTCAAAAAGGCTAATTAGAATAATTGCTTGAATTATCATAGAGCCGTCACTTAGAGAACTATTTTCCAGAGAAATTGAATTTTCTGCAAACGATAAAGCATGAGAAAAGTTATGAGCAGAAACCCTTCTAAATGTACATAATATATAATATTTTTTTATTATTTGTATTATTGTTGTATGTTGTAATGGATTAACGTCCTTACTGTCTAATAATATGTTAGATAAATATTGTTGATTGCTTCTTTAAGAGCTTAAATCTCTTAGAACAATGACTTTTTAACATGATATCTAGGCATATCTCAAGAGTTCGAATCATGGCAATCACTATCATTAGGGATGCAATTGAGTCGAGTCAAACCGGCACGTGCCAGACTTGAGCTCGACTTTGTTCGTAAACTTGAAGCTTGAACTTCATCAAGCATTTTTTTTCCAGTTCAAACTCAACTAGATACAAAACCTTACATACACGAACTCAACTCGATCTCAAGTAAATAATACACAACACACTCTAATTTTTCTTGCCGATTGAACTTGACTCAACTTGAAGTGCTTACGATTGCCCTTTGTGTTTGTGTTAAATAATATATTGAAGAATGAAAGCATGATTACGTAATAAAATGTGATATTACAAGTATAATTTATATTGTGTGTCACCAAAATTAGAAAATAAAATAAAATACCCAATTAGTCTCGCGAGCCGATCGAGAAAAGTATCCTAGGCTCGAACTTGACTTGACAAGCTACTGGAGCTCGAAAAAATCCTAGCTAATCTCCAGCAGGTGATTAGTTGAACACGAGTAGCTTGACTCGCTTGCACCCCTACCTCTCATGGAGCTCCTTCCCATACTCATATTACTCTGCTTATTTTCCTATTTATGGTTGTTTATTTGACGTGTTTATGTCCACATCTTGTATTTTTATGCATAGGAAAAATCAGTTTGTCCAACATTCACATCCAAGTTTACATTTGTTAATCAACTAATTAAACATGTGGAGATTAGTGGAAAGCACGACATTTAGGTCAAGGGGACGATATAAGTTGAATTTGGCGAAATAAGAAATATTTCTTTTAACAATGCCCATAATCAACATCGCAAGATGAACTGATCCTCCATTTCTTCATACTAGGGAATTAGTAATGGACATTTTATGTTGAAATCTCAAGAGGCTGCGTTTAATAAGAATCCAACATGATATGAGAGAAAACTTAGCCACATCACTAATTTAAAATAGTCATGTCATCCATCTATAAATGATCATTTAAGTTGTTTCATATAGCATGAAAAGTTGATAGTCATGGAAAACGTCTTGCAAAGACTAATCTTCATTTGGTCCCATGATAAGGAAATCTTCAAATGGATTTCCATTCCAAATATGAAACGAGAATCCTTTTTAGCTTGTTTGGATTGCAAGCCAAATTGTTCTTCAAAGTGAAAATACTAGTCATTGGTGACAACAATCAGCTATCACCAGCCGATGGCGACGATGACTGGCTACTGGCAACAAATTTCGGTCCAGCAGCCAAAGACTAGTGGCGGTGAAGGCCAGCAATTGATTGTGGCAATCACGGGCGACGGAGGCTATCAGTGGTGAAGTAGAGCTTTTGAAAGTTAGGTGGCTATAAAAATGTGGAATGGACGTCTAATCTTAGCTATAGCTAGCCATCGAATTCAAGCATTTTGAGGAATTTCATTCGTTGTGGAATCCAAATCTATATTTCAAATCTTCCCCAAACATGAAAATAGTGGGAATTGAAATCCCATTTCCTGAGAAACTCGATCCCGTATTGAATGAAACGACACTTAAAAGCTGTAATCTTTGCTTCGAAGAATTCGATCAGTCCAATAAATCAGTCCCTAAGTGGGGAACATGATCCACAACTTAGAATGAACAACAATCATCATTTCTTTGAAGCTCCACGAAGCCAAATTCTATTTCGCTTTCGATCTTCTGCAAAACGGGCCATACAAAGAGAGAAGCAAAAAAGAGCAACTCCTGTAAAATCAAACTTCCGCAAAACGTCCACTTTAGGAATTATTAAATGTTCCATCCCTCTTGAAAAGCCAAGAAATACCTCCCCCTTGGACTATGTATGGAAAAAATAATGGAAATTCAAAGCAAGTGAAAATTATTGGTTTTTGACCAAAGAAAGTTATTGGTCGTATCAGGTTTCTGGGAGCTATTCAATACGAGACGATGGCTCTGACTTTCTGTCTACATTATAGAGGCTAGCAATTATTGAGAGCATCGAGATTTATAAAAGTTTGAAGCAAGTTCTACGAGTAAAAATTGAAATAGATTTATGATAAAAAAAAATCAAAATAGATTGGAATTGACTTCCTACATTATAGAGGCTAGCAATTATTGAGAGCGTCGAGATTTATAAAAGTCTGAAGCAACTTCCACGAGTAAAAGTTGAAATAGATTTATGATAAAAAAAATCAAAATAGATTGGAATTGACTTTCCCTTGTCACTCTTTATTTAACTTTTTTTTTACCAAAATAATAGCCTTTCAAATCTAGCAAAATCTTCTATCGATATGAATAGTTTTCTAGATTTTCAAATATGAACGCCTTACACACCTTAAGGAGTCTTGCCATGGTAGAAGAAATTTGTAATGCGCACACATATATGTGCCAGAAAACTTGGGGAAAAAAAAAAAGAAAGGGAAATTTTCTTGTCCGTTGTCACCTAAAAACGAGAATGGAAACAGGACCGAACTAAATTGTCTTGTTTGATTCAAGTGAATCGGTTAAACAACTACAATCATACTTTAAATAAGTAAAGTTGGTTTGAGTTATGTTGGCTCGTTGTCATTTTTAGATATAAGTAATGCATAACTAGAGAAATATCACAAGAAAGAATCCATACTAAATTTTCGATTATTCCCATGTGCTATTCAAATCATCAATTGCTAATTATCGCAAGAAAGAATCCATACTAAGTTTTCAATTATTCCCACGTGCTGCTCAAATCATTGATAGCTAATTATCGCAAGAAAAAATCGATACAAAATTTTCGATTATTCCCACGTGCTGTTCAAATCATCGATTGCTAATTATCAACGACAAATTAGGACACTCAAGTCATGGAATTGATAAACAGAATCTTTTCTATTCAAGAAGTACACCATATGAACATAGAGACCGATCGTTCATGTCACCTCAGACGCGTGCTCGACACATACCGATTTTTTTCTTTGGACTGGGTCCAATTCATCTTTTCTAGTTCCGGGTCCTTCTTTTCTTGAACTACTACCCCCCTCAAAGTAGACTTTGTCTCATCGAAAGCTCAATCGCCACATTTAATCAGCATTGCTTCACACTACTAAATTACACCCTCATTTTTTAAAATACTTTTAAATTTTTTAAAATTTTTAATTTTTTTTGTGGTGTCACATAACGCATGAGGACAAAAAATGGGAGGTCGCCATCAATCGGTCAGGCTATCTCATTACTCTTGGATCCAGAGGCTATATATGATCCTCCATCATGCCACTCCGCCTTTATTACTTATTAACTTCCCCCCCGGGCCCACCGAAAAAACGAAAAATCCCGCCCCGGGGCCCACAGAAGTTCTCCGATACCGATCGTGCCCTCGCTCGGATGATGATCTCGCCGGTCGTGCAAGGGCATTTAGGTAATGCCGCCCCTCTCGGACTTCTGTTTCGGGCAATAATTCAGGCCAATTAAAGAAATGGGGACGAGCGCGAGATAACGACACGACACTGTTAAGGAAAGATGGGGTGGGCCCCGCGGAGGGACGTAGGTTAGCGTGGGGCCCGGGGGTGTTTGGACCAGGAATCCCGCCTTTTGGGGGAAAAAAAATTATTACTTTTATTTCGTTGGTAGGACTAGGAGCGTGAAAAAATAATTTCTCCAATGGAAGTCAAACAGTAAATTATTTCCGGTCTTAAAAAAATCAACTCCGGCGATGGATTTTAATGTGACATTATTACGCATTTAATACTATTCTCGCCTTTTTTTTTCCTTTCACTTTTCTACTGATTTCTAGAAGTTGATCTTATTTAATAAGGTTAAGTTAAAAAAATGTTGTGCTTGTCAATCGCTTAAGTTTTTTAAACAATTTTTACCACTTGAGATTTTTCTTTATTATCATTAACTTTTCACAGGGAAGTAACAAATGCATTTTTATGTTGAATGAAATCAGCACTGAACACTTTAACAAAAGTATCATAATATCCCAAGCACAACATGACAAGGGAAACAAGATATCAGATGACTTCAAATCAAATTGAGTTATTTATATGCATAGGATTCGGAGTCTTGTGGTCCTTGGCCAGGGATGATCTAATGCCAATTATTCATGCTCATAAGTAGTAAATGGTCAGAATGCCCATGAGCTAACTATCGAGACCTTTGGGCATGATGCCCATGCTTGCAAGTATTACTCGAATGAAAGTTTACAATTATAGTTACCTATAATTATAGTGCAAGCAAAGACATGAATTGTGGGTAGTTGTATGGATGACCATGAGAGAGCTTTCAAAAGATTGTGCCAAAACATAAAAATAAAGGACAATATATTTTCTTTTTTTGCAAAACAACACGCCACAACTACTCAGATATGTGTACAAAAGTAAATGAGTTAGAAACAAAGTACTTCAATAAATTTGGGTGGTGACATTCGGGTACATTTTGCTTCATATATCTAAATTTTTGAGTGTTTTCACATTGTAATTTCAGAGTTGAGATACCTGAAATGTAAATAAAATGGACCTTAGTTATCGAGTCACTAGTTGTACAACCATTCCACTGTGTATTTTTCTTTTCATGTCCTTAATGAAAAATAATGAATTACACATCACTCGCATTGAACTAACTTTATTAAGAAAGAAAATCATGAATCCGAGTATTTCCTTTTTTCAGGATAACTAATGGAGATAGTTTGATGCATTCTAATAGTAAATATTATGAATTCCACCTTTTAGTCATTTCACTTTTAGTTTTTTGCCAACTTATTGATACTTCACACATTAAAAAAAAAAAAAAAAGGATCATCTTTATATATATAATTGAAATTGCCCATAATAGCATAGTGGTCACAATTTGAGGGGTTGGGATGACGTGGGGGCAAAGTGTTGGTGGAGTCGTAGGGGGGGCGCAACGGGATGGTCCGTCCGTGAACCCCTCTCTCTCTCCCCACGCCGCCCGCTTTCCCGTATATAAAGCGGTGGGCCCCAGCGACCCGGGCCCGCAACCTCAATCATCACCGCCCCCTTCCCCTATTTCTCTTCTCATGCACCATCACGTATCTGATCGCCGCCCCTCCACTCGAGCCGAGCCGAGCCGAGCCGAGCCGAGCCGAGCTAGCTTTGGGCAGTAGCGGCTAGGCTTGCGTTTGCCTATTAGCCGAGCTGTGCGTGGCTGCGGCGAGTCTTGTCAGACAGGAGAGTGGCCTGTGTCTTTTTATTTATTTATTTATTTATTGTTCCACATCCATTTCATGGATTTTAAATCCCTTTCAATATATATTAACCCAAAAAAAAAAGAATCCGTTTTAACATCTCGAACAAATAAAGAAAACCATTTAAATATCCTCCCACAAGATCGCATAACTCGTATCCAAAATCCCTGAGTTTAGGTCGTGGTTTAAATGAATTTTTTGACTCATTTCTATCGTCAATTTGAGTTATTTCATGATGAGATATTTTTTCAACTCATATGTGGATAGAATTGCGGCGATGGAGTATGCATGCACCCACTAGCGAATTAAATAGTCGAGACCGAAATGAATGTTTAGTAATAGAAGTTAGAGCCATGATAGTCATAGTTGAATGGGTAACTTTACTAGTTGTTTCTTTTGACTATTTTACACAAATTGAAATAGATCATAATTTGATATGCCAATTCATATACTATCGTGTTTTCTCCACCTTTGCCATAGTCGGAACGGAATTTTTTCTCTCCCGTCTTCTTGTCATTGGGTACTTTCTTTTAATAGACACATTATATGCATGCCAAAATTTTCTAATTAATGTAATTGATCAAATGCTTCATTAATCATTACATTATGCTTTTTAACACTCATAATAAGTGCGAAAGGAAGGTATTCCTTGCATATTTTTTCCTCTTAAATCTTAATTAGTCCAAAATTATTGAGTTATACACCATAAAATGGCAAGAAGACCATCACCGATCAATTATTTTGCTAAGTTAGATTTGATTTTATGTATAAATATATGAGACTAATATAGGGGCAGACCATAAAATTTGATTACCGGATCTATATATAGCATAAATTCGAAGAACAAAATTTTCCAACTTGATTTGAGGACATTATAAATTTGAAAGTGGATATGATCAAGCTTATAATTCACCCACTTTGGAGCAAAGAAAAATACATATTTTTCGTCACGAAATTATGCAAAAGGGCCTACTTTTCGAAAAAGAAGAAAAAGGAGGAGGAAAACTAGTCACGTCAAGATAGGATTTTTCTGTGGCATTAGCGCCATGGCTCGAGCCCCTCTGCTCTGCTCCCACAGCAGTCTCTCGTTTTCTTGTTTCTTTTTGGTAAGACAGCGACGTGAACAGAAGTGCCATTTTTAGAGAGAGAAGAGAAAGAGAAAGAGAGTGGTTTCGATCAGATGCCCACTGATTCCCATGCACGCGCAGTTTATAATAGCACGGCACGAGGAGATCAAACCAACCACCACTCCCTCCCTCCTCTCCCTCTCTCTCCCCCAGTCCCTACCATCCATCCATCCATCCATCCACAAGCCCACTCTCTTCCTTCTTCTTCTTCTTCTCGCTTTCTCTGCCACAATTCGTAATTATCCAGTCGTGGCCTTGCGTTTTGAGATGAAGTAGAAGATATAGAGGGAGGGAGGGAGGGAGGGTCTTCTGCAAGCATCCCGCTAGAGGGTCCAAACAGGAGAAAGAAACGAGAAAGATTCTTCGGGAAGGAGGGAGAGAGAGAGAGAGAGAGAGGGCACCTGGTCCAGAAGTGATTTAGTCTGCATTGATTCTTGATTGGAGAGTGGTTTGTCTGCACCCGAGGCTTCGAGGCTTTTTGACGACGGGAACCATTTTCCTTGTTTGTATTCCGGGGGGGAGTGAGGGACCGAAATAAGAAAATAATTTTCCCCGGTGAGAGAGGGGGGCGGAAAACGACGAAAACGTAAAAGTGGTGAAACGGAAAAAGGCTGAACCGAAGGGTGGGGAGGGAGCTAAAATACAAAACCTTTCTTTGGTTCCGCTGTGCCTGATAATTGATGACGACTCCTGGGAGTCTCTGTCTGCATGTCTGTTCCAAGGGCAGTTGGATTCTTCTCCTTTGGTGAGAAATCCGAGCTAGAACGCTTGGGAGGAAGAGAATAGAGCGAGAGAGCTGGCGTAAAAGTTGAGCCTTTGAGCTTCCTTGAGGTTCGATTTCTCTCGGGTTTGCTCTGTTTCTGGAATGGAGGTGGGAGAAATCTAGCACAGAGAAAGAGACAGAGAACTTCAACTTCATGGGCTCTTTCTTGCGTAATTTTCTTCATTCTCTGGTGCTCAAAAAATGGCCTCTTTGACTGTACTGCTCGTCCTTCATTCTCTGACACTCAAACTTCAAAAATAAAAAAAGCCACAAACTTTCTGCAATTTGGTGGAGCATAAAGGCGATCTTGCTCGTGCCCATCTGAATTCACGGCTGTTCTTGGCTGAAAACTCAAAAAAAAAATTTCAGGTCTCTCTCTCTCTCTCCTCCAAAGTCTTTTTTCAATCCTTATTTTTATGTATAATTTTGTGAGGGTCTTAGTTTCTTGGCGTTTCTTCTTTGCAGATTTAGCTGTTGTTGGGGCCGTCATACATAGAGAGAACAGATTTTTCTCGGAAAGAAGCTTCTTCAATGGCAGAACTTAGTTCCTTCTCTTTACCATCTCCCAGAAATAATTGCAAGAAAGTCACCGGATCATCTTTTTTCAGCTTGCCAAGACTGTTCACTAGCTTCACTGCGAAGGGGTTCTCTGAAACCGACGCTGTGATTAGTCCCACTTCAATTCTTGACACCAAACCATTCTCATTCTCGACCATCAGGAACTCCTTCTGGTCTGATAACAACAGCAGTTCGTCTTCTTCACCCAGAAACACTGACACAGAGCACAAGCGCTCTCACTGGGAAAAGAAGAAGATAGAATCAGTAGGAATTGGCCTGGGCATTGTTGATGCTCTGAAAGACGAGGGCTTTGACCCGAAGCAACCCAAACCCGAGACCCGGCCCGTCGTCTTCTTCGGATCAAAGCTCAATATCCAAGTCCCTCCCCTGCCCTTCTCTGTTCCTCCCAACCCTGAGTCGGCGAGCCCGAGGTCTCCACCCAATTTCGGGACCAAATCCAAGAATTCCCAACTGGGTTTCGCATCACCTCGCCTTTCGCAGTCCCCGGATATGAGATCCCGTTCCGGATCGTCCTCCATTTCACGCGGCCTCGGAGTGCCAGGCTCGCCCCGGGTCATCAGTGCCACTGAGATGGAGAGCTCGGAGGACTACACTTGTGTGATCTCCCATGGCCCGAACCCGAAGACAACACATATATTTGACGATTGCATTGTGGAGAGCTGCTGTGGTGATTTTAAGTCTGCCTCTGATCTGAAGGAGAGTGGGTTTTTGAGTGATGAACAGAGTAGTCGTTCCTTGTCACAGAGTTTTCTTAGCTTCTGCTGCACCTGCAACAAGAATCTTGGGCAGGGAAGTGACATTTACATGTACAGGTAGGTTGGTTCAAACTTTCAACTTCTGCAATTTCGTTGTGGCATGTTTTGAGTGACCTTTGAATGTGGTCTGTTGCAATTTGAGCCCTTTTTGGACACTTTTGTGATGAATGTGGCAAGAGAGCATGTGGAAGTGAGAGTCCCTTTCCAAATATGGTAATTATCTTTACTTCATGAAGCTGCTGGATTGAAAAATCTTGCGACTCTGAAACCTTTAAAAATTAAAAAAAAAAAAGTTTCCTGCTACATGAATTTGAATTTAGCTGGTCGTGTCATACAAGAAGAAACTGAGACTTTCAATTGCAAGTTTAGTACAAAATTAGATTCCCTTCTGGTAGGAAGATGGACCAATTGACACAAGTTCATGCTGTGATTTTAGCTCTCTTTTATTGTATTTTATTTATTTATTTATGATAAGTTGGTTTTACTCAATACCCAGGATTTCATTTCACTTGCTCTGGTACACATTCTTGTCACAATTATTCGGATTGAGTGATTCAATGAACCATACAGAGTCACATCAATTTGTTTGCACCATTTATCTCTCGATCTCTTAGCTTTGAATCATACAAAGTTGCATTTTCACCATTTTCAGGGGGGAGAAAGCTTTCTGCAGTGGAGACTGCCGGTACCAGGAGATTCTCTTGGAAGAGGGAATGGGGAGATCGGAACCAGATGAATATGGCTTTTCTAGATAACAACTTATCATCGCTTTGCTTCAAGAGAGAGTCTTGAAGAAAGCCAGCTTCACGAGGATATATTCATCATTCTTAACATAAATCTTTAGAGGCAGGGATAGAGACTGAACTTTCTATTGCATAAAATGGGTTGAAGCTGGAGTTTTCTTGATATCTTAGGCTCTGCCTCTCTCAGCAGTCTTTTTTGTTTTCATTTGCCCTCCCTCTCTCCCTCTCTTTCTCTCTCGCTCTCGCTCTCATAATTTTTCTTGTATAATTGATTTCAATGAAGTGATAATTTAGGAGATCGCTAATCTGGTGCTTCGGTCCAAAAAGCCTTTCTTGTTTGCCTAGTGGTGCTCATAATGATGATAGGGTGACTGAGAATTTTCCCCATTATCTTCCCCAGATTAAATTTATTGCTGCAAATCATCCTGGGCACATAAAGACAGATTACATCATTTGATGCAGATTCTTGCATTTTTTTTCCTTGCCTGAGAGGCTCCTATCCTCCTGATCAGAAGACCCCACTTTGACAAGTTTTTGTCCGCTTCAATCAATTTGGTATTAGTCTAATGCAAGTTGCATGATCTTGATGATAGCTCGTTGATGCAAGAATGATTGTTTTTTTCACAGTAAATATTATTATATGGTTAGAATCTTGAGGGGCTTATTTCTTTTTAATTATCTCAGGTACTCCTGTATTGAAAACCGCACCATTTGGTAAAATATGTTTCAGTGCCACACCAGACTGATGCTGTACATTCTTTGAATTATTCATATTCTGCAAAAAAGTATTATTCAATTTCAAAATACTGCTTGAATCTGACACACTTGATTGTCATAGTGGAACTGCCCCGCAAGCTTGAATATTAGTTTGAATCTGGGGAAAAGATGATTTGAGTTCTCTTTTGCGTTTTTAGACAAAAGTGATGCGAAAGTATATTCTTTAACAAAATTTGGTGATCGTCATTTAGGAAAAAATGGGGATTAAGGTACACTAATATTAGGCAAATTTAGATAATTACATTCTTAGTTCTTTTTTTTTTCCTGAATAATCTAGGACACAAGTATGAAAATCCATCTGCTTAGTGACCCATGGACATCTTACAAGTCCCATGAACTAGTTTAATATAGACCTTTGACCCATGTATGTGGCCCTTATATAGAGCCATTAAAACAAAATAGATGGGATTCGAATGAATGGCCTCTAATTCTTGAGCCGGAAATTCCCTGGTGCGCTATCAAAATATACCAATCCTATGTAGATCATTACATTCACTGATGTGAAAATATCAAGTCTAAAATAACAGAATCTCTATTCGAGTTAGTTCATTATTATACGTTAGAGGCAAAGCACGCACTATGTGCGTGCATGAAGTGAGATTATTATGTGCTATAAAAATATTAGTAGTTATTAAAGGAAGTGGATGAAGGGGTGCGTAATGAGAAGAATATGCGTTCTTGTCCTCTAAGTGACTCGCTGCCTTTATGACTAGGTGATGCCTTCAAGACTAGCTCTGTCATTTCAAGCTTTTGCGCAGATTTACTTATCCAAAGAAAAAGTGAAAATATTAACTTCCTATCCAATTGTTTTGAGAAAGTATATGAACTGAAAATACTTTGTTCAATTCTATTGTACTTGTGATTCACAAATTGTTCTGTACAGTAATCTAACCTATAAAAACACTGTCCAAAGGATTTTGTGTGATTTGATGCATATTATGAAGTTTATAGTGTGACAACATAAAATAAACTTCGAGGAGCAAGTCAATTGAAGGGACTAATTTTGAAGGAACAATCTATATTTGTTCCTCATGTCTTTAAGCTTTTCATATCACTTCTTTTTTTTTTTTTTTTTTTTGGGTCAGAAAATATAGCTTTCATTACTTAACCAAAATCAGAACACCACATAGTCTAAACATCTAAGCATAAAATTAACCAAAGAGAATAGGGGGGACAAGTAATCCAGTTCAAGGGAAGTTCTCCTGCTCGATGGGTCTTTACAGCCCAATCCACTGCTCGATTGGCTTCTCTGGGCTTGTGGACTAATTTTACTAATAGGAGCCTACATTCTTCAATTACTGATCAAGCAGCCCATGGAGATTCTTTTTGGCCCAGGATACTTTGAATAGCTTCTAGATTGTCTAAAGTGAGTTGGAACCCCTGTTCACTTCCCAAGTACACTTTAGTCTGCGCACTTCTGTCCTATTTGGTCTTCTTCAACCAAAGTAAGGCTTCCCTCACTGCAAGGGTTTCGACGATTAAGACTGAAGATGCATGGATGGGTTTCGCGAGGCCATCAACGAGGAGTTCGCAACTATTTCAAACTACCCCAGCTACCGAGCTCAACATCGTGAAGCTACTCCTTGCACTATTGACGTTAGTTTTATAGGTTTGGGGCTTCTTCGAGCTGCTTTTTGTTAGGGAAATCCCTTATGATGTTTTGAAGATGACAAAATAAATCAAAGGCTACTAACATGTTTGATGGTTGAGTAATAGATTATGCAGATGTTAGAACATGTAAAGGATATTGTCAAAGTCTATACTTAGAAGAACCAGAAGACAGACTCTATGCTGAAGCTGAACCATAAGACAAACTCTATGTTGAAGCAGAATATACTCAGACTCAGATTGTAAAGTCTATTGCTCTCAGATTTTACATCTAGATTCGATGAATCGTAACTCACGCCTAATCATACAACGGCTAGTAATTTGGTTTGGATTCCACATCAAGATTGATTTGATTGATTCAATCTAATTGATTGACGATTGAATCTTGCAGACAAGAACTTTCTATACGAAGAAACTTTACTTATGGAAACCAAGATTCCGTTTGTATGGGCAATCGGAATCAATTTGGGATTCTACCTTTATCACTCAACGGCTACCAAATCTTCTAGATACAGAGCTGTCCAATGGGTATATTGGAAGAGGATTCTCTGGGATACTGTCCAACGGCTGGTTTGGAAGTGGAGGAGTATTTAAGGAGATGAAGGACCGATGAGCAAGTAAGAGATAGAGCGTAGAATTTATAATTCCAAAATCCGAGTGATCTTTGTTCATACACTTGTCTTTGGAGAGCTTAAACGTTTGTGATCGTGAGAAAAATACCAAAAGAGTGACTTAATGAGATAGTGTGATCTACTAAGTGTTTGCACTCGAAGTTGTAATCTCTTGTTGATTGCATAGTGGAATCCAGCCAAGAAGGCTGTTAGCATGGGAGAGTGGACGTAGGCTTGGATTAAGCCAAACCACTATAAATCTTGTGTTCTTATTCTCTTCCTTAACTCTTTTGTTTTACTCGAAGTTTATTTTATTCCGCATATATTTGCCAAGGTTTATTTTATACACCTATTCAACCCCCTCTAGGTGTTCATACTAGCACTCTCACTTTTCACCAAATCTGAGCTCATCTTTGCTTGCTGAATTTTGTTTTGCAGAGCCGTTGCTTAAACAATAGGGTCATGGAGGTTGTGTCTTCGAAAATCAAGCTAAGGTTTGGCCTACGAGCTTGGAAGATCAATGCGTTCTTGCTTTCAAGATCTGCCATAAAATCCTAGCAAAAAGGGCCTTTACCTGAGGATCAACCGCAGAGGTAAGGAAATCCAAAACCCATTTGTCGATATGGGTTATATTCATTAGAGAGGTGTTGATCTTTAATTTCAGATTTGACCAACTAGCCTTTGTCCAACTGCATAATGTGAATAGATGCTCCATTGTTTTTGGATTTTGGTTGCAAATCGAGCATATTGGATCAAGTATCATCTTCCTCTTGAATAGACTTTCTTTGGTAGAGAAAGCATTGTTACATATACTATATACTAAGAATCTGACTTTAGGGTTGGTATGAAGCTTCCAAATTTCATGCCATAATGATTTTGGGATTTGGTAGGAAGTGGTAGGTTGCTTTTTTGATGGATTCCTTTCGTGATCTCGGAGCCTATTATAGCCACTCTTTACCGTATAGGTTCCTGATCCGTTTGCCATCCACAGTAATTTATCAGGTCTTGAAGTTAAACTAAAAGGAGTCGCTAATATTTCTTTTACCACGCTCTCACCAAAGACCATGTTAATTTTTTGAGCGTCCCACTCTCTGGTGGTTTGGTCTATCAATTAAACTACCATTTGTGGCTCATTTCTATTTGATGGACTGCCGATCTTGCTCAGGGTTAGCCATCAATCCTCTCTAATCCTTATTTTCCCCCCATCTCCTACTTCCCACTTAGTTGTAGGTTCAATCGCATCCCTACCCATCAAGACTTTGCCATCCCCAAGATGGTCTACAACCTTTGTTTGCATTGTAGAAGTTATCTCTTGGAAAGTATAAGCTCTTCAATATCCTGCTCTATAAGGCATCCGGGGCTTGAATTAGCCTCCATGCTTGTCTTCCTAGCAAGGCTTTATTAAAATCCACAAGATCTCTAAAGCCAAGGCCTCCACAGTCCTTTTGGGTTTTCAAAAAGTCTCAATTCTTTCAGTGAACACCTTTTTTTGCTGAATTTTGTTTCCACCAGAAGTTGGATACTCGCCGTTCTATTGCTTGACAAATAGATATTGAGATTTTGAAAATTGACATACCATATTATGGCAAAGCTTGGACCACCGTCTCAATAAGAATCTCTTTCCTTGCCTTGGATATTAGTCTTTCTTTCCAGCCCTTTAATTTCCTATCTACTCGAGCAAGGACCCAAGCAAACATTTCTATTTTGGTCTGCCCCCAATCTGAAAGTATTCCAAGATATTTCTCTGTTTTTTCCATGATGGGAACCCTTAATTCAATTGCTAGGTTTGATTTCAAGAGTTGAGGGCAGCCCTTACTAAAGAAGATCCTTGACTTGTTGAGATTGATGCCTTGACTTGAGGCAAAACAATACTAGTTTAGGATATTGGCAAGGTTTTGGGCCTCAATAATTGAATCATTTAGGAAGAAAATAGCATCATCATCAAATAAGAGATGTGACAAAGTGGGGCATGTTGTGTTTAGTTGGATACCTTTAATGGTTTGGTCTTCAACTACCTTGTTCATTAAGGAAAAAAGAGCATTCGCCGTAAGGATAAAAAGATAGGGGGATAGCAGGTCTCATTGTCTGATACCTCGAGATGGCCTAAAAGGAGTGCAAAGGTCCCCATTCACTCTTATACTAAATGAGACTGTGGAGATGCATTGTTTAACTAAGTATGTCCATTTTCCACTAATCCCAGTTTCATCATATAATCGCATAAGAAATCCCATTCCACCTAGTCATAAGTTTTTTGCATGTCGAGTTTAAGTACTGCCTGAAAATTTCTCTTCCTTTTCCTCACTCTTAGCTGATGTAGGACATCTTGAACAATGAAGATATTACCTTGGATTTGACGGCCACTAACAAAGGCACTTTGTTCTTGGGAGATTAGGTTTGGGAGGAGAGATTTTAGTCAGTTTGCCATAACTTTAGCAATGATTTTATAATTGAAATTGTAAAGACTAATAGGCCTGTATTGAATTATGCTTTTGCAATTTGCTATTTTAGGGATAAGAGTGATATGGGTCTTATTTAGCTTAGGATTGAGGGTACCTTGGC
Organism: Eucalyptus brandiana; assembly: GCA_014182725.1. Lineage (NCBI taxonomy): Eukaryota > Viridiplantae > Streptophyta > Magnoliopsida > Myrtales > Myrtaceae > Eucalyptus > Eucalyptus brandiana. The sequence goes on from CM024669.1 coordinate 9,327,026, forward strand.
TGAAAAAAGAGTTGACCATTCTGAATATGTCTTCATGAACCACTGACTATTGGCTTTGATAAAATAATCCATTTAGTCCATTCGGTCCCAGTGCTTTAGTAGCACCCAATTGGAAGACTGCATCTCTAACTTCTTTATTGGAGATAGGCTTGATTGTGTCCTCATTCATTTCATCATTTACAACTTGCACGCTCTGATCGAGAATAGGTTGATAATTCCTCTCACCCATTGTGGTATATAATGATTGATAAAAAGCCTTGACATGTTGCTTAATGGTTGAGAGCTCTTGGCTCTATGTAGTGTCATCAATATGTAACATAGAGATCTTGTTCCTAATTCTTCTTTGAATCATCGTGGCGTGAAAAAAATTCGTATTTTGATTGCCCCATTTCAGCCACTTGATTCATGATTGCATGCACCAATATATCTCCTCGTCTCCAAAGGCCTTTAATTTTCTCTACCATATTATTTACACTCCTTTTTGTCGGAATGCCCATCTTCCTTGTTAGTCAACTCCACTAGTCTCTTCCTTAGTGGTTCTATTTATCGGGACACATTTTAGAATTTTTCTCTATTCCATTTAGCAAGATTAGTTGCAACTCTCTTCACTCTTCAAGTAAAATTTACTTGGTTGACGCTATTTTTCCCCCAAGTCTCTTGGATTACGTTTGTACATTCCTTTTTCTCAAGCCAGAGTGCCTTGAATCTGAACTCCTTATTTCTTTTCACTGTATTTGGTTCCAATGCAAGTAGCAAGGGGCTATGATCCGAGCCTATTACAGGTAGAGCAAAAACCTCCGTGTTTGGGAATTGTACCCTCCATGCCCAATTGCATAAAACCCTATCTAGCATTTTCTTTACTAACTCATCTCCTTCCCGATTATTAGTCCAGGTGAATTTGCAGCCCTTACTTTCCATGTCCATTAATGAACAGGAGTCCATGAAAGCACGAAAAAAGCCACCATTCTATATCTATCCACCTCCCTTCTTCCAACTTTTTCCCAATGATAAAGAACTTCATTAAAGTCTCCAACGCAAAGCTAAGGGAGGTTGTTGGAAGAGTTGATTGAGCTGAGCATTTGCCATAGGCATAATCTCTCCTGGAAAGATATGGACGCATGTAGGAACGATATTCTCATTTGATTGCCAATGCTGAAAACTTTACATTTTACATTGATAATCTCCCTGAAGCACGCTAGAACTTCCACTTGTACTTTATCATCCCACATAAGAATTAGTCCCTCCACAATTCTAATTGGATTGATTATAGTAGAATAATCAAATTTCAGGCTTTTTCATACTCGATCTACCTTGCTTTCTTTATTCTTGGTTTCCATAAGGAACACCAAGTTAGGCCTCTCTCGAGCCACTAAGGCTCTAAGGTGTTGAATTGTCAAGGGTGTGCTCGAACCCGGACAATTTAGCATAGGATCTTCTTGTATATTATGGTGGCTTGTTAGGGCTAGCCACTAAAGCCCTTTTCCTTGATCCCTTCTCACGATTGGATTGGGGTGTCCAATAAGTTCTCATCATCAAGAAGCTGAATTGAAGAAGATATTTTCTCACAAGGGTTAACCCTTCTTTGTTTTTTTGCCATTGGGGTTTTGAGTGTATTCTTGTTTTTCTTCAGGTATTCAACCCCCTTACCGTCCTCAGCCGAAGGAAGAAGCAAAAGTTGGGTTTGTTGAGGCCTCTTCCCCTTATTTGGGGAGACATGTTTAGCCATCCATATGTCTTGCCCTAATTCATTTGCTGGAGCAGTGGGTAAGATTATGGCTAAGGCATTTGGTTCAGCATTAGGCGGCATAGGGGTGTTGGGCACCACTTCCTCCTCCTTAGGTTATTGATCAATTTGCCATAGAAAGTCTTCTAACAAGTGTTAAAATCTTTGACTTCTTCTTTCAGCCAAGAGCCGTATCTTCCTAGTTTGTCTTGAGCCAACCCCGTCACTTCATAAGGTATTTCAGGGCAGAAATTAGCGTAATGTCCAGTTCGACCGCATGAGTAGCAAAAATGGGGTAATCTTTCATATTTAAAATCCAGCCACCATTTATTCCTTCCCAAGTTAACCACCATTCCTATTTTCAGGGGGCATGACAGATTTATACTTGCTTTCGCCTTGTCAATCTTGCACCAACTATTGTTCCTGGCTTCCAATTTTACATCCTCCATCTTGCCAAGTTTGGAGGCTATATTCCGAACAGATTCTTCATTGATTCAAGCCCTAGGTAACCCCAAGATATGTACCCAAAAAGCATTATGTGTAAAGTCATAGCAATGCTCAGGGATGTCAGGATCTCCTTTTAAGAGAACAAGTAAGTTGCTTGTGAACGACCACAGTCCATTTTCTTCAGCTCTTTTTTTGTTCTCTACCGATTCAAAAATAAAGGAGAAAAAACCAAGTTCAATAACTTTACATTTAACAAATTCCATCTTCCATGCTTTCCTCATTGTGCAAATAAATGCTTGGAAGTAGACATTCGGTTTAGAGAATAGTTTCCCATACAGAGTTAGTTCTTTTTTTTTTTGGTAAAGCATACATAGTTAGTTCACTTTCCTGTTTTTCTTTTTCAAGTATGTGTACATCCAACTCCGTTACTTTGTCTTTTGACCAAAGATCCCCCATGCTTCTACACAATGATGTCGGATGAAGTTGATTTTCTTTGATTTTATCCATCTCTACCCTATTTAGTTCTTTGTTTTGGTGGTTTTTGGTTTGGGTTTTCTAGATAATGTATTGTCTAAATCAGGTGGAGTGAAGAGAGCTCTATGGGACTGATATTTCGATCTTGGCTGTTCTTGGTTTTCAAGGGATATGGTGATGCATTGGCTTAGGGAATTACTAGAAAAAGGATTACAGGGGTTTGTGGAGATCAAAGTTACTATATATGCTGGTAATGATTTCTGGGTTTTTTGGGTTGAGATGAGGAGCATTAGGGTTTAAGGTAGAAGCCCAAAGCAACGATTACCAAATTAGAGGGATAGAAATATGTACCTTTATGACTCCATGTTGCGCTCTACTCCATCGCTAGCATTCCAAGAGGAAGAAATTTGAGGATGTTGGGCTTGGGCGATCGGTAGGGCTCGGGTGAGCTGTGGAGGTCGAATATGGGGGCAGGACGTCCAAGGAGGCTAATCTGGTGGAAAGGGTTTAGATGTAGCCATTAAATGAAAAGAAGCTATGGATTAGGATCTAGGATTTTAGGGAGGCCAGCTATCAACTAGGATAGAGATGGAGCTCACACCATTGTTTAGGGGGGAGAGTGCTAAGGGAGCTCACACCATTGTGAGAAAGTTGGTAATTGTTTTTGGGGATATGTGCATGCCTTAAAACTTGTCGTAAACTATAATTGAGTCCTAAAATTTATAATAAAAAAAAAAAACGTAATCAAGTCCTAAAACTTATCAAATTGATTTAATCGAGTTCTTCCGTTAACACCGTTATCTAATGAAAAATACTAACCTGACCTTTTTAAATTTTTTTTTATTCAAATCTTATGTAGATTATTTTTAAAAAATTATATTTGAAAAAAAGAAAAACTGAAAAGAAAAGGGGGAGGGGGGGCGGAGCTAGGTAGAGCCTTGCTAGTGGGCACTATTGTTGCTGGCCATCGTTGGTCTTACATGAGGTGGTCGGCCCTTGTTAGCCCCAAGCAAGGCCTCATTAGCCTTAGGCGAGGGTTGATGAACATTGTTGGGCACAGGACATGGCACATAGATCTAGGTGATGCCGGTGCTCACCTAGGCCTAGCAAGGTCTCATCGGCCCTCACATGGGGCCGGCGAGACCTCGCCCGAGGCTAGTGAAGCCCGACGACCCTAGGTGGCAACTGGCATCGCGTAGATCTAGGTGGACACCCACAATCTAGTGGGCGATGGTTGCAAGCCCTAGGTGAGGGTCGGCGTTGCCCAAATCTAGGAGCCCTCGCCCGAGCCTAGCGAGGGTTGCTTGCCATCGCCTAGGTTAGCGAGGCTTTGTCGGGGGCTAGTGAGGGCCGACCACCCTTGCTTAGGGCCAATGACCTCTGTCAGCCCCTCTAGCAATGGGTGGTAGCAGTGGCAGCCTATTGGTGAGGCCCTGCACTACCCCTGTCTTCTTCTTTTTTCTTTTTAGTTTTGCTTTTTTAAATAAAAGTTAAGCTTATTTATTTTTTAATCTAATATAAATAAGATTTGGATAAAAAATAATTTAAAAAATGCCACGTAGGAAAAATAAATAAATTTTTAAAAATGCCATATCAACATTTTTTGTTAAACAAGTTAATGGTTTTAGCGAGAAAGACTTGATTAGACCAATTTGATAAATTTTAGAATTTGATTGCCATTTTTATAAGTTTTAAGACTCAATTACACTTTTGAGACAAGTTTTAGTACTTATGGTGTACGCAACTCTTTTTTCTTTTCTTTTGCTTTTTTTGCCCCATTAGGTGCTATTTGAGGGTTTCTTGCTTTAAGTAGTAACCAACTCCAAAATGATTCAGCCACAAATATTAAAAAAAAAAATGTATTGAAAGACAAATTTAAAGCCCCGATTTTACCTTTATTTCCATGGCTTTTGCTCATCTTCATCATCATTAGTCAATGCAATTTGAATCATGCTGTCATTTGTATGGGAGACTCTTCAACTTGAAGAAAAACAAAAACATGTGGCATGAGATGAACATAAGATAACTCAAAAATCTGGAAAGGAACTATCAATTACTCCTACTTAAGAATTATCTTTCATACATAATACATAACTATAAGAGTGATCTGCCAAATAAAATTACATGCATACCTACCCAAGAACAACCAAAAAATGAACAAACAAGACAAGAATCGGGATACTTCACTTTCCTACTCTCAGAAATTAGTGACCCTTTCGATGATTAAGCCAGAAATAAGGGAGAAACCTAGGGCATGCATGACAATCATTCTGTTTCAGAAATAATTTCTGGAATATAAATAGATTTTTCTATTTCTATTTCTAGAAGAGTTTCTATGCAAAAATAACCGTTTGATAACGACACAAAATTTCTACTCTAAAAATAGAAATTCGTTTGATAATGACACAAAATTTCTTCCTTTTTAGGTCGCTGGTCGGTGAATGGTGGCGGCAACCGGTGGGTGGCGGCGACGACCGGTGGGCGGCGGCGCCGACCGGTGGCGGAGGGTGACGACCGTGGATCGGCGGCGGCGGAGATCGGTAGCCGCCAACGGCGGTGACCGGCGACTAGCGATGGGGGGCGGCGGTAGCTGGCGGCATGTGGCGGGAGTCGGGGGCTAGCGGTCAATGGCAGGTGGCGGTAGGCGGCGACCGGCGGAGGAGGAGGAGGCAAGATGTCGTAGAGGAGATGAGAGTTTCCGAAGTTAGGGTTTGTGAGAGAAATTATTTTTGATTTCTATTTCAGAAATAGAGAAGTAGATTTTTTCTACTTCGATATCTCTTCCAAACCTATTTTTGAAATAGAAATCTATTCCAAAAATAAAAAAACGGAATAGGTTTATCAAACAGATTTCTCTTCCAAAAATAGGTCTGGAACAGAAAAACTATTTCTTGAACAAAAATTTTCGTTATCATACACCCCTCACCAGTGATTGTGACTTATTGGTAGAGGCTAATATTCTTCAAAAGTAAGGTCACAAGATCGAAACCATTCATGATGGTAGTACGTGTATTTCGTTATATGTGATGGGTTCGGACCTTTGGCACCCTGATGGGGTTACTAGTGATGAGGCCTGCCTACTTTCATGGGTGGTGCTTGTTGGAGAAATCTTCTTGAAGTGTTTTGAAGCTGACAAATCGTTTCCATTAGTCTGGTCTAAAGGCTTGCAAACTCTGCTATTTAAAGTCTGAAGACCTCTGGACAGCCAGACTCAAGATTCAAAGTCTATCATCATTGATAGTTTCTAATCCGTTGAAGAAAGGTTATCCAGAATTGGATGTTTTATTAAGGATATAACCTTATCGACTGGAGAAGATCTCTTGGCTGGATATGACTTATCGGAATCTCTTTTAATTGATCGAGATTGATTTGATGGTCAAGGATCCATTGATTGGCGAAATATTTGTGGAAGGTTCTACTTATGGAAACCGATATCCTGATTGTATGGGCGAACAGGATTGATGGGCTATCGACATATTCCCTTAATAGTTCGAATAATCTTCTTAATTGATTCCGTCCAACGGGTAGATTAGAGGAATTCCTTTGGAAAGTGCCAACGGGTATGATGGCATAAAGGAGTTTAAAAAGAAGACGTTCTAAGCTGTTCAAGGAAGTGTACGCGATAGAAGAGTTCCAAAGTCTGAAGCCTCTTGTTGTTTAGTCAATTCATTTGAGCGAAAAACTTGTACTCAAAAGAGAGTTTATACTTGTGAGAAACATTGAGGAAGTGTGATAGAATATCTACACTGTGGAATCAAGGAAGGACTGTGATGTAACATTTCTTTTGTTCATAGTGGAATCCAGCCGATTGGCTGTTAGTGCGGAAGAGTGGACGTAGGCTTAGGATAAGCCGAACCACTATAAACCTTGTGTTTAATCTTCTCTTCCCTTCTCTTTACTTTACTTTAATCGTAACTTATTTTGATTAAGCAAAAGCGTATTTCCGTTCTATCATTTGCTTAGTATTTATGTGGTATCCCGAGAAATTGTTTATACACCTATTCACCCCCTCTCTAGGTGCTTATACTAGCTACATCAATTGGTATCAGAGCCTGTGTACTCATTTTGTTTGAAGTGTTTTACTTCAGAGTTAAAGATCCATGGCTAGTACGTTGGCTCCAGGGTTGGTAGAAGGGCAAAGCAACACCAGACCGTTTTACTTTGATGGAAATGACTACAATATATGGAAAAACAAGATGAAGGCGTTCTTAAGATCAAAGGATCCTCTAGAATGAGACGTTGTAGAAAAAGGAATCATTCCTAAAGCTGCATCCTGTCTCGTAAAAGAGGAAATGACACCGTTGAGTCCAAGCGAAATGAGTCGGGAAGAGATAATCAAGAGACAAGCTCTTGATGCAAAAGCAATTTATTCTTTATATTGTGCTTTATCACCTACTGAATATAACAGAATATCTTCTTATGATACAGCCAAAGAAGTCTGGGATAGATTACACATTACTTATGAAGGAACCGATCGAGTGAAAGAGACCGGAGTCAATATACTCCTCGGTCAATACGAAGCCTTTAGGATGAAATTGGGAGAATCTATAACTGACATGTTTAGTCGTTTTACAGATATCGCGAATGGTCTTGAAAATTAAGGTCAACCAATTTCTGATCCCATGAAAGTAAATAAGCTACTGCGAGGACTCTCCAAGGATTGGAATCACATAAAGACCTCAATTAGAGAGACTCAAAGAATCATGCCACTATCTGTTGATGAGTTGGTTGGAACTCTTCAGTCTTATGAAGTAGAACGAATCAATGAAGACGAAGATCCTAAGGGTAAGAAATCCATTGCATTGAAATCCAATGATGATTCTGATGTTGCAGATTCTGAAGATGATATGGACGATGAGGAGCTTGCTCTCATGATAAGAAGATTCAGAAAGCTGAACAGAAAAGGAAGAAAAATTAAATTCAAGGAAACAAGGTTTTCAAAAACAACAGGCTAAGTCTGTTGAGGATGATGAATCAAACAAAGATGTAGTTTGCTTTGAATGCAAGAAAAAGGGACACATCGACCCAACCTGTCCTCTTCGAGGAAGAAGAAAGGAAAAGCTGAAAAGTATCGAAAGGCTCTTAAAGCGAAACCCGGAGTGATACTGAGAATGTGAAGAAAGTGATGATGATTATGCCAACATATGTCTAATGGCACAATCGGATTCAGATTCAAACTCCGAGACAGACTCAGACAGTGAATTTGAGGTGAGTAACTTTAAAATCCCTATTAAAGTTTCTAAATACATTAATGAGTTGTGCTTTAGTCTTAAGACTTCTCTTAAAAGGATTTCCGAACTCAAAAAGGAAAATTCTACCTTAAAACAACAAGAAAATGTTTTGAAAGAAAAGGTAAAATGTTTAGAAGTGAATGTTTCTTCTCTTAGAGAAAGTGAAAATAATCTTTCAAAAGAAAATGTATTCTTGAAAAATGATATCACAAATATTTCCAAAAGATTTTCTATAGGATCTGAGAAACTAGAAAAAATACTTTCTCGTTCAAAGACCTTATTTCAACAAATCTGGGTTTGGGAATGATCGAAACCATTCATTTAATTGATTTTCCTAAAGTAAAGGAAAGAATCAAACAAAGACCCTCAAGAGATGCTTACAAAAATCATTTTAAAAGGATTTTTGTAAAACCAATTGGTCGTAATGCTCTTAGATGTTCAAAGTGCAATAGTACAGATCATTTTGAAAAAGAGTGTCCAATGGTTTGGAAACCTGTTAAGAAAATATGGGCAAATACAACATATTATACTAACTCCAATGGACCCAAGAAAAGATGGGTACCAAAGAAAGTTTGAGTTTCCTTTTTAAATGCAGGTCACTATCAAGAAAAATGTAAAATGGTATCTGGATAGTGGATGCTCAAGACATATGACAGGAGATTCAAATTGTTTCATAAAGCTTGTTCAATCGAATGGTGGAAAAGCTTCTTTTGGAGGAAATAGCAAAGGAAGAATAGTAGGACTTGGAACTGTGAAGATTGGAAACCTCACAATAAATAATGTTTCTTTAGTTGAAGGACTCAACTACAATCCGCTCGTGTCGGCCCAGCTTTGTGATACCGGTTTCAAAATCTACTTTCAAGAGGGAATATGTTCTGGAACCAGTAAAGACTCTACTCAGTCGTTTATGGGTCGAAGACATGGAAATATCTACCTCTTGGATGTAAAACCAGATGAATCACAGTGTTTAATCTCAATACAAGATGAAGCAAGTTTATGGCACAGAAAGCTTGGACACATCAATATGAAGCAGATAGCCAAAATTTCAGCAAAGAAGCTTGTTCGTGGTCTATCCAATTTATCATACAAAAAGTCTGATCTATGTACACCATGCATATTGGGAAAACAGGTAAGAAATTCCTTCAAACCAATAAATCAAGTTTCCACTAAACGTGTCTTTGCAGCCTTACGCATATGGATCTCTTTGGACCAACCAGAACTCAAAACATTTGAGGTAAGAAATATTGTCTAGTAATTGTGGATGACTACTCACGATTTACTTGGGTATATTTCCTAGCAAGTAAGTCTGAAACTTTCTCTTACTTTGAAAAATTTGCTAAAAAGGTTCAAAACGAAAAGGGATATGCTATTTCAAGTATTAGAACAGATCATAGAGGTGAATTTGAAAATCAAGATTTTGCAAAGTTTTGTGATAAATCTGGTTTTCAGCATATGTTCTCTTCTCCATATACTCCAGAGCAAAATGGAGTTGTGGAAAGAAAGAATAGATCGCTTCAAGAAATGGCAAGAACTCTCTTAATTGAAAGCAACATCTCTTCACGTTTTTGGGCTGAAGCAGTTTTTACAGCATGTTACATTATTAATAGAGTTTTTCTAAGGCCTATTCTAGAAAAAACCCCCTATGAATTATTCAAAGAAAAGAAGCCCATCGTTTCATATTTTCATATATTCGGATCTCCTAATGAAAGTCTATGCAAGAAATTCTCCAAGACTATGCAGGATGAATTTGAAATGAGCATGATGGGTGAGTTAACCTTCTTTCTTGGACTTCAAGTAAAACAACTAAAGGAAGGAACTTTTATTTGTCAAGAAAAATATTCTAATGATCTTTTCAAAAAGTTTGGACTAGATAACTGCAAAAAGACTGACATTCCAATGTCAAGTGCCTTGAAGATAGACAAAGATGAAGAAGGAAAGAAAGTCGACCAGAAGCTATACAGGAGTATCATTGGCTCACTTCTTTATCTTACTGCTTGCAGACCTTACATTTTGTTTAGTGTTTGCATTTGTGCTAGATCTCAAGCAGACCCTAAAGAATCTCATTTAAGTGCTACAAAGCGTATTATCAAATACATTGCTTCAACTTCAAGCATTGGCCTATGGTATCCTAAAATGGGAGACTTTACTCTTCTTGGATATTCAGACGCAGATCTAGCCGGTTGCAGAGTTGATAGAAATAGCACCTCGGGTAACTGTCAACTACTTGGAGGCAGGACGGTGTCTTGGTTTTCAAGAAAACAGAGTACAGTAGCTCTCTCTACAGCAGAAGCAAAGTATGTAGCTCTTGGAAGTTCTTTGTTCACAAATTCTATGGATAAAGCAACAGCTAAGAGACTTTGGAATTGAAGACTCATGCACAGAGATTAATTGCGACAACACCAGCGCTATTAATCTCACAAAAAATCCAATTCTTCACTCAAGAGCAAAGCATATAGAGATTCGACATCACTTCATCAAAGACCATGTTCAAAATGGAGAAGTTTCGATTTAGTATGTTGATTCAAAGAACCAACTGACGGATATATTCATAAAGCCCTTGGAGAAAAATCAATTTGAAATTATTCGCTCCAGACTCAACATATTAAGGTTTGAAAAAGTTAAAGTCTAGAGACTTTCAGACTCAGATAGACAAGACCTTGACTGTAAGTTAGTCTTTCTCTCAAATATTATCTTGAAAAGGTACGATCATCGAACTGTGTCTTTTTATTGCTATCTTTAATCGGCGTAATTATTGCATCGTTTCCTTTTTCGAAAAAGAAGTTTTTTTTTTAAATGACAATTTTCGCGGAAAAAGGACAGTTATTTTGAAAATGCATCTTTTTATTTGTGACGATTCGTATACATCTTTTTAACCGATCGTATACTGTTGCTTCCTTCTCTCTTCACTCTCAAAAACCCTAAAAAGCACCAATCCTCCATTCTTGTTTTTATCTCCTGCCTAATCTTCGAAAAAGTTGTCGTTTTTCTTGGGGAAAGTCAAGCAAGGAATCTCTCAAAGTGCGAGAAAAATTTCTTCTTCAAGAAAGTCGTCAAGAATCGCAAACAGGGGACCACGGCGGATGAATGAGGGGCCTACGCACTTCGATCTCACCGAAGAAGAAGTGTCTCCAGATCAGCAACAGAGCCCGCAACATTCTCAACCGCGTCATTCTCCTCCACATAGTCCCCAAGGCGTTGATCATCAACAAGAGAAAGAAATCGTTGAGGATGCAGATCCTGTAAGAGTTCAAAAACCCGCCTTTATTTATAAGCTGTATCGTGCTTTAAAAGGAACTCGTACTCCTCTAAACTATGTCGATGATTTTCTAAAAGACAAAGGATATGGGAATGAGTATATCTTTTTGCGGAAAATGGAAAGTTTAGGAATTGCTTGAAAAGGGGTGGCTGAAGAATCACTTGAAAATATCCCGAGTGATCCTCGTGATTGGGGATTTAATCCGAGAGAGGGGAATGATGATGACAAATTGTTCATGCAATTTCAACCAAGGATGGGTATTGCAGCGGAAATCAGAGGAAAAAGAGGAGAGATGTTTAGATCGAAAGAACAGAAGGGTCTATACTCAAAACTGCTGAAGCTTGGGGTGATAAACCCTAGGAGTGTAGATTTTGACTTTCTGGATGCTGTGAATGTGAACATGAGAGAAAAGTTCAGTCATCTTCAACTTGAAAAGTTCTGCTCCGACACTACAGAGGCCTATGCTAAACTGACCGCATATTTCTATTTAAATCTTAGCTTTTTGGATGCGAATAGATTCTCCTTCAGTGTTAAAGATCAAGATTTTGTTGTGGATATGAATATGCTGGCGGATGTGTTAGGAGTTGAGAGAGGAAGATATCAACCAATCAAAGTTTTTACTGCTCAGGCTACAATGGAACTGGTGAAAGACAGGAGAACAGACAAAAAGATCACTTACTTAAGGATGAGTGCATTCAACATCTTGCTTCACAAGATTGTGATCAATTGCCTTCGACCGAAATCAACTTCCAAGACTGATGTCTCAAGTTCAGAGGTAATGCTGATGTACGCCATCCTTACTGGGAAAAGGTTTTCTCTTCCTCATACTATCATGTTCCACATGTATAGAGCGGTGATGAAGGATAGAGGTCAACTTCCTTACCCAAGTCTTGTGACGAAGTTATTCAGACATCTGAATATTCAACCTCCGCAAATCTTTTGTGTTCGATCGTGCGATCATATGGTGATAGGATTGAAAATGATGACCAAGATGCGTCTAAAGGAACTAAGCAAGGAGTTGGAGAAATTTAAGGAAAAGACTCCTGTAAAGTCTCATCAATTCTCTTCTGCTTCAAAAAGGAAAGGGAAGGAGCCCATGGTTGCTCCAACCAAGAAAAGAAGAGCTCTCATCGTGGAAGATGAAGAGGATAACGACCTTACCATTTCGGCCATAGCTTTGAAGAAGCTAAGTCGCTCATTCCTAATCCATGGAACATCATGAGACAGAAGGAGAGGAAAGACAAGGACAGGAGAAAGAAAAAGAAGCAAGAGAAGAAAAAGAAAAAGAGGCGAGAGAAGAAGAAGAAAAAGAAGCAGAAGAAAGAGCAGGTGGCGAAAAGAAGCGAGCAAGAAAGACTCGAAGAAGAAAGAAGAGAAGAAGGAGAACCGAAAGACACTCTTCTCCACCAGTAGGCACGTAAAAAAGGGGAGATCAAGAGAAAGGAGGGAAGTCCTCATATCCCGATGCAAGTGAAGGAGTCGGGCCGCTCACCCGAGACCCAGAGGACGTTTATGCATCTCAATTTCCAGAAGAAGGTCATGCGGTTTCATCGCCAAACCCGCAAGATTATTTCGATATGCCATCATCTGCAGAATGTGCTGAAGCAAGTACGCAGACCGACAGCTCAGCCGATTTTCGCAGAATTATGGATATTCTCTTGGAGATGCGAAGTCAAATTTATGCCTTGGGATGCGAGGTTCAAAGCTTGCAGAATGCTGGTCAAGTTTCTTCAGTATCATTACAAGATCAGATCTAAGCCCTCTCTGTTTAGATTCAGGCCAATGCCAAGGGTGAGGAGATTGCACAACTGAAGGAAGACTTGAAAAGGCTGGAAGGGATCGTACAATCCATGGGAGATTTCCAGCTTGTCCGCGTTCCCAAGCAATCTTGACTTCACTCCATTTTTCATCTTAACCTTTTTTTTATGCTGACAAAAAGGGGGAGAAGTGCAAGATTTAGATTCAAATTTCAATTTCTAATCGTTTGGATTGTTTAATTTGGATTAATGTTTGACTTTAATTTTGTGTCTGGATTTGGATTTGGATTTGACTGCTATTGATATTGATATCTTATGGTTAGCTTTATGGCTTTATCTTATTCAAGACTAACCTATTTTTTGTGGTTGCAGATTCTAGTGTTATTCATTTAGCCATTTATCTCTATAAGATATGCATATGTGTTTGAGAAATGTTTTGCAGGTCAAAGTTGTCCAAATCTGCAGGAAAGTTTTGTCACCATAAAAAATGGGGAGATTGTTGGAGAAATCTTCTTGAAGTGTTTTGAAGCTGACAAATCGTTTCCATCAGTTTGGTCTGAAGGCTTGCAGACTCTGCTGTTTAAAGTCTGAAGACCTCCGGACAGCCAGACTCAAGATTCAAAGTCTATCCTCATTAACAGTTTCTAATCCGTTGAAGAAAGGGTATCCAGAACTGGATGTTTTATTAAGGATATGACCTTATCGACTGGAGAAGATCTCTTGGTTGGATATGACTTATCGGAATCCCTTTTAATTGATCGAGATTGATTCGATGGTCAAGGATTCGTTGATTGGCGAAATATTCGTGGAAGGTTCTACTTATGGAAACCGAGATCCTGATTGTATGGGCGAACAGGATTGATGGGCTATCAACATATTCCCTTAATAGTTTGAATAATCTTCTTAATTGATTCCGTCCAACGGGTAGATTGGAGGAATTCATTTGGAAAGTGCCAACGGGTATGATGGCATAAAGGAGTATAAAAAGAAGACGTTCTAAGCTGTTCAAGGAAGTGTACGCGATAGAAGAGTTTCAAAGTCTAAAGTCTCTTGTTGTTTAGTCAATTCATTTGAGCGAAAAACTTGTACTCAAAAGAGAGTTTATACTTGTGAGAAACCTTGAGGAAGTGTGATAGAATATCTACACTGTGGAATCAAGGAAGGACTGTGATGTAACATATCTTTTGTTCATAGTGGAATCCAGCCGATTGGCTGTCAGTGCGGAAGAGTGGACGTAGGCTTAGGATAAGCCGAATCACTATAAACCTTGTGTTTAATCTTCTCTTCCCTTCTCTTTACTTTACTTTAATCGTAACTCATTTTGATTAAGCAAAAGCGTATTTCCGTTCTATCATTTGCTTAGTATTTCTATGGTATCCCGAGAAATTGTTTATACACCTATTCACCCCCCCTCTAGGTGCTTATACTAGCTACATCAGTGCTGAGTGACGACCTTCTCGGAGTAAAATTATCTCATGGCAAACGCAGAGTCAACGTAACATCCAAAAGAGTAGCTTCGGCGATTGATCCTCCCTCTCTGCCCCGCTCCTGCACAGGAAAAATACTATGTAGGATTGCTACAAATGTAGTCAAGACATGGATTGGGTATTTGAATAGGAAAAAAGAAGATGAACTTTAATCTTTTGACCGGGCAATCAGTTTGTAAATGGGTTTTGATGGGCAGGGTTCATTCAGAATATAGCTGTCATATTCGCATATTCAAAATCTCAGTTTTCAATCCATTCTTCCATCTGTACAATAGCTATTATCGGAAGAAAGAAAGCTTCATATTCTAAATATTGACCTGAACATGCTGAAGGATATCATCTAATGGATTTAGATATTAATACAGATTATCATCATAGCATTTCTTTTTGGTTAGATAAGGCCTACATCACAGTTACCGAAAGCAATTTTGTACTTAAGAGTTGAAAGTAGAAATTTTTTGTGGACCATGAATATATTTCACATATAATTCTCCTAAATAGTGCCAAACAACGAAAATGGGAAAATATTTCCATAAAGCTAACTTTCCATAAAATAGACCCGCTTCTGAAGCTATTGGCAAATGATACTGGATATCCACGATCGAAACTTAGACTCACCCTTGCACAGGCCTTAATCAAGTTTAAATGACAAACGAGTGCTGATGTAACTGTGAGTACGTCCTGTGTATCAGCAGCAATCCTCTCTTTGTCCTTTTTGCGCTTTCTCTTTGTAGCTAAGCCTCATATTCTGTTTTGTAAGGGTTGAACAACTATTTGTTGATGACAAGAACTAAACTCACCCTATTCTATCAGGACTGAAGCATCTTCTTATAATCCGGTAAATTCCCATGGAAAAGGCGCCCCCTTGCCTTGAGAAACCACCCAGACTCGTCCACGCTTGTAGATGCTCATCGTGACTTACCTGCAAATCAAGGTGACAAGAGGGCTATTAGCTGTGAATATGATCCATCGTTGGTCAAATTGAAGTATTGTCGCAAGAAACTCAATCTCCCATCATAATTCCTTCTTGGAACAAGACCGGACTTTGAATTAGCGCCTCAACCGCATGTAATTCCTACGATTGGGGATAGTAAAAGAACATAATCTTACTCATTTATCTATTCTTAGACAAGAAACTAACGATTTCCAAAGATAACTCGCTGGTCATTAAAGTAGAACTTAAAGTCCACATTTGTAGAGGAAAAAAGGTCCACATTAATTATGTGCAAAGCATAATAGGCACAGATACCCGAACTACTCTAATTAGGCTGGCATAATTGTTCCAAATATTTCGCAAGTTGGAATGATTAGATTGGTTTCTATTCCATTGTAAGTTAGATATATCATGACAGAGGCTCCCTGTAGCTGTGATCTGTATTTTCAATGGAAAGAGTAGATTCTAACTAGTTCAATCAGTGGATTAACAATAACAAGCTAACTGAAAAGGTAATCTAAGTCATAGGGTGGAAAAAATGAGTTAAACTTACCAAATAATTGAAAACCTTGTGAGGTTTCTCAAAACTAACTTGGGCAAATGCAACTCTACTTTTCTTACCACCTCATTATATGGTCAAAGCATCATGTTATATGTGCGATAGCTTGCAAAAATTCTTGGAGAAAGTACACAATGAACCACAATTCAGAGTACAAATTAACTAACCTCCAAGAAGAGAGCTTCATCACGTCACACGAAAATCTCTTCAACAAAAAAGTTTTATATGTGCACTAGTAACAGAGAGGGACGAAATGCTGCAAACAACATATACATCGGTTGAAGCGCAAGATTCCCAACTAGACCATAGGAATCTAACCGAGGTCAAAGCTTTTGTTCTGGAACTCCCTGTAGGAAGAATGCCACATAAGAAGGTATTTCGGATAAAATGACATGATGTTTGACAAAATCATACTCTCTGGTGGAGTAAATGCAAACAACCAGTACTTTGAAGAATTGTACAAATTTTCCCCAGAGGTCACTGCTGACAATGCAAACATAGAGGCAGGTAGCATATCATTACTATCTCAACCAAATAAACATGAGTATATAGGCTAAAATTTTCTAGGAAGCTATAAGGAATAGTTCCGAATCCAACAGAGATCAAGTCCCAAACAGAAGGTGGTTTATGAATATTGATCCTATCATGAATTGAAGTTACATTGAAAGCTTAGAGCCATGATCTACCCTAGATAGATTGCTTAATACTATGAAGAATCATCATTAACAAAAAGAAGATTCTCAATTCTAAAGAAAACCATAAAAAAATAAAAAATTGCATCCCCTTTCTCACAATCATACCATACCTTCCAGATAACTAATTATGTTTTTACATTTTAAGAGATTATTCTTATTTAGATCACAATCACTAGAAGAAAACTTAAAACAGATCAATGCACCAAATAAAATTAAATGCTTCTTCATTTCTTATAAATTGTAAAAAATGACACATAAAATTGACAGCATTAGCCTTGCCTTTACAGCGTTTGCAAGTGATCCTTCCAAGAGATTTTGCCAATATAGATAACAATGGCACTTGCAAAATAACAAGAGTGAATGAGTTTAAGGGTACAAGAAAGAGATGTTGAGAAGAGAACATACAACATATGCTAAAAATGCAGAGCAATATGATTGTGGAGCACTACGATTCTTAGTGATAGTGCAGTTTCATTCACAATTTGTTTGGGCATCAAGAAGAGTTGAAGACATGTCATGACTATAGCAAGAGGTAGCATTGTGAGCATTTTGTCCTTCGCTCAATATTGTAGGAAGAGCGCCACATGAGAAGGTACTTTAAGATAAATGTATGACAAAATCATACCCCACAGTGGAGTAAACACAAACAATTGATACTTTAAAGAACTGAATAGATTTGCCCCAAAGGTCACTGCCGACGATGCAAACACAAAGGCTGGCAGCATATCTTTACATTCTCAACCAAACAAGCATAAGAATGTTGGCTAAAAAATTTCTAGCAAGCTGTTAGTAACCATTCCTAACCCACTAGAGATCAAGACCCAAACTGAAAGGTGATTTAAGGAATATTGATGCTATCGTGAGGAGTTGTATTAAAAGCTTGGGGCCATGAATTGCACCAGATTTTTTCCCAGATTGACCACTTAATACAATGAAGGATCATCATGATAGTGAATGAGCTTAAGGGCACAAGGAAAAGATGTTGGGAAGAGAAGATGCAACAGATGGTAGAAAATGCAAAGCTATATGACTAGAATACTATGATTCTTCATGATGGTGCATTTTCATTCGCAATTGGTTTGGCCATCAAGCAGAGTTGAAGACATGTCATTAATGATTCAAAATAGCAAGAGGCGACCTTGTGAGCATTTTGTCTTACAGTTTATTGGAGTCTAGCAAAATAGAGCCAATCCAACCCAATGAGAAAAAAAAAAAATTAACCACTCGAGTTTACTCTAGTGGCCACCCTTCCAACATGGAAGGGGGAGGTGGGTGGCTCGCATCCCCACTTTCTCAAGGGGGTTGGGGTGGGGACGAATTAGTTTCAGGTGTGGGTTTCGACTCCCATGCCTTGCAAGCAGGTGGGGCACAAGTCTGAGAGCAAGAGTTAGAATAGGAGTAGAGTAGGACCGACTAAAAAAAAAAACCCAATGAGAAAATCCACCCAAACGTCAATCTTCTACCTTCAGTGGCTGGATTTGGAAATTTATGTGAGACATCTCCATGGGAAAGTATCAATTTGTAAATCGATGCATTCAAAACCTTAGAAAATCGACTATCGAGAAGAATCAATTCATTGGATCTAAACGCCCTCAATGATGATCATAGAGATCTCTTGGATGAGGGGCCAATGGTGGCAAATGAGTTTTGAGTGTCAATCTTTCAGGATCTAGCAACTATTTATCCAGAATGATTGGAGGGAGACATGGAGGCCATCCTCTAGCAAGTCCCTCGACTTTAGGCAATCTTTGATCCCTAAATGTTGGAGAGAGGAGAGATGGTTGCAAAGACTGGTTGATAATCTTTCGACATTTCTCATACTAAATATTGTAAGAGAGCTTACAGAGGGAGGAAAGAGAAGAATCCACGCATTCTCCTCGTCCTCTGAAGGAAACCACTCCTTCTCTTCCTCCCCTCCCATGCTCAAGTCAATTATCAGAGTATGGAGGGAGAAGAGCATGGGCAAGCCCCATTCTCTCTGTGACATCCTGAAATTTGGCCCCGTTTTGATAAAGCGAAATGGACATTTCGTCGACGTGCCTATGGCCCTTTTTCTCTGAGCTGATCACTCACGAGTTAATTAACCTATTGGGTGAAGCCGTTAAGGGATGTATCTGCAGTAAAATCCCTAAAAGCTACCTAATTGGTTGGATTGGGCTAAAATCACGTATGATCGATTTTTAACCACGAAATTGAACTCGATTTCGTGAATCGAATTTTAAGCGCGTCATAATTCTTTTTTTTTTAGGACATTGTCTCATCGTTCATCAATTTATTGACGAGTCTGAAATTTCAAGAAAGAAATTATCGGAAGAAAAATTGAAGACCAAAAGAAAATAGAAAGGAAAAGGGGAAGAGAAAAGGAAAATATAAATAATGAAATTAATTATTTTCTTTTTTCTCTCTCTCCCCCTTTTCTCTCTTTTTCTCTCTCTCTTCTCTCCCCTCTCCCTTTCCCCCTCGTGCGGATTTCCTCCCCACCGCCTGCCCTCTCCCTCTCTCTTTTTCTTTTGACTAGTCAACCCTTATCTCTCTCTCTCTCTCTCTCTCTCTCTCTCTCTCTCTCTCTCTCTCTCTCTTCTTCTTCTTCTTCCTCCCCGTGCGTTGAGCGATCAGAAAGCAGAAGCTCGAACCAGGAGCAACAGCTCGCCAAAGCCGCTGCTCGCCGCTCGTCCCACACCTGCGACTCCTGCCCTCGCACGCCGTGCGCTTCGCTCCGCGTCTGTCGCCGCTGCCGCTCCTCCCCCGTGCGAATCAAGCCCTGCTCCGCCCCTACCCAGCCCAACCAGCCGCCTCCGGCCACCACCCAGCTCCGCCCAGCCATCGTTCGGACTCGCCGGAGCTCCCCTTGCCCTCCGCCGGCCTCCTCTCGCCGCCCTAGCCGCCGGACAAGCTCCGGCCAGCCTTGAACAGCAAGCAGCCAAGTGGGTTTCCAGCCCCTTTTAGGCTCATTTTGGGCCGTTTCCGGGCCCCGAACCCGAGGCCCGCTTTGGAGTTTGTTGTTCCTCGCATCGCCCCCGTCGGATTGATCCGATTTGCGCGCGATTTGGTGAGTAATCTCACTAATCCCGGATTAGTTGGCTAATTATGCTTAAGGTGGGTTTAGTTTTAATTAATTATGTTTAGGTTGTTATGTTATAATAAATTAGGAATTATTAGTCAATTGTGATGCGATTTAGATAAATTGATTGCGCAATTAGCAAGTAGACGTGGTTTACTAATTATTGGAAGTGTCTCGGGATTTTTCCTGACCCTTATTGGGCTTCAATTAGGCTTTTCGGGCCTAAGTGGAATTTTTAGTATTTAAATATTAATTTTTGGAATTAAATTAAATAATTATTTATCTTCCGAAAATTCAATTGAAATGGCCCTGGGATCGGAATTTTATGCTGGTGATCGCGGTGAAGTCCGTTTATTTAATTGGGCTTTATTTTGTGTTAAATTGAATTTTTAATATTTATTAATTAATTTTCGAAATTAAATAATTATTTATTTATTTTTCGGAAATTAAGATTTTGATGGTGACGACTGAAATCTCGTGCTGATCGTCATGGCGTAGTCTGTTTATTTAATTGAGTTTTATTTTGTGCTGAAATGAATTAATTATGATTACAAGATTATTTTCCTGGATTAATTAATTTAGATAATTAATTAGAAGATAACCGGGCGTCGGTTGATAGCACCAAAAGTGTTTTGGTGGACGCAATTAATGGTGGGATTTGTAGAATCGAAATCATTATATTTTGGCTAAGGTCAATCGTGTACCTACGCACAATATTTTATCAATGATGATAAAAGATGAGGAGAAATGCTGTGTGATGTGGCTCGGCGATTATTACATCGCTTTGGCATGTAGGATGCCTTAGAGAATGCACATAAATTGTTGAATATTGATCATGTGTGTGGCGATAATTGATCATGCCTATGTGGCGATAATTGATCATGCCTGTGTGGCGATAGTTGATCATGCCTATGTGGTGTAGATCGTGCCTGTGTGGCGTAGATCGTGCCCGCGTGGCCGTATTTCTATGTGTCGAGTATCGTGCTCATGTGACTGAAGGAAAGTGGAATGCCTAAGAGTATGCACATAAAGTGTTTATTGTACATCACCTTGGCGAATAGACGCCCGAGAGCATTACTGTAGCTCTGTGACTGAGTGTACTATTGGGGATTATATGGTGTGGAGTGAGATGACCTAAAAATGGTCCAACTGACATGTAATCGACTAGGTCGATTAATCATTGCTTTGATCTGATGTTGTGAAATGATTGATTGAATGGAAATGACTGTGAGTGGTCTTGTTGGCGTGTGATCGACTGGGTTGATTGATCAAGATATCAATTTGTGATGTGATTGCTTGGGTGCCTATTGAACTGTGCTAATATGCAGGTGGGATCTGAGGCCAAAGTAAGTCCTCTGCCCTATGCGTGTTTAGGCAGCCTATAGTATAATGGTTCACTAATCGGGCCTTAGTGGGGTAGAACTTGCTGAGACGTAATCTCATCTCGGTTTGGGGAAATCATTTCAGGACCCCGCTGAGGAGTCGAGGAGGAGAAGTCTGAGAAGGAGAACTCGGAGGTGAATTCTGAGGAGAAGGATTTTTGGAAAAAGAAGATAATCCCGAGAGGGGCCTTGAGTACGGCCCGGATGGATTGAGAGTCTATCTTCTTTTGAGATTTCCTTTTGAAGTGAATAGTTATGAAGTTGTTTGTGTTTTGTATAAAAGTTTGGTTATAAGTTTCAATATGAAAAATATGGCCATGCTTTTCTATCCCATTGTTTTATTGTCTGGGGATTTTAACTACCTCCACATGTGCTTAATAAATGAAAGGGTCGGCAATACATAGTCATGGGATATCGCATTATAAAATCGACAAAGTGAGAAGAATGTGTGCGTGCCCAAGGATCAGGGCGTGACACTCTCACTAGCTGTGTCAAATTCCGGCACTTTGTTACTTTAAGAAGGTACAGATTGGGTGGCAAACCTCCTTTAGGAAAGCATTTGATATTTTGTCAATTGCCAATTTGTAGCGCTTAGAGGGATGTAAGCTGATGCCATTTGGTAGAGTTTATCTTTGGACAATCTAAAAGAAGGAAGTCTGATAGGGTGATGGGTAAGGGAGGGAAGTCCTCTACCTCCAATGCTGGATAGTTAAGTATCCTTAAACAAGGGAGATGGGAGAGCGATAGAAGGCATTGTGGTAGGCTTCTCAATTTCTCATGGCCACTAATGTCCAAGTGATTCTAAGGTGATCTCTTATGACCGCTCCACTCCCTTGCAATTCCAAATAGTAGGTTCCTTTAGAGTGGCAAGTCTCCCCTTGGCAAAGAGAATCGCATTTAAATATCTCAAGAGATTCAAGTTGAGATATCGGGTTATTGCTGCTGGGGTCATATGAGGGAGTGGTTAGTCCCATGGTTTTTGGACAATTTAGAATGTTCAAATGTTTGAATGTGTATATCTTGCTTGGAAGCTTTTCTAAACTTGTGCAATCACTCAAATTCATCCTTTCAAGGTTGTAGGGTAGCTCTATCTCTCATTCTCTAGCCATAAAAGATGTGAATTAAGGACATCGATTGATGGGTACACTCTAAAGGCAAATGAGATTTTGCGTTTCATTTCCATCTTGCCACAAGTAATTTAGCTTATCACATTGTTCTATATGAAGCTCCATTAGCTTGAGCAAGCCGCTTATGAAACCCATGATCAAAGCAAACAACCTTGACAAGATTCTCAATTTTGAGAATGGACAAAGAAGTTAGATTGACCAAGCTCTTTAAGATCTCCCTATTATAGTCCTCAAGGTATAACTCATGAAGAGATGGCAAAAAAAAAAAAAACACACCGGTTGAATTATTCAAATGTTGGCATGAATGAATTTCAAGCTTCATTAAATGATCAAGTACACAAGGCAATGTCCCAACCAACAAAGGATAGCTTCGGACAATAAGATGTTGAAGATAGGAGAACAATAATTCTTCTTCTAGGCCCTTGACATAACAAGACCAATCCTTACATGACAACATCTCTTCGAACTTCAGAGATGATAAGAATGGGAAAGGCCATTCATCTCCATAAGATTTAGAGCCAATCATGCTTATTGCATGCAAACCTTCTAGAGATAATTCCTTAAGTGAAGGTAGTTGTCCAAGTGAGGGCAGCGATTTGACATTAGGATAGCACCACAGGCACAAAGACACCATCTTAGAATAGGATGGACCATCTAACCATGACGAGAATTTTGAACCAACATAATATGAGATAGTAAGATTTTCAAGATTAGTATGAGGTTATAGAAAGTGAAGCACGCCTGTTTCACACTTATCCTTCCACATATTTGCAAAATCTTCACGCCAATGCAAAAATCAGTTGCTAAGGCCTTGCTTTCCAAACAAATTAGCATCAACTGTATTTCTAACTTCTTCCACCTTTTACAAATTTTTATAGGAACAATTCTTTATGAAGATGTGGAAAGTCTTTTTAACTCCTTCAACTGTGACCCTTTCTCTAGTTCCACCACATATTTGGACAAGACAATAAGATTCTTCAAATTCTTGATACCCAATGGCATCTCTTTTAGATTCCTTGCGTCTCTAATGTAGACAAACTGTAAGTTGACCAATTTTGTGATGCCTATAGGCAACATAGAAAGCCCTTGACAACCTCTCAAGATCAAAGCTTGTAATTTGCACGAGGCATCAATTGGTTTGAGAAGCCTTTTGATGTCTGCATATGAGAAATTGAGATATCGAAGATGTTTTAAATCACCTATAAAATTTGGTACCTCTACGATAGAACAATGACATAAAGAGAATACCTCAAGTACTTCAATTTTGTTAGCAAGTCCTGTAGCACTTTGTTGGAAATGTGGAATTTGTTATACCAACCAGATCTATCGTACAATAACATTAAACTTCTTAGTACCTTCATTTGATGATATACTTTCATGTATTTTGACGTAATAAACATCAACAAGGTGAATGATGCATAACGAGCTTCCTCAAAAGATGCATCATCTTCATTTCTTGCCAACTGCTACTCCCTAGAGCTAAAACATGTCTCACCTGCAATTAACTTTGCTAGATCGTTCAAAAGATCTTGCATTGAAAACTTAAATGCTTTGATACTTGATTGTTGAAGAAATGATCTAGATAATAACTCGTCGAAATGAGTCCATCCCAATTCCAAGACATTTTCCTTTGCTTTTCGTTCATCTAAAAAGCCCTCTGCTATTCATAAGAGTACCGACTTATCCCTTTCAATTACTTAATCCTTGGGAAATACTGCACAATAAGCAAAACATCTCTTCAAATAAGAAAGAAGATGGACATAACTCAACTTCAAAACTCCGAGAACCTCATTGTTTTCTCCTGCCAGAAGATCCCACATTTTGTTATTGAAAATAACTTCCCAGTAATTCGGATTACCCTTGTCATGTAGGAGACCACCAAAGACCTTCACTGTCAAAGGTGAACCTTTACATTTTTCACCTATTTCCTTACCTATTGTTTCGAGATTTGGGTGCCTCTCTAAATTTATTGCTCCAAAAGCATGAAAGGGTAATAAGGTCGTACAATTATCAAGGGAATACTCCTCCAAAGGATGCGATGAAGCTCCTATTATGGAAACAACAGTACGGTTGCGAGTCTTGATGATGATCTTGCTTCTCTTAGCCCCCGCTTCAAATGGCTTTAAGAGGGTAGTCCATCCTCCATAGTTTTCATTCCAGGCATCATCTAAAACCACAAGAAACTTCTTCCCCGATAGATTGTCCTTCAACTTAACTTGAAGCCCATTAAGATCTTCGCCCTCACTGGACAACCTGGTGATTGACCGCAAATAGTCTTTGTTATGTTAAGAACAACAAAAAAATCTGAAACATAAACTCATGTTCTCCTCTTGAAATAGCTACTCACTTTGACATCATTATACAACTATTTAGCTAGGGTCGTCTTTCCAACACCACCCATCCCAATTATAGGGACCATGCTCAGTGTGGTATCATCATTTTCAGCTTCACCAGTCAATAGTTCAGGTATCTCTACCTCTTCCTCCTCCCTGCCAAAAAATTGAGGCTCCGGTAAAGAAGTGGATCGGTTTTCAGCATTCTCCATCAAGCTTAGAAGAGCCTTTTGGTAACAATCTCTTCTAACCTGTCATTGATTTTCTGTACCTCAGTTTTGACACGAGCAAGCCCGGTTTGGATTTGATGCAGAGGATTCATGTTGGCTTAAAAAAGAAAACTTCCATTTCACCAAACCTCTGGTTGTGTTGGATTCTGCCTCTGACTTGGCCTGAGCAGCTACGATCACGATCGGATGCGTTGACAACAAACACTGACGAAGAAACAAGCACTTCCAGCAAAAATCTTCTTCGCAAGAAAAAAACTATACAAGCTCAGTAGAGTTTTTCAGGGTTGACTTGTCCCCGGACAAAGTTGCAGTTGCGATGATTTATGTTGTTCAAGGTGTCTTGGGCCCTTCAAGGGTCGCTGCATTTTTATTCGAAAGATGATTGGCATCTAGATCGAAGGTTTTCTTAATGGAAAATTAGATCTAACAATCTGTTTGCGCTGATCAGCTTCCATTTGCTCTGATACTTAACAGGACTGACGATCTGTTTGCACTGGACTAAACAGCTGTGATATCTGGTTCTTCTGCATTACCAGTTACCACGGCTCATCAAACCTTTTATACGGAATTACCCGGTACATTTTCTCTTTTTTTTTTATCTTTTTTTTTTTTATGGACAGCAATTTTTTCACTTAAAAAATCGCATTTATTTTCATTTGTAGGGACATTATTCACGAACTAGATGGCTGTTGCAGTGACTCCGTCCCACATTTTGGTTACTGAAGAAGATCATTACTTTGGTTTTACCAGGTCTTCTGGGAGCACTTTCGTGGAGCTTAATGGCCGCCTTTGCTGATAGCAAAGTATAGTGCAAGCTTTCTGCATACTGCTTGAATTTATAAGAGTGGATTTCCCGTGGCCGCATGATCGACAAAGCAGCGGCAGACAAACTACGACCATTATATACTTTGCAATCCCTTGACACGTT
This sequence comes from Eucalyptus brandiana, assembly GCA_014182725.1. Classification (NCBI taxonomy): domain Eukaryota; kingdom Viridiplantae; phylum Streptophyta; class Magnoliopsida; order Myrtales; family Myrtaceae; genus Eucalyptus; species Eucalyptus brandiana. Next base: position 9,352,650 of record CM024669.1, read on the forward strand.
CCGTTCTAAACTGGCAAATACGCTCTAAACATCAATGAGCTTAACATTGGCGGTTGAGTATAAGCTGGTTACAGCAAATCCACGCGCAACTTCTATAAAGTGTTGATCAGCACAGCGTGTTGAGAGACTTGACGGTTATACATACTTGCATTGAACCAACTGATGAAAGTGAGCCGACAAGTATGCTGAAGAATGTCGCAGCTCAAGTACGCACTACACAATTGGATATCTTAAATGCAGAAACAATCCTCAAACATGCATATCAATACAGTTCAGGTGTATGGCCGAGCACAAAGTAGATTTTCCAGTAATGAAGACCAGAGAAGCCAATGCGACGCGGCGGAGATGCAGGATATTAAAACCAGCGAAGGATCAATTCCCTTAGCCCTTCCTCTGCGTGACCTTTGGGGCTTCCGAAGGTAAGAGGGAGAGAGAGAGAGAGAGAGGGATATAGAGAGAGGAAAAGCCGAAAGAAATGGCCGAACTTGGTTCCTTTCGTGGGCTTTGGGCTGATGGGCCTCTTGGTGTGGCTGATGAGCGGGCTTTACGTATTTGATGAGTTTTGGGCCGAATTGGGTTGCGCGAATTGGACAAGATCTATGAACCTCCTCTGGTGAGCTTGAGTTTTTACCATTTTATTCTCTCTCTCTTGTTTTTTTATCTGTACTTATTTTTTTTTTTTTACTATATATATTTAATTTTTTTGATGAATGTATGTTAAATTTATTGGAGAAAATTCAGATGTCAACCAGGAAAATAGCAACATTTCCCAACGTTGGGCTGAAATACCAAAATGAACTCGAAATTATTTTTCATTGTTTGAAAAGAAAAACTTGCCTAAAGAGACATACTCTATTCGCGTCATATAAGGAATTTTCATGCTATATTATCAAATTTTAAATGCATTTTTATTGAATTCAATTTCGAAGGAGATGCTATAAGGTCCCAAATTTGTAAGCAAAGATTAATAAAGCTTAGTATTTTTTTTTAAGCACTAAGACAGTTGATTATTAGAATTACACAAAAAAGATATTGAGTAAGTTTTTTTTTTTTGAGCAAGTTGAAATGATAAACATTATACTCAAGATGAAAGTAGCGAGGAACTTAAATAAGCGAAGAATTATAGAAAAAATGAAGAGATAAAATCTCACACCTCCACTTTGTACAAAAGTGTGTGTGTATAAAAGATGATTATCCTAAAAGCTATTCAACTCAAGTTTTTCTAGGACATTCTAACGAACACCTGTGGAGCTAATTATAGTAACTACTACAAATACATACAGCTGTGCTTTTAACCAGTCTCATAAAACAAATAAAATCACCCCTAACATCAGAAAAATCAAAAACCACCGAGTTAGAGTTAATTTCTCTAACAGCCATGATGACTCCAAAAAGGAAAATCATTCTCCAGTCATTTCTTTTAGCAATACAAAGCCGAACGGGCTCGACCATTGGCGCAAGAGCAATCTGTGGTGACATTTATATCATCTCATTATGCAAGAAAGATCAATTTTTGCCACTCAATAGAAGAAGGATCACCTTATCCCCAATTCTCAAGTAGGTGAACATCAGGCTGATAATCTTCTAGACGAAAACACAGTCAAAATTGGTCATGTCCTCACCATCCACGCCTAGATCAATAGCAAACAAAATGATGTAAATGCCCTTAATTAACATATGATTTGGATTCTCAGTGAGAGGCGTCAACCACCAATTTAAGATCCATCTAACCACTAGTGTTTATCTCAATGGCCACTCTTCCAACTTGGAAGGGGGAGATGAAGGGTTTGAATCCTCACATTCTCAGGGAATTGGGGTGGGGATATATTAGTTTCAGGAGTGGGTTTCGACTCTCATGTCCTGTAAGGAGGTAGGACAAAAGTCTAAGAGTGAGCGTTAGAATAGAAATAGAATAGGACCGACAAAAAAAAAAAATTAAGATTCGTCTTAGTCGGTAAACAAACAAAACCTAGAGCCGTATAGCTAAAGAAGCTAGAAAAACTTCAAAGACATTGTATTGTATTGTCGACTTATCTTCATCGCGCTTCCTATGTTTAGAAATGATTTAGTGTATGATGAACCAATAGCAGCTTTGGTGTTAAAGATAACGAAATCCCATCAGAGTCAAGCTAGATAGAATAGGCAAGTTAGAAAAGAGGGGAACTTCAAATCGATGAAAATGAGAGAGATATAGGCTAAAACCAATTCCCAAGTCATTCTGCAAATGCTAATTTTGCTCCTTAGGACAGATTTATTGAGCAGTATCCAGCCAGAAAAGAAACGGGCGTCGAAATAAAAAATCCAGCGAAACTTGTGAAATTCAATTCAACGACTTAAAAAGCACAACGAAAGGGGCTTGGCCAGCTAAGCAGACGATGTTAAGCAGGCATCAATCAGCTTTTATGTCCACTCATCAAATAAACTCAGTGATCCTAACCAACTTGCTCGGAAATCTAGGATGCTAATAGCTAAAACGAGGACTTATCTCTCGAACTAGTTCTTCTTCGACTCATTCATCGACACAAAAACAGCAGCACAGCACATCGACACATAAGTAATACCACCAACGAAAATTTAATGAGAAGAAACCGTGATACCTCGAGAACCGACAGCGTGCAATCGGAATTTGCAGGAGCTCGATTGGATTGAACCTCTGAACCACAATTACCTTACACCAAGATAAGGCGACCGGCTGGGTAAGTAAGGCCAAAAGAAAAACTTAATGGAGCAGCAATTGATCCATTACTAATCAAGAAAAATGGTGAAAGAAACTAAATAGTGAAACATTAAGTCCGTCCCTTACTGAATAACTAAGTAGTAAATCATGAAATGATACGTACTTTGTTTATTAAAAGAATGAGAAAATATTATTTAGACTCGATAAATCAAACAAGTCCATTTTAAGAAACAAATGAACACTAAGTAGTAGTGGAGCTTCATCGATTTGTCATCTAAGGTGTAACAAATTCAGGATGAATAAGTTACTTAATCCTAAATGGTAAAATAATATGCAAAGTCATGCAAAAATTGATTCAAACGAGCAAAGTTCACAGCAAACTTTTATACTATCTTGTGCAAAGAGAAATACACTGAGTCTCGCAGACACAGCTTGAACCAATGTTCTTACTTTTTTCTCAAATTATATGAACCGACGTTGATTTTCTCTTTTGTTCGACATGCTTGTCCCATACTAATCTTAAACAAGTTGACATGGGTTTATATATGGTCAAGTTTGTCTTAATTTAGTGAGTTCAATATGGCCTCAAACTAATCAATCAAAATATTTTATACATAATAACTAAAAAGAAAATCATTTGAGTGGTCTTCCCCCCCATGTAAATCAAGGAATCGCCACTCTATCCGGTGGCAACTTCTTGTGAAAGCAAACCAGAGGAACTCCGTTATTTTTTTGGCCTAAAATAGTTCGTCTGAGACTCTTTTGTCCACACTATTTTCGTACTTCGACTTTTAAAATCAAAAAGTTGTTTATATATATATGTAATTTGATTTTCTGATTGACCGAAGTAATTTCCTTCGACAAGCATTTTTTACCCCTCTAAATAGTGAAAGATAAAAATAATAATTTTCGGTTAAAATTTTTTTCTCCAAACGAACAAAGTCCTAGATGAACTTTTCAAAACTCGGTTATAAAAATAATTAGGGTACATTCCTCCAGATTTTCATCATATTACAGATCATCCTCTTAAAATCAGAACTTTTTATGAATTCATATAAGCCTCAATCATATACTTACTATGATTATATGCAAGCATGGTGTAACTTTTCAATCAGAAAAAATTTGATCATTCATGTTTCTTCTTCGATAAAAAATTTCAGGAAACGAGTCCTATTTGGTTCCAAGACTGGTTTACTCTAATTTGGTGCAGGTTCTCATATTTTACCTCCAAAGGTTTCAAATGGAGACAATTACTTCCTTCAAATATTTACGAACCTCCTCATCTATATATGTTAGATACTTGTAAGAGATGAAGATGATTGTTCACATGTTAGATAATGTTCAATAGACCGTGACTTGCTCTACGCTTAAAAAACAATTGAAAAATTAAATGGTGGGCAAAATTTGCCCCTCAATTTGCAAACGAAGAAGCGTTTATGGTTCGCTGCAAATCCTACTCAGTCAAAGTCGCAGACTACCAGAGCAAACTCAATTTTTCCTCAACAAAAGTCAACATCAAGCTCAACTTGCAGCAACTTCAGATCAAAAGACTGCTGAAAGTAGTTCGTGAGACAATGTCTCAAGCAGGTTCCGATGATGAAGAAGTAGAAAACAGTTTTTGCTCCTTGACATGAAAATGATTGTTATGGCACAAAGGTCATGTAGCTGGCAATAACTTTTATCATGTAACAGAAGTGTCCAATAATAAAACTCATGTAACAACATTCCTCAATGTTGTATATCATGAAGCCATAGAAGCACACTTCCTTTCCGGATCAAATTTCCTTCATCTGCTCCAACTCAAGATATAAGTTCAACATGGGAGCTCACGAGATTGAAACCATTTGCAATGGTAGTGCGCGTATCTCTTTGCATGTGAATGGTTCTGGACCTTTGGCACCTTAATGAGGGAAATCGTAATGGGGCTTGCCTACTTCAGGGAATTGGTCATTACTGGTGCTATGTGACGATCTTCTTGGAATAAGATTATCTCATAGCGGACGCAAATCCTCAAAGTAAAATCCAGAGTGTAGCCACACCTCTTGATCTCCCTCCTGTTTCCCCTCCTGCGCAGGAAATATAAGATGTAGGACCGCTAAAAATGTTGTCAAGAGATGGAGTGGGTATTTAAATAAAAGAAAGATGAACTTTAATCTTTGACCAGGCAACCAGTTTGTGAATAGGTTTTGACCTGCACGGCTCATTCAGAATTTAGTTGTTACATTAGCATATTCAAAACCTCTGTTTTCGGTGCCGTTCTTCCATGTGCATCGTAGCAGTTGGAAGAAAGAAAACTTCTTATTTTGAATATTGACCAGAACGTTATCTAACAAATTCAGGTATTTGTACGGAGTTTCATTATAGCATTTTCTGCCTAGGCAAGGCCAACGTTATTGTCACTAAAAGCAATTCTGTAGTTAGAGTTGAATACAAGTTTTTGTTGACCATGATTATATTTCGTAATTAATTTTCCTAAATAGTGCTGAACAACAAAATATATTAATACAACTAATTTCTTGGAAAATAATCTCACTCTCCTACAAAATAATGTACTGTGCTAACATGGTTCTTTTGCAAATGTTTAAATCATTCTACTGTGTATAGAAAGCTGCCTTCTGCAGTGACAGAGTATCAAACTTCCAGGGGCACAACAAATGATCCATTGCTAGGGAAAAATGCGCAAAGGGTTGTAAATCATACCACGACTGCAATCCCAACTCAGTTCTTGAGCTATTGCCAGATGATGCCGCATGCTCAATGTCAAAAGCTTAGATTCATCCCTCCACGAGCCCTAATCAAGTATAAATAACAAACAAGGGCTCATGTAACTGTGAATCCTTCCTGTATATCAGCAGCGATCCTCTTTTCGTCTTTTTTCCCTTTCTCTCTATAGCTAAGCCTCATTTTCGGTTTGTAAGGTAATGTGAACCTGGTGAACCATTCTTAGTTGATAACGATAACCAGATTCATCTGATTCGACCAAAACTAAAGTATCTTCCTATAGTCCTCCAAATTCCGATGGAAAGGCGCTACCTTGCCTTGAGAAAACATCCAAACATCATCCGAGCTTCCAGTTATTAGATGCTCATTGTGACTAACCTGCATATCAAGGTGCAAAGAGGGGGGCTATTAGCTGTGAAAATGATCCATCATTGGGAAAATTGAAGTATTTTGACAAGAATATCAATCTCACCATCAGAATTCCTCCTTGGAACAGACCAGACCTTGAATGAGTGCCTCAACCGCATCCAAATCCTACAGTTGTTGGTGTGCAACAATGCAGAATCATACTCACTCATCCTTAGAGAAGAAACAAACAACTTACAAAGATTATACTGTAGCAATCACTGATCATGAAAGCAGAACTTGAAGACCACATTTATAAATGTAGAGCCCACTAGTACCTATAGGGACAGATATCAGAACTATTTTGTGTTATAGATTACTCCAATACTAAAAACTGATCAGGCTAGCATGACTGTTCTATTCCCAATATTTTCCAAGTTGGAACAATTAGATTGGTTTTCGTTAATCATGACTTAGATTTATGATGACAGAGGCTCCCTGTAGCTATGAGCACTGATTGGTTCTAACTTATTTTCAAGGTAAAGACCACATTCCAATAAGTTCAATTAGTGCAAGAACATTAACAACTAACTGAAAAATTAATCAAAATCATAAGGCAGAGAAAAATGAGTAAAACTTACCAGATAATTGGATGGCTTGTCAAGTAAAAGTATGTGAGGTTTGTCGAAAGTTATCCTGGCAAATGCAACTCTAATTTTCTAACCACCTATTCATATGGTCAAAGCACCATGTTATACATGCAATAACATCCAAAAGGCCTCGGAGAAAGTACAAAGTGAACTACAATTCATATTACAAATTGACTGACCTCTATTAGAACTTCACAATGTCATGCTAAAATTGCTTCAACAAATGTTTCGGCATATGCCATAGTGGCAGAGAGGGAGGAGATCCATCAAACAAGGTATAAGTTGGTTGAAGCACGAGATTTCTAGTTACACCACAGGAACCCAAGTGAGCTTGAAGCTTTTGCTCAGGAACTCTCCACAGGAAGAATGCCATATGAAGTTATTTTCAGATAAAATGACATAATTTACGATGAACTCATACTCTGTGGTGGAGTAAGAGAAAACAATTGATACTTTGAAGAACCGAATAGATTTGCCTCAAAAGTCACTGCTGACAATGCAAACATAGAGGCAAGCAGCATATCGTTACAATCTCAACCAAACAAGCACAAGTATATTGACTAAAAATTTCTAGCAAGCTGTAAGTAATAGTTGCTAACCCACCCAAGATGAAGACCCAAACAGAAGGAGATTTATGGAATATCAATGCTGTTGTGAAGTGGAGTTGTGTTGAAAGCTTCGAGCAATGGGCTGCCCCAGAATTTTATTCCAGATTGACTGCCTGATACTGCAAAGCATAATTATTGACAAAAAGAAGGTTCTCAATTCTAAAGAAAACCATTAAGAAAAAAAGAAACTGCATTTCCTTTCTTTACAATCAGATCACAGCCTCCCATAACTAATCATCCTTTTAGTTTTCACTAGAAGAACATATAGAACATATTAGCGCACCAAATAAAATCCAACACTTCTTTTAGAACATATTAGCGCACCAAATAAAATCCAACACTTCTTTTCTTTTTTCAAATTGCAAAATGTGGCACATAACATTGACAGCATTAGCCCTACCTCAACAACATTTGCAAGTGATCCTTCCAAGAGATTTTGCCAACACAGATCACAATGGTATCTGCAAAACAACCACAGTGAATGAGCTAGAGCAAAAGAAGATGTTGGGAAGAGAACACACAACAAATGCTGAAAATGCAGGGGAATATGATTGTGGAACGTTATGATTCTTGGTGATTTTCATGCAAAGCATAGTGCACTTTCATTCACAATTTGTTTGGTGGGTTGCTCGAGTGCAAAATAAACAAACTTTTTGGTTTACATAGATTAATCTAAAAAGTAATGGGAAAAATGAGTTCTTATTAAGCAACGAATTGAGTAAGCAGAACGGAAATTGATGCCTTCAAAACCAAAAGCTTACCTGAACCCTAGAAAACTAACTGTACATAGAAGAATCAATTCACTGGATTTGAACGCCATCAATGTAGATGAGAGGGATTTCTTGGATGAGGGGCCAATAGTCGCCAGTGAGCTTTGAGCATTGATCTTTCAGAATCTCGCATTCTTTAATGTACAATTGTCGGAGGGAGGGAGGAAGGCCATCATCTGGCAAGTACCTCAACTTCGGGCAATCTATAATCCATAATTGGGTGAGAGAGGAGAGATGGTTTTGAAGACCGCTTGATAGTCTTTCCATCTTCCTCATATGACTCAAGTCAAGACCGGTTATAGAGGAAGGAAAGAGAAGACTCCACGCATCCTCGTCCTCCGAAGGAAAGCACACCTCCTCTCCCTCCTCTCCCATGCTTCTTCCGTCAATATGTAGAAATCTGAGGGATGTGAGCAGGTGTAAGCCCCATTCTCTCACTGGCTGCTTCAGATTCTCGCACCCCCAAATTGAAAAGCTTCGCAAATTGGGAGGCAAACCTCCTTCGGGTAAGCATTTGATATTTTGGCAATCTGCAATGGATATCCTCTCAAGGGATGTAAGATGATGCCATTGCTTTGGTAGAGACTTTATCTTCGGGCAGTCAAGAAGCTCAAAACGTGATAGGGAGATGGGAAGAGGAGGGAATTCCTCTATCTCCAATGCCGGACATAATCTTATATCCAAATCGGTGAGATGGCCTTGCCTATCAAGGCACCGTGTTAGGCTTTTTAGATTCATACATTTGTGAAAATACAAATATTTCAATTGAGACGTTAGGTTATTGCTATTGAGGTCATCCGGAGGATTGGTTATTCTAATGATTTTTGGACAATTAATAATCCACAAAACTTTGAGTGAATTATGAATCTTGCTTGGAAGCCTTTCTAAACTTGTGCAATCCCACAATTGCATTTTTTTCAGGTTGCAGGGTAGCTCTATCTCTTCTTCTCCTGCCACAAAAGATGTGAATTGAGGACAGCTTTTGATGAACACACTTTGAAGGCAACTAAGATTTCGCGTTTCATTTCCATCTTGCCACAAATATGTTAGCTTGTCACATCGTGCTATATTAAGCTCCTTTAGCTTGACCAAGCAACTCATAGACCCATTGTCAAAGCAAACAAGCTCTGCAATATTCTTAATTTTCAGAATGGTTAAAGAAGTTAGGTTGACCAAGCACTCTAAGATTTCCTTACTACAATCCTTAATGCCTAGCTCACGGAGAGATGGAAGACTAATCACATTGGTTGAGTTATTCAATAGTGGGCAAGAATGAATTTCAAGCTTAATGAGATGATCAAGTTGACAAGGCAATGTCCCAATTAACGAAGGACAACTCCAGATGACAAGATGCTCAAGACAGGAGAACGGGACTTCTTCTTGACTGTTGGAGTAACGAGACCAATGCTTCCATGCCAACATCTCTTCGAACTTTAAAGTTGTTAAGGATAAAAAAGGCCTTTTAGTTCCATAAAATTCAGAGCCAATCATGCTTACTGCATGTAAACCTTCAAGATATAATTCTCTAAGTGAAGGGAGTTCTCCAAGTGAGGGTAGCGATCCAACATGAGGACAGCATCGCAAGCACAAAGACACTATCTTAGAATAAGATGAACCATTTAACCATGATGGGAATATTGCACCTCCATAGTTGGAGATAGTGAGATTTTCAAGATTATTATGAGGTCGCAAAGAGTGAAGCACTTGTGCTTCGCGCTTATCATTCCGTAGATTTCCCAAAGTTTCACCCCAGTGCAAGAATAAGTTTCTAAGGCCTCGCTTTTCAAACAAATTAGCATCAATTGCATCCCTAACTTCTTCCACCTTTTGCAATTCTGATATGAGTAATTCTTCTTGAAGATGTGGCAAGTTCTTTAACTCCTTTAATTGCGACCCTTTCTCTTGTCCAACCACAAACTTGGACAATATAATAAGATTTTTCAAATTACTAATACCCAGTGGAATCCCTTTTAGACTCTTTGTATCTCTAATGTCAAGAACCTGTAAGCTGACCAATTTTATGATACCTGAAGGCACTATAGAAAGCTTCTGACAACCTCTTAAGATCAATGCTCGTAATTTGTACAAGTCGACAATTGACTCCGGCAAACTTTCAATGTCTGTGTACGAGAAATTGAGGTATCGAAGATGTTTTAAATCACCAACACAATTTGGTACCTTTACAATGGAACAATGACATAACGAGAACACCCTCAAGTACTTCAATTCCGTTAGCAAGTCGTGCAGCACCTTGTTGGAAATGTGGAACTTGTCATTCGGACGAAATCCAATATGTAGTAGCATTAAACTTCTGAGTACCTTCATCCGGTGATATGCCCTCATACATTTTGATGTAGCACACCAGGAAACAAATGATGCATAACGAGCTTTCTCGAGAAATGTATCATCTTCATTACATACTAGCTGAAACGCCCCAGAACTAAAGGATGTTCCACCTGCAATTGACTTTGCTAGATCATTCAAAAGATCATGCATTGAAAACTTCGATGCATTTACACTTGATTGTTGAATAAATGATCTAGAAACTAACTCATTGAATTGAGTTCGTCCCAATTTCAAGATATTCTCCTTTGCTTTTAGTCCATCTAAAAATCCCTCTGCAATCCACAAGAATACCAACTCATCCCTCTCAATTTCATAATCCTTGGGAAATATTGCACAATAAGCAAAACATCTCTTCAAATAAGAGGGAAGATGGACATAGCTCAGTTTCAAAACTCGAAGAATCTCATCATTTTCTCCAATTGGAAGATCCCACATTCTGTTATTTAAGATAGCTTCCCATTCATCTGAATTCCCTTTATTACGTAGGAGACCGCCCAAAACCTTTGCGGCCAAAGGTGAACCTTTACATTTTTCAGCTACTTTCTTGCCAATTATTTCAAGATCTGGGTGCCTCTCAAAATTTGTTTCTCCAATAGCATGAAAGGCTAACAAGCTTGTACAATTATCAAGGGACAACTCCTCCAATAGATACGGCAAAGCTCCTGTTATGGAAACAACTGTACGATTGCGAGTCGTGACAATGATCTTGCTTCCCTTAGTCCCCACTTCAAATGGCTTTAAGAGGGTAGTCCATTCTCCGTAGTTCTCATTCCAGACATCATCTAAAACTATAAGAAACTTCTTCCCAGTTAGATTGTCCTTCAACTTAACTTGAAGCCCATTAAGATCTTCGCCCTCGTAGGACAACCCCGGGATCGACCGCATAATAGTCTTTGTTATGTCAAGAATATCAAAAACATCTGAAACACAAACCCATGCTCTCCTCTCAAAATAGCTACTGACTCTTGTATCATTATACAATCGTTGAGTCAAGGCTGTCTTTCCAACACCACCCATCCCAACTATGGGGACAATGCTCATGGTGGTATCACCATTTTTGGCATCACCGATCAATAGTTCAAGTATATCCGCTTCTTCCTTCTTCCTGCCAAAAAATCGAGGCTCGGGTAGAGATGTGCTTGGTAGCCTTTTGTTGGTGTAGTCAGATCTGTCCACAGAATTCTCTCTCAAGCTCAAATCAGCCTTCCTGGTGACAATCTCTTCCAACCTATCATTGATCTTCTGTACCACTATTTCAGACATTAGCGAGCATGGGTTTGGATTCGACTCAGAGGATTTATGTTGGCTAAAGAAAGAAAACTTCACATGATCTGTAATTGTGCTAGATTTGCCCTTTAACTTGGCCTGAGTAGCTTTGATCTCGAATTCATCAAGCAAGTCTTCCATGTCATAGGCCAAGTCCCTAACATCATCCAACCATAATTTCACTAGACCTTTACCACTCAGTTGCTTGTCCTCTGCATCATCCAGCACTACATAGATTGTGTTTAGTATCTTCCTCCACTTATTGAGCAGGTCAGTGCTAATTCTAGAGAAGGGCGATGCTCCTTCCCTTTGCGCATAGTCCAATCCGAGGGAAGTCAACTTTTCGAATAAGACCTGAAGGAATGCACTCAAAAGGATCTCCCCGATGGCCATGGGTGAATGAGTCAACTATAGAGAACAAAAAGGTTATGGTGAAGCAAAGTGATGATGAGCTAACGGAGAGAGAAAATGGGTGAATCAGTTAACAAGGGTTATGGTGAAGCAAAGTGACAAGGAGCTAATGGAGAGAGAAAATGACAAAGTCCAAGAAGACCATATTTTTTTTTTTTTGGTGAAAAAGTCCAAGAAGACCATATTCTCACCTACCAAAAACATTAAACAACGACTAGGACTTTCAAGGATGCATATTAGTGGTTAGAGGAATTTAAAAAAAAAAAAAACCATTTTGCTTGTCTCGTAATATTTAGAGATTATCACCAATTTTTTTGTAGTTTCTACAATCATATATTTGTTAATATAAAAAAAAAAAAAAACCATACTCAAGAAGCCCAGCCTTTTTGTTATACATCTACAATAGCTAACTTTTAAAAGCCATATTTGTCTGTTCATCCACTTTGAAGGAGGAATGGAGGAATATCTTATATTTCCATAATATAGTCAAATTATTTGAGTATATAATTTTTCTTAAACATATGAGAATTTTTAGCACAATAACAGCTATGTAAAAGCCTACATTAATGGCATATTAATCAATAAACTAGAAAGCAAAGACATTGAAATCATAAAGATATTGAGAATATATGGATGGAAAAAAAAAGCCAACAAAACAAAGTAATAAATTTTTAGGGGAAAATCACTTAAGAGTGTATGTAGATTACCTTTAAAATTTCCTGCTTATGAGTGTTTTATTTTATTTTATTTTATTTTGCATCTGTATATTCTTAGTATCTTTATGATTTCAATGTCTTTGCTCTTTGCTTTATTGGTGAATATGCCATCAATGTAGGCTTTTACATGGCAGTTTAAGTGCTGAAAATTAGTAGCAAGATGGGCAGCAATGATCTATTGAAGAGTGTTGAGGCAGTAGTTTGATAATCGAGAACCGGTTGATAGGAGAATCATGGTCCTTTGCATATTTTTCCTGTTCATGAGTGTGATGCATAGAGTATAATTTCTAGCAAATTATACATTGTTAGTTGATGCTTTTTGACTCATTCACTATTTACAAAGTAAATTAAAGTAACTTGTTTAATGGATTAGTTGGCATATCCAACCCCTTTGCTTGTTTAGTGATGAATGGAGTTGACCACAATTTATAGGACTGACAAATAAGCATCTTTGCGCAACTTTCACAGAACAAAATAAATGTTTTTGAAATATAAAATATTGAGGATCCACTCAACAATGGCATCAAAGGCAGCTAACTTTGTCTAATCGATATGGAGAACAAAAACACTTGCTTTGAGCTGAACAAGAAAAAGGGTCGGGCACACCAACCAATCCATTAAGCAAATAAGTTGCTTTATTTTACTCTGCAAATAGTGAACGAGTCAAAACTAACAACGTATAATCTATTGAAAATTATACTCTACCAATCACACAAGTGAATAGGAAAATCTGGTTCAAAGGATCACGATTCTCCCATCAAGCGATTCTCGATCCTCAGCTGCTAATTCATCACCCTTCAGCAGATATTGCCATCCATCTTGCTGGGAATTTTTTTCTGCAAGTGCTTGTTTTGTAATATTGAGAGATTATCTCAAATGCATTTGTGGTTTCCACGATCATATACGTGTTCATGTAAGCAAACCATATACTTAGGAAGATCAGGACTTTACTGGATATCATGAACTTCTTTGTCTCGAAAGTGAAGGAAAATTGAGAGAGAGCTTGATGGGAAAGAAACTTTAATAGTATCCGCGAAGACCAAGACTTATGGAGACGCAGAGTGGCATTGTTGCTTCACTTTTCCCATCCCTCCTCTTCCATCCCTATGTGAATTGTCTTTTTTCCACTGCTAGTGAAATTTCCACGCATTACACGGGTGCTTTTTTTTTTTTTTTTTTTGGTTGCATGAGATATTATTGGACGATTATCACTAATTATTGTTCTCTCGCTCAAAACTAACAAAAGGGAAAAATTTCATCCAACTTTTGTCATTTTTAATCATATTGTGATTTTTCATTCATTAATCTTTGTCTTACTTGTCTATTAGAATTATGTCTAGATTTTCATCTATATTTTCAAATTTAAGTTTAAGAAAAAAGAGCAAAAATAAATAACTGATAAAAAATTGCAGGAATGAGGCAATAATACTCTTCGTGACTTGTGGAATTTCAGTTCAAATTTTTATTTTTATTTTTTTAAACAAAGATTCAATCTAAAATTAAAAATATGCAAGATATACTTTTCCTAGATTTTCCAATTTATAACATTTGATTTATGAGAGGAAACATGCAAATATGACAATTAATAATAATGCACTCTAAATGGCCTAGATGTGCATGATAATGCTTGTCCATGAAATTCTGAGTTTCTAATATAATTGTCCTGATACTAATATAATGCAATTCTATTCTAATATGTAATGAAAAATCATAAAATAGAGGTCCAAGTTTGGGCTCAAACAAGTATGCGTGTAGAGGCATCACCTTATTAAAACAACTAAGCCATATCAACAATCAAGCGGCAACTTTAATCTGGCCAGCAAGTATTTGACATCAAAATCCCTCGATTTTGTTGTTAAACTTGCTGCATCAGTTTGAGGGGAAAAGAAAGCAAGTAGATGGATATCTCTTACCTATTCCAAGTGGACTTCCTGGAGCAGATTGGTGAACCGGATTAGATCGACAACAGCAATCCAGGAAGCGCGAGAGCTAGGTTCAGCCGAGTTGGAGGAGAACACGGTTGAGCAAGGGAACGAGCATGGGTTATGGTGAAGCAAAGTGATAATGAGCTAGTTGAGAGAGAATATTATAAAGTCTAGGAAGGCCAAAACTTTCACCTACCAAAAACATTAAACAAAGACGAAGACTTTGAAGGGTGCACACCAATAGTTAGAGGAATAAAAATAAATTTCTTTTCGTCCATAGGTGCTTGTCTCCTCATGTTTAGAGATTATCCCAAGATATCTTAAGTGAAGACCAAGACTTTTTGTTACACATCTACAAGTCATCAAAGACAGCTAATTTTGTCTGATCAATAAGGAAAACAAAAGCATGTTCTTTGCACCTAAACATCTACAAGTCATGCACGCTAACTAATCCATAAAGCAACTTGGTTTATTTTTCTCTGAAAACAGTAAACAAGTTAAAAAAAAGCCACCAACGAATATTTATAACCTACTGAAAATAACTCTTTAAGCATGACATTAATGAACTGGAAAATCGTGTTCAATCCCTACGTGGGAAGGAAACTTTAATGAAACCCAGGAAGTCCAAGACTTTGCAGGATGCAAACTGGATTTGTTGCTTGGCTTTTCCCATCCCTCTTCTTCCATCCCTATGTGAATGTTTTTTTTCCATTACCAGTAGAATTTCCAATCATTACATGGATTCTAAGTGATTTTTTGCTTGAATGAAATATTATTTGACAATTAGTATTGATTGTTGTTCTCTTGCTTAAAATTTACCATACTACAATTATTGTCGAACTTTTTTTAATTTTTAGTCACTCTGTTTTTCCATTCCTTAATCTCTATTGTACCTGTCTTTATAGTTATGTCTACATTTTCGTTTATCTTTCCAAGTTAAAGTTCAATAAAGAAAAAGAAAAAAGAAAAACCTGAAAAACCCAAAATAAAAAATAAAAAAAATGCAAGAATGGGGCGAGAGAGCGCGCCATCAATCCCATTGTCGCGGCCGCACCGTTGTGTTAGCACCACCGCCTGGGCAACTCATCCAATGCCGCCACTACTGTCCCTGCTGGCGCTTCTAAGCAGAGCAACCATCACAGGCAATTGCCTCTGATTACCTAATAACTAACCTAAATCGATCTAGAGGCGATTTCATAATGTAAAGGATTAATTCTAGGGTTATCAGTTTCTCACGTGCATCGCGAAAAATTGGCTTCCACGTTGAGCTCACATCATTCAACAGTGAATGTGAATTGGGTTCACATACTCCGGGTTAACATTTGTTACCTTTGTCCGTTGAATAAGGAAAAGGTAAGTTTGTATGTTCGTGCCCATTTGAGGAACCGAGGAACTTCTTATATTTCCATAACAGACTCAAGTTGTTTGAGTGTATTATTTTCTCAAATGTAGGCGAATTCTTTATACTGTAACTACCATGTGAAAGCTTGCATTGATCGCATATTCACCAATAAAGCATGAAATAAAGATATTGGAATCACAAGGATACTAAAGATATATGACTGCTAAAAGAGCCAGAAAGCCAATAGTAATCAACAGATTTTTGGAGAAAATACACGTGCACTATAAGTTGGTCATATGGAAAACAATCACCTCTTATTTTCTGTTTTGCATGGCCACAAGAAAAGATCCCCTATTTCAAACACAAGCCAAAAGTCTTGATCCAAAACAGAGGAGAAAATGTGATTTTTCTTCACATGACCAACTTAGAGTGCTTTCGACCAAAAAAAATAAAACTTAGAGTGCATGCAGATTATCATTAAATATTTATTACAAGTGTCTCATTGTTTTTTTTTTCCTTTCATCCATACATTCTCAATGACCGTATGTTTTAATGTCATTGTTTTATGCGCTATTGGTGGATAGGCGATCAATATAGGTATTTACGTGACAGTTACGCGCTGAAAATTAGCAGCAAGAGCAGCAATGATCGGCTGAAGGGTGATAAGCCAGTAGTTGACGACAGGAAACCGCTTGATGAGACAATCGGGATCTTTCACATGATTTTCCTGGCCATTAGTGTGACGCGTAGAGTATAATCTCCAGTAGATTATACCTTGTTAGTTGGCAATGCTTGACCCTTTTTTTATTTAGCAATGAATAAAGCAGATCATTGTTTAAAGGACTAGCAAATAAGCATTTTGTGCAACTGGCGTAGACTACGATAAGCATCTTTGTGCAACTTGCATGGACTAAAATAAATATTTTTGAAAGATAAAATATTAAGGATCCACAAAACAATGGCATCTTACTCTTTATTATAAGTCTGCAAATTATCAAAAACAGCTAATTTTGTCTGTTCGATGAGGAGAACGGAAACACATGTTTTGGGCTAAACAAAAAGGGTCTGGCACACCAGCTAATCCCTCAAGCAATATTTTAGTCCTAAAATAATGACAGCCAGCTAATATATCAAGCAAGTTGCTTTATTTTAGTCCTGAAATGGTGAACAAGTCGTAAATCACCAACTAATTCATTAAGCAAGTTACTTTGGGCCAACTTTGTCTGTTCAAAGGACCACAATTCTCTTAACAAGCAATATTCATGATTATCAACTTCTTTAGCACCCTGCAACGGATCATTGCCGCCGATCTTTCTGCAATTTCTTTTAGCTCTATAGCTGACATGTAAAAGCCTATAACTACAAAAAAAAAAAATAATAATAATAATAATAAAATAACAGCACACTTAGAAGTTATAAATTCTAGATGTAGATATGCATGCACCCTAAGTTCATCATATGAAGAAAAATCACCTTTTATCCTCTGTTTTGGATGCCAAAAGAGAGGGCCCTCTCTTACAAACGATAGCCAAAAGTCTTGATATAGAGAAAAAGGACAACAATTGATTTATCTAACTAAAGGACATAATGTGCATCAAGGTCCTCTCTTCGGTCTAACTCAAACAGCTTGTCGTGATAATATGCTCTATTAAAATACTTTTCATCAAGAAGACCTAGACTTTGATCGGATATCATGTACATTATTGTTTAGAAAGTGAAGCAAAATCAGAAAGTGTTGATCAGAAAGAAATTTTAATCAATTCCAAGAAGATCAATAATTTGGAGGACGCAAATTGGCATTATTGCTTCACTTTTCACATCCCTCCTCTTTCATCCCTACGCGAATGTCTCTTTTTCCAGTACAAATAGCAATTTCAGGTATTATATGTCTTTCTTAAAGTTAACAATACTATAAATTAGCATAAGAAGGAAGCCATGAAAGAACCCGGAACGATCTCTCTATATGTTGTATTGGTCACTGAAGAAAACGACAAGGTATATGGTGAAGGTAGGTGATAATGAGCCTATGGAGAGAGAAAACTATAGAGTGCAAGATGACCAAAACTTTTACCGACCAAAAAGATTAAAAAGAGACTAAGACTTTCAAGGATGTACATAAGAGGTTAGACAAATCGAAGTAAAATATTTTCTCTCCACAAGTGCTTATTTCATGAATTGTTCGCCTTTTTCTTCGTATCAAGATTTTTCGCTGTCGTTTGATACAGAGGACCTTTTTCTTTTAGGCATCCAGAATAGAGGACAAAAGATTTTTTTTTGTTTTTTTTAATATGACCAAGTCCACGCATGTTTTCTTTCCTAACCTGTGTTTTGTTGGCTTTTTGGCTTTGAATGCATCTGTAAATTTCTAGCATCCTAATGATTTCTACATATCGTTGAATATGCAATCAACATGGGCTTTTTCGTGGCCGTTACAGCCCTAAAAAGTCCCAAATGTTTAAGAAAACAATTACCTTGAGTATATTATGGATAAATAAGAAGGTGCTCGATTAGTCCTTTAATGTGGACGAACATGTAAAGTTCTTGCCGAAAGATTAGCAAATATTTTAGCGGTGAAGGAAGCCAACCATCATAATTGGGACTGGCAAATGAGCATCTTTGTGCTGATTGCACTAACTGAATCTTCAGATAAACATTTTGAAAGATACGCCAAGCAATGGCAGCTTAGTTTTTGTTATACATCTACAAGTCATCATGGGCGGTTAACGTTGTGTGTTGGATAAGGAAAATAGAAATAATTGCTTAAGGAAAAGTAAACATTAAAATAACATAAATTTAGTTCTACAGATCTTCACATTTTGTCAATTGAGTTTACCTAGTCAATTTTGGTCCGAAATCGCTTATGTGGATATCGGCTGTCCTACGTGACATGACGGGTTTTGATGTGGGTAATTAATATATTAATTTTTTTTAAAGTCTTTTTATTTTTTTTTTCCTTTTTTCTTTTTTTTTTTGTTTCTTTTTTTTTCCCTTTCATTGACCATCAACGAGGCGATGGCCAGCTAATGGAAAAAGGGAAAAAAAAAAGAAGAAAAAAAAAAGGTAAAAGAGAAAAAAAAAAAAAAATAAAGAAGGAAAATATAAGAGAAGAAAAAAAGGAAAAAGAAAACAAATGAATAAAAAGGGAAAATTCCAGACAATGGCCTAAAGTGCTAACAGTTTCTCAAATAAGAGTTTAAAGTGGATTTTGTGTCAAGTAAAAACCTGAAGTGACCATAATTGTTTCATATATGGGCTTGAAATAGCCATGATTATTTTAAATAAGGGTCGACCATGTCAATTACTAGCTAGCTTTGTATTTTGACCGATTAAAGGGCGCATTCATGTAAAAATTTAACTTTAAATTATTTTTATTCTCTTATTTTTCTTTTTCTTTTTATATTTTCAAACAAGGGCCGTGCGACCGCTAACGAGGGTCAAAGAGGGTTACATGGCCCTTGCCAACAGCTGGTAAGGGCTGGTGAGGGCTTGACGAGCCTTGTCGACCTCACTTGAGGCAAGGGTTGCCTCGCCTAGGCAAGGCCATCCCTCATTGGCCACTAGTGAGGGCTGACCTTGTCAACGGTTGCCCTTGCCTATGGTCGGTGAGGGTGGCCCTCATCTAGCTCTCTCCAACCATTGCTAGTGCCTAGCCGGCCACCAACGGAGAAGAAAGAAAAACTAGAAAAAGGAAAAAAAATAAGGAAAAAATTCAAAAAATATAGATGATGAAAATGCCTTTAAGTAACTAAACAATGAAGCTCTTATTTGAAATAGATATAGCCATTTTAGGCCCTTATTTGAGAAAACGATAGCACTTCAAGTCTTTGTTTGAAATAAAGTTCACTTCAGACTCTTATTTGAGAAAATGAAGATATTTTAGGCCTTTATTTAGAATTTTCCCAAAAATATATTAAAATAATATTAAAATTGGCTGCGTCAATGCTACTTGTCTTGCCACATAAGACAGCTGGTGTCAATATTAGTGATTTCAGATTAAAATTGAGAAGATGGATTTAATTAAAAAAATGTGAAAAGATTAAGGATTCAATTGACACAATTTTGACAAAAAAATTGATTTAATCAAAAAATTTATAATTGAATTGGGAAAAAGTACAATAAATTTAGGAATTTGAATAATTTTCCCCCACCAACTAATCAATTGAGCAACTTGCTTTGCAATAGTGAATGAGTTAAAAATCACCAACTAATACCATATAATATATAGAAAGTTACACTACACATCACACACATATAATATACCTGCCACACCAAACGACCATAGATTAAACAAAGACCAAGACTTTCAAAGATGCCCATTAGAGGTTAAAGCAAACAAAATAAAATACATTTTGTGCACAACTGTTTGTTTTGTAATATTCGGAGAATATCCCCCAAAGACTTTATTGGATATCCTGTGCTATCTTGTCTGGAAAATTTCTACGCCTAACATGTGAAACAAAAGTGAAGCACTTAAAGAAAGACTAACAATTGGCTCAAAAAAAAAAAGAAAAGAAAAGAAAAAAGAAAGAAAGACTACCAATTGAAAAGAAACTTTAATCAATTCCACAAAGATCAAGAGATTGCATGATGCTGCTTTACTTTTCGCATCCCTTCTTTACCATTCCTATGTGAATGTCTCTTTTTCCAATACTAGCAGAATTTTCATGTATTACATATAATTAACAATACTATTTTCATTCGACTCTTTCCATGTTTAATCATGTTGGGGTTTTTCATTCATTACTCTCTATTGCGCATGTCTATTAAAATTATGTCTAGGTTTCCATAAGTTCAATAAAATAAAAATGGCATTAAGAGAAACGGAGAAGACAAAACAGCAAAAACTTAAAAAAAAATCAGGAATGGGGTGACCGAGAGAGCGCCACCGATCCCACGGCCATTGCCACGCTGTGGTCATCAACACCACCCCCAGGACAACTTATTCCGACCCGGTCGCTGCTGGCGCTACTAGCTAGACTAATCATTTCACATTTAATTACCCAATTACTAACCTGACTCCATCTATAGGGAAATTTGCATTGTAAAGAATGAATTTTAGGTTCATGATTTTTCCGCTGCACTGTGAAAAATTAGCTTTCACAAGGAGCCCACACCATTCGATGGTCGATTTGAGCCGAGCTCAAATGCTCAGGGTTCATTCATTATTTTCCCCTTATCCTGTGTCTAAGACTTTACAGGCCGCCACCATGAAAAAAAAATGGGTTTAGGCCCAAGAGACCCAATTGGGCCAATTCTCATTTTATCCCATGAAAGCTCCATCTTAGAAGCCCAACGGACTAACTTCCTCCAGCTTATTTATAAATGTTGGAGCTAGCTTAACAGGAGAACGTAGAATAGTTATGAGAGAGAAAGAAGAATCCAGAAAACTGGAAAAGAGAAGTAAACCCCGCGCGCGCGAGAGAGAAGAAAATTTTCTTTCATAAGCTATAATTTCAACTCAATTTGGGATTTAGGTTGGTAAGTTGATTCTAGAAGTTGTTGAGCTATAAAATCATGTTGTGATGAAACTTAATGTGTCATGGAAATATGGGATTTATGGAAGTAAATTTGGGATTACGATTTGGTCGGGATAAAATTTTGAAGTTCAATGTGTATTGTTGGAACCATATATATATGAACTACTGTGTTTTTGACACCAGTTTTCACCCTTTTCTAGACCTCTTATGAGTCGAAGGTCGAATTAAATTTCTAATGACTTTGGACCCACTTGTGATCTATGTAGCACCGACACGGACACACGACACATAATACGAAACGGCACGACACGACACACTGACACATTATTTTTTAAAAAAATAGAGAATTTCGACACGTTTCAACACATTATTAATGAAAAAATAAATAAATAATAATAAAATGGCAGAAATTACACCCGTTTGCTTGAATTAATGTGCTCACCTAATTCTCCAATTTCAATCTTTCTGTTCTGCACACAAAACAATCAATTGCCCTCTTAAGGGAACAAGAAACATGAAAGCAGGCAATTCGTTATTTCATAGCATCGAAAAAGAGAAACACAAAAGCAAATTCAAGGCGGAGCTCAACCGATTCAAACCATCGTTTCGCGATAGAAACTGGGGACGCAATCAGTTTTACGATGATAAGAGATTCGACCGACCGCAAAAGGGGAGTCGAAAAGCCAAAGCAAGAAGAAACCCTAACGGCAAGCAAAGCTCTGATTCAGGAATCAAGTCGGTGCCAAAACTAATTCACGAACTCCCAAAAAATAAGACTTCGAAACCACCGGTTGAAGCCAGTCCGAAATCGACTAAATTTCAGCCGATTGAGACGACGGAGCTCGCGATTGTAGATTCGCGAGCGACAGAACAAAGCAGCCAAGCATAACGGGAAGGTGGATGAGAAGACAAACCCTGTGGCTGTGCGCGACGCTTGAATTTCGCGGAGGCCACCCCGCCGAGTCAACTCTCCGCAAGCCCTAGCTCGAACTAGACGTACCGTCTCTCCGTCTCCGCAGCCATTCGGGGAGTCAATTAGGTCATAACTCAGAAGTGAGAGTGAGAATTTTCTTCCTTCCACTTTGTTTTTGTTATTTTCATTATTTTTCATATATTTACATTTTGAAACTTTAAGTATTGAAAATTTTTAAAATTAATCCGGTATATGTCGGAATCGCGTGTCAAAATTTCGGACTCGCGTGTCGGAGCGTGTCGGGAAGAGTTGACCACGTGTTAGATTTTTCGACACTCGTTCACCGCGTATTGAACCGTGTTAGAGTGTCGACACGACACGGCGCTCCCGAAGAGTGTCGGTGATTCTTAGCTTGTGATAAAATTCTTTAGAGCTCATTTTTTTGAAAGTCACACGTGAGTTCTACTTCAGGTGAGCTTTCTATTAGCACATTGGAGTTGTTTTGTTGCCGAATAAGCTTATATTAGTCGACTTTTAGTTGAGGTAGTTAGTACTTAATTTCAATCTCCATTTCTCGCTTGATTTTTCTGTTTGTAAGGTAGTTTTCATTGTTTGGTTTCGCATATTCAGGATGTCACGCCCCGATCCTCAGGCACGCGCACATCCGACTCACTTGGTCGATTTTATAATGCGATATCCCAGGGACAATGTATCGCCGACCCTTTCAATTTTAAGCACACGGAAGCAGTTAAAATCCCTGACATAATAAAACGATGGGATAGAAAAAGGGCCATATTTTTCATATTGAAATTTATAACCAAACTTTTATACAAACCATAAATTCACTTCATAACTATTCACATCAAAACGGAGATCTCAAAAGAAGACAGGGATCTCAATCCATCCAAACCGTACTCACGGCTCCTCTCGGGACTATCTTCTTCTTCCAAAATCCTCCTCTTCAGATCTCGCTTCCGAGTTCTCCTTCTCGGATTCCTCTTCCTCAGCTCTTGGCGCGGGGTCCCGAAATGGTTTTTCCAAACCTGGGATGAGACTACGTCTCGCCGAGTTCTACCCCACTAAGCCCGATTAGCAAACTATTATACCAAATGCCGCCTAAGCACGCACAGGCGAGGACTTACCTTGGCCTCGATCCCACCCGCAAGTCAGTATAATTCACAATAAATACTCATTCACTTCAAACAAATCGAACCCGTCGATTACATGTCATGCCAATCAATCCCCACTGTGAGATATTTAAAAACTAGGCAACGTGCATTCTCCAGGACGACCTTCCAAGTCTCCGAGTTCACGTGCCTCGAACCTTGGGCCCACGTGCATTCTCTCAGGTGCATCTCACCAAAGCGATGCATCAATTCGCCGAGGCCACGTGTCCTTTTAGATGCCTACACTTAGTCACAGAGCTCCATCAATGCTCTCGGGCGTCGATTCGCCAAGGTGACGTACAGTAAACACTTCACTATGCTCTCGGGCGTCTTTTTCGCCAAGGTGATACACTAATCACAGAGCCAACACAAACAATTCAATATGCTCTCGGGCGTCTTTTTCGCCAAGGTGATATACTCATCACAGAGCCAACATAAACAATTCAATATGCTCTCGGGCGTCTTTTCGCCAAGGTGATATACTCATCACAGAGCCAACATAAACAATTCAATATGCTCTCGGGCGTCTTTTTCGCCAAGGTGATATACTCATCACAGAGCCAACATAAACAATTCAATATATTCAACCACCGAACTCACGTGCATTCTCCAGGTGATATTCCAATTCACCGAGCCACGTGCTTCTTTCAAGTGGTTACCAATCAACTTTCAATCCGACAACCAATGCCCAATGATTTCTCAATCAAATAATTAAATCAATTCAACAAAGCATTATAAATACTGAATAACATACTTGGCCAACATACTTGGCCATTCACCAATCAACAATTCAATCTCAATCAATTCCAATCGATTTAGGGTAAATCCCTAAAATATCACAATTTATCCAATTCCATACAACGTGGAGCTCAAATAAATAAACGGACTGCGCCACGACGATCAGCACGAGATTTCGGTCGTCGGCCATCAAAATCTTAATTTCCGAAAAATAATTAATTAATTAATTATTAATTACTAAAAATTCAATTTAGCTCAAATTACAGCCCGATTAAATAAACGGACTTCACCACGGTCATCAGCATAATTTTCCGGTTCCAGGCCATCTCAGTTGCATTTTAAGAAAATAAATAATTATTTAATTTAATTCCGAAAATTAATATTTAAATCTAAAAAATCCACTTAGGCCCGAAAAGCCTAATTGGAGCCCACTAAGGGTCGGGAAAAATCCCGAGGCACTTCCAATAATTAGTAGACTATGTCTACTTGCTAATTACACATTCAATTTATCTAATTCGCATCACAATTGGCTAATAATTGCTAATTTAATCTAATCTAACAACCTAAATATAATTAATTAAATCTAAATCAACATTAAGCATAATTAGCCACTAATCCTGGATTAGTAAGATTACTCACCAAATCGCGCGCAAATCGGATCAATCCGACGGCGGCGACGCGAGGAACGATACTTCCCAAAGCGACTCGTGGATCCGGGGCCGGGAAACGGCCCAAAAGCGGGCCCGAAGTGGCTGAAACCCACTTCGTGGGCTTGCTGGTCGGGGCCGAACGGAGCAGCTCCGGCGGCTAGGGCGGCGGGGGAAGGCCGGCGGAGGGCGAGGGGGTTGCGGGGGAGGTCCGGCGGGGTTGGGCGGTGGCCCACGGTGGCCGGAGGGGGCTTGGTCGGTGCGGAACAGCAGCTGGTTCGCACGGCCTGGGCGTGCGCGGACGGCGCGACGGCGACGGGCGCGGGCGTGCGGCGCGGGCGGCGGTGCGGCGGCGGGATGGGCGGCAACCGAGCGGCTTCTTCTTCTTCGTTTCTGGTTCGCCGATTCCACGAAGAAGAAAGCAGGAGAAGAAGAAAGAAGGGGTGGGTTCGGTCGAGCGTGCGGAGGAAGAAAAAGAAAAAGAAAGAGAGAGAGAGAGAGATGGGATAAGCTTAGACTAGTCAAAGAAAGAGAGAGGGAGGGAAAGTGGGCGGTGGGGGGCAATTCGCACGAAAGGGGAGGGAAAAAGGGGAGAGAGGAGAGAGGAGAGAGAAAGAAAAGAGAAAAAGAAAGAAAAGAAAGGAAAGAAAAGAGAGAGGGAGAGAGAGAGGAAAAAAGGAAAAAGAAAAGGGGAGGGAGAGAAAAGAAAAATTAAAATGCATACTTTCATTATGCAAATTTTCCTTTCTCTTTTCCTTTTCCTTTCTATTTTCCTTTGGTTTTCAAATTTTTTCTTCCGATAATTTCTTTATTGAAATTTCGGACTCGTCAATAAATTGACGAGCGATGAGGAGAGAGATCCAAAAATAAGAATTATGACGCGCTTGAAATTAGATTCTCGAAATCGAGTTTAATTTCGTGGTTAAAAATCGATCGGACGTGATTTTAGCTCAATCCAACCAATTAGGTAGCTTTTAGGGATTTTACGGCCGATACATCCCTTAACGGCTTCACCTAATAGGTTAGTTAACTCGTGAGTGATCGATCACTCAGAGAAAAAGCGCCATAAAAGCCGACGAAATGCCCATTTCACTTTATCGAAACGGGGTCGAATTTCAGGATGTCACACAGGAGGGCGGTGCTTATTTATTGTATGATTTGTGAACTCATGTCCTGAAAATAACAAAAAGTACTTATGCCATTAGCAATGAAAAAGGTAATGCATGGTATGCTATTCATTTAAAAGGGAACAAAAAAGTGGTGTTTAGAGTATATTTTTTCGTATAAAACATGATCTAACATTGAATATGCTTTTGTTACTGAAATGGCATAGCAAAGTATCTCTTGAAATAGTTTGAAAATTAATTATTTGTGATATGGTTTGAGAAGGGCAATGTGAAATGCATTCTGCCTGATGGAAAGAATTGTGCTATAAATATATTGATTAGTGAACTAGTTTATGAATGGTGAAATAGTTACATGACTGGTTGGAGTATATGTTCTTGCAGCTATAATTTGAACCCATTAAATAGTTATGAGTATGTATACAGTTCTCAATATGTCCTATTTTGATTGAGACGCTAGCTTATATAAAGTGGAGATCTACGTCAAAAGGGAATCTTGCTAGACGTCGTCACAGAGTGTTAAACATGGCCATAGTTCGATATTAAGCATTAGATTGATCAATAAACTAACTCATTGATGTTTGCTTTGATATTATTAATTGAATAAGTATTCTGGATATGTATAAAGTTTTGTTGAAGTGATATAACTTCTCTTTGATCTTGCATGTATGTCATGTACTGAATTTGGAAAAAAAAAAAAAAGTGCTTATAGTACCATTTATAAGTGCCTGGTGGATGCTCAATTTGCTTTACAGTAACTTGTACTTTTCACCGAAGGGTGGCTTGCTCATATCATTCATCTCAATGGCTCATATCATATAAGAATAATAGAGAAACGTATGGAAAGAAATTCATAAATAAAAAGAAACAAAGAAGTAGTCTGTTATGAGTCAAATTGCAAATTCAAAGGAACATATATCAATTGGAAATTCTAGAAACTGTGTCATTATCATAAGAAACAGAGGAAGAATAAGCGGATGAATTAGTGGAAGATGAAGAAATTCAAGAATGTAATCATAAAGATAATTTCACATGTGGATTAGGTACTCCGAGTATAAATGTAATATACTAGAATAAAAATAGCAAGCGGAAGTTCAGAAAGAAAGAAGTACTTACACAGATTAAGAGATTGCCTCAAAATTCAGAAAAATTGTACGATTTGCAAGAAATTTTGACAACGACAAAGAATAATACAGGCGCGGGTTGACTATTCAAGATCTCTATAAAGAGGTAAAAAATTTAAAGGAAGAAACCCATAACATTAATAAAGAAATATTCAAATTAAAACTTGAGGGAAAATAAATCACTGATAATCCACTACCAAAGATAAAAAGTCCAAGGACAGCAGTGGAAGAAGATTTATGGATGGATCCTACCGAACATAGAAGCACGATGGGGGGTTTTATAGTAATTAACTATCACTAGACCACACATTCCGTATGCTGTTAGTATTGTGAATCAGTTCATGCATTGCCCTCGTATATCTCAGTTACAAGCGGTAAAGTGCATTATTAGATTTTTATACGGAACCATTGATCATGGACTCTTCTTGAAGCCATACTTGACAGCTCCTTAGTGACGTTTCCCTCATGCTGATTGGGCTGCTTGTCTCGATACTCGTCGCTCAACGTCTCGATGTGTAACTTTTCTTGGGTGCAACATTATTTTGGCATGCTAAAAGGGCAACCCACTTGCGAAATCTGACTACAAGAGTGTCGCCGATGGAGTCGCAGAAAATTGGATCCGGCAGATTTCAGGTGATCATACATTTTTACCTAAACCCGTTGAAGTCATTTGTGATAATGTTGGAGCCACTTATCCAGCTGCCAATCCGGCTTTTCCATGCTCACACCAAGTATATTGACATTAATATCCATTTCATTTGGGAATTCCAACTATTGATTTTTTAATTGACATCTTTACATGGAATTATGTTTCGTCTTTTGAAGAACTATCTCTTCGAGGTGGTGTCCTGATCAAATTGAGGAGAGTATTAGAGCATCTTTAGTGCATATCTTTGTTCTTATCATATTTTTCATGAGTTGTTAATTGTTTGCAACATTTTATGTGTAATCTTTTTGATTGTTGTCTCCTATCCAAAAGTTCGGTTGTAACTACTTGTACCTTAAGTAAATGACGAGCACAACTCTATTTATTTTATTTTTATTTTTTTTTGTGCAAAGAAAGATACTATTCATATATCAAAATAATACTCGAGAGGTACATAAAAGGCTTTCAAGCTTAATAAATCCCAAATAATTGTGGAACAAATCAAAAGCTAGAAAGCAAATAACAAAGTATAGTTTATAGCTAGAAGCACACTTTCATCCCTTAAGAACAACTTTGATACCATAAACGATTGATGAATGGTCACTAGATTCAATCATGAGTACACGCCGAAATCTCCCACTCCATTTGCAAAGGCTTGTGGTGCGCATCTAGGTCCAATGTCTTCATCACCATTATCTTGCAAAATTATCTTGCAAATACACCAGCATCAAAATGTTGAAAGAACACAGATGAAGTACCCATAAGGAGCTCACAAATCTATATTTTGATTGAGTTTGAGAGAGTAAAACCCAAAGCTTCACCTAAATCCAAATCGAGAGAAGAAAACGGCATAACCTTGAAGAGGTCGTGGAGCCACATTACGAACACCATCCTTGGTGCTTGTCGACAAGATGGATGGCCAAGCTGGTCTCCACATTCATCCAAGATCGGCTACAAAAATATAATCATGCACAAACTCCTAGAACAGATAGGGAGAAAAAGAAAGATGGAAAACTTAAAAAAAAGGGAAGAAGGGAGGGAGGGACCTCTCCCCCTCAGGGACAACACTGTAGATAGGAGGCGGCTTCAAGGAAAAAAAAAAAGGAAACCTTGTAGAGAAAGAGCGGTGCCAAACACAACTCTATTTGATAAGCTAAATTACGTCATTTCCACACATTTCAGTTTATAATTAAATGACATGATCTTCATTGATGAAGTTTAGCTAGTAACATTAAAAGTAATTCTAACGGATCATTACACGTAACAATTTCTTCTGATTCCTTTTACTTTTGCGGATTGTAAGCACATGTCCTATTCCTGATATATTTCGATAGTTTCTAACTCTTTATATTAAACTTAGTATGCGTCTAAATCCTGTAGGTATGTCATTGCTTCCCGAGGATTTCTTTACGAAAAAATTAGGACTCCTTTGAGAACATTCAATTCGTGTGTTCCAGCAGAACGAAGAGAGAAGCTCGCGTACTTAAGAAGATTTTGTTCTCTGTTGTGGGTTTGGTTAGTCGTGACTCAGCCAATTCATTAGCAAAATTACTAAGTGTGGTTTTTTTGCATCTTAATTGCAAGGAATATCTTTCTAAGCAGCCGAACAGCTTCGGTTTGCTCCGACATGGAACCGAATGGCCACCTTTGCTGATAGCAAGTGTAGTGCTAAACATTACCGGTCGAGTATAAGCTTGGTTCCATCAGCACAACGTGTTGAGACTGACGGTCGTACATGCATTGAAGAAATCGTCGAAAGTAAGTCGACAAATATACTTAAGAATGTCTCGGCTCAAGCACGCACTACGCAATTCAGATATGACAATACAGAAAAATCCTCAACCTCAACTATGCATATCGATACAGTTCAGTTATGTGGACGAGATCATCACAAAGCAATTAGTGGATTTTACCCAGGCAGTGGTTTGTACGTAGAGCAACTGAAAACATGGCATGTGCGATTCGATTGAATAAAGGATGATTACCTGTGACGATTAACGATCGGACCTCAATAAGGTGATTATAGAAGCAGCTTCATGAACAGGAACCGTCGTGAGAGACGGTGGTGACCGCAGTCCGAGCACTTCAGCAATGCTGACCGAGAACGGGGACACACAGAGCTTCTGCTGTTGGCCGTGGAAATGGGAACGGTGACGACCGGTGGTGGTTGGTGGTGGCTAACAGTGTCCGGAGGGCAATAGAGAAGAAATTTCGATGAAGAGGTCCCTGGAAATTCAGAGAAAGACCGAGAATCAATGCTATTGACTGAATTGAGAAATGAAATCCAGAGAATGAGAGAGAACTTACCTTCAAAATTGTTGCAGTAACCGAATGATGAAGAGCTCGAAGTGAAGAATCCGAGCTCAGTCGAGTTTCAGTCACGGCTGTTCTCCCCTGTATGGAAACCGAAGGAGGAGGCAGTGACAAAAACGAAAGATAATGAAGACGTCCAGCTAGAAAGGTGCTTGGCTACGATTTCCTTCCTTCTCTCTCTGGTTTCCCCGAGCGCGTCTCCGTGTGAAGCTTTAGAGCGCTAGAGAGAGAAAACGGAAGAGAGAGAAAGAGAGAGGATAAACCCAAGATGTGACTGGGCTTGGTTCTTTTTCGCGGGCTTTGGGCTGATGGGCCTTTTGGGCTCAGCTTAAACTCGTGACTCAGCGTGATGTTACTCGTTGAGAATTTCCTGCTTGGCTGCACATTGTTTTTGTGCTATTACTTGTATGCGTATGATACAAAATACTTTATTCAGGTCTAATTCCATCGGGCTTGCGATCCACACATCGTATCATTCAACATTCTAAATCTATAAAGACGCTATTCCAAAGGAGTTTGGGTAGAATGATGCCTATTGCGAAAGTATAGACATAAAATAAATTTCAAGGAGCCAACCAATTGAAAAGACTAATTTTCAATGGACAATCTATACTTTCCCCTCGTTTTTTTTTCTTCTCCAAATAAGAGAATCTTTATCCTGTCATACAAAATGTGAGGAAGTTGGCTTTTTTTTTTTTTTTGGCATCTCGGTGCTAGTTGAGAATTTCTTGCTTCAATTAATAACCAACTCCAATATTATTCAGTCACAAATATATATATATATATATATATATATATATATATATATATATATATATATATATATATGTATTGAAAAACAAAGTAAAAGCCCCAGAATTTTCTTTAATTCCCTAGCTTTTGCTAATTGCCATCATTATCAACCAACACAATTGGAATAATGACATCATTTGTATCGAAGACTCTTCAACAAGAAGAACAACGTAAGGCGCGAGATGAACATAAGAAAATTTAAAAATTCCGAAAAGGAACTATTAATTAAAATTATCTTTCATACATAATAAACAGCTATAAAAGTTATCAGAGGAACGAAAATTATATGTAACGGCAGTAGAGAGGGAGGAGATATATCAGACAAGGTATGCATTGGTTGAACCGCAAAATTTCTAGTTACACCAAAGGAGCCACAAATCTACGACATCAAACTTTCGACCCAAAAAAAAAAAAAAAATGATGTCAAACTAATCAATCAAAAGAAAATCTGTGTGATAACTAAAATGAAAATCATTTGAGTGGTGATCCCAACAATCTAAATCAAGAAAACACCACTATATTGTACCAGCAAATTAGAGGGACTACTCTTTTTTCCCCCTCAAATAGTTCATCTTACAATCTTGTGCCAAACTTTCTGAATATATCATAAAAACGATTGCTAGTTGCTAGTTGCTAGTTTCTTGGTTTTGCATTTTTTGAAATATGCGGTGGATGAAGGACCACAACAGAATGACACTGTCACACCTCTTTTCCCGTGTAGATATTCCTTTGTACTATTTTCGTACTCAACTTTTTAAATAAAAAAAATTTGTTTTCTTTTTTATTTGATTTTCCGATTGACTAAAGTAAGTTCCTTTGACCAGCTTTTTTTTTTTTTTTTTTTTTTTTGTTGCCAAGGAACCACCTGGAGATCATCCTTCGAGAGATCACATGACCCTTCAATACCCGGTGGCACCGTCAGACCTCACCGCAAGCTACTATTTAGACGTAAACCTTAAGGGAGACTAGCCTAGGACCTCAACACCAGGACTCTCACTTCAGACATTTAGCAACAAGAAGGTTTGAACCCTCGACCTTTGCAATTAATGAGAGAACTCACACTAACTGCGCTGCTTGTGATTGGGACTTTTTTTTTTTTATCACACTAAATAACGAAAAATAAAAATAACATTTTTTTTTATTAAAATGTTTCTCTCAAAACAAACAAAATACTAGAAGACCTTTTCAAAGATCAATCATAAAATAACGCAGGGTGACATCCCTCCGAATATTCATTATATTGCAGATCATTATCTTATAACCAAAACTTTTTTAAGAATTCATTCTCGTTGATATAGACTCTATCAAAATTACTCATAACCAATGTCAAGAATCCTAATAAAATACCGAGCCAAAAATGTCAAGTCTCTAAAAGAGAAGAATCAAGCTCCATACACGGAGAAAAGATCTTCTGTAACAATTAAGAGAATCAAGCACCATACACGGAGAAATGATTTTCTGTAACAATTAAGCCTCTTCAAGAACCTCTTCATCTTCACATGTCAGATATTTTCAGACCTGAAAATAATTGTTCGCATGTTAGATCTTGTCCAGTAGACCGTGAGTGTCCTATTCCCGAAAGACAACTAAAAAAATTAAATGGTGGGCAAAATTTACCCCTCAATTCGCAAATGAAGAAGCGGTTATGGTTCTCTGCAGATCCTACTCGGTCAAAGCCACAGACTACCAGGACAACCTCAATTTTTCCTCCACAAATGTCAACATCAAGCTCAATTCGCAGCAGCTCCAGATCAAAAGTCTCAGCTAAAAGTGGTTCGTGAGACAGTGTCTCAAGCCGGGTCTGACGATGAAGAAGTAGAAAAACTGTCACGCCCCGATCCTCGGGCACGCACACATCCTTCTACTTGGTCGATTTTAAAATGCGATATCCCAGGACTATGTATCGCCAACCCTCTCATTGATTAAGCACATGCGGAAGCAGTTATAATCCCCAAACAATGAATGCGATGGGATAGAAAAGCAGGCCATATTTTTCATATTGAAACTTATAACCAAACTTTTATACAGAACACAAACCAGAGGACTTCATAACTATTCACATCAATTGAAGTTCACAAGAGAAGATGGAATCTCAATTTATCTAGGTCGTACTCAAGATTTCTCTCGATATTATCTTCTCCTTCCAAAAATCCTCCTCCTCAGGTTTCAATTCAAGGTTCTCCTTCTCAGATTCCTCCTTCTCAGCTCCTCATCGGGATCCTGAAATGTTTTTCCCCAAACCGGGATGAGACTACGTCTCAGCGAGTTCTACCCCACTAAGCCCAATTAGTAAACCATTATACTAAAGGCTGCCTAAACACGCATAGGGCGAAGACGTACCTTAGCATCGATTCCACCGCATATTAGCACAGTTCAAATAGATACCCAAACAATCACATCACCGATCGAAGCATCGATCAAATCGACCCGTCGATTACATGTCAACAAGACCACTCACGGTCATTTCCATTCAATCAATCATTTCACAATATCAGATCAAAGCAATGATCAATCGACCTAGTCGATTACATGTCAATGAGGACCATTCCCCGGCTAATTCAGTTCAATCAGCCAATCCATGACAAACGAATCAAACCATATCGATGGTTTCATCTATACTCGATAATTAATCTCAACATTCCACTTCAACATTCCCACTCAAATATAGGCTCAAGGCGCTAGAGGTGACCCCAACACAAAGTCTCGCCATTGTGCGGTACTTAGTCATTGACCACAAATAACAATAGTATAAGGCGCTAGAGGTAACTCACACGAAATCTCGCTATCGTGTAGTACTTAGTCCTTCACTACAAAATGCAATAGGGTAAGGCGCTAGAGGTGACTCACACGAGATCTTCCATCGTGTAGCACTTAGCCCTCCACTATGCATAACAATGCAGCAAGGCGCTAGAGGTAATTCCCATGCGACTCAGGTCGCCATGTAATACTTATTCCTTAACTACAATAAGCAATGGTATAAAGTGCTAGAGGTAACTCACACGAAGTCTTCTACTTGTGTAGTACTTAGTCCTTTACCTGCTCATGATTCATTAGTTTCCTTCAACGCAACACACATCACATCAACTTCCAATAATCATCTTACTATGACTGTGAGTCAACATACGATTAATCCCTCACGGCCCAATGACATTGTGCCTTGCACTGTCTCGACCTCATTTCTTCGTATCAAAAATATTCGATAAAATATCGTGCGTGGGCACACGGCTGGCCTTAGCCAAAATATAATATTTTCCTTTCCATAATTCCCACATTTTCTGTAGTCCATTCAAATATTGATGGCATCATCAACCGATGCCCGGTTATTTTTTCAATTAATAACCAATGATTTTCCAATCAAAGAATAATTCACATCCTTCGCAGATAATTCAATTCAAGACAGAATAAAGCTCCATTAAATAAATAGACTTCACCACGACAATCGGCATGAAATTTCGGTCGTCGGCCATCTCAATCTTAATTTCCGAAAAATAATTAATTAATTAATTAATTTCGAAAATTAATAATTAATTTTAATAAATCCAATTTAGCTCAAATTAAAGCCCAATTAAATAAAACGGGCTGCACCATGATCATCAGCATAAAAATTCGGCCATTAGCCCTCCAAGTTGAATTTCCGGAAATAAATCATTAAATAATTAATTTCGAAAATAATATTTAAATACAAGAAATTCAATTTAGCTTAAAATAAAGCCCGATTAAATAAAGGACTTCACCACGGTCATCAAAATAATTTTCCGGTTCCAAATCATCTCAATTGAATTTTCGGAAAATAAATAAATAATTAATTTAATTCCGAAAAATAATATTTAAATGCCAAAAATCCCACTTAGGCCCGAATCACCAAATGAAGCCCGATTAGGCGTCGGAAAATTCCCGAGACACTTCCAATAATTAGTAGACCACGTCTACTTGCTAATTGCGCAATCAATTTATCTAAATCACATCACATTTGACTAATAATTGCTAATTTATTCTAATCTAACAACCTAAACATAATTAATTAAAACTAAACCAACCTTAAAGCATAATTAATCGACTAATCCGGGATTAGTGAGATTACTCACCAAATCGCGCGCAAATCGGATCAATCCGACGGCGGCGACGCGAGGAACGATTGTTCCCAAAGCACGGCTCGGGTTCGGGGCCCGGAAACGGCCCAAAAGCGGGCTTGAACTAGCTGGAAACCCACACGATGGGTTGCTGAATCGGCTGCAAAACAGAGGAAAAGAGAGAGGGTTGGGGGCGGTAAGAGGTCGGGAGTGCAGGCGGGGTTCCGGTGAGGCCGGACGGCGGCTCCGGCGGCCTGCTCAACCACTCTCGGTGGCTGAACGGAGACCGAACCGAGGCTGGATCGCACGGCAGGGACGGCGAGCGCGGGCGGCGCGCGGGCGATGAACGGCGGACGTGCGGGCGGCGAACGGGTGTGCGGTGCGGCGGCGGGACAGGCGGCGTCGGTGGCTGGTTTGGGCTTCCGATCTCCTGCAACTTCTGGTTCGGTTTTGCACAATGAAGAACGAAGAAGAAGGAGAAGGTAACGTGAGGGAGGAGGCAAGAAGAGAGA
This sequence comes from Eucalyptus brandiana, assembly GCA_014182725.1. Lineage (NCBI taxonomy): Eukaryota > Viridiplantae > Streptophyta > Magnoliopsida > Myrtales > Myrtaceae > Eucalyptus > Eucalyptus brandiana. The sequence continues at coordinate 9,387,949 of CM024669.1, forward strand.
GAAAGATTTGACCGGTCAAAAAGAGAAATAAAATAAAGTAAAGCAAAGTGGAAGACAGCAAAGGGGTGGTCGGCTGGGAGAGAATCGCACGAGTGGGGGAGGGAAGGAGAGAGAAGAGAGAGAAAAAGAAAGGGAGAGAAAAAAAAGATAAACTTATATTGCTTTTCTTATTTTATTTTCATTTCTCTTTCCCATTCTAATTTCTTTTTAATCTTCAATCTTCCTCCGATAATTTCTTTATTGAAATTTCGGACTCGTCAATAATTTGACGAACGATGAGACCGGATTCCAAAATGATTGTGACACGCTCGAATATTCGATTCCCGAAATCGAATTCAATTTCCTGGTTATAATCGATCAGACGCGATTTTAGTCCAATCCAACCAATTAGGTAGCTTTTAGGGATTTTACCGCGGATACATCCCTTAACGGCTTCACCCAATAAGTTAGTTAACTCGTGAGTGATCAGCTCAGAGAAAAAGAACCATAGGCACGTTGACGAAATGCCCATTTCACTTTATCGAAACGGGTCGAAATTCAGGATGTCACAAAAACAGTTTCGCTCCTCAACATGGAAATGATTGTCATGGCAAAAACCTCACATAGCAGGCGATAACTTTATAATGTAACAGAAGTGTCCAATAATAGAACTCATGTAACAGTATTCCTCCATATTGTATATCAAGGAAGCCATAGCAGCACATTTCCTTTTTGCATCAAATTCCCTTCATTTGCCTGAATTCAAGGTATATCTTCAACATGTGAGCTCACGAGATTGAAACCCTTTGCAATGGTAGTGCGTGTATCTTGTCACGTGTGAATGGTACCGGATCTTCAGCACCTCGATGGGGGTAAATGTGGTGGGGCTTGCCCCCTTCAAGGAGTTAATCATGAGTGATGCTAAGTGACGATCTTCTCGGAATCAGAATATCTCATAGGAGACGCAAGTCCTCAAAGAAACATCCAGAGGGTAGCCACGGCTATTGATCCTCCCTCCTGTTCCCCGTCCTGCATAGGAAATATAATAAGTAGGACCATTAAAAATGTTGTCAAGAGATGGAGTGGAGTGAGTATTTGAATAAAATGAAAATGAAATTCAATCTTTGACCAGGCAACCAGTTTACTAACATGTTTTGACTTGCAGGGCTCATTCAGCATTTAGCTGTCACATTCGCTTGCTCAAACCTCTGTTATCAGCGTTTGTCCATCTGCACCGTAGCAATTGGGAGAAAGAAAGCTTCTCATTTTCAATGATGACCTGAACATGTTAAAAGGATATTATCTAACAAATCCAGGTATTTATATGGAACTTCATTATAGTATTTTTTGGCTACGCAAGGCCTACATTATAATTGGTCAACGCAATTCTGTACTTAGAGTTGAATATAAAGTTTGGTTGACGGTGATAATATTTTCATAATTAATTCTCCTGAACAGTGCAAAGAATAGGGAAAATACATGCATACAAAAATAGATTGTTTTACAAAATAATTTACTGTGCTAAAAAGATTCTTTTACAAATGATTAAATCATTTTACTATGTATGGAAAAGCTGACTTCCACAGCGATAGAGTATCAAACTTCTAGGGGCACAACAAATGAACCTATTGCTAGAAAAAAAATGTGCAAGAAAGCATAAATTATACTAGGAATACAATCCCAACTCAGTTCTTAAGCTATTGCAAATGATACTGCAGACTCAATGTCAAAACTTCAATTCATCCTTCCACGAGTCCTTATCAAGTATGTATGACAAACGCGGGCCAGGGTAATAGTGAGTCTATCCTATACATTAGCAGCAATCCTCTCTTCATCTTTTTTGGCTTTCTCTATGTAGCTAAGCCTCATTTTCAGTTTTGTAAGGTAATGGGAACCCAATGAACCACTCTCAGTTGATGCTAATAACTAGATTCACCTGATATAACAAAAACTGGAGTACCTTCCTATAGTCCTGAAAATTCCCATGGATAGGCGCCACCTTGCCTTGTGGAATCACCTGCACCTCATCCGACCTTCCGAGATATTAGATGCTTATCGTGAATAAGCTGCTCAAGGTGAAAGGAGGGCTATTAGCTGTGAAAATGATCCATGGTTGGTCAAATTGAAGTATTTTGACAACAAAATCAATCTCACCATCTCAATTGCTCCTTAGAACAAGACCAGACCTTGAATGAGCACCTCAGCCACATCCAAATCCTCCAGTTGTGGATAGGCAAAACAGCAGAGTCGCACTCACTTATCCTTGGACAAGAAACTAACAATTTACAAAGATAATTCTTCAGTAGTCACTACTCATTAAAGCAAAGCTTAAAGACCACATTTATAAACAGAGCCCAATACTACCTACAAAAGTACGGATATCGAACTCTTTGGTATTACAGATTACTCCAATACGAAAAAACTGATCAGGCTAACTATTCTATTCCAAATTTTTTCCAAGTTGAAATGATTAGATTGATTTCTGTTCCATTATAAGTTAGATATATGATGACAGAACAGAGGCTCTCTATAGTTGTTATCACTAATTGATTCTCTTGTATTTTCAATGTAACATCAGATTCCGATAAGTTCAATTAGTGCAAGAACAACAACAGGCTAACTGAAAAGTATTTGAAGTCATAAGGTGGACAAAAAGAGCAGACTTACCAGATGATTGGATGGCTCATCAAGCAAAACTATGTGAGGCTTTTTCAAAGTTATCTTGGCAAATGCAACTTTGCCTTTCTGAGCACCTATTTACATGATCAAAGCACTATGTTACATATGGAAACATCCAAAAAGCCTCAGAGTAGTACACAGTGAACTACTTGTAAATTGACTAACCTCTATTAGGGCTTCACAATGTCATAAAACAATTGCTTCAAAAATAATTTACATATGCAACGGTAGCGGAGAGGGAGGCAATGTATCATAAAGGTATACATTGGTTGAAGTGCAAGATGTCCAATTACACCAAAGGAACACAAGTGAGCTCGAAGCTTTTCGATCGAAAGTCCCTGCAAGAAGAATGCTACATAAGAAGGCATTTGCAGATAAAACGACATGATGTATAACAAAATCATATTCCGCAATGGAGTAAATGCAAACAACCAATACTTTAAAGACTCGAATAGATTTGCCCCAGAGGTCACTGCTAATAATGCAAACACAAAGGCAGGCAACATATCGTTACAATCTCAACCAAATAAGCACGAGTATATAGGCTAAAAATTTCTAGCAAGCTGTAAACACAAACAAAATGGTGATCTATGGAATATCAATGCTATCATGATGGAGTTGTATTAAAAGCTTGGAGCAATAAGTTGCCCCAGAAATGTGTCCCAAATAGATTGCTTAATACTACAAAGGATCATCATCAATTAAAAAAAAAGGGTTCTCGATTCTAAAGAAAACCATTGAAAAAAAAAATGAATGAGCTAGGACACAAGAAAAAGATGGTGGGAAGAGAACATACAAGAAACGCTGAAAATGCAAAGACATATGATTGTGGAACGCTATAATTCTTCGTGATAGTGCATCTTTCTTCACAGTTTGTTTAAGCATCAAGTAGAGTTGAAGATATGCCATCAATATAGCAAGAGGCAGCACTGAGTGAATTTCGACCTAAAGTTTATTGTCCAACGAAACAGAGCTGATCCAACCCAACAAGAAATCCCGCTCAAATGTCAGTCTTTGACTTTCAGTGGTAGAGTTTGCCTACAATCCTAAGAATGGGTTTTGTTGGCCATGATAATATTTTCATAATTAATTCTCCAAAATAGTGCCAAATAGTGAAAATGGGGAAAATATATTAATATAGCTTTCTCACAAAATAGATTTGTCTTACAAAATAATTTACTGTGCTAAAATATTCTTTTGCAAATGATTAAATCATTTTAGTGTGCATGAGAAAACTGACTTTGGTGGCAATAGAGTATCAAACTTCTAGGGGCACAACAAATGAACCTATTGCTATAACAAAATGTGCAAAGAATCATAAATTATACCAAGACTACAATCACAGCTCAGTTCTTAAGCTATTGCAAATGATACTGTATGCTGTCAAAAACTTAGACTCATCGTTCCACAAGCCCTTGTCAAGTATAAATGACAAATGAGGGCTGGTGTAACTGTGAGTCCATCCTGTATATCAACAACAATCCTCTCTTCATCCTTTTTTGCTTTCTCTATGTAGCTAAGCCTCATTTTTTGTTTTGTGAGGTAATGTGAACCCACTAAACCACTCTCAGTCGATGGCAATAACTAGATTCACCTGATTCAATAAAAATAGGAGTACATTCCTATAGTCCTAGAAATTCCCATGGTGAGGTGCCACCTTGCCTTGTGAAACCACCCAGACCTCATCCAAGCTTCTAGCTATTAGATGCTCATCATGACCAACTTGCAAATCAAGGTGAAAAGAGCGCTATTAGCTGTGAAATGATCCATCATTGGTCAAATTGAAGTATTTTGACAAGGAAATCAATCTCACCATCAGAATTAATCCTTGAACAAGACCAGACCTTGAATGAACGCCTCAGCCACATCCAAATCCTACAGGTGTGGATAGGAAAAAAAAAAAACAAAAACACTAATCATTAGACAAGAAACTAACAATTTACAAAGATAATTCTTTAGTCACTGGTCATTAAAGCAAAACTTAAAGACCGGATTTACAAACAAAAAGGGGTCCACATATTTGTATGTAAAGCCCAATACTGCCTATAGGCATAAAGATTAGTACCATTTGCTATTGTAGATTGCTCTATTCTGAATATTTTCCACATTGGAACAATTAGATTGGTGTCTGTTCCATTATTTGCTAGATCTATGATGACGAGGGCTACCAGCAGCTGTGACCACCATTTGGTTCTACTATATTTTTAATGTAAAAACCAGATTCCGACAAGTTCAATTAGTGCAAGAACAATAACAAGCTAACTGAAAAAGTAATCAAAGTCATAAAATGGAGAAATATGAGTAGAACTTACCAAATGATAGGATGGGTCGTCAAGCAAAACTATGTGACGTTGCTTGAAAGTTATCTTGGCAAATGCAACTTTGCTTTTCTAACCACCTATTTATATGGTCAAAGCACCATGTTATATGTGCAATAACATTCAAAAAGCCTTGGAGAAAGTACACAGTGAACCACAATTCAGATTACAAATTATCTAACTTTTAATAGAGCTTCACAATGTCATAAGAACATTGCTTCAACAAAAAATTTATACATGCAACACTAGCATAGAGAGAGGAGATATACCAAGCAAGATACAAATTAGTTGAATCACAAGATTTCCAATTACTCCAAAGGAACCCATGTTAGCTCGAACATTTTGTTCTGGAACTCCTTTTGGGAAGAATGCCACATGGTCACCGCTGATGATGGAAACCCGAAGGTAGGCAGCCTATCATAACAATCTCAACCAAACAAGCATTAGTATATTTGCTAAAAATTTCTAGCAAGCTGTGAGCAACAGTTCCTAAACCACCAGAATTCGAGACCCAACCAGAAAGTGATTTATGGAATATCAATGCCGTCACGTGAAAGCTTGGAGCCATGAGCTGCCTCGGAATTTGACTGCTTAATACTACAAATAATCATCATAAAAAAGAAGAAGAAGGTTCCTATTCTTAAGAAATCCATAAAATGAAAAAACCGCATCCATTTTCTTCACAATCACATCATAGCTTCCACAAAACTAATCATCCTTTTAGATTTTGAAAAAGATTTGTTCTTATTTAGATCATATTCACCAAAAGGAAAATTCAGAACGTAGCAAAGTGCAACAAATATATTTAATTGCTTCTTCCTTTTTTGATAAATTGCAAAAAAAAAAAAAAAAATGAAGCAAGACAATGACACCAACAGCATTAGCCCTACCTTATCAGCGTTCGCACGTGATCCTTCCAAGAGATTCTGCCAATGCAAGATCACAATGGTATCTGCAAAACAACCAGAGTGAAAGAGCTTAAGGGCCCAAGAAAAAAGATGTTGGGAAGAGAACAGACAATAGACGCTGAAAATGCAGAGGACTATGATTGTGGAATGCTATGATTCTTCGTGATGGTGCGATTTCATTCACAAATGGTTTGGGCATCAATTAGAAATAAGGATATGTCATCAACATAGCAAGAGGCAGCATTGCGAGCATTTCATCCTACAGTTCATTGTCCAACGAAATAGAGCCAATCCAACCCAACGAGATCGCCCACCCAAACATTAGTTCGTACTGAGCATCGAATTGAGAAAGTAGAATGGAAAAGGATGCCTTCAAAACCAAAAATAACTTACCTGATCCCTAAGAAAACTGACTGTAGTGTAGATCGGCTAGTCATCAATCTCGATATTGGGGATCTCTTCGATGAGGGGCCAATAGTTGCCAGTGAGTTTTGCACATCGCTCTTTCAAAATCTTGCATCGATATATGCGCAATTGTTGGAGGGAGGGAGGGAAGCCATCCTCTGGCAAGTACCTCAACTTGGGGCACTTTGCAATCGTTAAATACTTGAGAGAGGAGAGATGGTTGCGAAGACCACTCGATAGTCTTTTCGCTTTTCTCAAATCATATATCGAAAGATAGGTTAGAGAGAAAGGAAAGAGACTCCAAGCATCCTCATCCTCCGAAGGAAACCACTCCTTCTCTCCCTCCCCTCCCATGTTAAACTCAACGATCAGACTCTCGAGAGATGTGAGCAGGTGTAAGCCCCACTCTCTCACTGGTTGCTTCAGATCCACGAGCCCCGAAATAACAAGCTTTCGCAATTTGGGAGGCAAACCTCCTTTGGGTAAGCATTTGATATTTTGGCAAACGAGAATAAATAGCTCTTGGAGGGATGTAAGATGATGCCACTTATTTGGCAGGGACTTTATCATCGGACAATCCCAAAGTTTAAGCCTCTGCAAGGTGATGGGAAGGGGTGGGAAGTCCTCTATCTCCAATATTGGACACTCCCATATTTCCAATTCAGTGAGATTGTTACAGTTGGCAATGTTACAATTGGCAATAGACTTTATCTTAGAACAATGATTAAGAACAAGACTCGAGAGGGTTACGGGAAGGGGAGGGAAGTCCTCTATCTCCAATGCTTGACAATTATAAATATGCAATCGAGTGAGATGGGAGAGCATGTGAAGGCACTGTGGTAAGCTTCCCATAATTTGACAATCGTTAATTGTCATTATTTCAAGCGATTCTACAGCAATCCCTTCCAACGACTCCACTCCCTTACAATTGTCTATATGAAGTGCCTTCAGAGCAGCAAGTCTACCCTTGGCAAATGAAAAGGATATCGGAGAATCATAATAGTGACATAACTTAAAAGATTCAAGTTGAGAAATCGAATTATTGTTGCTGGGGTCACCTTGAGGAATGTTTAGAGCCATGATTTTTGGACAATTCTCAATCACCAAATGTCTAAGTGTGTGCATTTTTCTTGGAAGCTTTTCTAAACTTGTGCAATCCACCAATTCCATCCTTTCAAGATTACGTGGTAGCTCTATCTCTCTGTCTCCTGCCACAAAAGATGTGAATCGAGCACAGCTTTTAATGGTTAATTCCTGGAGGCAAGTGAGATTTTGCGTTTCATTTCCATCTTGCCACAAGCATGTTAGCTTGTCACACAATCCTATATGAAGCTTCCTTAGCTTGCCCAAGCAACTCATAAATCGATGATCAAAGGAAACAAGCTCTATGAGTTTGTTAATTTTGAGAGTTGTCAAAGAAGTTAGCTTGAACAAGCTCTTTAAGATCTCCTTACTACAATCCTCAAGGTATAACTCATCGAGAGATGGAAGACATAACTCACTGGTTGAGTTATTGAATTGTTGGCATGAATGAATTTCAAGCTTTATAAGACGATCAAGTTGACAAGGCAATGTCCCGACCAACGAAGGACAGCTCCGAACAATAAGATGCTCAAGACAGGAGAATGGGACTTCTTCTTTTGGCCCCCCTACATAAGGAGACCAATCCTTCCATGCCAACATCTCTTCGAACTGCAAAGTAATTAAGGACGAAAAAGGCCTATCACCTCCGTAAAAATTAGAGCCTATTATTCTTACTGCATTTAGACCTTTAAGAGATAATTCTCTCAATGAAGGTAGTTGTCCAAATGAAGGCAATGATGTGACATAAGGACAGTTCCACAAGCTCAAAGACACTATCCGAGAATATGATGAACCATCTAACCATGACGGGAATATTGCACCGCCATAGTTCAAAATAGTGAGATTTTCAATATCAATGGGAGGTTGCAAAGACTCAAGCACCCGTGATTCGCGCTTATCATTCCGAAGAATTCCAAAATCTTTATCCCAATGCAAGAATAATTTTCTTAGGCCTTGCTTTCCAAACAAATTAGCATCAACACCATCTCTAACATCTTCCACCTTTTGTAATTTCAATATGAATAATTCTCCTTGAAGATGCGACAAGTTCTTTAACTCCTTTAACTGTAGCCCTTTCTCTGTTCCTACCACAAACTTGGACAAGATAGTAAGATTCTTCAAGTTATTGATACCCAATGGCATCTCTTTTAGACTTTCTGTATCTCTAATATCAAGAAACTGTAAGCTGACCAACTTTGTGATACCGTGAGGCAACTTTGAAAGCTGATGACAACCTCTTAAGATCAAAGCTTGTAATTTGCACAAGTCACCAATTGACTCAGGTAGCCTTCTGATAGAAGTGTTCGAGAAATTGAGATATCGAAGATGTTTTAATTCACCAACACAATTCGGTACCTCTACGATGCGACAATGACATAATGAAAACACCCTAAGAAACTTCAAGTTTGTTAGCAAGTCATGTAGCACCTTGTCGGATATAAGGAGAGAGTTGCCACTAGGTCCAATACGCACTAGAATTAAACTTCTTAATACCTTCATATCATGATATGGCCTCAAGCATTTTGATGTAACAAACTGCGACCAGATGAATGATGCATAACGAGCTCTCTCAAGAGATGCATAATCTTCATTAATTGCTAGCTGAGACTCCCCAGTGCTAAAGCATATCCCACCCTCAATTGACTTTGCTAGATCATTCAAAAGATCATGCATTGAAAACTTAGATGTGTCAACACTTGATTTTTGAAGAAATGATCTAGATACTAATTCATCGAAGTAATTCCATCCTAATTCCAACTTATTTTTCTTTGTTTTTTGTCCATCTAAAAATCCCTCCGCTATCCATAAGAGTACTAGCTCATCCCTCTCAATTTCATAATCCTTAGGAAATACCGCACAATAAGAAAAGCATCTCTTCAAATAGGAAGGAAGATGGACATAGCTCAATTTCATAATAGGGAGAACCTCATCATTCTTTGTCATTGGAAGATCCCATATTAAGTTATTTAAGGTATCTTCCCATTCACTGGGTTTCATTTTATTACGTAGGGCACCGCCAAACATCTTCGCTGCCAAAGGTAAACCTTTACATCTTTTAGCTATTTTCTTGCCTATTGTTTCAAATTCCGGGTGGCTCTTAAAATTTGTTGCTTCAAGAGCATGAAAGGCTAATAAGCTTGTACAATCATCGAGGGACAATTCCTTCAAAGGAATTGGCGGTGCTTTTGTTACTGAAACAACAGCATCGTTGCGAGTCGTAACAATAATCTTGCTTCCCCTAGCACCCACTACAAATGGCTTTAAGAGGTCAGTCCATTTTTCGTACTTCTCATTCCAGATATCGTCTAGAACCACAAGAAACTTCTTTCCGAAAAGATTGTCCCTCAACTTAACTTGAAACTCGTTTAGATCTTTGCCCTCGTAGGGCAACCCAGTAATTGACCGCAAAATAGTCTTTGTTATGTCGAGAACATCAAAAACATCTGAAACACAAACCCATGCTCTCATCTCAAAACATCTATTCACTCTGGCATCATTATACAGCTGTTGAGCCAAGGCAGTCTTTCCAATGCCGCCCATCCCAACTATGGGGACTATGCTTAGCGTGGCATTAGAATTTTCGACCTCATTGATCAATAGTTCGAGTATTTGTTCTACTTCCTCCTCCCTACCAAAAAACTGAGGCTCTGATAGAGAAGTGGTTATCCTTTTGCTAGTGTAGTTGGATTTGTCCACAACATTCTCTCTCAAGTTTAGATGAGCCTTTCCAGTGACAATCGCTTCCAACCGGCCATTGATCTCTTGTACCTTGGTTTCAGACATGAGCGAGGGTGGTCGGCTAAATACAGACTTCCATTTCCCCAAACCTTTGCTTGTGCTAGATTCTGCCTCTAACTCAACCTGAGTAGCTTTGATCTCAAACTCATCGAGCAAGTCTTCCATGTCATAGGCCAAGTCCTTAACCTTGTCCAGCCACAGCTTCACTTGATGGTTATCGCTAAGTTCCTTGTCCTCTGCATCAGCCAACACTGCATTGATTATGACTAGCTTCTCCTTCCACTCCTTAGGCAAGGTAGTGTTGATTCCTTTACATTGTGCATAAAGTAATGCGGGAGAAGCCAACTTGTCAAACAGGACCTGAAAGGATGAAGCCAAAAAGGAACCCAACACGATCCCTCCAATGTCCATAGGTGAATCAGTCACTGTAATGAACAACAAAGGTGTTATGGTGAAGCAAAGTGAAAATGAACTAATGGAGAGAGAAAACTACGAAGTCCTAGGAAGACCAAGATGATGACCTAGGAAAAAGATTATATATATAAAAAAAAATACCAAGACTTTCAAGGGATGCACATCAAAGGTTAGACAAATCAAAATAAAATACTATTTGTCCACAAGTGCTAGTTACATCAATTGCTCTCCTTATTCTTCGGATCAAGACTTTTTGGCTATTGGACCTTTACTTTTGGCCATCCAGAACAGAGTCTTAATATGACAAACTTAGAGTGTATGCATATTTTTGCCATAAGTGTTATCACTCACGAGTGTTTTGTTGGCTTTTTTAGCGTTTGTATATTCTTAGTAACCTCATGATTTCAATGTCTTTGTTTTCTGCTTTATTGATGAATGTGAGATTAATGAAGTCTTTTACATGGGAGTTTCTGTGCTAAAGATTGACAGTAAGATGGGCAATAATGATTTGTTGAAGGGTGCTGAGGTAGTGGTTGATAATCGGGAATCACCTTGATAGGAGAATCGCGATCCTTTGAACACGATTATCAAGTTCATTAGTGTAATGGGTAGAGTGTGACATCCAGTGGATTATATGTTGTTAATACTGGACTTGTTTACCATTTACAGTGGATAAGGAGAATAGAAACACGTGCTTTAGGCTAAATAAGGAAAAGGGTCAAGCACACCGACTAATTCATTAAGCTATTTGCTTTATTTTACTCTGGAAATAGTGAATAGTCAAAAATCACCAAACGACAATGTATAATCTACTGAAAATTATACTCTACCAATCACACCAATGAACAAGAAAATCAAGTTCAAAGGACCATGATTCTCGCTTCAAGCGATTCCCCATCATCAACTCCTAACCCATCACCTTTCAGCAGATATTGCCGCCCATCTTGCTGCAACTTTTTCTTCTTTTTCTTTTTTTCACAAGTGCTTGTTCTGTAATATTTAGAGATTATCCCCGTACATATGTAGTATCCACGATCATATACTTGTTCATATAAAAAAATCATAAACTTGGGAAGACCAAAACTTCACTGGGTATCATGAACTTTTTTGTCGTGAAAGTGAAGTATAATTGATAAAAATCTTATGGGAAAGAAAATTTAATAAAATCGAAGAATACTAAGACTTACGGAGATGCAAATTGGATTTGTCGCTTCACTTTTCAAATCCCTCCTCTTCCGTTCCCATGTGAATGTCTTTTTTACATTACTAGTAATTTTCCACGCGTTACATGGATGCCAATTTTTATTTTTATTTTTTTATGTGTGTGATTGACAATTAGCAGTGATTATTGTTCTCTTGCTCAAATTGACAAAACTATAATTTTAGTCCAACTTTTGTCATATTTAATCATATTGTGATTAATCATTCATTAATCTCTGTTGTACTTGTCTATTGGAATTATGTCTATATTTCCATTTATCTTTTCAAATATAAGTCTAATAAATGGAAAAAGAGCAAGAAGAAAAACTAAATAAGAAAAACAGCAAAAAACTGATGAAGAAAAAAAAAATGCAGGAATGGGGCGATAATACTCTTCGTGACTCGCAGAGAGTTTCACTTCACATTTTTGTTTTGTTTTGTTTTTTTATGAAGATGCAATCTAAATTTATTAATATGCAAGATAAGATTTTCCCAAATTTCCCAAGTTATAGCATGTGATTTATCAAAGGAAATGTGCAAAAAAGAGAATTAACAATAATGCACTCCAAAAAGCCTAGATGCGCATGATAATGCTTATCCATGAAAATTCTAAGTTTTCTAATATAATTTTCCTGATACGGAGATAATGCAATTCTATGCTAATATGTAACGAAAAATCAAAAAATAAAGGTCTGAGTTTTGGCTCAAACAATTATGCGTGCAGATGTATCACCTGATTAAAACAAAATTAACAAATCACCATGCATTATGCAATCAAGCTGCAACTTTAACCTGGCCAGCAAGTATATGGCATCAACTTTCCCCAATTTTGCTATTAACCTTGCTGCATCAGTTCAAGGGAAAAAGAGAGCAAGTACAAAGATGTCTTTTACCTATTCCAAGTAGACTTCCTGGAGCTGAGCAGGCGAACGGGATAAGATCTAAAACAGCAATCCAGCAAGAACGAGCGCTAGGTTTGGCAGTTCACTGTGTACGCGAGCCTAGTCAGCTACGGGAATGCGTGGTCGCTGCTTGCAACGACGAACGATGGCATTGATTGAGCGACGACTAGAGATGGTGGTGATTGGCGACAAATCGATATGCATGCAAAGAATGAATTGAATGAGAGTGAAGTCTGTGGGATATGATAATGCTTGTCCATGAAACTTGTAATTTTTCGAATATAATTATCCTGACACGAATATGATGAAATTCCATCCTAATATGTAATGAAAAATCCTAAGTCTGTCCAAATCAGCAAATATGAACACACTTAAAAATGTGAATATGACTTTCCCTAAATATGTAAATGTATGATATGCAATTTCCTAAATGTGCAACTCCTAATAACTCTACACGTGGTTTTATTAAACACCTCCCCTAATATACAATCTAGAATGCAACGAATGTATATAACATGCCGTGGATGACTTTTATGAAATTTGACACATGTAAATTCATGAAATTACACGTGAAGACGTGATCGAGAGTGACCTAGCCATATGCAATTTCATAAACACGGATGGCAAAACTATTCAACAAATCACCATGACGCAACTTTAATCGGGATAGCAAGTATTTGACATCAACTTCTCCTAAAATTTTGTTATTAAACTTGCAATCGGGATTATAGACAGGCATGAAGTCAGTTTAAGAACGAAAATATTGTTGCTGCTGCCACCTCTTCTTTTGCTTCAAATATATAGAAAGATTTCAGAAATGACTGGTGGCTGCTCTCGTGTAATAAAGGCCTACTGGATACTTTAGCAGTGAGGTTCTGGATGAATCAGTTTGAGGGGAAAAGAGATTTACCTATTCCGAGTAGACTTTCTGGAGCTGACCGGTGAACAAGATTAGATCAACAACAGCAATCCAGCAAGGACGAGCGCCAGGTTTGGACGAGCAGGAAGAGAAAACTGCTGAGCAGGGGGGACGAGCGCTAGGTTCGACAATTCACGGTGTATGCGTGTGAACTCTGCTACGGCAATGGGTGGCCACCGCTTGCAACGATAGAAGATAATATCGACGGAGCTACGACTAGGACAGGTTTGTAGGGGACTGGGCAGATCAAAAGAGGGTGGTGTTGAATAATCAACATCCGACATTGGCCGTCAAGAAGAAAAATCAAAGAAGGAAGAGAAACTAGCCGTGAATCTTAAGTTGAGGTTCCAAGCCGTCACTTCTAGAAAACAAGTTGACAAGACGACTTGCCTTACCCAAACGTTTCCTTCTAGTAGAGAACAAAGTTGGCCTACTTGTTCAGAGTGAGCACGCAATTTATATGAAAGCCAAACCCTTCCTCTATTATTACTAAAAGCAAAATAGCGTTATGCCTCGTTGAAAATGCAATGTGTACATGCTAATTATTGTTATTCAAGAGAAGTCACATGTCACGCCCCGATCCTCGAGCGCGCGCCCATCCCTCTCTGGTCGATAATAATTTGCGACTTCCCAGGACGAGTCACCGACCCTTTCCATTTTATTGCACATGCGGAAGCGAAAAAAATCCCCTGACAGTAACCATCTCGGGATAAAAAAGCAGGATACGAATTCACAAATAAACATGATTTTATATATACACTGAGTCATGTACAAAAGTCTATAGCCAAAAGACTATAAAAGACTGGCCTTCCAAAAAGAAGCGGTCCTAACTGACCTATGCTTCCGATCACATCCTCTCAGCTCCAAGTCCTCCACTCGACAACCTTGAAAATGTTGTCCCGCAACGGGGTGAGATATAATCTCTGCGAGTCTAAGTTCTAAACCCCAATTAGGAGGGAAATACGTCCAGAAGTGTCATAATCACATAATCACACACTTAGCATAGATGACTTACCTCGCCTCAATTCCACCCTACAGATCAGTATAATTCAAATACTCAATTAAACAATTCAATTCAAATCCACCATCAATCAGTCGATTCATTCGACTCCATGCCATCAATGTCATCCATATATTATGTTGATTCGAACACTGCTTGCCTAAGCTGAAATAGATATACTCATATATCATTGCTCTCTAAAGCTGATATTTAAAATTTGCTCACCGAAGCTGATGTCTGAAGTGCTCACCGAAGCTGCTAAAGCATTATTGCTTGCCATTGCTCACCGAAGCTACTAGAGATCTATAATGATGTTAACGCTCCCCGAAGCCGTTATAGATCTATATTGCTCACCTAAGCTGATTTGATACTCAAAGACCACTTCGATGTCAACACCCGACACTCGGTATTTTTCCAATTAAAATACCAATATATCACAATCATCACTCAATTCAACAATACAGCATTCAATTGCAGAAACTAAACACATCACTACGATCAGCTCAAAATTCTATCGAGCAGCTCTCTCGGTATAATTTCCGGAAAAATAATTAATAATTAAATAATTACCGAATTAATTAAATAAATCAATTTAAATTCTAACAATACTAACCTTGGCCAAAATTATTAAATCAAATATCAATACGGACCCGGAAAATCCCCGAACCCTACTAGATAAACAATACAATTTATTTAAGCCTTAACTAAACCATGCTAACCACCTAACATGCTCAATTAAATAATTACATTTCTAATTTAATCTAACTAACCACCTAATTCCTAATAAAATAAATCTAAACACCCCTTAAACGTCATTAACCTACTAAGCAGAGTTTAGAGTATAAACTCACCAATGTATCACGAAAACAGGTTCACCGCGACGACGACACGACGGCGGCCGAAATCTTAATTTTCGGCGGTGTCGGCGAACTCTCGGACCGGGCCTAAACTTGGCTCAACAAATCTCAGCCCAAATCTGAGATTTGCTTTTGAATTGGACCGGGCCCGAAGCGGGCTAACTTTGCGAGCTTGGGTTGCTGAATTGGGCTTGGCTTCACGGGCTTCGAATGGGCTGAGCTTGGTGGACTTTGCTGGGCTGAAACTTACGGCCACAGCTGGGCTTGAAGATGCAGACTGGGCTTCAAGTGGGCTGCTTGCTTCGGTGATGCTGGGCCCGTGAAATTTCGTGGGCTGAACTGCTGCAAACCGAAGCAGTAACGGAGGAAGGAGTCAGCTTCGTGGCTTGCTCGGTGGACGCTGGATTTCGATGGAGTGAGAAGCGGACAAAGGGCAGCCAGTTGCGTGGGATCGCTCGAGCGTGGGAGTCTTCGGGGCAAAATCACAACTTCGCTGGCTGCCAAGGGACACGCAACTGAGGAGCGGCTTCGGTCAACAATCCAACTGAGGAAACAGCAAGATTGACCGAAGGAGACATGCGGCTGAAGACACGGATGGATGCAGCTTCGCTGGGTCTTCAATTCGGCTGAAGAAGACCACGCGGGCAGTTGGCTGGCGTCCACGAATTTGCCGGCAACAGGGAGTTGGGCTGTGCGATGCAGACATGAGGTTTCGGTGGAGGTTTGGGTCAACACCGGCTTCAATTGTTGACTGAAGAAGGTGGAGACTCGGACGCGTGGGCGCTGGTCTTCGTGAGGGAGAGAGGGACGCTCGGTGAGTGGAGATGTGGGCGAGTGATTGTGGTTCAGTCGGTGGGGACAGCAAGAGAGGCAACGGGGACTTGGTGATTGATGAAAAATAAAGGGAAAATGAAAGCAAGGTAGGAGCCAACGGAGAGGAAGAGAGAAATGGTCGAGCAGGAAGAAGATGATGAAGACCGAAGGGGAAAGGAGCGTATGGGAGAAGCTTGAGGGAGAGGAAGCCAAAATATCCAATTAAATATCTCACATTCATCATTGTTTGGCCCCGTGGCGCCTTCAACATTATCTTCATAGTGCCTCATAATACTTTCTAATTTCAATTTTCACTAATTAAACCCAAAAGATGCCAAAACGCAGCTCTTCTCTTTGATCCGAATTTTTCTTTCTTTGGCCTCCAATTTCTTTAACAATTTTCCCAAATTCAACATCCAAATTTTGATGTAGAAAAAGCACATAATTTTTACAAGTCTCTTTCGTCATATAGCTCGGTTTTTGCAAGTCGAAAATCTCTTCAATTCGCCAATCCGAATTTCGTTATTTTTCCGCAACGTCCGAATCGATATTCCGTAAAAATCTCGGAATCTCTGAAAATTCTTCGGAGAATGAGTCGACGTTCCTCAAATAGCTCGTGATATCACAGAACTTTCAATTTTTGAAATCGGGTTCAAATTTGCGGTTATTTTTAATCCAGCGCGCTTTTAGTGTGACCTAATCTACCGGGTAACTTTTAGGAATTTTTGGTGTAATTGACCCGTGATCGATTTATCTCGAGTCACAATGTACATCTCCGACACATTGGCGACCATCGATTGTCGTGAAAATCTCGAGATTTCAATTACGGGTACCGGGTACCAAAACAACAAAAAATCAATTTAGTGCCGATCGATGAGAATTTTTCAATCAAGTGGAATCACCCACAATTTGATCACATATCTCAGTCAAATCGACCTATCTCTGATTTCTAATCGATCTCTGACGGTGCCGTAATGACCCTCGCAGATCAACACGATCGAGCAGTCGATTCTTAGTCGAATTCTCAAGTCCAATTGCATTTAGATTCCTTAATTGCTTCCCCAGATAGTCCAGTTATTTCGTGAGTGATCAGCTTAGAGAATAACACTATTAGCGTTTCGATGAAAGGCCCGATTTATTTAATCGAAAACAAATTCTGAAAATTCAGGCTATCACATCACAATCATGCACTATCGGAAGCTTATACTATATAAATGAATTTGAAGCTGGATATCCATATCCAAAGGCTCGAAATTATGTTAAACTCCATCGTTACATGGTAATCGTGGCAGAGGATCCTGCTACTAGCGATCTCGTGCCAACATATGTCTCCCCAGCAGCTCCTTGAGCATCGGGAGCCAAAACAGCGTCAAAGGATCACCGCTAAGTGGATGACTAGAGCAACAAATACGACCATGAAGGTCAAAGTTGCAAAGAGGAGCAACAGGCCAGAGAAGACGATCTGGTTCCCAGAGGGCAGAACAATCCAACTGGCTCAAGCGATTCAAGATCAACACAATACTGAGACAGATTCAATCGAGTTGATAAGATGCTGAATTTAAATTGCCTTCGTAATATTTTGGTAAAATAGAAATGCCGATAGTAAGTGCAAAGGCAGTCAGAGGCTATTGCGCTGCTCCCGAGCAGGATGAGTGGGTTTAATAGCTTATTGAACAGGAACGTGTGATCCCTCTCCTTCGGTGTGGGCTCTTTGAAATCCTAACCGCACATAACATATACTTGTTACTAGCCTATTGGAGCCGGGTAGGAGCTAACGCGAGAACATGTTACTTTACATAAGCTAGAGAATTCAAAGATATGATTACACTTAGTAGTATTCTCCACAACATGTCCATGCATGCTTGTTTGATCGAGATTGATTCTAAAGAGTAATATACTCATTGAATGAATCTAAAGAAATCAAATCACGAAATCAATATAATGGAAACAGCATGATACATCAAAATGATACTAAAGGACGAGTAAAAATAAAGTATGGAAAGTAAATCCAAAATGAGACGAGCAAAGTATACATTGCTTTATTATTAAGTTTCGGGACATCAACCAGTGAGCTAATTTTCAAAATCAAGTCAAAGTCTAATTTTGGCAAAGGAGAATTTCCTACGGTTTCAATAACAATATTGTTGGGATTGTCGGATTCCCAAAAACCGGATTCGACACTAAATCGAACCTCTAAAACGAATGCGGAAGACGAGCCCGGGAAAAAAACATGTATCACCGATCCTAAAGCATACCACGGAATCGAGCATACCTTGTTAGCCCAGATTAAACACCGACGCCGATAAGAGGAAGAGAAAAACGATCCCGTTCGATCCGATGACATCGATTGGCCTTGAAGGGAAGAGGGCGTCGCCTTTAGCCTTAGTTTTTCTTTTGGAGGGAGAGAGGGAGAAGAACGTACGTACAAATGCCAAAAGGTGCGTCGTCCCTCTCTTTCCTCTCTTATATACGTCTCTTCCAAAATAGAAACGTACCCCTTCATCATATCCCTCAATCCATGGGCCCTAATCATGTGGGCCAGGCTTTTAGGCCCAACATGGACGGACGGACCAACTTAGACCCATCACATAAAACCATCATCTCCCACTCGCACATGGTGGGCCGAACAGGATTCTCTTTACCTCTCTTCAACATTCATACTGGTGAATAATCCGTGCGACCAGCATACTTTGAGAGCTCGTTGCTATACATTTGTTAGGAATATATAGCAGCTCATAATGGGCATTACACTCTGAGTAGATTTAGTATGCAGTACTCTAGATCGATCAATCACATTTATATCTATCTTGATCTCTTTTAAACAATGATATATATATATATATATATATATATATATATATATATTGTATTCACAATTATGATTATCCCAAAGACAGTCATAATTGGTTAACTAGTGAATACAAAACTACAATGTGATTCTCCAAATTCGATCTTCCTCTTTCCTTCAAACTCTCAATTTCAGTTCAGCTTGCTTTTCTAGAAATGTCCCATTAGATCGAATCAACTCATGACCATTGGCAACATCCTAAGATAGCAAACACTAAATAGAAATCTTGAGAATAAGTAAGAGTCATGAGGAGACTAAAAATTGAGAAACTCTTTTCCTCAAGAGTCTCACACGGCATAAAAGTTGAGATCAAACTTTTGCTACTCTTATTGGTCGTCTCATACATACGTAGTATAAAATACGTATTATGGTATTTACTCATTTCCCATGGAGCGCATGTCTACACCTTCAATACCGTACAGATGATAGTTCAGACATACCCAATGTCTAACTTGAGTTCACGTATCTACTCATTCACAAAATTCATCAGAACTCACATCTGGCATCATAGACAGATAAAGTAAAATATATGGGTTATTTTACTTTCGGACATAGTAATTATTATGTTCTCATCTTAACACTCAGTCAATGCGACATATGTATTTTAAACTTGAGCTCTCGATTATCATCTAGATAATAAGCTTAAAAACAGTCTCATCTCTATTTATCACACAGTAAATAGAAGCAATTACCCGTGTGAGTGGACCAATCTTATATCTGTTCGACATACTTTCTCAACTTAAAGTAATGCACTGAGCATTAAGATGCATAAAGATCAAACAAAGATTCATAAGCATTAATGATGAAAACACAAATTCATCAAATGTGAACACTTAGGGAAATTACAATATTCAGTACATTAGTCTCTACGCAATCCTAGAGATTTCATATGACCATAAAATATATCTCTAGGTATTAACTTTGTCATAGAATCTGCTACCATTCTATGCGTAATATGTACTGTAATTTCACATCTTTTCGTGCAACTATATCATTGACAAAATTATACTTGGTATCTATGTGTTTGGTCTTGCCATAATATTTTGGATCTTTGGTGTACGCTATAGCTGCTTGGCTATCACAGTTAACCAATAATAGACTTGTAGCTTTCTCAATAACACCTAAATGATCCAAAAAATCTCTTAAGCCAAATACCTTATTATACTGCTGCTGATAATACCACGAACTCAACTTCCATCGTGGACTAGGCTATACACGTTTGTTTCTTATTGCTCCAATATATGACGCCATTATTTAGTAAGAAAACAAATCCAGAGGTAGATTTCCTTTTATTTAAATCTCATCTATAATCAACATCAGAATAGCCTTAGAGTCATAGATCATTTCTTTGATAACTCAGCGTATAATCAGCAGTCCCCTTTAGATATCTCAGTATTCTCTTAACGGCTTTCCAATGTGCTTGACCTGAATTGGATTGGTATCTTCTCACCATTCCAACTGCAAAAACATATGTCAGGTCTTGTACACATCATAGCGTACATCAAGCTTCCAACAGCACTAGCATAAGGAACATGTTTCATTTGTTCCTTCTCTTGTGGAGTCCTTGGACACAGTCTATGACTCAATCTTTCACCTTTTGCAATAGGAGTATCTATGGGTTTACAATCTTGCATACGAAATCGTTCAAGAACCTTATTTATATATGTTTCTTGCAAAAAAGATAACGATCTCTTCGAACGATCTCTTGAAATCTTAACTCCAAGAATGTATGCAGCCTCACCCATATCCTTCATCTCAAAGTTGGAAGACAACCAACTCTTGACAATATTAACAAACTCCATATTACTTCCGGCAATTAGTATATCATCAACATATAATGATATAATCACAAATTGATCTCTAGATCTTTTGATATATACACAATGATCCTCATCTATCATTGTAAAATCATATGCCATTATGGTATTATGAAAACGTATATACTATTGTCTCGATGACTACTTAAGTCCGTATATCGATCTCAAAAGTCGACATACCTTTCCTTCTTGGCATTCCTTTATGAAACCAGCAGGTTGTTCCATATATATTTCTTCCTCTAATTTTCCATTGAGGAAAGCAGTCTTTATATCCATTTGATGTAACTCAAGATCCATACTAGCCACTATTGCCAGAATAATGTGAATCGAGGTAAATCTCACTACAGGAGAAAATGTTTCTTCATAATCAATTCCTTCCTATTGGTTATACGCCTTCGCCACAAGGCAAGCCTTATACCTTTCTATCGAGCCATCAACTTTCGCTTTATTTTGAGAACGAACTTGTTCCCAATAGCTTTGTGTCCTTTTGGAAGATCAACCAGTTCTCAAACATGGTTTGACTTCATTGACTCCATTTCATCTTCCATTGCATGAATCAATTTTTCCTTACTAGGGCAATTTAGAGCCTCATTAATATTTCTTGGCTCATCTTCATCTTGCGGAGCAATCATAAAAGTTTCCTCTTCAATGTCAAAACGTCGACGGGGAATACTTTGGCAACTTGTTCGCCATATGGGAGATTGTATACTTAGCACATCATTCCCCATTATGCTCCCACTATGATTAGATAATGATGATGTCGTCTCATCATGTGGTTGTAATTGAGAATGAGTTGAATTCAATGCATCACTTCTCATATTACTCCCACTTGGACGAACTCTACTAATATCATTATCTTGATCCAAGGTTTCAAATAGGGAGTAATCTTCCCCTATTTCGCCCTTCTTAGGAAATTCATCCTCTAAGAATGTGACATCTCGTGATTCAAATTCATTTATACTCCCACTTTCCTGCTCACCTATGAACACATACAATTTCGAGTGTTCGGAGTATTTTATGAAAATACTCTTCTTTCCCCTAGGACCCAATTTCCCAAACTTGTGAGATGACTCATGAGCATAGGCAGCATAACCCCATGGCTTAAGAAAACTTAAGTCTGGTTTTCTACCTATCCATAACTCATATGAAGTGGAAGTAACTGATTTGGAAGGCACCTAGTTAAGTATATAGGCAGCAGTTAACAACGCATCACTCCAAAAAAGTGATAGGTAGTTAGCATGCGCCATCATGGACCTAACCATTTCCAGTG
This sequence comes from Eucalyptus brandiana, assembly GCA_014182725.1. Classification (NCBI taxonomy): domain Eukaryota; kingdom Viridiplantae; phylum Streptophyta; class Magnoliopsida; order Myrtales; family Myrtaceae; genus Eucalyptus; species Eucalyptus brandiana. The sequence continues at coordinate 9,410,100 of CM024669.1, forward strand.
GGGTTCTGTTTCTTCTTTCCACAACACCATTTTGTTGAGGAGTATATGAAATAGACAACTGTCTTTCTATTCCGTTTTCATCACATAATTTCTGAACTCATTAGATAAATATTCTCGACCTCGATCGGATTTAATACTTTTATTTTCTTGTCTAATTAATTTTCTACCAAGTTTATAAATCTTTTGAAACAACTTATTGCTTCAGATTTATGAAAAATCAAATAGACATATCCGAATCGAGTATAATCATCTATAAAAGTGATGAAATAAACAGCCCCATGCCTTCCTCTCACATTCATTGGACCATAGACGTCAGAATGCATTAAATGCAGAGGAAATTCAGCTCTTTTACCTTTTCTAAATGGTTTCCTTGTCGTTTTCCCTACTAGGCAATGCTCACATATGGACAAATCAACTTTTTCAATGTTGCCCAATAAGCCCTCTTTGGCTAGTTTATTCATGCGTTGTCGGCCAATATGACCAAGTCTAACATGCCACACACTCACATCATTATCATATGAAGTAGGAGACATGAGAAGGGAATAACAAACATTTGCATTAATATAGTCGAGATCTAATACAATGAAACCATCCAGAAAATAACCACAACCATAATAGTTTGTATCCAAATACAAATCTACACATCTATTATGGAAGTTCATATTAAAAACCAAGCTTAACCAACACCAAAAGAGACACTAAATTTTGACGAATCTCCGGAGCATATAGAACATCATGTAGAAACAAGGTGCGTCCACCACGCATGTTCAATTGACAGGTGACAATCCCTTTAACTTCAGCTCTGGAGTTATTTCCTACATAGATCTACTTAGTTCCAGTTGGTATCGTCGGAATTCCACGAAGGATTCTCTATCCTTCGTTATATGGTCTGTCCCTCCTGAATCTACAGTCCATAAATGATTGGATTCAGCCAATAATATAGAACTTGACACATAAGCAAAGTTATCAAATGTACAAGAGGTGTTTACCTTTTTCGGCTCACAACAGTTGCGAGCATAGTGACATTTCTTGTCACAATTGTAACACCTCACCCTTGACATTTTCTTCACTTGAAGACGTTTTCCTCTCTTGTGTTGGTGAACTCTTGATTTCTTGCAATAAGGACTTGATCCTTTGCATACCCACATATTGAACGAATCAATACGCTTGCGCTTAGAGCTCAAAGCCCTTTCTGAGCTAGAACCAGCATTGCAAATGTCCATTTTCGGCTCAAATGTTGTTAGGCGGTCTTCTACTAGCTCAAGGTGGCGCACGGCATCCTCAAGATCTTCCATAATATGGTCAAGAGCTTCTAGTGCTTCTTTCTTTTCCAGCACATATTGAATCTTCATATTCAATATTTCACAATTGTTGCCGTTCATATCAGCAATTATATTCTTAGTTGCTGAAACCATCGATCTGAACACATCAGACATATATGCACGAATAATTAATGTCTATCATTTATGCATCCATTTTGCACAAACCCATCATATCAATGAACTATTTCAAGTAAAGTTTTAGAATCAAAAGGTCACTATGTTTCCAATCATCCTCTAAAAATTCTAACTCAAAATTATTATTAATATAATTGTCTTATACAAAATAAATTCTATGAAGTTACAAAAACTTCTATGCACTACCCACATCAGTCAACAATAATAGAAAGCAAATAATATTTGACATCCAATAAAATAACAATGCTTTCACATAATACAACTATCCATTATACTAAGCAATATATACAAAGAAAAATATCAACATAGAAAGATATATTCACACTCAAAAACATCTCAAACTAATCTAAGAAATAAATAGGGAATGTCCCTTCTAATCTATGAGTCAAAATATCTAAGAAATTTGAAGGCACATTTGCCAACCATGGAAAAACTTTTGGAGAGCTTTCATGTCGCATCCAAGGCGCATTCACTCTGTGCCATGTGGCGCTCAATCTAAGGGTTGAAGTTTTGGTTAACTCAATCCTATAATACTCTCTTACAAAAGTTACCACTAGTCTCCTATAACCCGGGACCACGTTGACCTCCCATAGCCGATCTAACACTGCTTGCCATTCAGGTGGAAGAGTGTTCATCAAAGCCGGCACCTTCTCAAAATCCGGCATAAGATAACCATTCCAGATGATTTCTTGTATCATCTGATTGACCTTGACCATATGTGATACTAAATCACCGTCATGCCACTGATAAATAGCTAACTCTGTTATCAGCCTTTTAAGTCGTGCAATTCCCTTGTCCGTTCTCGGGATTGTAGGTATCCGTGCATAACGCATCATAGTTCCTGCAATAAATACAGAACTAAAAATGGATTACTTATAATCCATAATGTACATAAGGGAAAATACATAATTTTCCATTATTCATGCAACAAATGCAGAATAAACAATGGATTACATATAATCCACATAGACATAATTGAAAAAGAAACAGATCTTTTTTTTTTTTTGTCAACGGTCAACGGTCGTCGGTCAACGGTCAACAATCAACGATCAACGGGCAGCGGGTCGAGCCGGTTGGACTGGACGAGCCGGTCGGACCAGTCGTACTGGTTGGGCTGGTCGGGCCAGGTCGGATGAACCAACCCAGCACGTGCCTCGCACGCAAGGGCGATCGATCGGATCTCGGGTCGGGTCGCGTCTCGGGTCGGGTCGGTTCGCCGGTCGGGTCGGGTTGCCAGCCGATGACCGACCGGCCAACTGTCGCCGGTGATGACGTCATCGATGACGTCATTCCAGCGGTTACCGACCGTTGAGTGATGTCATGGTGATGTCAGCACGCATCGGTTTGCCGACCAACGCGTGCCGGTTCGCCGGCCGGCGCCGTCGCGCACGTGCCAGTTCGCCGACCGGCGCGTGTGGCGCACACGTTGGCTGGGCCAGCACTTCAGGCGCGTGGCGCCCACGCGCAGCGACTTCTGGCCGCGCGTGTGGGCGCGTCCGGCGTCTCCCGACGGGGTTCGACCTATCGACGGACTCGTCTCGACGAGCTCTTTCATCCTATGCTATCAGAAATCGATTTCGACTTACAGAAACTCAAAAAAAATGGGTGAACAGTACTCGGGTGTCGGGTTTTTCCTCCCCGATCCGTGTCGGCCGATTATTTTCGTGAAAAATCAATCAAAAATCATTCATAAACATGAAAGGGGTTGGGAAAACATGAACTAGGGCTCTGATACCAATGTTGGGATTGTCGGATTCCCAAAAACCGGATTCGACACTAAATCGAACCCCTAAAACGAATGTGGAAGACGAGCCCGGGAAAAAACATGTATCACCGATCCTAAAGCACACCACGAAATCGAGCGTACCTTGTTAGCCACAGATTAAACACCGATGTCGATAAGAGGAAGAGAAAAACGATCCCGTTCGATCCGATGACGTCGATTGGCCTTGAAGGGAAGACGGCGTCGCCTTTAGCCTTAGTTTTTCTTTTGGAGGGAGAGAGGGAGAGGAACATCTACAAATGCCAAAAGGTGCGTCCTCCCTCTCTTTCCTCCCTTATATACGTCTCCTCCAAAATAGAAACGTACCCCTTCATCATATCCCTCCATCCATGGGCCATAATCTTGTGGGTCGGGCTTTTAGGCCCAACATGGGCGGACGGACCAACTTAGGCCCATCACATAAAACCATCAAATATTAAAGACGAGAACGTAAACAATCTATAGTAATACTAACGTAAAAGCAAGTAAGATTTTTTCAAACTCATTCGTCGTCATGGTTTTTTAATTTATTATAATTTTTTTAATTGTTTTCTTCTCGTTATCGGTCCCTTTGCACCAACTTCATGTACGGCCAGTAGACGCACGACCACGGCTTTCCCGAGTAACACAGAGCATGGATGGAAAAATAGGAACGCAACAGAGAGATTCACACAACCACCACTACAAATCGACACCAAGCAATTTTATATCTCCGGTGTCCACCAGAAATCGCCAAACGAACATGCGAAACGCAGAACAAATGAAACGTAGGTTACACAACCCTATCTCAGCGACATTTCATCGAACAGTTTACGTGCATCGACTGAGGATTTAAAGGAGGCATCGCTGAACTCGGATTTGAGACCAAAATCGTACAAAATCAGTTTAGGACATTTTCAATCAACGAATGGGCTGATGGATTGAGGCCATGGATTTGAATGGGCTTTATGGACTGGACTGGACTGGATAGGGTCAAGGCCTTATTATTTTATTCTCCCCCTCCTCCTCCTTTGTGTCTTCTTCTTCTTTTGTTATTTGTTAATTTGTTTATTTAATTTTTGATCTTTTTATTTATCTATTTTCAAAAATGCAATACTTGATTTTTTGGAGAAAATTCATGTGTCAATAGAGGCAAATACAAAGGATAAAGCTAACTGTAATCCACACATGAGATTCTCGATCATTCACTCCAATTCATACTAAGCTGTTATGTCTTTTGTTTATTTATTTATCAAGACATGCATTAAATTACTTTGTAGGTTTTGGAATGGTGACTTAGGGAATATGAGTAGTTGGAGTGGAATTTGAGATCATTTTTATTGCCAGCATATAAAAAGTGGTTCTTTTTAAAATATTATAGTTGAGTGAATGTTATTTGTAGGCATTGGCATGAAAAGAGAGGGGCTTTGCTTATGACCAAGAGCTTCGGTTTTGGTGTTTATGATTTGACCGTCACTTTTAAATTTGACAATGCTATTGTTCATCTTTAAATAATGCTAATTACGAGTATTCCTTCTCTCTCTCTCTCTCTCTCTTTTTTTTTTTGTAAACTTCACAAGATTGATGGGTACCAGATATTCTACTTGAAAAATAAAGGGAAGTGGGCGAGCAAGGCCGAATTATGTGTGTAACATCCTTAATCATTCTCCTATTGTGGTATTTTAAATTTCTGATTTTTATATTTCTGATTTTTTTTCTCTAACTTTAATTGTGTGATCAGGAAAAGATGTCGGACATTCACACGGAGACGGTTTCGGTTTTCTTGGATCTTTATAATAAAGCCAGACCCACCAGAAAATATTGCGTGGGTGAGAGTCGCCAAATCAGCAACAGAACGCTCCACTAAAATCTCGCCACGTGTATAGCAGGGTCCCACCAAAAAGATATTTTGAAATTCCCTCTCTCTCCTCTCCCTCGCTCTCTTCCCTCTCAACCCCAGGCTTCTCTCTATTCCTCGGACGAACTGCGCCGCCGCCTCCACCTCCGCCGTCGCGTTCCGGAAGCTCCACCGGCGGCTCCGGTTCGTCGTCTGCGTCCGACGAGCCCAGGTTAGGGTTTTTCCCTCTTTCGCGATTATATCCTCGAGTGTTACTTTTGTGGGGAACCGGTGGAATTGGTGGCTCTTTGGAAGAAATTCGTTTCTGGGAGATTCTCTCTTTCCTGGCCGGACGTTAAGGTCATAGAAGATGCATCGACTTGATAAATTCGTTATTCCTGGTTTGGTGGATTTTTTGTTTTTCTGTCAGCTTTCTGGTACTCCCAAATTTCCATAGTTTTACTTGTATTGCATGTGAGTATGAGTCTTTGAGTTATTTCTGCTGTAAGAGTATGCTTTTTCATCCCACTTGCTTCAGCGCATTCCCCTTTGAGATATATAACGTAACGTCGATGCGTTTGAATCGATCATGGAAATTCAAAACAGAGAATTGACAGAGGAGGATGCTGGCTTTATTGGAGTCAAATTCAGAGTCTGCTGCACGTGCATCTGAAATGGGAACCTTTTAATGAGTTTAAAAGGGACCTGAAGTCAGTGTAGACAACTAAATGCCCAATGTTGAATCTTGCTAAACAGATACTGGTAGCATAAGCTCAATTACATAACTGTTGAGTACCTAGGATTTGAATCTTGAAGTTACCCAAGTAACAATCCCATTCCGAGAAAAAAGAAAGTATTGCTTGGTGTGCATTACATTTTTAATTCAAAAATTTCTTATATATAGGAATTTTGTCCGTGCTGAGTATGGGTTGTAATCAACCATGGGCATTTTTTCCCTCTATGAAGATTGTTACCAATTTCTGCTATTCAAGCGGGCATATTAAACCTCTGGATTGGAATTGGGTCTGCGAAATAGAAATTCTTGCTCGAATTAGCAGGGCCCTTAGCAACTTTTTAACCCTCTAGATTGAATTTGGGTCTGAGAAATAGAAGTAGTTGCTTGTTTTAGCGGGGACTTTAACATTTACTCAGTTGACCTACTCAATGGACCACGTAATTGCTGGGGCCTTAGCAACTTTTTAACCCTCTAGACTGAAATTCTTACTCACCTAGCATGTCTCAGAGTTTGTATACTTGACGCATATGGTATGAAGCTGTCTGGGTGAGATGCATTTTGACTAAGAGAAGTTCTAGAGATATTGTGTGGGTTCTACTTTGTGGTAACTTTTTGTTGAATGGCAAGTTGGATAGACTGCTATAAACATGAGTCAAAAATCGAAAACTCAATCGTGAGATGAAGTCCTCATAGAATCAGTGAGGCGTATGCTAAAATGATCTCACAAACTGTTAAACATCAATCATTCGCTACTGCATCCTTCGGCTGTAAATGGGCTGTTTCCACCTTAGTCGGTGTGCAGTCGGTATGTGTTCGACTTGATCATTGTAAATTTTGTGTAATTCATATGAAAGGATTTCGAGTCTGCTCTTTAAAAATAAAAAATAAAAAATCTCAGAGCTTATCTTTGATTAAATCCTGAATGGAAAGGATTCAGCAAGTGGTGGAGCTGTATTCAATTCATAGGTTATTGCTTCTAATGGAAATTCTGTCTGTGTCACTTTCAGTACATTGCTTAGTAGCTTTTAGAGTATTTAGTAAGACTATTTCTAGAGAGATTGCGATGGTGTTTGTATTTTCATTTTAACAATCTGATTCTGAGAAAAACGATGTATTGCTTGGTGAGCATTGTTTTTTAAGTTGAAGGATTTCTTATTCGTACTTGTATTTTCGTTGTATTTTCATCTTAATGATCTGATTATGATAATAAAAAGAAAAGTGTTATCTTGCAGCTACGATGTCTTCATCCAGAGTGGATGAGAGTACTTGCGATGTTCCTTATTCTATTACGAAGGTTATGTCCTTGAAGATGACATGAAAAATATTAAGTATTTGCTTGGGCATTTGAAAGATGAACTCAAGAGCAGGTGCAGAGATTGAGTCATGAGGTGCGCCATTTAAATTTCTCACTAGTTATTCTTCTTGCTTGTCTGTTTTTGTTATTTTAATAGGACTCATTGTTCAGAAAAAGTAGAGGGTTGGAACTTATAATTTTGCTAGGCTTGAATCAAACATAAAGTTGTGCTGGCTTTAGTGGACACAATCGCATTATCTAAGTGCATAACTTTTCTCATCTCAACTCCATTCTAATTTAATGGCGAAGTGCAGGTAATTTGTTAAACTAGCTGACTAAAGGAAGCTCGTCATTGCGGGAAGAGCAGGTGCTGCAAACCGAGAGTAAATGCCCGGAGAGGGTTATGGCATAGGAAACAATCTGTCCTCCAGAAGTCCTACGACCAAGCATGGGATGCGCATTATAAAGAGCGAGACTATGTCACATATAGTCACCAAAATATTCACTCTGAATTCTCTAATATGTATCCTTACCGCGCCATCAGGAGAAAATCAGGATATTTAACTGAGTATGGTTTCATGATGATTTCTCCATCAGCTGTGTCGGGGTCGATATGTTTGATTTGCAGGTCTCCACAGCGCATCTATCAATGACCATTTCCTCCAGCATGAACTTCTCCAAGTGAGAACGTGATATCTAGCTCACACTGCATTTAATCAGGAGGAGAAAAATACACAAATTTCACTGCTTCGAAGTCGTTTTAGAAGGAACTGAAGGGCCGAGGATATTGCTTTTTGACTCCCCACATTACCGAAATGACGATCCATGGTTTCAACTAGTAAATGTAAGAATTCCAAGACCAGAATTGCGGCCACCTTTAATAAACAAGAACCAGAGCGAAAGTATCAAATTGACGAATAGAGTACGCTTGCGTTACCGTGCGACAAATAACGAGTGTCAAAACTCAACCTTATACATCTCTGTTTGATAAAATCTTTCTAAAGCGAGCTTGAAATCTCTCGAAGTATAATGTGGCTGATGCCCTCTTCTATCGACTCATGCATCTAAATGCTTGTGTAGAATTTCGGGAAGTAATTGATGAGGATTCCTCCTAGCCAAGAATTGTGCATTGCTTTGGCCAATTGGCATGTGTTCCTCCCATCCAAGAATTATGAGGGTTCCTCCCAACTATTTATGCTGTGACCATATATTATCTATACTCTCGGAATTGTTCAATTCATTCATTCTAGGATGTTGAAAAGACTTTGGTGACATCTATACAAAGGAATAGCAAATATATCTATAAAAGATACATTTTAGTAAACAAGATACCTAAATAAATATTTTCCCAAATGATGCCGAATACTTCAAGGGAGGGAGGGAACTCATTTTCTGGCAAGCTACCTTATTCTACTCTGCATTTTATTCAGTATTTTTTAATTAAAAAATATCGTTATTCTGATTATTAATGCATTCAACATCCAACATAAGTACAAGCAAATTCATAATAAGGTACGCTCTCAATCTAATTGTGACATAATCCTAAGACAATAACACGAAAGTAAGATACAATATTAATATGCTTCCTTCTATCATTCACATATTTAAACAAAGAAAAGAGAAAATGATAAATTCTTTATTGCATACATAGAGGAAACAATTTTCAACACGACACGACAAGATAACATGACTCAAACATGGTACGGGAATTTTAAAAGTTAAAATTTCATCTCAAAGATGCTATTTGGGTGGTTGTGTCGCATTTCAATGTAAAGTGACCCTTAATCCATTTTAATTGAATGGGTTGTGCGTGTCATGCTCCGGCTGAGCTTTTGCGACCTGGTTAGGAGAGGGTTTGTGTTTGGCTTAACCTAGTTTTAGTGTACCCTAAGGTTGACATGACACAAACATAACTTATGCATACGAATTGTCACCCTTATGCATATATATACTTATGTAAATATTGTATAGGGCATACGGTATAAGATACAGGATGGGTATGTGATAGAAAAGACCTCAAACTTTAGAATTTAGTATGTACTCACGGTTTTGAAATTTTGGAACCTGGATCCTCCTCCAACCATTAATAACTATCCACCAAGCCGGTTATGCATATTCGTAGATTTTCTTTGATACCTCTAGATATGAGAAGTTAATTAGTTACTTGCAGTTATCCATATAAATGGTGTTTTAGATACCGATAAGTGGAATTTTGGTTACATAACTTGCGTAACCAGCTATTTATAATTTTTCAGGTAAATCAAATTGATGTGTCACTATAAAAAATAAAACATTACACATGTCCGCGGATGTCAAATTGATAGTGTAATTGGCTTGGATGGATTATATGTTCCCCCGATTGACTGCACATTGTTTTTGAGCCCCTACTTTGTATGCGTTGGAGATATAATACTTCGTTCAGATATTCTCTCATCGTTGTCATCCTCCTATCCATCCACGCTACATTCTAATCTATAAGGCTCTATCCCGGAGAATTTTGGACAAATTGATGCATGTTGTGAATGTTTATGATGCGACGACACAAAATAAATTTTGAGGAGTAAATTAGTTGAAGAGACTAATTAGTGGAAATTTGTAATTCTTCTTCTCTTCCTTATACGTAAATAAGCTTTATGTTATAATACAAAACGTGAGAGAGTAGGGATTTTTCTTTTTTCCCGTCTAGGTGCTGTTTGAGAATTTCTTGCTTCAAATAATGCTTAACGTGTAAACGTTGAAAATATTGCTCACTCCATAATGATTCGGTCAAAATAATAAAAACTATAGGTGAAAGCTATGTACTTTTCCTTTAATTCCCTGACTTTCGCTAGTCCCCATCATACATCAATACAATTTCTATCATGCTGTCATGAGTATCGGACACTCTTCAACTCGTCAAATAACAATTGGCATGAGATGAATATAAAAATATTAATAAATTTGGAATGGGACAATCAACTAGTCCTAAATGAAAATTATCTTGCATGCACAATAAACAATAGCAAGAGTGATCAGACAAACAAAAAAAACATCATACCCACACGACAGCAACCAAAAATGAACAAACAAGACAAGAACCGGGACAATTCGCTTTCCTACTAAATTAGTGAACCTTTTGGTTACATTTTTTTTTTTTTTTCACTGAATAACTCTTATAATCAAGTTAACCTGATTGCCGATGATGGTGACTTAATGTTATGGGCCAATATTCCACAGATGGGAGGTCACGAGATTGAAGCCATTTGTGGTGGTCGTGCGTGTATCTTGTTACGTGTGATTGGCTATAAACCTTTGGCACCTTTTTGAGTTCAATAGTGATGGGCTCACCTACTTCCAGACAATGGGTCTCGAGTGGTGCAGAATGATGACCTTCTTGATCCTTGAAGTAAGCAACGGGGATTGATCCTCCCTCCCCTTTCCCCCCCTGCACGGGAAAACTAATATCTGAGATTGCTGCAAATGTCGTCAAGAGATGGATTGAGCACTTGAATGGAAGAATGATGAACTTAATTCTTTGACCAGAGTTTGTAAATGGTTTTTGATCTGCAAGGTTCATTTAGATTTTGGCCGTTGATTTCGCATATTCACAACCTTGGGTTTTCGATCCATTCTTCCATCTGTACAGTAGCTTTTATTGGAAGATAAGAAGCTTGTTATTTTGAAAATTAACCTGAACATGTTAAAAGGATATTATCTAACCAATTCAGGTATTTATACGGAATTTCATTATAGATTTTTTTTTTTTGGCTAGGTAAGGTCTACATTATATTTATTAAAAGCAATTCTGTACTTAGAGTTGAAAGTATAAATTTTTTGTCATGACGAAAGCATTTTCACAATTAATTCTCTTAAACAATACTAAAGGACAAAAATGGGGTTCGCACAGCTAATTTCTCGCAAAACAATAACTTGGTTGCCTCTGTAGTATGCAAATTGGAATGGGGAATCCGTTTTCAACATCAACAACTCCGCCTAAAAGCCGGTGAATTAACGTAAAAACTTGAAGATAAAAAGATTTACGGGTATGGAACTAGAACCTTTATAGGGCAGACTGCAAGTGGAAAATTTTCTTTTCAGAAGCATAACCGGATTATTTCGTGCGTCTACATAACGAGTATGTCTTGAATCTCAACTGTCAATGCCGCATGGGAAAAGCATGTTTCCACGGCGGTCTTGCAAAGTTCCATGAGAAAATCTTTGCCTTAACCATTCATAAGGAAGGATAGAAAAAGTTGATATAGCTAGTACGAGTACCTAGAGGGGGGTGAATAGGTATAAAAGATTTTTCTTGATAATTACACAATACTTAGACGGTTTGAATGATTTGCAGCAATTAAAAAATCAATCGAAAGACTGAGTAAAGGAAAGAGAGAATTGAACACGCGGTTTATAGTGGTTCGGCTTGATTCAAGCCTACGTCCACTCTTCGCACGCGACCGACAGCCTATTGGCTGGATTCCACTATGAACAAAGAGATGTTACAACGATGATCTTCCTTGACTTCTCGGTGTAGATGATCTACCACACTCGCTCAAGGTATCTCTAAGAACGAACACTCTCTGTGTATACAATTTCGCTCAAACAGTATCGACTAATAATCAAGGTTCTTCAGACTCTGGAATTCTTCTATCGATCACGCTCTTCAAAACAACTAGAACGTCTTCCTTTTATACTACTTTATGCCATCATAGCCGTTGGCACTTACCAAAGGAATTCCTCCAATCTACCCGTTGGACGGAATCAATCACGAAGATCATTCGAGCTATTTAAGGAACTTGGCGATAGCCCATCAATCCTGTTCGCCCAAACAATCAGGATCTTGGTTTTCAAGAATAGAACATTCCAAGAATAATTCGTCGACCATCGGATCTTCAATCGACCTTAGATAAGAATTAAAGAATCCGAAATGATTATCCAACCAAGGGATCTTCTCCAGAGGATAGGATCAAATCCTCAACCGTAAACCTCGGCTCTGGATTTCCTTCGCCACTGGATTTAGAAAGACTGTCAGTGAGAATAGTCTTGAGTCTTGAGTCTTGGGTCTTGAGTCTTGATTCTTGAGTCTTGATTCTTTGAGATCATAAAGTCTTCAGACTGAGGGTCTCCGAATATCCAGACTTGGACTGATAGAAACGTTTTGTCAGCTTCAAAATATTCTGGAAAGATTTCTCCAACAATCTCCCCCTTTTTGATGGTGACAAAACTTCCTTGTAGATTTGAACAACTTTGACCTGCAAAAACATTTCTCAAGCAATATGGCTAACTCATAAAGATTACTAAAGCAACCAGACTCTGCATCCACAGAAAATTGGTTAGTCTTTCATGAGTAATACCATAAAACAACACTTGATATGAATGCACCTAGTCAAGCATTTAAATCCACAGCTAATTCAGTCAAGTTAACACACCCAAGTTCACTCAAGTCAAACTCAAAAACATAACCAAAAAAAATAACCACAAATTCAAAGTTTAAGAGATGTTGAAAGTTGTTGGTTCAAATTGGTTCTCCCCCTTTTTGTCATCATGAAAAAGGTGAGAAAGGAATCAGGTCTGCTTGGGAATGCGAACAATTTGGAAATCTCCCATAGATCGGACTAAGCCTTCTAGCCTCTTCAAGTCTTCCCTTAGTTGTGCTACCTCCTCTCCTTTTGCATTGGCTTGAAGTCGTAGAGCGAGGTCTTTCATTTTGTCCTCCGGGGTAACCGAAGACGCTTGGCCAGCATTCTTGATGGTTTGAATCTCACGTCTAGAGCATATATCTCGTCCCCGCATTTCCATAAGGATATCAAGAATACGACGAAAATCTGCTTTGAGTTGTCCGTCTCGTGTACTTGCATGAGCTTTCTCGAGATGGAGTAAATGCAGACGATGGAGTTTCTGTATAATCTTGTAGATTTGGAGTCGACGTATCGAGTCCTTCTTCAGGCAATTGAGAAACCTGAACTTCTTCTGGGTCTGCTGGAGATTGTCTTGGACCTTCACTATCGGCAGCATGAGGTGTGGACCGCTCTTGCTCGCCAACTCCCCTTGTCTCTAGGACATCGAAAGGGGAAGAGTGATGATCATGCTCTTCTGTATCATGATTTCCCTTTTCTCATTCATTTGCAGACTTTTCTTTTTCTCCTTCTCTTTCTTCTTTAGCTTCTTTCTCCTTCTCTCTCTCGCTCTTCTTCTTTCTCGATCTTGGCTTGCTCCTCTTCTTCTCTCTCGTTTCTTCCGAAGTTACGTCGGTTGAGGCACGTAACGTCCGGTTCTTGTTAAAGCAATGATAGTGGGATCTTCATCCTCTTCATCTTCATCCTCTAAGATGAGAGTCCTTTTCTTCTTTTTCGATGGGGCTCCAATGACCTCTTTTCCTTTTCTCTTTGAAGCAGACGGAACTGGAGACTTCACTCTGAATTTCTCCATTGCCTTGGAAAGTTCTTGTAGACGCATCTTCGTTAACATCTTCAAACCTACCACCATCTTATCGCACGGTCGAACACAAAGTGTATGAGGCGGTTCAATATTCATGTGTCTAAAGATCTTGGTCACTGGACCAGGATAAGGCAATTGTCCCTTGTCTTTTGACATTGCTCGTACATATGGAAGAGAATAGTGTGCGGGAGAGAGAACTTCCGTCCTGAGTTAATCGCGTACATCAACTTTGCTTCAGAATAAGACACGGAAGTCTTTGACGTAGACTTCGGTCTGAGACAGTTGATTACAATCTTATGAAGCACAATGTTGATGGCATTCATCTTGGAATAGGTAACTCTCTTCTCTGTGTCCCTATCTTTGACAAGATCCGAGTAGTACGAGCAGTGAGACTTTGATTGGTAGATAACGCCCTCGTTCAACTTCAACTATGTCGCCAACATATTCACATCTACCACGTAGACTTTGTCTCGTACATCGAATGAAATTCTATTCGCATCCAAAAGCTGAGATTTGAATAGAAATAAGCGGTCAAATGTGCGTACCCGTCCGTAGTGTCAGAGCAAAATTTCTCAAGTTGAAGCAAATTCAACTTCTCTCTCAAGTTCATGTTGATGGCGTCCAGGAAGTCAAAATCGACACTTCTAGGGTTTATTACCCCTCTTTTCAACAGTCTGAAATACACATTCTCTTGATCCTTGGATTTGAACAAATCCATCCGATTTCCTTTCACCTTCGCTGCCACTCCCATTCTCGGTTGAAATTCAAGGAACATTCTGTCATCATCGTTCCCTTCAATCAAATTTTGTCCAGGTACACGAGGATCACTTGGTATATTCGCAAGGGCATCCTCTGCTTTTCCTTTCGGAGCAATTCCTAATTCCTCCATTCTTCGCAGAAAAATATACTCATTCCCATAGTTCTTGTCCTTAAGGAAATCGTCTATGTAGTTCAATGGTGTACCGGTGCTTTTCCACGCAAGATAAAGCTTATACATAAAGGAGGGTTTTTGGACTCTTACTGGGTCGGCATCCTCGATTATCTCTTCTTCAAGATGTTGACTTTCACCATGTGGGGTAGGAGGCGTTGAATGACGTGGATGAGAGCGAATCGGACTTTGTCGCTGACTTAATAAGTCTTCTTCCTCGGTGAGATCGAAGTGTGTCGGTCCCTTCTCCATTCTTTGTGGTCCCCTGCTTGCTATTCTTGATGATTTCCTCGAAGAAGACGTTCTTCTTTGTCGATTAAGAGATTCCTTCGCTTGCTTTCCCAAGGAAAAATGACCACTTTCTCGACGATAAACAAGAAGTAGAAACAGGTTCGGGAGGAGAGTGCCTTTTAGGGTTTTGAAGATTGGGTAAAGAAAAAATTGTATATATATAACTCAGTTTTGAAAAGGGAAGTTCAATCGGCACAAGGAAAATGTACGAACACTTCCTTTTTTTTAAAAAACAATAACTGCCAAAATTAATCCTTTTGAAAAGACAAGTTTTCGATTTTCACACGGATTATAACTGAACTAAAAATCGTACATTTTTGAGTCCGAATAAAATAGCAACTTACAGTCTATAGCCATGAATGTCTGAGTCTGAGGATTTAGAGTTTGAGAGATTAGAGTCTAAGGATTGGTGAGTCTCTAGACTTTAACTTCTTCAAGCTTCAAAATGTTGAGTCTTGAACGGATAGCGTCGAATTGATTTTTCTCCAAAGGCTTTGTGAAAATATCCGCTAGTTGACTCTTTGAATCAACAAATTGAATCGAGATTTCTCCATTTTGAATATGATCTCTAATGAAGTGATGTCGAATCTCAATATGCTTTGCTCTTGAATGAAGGATTGGATTTTTGGTGAGATTAATCGCGCTGGTGTTGTCACATCGATTTCGTGCATGAGTCTTCAATGCCAAAGTCTTGTAGCGTTGTTTTATCCATAGAATTTGTGAACAGCAGCTTCCAAGAGCTACATACTCTGCTTCTGTCGTTGAGAGAGCCACGGTACTTTGTTTTCTTGAAAACCAAGATACTGTTCTATTTCCAAGCAATTGACAAGTTCCAGAAGTGCTCTTTCTATCGACTCGCAACCGGCCGATCTCGCGCGTCCGAGTATCCTAGAAGATTAAAGTCTCCCCTCTTTGGATACCAAAGACCGATGCTTGAAGATGAGGCAATGTATTTGATAATACGTTTCATGGCACTGAGATGAGATTCTCTAGGATCTGATTGAAACCTAGCACAGATGCAAACACTCAACAAAATGTCAGGTCTAGAAGCAGTAAGATAAAGAAGAGAACCGATCATGCTCCTGTATAGTTTTTGATCTACTTTTTTCCCTTCTTCATCCTTGTCTATCTTCAAAGAACATGACATTGGTATGTCGGTCTTTTTGCATTTTTCCAATCCAAACCTTTTGACAAGATCATTTGCATACTTTTCTTGATGAATGAAAGTTCCTTCCTTCATTTGTTTCACTTGAAGTCCAAGAAAGAATGTTAACTCTCCCATCATACTCATTTCAAACTCATCCCGCATAGACTTAGAAAATTTCTTGCATAGACTTTCATTAGGAGATCCAAAAATAATATCGTCCACATATATTTGAACAAGTAAAAAGCTTTTGTTTTCCTTTTTGATAAATAAAGTAGTATCTACTTTACCTTTGGCAAAGCCATTCTCGTATAAGGAACTTACTTAGTCTCGTACCAAGCTCGATGTGCTTGTTTTAAACCATACAAGGCCCTTTTCGGCCCCAAGACCGAATCGGCTTCTTTGGGTCTTCAAATCCAGGTGGTTGTTCCACATAAACTTCCTCATGGATGAATCCATTTAGGAACGCACTTTTGACGTCCATTTGGAATAACCTGAAATTTTTATAACAAGCAAACGCAAGTAATAGTCGAATAGCTTCTAACCTTGCTACTGGTGCGTAGGTCTCGTCATAGTCTATTCCTTCTTCTTGCGTATATCCTTTGGCCACGAGTCTTGCTTTGTTCCGTACGACTTTTCCATCCTCATTCATCTTGTTCCTGAATACCCATTTGGTTCCAATAACGAGTTTTACCTTTTGGTTTAGATGTCAATTCCGGACATCATTGATGTTGAACTGTCTGAGTTCTTCTTGCATAGCTTCGATCCAGCTTTCATCAGATAAAGCTTCTTCTATGCTTTTTGGTTCAATTTCAGAGATTAGAGCCACAACACTAGATTCTTCACGTCTTCTTGATCTCGGTGCGGATTCCTTCATTGATTTCGCCGATAATGAGATCTTTCGGATGACCTGGATTTATGCTTCCAGATTACGGTTGATTTGCCCGGTTGATGATCTCTTTCTTTATTTGAATCTTCATGAGCATCTTGATGTTGGACTTCCGAGACCGAGATGCTTCTTGAGTTGTAAGCCTAGAAAGGTTCTGGAGCCGGTTCAGACTCCTCATATTGAGTCTGACTGGATTCAACTTGCGTTGAGTCTTGGAATTTTACATTCATTGATTCTTCCACCGACTGGCTTTTCTTGTTTTAGACTCGGTAGGCCTTGCTTGTTGTAGAATATCCAAGGAAGATGCATTCATCTGATCTTTCTTCAAACTTACCAACTCGATCATTTGCATTTTTCAAAATAAAGCATTTGCAACCGAACACATGAAAGTATGAAACTATAGGCTTCTTACCTTTGAACAATTCATAGGGGTTTTCTCTAAAATAGGTCTTAGGAAGACTCTATTGATGATATAGCATCTTTGTTGAAATGACTTCAGCCCAAAATCGAGAAGAAATTTTACTTTCAATTAAAAGTGTTCTAGCCATTTCTTGAAGAGATCTATTCTTTCTTTCCACAACTCCGTTTTGCTCTGGAGTATATGGAGAGGAAAACACATGATTAAAACCAGATTTATCACAAAACTTTGTAAAATCTTGATTTTCAAATTCACTTCAATGATCCTGTTCTTATACTTGAAATAGCACATCATTTTTCATTTTGAACCTTTTTAGCAAACTTCTCAAAGTACGAAAAGGTTTCGACTTACTTGCAAGAAAATATACCTGTGTAAAGCGAGAGTAATCGTCCACAATTACTAGACAATATTTCTTACCTCCAATGCTCTGGGTTCTTGTTGGTCCGAAGAGTCCATATGCAGCAACTGTAGTACATGATTAGTAGAGACATGATTTATAGGCTTAAATGAATTTCTTACCTACTTTCCCAGAATACATGGTGTGCATGAATCGACTTTTGATATGGCAATTTTGGTAGACCTTGAACAAGCTTCTTTGATGAGATTTTGGCTAATTGCTTCATGTTGACATGGCCAAGCTTTCTGTGCCATAAGACCGCTTCATCTTGAATTGAGATTAGACATTGTGTTTCATTTGGTCTTACATCAAGGAGGTAGATATTTCCATGCCTTCGACCCATGAAAGACTGAGTCGAGTCTTTACTTATTCTAGAACATATGCCTTCTTGAAAGGAGATCTTGAAACCAGTGTCACACAATTGGCTAATGCTGAGAAGATTGTAGTTGAGTCCTTCCACTAAAGAGACATTGCTAATTGTGAGATTTCCAATTTTCACAGTTCCAAATCCCACAATGCTTCCTTTGCTATTTCCACCAAATGAGACTTTTCCACCATTTACTTGAATAAACTTTATGAAGCAATTTGAGTCTCTGTCATGTGTCTTGAGCATCCGCTATCAAGATACCACTTTACCTTCTTTTTGAGAGACCCGCATTCAAAAAGAGTCTCAAGCTTTCTTTGGTACCCAAATTTTCTTAGGTCCTTTGGTGTTAGTAGGATAAGCATTATTAGGCCATGCCTTTTCAACGAGCTTCCAAACCATAGGACACTCTTTTTCAAAGTGATCCCGACTGTTACACTTTGAACACCTTAGAGCATTTCGACCTACGACTTTACAAAAACTTTCTTGAAATGATTTTTGTAAGCCTCTCTCAATGGTCTTTTCTTAATTCTTTCTTTTACTTTCAGAAAATCAATCAAAGGGATTGTTTCGCTGTCATACCTAAACCGGACTTATTGAAGTAAGGTCTTTGAACCGAAAGAACTTTCTCAAGTTTTTCAGACCCTATTGAAAATTTCTTTGAAATATTTGATAAGTCAGTTTTTAAGAAAGCATTTTCTTTTGAAAGTTTATCTTCATTCTCTTTAAGAGTGGAAACATTCAAGTCTAAACTTTTCACTTTTTCTTCTAAAATGTTTTCCTTTTGTTTTAGAGTTAAATTTTCCTTTTTAAGTTCGGAAATTTTTTTGAGAGAAGTCTTGAGACTAAAACATAGTTCATCGATGTATTTAGAGACTTTGACAGGAATTTTAAAATCACTTACCTCAAATTCACTGTCTGAATCTGATCTAGAGTTTGAGTCTGATTGTGCCATCAGACACAGGTTGGCATATTCCTCATCACTTTCTTCACACTCCGTATCGCTCCAGGTTTCGGCTTTGAGAGCTTTTCGAGACTTTTTGGCTCTTTCTCTCTTCTTCTTCAGAAGAGGACAGTTGGGTCTGATGTGTCCCTTTTTCTTACATTCAAAGTAGACTACATCTTTATTTGGTTCCTCATTATCAACAAACTTGGTTTGCTGTTTTTGAAAACTTTGTTTCTTTGAGTTGAACCTTCTTCCTTTTCTATTCAGCTTTCTGAATCTTCTTATCATAAGAGCAAGCTCCTCATCATCCAGATCTTCTTGAGAATCAGTATCATCGAATCATCATTAGATTTTAATACAATGGATTTCTTACCTCTTGGATCTTCGTCTTCATTAATTCGTTCCACTTCGTAAGACCGAAGAGTTCCAATCAGCTCGTCTACAGATAATGGCATAATTCTTTGCGTCTCTCGTATTGAAGTCTTTATATGATTCTAATCCTTGGAGAGTCCACGCAGCAACTTGTTCACCTTCATGGGATCAGAAATTTTCTGTCCTTGATTCTCAAGACCATTAACAATATCTGTAAAACGGCTAAACATGTCAGTTATAGATTCTCCTGGTTTCATTTTGAAGGCTTCGTATTGACCAAGGAGAATGTTAATTCTGGTCTCCTTCACTCGGTCCGTCCCTTCATAGGTGATATGTAATCTATCCCGAGACTTCTTTTGCCGTAACACAAGAAGATATTCTCGTTATATTCGTTGGTGACAAAGCACAATATAAAGAGTAAATTGCTTTTGCATCGAGTGCTTGTCTCTTGTTTATCTCTTCTTGAGACATTCCCAATTTGGTCTCAACAGTTTCTTTCCCTCTTTCGATACCGATGCGGCAGTAGGAGTGATCCCTCTTTCCACAACGTCCCATTCCGAGAGGATCCTTTGACCGTAGGAAAGCTTTCATCTTGTTCTTCCGGATGTTGTAATCCTTTCCATCAAAGTAGGGTGGTCTCCGGTATTGCTTTGCCCTTCCACCAGCCCCGGTGCTAGCATACTAGCCATGGATCTTTTACTCAAGTAAAACACTTCAAATAAAGTAAGAACACGAGCTCGATACCAATTGATATAGCTAGTACGAGTACCTAGAGGGGGTGAATAGGTATAAAAGATTTTTCTTGATAATTACACAATACTTAGACGGTTTGAATGATTTGCAGCAATTAAAAAATCAATCGAAAGGCGAGTAAAGGAAAGAGAGAATTGAACACGCGGTTTATAGTGGTTCGGCTTGATTCAAGCCTACGTCCACTCTTCGCACCGACACCCTATTGGCTGGATTCCACTATGAACAAAGAGATGTTACAACGATGATCTTCCTTGACTTCTCGGTGTAGATGATCTACCACACTCGCTTAAGGTATCTCTAAGAACGAACACTCTCTGTGTATACAATTTCGCTCAAACAGTATCGACTAATAATCAAGGTTCTTCAGACTCTGGAATTCTTCTATCGATCACGCTCTTCAAAACAACTAGAATGTCTTCCTTTTATACTCCTTTATGCCATCATAGCCGTTGGCACTTACCAAAGGAATTCCTCCAATCTACCCGTTGGATGGAATCAATCACGAAGATCATTCGAGCTATTTAAGGAACCTGGCGATAGCCCATCAATCCTGTTCACCCATACAATCAGGATCTTGGTTTCCAAGAATAGAACATTCCAAGAATAATTCGTCGACCATCGGATCTTCAATCGACCTTAGATAAGAATTAAAGAATCCGAAATGATTATCCAACCAAGGGATCTTCTCCAGAGGATAGGATCAAATCCTCAACCGTAAACCTCGGCTCTGGATTTCCTTCGCCACTGGATTTAGAACGACTGTCAATGAGAATAGTCTTGAGTCTTGAGTCTTGGGTCTTGAGTCTTGATTCTTGAGTCTTGATTCTTTGAGATCATAAAGTCTTCAGACTGACGGTCTCCGAATATCCAAACTTGGACTGATAGAAACGTTTTGTCAGCTTCAAAATATTCTGGAAAGATTTCTCCAACAAAAGTGACTAGACCCCGTAGAGGTTCCCCTAAAAGTTCCATACTCGCTATGAATTACTCGGTTTAAGCCATGACCGTAGCTTATTTGACAAATCAATCGCTATCGCATCACATGATGCAAATTTAAATATAGCTGTAAGTGCTACAGTAAATACAGGCCAGATCAAAGCCACGTAACCTAGTTTGCTTTTAATTGGAATAAAAGAATTTTGAATCCATATTGATGTGTTTAGAGCTGGGTCCCAGAACAATTTAATCAAATTAATCCACAGATGCTGCATAACTCGACCAATTTCTACTTCATTTCGAGATGTTTGTCCTCCACTGTTAGTGTAGATGATGAACAGAATAACCCCAGAGATACCCTCAGGACATCCAAACTCTTATAATCCTGGAAATTCCCATGGAAAGCCGCCACCTTGCCTTGAGAAACCACCAATAGCTCGTCTGCGCTTCCAGATATTAGATGCTCGTCGCGACTAACTTGCAAATCAAGGCGAAAAGAGGGCTGTCAGCTGCGAAATGATCCATCCTAGAAACAAGACTAGACCTTGAATGAGCGCCTCATCCAAATCCTACAATTGGGTATAGTGGAAAAGCCAGAATCATATCTATTTCTAGACAAGAAACTAACGATTTACAAAGATGACACTTGAGTAGCCACTGCTCATTAAAGCAAAACTAAGAGATAAACAAGAAAAAGGTCCACATTCATTATGCGCAAAGCCCAACACTGCCTATAAGCAGAAGCATAGCAACTACTTGGTATCATAGATTACTGTAATACAAAAACACTGATCGGGCTAGCAGAACCATTCTATTCCCAACATTTTGCAAGTTGGGAAAACTAGATTGGTCTCTATTCCATTATAAGTTAGAAGCATAATGACAGAGGCCCCCTATAGCTATGATCACTTATTGGTTTTACTGTATATTCAATGTAAAGACTAGATTCCGATAAGTTCAATTAGTGCAAGAACATTAAAAACCTAACTGAACAAAGAAAAATGAGTAAACTTACCAAATGATTGGATGGCTTGTCAAGCAAAACTATGTGAGGTTTCTTGAAAGTTATCTTGGCATATGCAACTTTGCTTATCTGACCACCTATTTACATGGTCAAAGCATCATGTGCAATAACATCCAAAAAGCCTTGGAGCAAATACACAGTGAACGACAATTGAGGTTACATATTAACTAACCCCCAATAGAGCTTCACGATGTAACGCGAAATTTGCTTCAAATTTTTTTTCACGTGCAACGGTAGCAAAGAGGGAGGAGATGATCTAGACAAGGTATACATTGATTGAAGTGCGGGATTTCCAGTTAGACCAAAGGAACCCAAGTGAGTTCAGGAAGGATGCCACATGAGAAGGTAATTTCAGATACAATGAAATGATGTATGATGAATTTAAAGAACTGACAAGATTTTCCCCAGAGGTCACCACTGACAATGCAAACCCAGAGGTAGACAGGATGTTGTTACCATCTCAACCAAATAAGCATGAATATATTGGCTAAAAAATTTCTAGCAAGCTGTAGGTGGTTTATGAACATTGATCCTATCATGAATTTGGGTTGCATTGAAAGCTTAGAGCCATGAGCGCCCCAATAGACTACTTAATACTATGAAGGATCATCATCAACAAAAAGAAGGTTCTTGATTCTAAAGAAAACCATAATTTTAAAAAATAAAATAAAAATTGCATCCCCTTTTGTCACAATCATATCACAGCTTCCACATAACTAATCCTGTTTTTAGATTTTGAGAGAGATTATTCTTATTTAGATAATGATCGCTAGAAGAATATTTAGAACAGATCAATGCACCAAATAAATTTAAATGCTTCTTCCTTTCTTGTAAATTGTAAAAAAAATGACACATAACATTGACAACATTAGCCTTACCTCGATAATTTTCAGAAGTGTTCTTCCAAGAGATTTTGCCAATACATATGACAATGGCATCTGCAAAACAATCAAAGTGGATGAGCTAGGTCACGAGAAAAAAAAATGTTGGGAAGAGAGCATACAACAGATGTTGAAAATGCAGAGGAATATGATTGTGGAACACCATTGATTCTTTGTGATTCTCATGTATTTGAAAAGAAGGAGGAACTATAATCTTTGACCAAGCTGCGCAAGGCCTGCATTACAGTTAGTAAAAGCAATTCGATACTTAGTGTTGAATATAAAGTTTTGTTGACCGTGATAATATTTTCATAATTAATTCTCTGAAACAGTGCCAAAGAGTGAAAATGAGGAAAATATATTAATACAGCTTTCTCACAAAATAGATTTCTTACTAAATAATTTACTGTGCTAAAATATTCTTTTGCAAATGATTAAATCATTTTGGTGTGCATGGGAAAGCTGACTGTGGCGGCAATAGAGTATCAAATATCCAGGGGCACAACAAATGAACCTATTGCTAGAACAAAATGTGCAAAGAATCATAAATTATACCAGGATTGCAATCCCAACTCAGTTCTTAAGCTATTGTAAATGATACTGCATGCTTGATGTCAAAAACTTAGACTGATCGTTTCACGAGGCCTTATCAAGTATAAATGACAAATGAGGGCTAGTGTAACTGTGAGTCCATCCTGTATATCAGCAAAATCCTCTCTTCATCCTTTTTTCGCTTTTTTTTATGTAGCCAAGCCTCATTTTCTGTTTTGTGAGGTAATGTGAACCCAGTGAATCACTACTAATTGATGGCAATAACTAGATTCACTTGATTCAACAAAAACTGGAGCACATTCCTATGGTCTTGGAAATTCCCATGGAGACGTGCCACCTTGCCTTGTGAAACCACCCAGACCTCATCCAAGCTTCTAGCTATTAGATGCTCATCGTGACTAACCTACAAATCAAGGTGAAAAGAGGGCCCTTAGCTATGAAATGATCCATCGTTGGTCAAATTGAAGTATTTTGACAAGAAAATCAATCTCACCATCAGAATTACTCCTTGGAAGAAGACCAAGCCTTGAACGAGCGCCTCAGCTACATCCAAATCCTATAGTTGTGGATAGGCTAAAAAACAGAAACACTAATCATCAGACAAGAAAATAACACTCTACATAGATAACTCTTTAGTCACCGGTCATTAAAGCAAAACTTAAAGACCGAATTTATAAACAAAAAGGGGTCCACATATTTGTATGTAAAGCCCAATACTACCTATAGGCACAAAGATCAGTACCATTTGGTGTGCTAGATTACTCTATTCCGAATATTTTCCACATTGGAACAATTAGATTGGTTTTTGTTCCATTATTTGCTAGATGTATGATGACAAGGGCTACCAGCAGCTGTGAACACTAATTGGTTCTACTATATTTTTAATGTAGAGACAAGAACAATAACAAGCTAACTGGAAAAGTAATCAGAGTCATAAAATGGAAAAATATGAGTAGAACTTACCAGATGATTGGATGGCTCATCAAGCAAAACTATGCAAGGTTGCTTGAAAGTTATCTAGGCAAATGCAGGTCTGCTTTTCTAACCACCTATTTATATGGTCAAAGCACCATGTTATATGTGCAATAACATCCAAAAAGCCTGGGAGACGGTACACAATGAACTACAATTCATATTACAAATTATCTAACCTCTAATAGAGCTTCACAATGTCATAAGAACATTGCTTGAACAAAAAATTTATACATGCTACACTAGCACAGAGAAAGGAGATATACCAGGCAAGATACAAATTGGTTGAATTGTAAGATTTCCAGTTACTCCAAAGGAGCCAATGTCAGCTCGAACATTTTGTTCTAGAACTCCCCACAGGAAGAATGCCACATGAGAAGGTATTTTAAGATAAAATGGCATAATGTATGATGAAATCATATTACGCAGTCAAGTAAATGTAAATGCCAACCCAGAGGTCACTGATGATAATGCAAACCCAGAGGCAAGCAGCCTATGATTACAATCTCAACCAAACAGGCATAAGTATATTTGCTAAAAATTTATAGCAAGTTGTGAGCAACAATTCCTAAACCACCAGAGTTCAAGACCCAACTAGAAAGTGATTTATGGAATATCAATGCTGTCGCGCAAAAGCTTGGAGCCATGAGCTGCCTCAGAATTTTATCCTAGATTGACTACTTAATACTACGAAGAATCATCATAAAAGAAAAGAAGGTTCCCAATTCTAAAGAAAACCATAAAAAGAAAAAACCGCATCCATTTTCTTCACAATCACATCATAGCTTCCACAAAACTAATCATCCTTTTAGATTTTGAAAAAGATTTGTTTTTATTTAGATCATATTCACTAGAAGGAAAATTCAGAACATAGCATTGCAACAAATATATTTAATTGCTTATTCCTTTTTTGATAAATTACAAGATTCCAAATGCCAAAATATCCTGAGTGGCGAGCGCGTGATGGTATCAATATTTTTTTTTATTCACCAAAAAAAATTACAAAAAAAGAATGAAACAAGACATTGACACTAATAGCATTAGCCCTACCTTAGCAGCATTCGCACGTGATCCTTCCAAGAGATTCTGCCAATGCAAGATCACAATGGTATCTGCAAAAATACCAAAGTGAATGAGCTTAAGGGCCCAAGAAAAAAGATGTTGGGAAGAGTACAGACAATAGACATTGAAAATGCAAAGGACTATGATTGTGGAATGCTACGATTCTTCGTGATGGTGCGATTTCATTCACAATTGGTTTGGGCATCAAGCAGAAATGACGATATGTCATCAACATAGCAAGAGGCAGCACTGCGAGCATTTCATCCTACAGTTCATCATCCAACAAAACAGAGCCAATCCAACCCAACGAGACCCCCCACCCAAACATCAATTCGTATTGAGCATTGAATTGAGAAAGTAGAATGGAAAAGAATGCCTTCCAAACCAAAAATAACTTACCCAAACCCTAAGAAAACTGACTGTAGTGTAGATGCACGAATCAATTCATCAGATCAGCTGGTAATCAATCCAGATGGCAGGGATCTCTTCGATGAGGGGCCAATAGTCGCCAGTGAGTTTTGAGCATCGCTCTTTCAGAATCTTGCATCTCTCTATGAACAATTGTTGGAGGGAGGGAGGGAAGCCATCCTCTGGCAAGTACCTCAACTTGGGGCAATCTCCAATTAATAACAATTGGAGAGAGGAGAGATGGTTGCGGAGACCGCTCGATAGTCTTTCCGCGTTTCTCAACTCAAATATCCAAAGATTAGTCAGAGAGGAAGGAAAGAGACTCCAGGCATTCTCATCCTCTGAAGGAAACCACTCCTTCTCTCTCTCCCCTCCCATGTTAAAATCAATGCCCAAACTCGAGAGAGATGTGAGCAGGTGTAGGCCCCACTCTCTCACTGGCTGCTTCAGATTCACGATCCCCGAAATTATAAGGACTCGCAATTTGGGAGGCAAACCTCCTTTGGGGAAGCATTTGATATTTTTGCAAAACCGAATATCTAGTGTTTCGAGAGACGTAAGATGATGCCACTGATTTGGTAGGGACTTTATCATCGGACAACCCTGAAGTGAAAGACTCTGCAGGGTGATGGGAAGGGGTGGGAAGTCCTCTATCTCCAATACTGTACACTGCCATATTTTCAATTTAGTGAGATTGTTACAGTTGGCAAGGTTACAATTGGCAATAGACTTTATCTTAGAACAATGACTAAGAACAAGACTCGAGAGGGTGACAGGAAGGGGAGGGGAGTCCTGTATCTCTAATGCTGGACAATTATAAATATGCAATTGAGTGAGATGGGAAAGCGTGTGAAGGCACTGTGGTAAGCTTCCCATATTTTGACAATTGTTAATTGTCATTGTTTCAAGCGATTCTACGGCAATCCCTTCCAACGACTCCACTCCCTTGCAGTTGTATATATCAAGTGCCTTCAGAGGAGCAAGTCTACCCTTGGCAAATGAAAAGGATATTGGAGAATCATAATGATGTATCTTAAGAGATTCAAGTTGAGAAATCAAATTATTGCTGCTGGGGTCACCTTGAGGAATGTTTAGAGCCATGATTTTTGGACAATTCTCAATCACCAAATGCCTAAGTGCATGCATCTTGCTTGGAAGCTTTTCTAAACTTGTGCAATCCACCAATTCCATCCTTTCAAGATTACAGGGTAGCTCTATCTCTCCGTCTCCTGCCATAAAAGATGTGAATCGAGCACACCTTTCAATGGTTAATTCTTGGAGGCAAGTGAGATTTAGCGTTTCATTTCCATCTTGCCACAAGCATGTTAGCTTGTCACACGATCCTATATGAAGCTTCCTTAGCTTGCCCAAGCAACTCATAAACCGATGATCAAAGGAAACAAGCTCTATGAGTTTGTCAATTTTGAGAACTGTCAAAGAAGTTAGCTTGAACAAGCTCTTTAAGATCTCCTTACTGCACTCCTCAAGGTATAACTCATCGAGAGATGGAAGACATAACTCACTAGTTGAGTTATTCAATTGTTGGCATGAATGAATTTCAAGTTTGATAAGACGATTAAGTTGACAAGGCAATGTCTCGACCAACGAAGGACAGCTTCGAACAACAAGATGCTCAAGACAAGAGAATGGGACTTCTTCTTTTGGGCCCCCCACATAAGGAGACCAATCCTTCCATGCCAACATCTCTTTGAACTGCAAAGTAATTAAGGAAGAAAAAGGCCTATCACCTCCGTAAAAATTAGAGCCTATTATTCTTACTGCATTTAGACCTTTAAGAGATAATTCTCTCAATGAAGGTAATTGTCCAAGTGAAGGCAACGACGTGACATAAGGACAGTCCCACAAGCTCAAAGACACTATCCGTGAATTTGATGAACCCTCTAACCATGACGGGAATATTGCACCGCCATAGTTCAAAATAGTGAGATTTTCAATATCAATGGGAGGTTGCAAAGACTCAAGCACCCGTGATTCGTGCTTATCATTCCGAAAAATTTCAAAATCTTCATCCCAATGCAAGAATAATTTTCTTAGGCCTTGCTTTCCTAACAAGTTAGCATCAACAGCATCTCTAACATCTTCCACCTTTTGTAATTTTGATATGCATAATTCTCCTTGAAGATGCGATAGGGTCTTTAACTCCTTTAACTGTAACCCTTTCTCTGTTCCTACCATAAACTTGGATAATATAATAAGATTCTTCAAATTACTGATACCCAGTGGCATCTCTTTTAGACTTTCTGTATTCCTAACATCAAGAAATTGTAAGCTGACCAACTTTGTGATACTGTTAGGCAACTTTGAAAGTTTATGACAATCTCTTAAGATCAAAGCTTGTAATTTGCACAAGTTGCCAATAGTCTCAGGTAGCCTTTCGATATAAGTGTTCGAGAAATTGAGATATCGAAGATGTTTTAATTCACGAACACAATTTGGTACCTCTATGATGTTACAATGACATAATGAAAAAACCCTCAGAAACTTCAAGTTTGTCAGCAACTCATGCAGCACCTTGTCGGATATAAGGAGAGAGTTCCCACTAGATCCAATACGCACCAAAATTAAACTTCTTAGTACCTTCATATCATGATATGCCCTCAAGCATTTTGATGTAACAAACTGCGACCAGATGAATGATGCATAACGAGCTCTCTCCAGAGATGCATAATCTTCATTAATTGCCAGTTGAGACTCCCCAGAGCTAAAGCATATCTCACCCTCAATTGACTTTGCTAGATCATTCAAAAGATCATGCATTGAAAACTTAGATGTGTCAACACTTGATTTTTGAAGAAATGATCTTGATACTAATTCATCGAAGTAATTCCATCCTAATTCCAACTTATTTTTCTTTGTTTTTTGTCCATCTAAAAATCCCTCTGCTATCCATAAGAGTACTAGCTCATCTCTCTCAATTTCATAATCCTTAGGAAATACTGCACAATAAGAAAAGCATCTCTTCAAATAGGAAGGAAGATGGACATAGCTCAATTTCAAAATAGGGAGAACCTCATCATTCTTTGTCGTTGGAAGATCCCATATTATGTTATTTAAGGTATCTTCCCATTCACTGGGATTCATTTTATTACGTAGGACACCGCCAAACATCTTCGCTGCCAAAGGTAAACCTTTACATCTTTCAGCTATTTTCTTGCCTATTGTTTCAAATTCCGGGTGACTCTTAAAATTTGTTTCTTCAAGAGCATGAAAGGCTAATAAGCTTGTACAATCATTGAGGGACAATTCCTTCAAAGGAATTGGCGGTGCTTTTGTTACTGAAACAACAGCATGGTTGCGAGTCGTAACAATAATCTTGCTTCCCCTAGCACCCACTACAAATGGCTTTAAGAGATCAGTCCATTTTTCGTACTTCTCATTCCATATATCGTCTAGAACCACAAGAAACTTCTTTCCGAAAAGATTGTCCCTCAACTTAACTTGAAACTCGTTTAGATCTTTTCCCTCATAGGGCAACCTAGTAATTGACCGTAAAATAGTCTTTGTTATGTCGAGAACATCAAAAACATCTGAAACACAAACCCATGCTCTCATCTCAAAACATCTATTCACTCTTGCATCATTATACAGTTGTTGAGCCAAGGCAGTCTTTCCAATACCGCCCATCCCAACTATGGGGACTATGCTTAGCGTGGCATTAGAATTTTCGACCTCATTGATCAATAGTTCGAGTATTTGTTCTACATCCTCCTCCCTACCAAAAAATTGAGGCTCTGATAGAGAAGTGGTTATCCTTTTGCTGGTGTAGTTGGATTTGTCCACAACATTCTCTCTCAAGTTTAGATGAACCTTTCTAGTGACAATCTCTTCCATCCGGTCATTGATCTCTTCTACCTTGGTTTTAGACATGAATGAGGGTGGTCGGCCAAATACAGAGAACTTCCATTTCCCCAAACCTTTGCTTGTGCTGGATTCTGCCTCTAACTCAACTTGAGTAGCTTTGATCTCAAACTCATCGAGCAAGTCTTCCATGTCATAGGCTAAGTCCTTAACCTTGTCCAGCCACAACTTCACTTGATGGTTACCACTAAGTTCCTTGTCCTCTGCATCAGCCAACACTGCATTGATTATGACTAGTTTCTCCTTCCACTCCTTAGGCAAGGCAGTGCTGATTCCTTTACGTTGTGCATAACCTAATGTGGGAGAAGCCAACTTGTCGAACATGACCTGAAAGGATGAAGCCAAAAAGGAACCCAACACAATCCCTCCAATGTCCATAGGTGAATTAGTCACTGTAATGAACAACAAAGGTGTTATGGTGAAGCAAAGTGAAAATGAACTAATGGAGAGAGAAATCTATGAAGTCCTAGGAAGACCAAGATGATGACCTAGGAAAAAGATTAAAAAAAAAAAAAAAGACCAAGACTTTCAAGGAATGCACGTCAAAGGTTAGACAAATCAAAATAAAATACTATTTGTCCACACGTGCTAGTTACATCAATTGCTCTCCTTATTCTTCGGATCAAGACTTTTTGGCTATTGGACCTTTACTTTTGGCCATCCAAAACAGTCTTAATATGACCAACTTAGAGTGTATGCATAATTTCGCCGTAAGTGTTATCACTCACGAGTGCTTTGTTGGCTTTTTTAGCGTTTGTATATTGTTAGTAACCTCATGATTTCAATGTCTTTGTTTTTTGCTTTATTGGCGAATGTGAGATTAATGAAGTCTTTTACATGGGAGCTTCTATGCTAAAGATTCATAGCAAGATGGACGATAATGATTTGTTGAAGGGTGTTGGGTAGTGGTTGATAATCGAGAATCACCTTGATAGGAGAATCGCAATCCTTTGAACATGATTATCAAGTTCATTAGTGTAATGGGTAGAGTGTGACATCTAGTGGATTATATGTTGTTAATACCTAAGTAGCACCGACACTAATACGCAATGCGTGACATGACACGACACGACACGCTAACACGTTGTTTCTAAAAAAAAGAGAATTTCGACACGTTGGAACATATTGGATATTAAATATATATTTTTATATATACATAATAAATTATCATTTTTATGTTTATTTCAATCAAATTAATTTGATTCAAATTCATAAATAAATAAATAAATAAGCCTATAATGAATTTACACTAAAAACATTAATCCAGCATTTATTAATATCATTCATTGTTTCAATTTGACAAATTCAATTCTATTCATAATTCGTAAAACTTGAAAAAAAAGACAAGCAATCCACATTCGGACCCGCATGCTAGATATGTCGGAAGAGGAGAAAAAACACTTAAGGGATGAATTGTGTATCACAAGAAATGAGAGTCAAAATAGAAGAGAAGACTAGGTTTTTCCTCTTTCTTCATTTATTATTTTTATTATTGTGTTTATTTTTTCACATATATATTTTGACTTCTCATTTATTAATTTTTTTTAAAAATAGACCTCGATATCAAAATCACGTGTCAGAAACCCATATGTCGGAATTCCGACTCGAGTGTCGGGAAAGTTGACTAGGTGTCGGATTTTCCGACACGTCTTGACCAACTGTCGGAGAGTGTCCGAGAGTGTCGAAGAGTGTCAGACACGTGTCGAAGTGTCCAACACAACACAAAAGCTCTTGGAAAGTGTCGGTGCTTTATAGGTTAATACTGGACTCGTTTACCATTTCCAGAGTGAGAGAAAGCAACTTACTTGATGGATTAGTTGGTGTGCTTATCCCTTTTTTTCTTATTTAGCGATGTATGAAGTTGACCAAGTTAATAGGATCAGCAAATAAGCATAGTTGTGCAACTTAGTAAAATAAATGCTTTTGAAATATAACATATTGAGGATTCACCCAATAATGGCATCTTATTTCCTGTTATACATATACATGTTATCAAAGACAATGAACTTTGTCTGTCCACTAAGGAGAATAGAAACACGTGCATTGGGCTAAATAAGGAAAAGGGTCAAGCACACTAACTAATTCATTAAGCAACTTGCTTTATTTTTCTCTGTAAATAGTGAACAAGTCAAAAATCACCAAACAACAATGTATAATCTACTGAAAATTATACTCTACCAATCACACCAATGAACAAGAAAATTGAGTTCAAAGGACCATGATTCTCGCTTCAAACGATTCCCCATCATCAACTACTAACCCATCACCTTTCAGCAGATATTGCCGCCCATCTTGCTGCAACTTTTTCTTCTTTTTCTTTTTTTCACAAGTGCTTGTTCTGTAATATTTAGAGATTATCACCATACATATGTAGTGTCCACGATCATATACTTGTTCATATAAAAAAAATCATAAACTTGGGAAGACCAAAACTTCACTGGGTATCATGAACTTTTTTGTCGTGAAAGTGAAGTATAATTGATAAAGAGCTTATGGAAAAGAAAATTTAATAAAATCAAAGAAGACTAAGACTTATGGAGATGCAAATTGGATTTGTCGCTTCACTTTTCAAATCCCTCCTCTTCCGTTCCCATGTGAATGTCTTTTTTACATTACTAGTAGTTTTCCACGTGTTACATGGATGCCAATTTTTTTTTTTTTTTTTTTTTTTTATGTGTGTGTGATTGACAATTGGCAGTGATTATTGTTCTCTTGCTCAAATTGACAAAACTATAATTTTAGTCCCACTTTTGTCATTTTTAATCATATTGTGATTAATCATTCATTAATCTCTATTGTACTTGTCTATTGGCATTATGTCTAGATTTCCATTTATCTTTTCAAATATAAGTCTAATAAATGGATAAAGAGCAAGAAGAAAAACCAAATAAGAAAAACAGCAAAAAACTGATGAAGAAAAAAAAATGCAGGAATGGGGCAATAATACTCTTCGTGACTCGCGGAGAGTTCCACTTCACATTTTTGTTTTGTTTTGTATTTTTATGAAGATGCAATCTAAATTTATTAAGAAGCAAGATATGATTTTCCTAGATTCCCCAAATTATAGCATGTGATTTATGAAAGGAAACGTGCAAAAAAGAGAATTAATAATAATGCACTCCAAGAAGCCTAGATGCACATGATAATGCCTATCCATGAAAATTCTAAGTTTTCTAATATAATTGTCCTGATATGGATATAATGCAATTCTATCCTAATATGTAATGAAAAATCATAAAATAGAGGTCTAACTTTTGGCTCAAACAATTATGCGTGCAGATGTATCACCTGATTAAAACAAAATTAACAAATCACCATGAATTATGCAATCAAGCTGCAACTTTAACCTGGCCAGCAAGTATATGGCATCAACTTTCCCCAATTTTGCTATTAAACTTGCTGCATCAGTTCAAGGGAAAAAGAGAGCAAGTAGAAAGATGTCTTTTACCTATTCCAAGTAGACTTCCTGGAGCTGAGCAGGCGAACGGGATAAGATCCACAACAGCAATCCAGCAAGCACGAGCGCTAGGCTTGGCAGTTCACTGTGTATGCGTGGTCGCTGCTTGCAACGACGAACGATGGTATTAAATTATTAATTGTGCGACGACTAGAGATGGTGGTGATTGGCGACAATCGATATGCATGCAAGAAATAATTGGAATGAGGGTGAAGTCTCTGGGCGTGAGTTTAATGATGATGATGGGGGTGGTGGTGGATGAAGAAAAAGTGAGGCGGTGTGGTTTTAAAGAAAGGAGCAGGAGAATCAAGATGAATTCTGCCGTGTGTGTTTTTCTCTCGGAGGTTCCCATTTTACCTTTGCTTTTCTTTTCTTTTTTTTCTTTTTTTTATTTGGGGAATAAATTCGAAAGAACCTAATCCTATTTGTCGAAATTCTGGTATATGCTTATAAAATGCTTTAATTTCAATAAACTTCTTCTTTGGGAGGAAAATCTGTTCAAGTTTTCCAAAAATATATGAAAACCACTTTTGGGCAGAAGTTAGGTATTGACAAGTTTTAACAATTAAATGATTATTTCTAAGCTATTTATACTTATTTTGGTAACTCGAGATTTCTTAATTTTTGGATGTGTGGAACTGTCGGATAATCTTTTCTAGGTGTGGCTGTAACCGCCTGCTTATTGCTCATGTTTCGCCTCTCTTTGCAGAGGAATGGCTGTGGAGGTTCAGACACTAGGATTTGTACCTGACTTCTGCTCCTTTTCAGATTTTCCATTATGTTCCTCTTTTGGATCGAACTGAGTCAATTCCTCTTGCTTTGCTCCACCAAAGTAGTTTAAGGGTATGTTCGTTTCAAAAAAACTTAAGGTTTCGGTAACATTTTCCAAAAAATGATTAGTTATATCATTTAAAAAAAATTGACCAACACAAAATATTCTACATTGCCAACATCAATTTATACCTACCTATTTCGGTAAATGATGAAAAAATTTGATTCGTTCATTTTTGTGAGCAATAAATCAATTAGTTTTTCAAAAATATTTTCTAAATCTTAAGTTTTCAATTAAACAAATATATTTTAATTATTTGAAGTTTTTACGTTCTTGCATTATACAAGATAAAGAGTAAAAATCAAGTCAGGTCGACTTAAAGAGTCATGGAGAGATTTTACAAGAGTCCAAACAAATTTCACGATTCCATAGATTTGATGGTTTTTGTTATCCATGCTTGCCACGACTTCAGTTAACCAAGGATGAGAGTAATCATGGAGGCTTTGTATATGCTAAAACAAATATTGGATCATGTTCACCAATAGTGACCAAAGATCGGTCTCATATATGCTAAAAAAATGATGGAACTGGGAGGGCCCTGCCTTAGCCTTTTTTTTTCACCATATCCAATCAAGTATAGCATTAAGGACTTGAGCCCCACTAATTTGTATTTCATCCGCCAATAATCAAAGGCTGAAAATGAAAATATTCACCATTTTTCATTCGAAAAGAAGAGCATTCAAGATTCATATGGTATTACTGATTGTTATCATAAAATTAGTCCATACTTATTTGAATACTTTTATTGATCATGTTTTAGATATTGTAGGTTCTAAGAATTAAGAAAAGTCGAGAATCTAAATATGCATGAACGGAACATGTAATGTTTGTGGATATGGAACGACTCGAGGGTTTTAACTAATTAGAGAGAGAGAGCCATCGAATTACGTCAAGTTGGAGTCAGTATGTCTTGCATGAATTTTGCTTTCTTAAAGCAAGATTTGTTTTTCTTTTTTCAATGGGGAGAACAAACCAATTGGTATGGAATATTTTCTAGACAACGGATCTAGATTATCTATGATTTTAGAATTTTGAGAGCGGTTCAACAAACTTATTTTGAGTGAGCGCACAAATTAGTATTATGCCTTTCCTCTAATATTACTTGAAGTGAATTAGTATTATGCATTGGTGTATAGGCTGATTATAATGATTCTGGAGAATTCACAATCATGCAATATTAGAAGCCCGTACACAAACGATTTGAGACTTGAATTTAGACCATATAATGAATTTGAAGCTAGACATCTACATCCGAAGGCTCAAAATTATGCCAAACTCCATCATGACATGGTATTGTCCCAAGGACTCTGCGGCTAGCCATCTCGTGCCAGCATATGCCTCCCCGACAACTCCTTGTGCATCATGGGGGCCAAAATCGCGTCAAAGGATCCCCGCTTTTTTGATGTAATTTAAACCTAAATTATTGAGGATACAGCCAACAATGGCATCTTATCTTCTGTTATTCATCTACAAGTCATCAAAAACTGCTAGGTTTGTCTGTTTGATAAGGAAAACAAAATCATGTGCTTTGGTCAGAAAAAGAAAAAAAAAAAAAGAGGAGAATAATCTAACTCGAGGATAGAATGTGCATCAAAACACAAGCTCTTCTGTCTGGCTCAAACTTCTTGGCGTATTAGGAAGACCAAGACTTTATTGGAACTCATCAACTTTTTTGTGTAAAATGTGAAGCAAAAGGGAAAAGTGGTGATGGGAAAGAAACTTTAATCAGTGCCAAGAAGACCAGGACTTTGCAGGACACAAATTGGCTTTGTTGCTTCACTTTTCACATCCCTTCTCTTCCATCCATATGCCAAACTTCAGGAAGATTAAGACTTCCAAAAGTGCCCATAGAGGTTAGAAAATCGATATAAAATACTTTTTGTCCGCAAGTACTTTTTTTGCAATATTTAGAGAATATTCCCAGAGATTTTGCTGGATATCATGCACTAGGAAAGGTGAAGCAAAATTAGATAATTTCCACTTATTACATGTGAAGCAAAAGTGAAGCACTTTAATAAAAATTTGTGATGGTGAGAGAGAAATTTTAATAAATTCAAAATAGACCAAGACTTTGCAAAAAAAAAGTGACGATGAGAGAGAAACTTTAATCAATTCCGCAAAGACCAAGACTTTGCGGAAAGAAAAAGTGATAATGGGAGAAAAACCTTAATTATTTGTAGGCGAAAAAAGTGATAACAGGAGAAAAACTTAAATCATTTCCAAGAAGACCAAGGCTTTGTAGGATGCAAATTGACTTTGTTCCTTCACTTTTCACAACTCTCATTCATTGCAATGTGAATGTCTTTTTTTTTTCTTTTTTTTTCCATTACTAGTGAAATTCCCACATGTTATGTGCAAAATTAACAATACTACAGAATTTGTTTTACTATTCTCATGTTTAATCATATTGGGGTTTTCCATTATATTAATCTTTATTGTACTTGTCCATTAGAATTATCTCTAGGCTTTCCTTTATGTTTACAAGTTCAAGTTTGAAAAAAGAAAAACGGTAAAAAGAAAAGCGAACAAGAAAAAAAAAAGCAAAAAACTGAAAATGAAAAAAAACAAGGAATGGGGCGACATAGAGAGCGCCACCCATCCAACGGCCAATGGCATGCCGCTGTGGTAAGCACCTCCATAGGATAACTCATTCCATTGTCACCGTTGCAGTTGGCACTACTAGCCGGACTAATCATCACAACCAATTACCTTAAATTACCTAATGACTTAACTAACTTAATCTATAGATATATTTGTTGGAGAAATCTTTCCAGAATCTTTTGAAGCTGACAAAACGTTTCTATCAGTCTAAGTCTGGATATTCGGAGACCGAAGATTAAAGTCTCAAGACCTTATTATCTCAAGACTCAAGACTCAAGACTATTCTCACCGATCTTTCTATTCCGGTAGCAAAGGAAATCAGAGCCGAAGCTTATGGTTGAGGATTCGATCCTATCCTCCGGAAAAGATCCCTTGGTTGGATAAACATCTCGGAGTCTTTGTTTGTTCTTATCTAGATCGATTAAAGATCCGATGGTTGTCGAAGTATTCTTGGAATGTTCTATTCTTGGAAACCAAGATCCTGATTGTATGGGCGAACAGGATTGATGGGCTATCGCCAGACTCCTTAAATAGCTCGAATGATCTTTGTAATTGATTCCGTCCATCGGGTAGATTGGAGAAATTCCTTTGGTAAGTGCCAACGGCTATGATGGCATAAAGGAGTATAAAATGAAGATATTCAAGTGGTTTTAGAGAGTGTGATTGATAGAAAAATTCCAAAGTCTGAAGATCCTTGATTATTAGTCGAGACCATTTTGAGCGAAATTGTAAACACGAGAGAGTGTTCATTTCTAGTGACACCTTGAGAGTGTGGAAGATCGTCTACACCAAGAAGTCAAGAAAGATCATCACCTGTAACATCTCTTTGTTCATAGTGGAATCCAGCCAATTGGTGTCGGTGCGTAAAAAGAGTGGACGTAGGCTTGACACAAGCCGAACCACTATAAACCTCGTGTCTAATTCTCGCTTTCCCTTACTCGTCTTACGATTGTTTTTCTTAATTGCTGCAAATCGTTTATTTATCTAAATAGTATGTAATTATCAAAAGAAAAATCTTTTATACCTATTCACCCCCTCTAGGTAATCGTACTAGCTATATCAATTGGTATCGAGCTCGTGTTCTTACTTTATTTGAAGTGTTTTACTTGAGTAAAAGATCCATGGCTAGTATGCTAGCATCGAGGGCTGGTGGAAGGTCAAAGCAATACCGAGACCACCCTACTTCGATGGAAAGGATTATAACATCCGGAAGAACAAGATGAAAGCTTTCCTACGATCTAAGGATCCTCCGGAATGGGATGTTGTGGAGAGAGGAATCACTCCTATTATCGCATCGCATTCGAAAGAGGGAAAGAAACCTGTTGAGACAGCGGAATGTCTCAAGATGAGATAAACAAGAGACAAGCACTCGATGCAAAAGCAATTTATTCTTTATATTGTGCTTTGTCACCAATCGAATATAACAGAATATCTTCTTGTGTCACAGCAAAAGAAGTCTGGGATAGATTACATATCACCTATGAAGGGACAGACCGAGTGAAGGAAACCAGAATTAATATTCTTCTTGGTCAATACGAAGCCTTCAAAATGAAACCGGGAGAATCTATAACCGACATGTTTAGCCGTTTACGAGATATTGTCAATGGACTTGATAATCAAGGACAGAAAATTACGATCCTATGAAGGTGAACAAGTTCCGAGAGGACTCTCCAAGGATTAAAATCATATAAAGACTTCAATACGAGAGACGCAAAGAATTATGCCATTATCTGTAGATGAGCTGATTGGAACTCTTCAATCTTACGAAGTGGAGCGAATTAATGAAGACGAAGATCCAAGAGGTAAGAAATCCATTGCATTAAGATCTAATGATGACTCGATGATACTGATTCGAAGAAGATCCGGATGATGAGGAACTTGCTCTTATGATAAGAAGATTGAAAAGCTGAATAGAAAAGGAAGAAGGTTCAACTCAAGAAAACAAGGTTTTCGAAACAAAGCAAACCAAGTATGCGATGAGGAACCAAACAAAGATGTAGTCCGCTTCGAATGTAAGAAAAAAGGACACATCAGACCTAACTGTCCTCTTCTGAAGAAGAAGAGAGGAAAAACCGAAAAATCTCGAAAGGCTCTCAAAGCCGAAACCTGGAGCGAAACAGAGTGTGAAGAAAGTGATGAAGAATATGCCAATCTATGTCTAATGGCACAATCAGACTCAGACTATGGATCAGATTCAGACAGTGAATTTGAGGTAAGTGATTTTAAAATTCCTGTCAAAGTCTCTAATTCAGACAGTGAATTTGAGGTAAGTGATTTTAAAATTCCTGTCAAAGTCTCTAAATATATTGATGAATTATGTTTCAGTCTTAAGACTTCTCTCAAAAAGATTTCCGAACCGAAAAGGAAAACTCAGCTTTAAAACGAAAAGAAAATATTTTAGAAGAAAAAGTGAAAAGTCTAGACTTGAATGTTTCTACTCTTAAAGAGAATGAAGATAAACTTTCAAAAGAAAATGCTTTCTTGAAAACCGACTTATCAAATATTTCAAAGAAATTTTCAATAGGTCTCGAAAAACTTGAGAAAGTTCTTTCGGTCAAAGACCTTACTTCAACAAGTCCGGTTTAGGTATGACGGCGAAACAATCCCTTTGATTGATTTTCCGAAAGTAAAAGAAAGAATCAAGAAAAGACCATCGAGAGAAGCATACAAAAATCATTTCAAAAGGGTTTTTGTAAAGTACGTAGGTCGAAATGCTCTAAGGTGTTCAAAGTGTACAGTCAAGATCACTTTGAAAAAGAATGTCCTATGATCTGGAAGCCTGTCAAAAGGGTATGGCCTAATAATGTTTTTCCTACTAACACCAAAGGACCCAAGAAAATTTGGGTACCAAAGAAAGCTTGAAACTCTCTTTTGATTACAGGTCTCTGTCAAAAAGAAGGTAAAATGGTATCTTGACAGCGGATGCTCAAGACACATGACAGGAGACTCAAATTGCTTTATAAAGATTGTTCAAGTAAACGGTGGAAAAGTTTCATTTGGTGGAAACAGCAAAGGAAGCATTGTGGGATTTGGAACTGTTAAAATTGGAAGTCTCACAATAAGCAATGTTTCTTTAGTGGAAGGACTCAACTATAATCTTCTCAGCATTAGCCAACTGTGTGATACTGGGTTCAAGATCTCTTTTCAAGAAGGGATATGTTCGGAATAAGTAAAGACTCAACTCGTCTTTCATGGGTCGAAGGCATGGAAATATCTATCTTCTTGATGTAAGACCAAATGAAACGCAATGTCTCATCTCAATTCAAGATGAAGCGGTCTTATGGCATAGAAAGCTTGGCCATGTCAACATGAAGCAATTAGCCAAAATATCATCAAAGAAGCTTGTTCAAGGTCTACCAAAACTGCCTTATCAAAAGTCTGACTCATGCACACCATGTATTCTCGGGAAAACAGGTAAGAAATTCATTTAAGCCTATAAAACATATCTCTACTAATCATGTTCTCCGGTTCTTGCTGCATATGGATCTCTTTGGACCGACAAGAACCCGAGCATTGGAGGTAAGAAATATTGTCTAGTAATTGTAGATGATTACTCTCGTTTTACCCAGGGTATATTTTCTTGCAAGTAAGTCGAAACCTTTTCGTACTTTGAAAAGTTTGCTAAAAAGGTTCAAAATGAAAAAGGATGTGCTATTTCAAGTATTAGAACAGATCATGGAAGTGAATTCGAAAACCAAAACTTTACAAAGTTTTGTGATAAATATGGTTTTAACCATGTATTTTCCTCTCCATATACTCAGAACAAAATGGAGTTGTGGAAAGAAAGAATAGATCTCTTCAAGAAATGGCTAGAACACTTTTAATTGAAAGTAAAATTACTTCTCGATTTTGGGCTGAAGTGTTTCAACAAAGCATGTTACATTATCAATAGAGTCTTTCTAAGACCCATTTTAGAGAAAACCCCCTATGAATTATTCAAAGGTAAGAAGCCCTCTTGTTTCATATTTTCATGTGTTCGGTTGTAAATGCTTTATTTTGAAAAATGCAAATGATCGAGTTGGTAAGTTTGAAGAAAGATCGATGAAGGCATTTTCCTTGGATATTCTATGACAAGCAAGGCTTACGAGTCTTTAACAACAAAAGCCAATCGGTGGAGGAATCTATGAATGTCAAATTTCAAGACTCAACGCAAGTTGAATCTAGTCGACTCAATATGAAGAGTCCGAATCATCTCCAGATCTTTCAAGTCTTACAACTCAAGAAGCATCTCGGTCTACGGAAGTCCATCATCAAAATGTTCTTGAAGATTCAAATAAAGAAAGAGATCATCAACCGGGAAAATCAACCAAGAATCGGAAGCACAAATCCAGTCATCCCGAAGATCTCATTATCGGTGAAATCAATGAAGGAATCCGCACGAGATCAAAAAGACGTGAAGAATCTAGTGCTTTGGCACTAATCTCCGAAATTGAACCAAAAAGCATAGAAGAAGCTTTATCGATGAAAGCTGGATTGAAGCTATGCAAGAAGAACTCGACAGTTTAACATCAATGATGTCCGGGATTTGACATCAAAACCAAAAGGTAAAAGCGTTATTGGAACCAAATGGGTATTCGAAACAAGATGAACGAGGATGGAAAAGTCGTACGGAACAAAGCCAAACTCGTGGCCAAATGATATACGCAAGAGGAAGGAATAGACTATGATGAGACCTACGCACCAGTAGCAAGGTTAGAAGCTATTCGTCTATTACTTGCGTTTGCTTGCTATAAAAATTTCAGGTTATTCCAAATGGACGTCAAGAGTGCATTTCTAAATGGATTCATCCATGAGGAAGTTTATGTGGAACAACCACCGGATTTGAAGACCCAAAGAAGCCGATTCGTCTTTAGACCGAAAAAAGCCTTGTATGGTTTAAAGCAAGCACCTCGAGCTTGGTATGATAGGCTAAGTAAGTTCCTAATACGAACGGTTTTGTCAAAGGTAAAGTAGATACTACCTTATTTATCAAAAAGGAAAACAAAAGCTTTTTACTTGTTCAAATATATGTAGACGATATTATATTTGGATCTCCTAATGAAAGCCTATGCAAGAAATTTTCTAAGTCTATGCGGGATGAGTTTGAAATGAGTATGATGGGAGAATTGACATTCTTTCTTGGACTCCAAGTAAAGCAAATGAAGAAAGGAACTTTTATTCATCAAGAAAAGTATGCAAATGATCTTTTCAAAAGATTTGGATTGGAAAAATGCAAAAAGACCGACATACCAATGTCATGTTCTCAGAAGATAGATAAGGATGAAGAAGGGAAGAAAGTAGATCAAAAGCTATATAGGAGCATGATTGGTTCACTTCTTTATCTTACCGCTTCTAGACCGATATTTTGTTAAGTGTTTGTGTCGTGCTAGGTTTCAATCGGATCCTAGAGAATCACATCTCAATGCCGTGAAACGAATTATCAAATACATTGCCTCATCCTCAAGCATCGGTCTTTGGTATCCAAAGAAGGGAGACTTTGATCTTCCGGGGTACTCGGATGCGAGATCCGGCGGTTGCGAGTCGATAGAAAGAGCACTTTCCGGAACTTGTCACATTTGGAAATAGAACAAGTATCTTGGTTTTCAAGGAAACAAAGTACCGTGGCTCTTTCAACAACGAAGCGAGTATGTAGCCCTTGGAAGTTGCTGTTCGCAAATTCTATGGATCAAACAACGGCTACAAGACTTTGGCATTGAAGACTCATGCACAGAAATCAGATGTGACAACACCAGCGCGATCAATCTTACCAAAAATCCAATTCTTCATTCAAGAGCAAAGCATATTGAGATTCGACACCACTTCATTAGAGATCATATTCAAAACGGAGAAATCTCGATTCAATTTGTTGATTCAAAAAGTCAACTAGCTGATATTTTCACAAAGCCTTTGGAGAAAAATCAATTTGACGCTATCCGTTCAAGACTCAACATTTTGAAGCTTGAAGAAGTTAAAGTCTAAAGACTCAACAATCCTTAGACTCTAATCTCTCAGTCTCGAGATCTTCAAACTCAGACATT
Organism: Eucalyptus brandiana; assembly: GCA_014182725.1. NCBI lineage: Eukaryota > Viridiplantae > Streptophyta > Magnoliopsida > Myrtales > Myrtaceae > Eucalyptus > Eucalyptus brandiana. Next base: position 9,452,705 of record CM024669.1, read on the forward strand.
CATGGCTATAGACTGTAAGTGGCTATTTTATTCGAACTCGAAAAGGTACGATTTTGTTGTTCAGTTATTATCTGTGTGAAAATCAAAAACTTGTCTTTTCAAAAAGATTAATTTTGGCGAGTTATTGATTTTGAAAAGAAATGATCGTACTCTTTCCCTGCGACGATTGAACTTTCTCTTTCAAAAAGTGAGTTAAATATATATATACAGCTTTTTCACAATCGTCAAAACCCTAAAAAGTACTCTTCTCCTGAACCTGTTTCAATTTCTTGTTCATCGTCGAGAAAGTGGTCATTTTTCTTTGGGAAGCAATCGAAGGAATCTCTCAAATCGACAAAGAAGAATGTCTTCTTCAAGGAAATCATCAAGAATAGCAAGCAGGGGTCCACAAAGAATGGAGGAGGGACCAATACACTTCGATCTTGCGAGGAGGAAGACTTTTCAAGTCAGCAACAAAGTCCGATTCATTCTCATCCACGTCATTCTTCGCCTCCTACCCCACATGGTGAAAGTCATCATCTTGAAGAAGAGATCATCGAGGACGCCGACCCCGTAAGAGTCCAAAACCCTCCTATATCTACAAGCTTTATCGTGCGTTGAAAATCACCGGTACACCATTGAATTACATAGACGATTTCCTTAAGGATAAGAACTATGGAAATGAATATCTTTTCTGCGGAAAATGGAGGAGTTAGGAATTGCTCCGAAAGGAAAAGCGAGAGGATGCACTTGCAAATATTCCAAGTGATCCTCGTGTGCTCGGACAAAATTTAATTGAAGGGAACGATGATGATAAAATGTTCCTTGAGTTTCAACCGAGAATGGGTGTGGCAGCGAAGTCGAAAGGAAATCGATTGGATTTGTTTAAATCCGAGGAATAGAAGAAAGTATATGGCAAACTGTTGAAAAGAGGGGTGATAAACCCTCGAAGTGTTGATTTTGATTTTCTAGACGCCATCAACATGAACTTGAGAGAGAAGTTGAACTTGCTTCAACTAGAGAAATTTTGCTCTGACTCTACGGACGGGTACGCACACTTAACCGCTTATTTCTATTCAAATCGAGCTTTTTGGATGCGAATAGAATTTCGTTCGATGTTCGAGACAAAGTCTACGAGGTAGATGTGAATATGTTGGCGGAGACATTGTTGGAGTTGAACGAGGGCGTTATCCGCCAATCAAAGTCTCCCGCACGTACTACTCGGATCTTGTCAAGGATAGGGACACGAGACAAGAGAGTTACCTATTCCGGGATGAATGCAATCAACATTGTGCTTCATAAGATAGTAATCAACTGTCTCGGACCAAAGTCTACATCAAAGACCTCTCGTGTCTTATTCTCAAGCAAAGTTGATGTATGCAATCAACTCGGAAGGAAGTTCTCTCTCCCGCACACGATTCTTTTCCATATGTACAAGAAAAGTGTCAAAAGACAAGGGACAATTGCCTTATCCTGGTTTGGTGACCAAGATCTTTACACACATGAATATTGAACCGCCCCATTCACTTTGTGTTCGACCGTGCGATAAGATGGTGGTAGGTTTGAAGATGCTGACGAAGATGCGTCTACAAGAGCTTGCCAAGGCAATGGAGAAATTCAGAGTGAAGACTCTGTCCCATCTCGCTTCAAAAAGAAAAGGAAAAGAAATTGTTGGAACCCCATCAAGGAAGAAGAAAAGGACTCTCATCTTAGAGGATGAAGATGAAGAAGATGAGGATCCCACAATCGTTGCTTTAACAAGAACCGGACGATCTGTGCCTCGATCAACAGAACTTCAACAGGAACAGAGAGAGGAAGAGGAGCAAGCAAAGATCAGAGAAGAAGATCAGCAAAAGGAGAAAGAAGGAGAGAAGGAGAAAGAAGGAGAGAAGGAGAAAGAAGGAGAGAAAGAACAGTCTGCATCAGACTTTGGAGATAAGGGAGATCAAGAACATGATCATCACTATTCTCCTTGTGATGTCCTAGAGACAGGGGGAGTTGGCGAGCAAGAAAGGTCTTCACCACATGCTGCCAATAGTGAAGGTCCGAGATCATCTCCAAGCGAGAGAGAAGAAGTTCGGGTTTCTAAATTGCTTGAAGAAGGACACGATACTTCGAACCCAAATCTCGCATGATTTCACGGAAGCTACAACGTCCGCATTCACTCCATCCGAAAAGGCCGATGCAAGTACACGACGGATAACTCAAAGAGATTTTCGTCGTATTATTGATATTCTTATGGATATGCGGGGACAGATTTTTGCTCTAGACTATGAGATTCAATCCATCAAAAATGCTGGCCAAGCATCTTCAGTTACCCTGGAGGACAAAATGAAAGACCTCGCTCTACAAATTCAAACAAATGCAAAAGGAAATGAGGTAGCTCAGTTAAGGGAAGACTTGAAGAGGCTAGAAGGCTTAGTCCAGTCTATGGGAGATTTCCAAATCGTTCGCATTCCCAAGAAGACTTGATCCCTTTCTCACTTTTTCATGATGACAAAAAGGGGGAGAATCAATTTGAACAATCAACACCATCAACCTTCAAACATCATTTTATCATTTATCTTTTAATCTTTGAATTTGTGGTTATTTGTAGTCATTTTTTTTGAGTTTGACTTGAGTACTCTTGACTGTGGATTTAAATGCTTGACTGGTTGCATTCATATCAAGTGTTGTTTTATGGTATTACTCATGAAAGACTAACCAATTTGCTGTGGATGCAGAATGTGGTTGTTTTATTAACATTTGTGAGTTAGCCATATTGCTTGAGAAATGTTTTTGCAGGTCAAAGTTGTTCAAATCTACAAGGAAGTTTTGTCACCATCAAAAAGGGGAGATTGTTGGAGAAATCTTTCCGAATCTTTTGAAGCCGACAAAACGTTTCTATCGATCTAAGTCTGGATATTCGGAGACCGAAGATTAAAGTCTCAAGACCTTATTATCTCAAGACTCAAGACTCAAGACTCTAGACTCAAGACTATTCTCACCGACGTCTTTCTATTCCAAAGTAGCAAAGGAAATCCAGAGCCGAAGCTTATGGTTGAGGATTCGATCCTATCCTCTCGGAAAAGATCCCTTGGTTGGATAAACATCTCGGAGTCTTTGTTTGTTCTTATCTAGATCGATTAAAGATCCGATGGTTGTCGAAGTATTCTTGGAATGTTCTATTCTTGGAAACCAAGATCCCGATTGTATGGGCGAACAGATTGATGGGCTATCGCCAGACTCCTTAAATAGCTCGAATGATCTTCGTAATTGATTCCGTCCATCGGGTAGATTGGAGGAATTCCTTTGGTAAGTGCCAACGGCTATGATGGCATAAAGGAGTATGAAGATATTCAAGTGGTTTTAGAGAGTGTGATTGATAGAAAAATTCCAGAGTCTGAAGATCCTTGATTATTAGTCGAGACCATTTTGAGCGAAATTGTAAACACAGAGAGTGTTCATTTCTAGTGACACCTTGAGAGTGTGGAAGATCGTCTACACCAAGAAGTCAAGAAAGATCATCACCATAACATCTCTTTGTTCATAGTGGAATCCAGCCAATTGGCTGTCAGTGCAGAAGAGTGGACGTAGGCTTGACACAAGCCGAACCACTATAAACCTCGTGTCTAATTCTCGCTTTCCCTTACTCAGTCTTACGATTGTTTTTCTTAATTGCTGCAAATCGTTTATTTATCTAAATAGTGTGTAATTATCAAAAGAAAAATCTTTTATACCTATTCACCCCCCTCTAGGTAATCGTACTAGCTATATCAATATTCACGATGGAAAGACTAAATTCTAGGATTTACAATTTCTCACATGCACCGTGAAAAGTTAAGTTCATCGTGAAGCTCACATCATTCAATCGTGGATGTGAGCTGGGCTCACATGCTCCGGGGTCATTAAAAAATTTCCCCCCATCCTGTGTCTAAGACATTAACAAGAGTTGCTACCCCAACGAGAGTCTTTCCTTTTAAAAAAATAAAAATAAAAAGGACTTAGGCTCAAGAGACCCAATTCTTATTTAGTACGCCCATGAAGCTGCATCTTTGAAGCCCAACGGACTAACTTCCTTCAGCTTAATTATAATTGTTGTATTTTTTTTTTTTTTAGTGTTGGTCCTACTCTACTCATACTCTAACCTTCACTCGCAGACTTTTGTCCTGCCTCTTTACAGGGCATGGGAGTTGAAACCCACATTTGAAACTAAATCGTCCCTACCCCAACCCCCTAAGAAGGTAGAGATTCGAACCCTCCACCCCCCTTCCATGTGGGAAGGGTGGCCACTGGGACAAACCCCAATGGTTATTATTGTTGTAGTTGGCTAATTAGAGAAAAGAGGAGTAGTTAAGAGGGAGAAAGAAGAATCAAGAAGGCTGGAAAAGGGAAGTGAACCGCGCGCTAGAGAGAGAAAGGGTTCGATTCAAGTTCGCTGGGGACATCTTAACACGTTGGATTAATGTCGTACAAGAAGTGCTTGATAAGAATTCAAAGATTTAATTCACCTCATTGAAGAAATTTTTCTAGATTAAGCTGTAATTTCAATTCCATTCCGATTTTAGGTGGCTAGGTTGATTATAAAGGTTGTTGAGCCATGAAATCATATAGTAATGAAACTTCCATGAATCATGAAACTATGGGATTTTATGGAAGTCAACTTAGGATTAAGGTTTGGTTGGGATGAAATTTTGAAGTTCATTGTGCACTGTCAGAACCATGTTCAAACTATTGTGTTTGGCACTAGTTGTTTTCATAAATTTAGTCCATACTAATTTGAATGCTTTCCTCAATCATGTTTTAGATATTGTAGGTTCTAAGAATTAACAAAAATCGAGAATCTAAATATGCACAAGCGGAACATGTGATGCATGTGGATATGGAACAACTCAGGGGTTTAACAAACTAGAGAGAGAGAGAGAGAGAGAGAGAGAGAGAGAGAGAGAGAGAGAGAGAGAGCCATCGAATTACATCAAGTTGGAGTCTAGCATGAGAGAGCGCCATCGAATTACATCAAGTTGGAGTCTAGCATGTCTTGCATGAATTTTGCTTTCTTAAAGCAAGATTTTTCAATGGGGAGGACAAACCAATTGGTATGGAGTATTTTCTAGAAAAGGGATCTGAATTATCTACGATTTTAGAATTTTGAGAGTGATTCAATGTATTTATTCTGAGTGAGCACACAAATTAGTATTATGCCTCTTCTCTAATATTACTTGAAGCAAATTAGTATTATGCGTTGGTGTATAGGTTGATTATAATGATTCCGGACACAATCATGCACCATTAAAAGTCCCTACACAAATAATTTGAGACTTGAATTTTAGACCATATAATGAATTTGAAGCTGGACATCTACATCCGAAGGCTCGAAATTATGTCAAACTCCATCATGACATGGTACTTGTCACGAGGACTCTGCAGCTAGCCATGTCGTGCCATCATATACCTCCCCGAGAGCTCCTCGTGCATCATGGGGCCAAAATCGCATCAAAGGATCAACACTTTGTTGATGTCATTGAAACCTAAATTATTAAGGATACAACCAACAATGGCATCTTATTTTCAGTTATGCATCCATAAGTCATCAAAGACCACTAGGTTTATCTGTTTGATAAGGAAAACAAAATCACGAGCTCTAGTAAAAAAAAAAAAAAAAAAAAAAGGAGAACAATCTAACTTGGGGACGGAATGTGCATCAAAACATATGCTCTTCCGTCTAACTCAAGCTTCTTGGTGTATTAGGAAGACCAAGACTTTACTGGATCTCATCAAGCTTTTTGTGTAAAAAGTGAAGCCAAAGGGAAAAAGCGGTAATGGGAAAGAAACTTCAACCAATGCCAAACAGACCAAGACTTTGCAGGACGCAAATTGTCCTTGTTGCTTCACTTTTCACATCCATCCTCTTCCATCCCTATGTCAATGTCTCTTTTTCCACTAGTAGAATTTCTACATGCTACATGTCTTGCTTAAAATTAACAATACTAGAAATTAGTACAAAAAGGAAGCCAAGAAGAAACTCAAAAAAAGCTCTCCCATGGTCATGGGTGAATCAGTCACTGAAGAGAAAAACAAGGGTTGAGTGATAATAAGCTAATGTCGAAAAAAAAAAAAAACCTCTACGTGCATTTTTGAAAGTCTTGGTCTTCCTATAGTTTGTAGTTTTCTCTTTCCATTAGCTTATTATCACTAGAAATCCATATAAAATACTTTTTGCCCACAAGTGGTTGTTTCGCAATATTTAGAGAATATGCCCAAAGATTTGCTAGGTATCATGTGCCTTTTTTAGGGAAAGGTGAAGCAAAATTAGATAATTTTCACACATTACATGTGAAGCAAAAGTGAAGCACTTAATAAAAATTCATGATGGTCAGAGAGAAATTTTAATAAATTCCAAATAGACCAAGACTTTGTGAAAAGAAGTGACGATGAGAGAAAAACTTTAATCAATTGCACGAAGACCAAGACTTTGTGAAAAAAATAGAAGTGATAATGGGAGAAAAACTTTAATCAACCACAAAAACCTAGACTTTGCAAAAAAAAAAATGATAATGGGAGAAAAATCATTATCAAGAAGCTCAAGACTTTGCAGGATGCAAATTGGCTTTGTTCCTCCACTTTTCACATCTCTTGTTCATCGCAATGTGAATGTCTTTTTTTCCATTGCTAGGGAAATTTCTATGTTTTACGTGTGAAATTAACAATACTATAATTTTCGTTGTACTATTTTCATGTTTAATCATATTGGCGTTTTACATTATATTAATCTCTATTGTACTTGTCCTTTAGAATTCTATCTAGGCTTTCCTTTATGTTTACGAGTTCAAGTATGATAAAAAGAAAAAAGGCAAAAAGAAAGCGATGAAAAAAAAAGCAAAAAACTGAAATGAAAAAAAAAAAAAAATCAAGAGTGGGGCAACATAGAGAACGCCACCCATCCAACGGCCAATGGCATGCTGCTGTCGTCAGTAGCTCCGTAGGATGACTCATTCCATTGTCACTGTAGCAGTTGGTGCTACTAGCCAGACTAACTATCACAACCAATTACCTTAAATTACCTAATGACTTAACTAACTTAATCTATAGATATATTCACAATGGAAAGAATGAATTCCAGGGTTTACAATTTCTCACATACAAAGTGAAAAGTTGGGTTCAATGTGGAGCTCGCATCATTCAATAGTGGATGTGAGTTGGACTCACATGTTCAAGTTCATTCAAAAAATTTCCCCCATCCCGTGTCTAAGACTTTAACAAGAGTTGCTATCATAATGACAGAGTCTTCTTTTTTTTTTTTTTTTTTTTTTTCTCTCTTTTTTTCTTTTTTCTTTAAGGAAAAAGAAAAAAGAAAGGGACTTAGGCTCAAGAGACCAATTCTCATTTATTACGCCCATGAGGCTGCATCTTTGAAGCCCAACAGACTGGCTTCCTTCAGCTTAGTTATAATTGTCGTAGTTGGTTTATCAGAGAAAAGAGGAATAGTTAAGAGGGAGAAAGAAGAATCAAGAAAACTGGAAAAGAGAAGTGAAACACGCGCTAGAGAGAGAAAGGGTTCAGCTCAAGTTTATCACGGATATCGTAACACCTTGGATTAATGTGGTACGCGAAGTGCTTGAGAAGAATTCAAAGACTTAATTCACACAATTGAAGAAAATTTTCTAGGTTAAGCTGTAATCTCAATTCCATTCTCATTTTAGGTTACTAGGCTGACTCTAGAGGTTGTTGAGCTATGAAATCATGTCGTAATGAAACTTTGGTGTGCCATGAAACTATGGGATTTTATGGAAGTCAACTTGGGATTATGGTATGGTCAGGATGAAATTTTGAAATTTACTGCACATTTTTGGAACCAGATTCGAATTATTGTGTTGGGCACTACTTTTCGCATGTTTATGGAACTCTTTTGGGTCAAAGGCGAGTTCTTCTTTGAGCATTCGAACACTTTTGTTTACAGCAAGGCATATGACTCCATATTTGTGCATAATTCAAGTTCTAGAATCTTGATTCTACCACGTCACGTTGATGATAATCTTTTAACAGGTAGTAGTGCCACAGAGTTGCATAGTTTCATTTGGAAACTTCTTTTTGCTTTTACCAAGAAAGTTTTTCTCCATTGTATTTCTTCCTTGGCGTTGAGGACCAGTCCAGAGGTACGGGAATTTTGCTGTCTCAAACACATTACACTAGGAATCTTCTACAGTTTTAAGTCTCAACCTTCTTTACATGATGGTGTGTTACTGATGGATCCTTCCGACATTTCTTATGCTGCCCGTGTTGAGGATTAGTTCATGCATTGCCCTCAAACATCTCGCTTACAAGCGATTAAGCTAATTTTTATATATTTTAATGGAACCATTGATCATGGACTGTTATTGAAGCCATCATTCGACAGCTCCTTGGTAATATTAACTCATGCTCTTGGGTCGGTTGTCCCGATACTCATCACTTAGCATCTGGATACTTAGCTTTTATTGGGTACAATATCACATTGCGGGATCTGAATACTGGAGTTTTCGCCTCTGCAGTTGCAGAAACTTATTGGATTTGAGAGATGTCATATGATCTTCACGTATTTTCACCTAAACCGGCTGTAAGTCATATGTGATAATATTAGAGCCACTTATTTAGCTGCTAATCTGGCTTTCCATGCTCACACCAAGCACATTGATATTAAGGACAAAATCGCATCTGGTGAAATTATTTCAATATGTATTCCAATTGCTAATTAGTTAGCTGACACTTTTATAAATTATCTTCTGATTGATTTAATGTTTTGAAGGATAATCTCATTGCGGTGGCACCTGGTTCAAATTTAGGGTTATTATTAGAGTATCTTTAATATATGTTTTGTTATTTATTTTTCAATTTACAAGTTTTGTTATGTAATTTTATTGGTCAGTGGTTTTCAATTTCTGATATGTAATCCTTTTAGCATTCATGTCTACTTTGCAAAAGATCTGATTGTAACTACCTGTACTGTTTAAAAAATGACAAGCACATCTCTATTTTTTTATTTTTTTATTTTTTTATTTTTTAATTTGACAGGCTGAATTGCATCAATTTCACAATTTGCAACTTATGATGAAATGGCAAGATCTCCATTTATAAAGATTAGCTAGTGACATGGAGTAATTCTAGGGAATCATTTCACGTAATAATTTCTTCTAATTCTAGTGATATTGTAAGAGCATATCCAATTCCTGAATCCTAGGGAATCATTTCACGTAATAATCTCTTCTAATTCTAGTGATATTTTAAGCGCATGTCTTATTCGTGAATATTTTGATAGTTTCTTACTTGTCAAACTAAGCTTAGATTTTTTTTTTTTTTTTTGGTCAGTCCTACTCTATTCCTACTCTACACTCACTCACAGACTTGTGCCCTACCTCTTGCAGGGCGTGGAAGTCGCAACCCACTCTCGAAACTTACGCGTCCCTACCCCCATCACTAAGCTTAGATTTAAGTGACACTAATTTTGCTCGTAAAGAGATAGAGAGGACCTGTTCAAGGGTCTCTTGCCAACATCTTAGCACTTCTCTTAACTGAATTAAACTTAGATTCAAGGTACTCCAATCTTGCCCATTAATAGAGAGAAGGGGCCTGTTTAAAAGCCTCTTGCCAACGTCTCTTAGTAGGTCTCCTAACAGAGCTACAAGATCCTTTCTTTTTAAATAGTTCGCTGAACTTACTTAAACTTAGGTTTGTTCGTTCGAAGGAAAATTATTTTTCGAGAAATTGCCTTTTGACTTTGTAATGTTTAGATGACAGAAAATTAATCAATTTATAAAAAAAAAAAAAATCTTTTCTGAAAAGCAACAAGTTTAAATTGGGGAAAAACAGCATCTCCTTCTAACAAGAAGGAAATCACTTTTTTTAAAACTATTAAACAAATCAAAATTTCATGAAAAATATTTTCTGTTATCATGAAATTTTCAATATAAATATTTTAATTTTGATTATTATGAGGAATTGCGCTTTTCCCCAAAAGTATAAAAAAGAGTCAAATCATATTAATTTCGAATTAGCTATATATCAACATGATGTTCACATGGTCGCATTGAATTCGAATTCACCTAGAAGCCCTACCTAAAAGCCAAACTAATGAAAAATCCGCCGTTCAATCAACGAAGGAAACCGAGTCTGATTACCCTCACAACCGAAGTCCATCCGACAATATTCTCACAAGAGGATGTCAATTCAATCAATTCAACAATCGAAAACCCACAAAACTGGGACACCACAAACTAAAACAGAGAACATTCAATCAGTAAGTCAGGTTGTGGGCTGGTTATGACTCCTTCGAGAACATTTAATTCGCATGTTCCAGCAGTATGAAAAGAGAAACGCGTGTACTTAAGAAGTCTGGTTGCGGGCTTGGTTTTTTTTTTTTTTTTTGAAAATTTTTTTTTGGGCATCTTAATACAAAGGAGTATCTTTCTAAGCAGCTGAACAGCTTCAGTTTGCTCCGATACTTATCAGGATTAACATAACAATCTGTTTGCGCTTGACTGTACAGCTGTGACATCTGGTTTTTCTGCTTTACCATGGCTCGTTAAACCTCAATACGGGTTTATCGGGTATATTCTCTTTTTCTCATCTTGTTTTCACGGACCGCGGCCGTTTCTCTTAAGAATTGCACCTATTTTTTCATTTCTAGGGGAATTATTCACGAACTAGATGGTTGCTGCAGTGACCACCTTTGCTAATAGCAAGTATGGTGCTCAACTTGACCAGTCGAGTATAAGCTGTTTCCAGAAAATCCAAGCGCAACTTCTATAAAGCCTTGATCAGCACAACGTGTTGAGAGCAACGGTCGGGCATGCATTGAACAAATCGACGAATATACTGATGAATGTCTCGGCTCAAGCACGCACTGCACAATTCTGATATGAAGATACAGAAAAGCACCTCAACCTCAAATATGCATATCAATACAGTTCAGTTATGTCAACGAGATGATCACAAAGCAATTAGTAGATTTTACCCATGCAGTAGTCTGTACGTAGAGCAACTGGAAACAGAGCATATGTGATTCGATTGAATAAAGGATGATTACCTGTGGCGATTAATGATCGGACCTTAGTAACATGATCACAGAAGCAGCTTCGTGAACTGGAACGGTCACGAGAGACGGTGGTGAGTGCAGTGCGAGCACTTCAGCAATGGTGAACGAGAACAGGGGCGAACAGAGCTTCCGACGGCAGCCATGGAAATGGGAACGGTGACGATCGGTTGCGGTTGGCAGTGGCTGACAGTGTCCGGAGGGCAATAGAGAAAGAAATCTCGATGAAGAGGTCTCTGGAAATTCAGAAAAAAGACCGAGAATCAATGCTATCGACTGAATTGAAAAATGAAATCCGGAGAATGAGAGAGAACTTACCTTCAAAATGTTGCAGTAACCGAATGATGAAGAGCTCGAAGTGAAGAATCCAATTCTGATCGAGTTTCAGTCACGGCTATTCTCCTCCGTCGGAGAACGAAGACGATAGAAACCGAAGGAGGAGGCAGTGACAAAAACAAACGATAATGAAGTTGTCGAGCGAGGGAGGCGCTTGGCTACGATTGGCTCCAGTTCGAGTGAGATTGAGAAGCTTCAAGGGAATGCAGGAAATTCAAGACGAGTCAAGGCTGGAACCGCAGAGCTATCGGCACGACTCAGAAAGCTTTTCGCCGTGGGAGGAACTGGAAGAGTTACGTCTGAGGGCCGGAGAAGCCGATGCGAGGCGGTGGAGATGGCGGAATACTAGAATCGGCCATTGTGAAAACTCGAATGGTGGAGATGGAGCTTCGGGCGAGAGAGGGAGAAAACGCAAATCCTCTGTGGGCTTGGTTCCTTCAGCTCTGATGGCTGGCAGCCATCGACAATGAGGAAGAAGAAGAACCAGAAAAAAAAAAAAAAAAAAAAGGAAATAAGGGGAAAATGCCAAATGATGAAAATACCATTGACCGGTCGAAAAATTAGCTAGTTGGCAACCGGCGAGGTGGGGTCCATAGTTTGAAACAACCAAAGCCACTTTAGGTTATTATTTGAAATAAAAGTCCATTTTGCATTTTATTTAAGAAAATAAAAGACTTTGGGTCATTTTTGAAATTTTCCAAAAAAAAAAAAATGAAAGAAAAAGGCGAAAAATCACAAAAGATAAAAATACCCTCGATCACTAAAAAGTCAAGTCCTTATTTGAAACAAACATAACCACTTTAGGTCCTCATTTGAAACAACATCCACTCCAAGCCATTATTTAAGAAAGTGATAAGCATTTCGGGTCTCTATTTGAAACAATGTTCACTTCGGACCTTTATTTGAGAAAAAGAGGGTACTTCGAGTCCCATTTTGGAATTTTCCCTTTATTTTATTTTCTCTCTCTCTTTTCCATTTGTAATTATTTATTTTATTTTTGTTCTTAACTACAATTATATTTTCTACACAAATGTGTGCTGGGTTTATCAGCGAAAATTCAGGTGTCAATTGAGAAAATGATAATATTTCCTGATGTTTGGCTAAAACTTGGAACCGTATTAGAAATTATTTTCCATTGTTAAAAAAGGAAAACTTGGACATTCTCTATTCGTGCAATATAAGGATATGCATGTTATATAATCAACTTTAAATACAATTTTATGGAATTCAATTTTCATAACACGCTGTAAGGTACCAAATTTGTAAAGCAAATACTAGGAAAGCTTAGCAAACACAATGACAGCTTACTTAAGCTGATTATTGGAACTGCCCAAAATAACTTGAGCAGAGGACTATAGAAAATGAAGAGATAAAATATCATACCTGCACGTTGCACAAAAGTGAAGACACATTTATCATTCACAAAAGATGATTGTCCAGTGTGACAATCAACTCAAATTTCCCTAGGAAATTTTAACGAACACCAACCAGGCTAATTATAGCAACTACTACGAATCCATATAACTGCAATTCTTGCCATCTTCATAGAATCAATCTCAAAATAAATTGAATCACCCCTAACATCAGAAAATCAAAAATCACGGAATCAGACTTAATTTCTCTAACAACCATGATGACTTTGAAAGGGAAAATCATTCTCCAATCAATTCTTTTAGCCGTACATAACCCAAGGAGCTCGCAGATCGGTGCTAGAGTAATCTGTGGTAACAGTTCTCTCATCTCATTATGCAAGAAAGATCAACTTTTGCCATTCAATAGAAGAATGGCCAGCTTATCCCTTAGTCTCAAATAGGTGCACATCGTGCTGATAATCTTCTAGAAGAAAACACGGGCGAAGGTGACGCTTAGGGAAGGTCGGCCTTGCCTAAGCCAAATCCAGTGAGGTCGACCCTTGTCGAGGCTCGGCCTCACCATGACCAGGTGAGGCTAGCTTGTTCAACCGTGGCCAGTGGCTAGTCATTGGGAAAAGGAAGAAGAAGAAAAAATAGTAAAAAGGAACAAAAAAAATTGAAAAAAAATTGAAATATTATCAAAGATTATCTATATCAGCATCGACAATGCCACGTAAGCTAGCCAGCGTCTTTGTTAGCAATATACAATCAAAATTAACTAGAAGAACTGAATTAACATCAAGTCAAAACGTTTAGAATTAAATTAGCAATAGTTCAAAAAGTTTAAGACAAAATTAGCACAAATTCAAAAGATTTATGATTAAATTAGTACTATCAAAAGGTTTAGGACTGAATTGAGACAAATTTATCAATTGAACTAGGTGATCCTAACCAAATTTCTTTCGAAAATATAAACGAAAACTTTCGTGGCTACACCCACCCACTTGTGGGTGTGCTGGCTTGGGCCTTTCCCCCTCTAATTGCGGAAGGGGGGAGGTTCGAGTCTCGGCGTGCACATTGCTAGCCTAACCTGTGACGTCATGGGAGGTGGGTCCCTGCGAAACCGCCCCGAATTTTCGTCGTCGGCTATCGGCTGTACGGCAATTCTTGGGTCACTAAAAAAAAAAAAAAAAAAAAAAACCGTGGCTACAATGGTGGCCAAAAAAGAATTTGTACTTTTTTAGCTATGAAATGTTTCATTGCCACGATTTTTCAGTTATGAAAATTGCATTGGTAAAGGTGATTTAATCAATACAGTGACAACCAAGGTCCGCCCATGAATAATCTCACGCGAGGAGGGCAGTTCAATCAATCCAACCATCCAAAAGGCGACAAGATAAAATTCCTAACAACCATCTCGTTCTTCGAACTGCCGATCCCCGAAGATTCTACCTTTGTCCTCCATCTCGCAGGACGTCGTCGAACCTCGACGCTCGGTTCCCGGAGACGTGCTCCCCGGAAAAGTCCACCGGAGCCACTGGGCAACCGCATGCCGCTGCCGTCCTGATGTCGGCGGCGCCTTGCCATTTCAAAGAGGATCGTGACTGGCTTCCGAATTCCAGAATCGTTAACTTTTTATTGCGTCAAAATTTTTCAGTCTCCGATGGTTATTCTCACCGATTTACCCCAATTGTGGATAATAATAATAGCCTTTTGTTCTTTGGTGAAATATTTGTTTTCCTTTTGGGGAATTTATGCCTGAATTTAGGATGATTGTTAAGTACCCACTTACGTGACATTGGCAATGCAGTTGTTGCTCGTTTAACTGGTTAAGTGGTGATGGTTATAATTCAATTCACTCTGCTGGATATTGGTGCTCTTGGCCGATCGTCTTTGCTCATGCACATCTCTGATATAATTTGAGCTGATCTATCACCTGTCTAATCTAGTTGAAGCCGCACAAATAGAGACGAGAGTATTCTTCGACCAACGTAAAAAATACTGCTCGAGTGAAGTAAAAAACCTGCTGAAATATCGAATTTTATTGGCCAAATACATGCTGCTTCTTGGTTGCGTGGAATTGAGCGCAAGCTTGTCATTTCAAATGCTCAATCTTTTTTAACATGAAAAAAGAGTCGACTCGTAAATTTGATGCAACTTTAAAACCTATGTCGAAGCGGACTCCTCTGTCAAGGTCACCGATCTGAAGTGGCTTTTTTTTTTTTTTTTTTTTTTTTTTTTTTTTTTTTTTTTTTACGTTTTGGCGGCTGTTAGATTTTACTCCGGAACATGATTTAGCATTGTTGCAGTCTTTTCTCTAACATGCATCCACAAAACTTGATGCTGCTTCCCTAATGCCACTGCTGATCTGATGCCGTGCTTCCTTATCCTTCTCCAGTAGTAATTGAGGTGTAGGAACGGGGATACGTTGACAGCAAACACTGACGAAGAAACAAGCACGTCCAGCAAAAGTCTTCTTCGCAAGAAAAGACTATACAAGCTCAGTAGAGTTTTTCGGGGCTGACTTGTCCCCGGACAAAGTTGCAGTTGCGCTGATTTATGTTGTTCAAGGTGTCTTGGGCCCTTCAAGGGTCGCTACATTTTTATTCAAAAGATGATTGGCATCTAGATTGAAGGTTTTCTTAATGGAAAATTAGATCTAACAGTCTGTTTGCGCTGATCAGCTTCCGTTCGCTCTGATACTTAACAGGACTAGCGATCTGTTTGCGCTGGACTAGACAGCCGTGATATGATATCTGGTTCTTCTGCATTACCAGTTATCACGGCTCATCAAACCACTATACGGAATTACCCGGTACATTTTCTCTTTATTTTTATCTTGTTTTTATGGACGGCATTTTTTTCACTTAAAAAATCGCATTTACTTTCATTTGTAGGGACATTATTCACGAACTAGATGGCTGTTGCAGTGACTCCATCCCACTTTTTGGTTACTGAAGAAGATCATTGCTTTGGTTTTACCAGGTCTTCTGGGAGCACTTTCGTGGAGCTTAATGGCCGCCTTTGCTGATAGCCAAGTATAGTGCAAGCTTTCTGCATACTGCTTAAATCTGTAAGAGTGGATTTCCTGTGGCCGCATGATCGACAAAGCAGCGGCAGACAAACTACGACCATTATATACTTTGCAATCCCTTGACACGTTCCGTTCTAAACTGGCAAATACGCTCTAAACATCAATGAGCTTAACATTGGCGGTTGAGTATAAGCTGGTTACAGCAAATCCACACGCAACTTCTATGAAGTGTTGATCAGCATGGCGTGTTGAGAGACTTGACGGTTATACATACTTGCATTGAACCAACTGATGAAAGTGAGCCGACAAGTATGCTGAAGAATGTCGCAGCTCAAGTACGCACTACACAATGGGATATCTTAAATGCAGAAACGGTCCTCAAACATGCATATGTTGGACGTTATAGGTTTGAGAGAGAAGAAGTGATTGCTTAAAGTATTACACCAAGAGGCATCAAGTTTGGAACGCTTAACAATGTTACCTCCAATGTAGAAAACTCTAGAGTTTTATATGCAAGTTATTGGGCTCCGACTTATATGGACCCAAATAACCATGCTTTCACTTATTGGGCTTGTATGTGAATATATTATGTTGGACTATATTAATAATATATCCAACAGCATATCAATACAGTTCGGATGTATGGACGAGCACATAGTAGATTTTCCAATAATGAAGACTGGAGAAGCCAATGGGACGCGTCGGAGACGCAGGATATTAAAACCAGCGAAGGATCATTCCCTTACCCCTTCCTCTGCGTGACCTTTGGGGCTTCCGAAGGTAAGAGAGAGAGAGAGGAAAAGCCGAAAGAAATGGCCGAACTTGGTTCCTTTCGTGGGCTTTGGGTTTATGGGCCTCTTGGTGTGGCTGATGAGCGGGCTTTACGTATTTGATGAGTTTTGGGCCGAATTGGGTTGCGTGAATTGGACAAGATTTATGAACCTCCTCTGGTGAGCTTGAGTTTTTACCATTTTATTTTCTCTCTCTTGTTTTTTTATCTGTACTTATTTATTTTTTTCTTTTACTATATATATTTAAATTTTTAGATGAATGTATGTTAAATTTTTTGGAGAAAATTCAGATGTCAACCGGGAAAATAGCAGCATTTTCCGATGTTGAAATTTGAAATATGAAAACGAACTGGAAATTATTTTTCATCGTTTGAAAAGAAAAATTTGCCTAAAGAGACATACTTTATTCATGTCATATAAGGAATTTTCATGCTATATTATCAAATTTTTAATGCATTTTCATTGATATCAATTTCCAAGGAGATGCTATAAGGTCCCAAATTTGTAAGCAAAGATTAAGAAAGCTTAGTTTTTTTTATTTTTTTTTTACTATAAGCACTAAGACAACTGATTATTAGAATTACACAAAAAAGATATTGAGTAAGTTTTTTTTTTTTTTTTTTTTTTTGAGCAAGTTGAAATGATAAACATTATACTCAAGATGAAAGTAGCGAGGAACTTAAATAAGCGAAGAATTATAGAATAAATGAAGATATAAAATCTCGTGCCTCCACTTTGTACAAAAGTGTGTGTGTATAAAAGATGATTATCCCAAAAGCTATTCAACTTAAGTTTTTCTAGGACATTCTAACGAACACCTGTCGAGCTAATTATAGTAACTACTACAAATACATACAGCTGCGCTTCTAACCAATCTCATAATACAAATAAAATCACCCCTAACATCAGAAAATAAAAAATCACAGAGTTAGAGTTAATTTCTCTAACAGCCATAATGACTCCAAAAAGGAAAATCATTCTCCAGTCATTTCTTTTAGCAATACAAAGCCGAAGGGGCTAGACCATTGGCGCAAGAGCAATCTGTGGTGACATTTATATCATCTCATTATGCAAGAAAGATCAATTTTTGCCACTCAATAGAAGAAGTACCACCTTATTCCTAATTCTCAAGTAGGTGAACATCAGGCTGATAATCTTCTGGACGAAAACACAGTCAAAATTGGTCATGTACTCACCATCCACGCCTAGATCAATCTCAAGCAAACAAAATGATGTAAATGCCCTTAATTAGCATATGATTTGGATTCTCAGTGAGAGGTGTCAACCACCAATTTAAGATCCATCTAATCACTTGGGTTTACCCCAGTGGCCACTCTTTCAACTTGAAAGGGCGAGATGAGGGTTCGAATTCCTACATTCCAGGGAGATTGGGGTAAAGACGCATTAGTTTCAAGAGTGGGTTTCGACTCTCATGCCCTGCAAGGAGGTAGAGCAAAAGTCTAAGAGTGAACCCTAGAATAAGAGTAGAGTAGGGCCGACCAAAAAAAAAAAAAAAGAAAGAATTAAGATCCGTCTTAGTTGGTAAACAAACAAAACATAGAGCCGTATAGCTAAAGAAGCTAGAAAAACTTCAAAGACATTGTATTGTATCGTCGAATTATCTTCATCACGCTTCCTATGTCTACAAATGATTTAGTGTATGATGAACCAATAGCAGCTTTCGTGTTAAAGATAACGAAATCCCATCAGAGTCAAGCTAGATAGAATAGGCAAGTTCGAAAAGAGGGGAACTTCAAATCGATGAAAATGAGAGAGATATAGGCTAAAACCAATTCCCAAGTCACTCTGAGAATGCTAATTTTGCTCCTTAGGACAGATTTATTGAGCAGTATCCAGACAGAAAAGAAACGGGCATCGAAATCAAAAATCCAGCGAACCTTTTGAAATTCAATTCAACGACTCAAAAAGCACAACGAAAGGGGCTTGGCCAACTAAGCAGACGATGGTAAGTAGGCATCAATCAGCTTTTATGTCCACTCATCAAATAAACTCTGTGAGCCTAACCAACTTGCTCCGAAATATAGGATGCTAATAGCTAAAACGGGGACTTATCTCTCGAACTAGTTCTTCTTCAACTCATTCATCGACACAAAAACAGCAGCCAATCGACAAACAAATAATATCACCAACAAAAGTTTAACGAAAAGACATCGTGATACCTCGAGAATTGACGGCGTGCAATCAGAATTTGCATCAGCTTGATCGGATTGAACCTCTGAACCACAATTATCTTATAAGGCAACCGGCTGGGTAAGTAAGACCAAAAGAAAAACCAAATGGAGCAACAACTGATCCATTACTAGTCCGGAGAAAGGGGGAAAGAAGCCAAATAGCGAAACATTCAGTCCGTCCCTTTCTGAATAACTAACAAGTAAATCATGAAAAGATAAGTACTTTGTTTATTAAAGAATGAGAAAATATTATTTAGACTCGACTAAATCAAACGAGTCCATTTTAAGAAACAAGTGAACTGATATTAGGTAGTAGTGGAGCTTCATCGATTTATCATCTATGGTGTAACAAATTCAGGATGAACAAGTTACTTAATCATAAATGGTAATGTAAAAATTGATCCAAACGAGCAAAGTTCACAGCAAACTTTTATACTATCTTTTGCAAAGAGAAATACACTGAGTCTCGCAGACACAGCTTGAACCATCGTTCTTACTTTTCTCAAACTATATGAACCGACGTTGATTTTCTCTTTTGTTCAACATGCTTCTTCCGTACTAAAATTAAACAAGTTGACATGGGTTTATATATGGTCAAGTTTGTCTTAATTTAGTGAGTTCAATATGGCCTCAAACTAATCAATCAAAATATTTTATACATAATAACTAAAAAGAAAATCATTTGAGTGGTGATCCCCCCCCCCATGTAAATCAAGGAATCGCCACTAAATCCGGTGGCAACTTCTTGTGACAGCAAACCAGAGTAACTCCGCTATTTTTTTGGCCTAAAATAGTTCGTCTGAGACTCTTGTGTCCAATACTATTTTCGTACTTCGACTTTTAAAATCAAAAAGTTGTTTATATATATATAATTTGATTTTCTGATTGACCGAAGTAATTTCCTTCGACAAGCATATTTTACCCCTCTAAATAGTGAAAGATAAAAATAATAATTTTCGGTTAAAATTTTTTTCTCCAAACGAACAAAGTCCTAGATGAACTTTTCAAAACTCGGTCATAAAAATAATTAGGGTACATTATTCCAGATTTTCATTATATTACAGATCATCCTCTTAAAATCAGAACTTTTTATGAATTCATATAAGCCCCAATCATATAGTTACTATGATTATATGCAAGCATGGTGTAACTTTTTAATCAGAAAAAAATTGATTTCTTCTTCGATAAAAAATTTCAGGAAACGAGTCCTATTTGGTTCCAAGACTGGTTTACTCTAATTTGGTGCAGGTTCTCATATTTTACCTCCAAAGGTTTCAAATGGAGACAATTACTTCTCTTCAAATATTCAAGAACCTCCTCATCTTTACATGTTAGATAATTTTAAGAGATGAAAATGAATGTTCACATGTTAGATAATATTCAATAGACCGTGACATGCTCTACGCTTAAAAGACAATTGAAAAATTAAATGGTGGGCAAAATTTGCCCCTCAGTTTGCAAACGAAGAAGCGTTTTATGGTTCGCTGCAAATCCTACTCAGTCAAAGTCGCAGACTACCAGGGCAAACTCAATTTTTCCTCAACAAAAGTCAACATCAAGCTCAACTTGCGGCAGCTTCAGATCAAAAGACTGCTGAAAGTAGTTCGTGAGACAATGTCTCAAGCAGGTTCCGATGAAGAAGTAGAAAACAGTTTTTGCTCCTTGACATGAAAATGATTGTTATGGCACAAAGGTCATGTAGCTGGCAATAACTTTTATCATGTAACAGAAGTGTCCAATAATAGAACTCATGTAACAACATTCCTCAATGTCGTATATCATGAAGCCATAGAAGCACACTTCCTTTCCGGATCAAATTTCCTTCATCTGCTCCAACTCAAGATATAAGTTCAACATGGGAGCTCAGGAGATTGAAACCATTTGCAATGGTAGTGCGCGTATCTCTTTGCATGTGAATGGTTTTGGACCTTTGGCACCTTAATGAGGGAAATGGTAATGGGGCTTGCCTACTTCAGGGAATTGGTCACTACTGTTGCTATGTGATGATCTTCTTGGAATAAGATTATCTCATAGCGGAAGCAAATCCTCGAAGTAAAATCCAGAGTGTAGCCACACCTATTGATCTCCCTCCTGTTTCCCCTCCTGCACAGGAAATATAAGATGTAGGACCGCTAAAAATGTTGTCAAGAGATGGAGTGGGTATTTAAATAAAAGAAAGATGAACTTTAATCTTTGACCAGGCAACCAGTTTGTGAATAGGTTTTGACCTGCACGGCTCATTCAGAATTTAGTTGTTACATTAGCATATTCAAAACCTCTGTTTTCGGTGCCATTCTTCCATGTGCATCGTAGCAGTTGGAAGAAAGAAAACTTCTTATTTTGAATATTGACCAGAACGTTATCTAACAAATTCAGGTATTTGTACAGAGTTTCATTATAGCATTTTCTGCCTAGGCAAGGCCAACGTTATTGTCACTAAAAGCAATTCTATAGTTAGAGTTGAATACAAGTTTTTGTTGACCATGATTATATTTTCGTAATTAATTTTCCTAAATAGTGCTGAACAACAAAATATATTAATACAACTAATTTCTTGGAAAATAATCTCACTCTCCTACAAAATAATGTACTGTGCTAACACGGTTCTTTTGCAAATGTTTAAATCATTCTACTGTGTATAGAAAGCTGCCTTCTGCAGTGACAGAGTATCAAACTTCCAGGGGCACAACAAATGATCCATTGCTAGGGAAAAATGCGCAAACGGTCGCAAATCATACCACGACTGCAATCCCAACTCAGTTCTTGAGCTATTGCCAGATGATGCCGCATGCTCAAAGTCAAAAACTTAGATTCATCCCTCCACGAGCCCTAATCAAGTATGAATCCTTCCTATATATCAGCAGCAATCCTCTTTTCATCTTTTTTCCCTTTCTTTCTATAGCTAAGCCTCATTTTCAGTTTGTAAGGTAATGTGAACCTGGTGAACCATTCTTAGTTGATAACGATAACCAGATTCATCTGATTCGACCAAAACTAAAGTATCTTCCTATAGTCCCCCAAATTCCGATGGAAAGGTGCTACCTTGCCTTGAGAAACCATCCAGACATCATCTGAGCTTCCAGTTATTAGATGCTCATTGTGACTAACCTGTATATCAAGGTGCAAAGAGGGGGGCTATTAGCTGTGAAAATGATCCATCATTGGTCAAATTGAAGTATTATGACAAGAATATCAATCTCACCATCAGAATTCCTCCTTGGAACAGACCAGACCTTGAATGAATGCCTCAACCGCATCCAAATCCTACAGTTGTTGATGTGCAACAATGCAGAATCATACTCACTCATCCTTAGAGAAGAAACAAACAACTTACAAAGATTATACTGTAGCAATCATTGATCATTGAAGCAGAACTTGAAGACCACATTTATAAACAAAAAGAGGCACACATTATGACTTAGATTTATGATGACAGAGGCTCCCTGTAGCTATGAGCACTGATTGGTTCTAACTTATTTTCAATGTAAAGACCACATTCCAATAAGTTCAATTAGTGCAAGAACATTAACAACTAACTGAAAAACTAATCAAAATCATAAGGCAGAGAAAAATGAGTAAAACTTACCAGATAATTGGATGGCTTGTCAAGCAAAAGTATGTGAGGTTTCTCGAAAGTTATCCTGGCAAATGCAACTCTAATTTTCTGACCACCTATTCATATGGTCAAAGCACCATGTTATACATGCAATAGCATCCAAAAGGCCTCGGAGAAAGTACAAAGTGAACTACAATTCATATTACAAATTGACTAACCTCTATTAGAGCTTCACAATGTCATGCTAAAATTGCTTCAACAAATGTTTCGGCATATGCCATAGTGGCAGAGAGGGAGGAGATCCATCAAACAAGGTATAAATTGGTTGAAGCACAAGATTTCTAGTTACACCAAAGGAACCCAAGTGAGCTCGAAGCTTTTGCTCGGGAACTCTCCACAGGAAGAATGCCATACGAAGTTATTTTCCGATAAAATGACATATTTTCGATGAATTCATACTTTGTGGTGGAGTAAGAGAAAACAATTGATACTTTGAAGAACCGAATAGATTTGCCTCAAAAGTCACTGCTGTCAATGCAAACACAAAGGCAAGCAACATATCATTACAATCTCAACCAAACAAGCACAAGTATATTGACTTAAAATTTCTAGCAAGCTGTAAGTAATAATTGTTAACCCACCCAAGATGAAGACCCAAACAGAAGGAGATTTATGGAATATCACTGCTGTTGTGAAGTGGAGTTGTGTTGAAAGCTTCGAGCAATGGGCTGCCCAGAATTTTATTCAGTTATTGATCGATCGATACTGCAAAGCATAATTATTGACAAAAAGAAGGTTCTCAATTCAAAAGAAAACCATTAAGAAAAAAAGAAACATTATTTCCATTCTTTACAATTAGATCATAGCCTCCCATAACTAATCATCATTTAGTTTTCACTAGAAGAACATATAGAACATATTAGCGCACCAAATAAAATCCAACACTTCTTTTCTATTTTCGAATTGCAAAATGTGGCACATAACATTGACAGCATTAGTCCTACCTCAACAACATTTGCAAGTGATCCTTCCAAGAGATTTTGCCAACAGATCATAATGGTATTTGCAAAACAACCACAGTGAATGAGCTAGAGCTAAAGAAGATGCTGGGAAGAGAACACACAACAAATGCTGAAATTGCAGGGGAATATGATTGTGGAACGTTATGATTCTTGGTGATTTTCATGCAAAGCATAGCGCACTTTTATTCACAATTTGTTTGGTGGGTTGCTTGAGTGCAAAATAAGCAAACTTTTTTGGCATCAAGCAGAGTCAAATATATGTCATTTATATAGCAAGAGGCAGCACTGTAAGCATTTTGTCGTGTATTCTATTATTCAACGAAACAGAGCCGATCCAATCCAACAAGAACACCCACCCAAATGTCAGTCTTTGACTTCCAATGGCTGGTTTACATAGATTAATCTAAAAAGTAATGGGAAAAATGAATTCGTATTAAGCAACGAATTGAGTAAGCAGAACGGAAATTGATGCCTTCAAAACCAAAAGCTTACCCGAACCCCAGAAAACTGACTGTACATAGAAGAATCAATTCACTGGATTTGAACGCCATCAATGTTGATGAGAGGGATTTCTTGGATGAGGGGCCAACAGTCGCCAGTGAGCTTTGAGCATTGATCTTTCAGAATCTCGCATTCTTTAATGTCCAATTGTCGGAGGGAGGGAGGGAGCCCATCGTTTGGCAAGTACCTCAACTTTGGGCAATCTATAATCCATAATTGGGTGAGAGAGGAGAGACGGTTGTGTAGACCGCTTGATAGTCTTTCCACCTTCCTCATATGACTCAAGTCAAGTCTTTTTAGAGAGGAAGGAAAGAGAAGACTCCACGCATCCTCATCCTCTGAAGGAAAGCACACCTTCTCTCCCTCCTCTCCCATGCTTCTTCCGTCAATATATAGATTTTCGAGGGATGTGAGCAAAGTTAAGCCCCATTCTCTTAGTGGTTGCTTGAGATTCTCGCACCCTGTAATTGAAAAGCTCCGCAAATTGGGAGGCAAACCTCCTTCAGGCAAACATTTAATATTTTGGCAATCATCAATGTATATCATCTCAAGGGATGTAAGATGATGCCATTGATTTGGTAAAGACTTTATCTTCGGGCAACCACGAAGCCGGAAACTTGACAAGGAGATAGGAAGAGAAGGGAAGTCCTCTATCTCCAATGCTAGGCAGAATCTTATATCCAGATAGGTGAGATGGTCTAGTCTATGAAGGTGCTGTGTTAGGCTTCGTAGATTTCTAGATTTGAAAAAATACAAAACATTCAAGTGAGACGTTGGGTAATTGCTATAGAGGTCATCTAGAGGATTGGTTATTCCATTGATTTTTGGAAAATTAATAATCCATATAAATTTGAGTGTATTATGCATCTTGTTTGGAAGCCTTTCTAAACTTGTGCAATTCTCCAATTGCAACTTTTCTAGGTAGGGTAGCTCTATCTCTTCTTCTCTTGCCACAAAAGATGTGAATTGAGGACAGCTTTTGATGACCACACTTTGAAGGCAACTAATATTTCGTGTTTCATTTTCATCTTGCCACAAGTATGTTAGCTTGTCACATCGTGCTATATGAAGCTCCTTTAACTTGACCAAGCAACTCACAGACCCATCATCAAAGCAAACAAACTCTGCAAGGTTAACAATTTCGAGAGTGGTTAAAGAAGTTAGGCTGACCAAGCACTTTAAGACTTCCTTGCTACAATCCTTAATGCATAACTCACGGAGAGATGGAAGACAAATCACATTTGTTGAGTTATTCAATAGTGGGCATGAATGAATTTCAAGCTTTATGAGATGATCAAGTTGACAAGGCAATGTCCCAATTAATGAAGGACAGCTCCGAATTACAAGATGCTCAAGATAGGAGAATGGGACTTCCTGGTTGTTGGAATAACGAGACCAATCTTTCCATGCCAACATATCTTCGAACTTTAAAGTTGTTAAGGATAAAAAAGGCCTTTTACTTCCATAAAATTCAGAGCCAATCGTACTTACTGCATGTAGACCTTCAAGATATAATTCTCTAAGTGAAGGGAGTTCTCCAAGTGAGGGTAGCGATCCAACATGAGGACAACCTTGCAAGCACAAAGACACTATCTTAGAATAAGATGTACCATTTAACCATGATGGGAATATTGCACCACCATAGTTGGAGATAGTGAGATTTTCAAGATTAGTATGAGGTCGCAAATAGTGAAGAACTTGTGCTTCACGCTTATCATTCCGTAGATTTCCAAAAATTTCACCCCAATGCAAGAATAAGTTTCTAAGGCCTCGCTTTTCAAACAAATTAGCATCAATTGCATCCCTAACTTCTTCCACCTTTTGCAATTCTGATATGAATAATTCTTCTTGAAGATGTGGCAACTTCTTTAACTCCTTTAATTGCGACCCTTTGTCTTGTCCAACCACAAACTTGGACAATATAATAAGATTTTTCAAATTACTAATACCCAATGGAATCTCTTTTAGACTCTTTGTATCTCTAATGTCAAGAACCTGTAAGCTGACCAATTTTGTGATACCTAAAGGCACTATAGAGAGCTTTTGACAACCTCTTAAGATCAAAGCTCGTAATTTGCATAAGCCGACAATTGACTTTGGCAAACTTTCAATGTTTGTGTACGAGAAATTGAGGTATCGAAGATGTTTTAAATCACCAACACAATTTGGTACCTCTACGATGGAACAATGACATAACGAGAACACCCTCAAGTACTTCAATTCTGTTAGCAAGTCGTGCAACACCTTGCTGGAAATGTGGAACTTGTCATCCCGACTATATCCAATATGCAGTAGCATTAAACTTCTTAGTACCTTCATCCGGTGATACACTCTCATACATTTTGATGTAGCACACCAGGAAACAAATGATGCATAACGAACTTTCTCAAGAGATATATCATCTTCATGACCTACTAGCTGAAACTCCCCAGAGCTAAAGGACATTCCACCTATAATTGACTTTGCCAAATCATTCAAAAGATCGTGCATTGAAAACTTGGATGCATTTACACTTGATTGTTGAATAAATGATTTGGAAACTAACTCATCGAATTGAGTTCGTCCCAATTTCAAGATATTCTCCTTTCCTTTTAGTCCATCTAAAAAGCCCTCTGCAATCCACAACAATACCAACTCATCCCTCTCAATTTCGTAATCCTTGGGAAGTATTGCACAAAAAGCAAAACATCTCTTCAAATAAGAGGGAAGATGGACATAGCTCAATTTCAAAACTCGAAGAACCTCATCATTTTCTCCAGTTGGAAGATCCCACATTCTGTTATTTAAGATAGCTTCCCATTCATCAGAATTCCCTTTACTATGTAGGAGACCCCCCAAAACCTTTGCGGCCAAAGGTGAACCTTTACATTTTTCAGCTATTTTCTTGCCAATTATTTCAAGCTCTGGGTGCCTCTCAAAATTTGTTTCTCCAAGAGCATGAAAGGCTAACAAGCTTATACAATTATCAAGGGACAACTCATCCAATGGATATGGCAAAGCTCCTGTAATGGAAACAACGGTACGGTTGCGAGTCGTAACAAGGATCTTGCTTCCCTTAGCCCCCACTTCAAATGGCTTTAAGAGGGTAGTCCATTCTCCGTAGTTCTCATTCCAGACATCATCTAAAACTATAAGAAACTTCTTCCTAGTTAGATTGTCCTTCAACTTAACTTGAAGCCCATTAAGAGCTTCTGCCTCGTAGGACAACCCCGTAATTGACTGCATAATAGTCTTTGTTATGTCAAGAACATCAAAAACATCTGAAACACAAACCCATGCTTTCCTCTCAAAATAGCTACTCACTCTTGTATCATTATACAACCGTTGAGCCAAGGCCGTCTTTCCAACACCACCCATCCCAACTATGTGGATGATGCTCATGGTGTTATCATCATTTTTGGCATCACCGATCAATAGTTCAAGTATATCCGCTTCTTCCTTCTTCCTGCCAAAAAATCGAGGCTCAGGTAGAGATGTGCTTGGTAGCCTTTTGTTGGTGTAGTCAGATCTATCCACAGAATTCTCTCTCAAGCTTAAATCAACCTTCCTAGTGACAATCTCTTCCAACCTATCATTGATCTTTTGTACCATTGTTTCAGACATCAACGAGCATGGGTTTGGATTCGACTTAGAGGATTTATGTTGGCTAAAGAAAGAAAACTTCACACGATGTGTAATTATGCTAGATTTTGCCTTCGACTTGGCTTGAGTAGCTTTGATCTCGAATTCATCAAGCAAGTCTTCCATGTCATAGGCCAAGTCCCTAACATCATCCAGCCATAGTTTCACTAGACCTTTACCACTCAGTTGCTTGTCCTCTGCATCATCCAGCACTACATAGATTGTGTTTAGCATCTTCCTCCACTTATTGAGTAGGTCAGTGCTAATTCCAGAGAAGGGCAGTGCTCCTTCCCTTTGCGCGTAGTCCAATTCGAGGGAAGTCAACTTTTCGAATAAGACTTGAAGGAATGCACTCAAAAGGATCTCTCCGATGGCCATGGGTGAATGAGTCAACTACAGAGAACAAAAAGGATTATGGTGAAGCAAAGTGATGATGAGTTGATGGTGAAAGAAAATGGGTTAATCATTTAACAAGGGTTATGGTGAAGCGAAGTGACAATGAGCTAATGGAGAGGGAAAATGATAAAGTCCAAGAAGACCATATTCTAACCTAACAAAAACATTAAACAAGACTAGGACTTTCAAGGATGCATATTAGTGGTTAGAGGAATAAAAAAAAAAAATCATTTTGCTTCTCTTGTAATATTTAAAGATTATCCCAGATTTTTGTAGTTTCTACAATTATATATTTGTTAATATGAAAAAACCATAAACTCAGGAAGCCCGGCCTTTTTGTTAGACATCTACAACAGCTAACTTTTAAAAGGTAACTTTGTCTATTCGTCCACTTTGAAGGAGGAGTCGAGGAATATCTTATATTTCCATAATATAGTCAAATTATTTGAGTATAGTATTTTTCTTAAACATATGCGAATTTTTAGCACAATAACAGTCATGAAAAAGCCTACATTGATGGCATATTCATCAATAGAACAGAAATCAAAGACATTGAAACATAAAGATATTGAGAATATACAGATGGGGAAAAAAGAAAAGAAAAAGGAAGCCAACAAAACAAAGTAATAAATTTTTAGAGGAAAA
Source organism: Eucalyptus brandiana (assembly GCA_014182725.1). Lineage (NCBI taxonomy): Eukaryota > Viridiplantae > Streptophyta > Magnoliopsida > Myrtales > Myrtaceae > Eucalyptus > Eucalyptus brandiana. The sequence continues at coordinate 9,481,174 of CM024669.1, forward strand.
TCACTTAAGAGTGTATGTAGATTATCTTTAAAATTTCCTACTTATGAGTGTTTTGTTGTTGTTTTTTTTTTTTTTTGCATATATATATATATTCTCAGTATCTTTATGATTTCAATGTCTTTACTTTCTGCTTTATTGGTGAATATGCCATAAATGTAGGCTTTTACATGGCAGTTGAAGTGCTGAAAATTAGCAGCAAGATGGGCAGCAATAATCTATTGAAGAGTGTTGAGGTAGTAATTGATAATCAAGAACCGCTTGATAGGAGAGTGTGATGCATAGAGTATAATTTCTAGCAAATTATACAATGTTAGTTGACGCTTTTTGACTCATTCACTATTTACAAAGTAAAATAAAGTAACTTGTTTAATGGATTAGTTGGCATATCCATCCCCTTTGCTTGTTTAGTGACGAATGAAGTCGACCACAATTAATAGGACTAACAAATAAGGATTTTTGTGCAACTTTCACAGACCAAAATAAATGTTTTTGAAATATAAAATATTGAGGATCCACTCAACAATGGTATAAAAGGCAGCTAACTTTGTCTAATTGATAAGTAGAACAAAAACACTTGCTTTGGGCTGAACAAGAAAAAGAATTGGGCACACCAATCAATCCATTAAGCAAGTAAGTTGCTTTATTTTACTCTGCAAATAGTGAACGAGTCAAAACTAACAACGTATAATCTACTGAAAATTATACTCTATCGATCACACAAGTGAATACGAAAATCATGTTCGAAGGATCACGATTCTCCCATCAAGCGATTCTCGATCATCAACTGCTAATTCATCACCCTTCAGCAGATATTGCCATCCATCTTGCTAGGAATTTTTGTCTGCAAGTGCTTGTTTTGTAATATTGATAGATTATCCCAAGGTATTTGTGGTTTCCACAATCATATACTTGCTCATGTAAGCAAACCATATATTTAGGAAGAACAAGACTTTACTAGATATCATGAACTTCTTTGTCGCGAAAGGGAAGGAAAATTGAGAGAGAGCTGATGGGAAAGAAACTTTAATGATATCCGTGAAGACCAAGACTTATGGAGACGTAGAGTGGCATTGTTGCTTCACTTTTCCCATCCCTCCTCTTCCATCCCTATGTCAATGTCTTTTTTCCATTGCTAGTAAAATTTCCACGCATTACATGGGTGCTCTTTTTTTTTTTTTTTTTTTTTTTTTGTATGAGATATTATTGGACGATTAGCATTAATTATTGTTCTCTCGCTCAAAACTAACAAAAGGCAAAAATTTTATCCAACTTTTGTCATTTTTAATCATATTGTGATTTTTCATTCATTAATCTCTGTCTTACTTGTCTATTGGAATTATGTCTAGATTTTCATCTATATTTTCAAATTTAATTTTAAGAAAAAAGAGCAAAAATAAATAACTGAAAAAAAAAATTGCAGGAATGAGGCGATAATACTCTTCGTGACTTATGAGAGGAAATATGAAAATATGACAATTAATAATAATGCACTCTAAATGGCCTAGATGTGCATGTGACTTATGAGAGGAAACATGAAAATATGACAATTAATAATAATGCACTCTAAATGGCCTAGATGTGCATGATAATGCTTGTCCATGAAAATTCTGAGTTTTCTAATATAATTGTCCTGATACTAATATAATGAAATTCTATTCTAATATGTAATGAAAAATCATAAAATAGAGGTCCAAGTTTGGGCTCAAACAAGTATGCGTGTAGAGGCATCACCTTATTAAAACAACTAAGCCATATCAACAATCAAGCGGCAACTTTAATCTGGCCAGCAAGTATTTGACATCAAAATCCCTCGATTTTGTTGTTAAACTTGCTGCATCAGTTTGAGGGGAAAAGAAAGCAAGTAGATGGATATCTCTTACCTATTCCAAGTGGACTTCCTGGAGCAGATTGGCGAACTGGATTAGATCAACAACAGCAATCCAGGAAGCACGAAAGCTAGGTTCAGACGAGTTGGAGGAGAACACTGTTGAGCAAGGGAACGGGCATGGATTATGGTGAAACAAAGTGACAATAAACTAGTTGAGAGAGAATATTATAAAGTCTAGGAAGGCCAAAACTTTCACCTACCAAAAACATTAAACAAAGACCAGGACTTTGTGAAGGGTGCACGCCAATAGTTAAGAGGAATAAAAATAACTTATCTCCTCATGTTTAGAGATTATCCCAAGATATCTTAAGTGAAGACCAAGACTTTTTGTTACACATCTACAAGTCATCAAAGACAGTTAATTTTGTCTGATCAACAAGGAAAACAAAAGAACGTTCTTTGCACCTAAACATCTACAAGTCAGGCACACTAACTAATCCATAAAGCAACTTGGTTTATTTTGGTCTGAAAAGAGTAAACAAGTTAAGAAAGCCACACTTACCAAAAAAAAAAAAGTTAAGAAAGCCACCAACGAATACTTATAATCTACTGAAAATAACTCTTTAAGCATTACATTAATGAACTGGAAAATCGTGTTCAATCCCTACGTGGGGAGGAAACTTTAATGAAACTCAGGAAGTCCAAGACTTTGCAGGGGATGCAAATTGGATTTGCTGCTTGGCTTTCGACATCTCGCTTCTTCCATCCTATGTGAATGTCTTTTTTTTTTCCATTGCCAGTAGAGTTTCCAATCATTACATGGATTCTAAGTGATTTTTTTTAATGAAATATTATTTGACAATTAGTATTGATTATTGTTCTCTTGCTTAAAATTTACCATACTACAATTATTGTTGAACTTTTTTTAATTTTTAGTCACTCTGGTTTTCCATTCCTTAATCTCTATTGTACCTGTCTTTATAGTTATGTCTACATTTTCGTTTATCTTTCCAAGTTAAAGTTTAATAAAAGAAAAAAAAAAGAAAAACCTGAAAAACCCAAAAAAAAAAAAAAAAAAAAAAAAATGCAAGAATGGGGCGAGAGAGCGCGCCATCAATCCCATTGTCACGGCCGCACCGTTGTGTTAGCACCACCGCCTGGGCAACTCATCCAATGCCGCCACTACTGTCCCTGCTGGCGCTTCTAAGCAGAGCAACCATCACAGGCAATTGCCTCTGATTACCTAATAACTAACCTAAATCGATCTAGAGGCGATTTCATAATGTAAAGGATTAATTCTAGGGTTATCAGTTTCTCACGTGCATCGTGAAAAATTGGCTTCCACGTTGAGCTCACATCATTCAACAGTGAATGTGAATTGGGTTCACATACTCCGGGTTAACATTTGTTACCTTTGTCCGTTGAATAAGGAAAAGGTACGTTTGTATGTTCGTGCCCATTTGAGGAACCGAGGAACTTCTTTTATTTCCATAACATACTCAAGTTATTTGAGTGTATCATTTTCTCAAACATAGGCGAAGTCTTTATACTGTAACTACCATGTGAAAGCTTGCATTGATCGCATATTCACCAATAAAGCATGAAATAAAGATATTGGAATCACAAGGATACTGTTAAAAGAGCCAGAAAGCCAATAGTAATCAACAGATTTTTGGAGAAAATACACGTGCACTATAAGTTGGTCATATGGAAAACAATCACCTCTTATTTTCTGTTTTGCATGGCCACAAGAAAAAATCCGCTATTTCAAACACAAGCCAAAAGTCTTGATCCAAAGAAGAGGAGAAAGGCTGCATTTGGCAACCACTTTGCCAAGGATCTTTAGGGGTCTAAAGGCCTTTAGGCCAAAAAATGGGTGTTTGGGAACCAGCTTTCGAAATCCCTTATGGGAAAGCAAGTACTTGGGAAGGCTAAAAGCCCAAGGCAGCCTTGGGCTTTTAGCATTCTCGGCATGGTGGGAGATTACTGTTCATTTATTTTTTTTTTCCAAATTTGTCCTCACGAATTTTTTGTTTTTCTGGTGCGTGCCCTTGTATGAGCACTGTTCATCTTCTCCAGGACACTGCGAGCCTCAGGGTCGGACGACCTCCCGCGAGGGTCCGCCGGAGGTCGCAGGTCAGCAGGAGGTCGCAGGTCCTCGCGGCGACCCAAATCTGGGTCGCCGGAGGTCGCGCGACCACCTGCGACCAGATCTGGTCGCCGCGAGGTCGCGCGACCTCCGGCGAACAAATCTGGTCGAGCGACCTCCGCGCGACCTCTGTGCAACCAGATCTGGTCGCCGAAGGTCGAGCGACCTCGTGGCGAGCAGATCTGGTCGCCGGACTGGTCGCGCCGAGGTCACGTGACCTTGCCGCGCGACCTCTGTGCAACCAAATCTGGTCGCTGGAGGTCGCGTGACCTCTCGTGCGACCAGATCTGGTCGTGCGACCTCCGGCGACGCGCAGAGGTCGCGCGACCTCTCGCGCGACCAGACTTGCCTCCCGCGACCCAAATCCGAGGTCGTCGGAGGTCCCGACGGCGTCGCGCGACCTTGCCGGCCCAAATCCGGGGTCGCCGGAGGTCGCCGGTGGCCGCTGCCCTTGCCGGTCAATTTATTTTTAATTTTTCTTTTGATAATTTTTTTTTACCACAAAACTCCTTTGTAAATGTAATTCCCCAAACACCATTTTGCTCAAAGCACTTCACAAAGGGCTTTTAAAGTACAATTTACCAAACACAATTTGCATTTTGAAAAACACCTTTAAGTCAAAGGCTTTGCATTTTCCTAAAGACTTTCCCCCAAAGTAGTTCCCAAACGCACCCAAAAAATGTGATTTTTCTTCACATAACCAACTTAGAGTGCATGCAGATTATCGTTAAACATTTATTACAAGTGTCTCATTGGCTTTTTTTTTTTTTTTTTTTTTTTCATCTATACATTCTCAATGACCGTATGTTTTAATGTCTTTGTTTTTTGCGCTATTGGTGGATAGGCGATCAATATAGGTCTTTACGTGGCAGTTACGCGCTGAAAATTTGCGGCAAGATGAGCAGCAAGGATCGGCTAAAGGGTGATAAGCCAGTAGTTGACGATAGGGAACCGCTTGATAAGACAATCGTGATCCTTCACATGATTTTCCTGGTCATATAAGTGTGATGAATAGAGTATAATTTCTAGTAGATTATACCTTGTTAGTTGGCAATGCTTGACCCTTTTTTTTTTTTTATTTAGCAATGAATAAAGCAGACCGATGTTTAAAGGACCAGCAAATAAGCATCTTTGTGCAACTTACAAGGACTAAAATAAATATTTTTGAAAGATAAAATATTAAGGATCCACACAACAATGACATTTTACTCTTTATTATAAGTCTGCAAATTATCAAAAACAGCTAATTTTGCCTGTTCAATGAGGAGAACAGAAACACATGTTTTGGGCTAAACAAAAAGGGAACAAGTCATAAATCACCAACTAATCCATTAAGCAAATTACTTTATTTTAGTCCTAAGATAATGACAGCCAGCTAATCCATCAAGTTGCTTTATTTTAATCCTGAAATAGTGAACAAGTCATAAATCACCAACTAATCCATTAAGCAAGTTGCTTTGGGCTAACTTTCTCTGTTCAAAGGACCACAATTCTCTTAAGCAATTCATGATTATCAATTTCTTTAGCACCCTGCAACAGATCATAGCCGCCGATCTTTCTGCAATTTTTTTAGCTTTGTAGCTGACGTGTAAAAGCCTATAACTACATAATAATAATAATAATAATAATAATAATAATAATAATAATAATAACACACTTAGAAGTTATAAATTCTAGATGTAGATATGCATGCACCCTAAGTTCGTCATATGAAGAAAAATCATCTTTTATCCTCTGTTTTGGATGCCAAAAGAGAGGGCCCTCTCTTACAAACGACGGCCAAAAGTCTTGATATAGAGAAAAAGGACAACAATTGATTTATCTAACTCAAGGACAGAATGTGCATCAAGGTCCTCTCTTCGGTTTAACTCAAACAGCTTGTCGTGATAATATGCTCCATTAAAATACTTTTCATCTGGAAGACCTAGACTTTGATTGGATATCATGTATTTGTTTAGAAAGTGAAGCAAAAATCAGAAAGTGTTGATCAGAAAGAAATTTTAATCAATTCCAAGAAGATCAAGAATTTGGAGGACGCAAATTGACATTATTGCTTCACTTTTCACATCCCTCGTCTTCCATCCCTAAGTGAATGTCTCTTTTTCCAGTACAAATAGCACTTTCACGTATTATATGTCTTGCTTAAAGTTAACAATACTATAAATTAGCATGAGAAGGAAGCCATGAAAGAACCCGGAACGATCTCTCTATATGTTGAATTGGTCACTGTGGAAAACGACAAAGGATATTTTTAGGTAGGTGATAATGAGCCTATGGAGAGAGAAAACTATAGAGTGCAAGATGACCAAAACTTTTACCGACCAAAAAGATTAAAAAGAGACCAAGACTTTCGAGGATGTACATAAGAGGTTAGACAAATCAAAGTAAAATATTTTATCTCCACAAGTGCTTATTTCGTGAATCGTTCGCCTTTTTCTTCATATCAAGATTTTTCGCTGGCGTATGATACAGAGGACCTTTTTCTTTTGGGCATCCAGAATAGAGGACAAAAGATTTTATTTTTATTTTTAATATGACCAAGTCCACGCATGTTTTCTTTCCTAACCTGTGTTTTGTTTGCTTTTTGGCTTTGAATGCATCTGGAAATTTCTAGTATCCTAATGATTTCTACATATCGTTGAATATGCAATCAACGTGGGCTTTTTCGTGGCCGTTACAGCCCTAGAAATTCCCAAATGTTTAAGAAAACAATTACCTTGATTATATTATGGATAACTAAGAAGGTGCTCGATTAGTCCTTTAATGTGGATGAACACATAAAGTTCTTGCCAAAAGATTAGCAAATATTTTAAGATGAATGAAGCTAACCATCATAATTGGGACTGGCAAATGAGCATCTTTGTGCTGCTTGCACTGACTGAATCTTCAGATAAACAAATGATACACCAAGCAATGGCAGCTTAGTTTTTGTTATACATCTACAAGTCATCATGGGCGGCTAACGCTCTGTGTTGGATAAGGAAAATAGAAATAATTGCTTAAGGCAAAACAACAAAAAAGGTTTGGCACAATCATTAAGGAAAAATGGTCCAAAAGTTCTAATCTTATTGTATTTTTGTCAATTCAGTTGTAAACGTTAATATTATGTCAATTTAGTTCTACAGATCTTCATGTTTTGCCAATTGAGTCTATTTGATCGGAAATCGCTTATGTGGGCATTGGCTGTCCTACATGACACAATGGGTTTTGACATGAGCAATTAATTATTAATATTTTTTCGAAATTCTTTCTTATTTTTTCCTTTTCTCTTCTTTTCTTTTTTTTTTCTTTTCCTTTCATTGACCATCAACGAGGCAATGGCTAGCGAAGGGAAAAAGGGAAAAAGAAAAAAAAAAAAAAAAGGTAAGGGCGGAGGGGAAAAGGGAAAAAGAAAAAAAAAAGGTAAAAGAGAATAAAATTTAAAAAAAAATAAAGAAGGAAAATATAAGAAAAGAAAAAAAGGAAAAAGAAAACGAATGAATAAAAAAGGGAAAATTCGAAACAATGGCTTAAGTGCTAGCATTTTCTCAAATAAGAGTTTGAATTAGACTTTGTGTCAAATAAAGATCTAAAGTGACTATAATTATTTCAAATATGGGCTTGAAATAGCCATGATTGTTTCAAATAAGGGTCTGACTATGTCAATCGTTGGTCGACTTTGTATTTTGACCGGTTAAAGGGCGCCTTCATCTAAATAAAATTTAATTTTAAAATTATTTTTTATTATCTTCTTTTTTTCTTTTTATATTTTTTAGCAAGGATTGCGTGACCTCTAGCGAGGGTCAACAAGGGTTAGGTGGCCCTTGTCGACGACTAGTAAGGGCTGGTGAGGGCTTGACAACCCTCGTCGACCTCACCTGAGGCAAGGGTCGCCTCGCCTAGGGAAGGCCATCCCTTATTGGCCACTAGCGAGGGTTGACCTCACCAATGGTCGAGAGGGCTGCCTCCCCTAGGGTGAAGATAGCCTCATTGGCCTCGCCAATGGCTCCAAAGGTGGTCTCTCCTAAGGGGAGGCCATCCCTTACTTATGGCCGGCGAGGGTGGCCCTCATCTAGCTCTCTCTAGGCATTGCCAGTGCCCAGCTGACCACCAACGGAGAAGAAAGAAAAACTAGAAAAAGGAAAAAATTCAAAAATATAGATGATGAAAATGCCATTAAGTAATTAAACAGTCAAGCTCTTATTTGAAATAGATATAGCCATTTCAAGCCCTTATTTGTGAAAACAATGGCACTTCAAGTCTTTGTTTAAAACAAAGTCTATTTCAAACTTTTATTTTAGAAAATGAAAATACTTCAGACACTTATTTGGAATTTTCCCAAAAATATATTAAAATAATATTAAAATTATCCACATCAACACTAGTTGTCCTGCTACATAGGACAGCTGCTGTCAATATTAGTGAATTCTGATTAAAATTGGGCAGATGGATTTAATTAACAAAATATGAAAATGTTAAGGATTTAATTGACACAATTTTGACCCAAAAAATTAACTTAATTAAAAGATTTATGATTGAATTGGTAAAAAGTGCAATAAATTTAGGAATTTTGAATAATTTCCCCCCACCAACTAGTCCATTGAGCAACTTGCTTTGCAATACTGAATAAGTCAAAATCACCAATTAATACCATTTAATGTATAGAAAATTACACTACACAACATCATACACGTATAATATACTTGCCACACCAAACGACCATAGATTAATCAAAGACCAATGACTTTCAAAGATGTCTATTAGAGGTTATAGCAAACAAAATAAAATATTTTTTTGTGGTCAACTGTTTGTTTTGTAATATTCGGGGAATATTACCCCAAAGACTTTATTGGATATCCTGTGCTATCTTGTTTGGAAATTTCTATGCCTAACATGTGAAGCAAAAGTGAAGCACTTAAAGAAAGACTACCAATGGAAAAGAAACTTTAATCAATTCCACAAAGATCAAGAGATTGCATGACGCAAATTGGCTTTGCTGCTTTACTTTTCGCATCCCTCCTCTACCATTTCTATTTGACTCTTTTTCCAATACTAGCAGAATTTTCACGTATTATATATAATTAACAATACTATTTTCATTCAACTCTTTTCATGTTTAGTCGTGTTGGGGTTTTTCATTCATTACTCTCTATTATGCCGTGTCTATTAAAATTATGTCTAGGTTTCCATTTATGTTTACAAGTTAAAATTTGATAAAATAAAAATGACATAAAGAGAAACGAAGAAGACGAAACAGCAAAAACTTAAAAAAAAAATTAGGAATGAGGTGACTGAGAGAGCGCCACCGATCCCACGGCCATTGCCACGCTGTGGTCATCAACACCACCGCCAGGACAACTTATTCCAACGCCGTCGCAGCTGGTGCTCCTGGCTAGACTAATCATCTCACATTTAATTACCCAATTCTAACCTAACTCTATCTATAGGGAAATTTGCGTTGTAAATAATGAATTTTAGGTTCACAATTTTTCAGGAGCACTGTGAAAAGTTAGCTTTCACAAGGAGGCCACACCATTCGATGGTCGATTTGAGCCGAGCTCAAATGCCCAGGGTTCACTCATTATTTTCCCCTCATCCCGCGTCTAAAGACTTTACAGGCCGCCACCAGGAAAAAAAAAATGGGTTTAGGCCCAAGAGACCCAATTGGGCCAATTCTCATTTTATCCATGAAGCTCCATCCTAGAAGCCCAACGGACTAACTTCCTTCAGCTTATTTATAAATGTTGGAGCTAGCTTAACAGGAGAAAGTAGAATAGTTATGAGAGAGAGAAGAATCCAGAAAACTGGAAAAGAGAAGTAAACCCCGCGCGCGCGCGTCAGAGAGAGAGACAGAGAGAGAGGGTTTAGGTCATCTTAAGCGTCATTGCGAACCGCTCGATAAAAATTCAAGGACTTAATTTATCTTTTCGAAGAAAATTTTATTGGATAAGCTATAATTTCAACTCAATTTGGGATTTAGGTTGGTGAGTTAATTCTAGAAGTTGTTAAGCTATAAAATCATGTTGCGATGAAACTTACCGTGTTGCGTAAATATGGGATTTTATGGAACTAAATTTGGGATTACGATTTGATTGGGATAAAATTTTGAAGTTCATTGTGCACTACTGGAACCATATATGAACTACTGCATTTGATACCAGTTTTCACCCTTTTCTGGACCTCTTCTGGGTTGAAGTTCGGGTTAAATTTCTAATGACTTTGGACCCACTTGTGACAAAATTCTTTAGAGCTATTTTTTTGAAAATCGCACGTGAGTTCTACTTTAAGTGAGCTTTCTGTTAGCACATTGGAGTTGTTTTGTTGCCGAACAAGCTTAGATTAGTTGACTTTTAGTTGAGGTAGTTAGTACTTAATTTCAATCTCCATTTCTCACTTGATTTTTCTGTTTGTAAGGTAGCTTTCATTGTTTGGTTTCACATATTCAGGTGAGCGGTGCTTATTTATTGTATGATTTGTGAACTCATGTCCTGAAAATAACAAAAAATACTTATGCTATAAGCCATGAAAAAGGTAACACATGGTATGCTCTTCATTTAAAAGGAAAAAAGAAGGTGGTGTTTAAAGTATACTTTTTCGCATAAAACATGATCAACATTGAATATGCTTTTGTTACTAAAATGGCATAGCAAAGTATCTCTTGAAATAGTTTGAAAATTAATTATTTGTGATATTGTTTGAGAAGGGCCATGTGAAATGCATTCTTCCTGATGGAAAGAATTGTGCAATGATACATATATTGATTAGTGAACTAGTTTATGAAAGGTGAAATAGTTACGTGATTGGTTGGAGGAGTTTATGCTCTTGCAACTATAATTTGAACCCATTAAATGGTTATTAGTATGTATACAGTTCTCAATATGTACTATTTTGGTCGAGACACTAGCTTATATAAAGTGGAGACCTACGTCAAAAGGGAATCTTGCTAGGTCTCATCACGGAGTGTTAACTAGGGGTGAGCAGCGGCTTAGGGTCGACCCTGGACCAACCCTGGACTGGCCCAACCCTGCCGGTCCTGGTCCGGTTCCCAAGGGGACTGGGTCGGTCCTTAGTCCTGAAATTCCAGGACCAACACTGTGCGGGTTGATCCTCGGTCCTGAGAGTTTTGGGTCCGTCCAACCCTGGACCGACCCTGTATATTATATTATATTATATTATATTATATTATATTATATTATATTATTTATAATTCTTTTATATATTCAAACCTAAGTAAAATGTCTGTTCAAAAAAAAAAAAAAAAAAAAAAAACCTAAGTAAAATGATGTTAAAGCCGTTGACTCCTCAGCTCACAAAGTCACGGACATACAAAGATCCAATTCCAAAAGGCGTGAAGTTTATGCCATAAAGGTCTTCACGGTGTCCTCCACAGTCTAGAGTATGTTCTTCAATCTTCACCATGAGGACCAAGGAGTCCTCACAGTCACGGACTCGCGATGTCCAAAACGGCGCGAAGTTTACGCCGTAAATCTCCTCACGGCTTCCTTCCCCAAAGTACGTTCTTTTCCATTTTGTCTTTCTTGTTCTTCAATTTGCCAAAATCAAAAGTAGCAACATTCCGCTCACCTCTGGTTGCCTAGGCCGCTCACCTCTGACTGTGCATGCCGCTCGTGCCGCTCGCCGCTCACCTCTGACCGTGCATGCCACTCGCGCCGCTCGCTGCTCGCCGCTCATCACTCGTCCTTTGCTGTTGTCGCTGGCCTTGCTCAACGCTTGCCACTCACCACTTGCTGCTAACCTCGCTCAATGCTCGCCACTTGCCATTGGGCTCACTCAACACTTGCCGCTCGCCAGTTGACGCTCACCCCACTCGACGCTCGACGCTTGCCGCTCACCACTCACGTTGGTCACCTCGCTTATTGCCGAGTAAATCAGAAGGAAAAGAAAAGCCCTAATTAGAAACCCTAACGCTCGGCTCACCCTTGCTTTCCGAACACAACTTGGCTAGTGAGTTCTACTTTGTGCTTCATTTGAGATCTTCAATGCTCTCGATTTGTGTTGAATTTTTATTTTTCCACGTTTGCTTCGCATACGTGATTAGTTTGGCTGGGTATTAGTCCTCGTGACCTCCCCTTTTGGACCCTCGATTGACGGGGGCGATTGCATCCGATGTGTTCTTTCTAGGCTTTTCTTTCCTTTTTTGGAGATGGGTGTTAGCTTTGATTGGAGAACCGAATCGTGCTCATCATCTATCGTGATTTTAACTGAAGTAGCAATCGAACCGTATTGATGTCATGTTTTTAAAATCTAGATCGTTGCATGTTGGAACAACAAGCTCGATAAAGACAAGAGCTTGTAATTTATGAGCTGAAATTAGGTAAAAAATGCCAAAGTTTTGTTGGGAAAAGAAAGGAAATTTTGATGAATATGTATTAGTATTTATAGTTTAGTTGCACAATGCCACATTGTCGATGGATGTGTAATTTGAATTTGTAGGTTTGCTTTTTTAGGGAGTATAAAAAACAAGACGAAGAAAATTATCGATCGGTCCCGGGTTGACCCTGGAACCGGACTGAACCCATTGGGTCGGTCCGGTCCTTGGTCCCAAGCTCAATAGGGTCGGTCCTTGGTCCTAAAAATTGAGGACCGACACTATACAGGTTGGTCCTAGGGTTAGGGGGTGGCCCGGACCAACCCGGACCATGCTCACCCCTAGTGTTAACACATGGCCATAGTTCGGTATTAAACATTAGATTGATCAATAAACTAACTCATTGATGTTTGCTTTGATATAATTAATTGAATAAGTATTTCGGATACATATAAAGTTGTGTTGAAGTGATATAACTTTTCTTTGATCTTGCATGTATGTCATGTACTGAATTTGAAAAAAAAAAAAAAAAGTGATTATAGTACCATTTATAAGTGCCTAGTATATAACGACTCAGGCCTCATTGTGTAATAATGTCCGCTTTTGACACTGAATCCTTACGGCTTTAAAACGTGTTACACAAATTAGAGGAATCCAAGCTTTTATAAACTAGTCCATGACTCTCCCCTTAAACGATGTGGGACTAGAGAGAGATCCCTTCCCCTTCCCTGTGCACGTCCGGGGACCGAGGTGCGGACGCACCACCATCCCTCCTCCCAGCGCACCGTCGCTTATGCTGTCACATGGTGGATGCTCAATTTGCTTTACAGTAACTTGTACTTTTCACCGAATGGTGGCTTGCTCATATCATTTATCTCAATGGCTCATATCATACAAGAATAATAGAGAAAAGTATGAAAAGAAATTCATAAATAAAAGAAACAAAGAAGTAGTCTGTTATGCGTCAAATTGCAAATTCAAAGGAACATATATCAATTGAAAATTCTAGAAACTGTGTCATTGTCATAAGAAACGGAGGAAGAATACGCGTATGAATTAGTGGAAGATGAAGAAATTCAAGAATGTAATCATAAAGATAATTTCACATGTGGATTAGGTACTCCGAGTATAAATGTAATAACGGTAGAATAAAAATAGCAAGCGGAAGTTCAGAAAGAAAGAAGTACTTACACAGATTAAGAGATTGCCTCAAAATTCAGAAAAATTGTACGATTTGCAAGAAATTTTGACAATGACAAAGAATAATAGAGGCGCGGGTTGACTATTCAAGATCTCTATAAAGAGGTAAATAATCTAAAGGAAGAAAACCATAACATTAATATAGAAAAATTCAAATCAAAACTTAGGGGAAAATAAATCACTGATAATCCACTACCAAAGATAGAAAGTCCAAGGAAAGCGGTGGAAGAAGATTTATGGATGGATCGTACTGAACATAGAAGCACGATGGGGGGGTTTTCTAGTATTTATCTATGACTAGACCACACATTTCGTATGCTGTTAGTTTTGTGAATCAGTCCATGCATTGCCCTCGTATATCTCAGTTACAAGCGGTAAAGTGCATTATTAGATTTTTATATGGAACCACCGATTATGGACTCTTTTTGAAGCCGTACTTGACAGCTCCATCGTGACGTTTTCCTCATGCTGATTGGGCTGGTGTCTCGATACTCGTCCGTCGCTCAACATCTCGATGTGTAACTTTTCTTGGGTGCAACATTATTATGGCATGCTAAAAGAGCAACCCACTTGCGAAATCTGATTACAAGAGTTTCGCCGATAAAGTTGCAGAAAATTGGATTCGGCAGATTTCAGGTGATCTTCATATATTTTTACCTAAACCTGTTGAAGTCATTTGTGATAATGTTGGAGCCACTTGTCAAGCTGCTAATCCGGCTTTTCCATGCTCACACCAAGTATATTGACATTAATATCCATTTTTCATTTGGGAATTCTGACTACTGATTTTTCAATTGACATCTTTACAAGGGATTATGTTTTGTCTTTTGAAGAACAATCTCTTTGAGGTGGTATCCTGATCAAATTGAGGAGAGTATTAGAGCATCTTTAGTGCATATCTTTGTTCTTATCATATTTTTCGTAAGTTGTTTCCAATTCAAAAGTTCTGATTCGTAAAACTTTTTAGTTGTCGATTGTTTGCAACATTTTATGTGTAATCTTTTTTGTTGTTGTGTCTCCTATCTAAAGTTCGGTTGTAACTACTTGTACCTTAAGTAAATGACGAGCACAACTCTATTTATTTATTTCTTTTTGTGGAAAAAAAGATACTATTCATATATCAAAATAATACTCGAGAGGTACATAGAAGGGTTTCAAGCTTAATAAATCCCAAATAATTGTAGAACAAATCAAAAGTCAGAACCCAAATAACAAAGTATAGTCTATAGCTAGAATCACACTTTCATCCCTTAAGAACAACTTTGATACCATAAACGATTGATGGATGGTCACTAGATTCAATCATGAGTACACGCCGAAATCTCCCACTCCATTTGCAAAGGTTTGTGGTGTGCATCTAGGTCCAATGTCTTCATCACCATTATCTTGCGACTTGCAAAGACACCGGCATCAAAATGTTGAAAGAACACAGATCAAGTACTTATAAGGAGCTCACAGATCTATATTTTGATCGAGCTTGAGAGAGTAAAACCCAAAGCTTCACCTAAGTCCAAATCGAGAGAAGAAAATGGCATAACCTTGAAGAGGTTGTGGAGGTCGACTAGACGGATGGCCAAGCTGGTCTCCACATTCATCCAAGATCGGCTGCAAAAATATAATCATGCACAAACTCCTAGAACAGATCAGGAGAAAAAGAAAGATGGAAAACTTCAAAAAAGGGAGGGAGGGACCTCTCCCCTTCAGGGACAACACTGCAGATAGGAGGCGGCTTCAAGGGAAAAGAAAGGAAACCTTGTAGAGAAAAAGCGGTGCCAAAACACAACTCTATTTGATAAGCTAAATTACGCCATTTCCACACATTTCAGTTTATAATTAAATGACATGATCTTCATTGATGAAGTTTAGCCAGTAACATTAAAGTAATTCTAACGGATCATTACACGTAACAATTTCTTCTAATTCCTTTTACTTTTGCTGATTGTAAGCACATGTCCTATTCCTGATATATTTTGATAGTTTCTAACTCTTTATATTAAACTTAGATAGTATGCGTCTACATCCTGTAGGTATGTCATTGCTTCCTGAGGATTTCTTTACAAAAAAATTAGGACTCCTTTGAGAACATTCAATTCGTGTGTTCCAGCAGAACGAAGAGAGGAACTCGCGTACTTAAGAAGATTTTGTTCTCTGTTGTGGGCTTGGTTAGTCGTGACTCAGCCAATTCATTAGCAAAATTACTAAGCCTGGTTTTTGTGCATCTTAATTGCAAGAAATATCTTTCTAAGCAGCCGAACAGCTTCGGTTTGCTCCGACATGGAACCGAATGGCCACCTTTGGTGACAGCAAGTGTAGTGATAAACCAAGATGTGGCTGGGCTTGGTTCTTTTTCGTGGGCTTTGGGCTGATGGGCCTTTTGGGCTCAGCTTAAACTCGTGACTCAGCGTGATAATTACTCGTTGAGAATTTCCTGCTAAAGTGCACATTGTTTTTGTGCTATTACAGTTTGTATGCGTATGATACAAAATACTTTATTCAGGTCTAATTCTATCGGGCTTCCGATCCACATATAGTATCATACATCATTCTAAATCTATAAAGACACCATTCCAAAGGAGTCTGGGGTAAACTGATGCCTATTGCGAAAGTTTACGGTGTAATGACATAAAATAAATTTCAAGGAGCCAATTAATTGAAAAGACTAATTTTTAATGGAAAATCTATACTTCCTTCTCTTCTTTTTCTTCTTTTTTTTTTTTCTCAGATAGGATAATTTTTATCATATCATACAACATGTGAGGAAGTTGGCATTTTTTTTTTTTTCATCTCGGAGCTAGTTGAGAATTTCTTGCTTCAATTAATAACCAACTCCAAAATTATTCAGTCACAAAAATAAAATATAAAATATATATTGAAAAAGAAAGTAAAAGCCCCATATTTTTCTTTAATTCCCTGGCGTTCGCTAATCGCCATCATTATCAATCAACACAATTTGAATCATGCTGTCACTTGATCGGAGACTCTTCAACAGGAAGAACAACAAATGGTGCGAGATGGACATAAGAAAATTTCAAAAGTCCGAAATGGAACAATCAATTAAAATTATGTTTCATACATAATAAACAGCTATAAGAGTGACCAGACAAACAAAATTATATGTAACGGTAGTAGAAAGGGAGGAGATATACGAGACAAGGTATGCATTGGTTGAACTGCAAAATTTCCAGTTATACCAAAGGAACCCAAATCGATATGGCATCAAACTTTCGACCGAAAAAAAAAATGGTGTCAAAGTAATCAATCAAAAGAAAATCTGTCTAATAACTAAAATGAAAATCATTTGAGTGGTGATCCCAACAATTTAAATCAAGAAAACACCACTATATTGTACCAGCAAATTAGAGTGGACTACTCTTTTTTCCCCCTCAAATAGTTCGTCTTACAATCTCATGCAAAACTTTCTGAACATATCATAAAATCTACTGCTAACTCCTAGAGTTTCTTGGTTGTGCATTTTTTGAAATATGTGGTGGATGAAGGACCGCAACAGAACGACACTGTCATGCCTTTTTTCCCATGCAGATATTCCTCCATACTATTTTCGTACTCAACTTTTTAAATTAATAAATTTATTTTCTTTTTTTATCTGATTTTCTGATTGACTAAAGTAAGTTCCTTTGACCGGCTTGTTTTTATCATACTAAATAGCGAAAAATGAAAACAACATTTTTTTTTATTGAAATGTTTCTCTCAAAACAAACAGAATACTAGAAGAAGACCTTTTCAAAGATCAATCATAAAATAATGCGGGGTGACATCCCTCCGGATATTCATTATATTGCAGATCATCATCTTATGACCAAAACTTTTTTAAGAATTCATTCTCGTTGATATAGATTCTATCAAAATTACTCATAACCAATGTCAAGGATCCTGATAAAATACCGAGCCAAAAATTTCAAGTCTCTAAAAGAGAAGAATCAAGCTCCATACACGGAGAAAAGATTTTCTGTAACAATTAAGATAATCAAGCTCCATACACGGAGAAATGATTTTCTGGAACAATTAAGCCTCTTCATGAATCTCTTCATCTTCACATGTCAGATATTTTCGGACCTGAAAATAATTCGTCGCATGTTAGATATTGTCCAGTAGACCGTGAGTGTCCTATTCTCGAAAGACAACCAAAAAATTAAATGGTGGGCAAAATTTGTCCCTCAATTCGCAAATGAAGAAGTAGGTATGGTTCTCTGCAGATCCTACTTGGCCAAAGCCACAGACTACCAGGACAACCTAAATTTTTCCTCCACAAATGTCAACATCAAGCTCAATTCGCAGCAGCTCCAGATCAAAAGTCTCTGCTAAAAGTAGTTCGTGAGACAGTGTCTCAACCAGGGTCTGACGATGAAGAAGTAGAAAAACAGTTTCGCTCCTCAACACGGAAATGATTGTCATGGCAAAAACCTCATATGGCAGGCAATAACTTTATAATGTAACAGAAGTGTCAAATAATAGAACTCATGTAACAGTATTCCTCAATATTGTATATCATGGAAGCCATAGCAGCACATTTCCTTTTTGGATCAAATTCCCTTCATTTGCCTGAATTCAAGGAATATCTTCAACATGTGAGCTCATGAGATTGAAACCATTTGCAATGGTAGTGCGTGTATCCTGTCACGTGTGAATGGTACTGGATCTTCAGCACCTCGATGGGGGTAATTGTGGTGGGGCTTGCCCCCTTCAAGGAGTTAATCATGAGTGATGCTAAGTGACGATCTTCTCGGAATCAGAATATCTCATAGCAGACGCAAGTCCTCAAAGAAACATCCAGAGGGTAGCCACGGCTATTGATCCTCCCTCCTGTTCCCCGTCCTGCATAGGAAATATAATAAGTAGGACCGCTAAAAATGTTGTCAAGAGATGGAGTGGAGTGGGTATTTGAATAAAATGAAAATGAAATTCATTCTTTGACCAGGCAACCAGTTTACTAACATGTTTTGACCTGCAGGCTCATTCAGAATTTAGCTGTCACATTCGCTTACTCAAACCTCTGCTATCAGTTCCGTTTGTCCATCTGCACCGTAGCAGTTGGGAGAAAGAAAGCTTCTCATTTTCAATGATGACCTGAACATGTTAAAAGGATATTATCTAACAAATCCAGGTATTTATATGGAATTTCATTATAGTATTTTTTGGCTACGCCAGGCCTTCATTATAATTAGTCAATGCAATTCTCTACTTAGAGTTGAATATAAAGTTTTGTTGACCGTGATAATATTTTCATAATTGATTCTCCTGAACAGTGCAAAGAATGAAAATAGGGAAAATATATTCATATAAAAATAGATTGTCCTACAAAATAATTTACCATGCTAAAAAGATTCTTTTGCAAATGATTAAATCATTTTACTATGTATGGGAAAGCTGACTTCCACGGCGACAGTGTCAAACTTCTAGGGGCACAACAAATGACCCTATTGCTAGAACAAAATGTGCAAGAAAGCATAAATTATACCAGGAATACAATCCCAACCCAGTTCTTAAGCTATTGCAAATGATACTGCACACTTAATTTCAAAACTTCAATTCATCCTTCCACGAGTCCTTATCAAGTATATATGACAAACGCGGGCCAGGGTCATAGTGAGTCTATCCTTTACATTAGCAGCAATCCTCTCTTCATCTTTTTTGGCTTTCTCTATGTAGCTAAGCCTCTTTTTCAGTTTTGTAAGGTAATGGGAACCCAATGAACCACTCTCAGTTGATGCTAATAACTAGATTCACCTGATATAACAAAAACTGGAGTACCTTCCTATAGTCCTGAAAATTCCCATGGATAGGGGTCACCTTGCCTTGTGGAATCACCCAGACCTCATCTGACCTTCCAGCTATTAGATGCTTATCGTGGCTAAGCTGCTCAAGGTGAAAGGAGGGCTATTAGCTGTGAAAATGATCCATGGTTGGTCAAATTGAAGTATTTTGACAACAAAATCAATCTCACCATCTCAATTGCTCCTTAGAACAAGACCAGACCTTGAATCAGCACCTCAGCCACATCCAAATCCTCCAATTGTGGATAGGCAAAACAGCAGAGTCGCACTCACTCATCCTTGGACAAGAAACTAACAATTTACAAAGATAATTCTTCAGTAGTAACTACTCATTAAAGCAGAGCTTAAAGACCACATTTATAAACAAAGCCCAATACTACCTACAGGCACAGATATCAGAACTCTTTGGTATTACAGATTACTCCAATACGAAAAAACTGATCAGGCTAACTATTCTAGTCCAAATATTTTCCAAGTTGAAATGATTAGATTGGTTTGTGTTCCATTATAAGTTAGATATATGATGACAGAACAGAGGCTCTCTATAGTTGTTATCACTAATTGATTCTCTTGTATTTTCAATGTAACATCAGATTCCAATAAGTTCAATTAGTGCAAGAACAACAACAGGCTAAATGAAAAGTATTTGGAGTCATAAGGTGGACAAAAAGAGCAAACTTACCAGATGATTGGATGGCTCATCAAGCAAAACTATGTGAGGCTTTTTCAAAGTTATCTTGGCAAATGCCACTTTGCCTTTCTGCGCACCTATTTATATGGTCAAAGCACCATGTTACATATACAATAACATCCAAAAAGCCTCAGAGTAGTACACAGTGAACTACTTGCAAATTGACTAACCTCTATTAGGGCTTCACAATGTCATAAAACAATTGCTTCAAAAATAATTTACATATGCAACGGTAGCGGAGAGGGAGGCAATGTATCATAAAGGTATACATTGGTTGAAGTGCAAGATGTCCAATTACACCAAAGGAACACAAGTGAGCTCAAAGCTTTTCGATCGAAAATCCCTGCAAGAAGAATGCTACATAAGAAGGCATTTGCAGATAAAACGACATGATGTATAACAAAATCATATTCCGCAATGGAGTAAATGCAAACAACCAATACTTTAAAGACCTGAATAGATTTGCCCCGAGAGGTCACTGCTAATAATGCAAACACAAAGGCAGGCAACATATCGTTACAATCTCAACCAAATAAGCACGAGTATATAGGCTAAAAATTTCTAGCAAGCTGTAAACACAAACAGAATGGTGATCTATGGAATATCAATGCTATCATGATGGAGTTGTATTAAAAGCTTGGAGCAATAAGCTACCCCAGAAATGTGTCCCAAATAGATTGCTTAATACTACAAAGGATCATCATCAATAAAAATAAAAAAATAAAAAAGGGTTCTCGATTCTAAAGAAAACCATTGAAAAAAAAAAAAAAAAAACAATGAATGAGCTAGGACACAAGAAAAAGATGGTGGGAAGAGAACATACAAGAAACGCTGAAAATGCAAAGACATATGATTGTGGAACGCTATAATTCTTCGTGATAGTGCATCTTTCTTCACAGTTTGTTTAAGCATCAAGTAGAGTTGAAGATATGCCATCAATATAGCAAGAGGCAGCACTGAGTGAATTTCGACCTAAAGTTTATTGTCCAATGAAACAGAGCTGATCCAACCCAACAAGAAATCACGCTCAAATGTCAGTCTTTGACTTTCAGTGGTAGAGCTTGCCTACATCCTAAGAATGGGTTTTGTTGGCCATGATAATATTTTCATAATTAATTCTCCAAAATAGTGCCAAATAGTGAAAATGGGGAAATATATTGATATAGCTTTCTCACAAAATAGATTTGTCTTACAAAATAATTTACTATGCTAAAATATTCTTTTGCAAATGATTAAATCATTTTAGTGTGCATGAGAAAACTGACTTCAGTGGCAATAGAGTATCAAACTTCCAGGGGCACAACAAATGAACCTATTGCTATAACAAAATGTGCAAAGAATCATAAATTATACCAAGATTACAATCACAACTCAGTTCTTAAGCTATTGCAAATGATACTGTATGCTGTCAAAAACTTAGACTCATCGTTCCACAAGCCCTTGTCAAGTATAAATGACAAATGAGGGCTGGTGTAACTGTGAGTCCGTCCTATATATCAGCAGCAATCCTCTCTTCATCCTTTTTTGCTTTCTCTATGTAGCTAAGCCTCATTTTTTGTTTTGTGAGGTAATGTGAACCCACTGAACCACTCTTAGTGGATGGCAATAACTAGATTCACCTGATCAATAAAAATAGGAGTACATTCCTATAGTCCTAGAAATTCCCATGGAGAGGTGCCACCTTGCCTTGTGAAACCACCCAGACCTCATCCAAGCTTCTAGCTATTAGATGCTCATCATGACCAACCTGCAAATCAAGGTGAAAAGAGGGCTATTAGCTGTGAAATGATCCATCATTGGTCAAATTGAAGTATTTTGACAAGGAAATCAATCTCACCATCAAAATTAATCCTTGGAACAAGACCAGACCTTGAATGAGCGCCTCAGCCACATCCAAATCCTACAGGTGTGGATAGGAAAAAAAAAACAAAAACACTAATCATTAGACAAGAAACTAACAATTTACAAAGATAATTCTTTAGTCACTGGTCATTAAAGCAAAACTTAAAGACCGGATTTACAAACAAAAAGGGGTCCACATATTTGTATGTAAAGCCCAATACTGCCTATAGGCATAAAGATCAGTACCATTTGGTATTGTAGATTGCTCTATTCTGAATATTTTCCACATTGGAACAATTAGATTGGTGTCTGTTCCATTATTTGCTAGATGTATGATGACAAGGGCTACCAGCAGCTATGACCACCATTTGGTTCTACTATATTTCTAATGTAAAAACCAGATTCTGACAAGTTCAATTAGTGCAAGAACAATAACCAGCTAACTGAAAAAGTAACCAAAGTCATAAAATGGAGAAATATGAGTAGAACTTACCAAATGATAGGATGGGTCGTCAAGCAAAACTATGTGAGGTTGCTTAAAAGTTATCTTGGCAAATGCAACTTTGCTTTTCTAACCACCTATTTATGTGGTCAAAGCACCATGTTATATGTGCAATAACATCCAAAAAGCCTTGGAGAAAGTACACAGTGAACCACAATTCAGATTACAAATTATCTAACTTTTAATGAGCTTCACAATGTCATAAGAACATTGCTTCAACAAAAAATTTATACATGCAACACTAGCACAGAGAGAGGAGATATACCAGGCAAGATACAAATTGGTTGAATCACAAGATCTCCAGTTACTCCAAAGGAACCCATGTCAGCTCGAACATTTTGTTCTGGAACTCTTTTTGGGAAGAATGCCACATGGTCACCGCTGATGATGGAAACCCGAAGGTAGGCAGCCTATCATAACAATCTCAACCAAACAAGCATAAGTATATTTGCTAAAAATTTCTAGCAAGCTGTGAGCAACAGTTCCTAAACCACCAGAATTCGAGACCCAACCAGAAAGCGATTTATGGAATATCAATGCTGTCACGTGAAAGCTTGGAGCCATGAGTTGCCTTGGAATTTTATCCCAGATTGACTGTTTAATACTACAAAGAATCGTCATAAAAAAGGAAGAAGAAGGTTCCTATTCTTAAGAAATCCATAAAATGAAAAAACCGCATCCATTTTCTTCACAATCACATCATAGCTTTCACAAAACTAATCATCCTTTTAGATTTTGAAAAAGATCTGTTCTTATTTAGATCATATTCACCATAAGGAAAATTCAGAACATAGCAGTGCAACAAATATATTTAATTGCTTCTTCCTTTATTGATAAATTGCAAAAGAAAAAGAAAAAATGAAGCAAGACAATGACACCAACAGCATTAGCCCTACCTTAGCAGCATTCGCACGTGATCCTTCCAAGAGATTCTGCCAATGCAAGATCACAATGGTATCTGCAAAACAACCAGAGTGACTGAGCTTAAGGGCCCAAGAAAAAATATGTTGGGAAGAGAACAGACAATAGACGCTGAAAATGCAGAGGACTATGATTGTGGAATGCTACGATTCTTCGTGATGGTGCGATTTCATTCACAAATGGTTTGGGCATCGAGCAGAAATGAGGATATGTCGTCAACATAGCAAGAGGCAGCACTGCGAGCGTTTCATCCTACAGTTCATCGTCCAACGAAACAGAGCCAATCCAACCCAACGCAATCCCCCACCCAAACATCAGTTTGTATTGAGCATCGAATTGAGAAAGTAGAATGGAAAAGGATGCCTTTAAAACCAAAAATAATTTACTCGAACCCTAAGAAAACTCACTGTAGTGTAGATGCACGAATCAATTCACCAGATGTCAACCTTAGGGATCTCTTCGATGAGGGGCCAATAGTCGCCAGTGAGTTTTGCGCATCGCTCTTTCAGAATCTCGCATCTACATATCCACAATAGTTGGAGGGAGGGAGGGAAGCCATCCTTTGGCAAGTACCTCAACTTGGGGCAATCTCCAATCAATAACCATTGGAGAGAGGAGAGACGGTTGCGGAGACCGCTCGATAGTCTTTCCGTGTTTCTCAAATACCGTATATCAAGAGAGGTTAGAGAGGAAGGAAAGAGACTCCAGGCATCCTTATCCTCCAAAGGAAACCACTCCTTCTCTCCCTCCCCTCCCATGTTAAACCCAACGGTCAGACTCTCGAGAGATGTGAGCAGGGGTAAGCCCCACTCTCTCACTGGCTGCTTCAGAGCCACGAGCCCCATAATTCCAAGGTCTCGCAATTTGGGAGGCAGACCTCCTTTGGGGAAGCATTTGATATTTTGGCAATAGAAAATTATTAGCTCTTGGAGGGAGGTAAGATGATGCCACTTATTTGGCAGGGACTTTATCATCGGACAATCCCAAAGTTCAAGACTCTGCAGGGTGATGGGAAGGGGTGGGAAGTCCTCTATCTCCAATACCGGACAGTCCCATATTTTCAATTTAGTGAGATTGTTACAATTGGCAATGTTACAGTTGGCAATAGACTTTATCTTAGAACAATGATTAAGAACAAGACTCGAGAGGGTTACGGGAAGGGGAGGGAAGTCCTCTATCTCCAGTGCTGGACAATTATAAATATCCAATCGAGTGAGATGGGAGAGCGTGTGAAGGCACTGTGGTAAGCTTCCCAGATTTTGACAATCGTTAATTGTCATTGTTTCAAGCGATTCTACGGCAATCCCTTCCAACGACTCCACTCCCCCACAATTGTCTATATGAAGTGCCTTCAGAGGAGCAAGTCTACCATTGGCAAATGAAAAGGATATTGGAGAATCATAATGATGTATCTTAAGAGATTCAAGTTGAGAAATCAAATTATTGCTGCTCAGGTCACCTTGAGGAATGTTTAGAGCCATGATTTTTGGACAATTCTTAATCACCATATGTTTAAGTGTGTGCATCTTGCTTGGAAGCTTTTCTAAACTTGTGCAATTCACCAATTCCATCCTTTCAAGATTACAAGGTAGCTCTATCTCTCCTTCTCCTACCACAAAAGATATGAATTGAGGACAATTTTTGATTACTAATTCCTGGAGGCAAGTGAGATTTTGTGTTTCATCTCCATCTTGCCACAAGCATGTTAGTTTGTCACACAGTCCTATATGAAGCTTCCTTAGCTTGCCCAAGCAACTCATAAACCGATGATCAAAGGAAACAAGCTCTATGAGCTTGTTAATTTTGAGAACTGTCAAAGAAGGTAGCTTGAACAAGCTCTTTAAGATCTCCTTACTGCACTCCTCAAGGTATAACTCATCGAGAGATGGAAGACATAACTCACTGGTTGAGTTATTCAATTGTTGGCATGAATGAATTTCAAGTTTGATAAGATGATTAAGTTGACAAGGCAATGTGCCGACCAACGAAGGACAGCTTCGAACAACAAGATGCTCAAGACAGGAGAATGGGACTTCTTCTTTTGGGCCCCCCGCATAAGGAGACCAATCCTTCCATGCCAACATCTCTTCGAACTGCAAAGTAATTAGCGACAAAAAAGGACTATCACCTCCGTAAAAATTAGAGCCTATTATTCTTACTGCATTTAGACCTTTAAGAGATATTTCTCTCAATGAAGGTAGTTGTCCAAGTGAAGGTAACAATGTGACATAAGGACAGTCCCACAAGCTCAAAGACACTATCCGAGAATATGATGAACCATCTAACCATGATGGGAATATTGCACCGCCATAGTTCAAAATAGTGAGATTTTCAATATCAATGGGAGGTCGCAAAGACTCAAGCACCCGTGATTCGAGCTTATCATTCCGAAGAATTCCAAAATCTTTATCCCAATCCAAGAATAATTTTCTTAGGCCTTGCTTTCCTTCCAAATTAGCATCAACAGCATCTCTAACATCTTCCACCTTTTGTAATTTTGATATGCATAATTCTCCTTGAAGACGTGATAGGGCCTTTAACTCCTTTAACTTTAGCCCTTTCTCTGTTCCTACCATAAACTTGGACAATATAGTAAGATTCTTCAAATTACCGATACCCAGTGGCATCTCTTTTAGACTTTCTGTATCTCTAACATCAAGAAACTGCAAGCTGACCAACTTTGTGATACTGTTAGGCAACTTTGAAAGTTTATGACAATCTCTTAAGATCAAAGCTTGTAATTTGCACAAGTTGCCAATAGTCTCAGGTAGCCTTTCGATATAAGTGTTCGAGAAATTGAGATATCGAAGATGTTTTAATTCATGAACACAATTTGGTACCTCTACGTTGTTACAATGACATAATGAAAAAACCCTCAGAAACTTCAAGTTTGTCAGCAACTCATGCAGCACCTTGTCAGATATAAGGAGAGAGTTCCCACTAGATCCAATCCGCACCAAAATTAAACTTCTTAATACCTTCATATCATGATATGCCCTCAAGCATTTTGATGTAACAAACCGCGACCAAATGAATGATGCATACCGAGCTCTCTCCAGAGATGCATAGTCTTCATTAATTGCCGGTTGAGACTCCCCAGAGCTAAAGCATATCCCACCCTCAATTGACTTTGCTAGATCATTCAAAAGATCATGCATTGAAAATTTAGATGTGTCAACACTTGATTTTTGAAGAAATGATCTTGATACTAATTCATTGAAGTAATTCAATCCTAATTCCAACTTATTTTTCTTTATTTTTTGTCCATCTAAAAATCCCTCCGCTATCCATAAGAGTACTAGCTCATCCCTCTCAATTTCGTAATCCTTAGGAAATACTGCACAATAAGAAAAGCATCTCTTCAAATAGGAAGGAAGATGGATGTAGCTCAATTTCAAAATAGGGAGAACCTCATCATTCTTTGTCGTTGGAAGATCCCATATTATGTTATTTAAGGTATCTTCCCATTCACTGGGATTCATTTTATGACGTAGGACACCGCCAAACATCTTCGCTGCCAAAGGTAAACCTTTACATCTTTTAGCTATTTTCTTGCCTATTGTTTCAAATTCCGGGTGGCTCTTAAAATTTGTTGCTTCAAGAGCATGAAAGGCCAATAAGCTTGTACAATCATTGAGGGACAATTCCTTCAAAGGAATTGGCGGTGCTTTTGTTACTGAAACAACAGCATGGTTGCGAGTCGTAATAATAATCTTGCTTCCCCTAGCACCCACTACAAATGGCTTTAAGAGATCAGTCCATTTTTCGTACTTCTCATTCCAGATATCATCTAGAACCACAAGAAACTTCTTTCCGAAAAGATTGTCCCTCAACTTAACTTGAAACTCGTTTAGATCTTTGCCCTCACAGGGCAACCCAGTGATTGACCGTAAAATAGTCTTTGTTATGTCGAGAACATCAAAAACATCTGAAACACAAACCCATGCTCTCATCTCAAAACATCTATTCACTCTTGCATCATTATACAGTTGTTGAGCCAAGGCAGTCTTTCCAATACCGCCCATCCCAACTAT
This sequence comes from Eucalyptus brandiana, assembly GCA_014182725.1. Classification (NCBI taxonomy): domain Eukaryota; kingdom Viridiplantae; phylum Streptophyta; class Magnoliopsida; order Myrtales; family Myrtaceae; genus Eucalyptus; species Eucalyptus brandiana. The sequence goes on from CM024669.1 coordinate 9,508,441, forward strand.
GGGGACTATGCTTAGCGTGGCATTAGAATTTTTGACCTCATTGATCAATAGTTCGAGTATTTGTTCTACATCCTCCTCCCTACCAAAAAATTGAGGCTCTGATAGAGAAGTGGTTATCCTTTTACTGGTGTAGTTGGATTTGTCCACAACATTCTCTCTCAAGTTTAAATGAACCTTTCCAGTGACAATCTCTTCCAACCGGTCATTGATCTCTTGTACCTTGGTTTCAGACATGAGCGAGGGTGGTCGACCAAATACAGAGAACTTCCATTTCCCCAAACCTTTGCTTGTCTGGATTACGCCTCGACTCAACTTGAGCAGCTTTGATCTCAAACTCATCGAGCAAGTCTTCCATGTCATAGGCCAAGTCCTTAACCTTGTCCAGCCACAGCTTCACTTGATGGTTACCACTAAGTTCCTTGTCCTCTGCATCAGCCAACACTGCATTGATTATGACTAGCTTCTCCTTCCACACCTTAGGCAAGGTAGTACTGATTCCTTTATGTTGTGCATAACCTAATGCGGAAGAAGTCAACTTGTCGAACAGGACTTGAAAGGATGAAGCCAAAAAGGAACCCAACACGATCCCTCCAATGTCCATAGGTGAATCAGTCACTGTAATGAACAACAAAGGTGTTATGGTGAAGCAAAGTGAAAATGAACTAATGGAGAGAGAAAACTATGAAGTCCTAGGAAGACTGAGATGATGACCTACGAAAAAGATTTAAATAAAAAAGACCAAGACTTTCAAGGGATGCACATCAAAGGTTAGACAAATCAAAATAAATACTATTTGTCCACAAGTGCTAGTTACATCAATTACTCTCTTTATTCTTCGGATCAAGAATTTTTGGCTATTGGATCTTTACTTTTGGCCATCCAAAACAGAGTCTTAATATGACCAACTTAGAGTGTATGCATATTTTCGCCATAAGTGTTATCACTCACGAGTATTTTGTTGGCTTTTTTAGTGTTTGTATATTCTTAGTAACCTCATGATTTCAATGTCTTTGTTTTCTGCTTTATTGATGAATATGAGATTAATGAAGTCTTTTACATGGGAGTTTCTATGCAAAAGATTCATAGCAAGATGGGTGATAATGATTTGTTGAAGTGTGTTGAGGTAGTGGTTGATAATCGGGAATCACCTTGATAGGAGAATCGCGATCCTTTGAACACGATTATCAAGTTCATTAGTGTAATGGGTAGAGTGTGACATCCAAGTGGATTATATGTTGTTAATACTGGACTCGTTTACCATTTACAGAGAAAGCAACTTGCTTGATGGATTAGTTGGTGTGCTTATCCCTTTTTTCTTATTTAGCGATGTATGAAGTTGACCAAGTTAATAGGATCAGCAAATAAGCATATTTGTGCAACTTAGTAAAATAAATGCTTTTGAAACATAACAAGGATTCGCCCAATAATGGCATCTTATTTTATGTTATACATATACATGTTATCAAAGACAATTAACTTTGTCTATCCACTAAGGAGAATAGAAACACGTGCTTTAGGCTAAATAAGGAAAAGGGTCAAGCACACTGACTAATTCATTAAGCAACTTGCTTTATTTTACTCTGCAAATAATGAATAGTCAGAAATCACCAAATGACAATGTATAATCTACTGAAAATTATACTCTACCAATCACACCAATGAACAAGAAAATCGAGTTCAAAGGACCATGATTCTCGCTTCAAGCGATTCCCCATCATCAACTACTAATCCATCACCTTTCAGCAGATATTGCCGCCCATCTTGCTGCAACTTTTTCTTCTTTTTCTTTTCTTCACAAGTGCTTGTTCTGTAATATTTAGAGATTATCCCCATACATATGTAGTATCCACGATCATATACTTGTTCATATAAAAAAATCATAAACTCGGGAAGACCAAAACTTCACTGGGTATCATGAACTTTTTGTCATGAAAGTGAAGTATAACTGATAAAGAGCTTATGGGAAAGAAAATTTAATAAGATCGAAGAAGACTAAGACTTACGGAGAGGCAAATTGGATTTGTCGCTTCACTTTTCAAATCCCTCCTCTTCCGTTCCCATGTGAATGTCTTTTTTACATTACTAGTAGTTTTCCACGTGTTACATGGATGCCAATTTTTATTTTTATTTTTTTATGTGTGTGTGATTGACAATTAGCAGTGATTATTGTTCTCTTGCTCAAATTGACAAAACTATAATTTTAGTCCAACTTTTGTCATTTTTAATCATATTGTGATTAATCATTCATTAATCTCTGTTGTACTTGTCTATTGGAATTATGTCTAGATTTCCATTTATCTTTTCAAATATAAGTCTAATAAATGGAAAAAGAGCAAGAAGAAAAACTAAATAAGAAAAACAGCAAAAAACTGATGAAGAAAAAAAAATGCAGGAATGGGGCGATAATACTCTTCGTGACTCGCAGAGTTCCACTTCACATTTTTGTTTTGTTTTGTTTTTTATGAAGATGCAATTTTAAATTTATTAATATGCAAGATATGATTTTCCTAAATTTCCCAAGTTATAGCATGTGATTTATCAAAGGAAATGTGCAAAAAAGAGAATTAACAATAATGCACTCCAAAAAGCCTGGATGCGCATGATAATGCTTATCCATGAAAATTCTAAGTTTTCTAATATAATTTTCCTGATACGGATATAATGCAATTCTATGCTAATATGTAACGAAAAATCAAAAAATAAAGGTCTGAGTTTTGGCTCAAACAATTATGCGTGCAGATGTATCACCTGATTAAAACAAAATTAACAAATCACCATGAATTATGCAATCAAGCTGCAACTTTAACCTGGCCAGCAAGTATATGGCATCAACTTTCCCCAATTTTGCTATTAAGCTTGCTGGATCAGTTCAAGGGAAAAAGAGAGCAAGTACAAAGATGTCTTTTACCTATTCCAAGTAGACTCCCTGGAGCTGACCAGGCGAACGGGATAAGATCCACAACAGTAATCCAGCAAGCACGAGCACTAGGTTTGGCAGTTCACTGTGTACGCGTGCGTATTCAGCTTCGGCAATGCGTGGTCGCTGCTTGCAATGACGAACGATGGTATTGATTGAGCGACGACTAGAGATGGTGGTGATTGGGAACAATCGATATGCATGCAAGAAGTGAATTGAATGAGTGGAGTCTGTGGGCGTGAGTTTGATGATGATGGTGGTGGTGGTGGTGGATGAAGAAAAAGTGAGGCGGTGTGGTTTTAAGGAAAGGAGCAGGAGAACCAAGATGGATTCTGTGGCGTGTGTTTTTCTCTCGGAGGTTCCCGTTTTATCTTTGCTTTTCTTTTCTTTTTTTTCTTTTTTTTTTTTTAATTTGGGGAATAAATTCGAAAGAACCTAATCCTATTTGTCGAAATTCTGGTATATGCTTATAAAATGCTTTAATTCCAATAAACTTCTTTTTTGGGAGGAAAACCTATTCCGGTTTTCCAAAAATATATGAAAACCACTTTTGGGCAAAAGTCAGGTATCAACAAGTTTTATCAATCAAATGGTCATTTCTAAGTTATTTATACTTATTTTGGTAAGTCGAGATTTCTTAATTTGTATTTCATCTGCCAATTATTAAAGGCTGAAATGAAAATGATCACCATTTTTCATTCGAAAAAGAAGAGCATTTAAGACTCATATGGTGTTACTGAATCTTATCATAAATTAGTCCATAGTATTTCAAATACTTTTATTAATCATGTTTTAGATTGTAGGTTCTAAGAATTAACAAAAGTTAGAGAATCTAAATATTCACGAGCGGAACATGTAATGTGTGTGGACATGGAATGACTCGAGGGGTTTAACCAACTAGAGAGAGAGAGATCGAGCACCATCGTATTACGTCAAGTTGGAGTCTAGCATGCATTGCATGATCTTGCTTTCTTAAATCCTTTTTTTATTTTTTTAGTGTGGAGAATAAGCCAATTGGTATGGAATATTTTCTAGACAATGGATCTGGATTGTCTATAATTTTAGAATTTTGAGGATGATTCAACCTACTTATTATGATTGAGCTCACAAATTAGTATTATGCCTTTCCTCTAATATCACTTGAAGCGAATTAGTATCATGCGTTGGTGTATATACTAATTATAATAATTCCAGAAAATTCACAATCATACCATCAAGGGCTCATAAACAAACTATTTGAAATTTGAACTTAGACCGTATGAAAAATTTGAAGCTGGACATCTATTGTCGCGAGAATTTTGTAGCTAGCCATCTCGTGCCAACATATGTCTCCTCGGCAGCTCCTCGTGCATCATGGGGCCAAAATCGCATCAAAGGATTGCCGCTTTGTCAAAGTTATTGAAACTTGAATTATTGAGGATATAACCAACAATGGCATCTTATTGTATGTTATGCATCCACAAGTCATCAAAGACAATTAGGTTTGTCTGTTTGGTAGGGAAAACAAAATCACATGCTCTGGGTCAAAAGAAATGGTCCCCTGTTTTAAACAACCTCCAAAAGTCTTAATTTGAAGAAAAAGGAGAACAGTATAACTCAATGACATAATGTGCGTCAAATCATATGCTCTCCAGTCTAACTCAAACATCTTGGTGTACTAGAAAGGCCAAGACTTTATTGGGACACATCAACTTTTTCTGTGAAAAATTAAGCAAAAGGAAAAAATTGAAAGAAACTTTCATCAATTCCAAGAAGACCAAGACTTTGCGGGATGCAAATTAGCTTTATTGCTTCACTTTTCACATCCCTCTTCTTCGATCCCTATGTGAATGTGTCTTTTTATATTACTAGTAGAATTTCCACACGTTACATTTCTTGCTTAAGATTAACAATACTAGAAATATGTACAAGAAGGAAGCCAAGAAGGGACTTGAAAAGATCTCTCCAATGATCATGGGTTTACCAATCATTGAGAGAACAACAAGGGTTCTAGGTTCCCAGTTCCAGAACATATAGGGTAGCCCAAGGCTCCAAAAAATAAGAAACATACACTAACAAAAACCATTGAGTTTTAAAATATTAAATAAACACAAAGACCAGACTTTTTTTTATTAAAAAAAAAAAGTGCACAGGAAATCTGAAAACTTATCATGAAAGTACAATTAAATTCTAAAATTTTCAAAAGATATAATTGAGTCCTAAAACTTGTTACGAAAATATAATCAAGTCCTAAAACTTTCAAAAAGTGCAATCAATTCCTAAAACTTGTCTTGAAAGTGCAATTAAATCTTAAAACTTTCGAAAAGTGCAATCAACGGAAGAACTTAAATGGACCAATTTGACATGTTTTAAGACTTAATTGTGCTTTTTGAAAGTTTTAAAATTAATTCCACTTTCGTGACAAGTTTTAGATTTATAATGCACTTATCCCTTTTTTTTTGCATCTGTACATTCTTAGTAACCTTATAATTTCATAGTAACCTTACAATTTCAATGTCTTTGTTTAATGTGTTATGGGTGAATACGCAATCAATGTAGGCTTTTATGTAATAGTTATAGTGCTAAAGATTCGCAGCCAAATGGGCAACAATGATCTACTGAAGGGTGCAGAGCTAGTGGTTGATGATCGACAACCATTTGATAGTAGAATCATGGTCTTTTGCACAATTTTCTTGTTCATAAGTGTGATGCCTAAAGTATATCTAGCACCTTGTTAGTTGGTGATACCTGACCCTTTTTCTTATCTAGCGATGAATGAAGTTGACCACAATTAATAGGACTGACAAACAAGCGTCTCTGTACAACTTGCACCAACTGAAATAAATGTTGACAATCCATCTAACGATGGCATCTTACTTTCTATCATAGATCTACAAGTCATCAAAGGCACCTATCTTTGACCATTTGATAAGAAGAATAGAAACACGTGCTTTGGGCCAACCATAAAAAGAGTTGGGTACACCAACGAATCCATGAAGCAACTTGCTTAATTTTTACTTTGGATATAGTACACGATTCGCAAATCATCAACTAATCCGTCAAGCAAGTTGCTTTGGGCTAGCTTTATTTGCTCAAAGGACCACAATTTTCCTATCAAGTGATTCACTATCATCAACAACTACTTTAGCACCCTTTAGCTAATCATTTTTTTTTTTTTTGTGCTGGAGGAACCGCTTTGGCCGGCAGCCGCCACGTAAACCCCCAGGTGTCGATAGCAGGGAAACCACCACCCCGGCGACACGCGTAAATCACCACGTAAACCCCTTTAGCTAATCATTGCCGCCCACTTTGCTGCAAATTTCTAGCACTATAGCTACTACGTAAAAGCCTATATACTCAAAAAAAAAAAAAAACCAATAAAAAATTGTAAGTTATAATTTTTTTTGAAGATATGCATGCCCTCTAAGTCGGTCATGTGAAGAAAGGGCAAAGTACCAAAAAAGTCATAAACATATGACATTAGTACCAATTCAATTATAAATCTTAATTAAGCCAATTTAATATTAAATCTTTTTATATTGGTACTAATTTAGTCATTCCGGCCAATTTTGGCTAGTTGGCTGTAACATGAACGTTTGCCAGTTGGCGAACGCTGATGTAGCAATTTTTAAAAATTTTTTTTTTAATTTTTTATTAGTTTTTCCTTTTTCTTTTTTTTTTTCCTTTCCATTTTCTTTTTCCTCTCCTTCCTCTCGGCCTTCTTTTCCTATAATGCCCAGCAAGCCTCCGACAGCTCGCCAATGGTGTGGAAAGGGCTTCAAGGCCCTCACCCAGCGGCTAGAAAGCCGCCAGAGGCTCATTGGCCACTACAAGAGAAGAAGGCTGTGAGGAAGAAGAGGAAAAAGAATAGGAAAAGGAAAAATAATTAAAAATTACCACATTAGCGTTCGCAACCAACAAACATCCATGTTAGAGCCGGTAGGCTAAAATTGGCCGAAATGACTAAATTAGTACAAATGTAAAAATGTTTAGGATTGAATTGGTATCAGTGCCACAAGTTTATGACTTTTTTGGTACTTTTTCCTATGAAGAAATATCACCTATTATCCTATATTTTGGATGGCCACAAGAGAAGGTCCTCTCTTTCAAATGATAGCCAAAAATTCTTGATTTGGAGAAAAAGGAGAACATTTTATTTATCTAACTCAAGGACACAATGTGCATCAAACCATGGTCTCGTTGGTCTAAACTTAAATTGCTTGGCGTGATCGTATACTCATAAAATACTTTTCATCAAGAAGACCAAAACTTTACTGGGAGGATGCAAATTGTCTATGTTCTTCCATCCCTATATGAACACGTCTTTTTTCCATTACTAGTAGAATTTCCATGTCTTGCTTAAAATTAACAATTCTAGAAATCAGTATAGAAATGAAGCCAAGAAGGAACCTTAAAAGATCTCTCCAACAATTATGGGTTTACCAATCATTGAGAGAACAACAAGCGTTCTAGGTTCCAAGTTCCAGAACATATAGGGTAGGTTCCAAGTTCCAAAAAATGAGAAACATACTCTAAGAAAAACTATTGAGTTCTAAAACATTAAATAGATACAAAGACCACGCTTTTTTTTATTAAGAAAAGAAAGTGCACGGGAAATCTGAAAACTTATCATAAAAGTACAATTGAATTCTAAAACTTTTAGAAGATACAATTGAGTCATAAAAATTGTTATGAAAGTATAATCGAGTCCTAAAACTTTCAAAAAGTACAATCAGTTCCTAAAACTTGTCTTGGAACTGTAATTAAATCCTAAAACTTTCGAAAAAGTGCAATCAACGGAAGAACTTAAATGGACCAATTTCACATGTTTTAGGATTTAATTGCATTTTTTGAAGGTTTTAAAACTCAATTGTACTTCATAACAAGCTTTAGGGCTTAATTGTGCTTTTTGAAAGTTTTAAAATTAATTGCACTTTCGTGACAAGTTTAAGAATTTATAATGCACTTATCCCTTTTTTTTTTTTTTTGCATCCGGACATTCTTAGTAACCTTATAATTTCATAGTAACCTTATCATTTCAATTTTCTTTGTTTAATGTGTTATTGGTGAATACGCAATCAATGTAGGCTTTTATGTAATAGTTATAATGCTAAAGATTCGTAGCCAAACATGCAACAATGATCTACTGAAGGGTGCTGAGCTAGTGGTTGATGATCGAGAACCGTTTGATAGTAGAATCATGGTCCTTTGTACAATTTTCTTGTTCATAAGTGTGATGCCTAGAGTATATCTAGCACCTTGTTAGTTGGTGATGCCTGACCCTTTTTCTTGTCTAGCGATGCATGAAGCTGACCACAATTAATAGGACTGACAAACAAGCATCTCTATACAACTTACACCAACTGAAATAAATGTTGACAATCCATCTAACGATGGCATCTTACTTTCTATCAGAGATCTGCAAGTCATCAAAGACACCTATTTTTTACTATTTGATAAGAAGAACGGAAACACATGCTTTGGGCCAACCATAAAAAGAGTTGGGTACCAACGAATCCATGAAGCAACTTGCTTAATTTCTACTTTGGAAATAGTAAAAGATTCGCAAATCATCAACTAATCCATCAAGCAAGTTGCTTTGGGCTAGCTTTATTTGCTCAAAGGACCACGATTTTCCTATGAAGTGATTTACTATCATCAACAACTACTTTAGCACCCTTCAGCTAATCATTGCCGCCCACTTTGCTACAAATTTCTAGCACTATAACTGCCACATAAAAGCCTATACTCAAAAAAAAAAAAAAAAAAAAAAAAAACCAACAAAAAATTGTAAGTTTTAATTTTTTTTGGAAGATATGCATGCCCTCTAAGTTGGTCATGTGAAGAAAGGGTAAAGTACCAAAAAGGTCCTAAACATATGATATTGATACCAATTTAATTATAAATCTTTAATTAAGCTAATTCAATATTAAATATTTTTATATTGGTACTAATTCCGACTGATTTTGGCTAGTTGGCTATAACATGAACGTTTGCCAACTAGCAAACGCTGATATAGCAATTTTTAAAACATTTTTTTTCGATTTTTTTATTATTTTTTCCTTTCCCTTTTCTTTTTCCTCTCCTTCCTCTCGGCCTTCTTCTCCTATAATGCCTAGCAAGCCTCCGACAGCTCGCCAGTGATGTGGAAAGGGCTTTAAGGCCCTCGCCCAGTGGCTAGAAAGCCGCTAGAGGCTCATTGGCCACTACAAGAGAAGAAGGCTGAGAGGAAGAAGAGGAAAAAGAACAAGAAAAGGAAAAAATAATTAAAATTTTGAAAAAAAAAATTATTTAAAAATTACCACATTAGCATTCGCCAACCAGCAAACATCCATGTTAGAGCCAATAGGCTAAAATTGGCCGAAAGGACTGGATTAGTACAAACGTAAAAAGGTTTATGATTAAATTGGTCACTGAAAGGTTTACGATTGAATTGGTATTAGTGCCACAGGTTTATGACTTTTTTGGTACTTTTTCCTATGAAGAAATATCACCTATTATCCTATATTTTGGATGGCCACAAGAGAAGGTCCTCTCTTTCAAACGATAGCCAAAAATCTTGATTTGGAGAAAAAGGAGAACATTTTATTTATCTAACTCAAGGACATAATGTGCATCAAAACATGGTCTTTTTGGTCTAAACTTGAATTGCTTGTCGTGATAGTATACTCATAAAATGCTTTTCATCAAGAAGACCAAAACTTTACTGGGAGGATGCAAATTGTCTTTGTTCTTCCATCCCTATATGAACGTGTCTTTTTCCATTACTAGTAGAATTTCCATGTCTTGCTTAAAATTAACAATTCTAGAAATCAGTATAGAAAGGAAGCCAAGAAGGAACCTTAAAAGATCTCTCCAATGATCATTGGTTTACCAATCATTGAGAGAACAACAAGGGTTCTAGGTTGCAAGTTCCAGAACATATAGGGTAGGTTCCAGGTTCTAAAAAATGATAAACATACTCTGACAAAAACCATTGAGTTCTAAAACATTAAATAAATACAAAGACCACGCTTTTTTTTTAATTAAGAAAAGAAAGTGCACGGGAAATCTGAAAACTTATCATCAAAGTACAATTGAATTCTAAAACTTTTAAAAGATACAATTGAGTCATAAAACTTGTTACAAAAGTGCAATCAGTTCCTAAAATTTGTCTTGGAAGTGCAATTAAATCTTAAAGCTTTTATCTTACCAAAAAAAAAAAAAAATCTTAAAGCTTTCGAAAAGTGCAATCAACAGAAGAACTTAAATGGACCAATTTCACATGTTTTAAGACTTAATTGCATTTTTTGAAAGTTTTAAAACTCAATTGTACTTCATAACAAGCTTTATGACTTAATTGTGTTTTTTGAAAGTTTTTAAAATTAATTGCACTTTCGTGACAAGTTTTAAAATTTATAATGCACTTATCCCTTTTTTTTTTGCATCCATACATTCTTAGTCACCTTATAATTTCAATGTCTTTGTTTAATGTGTTATTGGTGAAATACGCAATCAATGTAGGCTTTTATGTAATAGTTATAGTGCTAAAGATTTGCAGCCAAACGGGCAACAATGATCTACTAAGGGTGCTGAGCTAGTGGTTGATGATCAAGAACCGTTTGATGGTAGAATCATGGTCCTTTGCACAATTTTCTTGTTCATAAGTGTGATGCCTAGAGTATATCTAGCACCTTGTTAGTTGGTGATGCCTGACCCTTTTTCTTGTCTAGTGATGAATGAAGCTGACCACAATTAATAGGACTGACAAACAAGTGTCTCTGTACAACTTACACCGACTGAAATAAATGTTGACAATCCATCTAACGATGGCATCTTACTTTCTATCATAGATCTGCAAGTCATCAAAGACACCTATTTTTTACTATTTGATAAGAAGAACAGAAACACATGCTTTGGGCCAACCATAAAAAGAGTTGGGTACACCAACAAATCCATGAAGCAACTTGCTTAATTTTTACTTTGGAAATAGTACAAGATTCGCAAATCATCAACTAATCCATCAAGCAAGATGCTTTGGGCTAGCTTTATTTGCTCAAAGGACCACGATTTTCCCATCAAGTGATTCACTATCATCAACAACTACTTTAGCACCCTTCAACTAATCATTTCCGCCCACTTTGTTGCAAATTTCTAGCACTATAGCTGCTACGTAAAAGCCTATACTCAAAAAAAAAAAAAAAAACCAACAAAAAATTGTAAGTTATAATTTTTTTTTGAAGATATGCATGCCCTCTGCTTTGGTCATGTGAAGAAAGGGCAAAGTATCAAAAAAGTCATAAACATATGACATCGGTACCAATTCAATTATAAATCTTTAGTTAAACCAATTTAATACTAAATCTTTTTATATCGATACTAATTCAATCCTTCCGGCCAATTTTGGTTAGTTGGCTATAACATGAACGTTTGCTAGCTGGCGAACGCTAATGTAGCAATTTTTAAAACATTTTTTTCGATTTTTTATTAGTTTTTCCTTCTTTTTTTCTTTTTTTCCTTTCCCTTTTTCTTTTTCCTCTCCTTCCTCTCGACCTTCTTCTCCTGTAGTGCCCAACAAGCCTTTGACAGCTCGCCAATGGTGTGGCAAGGGCTTCAAGGCCCTCCCTAGTGGCTAGAAAGCCGCTAGAGGCTCATTGGCCACTACAGGAGAAAAAGGCTATGAGGAAGAAGATGAAAAAGAACAGGAAAAGGAAAAAATAATTAAAATTTTGAAAAGAAAATTATTTAAAAATTACCACATTAGCGTTCGCCAATTGGCAAACATCCATGTTAGAGCCAGTAGGCTAAAATTGGCTGAAAGGATTGAATTAGTACAAATGTAAACAGGTTTAGGATTAAATTAGTCATTGAAAGGTTTAGAATTGAATTGATATCAGTGCCACATGTTTATGACTTTTTTGATACTTTTTCCTATGAAGAAATATCACCTATTATCCTATATTTTGGATGGCCACAAGAGAAGGTCCTCTCTTTCAAACGATAGCCAAAAATCTTGATTTGGAGAAAAATGAGAACATTTCATTTATCTAACTCGAGGACACAATGTGCATCAAAACATGGTCTCTTTGGTCTGAACTCGAATTGCTTGGCGTGAGAGTATACTCATAAAATACTTTTCATCAAGTAGACCAAAACTTTACTGGGAGGATGCAAATTGTCTTGGTTCTTCCATTCCTATATGAACGTGTCTTTTTTCATTACTAGTAGAATTTCCATATCTTGCTTAAAATTAACAATTCTAGAAATTAGTATAGAAAGGAAGCCAAGAAGGAACCTTAAAAGATCTCTCCAATGGTCATGGGACAATCAGTCACTGAAGAGAAAAACAAGGGTTGCAAAATTAACAATTCTAGAAATTAGTATAGAAAGGAAGCCAAGAAGGAACCTTAAAAGATCTCTCCAATGGTCATGGGACAATCAGTCACTGAAGAGAAAAACAAGGGTTGTGGTGAAGCTAAGTGATAATGCTGTAATGGATAGAGACAACTATAAGGTTCAGGAAGACCAAGACTTTCGTCTACAAAAAAGATTAAACAAAGACCAAGACTTTTATGCACATAAGAGAGGTCAGAGAAATCAATATAAAATACTTTTTGTCCCCAAGTGCTTGTTTCACAATATCTAAAGAATATTCCTAGAGACTTTGCTAGATATCATGTAGTTTTTTGTCCGGAAAGTGAAGCAAAGGTAGATAATTTCCACCCGTTACATGTGAATCAAAAGTGAAGCACTTTAAGAAAAAGTGAAAATAAATTTAAAAAAAAAAAAAACCTTTAACCAACTCCAGATAGACCAAGACTTTGCACAAAAAGGGGATGATTGGAGAGAAACTTCAACCAATTCAATGAAGACCAACACCTTGCGAAAGAAAGTGATGATGGTAGACAAACTTGAATCATTGCCAGGAAGACCAAGACTTTGTAGGGCACGAATTCCTTCAAATTTCACATTTCTCTTATATCGCTATGTGAATATCTCTTTTTCCGTTACAAGTGAAATGTTTACGTGTTACATGTAAAATTAACAATTCTATAATTTCGGTTAACTATTATCATGATTAATCATATTGGGTTTTTCATTCATCAATCTCTATTGTACTTGTCTATTAGAATTATCTCTAGGTTTTCATTCATGTTTACGAGTTTAAGATTGATAAAAGAAACAAGGGAAGAAGAAAAGCGAGCAAGAAGAAAAAACAGTAAAAAGCTGAAAAGGAAACAAAAAAAAAAAAAAAAAAAAATCAGGAAGAGGGCGGTATGGAGAGCGCCACCCATCCAACGGCCGTCAGCATGCCGCTGTAGTCAGCACCTTCGTAGGATGACTCATTCCAACCCTATCGCCACTTTCGCAGTTGGCACTACTTTTTGGACTAACCATCAACAACCAGTTATCCTAAATTACCTATGACTAAACTAACATACTCTATAGATATATTCACAATGAAAAGAATGAATTCTAGGATTTACAATTTCTCATGTGCACCGTGAAAAGTTCGGTTCAACATGAAGTCACATCATTCGATAGTGGATGTGAGCTGGGCTTACAAGCTTCAGCTTCATTCAAAAAATTTCTGCCATCCTGTGTCTAAGACTTTGGCAAGAGTTGCTATCATAACGGAAGAGTCTTTCTTTACAAAAATAAAAATAAAAATAAAAATAAAAAGTACTTACGCTTAAGAGAACCAATTCAAATTTATTACGCCCATGAAGCTCCATCTTGGAATCCCAATAGACTAACTTCTTCAGCTTAGTTATAATCGTTGTAGTTGGCTTATCAGACAAAAGAGGGACAGTTAAGAGGGAGAAAGAAGAATCAAGAAAGCTGGAAAAGGGAAGTGAACCGTGCGCTAGAGAGAGAAAGGGCTCGGTTCGAGTTCGCTGGGGACATCTTAATACGTTGGATATGTCGTACAAGAAGTGCTTGATAAGAATTCAAAGACTAAATTTTTCTAGATTAAGCTGTAATTTCAAAATTTCTAGTGACGACTATTTGTCTTCAAGAAAAGCCACATTAATCGGGTTCGGATTTCCCCATTCTCTCTTCCAAGAGAATCCCCCGGTACCGGCACCATCCACATCAAAAAGCTCTCTCTCCCCTGAAAATCTTGGAAATGCGAACTTGTAGGATTCAAAAATGAACAAACAAGACGAATTGGAATACTTCACTTTCCTACTCTCAGAAATTAGTGTCGCTTTCTTTTGATGATTTTTTTTTTTCGCTTAATATATCTTATGATTAAATGACGAACGATAGCCGATGCAACTCTAAGTACATCCAGTGTATCAGGAGACATCCTCTCTTCGTCCTTTTTTGCTTTATTTTTGTAGCTAAGCCTCAATTTCTGTTTCGTCAGGCAACGTGACCCTGGTGAACGGCTCGTTTCTGATCACAAGAACTAAACTCATCTGATTCTACGAGAACTGAATTATCTTCTCACAAATTTCAGAAATCCCCATGGAAAGGCACCACCTTACCTTTAGGAACAACTGGAGCTCGTCCATGCTTACAGGTATTAGATTTTCATCGTGACTAACCTGCAAATCAAGGTGAAAAGGGGACTATTAGCCGTGAAGACAATCCATGTTGGTCAAATGGAAGTATTTTGGCAAGAAAATCGATCTCACCATCAGAATTCCTCCTTGGAACAAGACCAGACCTTGAATAAGCACCTTAACCACATCCAGACCCTTCAGTTGGGAATAGTAAAAAGCGCAGAGCCATACTCTATCTATCCTTAGACAAGAAACTAACAATTTACAAAGATAACACTTTAGTGGGTCATCATAGCAGGACTTAAAGTCCACATTTATAAACAAAGAAATGTCCACATTAATTATGTGCAAAAGCCCAATACTGCCTACAGGCACAGAAATCTGAACTACTCGGCAGTATAGACTACTGTAATACAAAAATACTGATCAGGCTTAGCATAAATGTTCTATTCCCAATATTTTACCAGTTGGAACAATTAGATTGGTTTATGTTCCACTATAAGCTTAGATGTAAGATGGCCAAGGCTCTTTGTAGTTGTGTTCTCTAATTGGTTCTACTGCATTTTCAATGTAAAGACCAGATTTCGATAAGTTCAATTGGTGCAAGTACAACAACAAGCATAACTGAAAAAGAGATCAAAGTCATTAAATGCAGAAAATTGACTAAAACTTACTAAATGATTGGATGGATAGTCAAGCATAACTATGTGAGGTTTTTTGAATTATCTTGGCAAATGCAACTCTACTTTTCTGACCCCCTATTTATATGGTCAAAGCACCATGTTATATGTGCAATAACATCCAAAAAGCCTTGAGTAGAGTACACAGTGAACCACAATTCATATTACAAATTAACTAACCTCCAATAGAGCTTCACAATGTCATATGAAAATTGCTTCAACAAAAAATTTACATATGCAAGAGAGAGATGTACCAGACAAGATACACATTAGTTGAAGCACAAGATTTCCAGTTACACCAAAGGAACCCAAGTGAGCTTGAAGCTTTTGATTAGAAACTCCCTGGAGGAAGAATGCCACATAAGAAGGTATTTTCGAATAAAATGATATAATGTATGACGAAATCATATTTCGCGATGGAGTAAAACGCAAAAGCAAACCCAGAGGTCACCGTTGACAATGCAAAACCAGAGGCAAGCAGCATATCATTACAAACTCGACCAAACAAGCATAAGTATATTGGCTAAAAATTTCTAACAAGCTGCAAGCAGTAGTTCCTAAAGCCCCAGAGATCAAGACCCAAACGGAAGGTGTTTTATGGAATATCAATGCTGTCATGAATTGGAGTTGTATTGAAAGCTTGGAGCCATAAGCTGCCCTAGAATTTTATCCCAGATTGACTGCTTAATACTGTGAAGGATCATCATCAGCAAAAAGAAGGTTCTGACTCTTAACCATAAAAAAGAACTGCATCCTCCTTTCTTTTCAAACATGTCACACTTTCCACATAACTAACCATGTTTAAGATATTGAAAAGATTACTCTTATATACATCATGTTTACTAGAAGAAAAATTAGAACATACCAGTACACAAAATAAAATTAGTAGCTTCTTTTTTCTTTTCTTTTTTTTAATTGCAAAAAATGACACATAACATTGACAGCATTAGTCCTACCTCAAAAGTGTTTGCAAGTGGTCCTTCAAAGAAATTTTTCTAATACAGATTACAATGGTGAATGAGTTAGGGCACAAGAAAAAGATTGTTGTGAAGAGAACCATACAACAAACACTGAAAATGCAGAGGACAATGATTGCGGAATGCTATGATTTATCAGGATTCCAATGCAAAGCATGGTGCATTTTCATTCACAATTTGTTTGGGCATCAAGCAGAGTTCAATATATGATATGTCGTCCTACAGTTTATTGTCCAATGAAATAGAGCCGCTCCAACCCAACGAGAACGCCCACTCAAATGTCAGTCTTTGACCTTCAGTGGCTCATTTTTGGAAATTCATGGGAAACATTTTCATTGGAAAAATATCAATTTGTATTACACATCGAATTGAGGAAGCAGAATTGAAATCAAAGCCAAAAACTTACCTGAACCCTAGAAAACTGACCATACATGGAAGAATCAATTCACTAGATTCGAATGTCATCATTGAGGATGCTAGGGATCTCTTGGATGAGGTGCCAATAGTCGCCGGTGAGTTTTGAGCATCAATCTTTCAGAATCTCGCACCCATCTATACACAATTCTCAGAGGGAGGGAGGGAGGGAGCCCATCCCCTGGCAAGTACCTCAATTTCGGGCAATCGTAAAGGTGTAAATATGTAAAAAAGGAAAGATAGTTGCAAAGAAAGCTTCATACCACGTTCCTCATGTTAAATATCCAAAGACAGGTTAGAGATGAAGGAAAGACAAGACTCCACGTATCCTCATCCTCCGACAGAAACCATACCTTCTCTCCTTCCCCTCCCATGCTCAAGTCAATTAACAGAAACTTGAGGGATGTGAGCATGGGTACGCCCCACTCTCTCACTATATGCTTCAGATTCTCGCACGCTAAAACCGTAAGGTCCAGCAAATTGAGGCAAACCTCCTTCGGGGAAAAATTTGATATTTTGGCAATACATAATATATAGCATATGAAGGGATATAAGGTGATGCCACTGATTTGGTAGAGACTTTATCTTCAGACAGTTATAGAGAAAGAACTATGACAAGGTGATGGAAAGGGAAGGGAAGTACTCTATATCCAATGTCGGACAGTTACTTATTTTCAAAAGAGTGAAATGGGAGAGCGTGTGAAGACACTGTGTTAGGCTTCCCAAATTCAGACATCTGTCAATAATCATAGAATTCAGCAATTCTACGGCGATCTCTTCCAGCGACTTCACTCTCTCACAATGCCCAATAATAAGTGTCTTGAGAGCAGCAAGTTGAGTCATCGAGTTATTGCTAGTGGGGTCATTTGGGGTAATGGTTAATAATCCCTTGAGTTTTGGACACTTCTCAATTAACAAATCTCTGAGTGTGTGCATCTTGCTTGGAAGCTTTTCTAAACTCACACAATCCTTCAATTCCATTTGTTTCGAGGTTGAAAGGCAGCTCTATCTCTCCTTCTCCTGCCACAGAAGACATGAATTTAGGACAAATTTGGATGGATAATTCCTGGTGGCAAGTAACATTTCGTGTTTCATTTCCATCTTGCCACAGCTTCATATATTAAGCTCCTTTAGCATGACCAAACAGCTCATAAACTCATGATTAAAGCAAACAAGCTCTGCAAGATTTTGAATCCTGAGAATGGTTAAAGACGTTAGGTTGACCAAGCACTTTAAGATCCCTTTGTTACAATCCTCAAGGTATAACTTGCGGAGAAATGGAAGACAAACCACACTGGTTGAATTATTCAAATGCGGGCATGAATGGATTTCAAGCTTTATGAGACAATCAAGTTGACAAGGCAATGTCCCAACCAACTCAGGACAACTCAGGACAACAAGATGTTGAAGACAGAAGAATGGTACTTCTTCTTCTGGGGCCCGGCATAACGAGACCACTCATTCCATACCAACATCTCTTCAAACTTCAAAGTTGTTAAGGATGAGAAAAGCCTTTTACCTTTGTAAAATTCAGAGCCTATCATTCTTACTACATGTAGACCATTAAGACATAATTTCTTAAGTAAAGGTGGTTGTCCAAGTGGGGGTAGCGATATAATATTAGGACAGCCCTATAAGCACAAAGACACTAGTTTATAATAGGATGGACCATCTAACCATGACGGGAATGTTGCACCACCATAATATGAAATAGTGAGATTTTCAAGATCAATGCAAGGTTCACAAAGAGTGAAGCACCTGTGCTTCATGCTTATCCTTCCACAGATCTCCAAAATCTTCACTCCAATGCAAGAACATGTTGCTAAGGCCTTGCTTTCCAAACCAATTAGCATCTACAGGATCTCTAGCTTCTTGCACATTTTGCAATTCTGATATAACTAATTCTCCTTGAAGATGGGACAAATTCTTCAACTCCTTTAATTGTAACCCTTTCTCAGTTCCTACATCAAACTTGGACAAGACAATAAGATTTTTCAAATTACCAATACCCAAAGGCATCTAATTTAGACTGTGTGTATCTCTAATGTCAAGAAACCGTAAGCTCACCAATTTTGTGGTACCTAGAGGCAACATAAAAAGCTTTTGACAACCTCTTAAGATCAAAGATTATAATTTGCATAAGGCAACAATTGAATTAGGTAGTCTTTTGATGTCTATGTATGAGAAATTGAGATATCAAAGATGTTTTAAATCACCAACACAATTTGGTACCTCTATGATGTTGCAATGACATAATGCGACCACCCTCAAGTACTTTAATTCTGTTAGCAAGTCATATAACACCTTGCTGGAAATGTGGAACTTAGCCCCCACTAGATCCAATATGAAGTAGCATTAAACTTCTTAGTACCTTCATTCGGTGAGATGCTCTCAAGCATTTTGTTGTAACAGACCACGATGAGATTAATGATGCATAACAAGCTTTCACAAAAGATGCATCGTCTTCATTTCCTACTAGCTGAGACTCTCCTGAGCTAAAGCATGTCCCACCTGCAATTGACTTTGGTAGATCATTCAAAAAATCATGCACTGAGAACTTAGATGCAATGACACTTGATTGTTGAAGAAATGATCTGGATACTAACTCATCGAAGTAATTCTGTCCTAATCTCAAGTTATTCTCCTTTCTTTTTTGTCCATCTAAAAAGCCCTCCACTATCCACAAGAGTACTAGCTCATCCCTCTTAATTTTATAATCCTTGGGAAACACCGTATGATAAGCAAAACATCTCTTCGAATAAGAAGGAAGATGGACATAGCTCAAATTCAAAACTGGGAGAACCTCATCATATTTTCCCGTTGGAATATCCCACATTCTATTATTTAAGATAGCTTCACATTCATCAAGATCCCCTTTATTATGCAGGAGACCACCTAACACCTTCATTGCCAAAGGTGAACCTTTACATTTTTCGGCTATTTTCTTGCCTATCGTTTCAAAATCAAGGTGCCTCTCAAAATTTGTTGCTCCCGAAGCATGAAAGGCTGATGAGCTTGTGCAATTATCAATGCACAACTCTTCCAAAGGATGGGGCGAAGCTCATGTTAAGGAAACAACCGAACTATTGCGAGTTGGGTGATGATCATGCTTCCCATAGCCCTTGCTTCAAATGGCTTTAAGAGGGCAGTCCATTCCCCGTACTTCTTATTCCATACATCATCTAAAACCACAAGAAACTTCTTCCCCGATAGACTTTCCTTCAACTTAACTTGAAGCCAATTGAGATCTTTATCCTTGCATGACAACTCGGTGATCGACCGCAAAATAGTCATTTTTATGTTGAGAACATCAAAAACATCTGAAACACAAACTCATGCTCTTCTTTCGAAGCAGCTGCTCATGTTGGCATCATTATACAGCCGTTGATCCAAGGCCGTCTTTCAAACATTGCCCATCCCAACTATGGGGATTATGCTCAACGTGGCATCAGAATTTTCAGCTTCACCAGTCAATAATTTGAATATCTTCGCTTCTTCCTTCTCCGTGCCAAAAAAAAAAACGAGTCTCCGATAGACACGTGCCGTGGGGCCTTTTGTTGGTGAAGTCAGTTCTACCCACAGAATTCTTTGTCAAGCTTAGATAAGCCTTCCTAGCGGCAATATCCTCCAACCTGCCATCGATCTTCTGAACCTTAGTTTTAGACACAAGCAAGCTCGAGTTTAGATTGGATCTGGAAGATTTATGTTGGCTAAAGAAATAGAACTTCACCTTGCCTCCACTTGTGCTAGATTCTGCCTCCAACTTGGCCTGAGCAGCTTCAATGGCAAACTCATCAAGCAAGTCTTCCATGTCATAGCCCAGGTCCCTAACATCATCCAACCATAGCTTCACTAGACCTTTACCACTCAAGTGCTTGTCCTCTGCATCATCCAGCACTGCATTGATGTGTCCAGCATCTTCTCCCATTTATTGAGTAGGTTGATGTTGAATCTAGGGAAGGGTGGTGCTCCTTCCCTTTGCACATAGTCCATTCCCAAAGAAGCGAAGTCCTCGAAAGGGAGCTGAAGGAAGGCACTCAAAAGGGTCTCCCCAATGGCCATGGGCGAATCCGTCAACTGTAGAGAACAACACAGGTTATGGTGAAGCAAAGTGACAATAAGCTAATGGAGAGAGAAAATGGGATGAGTCACTGTATATGACAGTAGGGGTTATGGTGAAGCAAAGTGATGGTGAGAAAAACTTTTACCTCCCGAAAACACTAAACAAAGACCAAGACTTCCAAGGATACACATCAATGGCTAGGGAAATCAAGAAAAAATACTTTTTGCCCAATAGTGCTCCTCTCTTAATGCTTAGAGATTATCCCAACTATCTTATTTGAAGACAAAGCTTTTTGTTACACATCTACAAGTCAGGCACACCAACTAATCCATTAAGCAACTTGGTTTATTTTAATCTGGAAAGAGCAAATGAGTTAAAAAATCACAACGAATAACATATAGTCAATTGAATAATAACTCTCTGAGCATCACATTGATGAACAGGAAAGTCGTGTTCAATCCCTATGTGGGAAGGAAACTTCAATGAAATCCAGGAAGACCAGGACTTTGCAGTACGCCAATTGGGTTTGTTGCTTTGCTTTTCACATCCCTCCTCTTCTATCCCTATCCCTATGTGAATATCTTCTTCTTTTTTTCTACTGTTTGATGCTAGATATTTAGTTGGTCTAGGAAAATAATTTCCACTGAGAGGAAAAGCCATGCCTCAAAATTAAGGAGAATAATTTCAGATCATAAAATCAAAAATTGCTGCTTACCCCCCTTACTATCGCAGACCAATGTCATCATCATCCGTCTCCTCTTCTCTGCAAACATGCGTGAATGCCACCCTCCCATTCACCCACCATCGTCATCTACAGCCGACACCGATCACCCAACAGAACCAAATCGCCAACCCCATTGAACCATCCTTCTTCAAAACCATTCCCAACCACAGTAACAAGCACCACCTCAGACTCGATCACCATGGCCACCACCGCCACCATTCACAGCCAACAAAAATTCAGGGGGGAAAAAGGAAAAAAGAAAGCCAGGGCAGAGGAAATTTCACCAATCGGATGGCCATGTAATCAAAAAATGTGGGTCGGCGGGGCTTCTCGAGCTCTTCCGCCACCTGGTCGCTACCATTTGACTTCGTATTCTGTGACTGCCATGGCTGCGGTGTGAATGAACGGTGTTTTGGCTTTTCACGGTGCCGGGCGGAGAAGAAGGGATAAAAGAAAGTGGTAAGAAGAAGAATAGGGGAATGTTGGACCAAAAATGTGAAGAAATATTTGGCCCAAACCCCTTTCCCTGCCCATGTTAGAGAATGATATCTAACTTTCTATCCAACCAGCAAAAAAAAAAATTTTTCATTTGCAAATTTCTACCAAACGTAAAAAAAAAAAAAAAATATATATATATATATATATTTGCTCGAAAATTAATTCTAAGAAACCTGTTGAAAATACTAAATTTTCAGTTCATCAAGTAGAGCGCTAGTTAGTTGATAATTGCTTTCTTCAAGTAATATCAATGTTATACTTAGAGGTGTATATATGAAAAATAAACTAATGACCACTTTATACCACTCAAAATAATAATTAGGCCCTAGAATTTTTTTTAATTCCCTTTTTTTGCCAATTGCGATCATAATACAAAACTTTCATATCAATCACAATCATTTTGGGCTCTTCAAGTTATACCTAAAGCTTGTTAGTGAGAGGAAAATGAGAATAAATAAAGAATCTGTGATGAGAAAATCAAGTTACCCTGTTAAAAATTATTTTGTCACGTAAATAAACAATTATAAGAGTAATTAGACAAACAATTGTATTCATGCTCATATGAAAGCAACCAAAAACCTACGAACATGACATATCAGAGTACTTCCTATTCCGAGTCTCATAAATGAGTGACCCTTTCGATCATTTTGTATTTTTTTTTTTCTTGAATGGCCCTTTTGATTATATTAATGCAGAATTATGGGAGACTATAGATCCCCAGTAATGTTGACTTAATGGTATAGCACGATGATTTCATAGTGACGTGTATCTTATCTTGCCTGCAGCAGGACCTCAAGCGATTTGGTGTGCTTCTTGTAATTGGACTTATCTACGCAAGATAATTTGGTTGCAAGTGGTATTGGATGACAACGTTCTCACAATTATATATCGGAATACCTTATGGCAGGTGTGAGCTTTTTTATGATAACTCAATAGAGCAATAAAGCATTAAAAAAAAAAAGCAGGGCAATAAAGCATGGTCACCTTGAATACTACTTTCCACCCTTCCTTTACAACAAAGAAAAAGAAAATGCGGGACTGGTACCGATAAAACCGTTGGTATGAGATTACGTGGGAATTTAAATAGAAGAAAGATGGGTTGTGAACTTTAGAAAGAAGTCATATTTAAATGGATTATAATCTTTAGGCTTATTTCGAATTTAGCTATTAGATTCGTCAACTCGAGAACCCCTATTTTCGCATCCTTAAAGTAGCTGCTGCTTATCGACCAAAAAAAAAAAAAAAAAAAAAAGTAGCTGCTGCTTTTGAAAAAAAAAAAAAAGAATAGCTGCTATTATTAGAGGTAAGAGAGGTTCTTAGATTGACTTTGAATTTAGACCTCAATAATCGACACCATCATATAGATTAATCTTAATTAGAGCACGTTACCGCCAAATGTCAACCTTGGACCTTCAATAGCTGGTTCATGGAAATTAATGTGAAGCATGGCCATGGAAAAACATGAACTTTTTTTGCATTGAGATGTGGCAAAAAAATTGAAGTCTGAATTGTTACTTGATGTAAATAATCAAACAATGGAGAGAAATTTTCTCATGAGATCTGAACTCAATCAATTTTAATGTGTGATTTCCTGGATGAGATACCAATGATTGCCGATCAATTTTCAAATATTGATATTTTGGAATCTTACATTGAATTATATGGAATACTTAATGGGGGAGGTAGGGAAGCCATCCTCTCACAATTGCTTCTCAACTTATACACCTCTATCTTAATCTATGATGTAGGCATCGATTTTAAGTTTTTGAAATCTGAAACTTATCTTACGAACATTTTGAACTTGCTCAAAATCTGTCGATTTCATGAGTTTCAAGCTACCCTATACAACCTCGCTGAAAATGGATGGTAAAATGGATTTTCAATTAAGTAAGCTAAAAAATCCAAAAAGAAAACTGAAAGTTTTGTTTTATTCTAAATAATTTCACCATTGGTTTTTGAGAATCTACAAAGAAGAGAAAATATGTATCCTTTTTTGTTTATGGGCAGTTGGGACACAGAAATTAAACTAATATTGGTAAAAGATAAATTACACTTTCTTTTTTTATTTTTTGACTAGATTTGCGTGGATTCAAAATCATAAATGCTAGGATTATATCTCGAATTTGACCTCAAAAAAGAAATCCAATCTAAGTAAACTTTCTGATTTTAGTGGATTTTATAAAAGGGAAATAATTTTTATGTACAAAGTAGGTCTTCTTCATGAAAAGTATCCAACACTAGCTTTTCCTACGATCAATTAAGTATTACATTCCTAAGGAATTACAAAGTGTACTGAAGCAAATTAATTTTGTTAGTAAGATCTGTGCATAATATCACAAGAGGAGGACAATTCGGTCCCATTCCAACCATCCAAAGCCCCACGAAACTGGGAGACAACAAAATAAAATAAAAACAGAAGCCATCGGAATTTTCGAGGAAATTAAAGTCGAAACCTTTTATCTCTATTTTAATGGCAATCCTCACAACCCTCTCCTTCTCCGAACTGCCCTCCCCGAAGATCCCACCTTTCTCCTCCATCTCCCACTCCCCTGCTCTCCTCATCTCGTCCCGCATTCGCAGGAACTCGTCCAACCTCGTCGCCCGGCACCGGAGACGAGCTCGCCGGAAGAACCCGCCGGAGCAGCCGCGGCCGCCGCCGGGTAACGACATGTCCACCGCCGTCCAGATGCCGGCGGCCCCTCGCCGGTGGGACGAGGATCATGACCGGTTGCTGAATTCTATGGGTAAATTTCATTGCGTCGATTTTTTCTTACCCAATGATTATTTTCGCCAATTTACCCCAATCGTGGACGCATTTGTTTTATCCTTGAGGAATTTATGGTGTTTGATTGAGCGAAGGTGGAAGATGATGCTTGAATTTCGGATGTTTGTTTGGTAACCAATTGTGGGTTTTGCTTATTTGGGTTTATGTTGGTCTGAAGGACTTGTGAGTCTGCTTGACGTGACGGTGGCGATGAAGTTGTTGTGGGTTTAACTGGTTAAGTGGTGATGGGTATAATTCAATTCATGCCGCGGTAGATTGGTCCTCTTGG
This sequence comes from Eucalyptus brandiana, assembly GCA_014182725.1. NCBI lineage: Eukaryota > Viridiplantae > Streptophyta > Magnoliopsida > Myrtales > Myrtaceae > Eucalyptus > Eucalyptus brandiana. The sequence goes on from CM024669.1 coordinate 9,533,238, forward strand.
CCGATCATCTTTGCTCGTGCTCATCTCTGATTTAAGTTGAGCTGATCTGTCACCTCTCCAGTCTAGTTGAAGTTGCACAAGTAGAGATGAAAGTGTTCTTCGAGCATTGTAAAATACCGTTCGAGTGAAGTGAAACCTGCTGAAATATAGATTTTATGGGCAAATATGTGCTGCTTCTTGGTTGTGTGGAGAATGCAAGCGCATCATCTCAACTGCTCAATCTTTTAGAACATGAAAAATGTGTCTGGCCTGTGAAGTGATGGAGCTTCACAACTTACGTTGGAAGTGGACTCCTCTGTGAAGGGTCACTGACCTGAAGTGGCTTTTTTCCTTGTTATTCATTTTGTCAGGAACATAATTAGCTTGTTACAATCATTTCTCAAACATTATCAATAAAAGTGTGATTCTGCTTCCCTAATGCCACTACTGCTCTGATGCTGTTTTTTCTTTATCTGTTTCCATCGGTAATCCAGGGGAAGGAGATGGGGATACGTTGACAGCAAACAATGACAGAGAAACAAGCACTTCCAGCAAGGAAAAAAGCTATACAAGTTCAATAAGTTTTTTGGGGTCGACTTGTCCCTAGACAATATTGCAGTTGCGATGGTCTATTTTGTTCAAGGTATCTTGGGCTTTTCAAGACTCTGCTGCATTTTTATTCGAAAGACTGATTGACATCTAGATCAATCCTGCAGAGGTATGTCATTGTTTTTGAAGGATTTTTTTATGAAAAATCAGATCTCCTTTGAGAGCATTCAATTTGTATGTTCCAGCAGTCTGAAGATAGAAACTCCTGACCTTTCCCTCTGATAGTTGTTATGCCTCTGGAGTTTCCTTAATACTTGAGAAGATTCTCTTGTATCTATTTTTCATTTCTAGGTGAATTTTTTACGAACTAGATGGTCGTTGCCGTGATCCGTCCCACTTTCTGGTTACCAAAGAAGATCATTACTTGGTTTTATCGAGGCTTCTGGGAGCACTTTCATCAAGCTTACAATGGCCACCTAGTGAAGCTTTCTGCATACTGCTTGAATCTGTAAGAGTGGATTTCCCGTGGCCACATGATCAACAGACACAGCGGCAGACAAACTACAACGATTATATACTTTGCAATCCATTGAGATGTTCAGTTCTAAAACGGCATAGACACGCGAAACATCTTGCAGGTAGGATTTAACAGAGAAAAGTAATTAAACAAACCCAACACCATATCAATGAGCTAAACATTACCACTCTGTGTATAAGCTAGTTCCAGCAAATCCAAACACAGCTTCGTTGATCAGCACAACGTATCAAGACTCGATGTTTTATATACCTGCATTGAACCAATTGACGAAAGTAAGTCGGCAAACATACTGTAAAATGTCTCAGATCAAGCACACACTACAAAATCAGATATGAAAATCAAATATGCATGTCAATACAGTACATGTATGTGAACGAGATCATCACAAAGCAACGTAGCAAATTCAATCGTTAACACAGACTCAGTCATAATTGATTTTTACCCAGGCAGTGGTTTGTACGTAGAACACCAGGAAACAGAGCATACGTGATTTGATTGGATAGAGGATGATTACCTGTGGCTATTCATGATCTGACCTTAGTAAGGTGATCGTGGAAGCAGCTTTGTGAACTGGAATCGTCATGAGAGACATGCTGACTGCAGTTCGAGCACTTCAGCAATGATGACCGAGAACAGGGGCGAACAGAGCTTCGGATGGCGACGACCAGTGTGTGCCAACGGTGTCCGGAGGGCGATGGTGAGGGAAAGTCGATAAGGAAGCCACTGGAGATTCAGAAAAGGGCCGAGAATCAATGCTGTTGCTTGAATCGAAAAATGAAATCAGAGAACGAGAGAGAACTAATCTTCAATATTGTAGCAGTAACCGAATGATGAAGAGCTCGAAGTGAAGAATCCGAGTTCTATCTTAGTTTCAGTCACGACTATTCTCCTCCGTCGGAGAACGAAAGTGATAGAAACCGAAGGTGGAGGCAGTGACAAAAACGAACGATAATGAAGTCGTCAAGGGAGGCTTTTTGCTACGATTGGCACCAGTTTAAATTGAGAAACTTCAACTGAATAAAGTAAATTCAAGACGAATTGAGACCGGAACCACAGAGCTACCGGCGCGACTCAGAAAGCATTTCGCCATGGAAGGAACTGGAAGGGTTACGTCTGAAGGCAGAAGAAGCCGATGCGATATTACTAGTTGAGAATTTCCTGCTTGGCTGTACATTTTTTTTGTGCTATTACTTTGTATGCGTATGATACAAAATACTCTATTCAGGTATAATTCTATCGGGCTTGCGATCCACATATCGTATCATTCAACATTCTAAATCTATAAAGACACTATTCCAAAGGAGTCTGCGTAAATTGATGCCTGTTGCCAAAGTATACGGTGTAATGACATAAAATAAATTTCAAGGAGCCAATTAATTGAAAAGACTAATTTTCAATGGACAATCTATACTTCCCCCTTGTTTTTTTTTTTTTTTTTTTTTTTTTTTTTTTTTTCCAGATAAGAAAATTTTTGTCCTGTCATACAAAATGTGAGGAAGTTGGCATTTTTTTTTTTTCATCTTGGTGCTCGTTGAGAATTTCTTGCTTCAATTAATAACCAACTCCAAAATTATTCAGTCACAAAGATAAAATAAAAAATATGTATTGAAAAACAAAATAAAAGCCTTAGATTTTTCTTTAATTCCCTAGCTTTCGCTAATCGCCATCATTATCAATCAACTGAATTTGAATCATGCTGTCATTTGTATTGGAGACTCTTCAACAAGAAGAACAACATATGGCACGAGATGAAGATAAGAAAATTTTAAAAGTCCAAAAGGAACAATCAATTAAAATCCAAAAAGGAACAATCAATTAAAATTATCTTTCATACATAATAAACAGCTATAAGAGTGACCAGACAAACAAAATTATATGTAACGGTAGTAGAAAGGGAGGAGATATACCAGGCAAGGTATGCATCAGTTGAACCGCAAAATTTCCCGTTACACCAAAGGAACCCAAGTCAATAATGGTGTCAAATTTTTGACTGAAAAGAAAAAATGGCGTCAAAGTAATCAATCAAAAGAAAATCTGTGTAATAACTAAAATGAAATTCATTTGAGTGGTGATCCCAACAATGTAAATCAAGAAAACACCACTATATTGTACCAGCAAATTAGAGGGACTACTCTTTTTTCCCCCTCAAATAGTTCGTCTTACAATCTTGTCCAAAACTTTCTGAATATATCATAAAAACGATTGCTAGTTGCTAGTTTCTTGGTTTTGCATTTTTTGAAATATGGGGTGGATGAGCACCTCTTTTCCCGTGTAGATATTCCCCTGTACAATTTTCGTACTCAACTTTTTAAATAAAAAAAATTTGTTTTCTTTTTTATTTGATTTTCCGATAGACTAAAGTAAGTTCCTTTGACTAGTTTTTTTTTTTTTTTTTTTTACCAAGGAACCACCGGAGATCATCCGAGATTATATGACCCTCCAGTACCCGATGGTACCGTCGGGCCTCACCGCAAGCCACTATTTAGACGTAAACCTTAGGGGAGACTAATCCAGGACCCTAATACCAGGACCCCCACTTCAGACATTTAGCAACAAGAGGGTTTGAATCCTCGACCTTTACGATGAGGGAGAGAACTCACACTAATTGCGCTACCCGTGATTGAGACTTTTTTTTTTTATCACACTAAATAGCAAAAAATAAAAATAACATTTTTTTTATTAAAATGTTTCTCTCAAAACAAACAAAATACTAGAAGACCTTTTCAAAGATCAATCATAAAATAATGCAGGGTGACATCCCTCCGGATATTCATTTTTTTGCAGATCATCATCTTATAACCAAAACTTTTTTAAGAATTCATTCTCGTTGATATAGACTCTATCAAAATTACTCATAACCAGTGTGAAGGATCCTAATAAAATACCAAGCCAAAAAATGTCAAGTCTCTAAAAAAGAAGAATCAAGCTCCATACACGGAGAAAAGACTTTCTGTAACAATTAAGAGAATCAAGCTCCATACACGGAGAAATGATTTTCTGTAACAATTAAGCCTCTTCAAGAACCTCTTCATCTTCACATGTCAGATATTTTCGGACCTGAAAATAATTGTTCGCATGTTAGATCTTGTCCAGTAGACCGTGAGTGTCCTATTCTCGAAAGACAACCAAAAAATTAAATGGTGGGCAAAATTTGTCCTTCAATTCGCAAATGAAGAAGTAGGTATGGTTCTCTGCAGATCGTACTCGGCCAAAGCCACAGACTACCAGGACAACCTCAATTTTTCATCCACAAATGTCAACATCAAGCTCAATTCGCAGCAGCTCCAGATCAAAAGTCTCTGCTAAAAGTAGTTCGCGAGACAGTGTCTCAAGCAGGGTCTGACGATGAAGAAGTAGAAAAACAGTTTCGCTCCTCAACATGGAAATGATTGTCATGGCAAAAACCTCATATAGCAGGCAATAACTTTATAATGTAACAGAAGTGTCCACTAATAGAACTCATGTAACAGTATTCCTCAAAATTGTATATCATGGAAGCCATAGTAGCACATTTCCTTTTTGGATCAAATTCCCTTCATTTGCCTGAATTCAAGGTATCTTCAACATGTGAGCTCATGACATTGAAACCCTTCGCAATGGTAGTGCGTGTATCTTGTCACGTGTGAATGGTACTGGATCTTCAGCACCTCGATGGCGGTAAATGTGGTGGGGCTTGCCCCCTTCAAGGAGTTAATCATGAGTGATGCTAAGTGACGATCTTCTCGGAATCAGAATATCTCATAGCAGACGCAAGTCCTCAAAGAAACATCCAGAGGGTAGCCACGGCTATTGATCCTCCCTCCTGTTCCCCGTCCTGCACAGGAAATATAATATGTAGGACCGCTAAAAATGTTGTCAAGAGATGGAGTGGAGTGGGTATTTGAATAAAATGAAAATGAAATTCAATCTTTGACCAGGCAACCAGTTTACTAACATGTTTTGACCTGCAGGCTCATTCAGAATTTAGCTGTCACATTCGCTTACTCAAACCTCTGCTATCAGTTCTGTTTGTCCATCTGCACCGTAGCAATTGGGAGAAAGAAAGCTTCTCATTTTCAGTGATGACCTGAACATGTTAAAAGGATATTATCTAACAAATCCAGGTATTTATATGGAATTTCATTATAGTATTTTTTGGCTACGCAAGGCCTACATTATAATTAGTCAACGCAATTCTGTACTTAGAGTTGAACATAAAGTTTTGTTGACCGTGATAATATTTTCATAATTAATTCTCCTGAACAGTGCAAAGAATGAAAATAGGGAAAATATATTCATATAAAAATAGATTGTCCTACAAAATAATTTATTTTGCTAAAAAGATTCTTTTGCAAATGATTAAATCATTTTACTATGTATGGGAAAGCTGACTTCCACGGCGAGAAAGTGTCAAACTTCTAGGGGCACAACAAATGAACCTATTGCTAGAACAAAATGTGCAAGAAAGCATAAATTATACCAGGAATACAATCCCAACCCAGTTCTTAAGCTATTGCAAATGATACTGCACACTTAATTTCAAAACTTCAATTCATCCTTCCACGAGTCCTTATCAAGTATGTATGACAAACGCGGGCCAGGGTCATAGTGAGTCTATCCTTTACATTAGCAGCAATCCTCTCTTCATCTTTTTTGGCTTTCTCTATGTAGCTAAGCCTCATTTTCAGTTTTGTAAGGTAATGGGAACCCAATGAACCACTCTCAGTTGATGGTAATAACTAGATTCACCTGATATAACAAAAACTGGAGTACCTTCCTATAGTCCTGAAAATTCCCATGGATAGGCGCCACCTTGCCTTGTGGAATCACCCAGACCTCATCTGACCTTCCAGCTATTAGATGCTTATCGTGACTAAGCTGCTCAAGGTGAAAGGAGGGCTATTAGCTGTGAAAATGATCCATGGTTGGTCAAATTGAAGTATTTTGACAACAAAATCAATCTCACCATCTCAATTGCTCCTTAGAACAAGACCAGACCTTGAATGAGCACAGCAGCCACATCCAAATCCTCCAGTTGTGGATAGGCAAAACAGCAGAGTCCCACTCACTCATCCTTGGACAAGAAACTAACAATTTACAAAGATAATTCTTCAGTAGTCACTACTCATTAAAGCAGAGCTTAAAGACCACATTTATAAACAAAGCCCAATACTACCTACAAAGCACGATATCGAACTCTTTGGTATTACAGATTACTCCAATACGAAAAACTGATCAGGCTAACTATTCTAGTCCAAATATTTTCCAAGTTGAAATGATTAGATTGGTTTCTGTTCCATTATAAGTTAGATATATGATGACAGAACAGAGGCTCTCTATAGTTGTTATCACTAATTGATTCTCTTGTATTTTCAATGTAACATCAGATTCCAATAAGTTCAATTAGTGCAAGAACAACAACAGGCTAAATGAAAAGTATTTGGAGTCATAAGGTGGACAAAAAGAGTAGACTTACCAGATGATTGGATGGCTCATCAAGCAAAACTATGTGAGGCTTTTTCAAAGTTATCTTGGCAAATGCAACTTTGCCTTTCTGCGCACCTGTTTATATGGTCAAAGCACCATGTTACATATGCAATAACATCCAAAAAGCCTCAGAGTAGTACACAGTGAACTACTTGCAAATTGACTAACCTCTATTAGGGCTTCACAATGTCATAAAACAATGGCTTCAAAAATAATTTACATATGCAACGGTAGTGGAGAGGGAGGCAATGTATCATAAAGGTATACATTGGTTGAAGTGCAAGATGTCCAATTACACCAAAGGAACACAAGTGAGCTTGAAGCTTTTCGATCGAAAATCCGTGCAAGAAGAATGCTACATAAGAAGGCATTTGCAGATAAAACGACATGATGTATAACAAAATCATATTCCGCAATGGAGTAAATGCAAACAACCAATACTTTAAAGACCTGAATAGATTTGCCCCAGAGGTCACTGCTAATAATGCAAACACAAAGGCAGGCAACATATCGTTACAATCTCAACCAAATAAGCATGAGTATATAGGCTAAAAATTTCTAGCAAGCTGTAAACACAAACAGAATGGAGATCTATGGAATATCAATGCTATCATGATGGAGTTGTATTAAAAGCTTGGAGCAATATGCTGCCCCAGAAATGTGCCCCAAATAGATTGCTTAATACTACAAAGGATCATCATCAATAAAAATAAAAATAAAAAATAAAAAAGGGTTCTCGATTCTAAAGAAAACCATTGAAAAAAAAAAAAACAATGAATGAGCTAGGACACAAGAAAAAGATGGTGGGAAGAGAACATACAAGAAACGCTGAAAATGCAAAGACATATGATTGTGGAACGCTATAATTCTTTGTGATAGTGCATCTTTCTTCACAGTTTGTTTAAGCATCAAGTAGAGTTGAAGATATGCCATCAATATAGCAAGAGGCAGCACTGAGTGAATTTCGACCTAAAGTTTATTCTCCAATGAAACAGAGCTGATCCAACCCAACAAGAAATCCCGCTCTAATGTCAGTCTTTGACTTTCAGTGGTAGAGCTTGCCTACATCCTAAGAATGGGTTTTGTCGGCCATGATAATATTTTCATAATTAATTCTCCAAAATAGTGCCAAATAGTGAAAATGGGGAAAATATATTGATATAGCTTTCTCACAAAATAGATTTGTCTTACAAAATAATTTAGTGTGCTAAAATATTCTCTTGCAAATGATTAAATCATTTTAGTGTGCATGAGAAAACTAACTTTGGTGGCAATAGAGTATCAAACTTCGAGGGGCACAACAAATGAACCTATTGCTATAACAAAATGTGCAAAGAATCATAAATTATACCAAGATTACAATCACAACTCAGTTCTTAAGCTATTGCATATGATACTGTATGCTGTCAAAAACTTAGACTCATCGTTCCACAAGCCCTTGTCAAGTATAAATGACAAATGAGGGCTGGTGTAACTGTGAGTCCGTCCTGTATATCAGCAGCAATCCTCTCTTCATCCTTTTTTGCTTTCTCTATGTAGCTAAGCCTCATTTTTTGTTTTGTGAGGTAATGTGAACCCACTGAACCACTCTTAGTCGATGGCAATAACTAGATTCACCTGATACAATAAAAATAGGAGTACATTCCTATAGTCCTAGAAATTCCCATGGAGAGGTGCCACCTTGCCTTGTGAAACCACCCAAACCTCATCCAAGCTTCTAGCTATTAGATGCTCATCATGACCAACCTGCAAATCAAGGTGAAAAGAGGGCTATTAGCTGTGAAATGATCCATCATTGGTCAAATTGAAGTATTTTGACAAGGAAATCAATCTCACCATCAGAATTAATCCTTGGAACAAGACCAGACCTTCAATGAGCGCCTCAGCCACATCCAAATCCTACAGGTGTGGATAGGAAAAAAAAAAACAAAAACACTAATCATTAGACAAGAAACTAACAATTTACAAAGATAATTCTTTAGTCACTGGTCATTAAAGCAAAACTTAAAGACCGAATTTACAAACAAAAAGGGGTCCACATATTTGTATGTAAAGCCCAATACTGCCTATAAGCATAAAGATCAGTACCATTTGGTATTGTAGATTGCTCTATTCTGAATATTTTCCACATTGGAACAATTAGATTGGTGTTTGTTCCATTATTTGCTATATGTATGATGACGAGGGCTACCAGCAGCTATGACCACCATTTGGTTCTACTATATTTTTAATGTAAAAACCAGATTCCGACAAGTTCAATTAGTGCAAGAACAATAACAAGCTAACTGAAAAAGTAATCAAAGTCATAAAATGGAGAAATATGAGTAGAACTTACCAAATGATAGATGGGTCGTCAAGCAAAACTATGTGAGGTTGCTTGAAAGTTATCTTGGCAAATGCAACTTTGCTTTTCTAACCACCTATTTATGTGGTCAAAGCACCATGTTATATGTGCAATAACATCCAAAAAGCCTTGGAGAAAGTACACAGTGAACCACAATTCAGATTACAAATTATCTAACTTTTAACAGAGCTTCACAATGTCATAAGAACATTGCTTCAACAAAAAATTTATACATGCAACACTAGCACAAAGAGAGGAGATATACCAGGCAAGATACAAATTGGTTGAATCACAAGATTTCCAGTTACTCCAAAGGAACCCATGTCAGCTCGAACATTTTGTTCTGGAACTCCTTTTGGGAAGAATGCCACATGGTCACCGCTGATGATGGAAACCCGAAGGTAGGCAGCCTATCATAACAATCCCAACCAAACAAGCATAAGTATATTTGCTAAAAATTTCTAGCAAGCTGTGAGCAACAGTTCCTAAACCACCAGAATTCGAGACCCAACCAGAAAGCGATTTATGGAATATCAATGCTATCACGTGAAAGCTTGGAGCCATGAGCTGCCTTGGAATTTTATCCAAGATTGACTGCTTAATACTACAAAGAATCATCATAAAAAAGGAAGAAGAAGGTTCCTATTCTTAAGAAATCCATAAAATGAAAAAACCGCATCCATTTTCTTCACAATCACATCATAGCTTCCACAAAACTAATCATCCTTTTAGATTTTGAAAAAGATTTGTTCTTATTTAGATCATATTCACCAGAAGGAAAATTCAAAACATAGCAGTGCGACAAATATATTTAATTGCTTCTTCCTTTATTGATAAATTGCAAAAGAAAAAGAAAAAATGAAGCAAGACAATGACACCAACAGCATTAGCCCTACCTTAGCAGCGTTCGCACGTGATCCTTCCAAGAGATTCTGCCAATGCAAGATCACAATGGTATCTACAAAACAACCAGAGTGAATGAGCTTAAGGGCCCAAGAAAAAATATGTTGGGAAGAGAACAGACAATAGACGCTGAAAATGCAGAGGACTATGATTGTGGAATGCTACGATTCTTCGTGATGGTGCGATTTCATTCACAAGTGGTTTGGGCATCGAGCGAAATGAGGATATGTCGTCAACATAGCAAGAGGCAGCACTGCGAGCGTTTCATCCTACAGTTCATCGTCCAACGAAACAGAGCCAATCCAACCCAACGCAATCCCCCACCCAAACATCAGTTCGTATTGAGCATCGAATTGAGAAAGTAGAATGGAAAAGGATGCCTTCAAAACCAAAAATAACTTACTCGAACCCTAAGAAAACTCACTGTAGTGTAGATGCACGAATCAATTCACCGGATGTCAACGTCAGGGATCTCTTCGATGAGGGGCCAATAGTCGCCAGTGAGTTTTGCGCATCCAAATATCCACAATCGTTGGAGGGAGCGAGGGAAGCCATCCTCTGGCAAGTACCTCAACTTGGGGCAATCTCCAATCACTAACCATCGGAGAGAGGAGAGACGGTTGCGGAGACCGCTCGATAGTCTTTCTGCGTTTCTCAAATCATATATCCAAAGAGTGGTTAGAGAGGAAGGAAAGAGACTCCAAGCATCCTTATCCTCCGAATGAAACCACTCCTTCTCTCTCTCCCCTCCCATGTTAAAATTAATGGTCAGACTCTCGAGAGATGTGAGCAGGTGTAAGCCCCACTCTCTCACTGGCTGCTTCAGAGCCACGGGCACCATAATTCCAAGGTCTCGCAATTTGGGAGGCAGACCTCCTTTGGGGAAGAATTTGATATTTTGGCAATAGAAAATTCTTAGCTCTTGGAGGGAGGTAAGATGATGCCACTTATTTGGCAGGGACTTTATCATCGGACAATCCCAAAGTTCAAGACTCTGTAGGGTGATGGGAAGGGGTGGGAAGTCCTCTATCTCCAATACCAGACACTCCCATATTTTCAATTTAGTGAGATTGTTACACTTGGCAATGTTACAGTTGGCAATAGACTTTATCTTAGAACAATGACTAAGAGCAAGACTCGAGAGGGTTACGGGAAGGGGAGGGAAGTCCTCTATCTCCAATGCTGGACAATTATCAATATCCAATTGAGTGAGATGGGAGAGCGTGTGAAGGCACTGTGGTAAGCTTCCCAGATTTTGACAATTGTTAATTGTCATTGTTTCAAGCGATTCTACGGCAATCCCTTCCAATGACTCCACTCCCTCACGATTGTCTATATGAAGTGCCTTCAGAGGAGCAAGTCTACCCTTGGCAAATGAAAAGGATATCGGAGAATTATAGCCACTTATCTGAAGAGAGTCAAGTTGAGAAATCAGATTATTGCTGCCAGAGTCATCTTGAGGAATGTTTAGTTCCATGATTTTTGGACAATTTGTAATCACCAAATGTCTGAGTGTGTGCATCTTTCTTGGAAGCTTTTCTAAACTTGTGCAATCCACCAATTCCATCCTTTCAAGATTATAGGATAGCTCTATCTCTCCTCCTCCTGCCACAAAAGATATGAATTGAGGACACTTTTTAATGACTAATTCCTGGAGGCAAGTGAGATTCCGTGTTTCATCTCCATCTTGCCACAAGAATGTTAGCTTGTCACATTGTCCTATATGAAGCTTCTTTAGGTTGCCCATGTAGCTCATAAATCCATGATCAAAGCTAACAAGCTCCATGAGTTTGTTAATTTTGAGAACTGTCAAAGAAGTTAGCTTGAACAAGCTCTTTAAGATCTCCTTACTACAATCCTTAAGGTATAACTCATCGAGAGATGGAAGACATAACTCACTGGTTGAGTTATTCAATTGTTGGCATGAATGAATTTCAAGCTTTATAAGATGATCAAGTTGACAAGGCAATGTCTCGACCAGCGAAGGACAGCTCCGGACAACAAGATGCTCAAGACAGGAGAATGGGACTTCTTTTTTTGGGCCCCCCGCATAAGGAGACCAATCCTTCCATGCCAACATCTCTTCGAATTGCAAAGTAATTAACGATGAAAAAGGACTATCACCTCCGTAAAAATTAGAGCCTATTATTCTGATTGCATTTAGACCTTTAAGAGATAATTCTCTCAATGAAGGTAGTTGTCCAAGTGAAGGCAAGAATGTGACATAAGGACAGTCCCACAAGCTCAAAGACACTATCCGAGAATATGATGAACCATCTAACCATGATGGGAATATTGCACCGCCATAGTTCAAAATAGTGAGATTTTCAATATCAATGGGAGGTCGCAAAGACTCAAGCACCCGTGATTCAAGCTTATCATTTCGAAGAATTCCAAAATCTTTATCCCAATCCAAGAATAATTTTCTTAGGCCTTGCTTTCCTTCCAAATTAGCATCAATAGCATCTCTAACATCTTCCACCTTTTGTAATTTTGATATGCATAATTCTCCTTGAAGATGTGATAGGGCCTTTAACTCCTTTAACTTTAGCCCTTTCTCTGTTCCTACCATAAACTTGGACAATATAGTAAGATTCTTCAAATTACCGATACCCAGTGGCATCTTTTTTAGACTTTTTGTATCTCTAACATCAAGAAACTGTAAGCTAACCAACTTTGTGATACTGTTAGGCAACTTTGAAAGTTTATGACAATCTCTTAAGATCAAAGCTTGTAATTTGCACAAGTTGCCAATAGTCTCAGGTAGCCTTTCGATATAAGTGTTCGAGAAATTGAGATATCGAAGATGTTTTAATTCATGAACACAATTTGGTACCTCTACGATGTTACAATGACATAATGAAAAAACCCTTAGAAACTTCAAGTTTGTTAGCAACTCATGCAGCACCTTGTTGGATATAAGGAGAGAGCTCCCACTAGATCCAATACGCACGAAAATTAAACTTCTTAATACCTTCATATCATGATATGCCGGCATGCATTTTGATGTAACAAACCGCGACCAGATGAATGATGCATAACGAGCTCTCTCCAAAGATGCATAATCTTCATTAATTGCCGGTTGAGACTCCCCAGAGCTAAAGCATATCCCACCCTCAATTGACTTTGCTAGATCATTCAAAAGATCATGCATTGAAAACTTAGATGTGTCAACACTTGATTTTTGAAGAAATGATCTTGATACTAATTCATCGAAGTAATTCCATCCTAATTCCAACTTATTTTTCTTTGTTTTTTGTCCATCTAAAAATCCCTTCGCTATCCATAAAAGTACTAGCTCATCCCTCTCAATTTCATAATCCTTAGGAAATACTGCACAATAAGAAAAGCATCTCTTCAAATAGGAAGGAAGATGGACATAGCTTAATTTCAAAATAGGGAGAACCTCATCATTCTTTGTTGTTGGAAGATCCCATATTATGTTATTTAAGGTATCTTCCCATTCACTGGGATTCATTTTATTACGTAGGACACCGCCAAACATCTTCGCTGCCAAAGGTAAACCTTTGCATCTTTCAGCTATTTTCTTGCCTATTGTTTCAAATTCCGGGTGGCTCTTAAAATTTGTTGCTTCAAGAGCATGAAAGGCCAATAAGCTTGTACAATCATTGAGGGACAATTCCTTCAAAGGAATTGGCGGTGCTTTTGTTACTGAAACAACAGCATGGTTGCGAGTCGTAATAATAATCTTGCTTCCCTAGCACCCACTACAAATGGCTTTAAGAGATCAGTCCATTTTTCGTACTTCTCATTCAGATATCGTCTAGAACCACAAGAAACTTCTTTCCGAAAAGATTGTCCCTCAACTTAACTTGAAAATCGTTTAGATCTTTGCCCTCACAGGGCAACCTAGTGATTGACCGTAAAATAGTCTTTGTTATGTCGAGAACATCAAAAACATCTGAAACACAAACCCATGCTCTCATCTCAAAACATCCATTCACTCTTGCATCATTATATAGCTGTTGAGCCAAGGCAGTCTTTCCAATACCGCCCATCCCAACTATGGGGACTATGCTTAGCGTGGCATTAGAATTTTTGACCTCATTGATCAATAGTTCGAGTATTTGTTCTACCTCCTCCTCCCTACCAAAAAATTGAGGCTCTGATAGAGAAGTGGTTATCCTTTTACTGGTGTAGTTGGATTTGTCCACAACATTCTCTCTCAAGTTTAGATGAACCTTTCCAGTGACAATCTCTTCCAACCGGTCATTGATCTCTTGTACCTTGGTTTCAGACATGAGCGAGGGTGGTCGGCCAAATATAGAGAACTTCCATTTCCCCAAACCTTTGCTTGTGCTGGATTTTGCCTCTAACTCAACTTGAGCAGCTTTGATCTCAAACTCATCGAGCAAGTCTTCCATGTCATAGGCCAAGTCCTTAACCTTGTCCAGCCACAGCTTCACTTGATGGTTACCACTAAGTTCCTTGTCCTCTGCATCAGCCAACACTGCATTAATTATGACTAGCTTCTCCTTCCACACCTTAGGCAAGGTAGTGCTGATTCCTTTATGTTGTGCATAACCTAATGTGGAAGAAGCCAACTTGTTGAACAAGACCTGAAAGGATGAAGCCAAAAAGGAACCCAACACGATCCCTCCAATGTCCATAGGTGAATTAGTCACTGTAATGAACAACAAAGGTGTTATGGTGAAGCAAAGTGAAAATGAACTAATGGAGAGAGAAAACTATGAAGTCCTAGGAAGACTAAGATGATGACCTACGAAAAAGATTAAAAAAAAAAAAAGACCAAGACTTTCAAGGGATGCACATCAAAGGTTAGACAAATCAAAATAAATACTATTTGTCCACAAGTGCTAGTTACATCAATTACTCTCTTTATTCTTCGGATCAAGACTTTTTGGCTATTGGATCTTTACTTTTGGCCATCCAAAACAGAGTCTTAATATGACCAACTTAGAGTGTATGCATATTTTCGCCATAAGTGTTATCACTCACGAGTGTTTTGTTGGCTTTTTTAGCGTTTGTATATTCTTAGTAACCTCATGATTTCAATGTCTTTGTTTTCTGCTTTATTGGTGAATATGAGATTAATGAAGTCTTTTACATGGGAATTTCTATGCGAAAGATTCATAGCAAGATGGGTGATAATGATTTGTTGAAGTGTGTTGAGGTAGTGGTTGATAATCGGGAATCACCTTGATAGGAGAATCGCGATCCTTTGAACACGATTATCAAGTTCATTAGTGTAATGGGTAGAGTGTGACATCCAGTGGATTATATGTTGTTAATACTGGACTCGTTTACCATTTACAGAGAAAGCAACTTGCTTGATGGATTGGTTGGTGTGCTTATCCCTTTTTTCTTATTTAGCGATGTATGAAGTTGACCAAGTTAATAGGATCAGCAAATAAGCATATTTGTGCAACTTAGTAAAATAAATGCTTTTGAAACATAACATACTGAGGATTCGCCCAATAATGGCATCTTAGTTTCTGTTACACATATACATGTTATCAAAGACAATTAACTTTGTCTATCCACTAAGGAGAATAGAAACACGTGCTTTAGGCTAAATAAGGAAAAGGGTCAAGCACACCGACTAACTCATTAAGCAACGTGCTTTATTTTACTCTGCAAATAATGAATAGTCAGAAATCACCAAATGACAATGTATAATCTACTGAAAATTATACTCTTCCAATCACACCAATGAACAAGAAAATCGAGTTCAAAGGACCATGATTCTCGTTTCAAGCGATTCCCCATCATCAACTACTAACCCATCACCTTTCAGCAGATATTGCCGCCCATCTTGCTGCAACTTTTTCTTCTTTTTCTTTTCTTCACAAGTGCTTGTTCTATAATATTTAGAGATTATCCCCATACATATGTAGTATCCACTATCATATACTTGTTCATATAAAAAAATCATAAACTCGGGAAGACCAAAACTTCACTGGGTATCATGAACTTTTTTGTCATGAAAGTGAAGTATAACTGA
The DNA here is from genome assembly GCA_014182725.1 of Eucalyptus brandiana. NCBI lineage: Eukaryota > Viridiplantae > Streptophyta > Magnoliopsida > Myrtales > Myrtaceae > Eucalyptus > Eucalyptus brandiana. The sequence continues at coordinate 9,549,003 of CM024669.1, forward strand.
TAAAGAGCTTATGGGAAAGAAAATTTAATAAAATCGAAGAAGACTAAGACTTACGGTGATGCAAATTGGATTTTTCGCTTCACTTTTCAAATCCCTCCTCTTCTGTTCCCATGTGAATGTCTTTTTTACATTACTAGTAGTTTTCCACGCGTTACATGGATGCCAATTTTTATTTTTATTTGTTTATGTGTGTGTGATTGACAATTAGCAGTGATTATTGTTCTCTTGCTCAAATTGACAAAACTATAATTTTAGTCCAACTTTTGTCATTTTTAATCATATTGTGATTAATCATTCATTAATCTCTGTTGTACTTGTCTATTGGAATTATGTCTAGATTTCCATTTAGCTTTTCAAATATAAGTCTAATAAATGGAAAAAGAGCAAGAAGAAAAACTAAATAAGAAAAACAGCAAAAAACTGATGAAGAAAAAAAAAATGCAGGAATGGGTCGATAATACTCTTCGTGACTCGCGGAGAGTTCCACTTCACATTTTTGTTTTGTTTTGTTTTTTATGAAGATGCAATCTAAATTTATTAATATGCAAGATATGATTTTCCCAAATTTCCCAAGTTATAGCATGTGATTTATCAAAGGAAATGCGCAAAAAAGAGAATTAACAATAATGCACTCCAAAAAGCCTAGATGCGCATGAGAATGCTTTTCCATGAAAATTCTAAGTTTTCTGATATAATTGTCCTGATATGGATATAATGCAATTCTATGCTAATATGTAATGAAAAATCAAAAAATAAAGGTCTGAGTTTTGGCTCAAATAATTATGTGTGCAGATGTATCACCTGATTAAAACAAAATTAACAAATCACCATGAATTATGCAATCAAGCTGCAACTTTAACCTGGCCAGCAAGTATATGGCATCAACTTTCCCCAATTTTGCTATTAAACTTGCTGCATCAGTTCAAGGGAAAAAGAGAGCAAGTAGAAAGATGTCTTTTACCTATTCCAAGTAGACTTCCTGGAGCTGACCAGGCGAATGGGATAAGATCCACAACAGCAATCCAGCAAGCACGAGCGCTAGGTTTGGCAGTTCACTGTACGCGTGCGTATTCAGCTACGGCAATGCGTGGTCGCCGCTTGCAACGACGAACGATGGTATTGACTGAGCGACGACTAGAGATGGTGGTGATTGGCGACAATCGATGTGCATGCAAGAAATGAATTGAACGAGAGTGGAGTCTGTGGGCGTGAGTTTGATGAAGAAAAAGTGAGGCGGTGTGGTTTCAAAGAAAGGAGCAGGAGAACCAAGATGAATTCTGCCGTGTGTGTTTTTCTCTCGGGGGTTCCCATTTTATCTTTGCTTTTCTTTTCTTTTTCTTTTTTTTTTATTTGGGGAATAAATTCGAAAGAACCTAATCCTATTTGTCGAAATTCTGGTAAATGCTTATAAAATGCTTTAATTCCTATAAACTTCTTCTGTGAGAGGAAAATCTGTTCCAGTTTTCCAAAAGTTTATGAAAACCACTTTTGGACAGAAGTTAGGTATCGACAAGTTTTAACAATTAAATGATTATTTTTGAGCTATTTATACTTATTTTTGGTAACTCGAGATTTCTTAATTTTTGGATGTGTGGAGCTGTCAGATGATCCTTTCCAGGTGTGGCTGTAACCGCCTGCTTATTGCTCACGTTTCGCCTCTTTGTAGAGGAATGGTTTTGGAGGTTTTTTTTTTTTGGTCTGAGAATGGTTTTGGAGGTTCAAACACTAGGATTTGTACCTGACTTCTGCTCCTTTTCAGATTTTCCATTATGTTCCTCTTTTGGATCGAACCGAGTCAATTCCTCTTATTTTGCTCCATGAAAGTAATTCAAGGGTGCGTTTGTTTTGAAAAAACTTAAGATTTGAATAACATTTTCCGAAAAATGACCAGTTATGTCATTCAAAAAAATTGACCAACACAGAGTATTTTCATTGCCAACATCAATTTGTACCTGCATATTTCGGTAAATGATGAAAAATTTTGATTTGTTCATTTTTGTGAGCAATAAATCAATCAGTTTTTTGAAAATATTTTCTAAATCTTGAGTTTTCAATTAAACAAATGTATTTTAATTATTTGAAGTTTTTATGTTCCTGCATTATACAAGGTAAAGAGTAGAAATCAAATCAGTTCAACTTAAAGAGTCATGGAGAGATTTTATAAGAGTCCAAACAAATTTCATGATTCAATAGATTCGATGGATTTTGTTATTCATGCTTGCCATGACTTTAGTTTACCCAAGGATGAGAGTAATCATGGAGGCTATGCATATGCTAAAACAATTATTGGATCATGTTCACCAATAGTGACCAAAGATGGGTCCCATACATGCTAAAACAAAATGATGGAACTGGGAGGGCCCTGCATTATTAGCCTTTTTTGTCACCATGTCCAATCAAGGATAGCATTAAGGACTTGACCCTCCGAGGATCCCCCGGGAAAAAAAAAAAGAAAAATCTCTAAGGCACTCATTTGTATTTCGTCCACCAATTATTAAAGGCTGAAATGAAAATGTTCGCCATTTTTCATTTGAAAAAGAAGAGCATTTAAGACTCATATGGTGTAACTGATTGTTATCATAAAATTAGTCCATCGTATTTCAAATACTTTTATTAATCATGTTTTAGATATTGTAGGTTCTAAGAATTAACAAAAGTCGAGAATCTAAATATGCATGAGCGGAACATGTAATGTGGACATGGAATGACTCGAGGGGTTTAACCAACTAGAGAGAGAGAGCCATTATATTACGTTAAATTGAAGTCTAGCATGTATCGCATGATCTTGCTTTTTTAAAGCAAAATTCGTTTTCTTTCTTTAGTGTGGAGAATAAGCCAACTAGTATGGAATACTTTCTAAACAATGGATCTAGATTGTCTATAATTTTAGAATTTTGAGGACAATTCAACCTACTTATTATGAGTGAGCTCCAAATTAGTATTATGCCTTTCCTCCAATATTACTTGAAGCGAATTAGTATCATTCGTCGATGTATATACTAATTATAATGATTCCAGAGAATTCACAATTGTGCACCATCAGAAGCCCGTACACAAACTATTTGAAATTTGAACTTAGACCGTGTAATGAATTAGAAGCTGTACATCTATAGTCGCAAGAATTCTGTAGATAGCCATCTCGTGGCAACATATGTCTCCCCGGCAGCTCCTCGTGCATCATGGGGCCAAAATCACATCAAAGGATCGTTGCTTTGTCAAAGTTATTGAAACCTAAATTATTGAGGATATAACCAACAATAGCATCTTATTGTATGTTATGTATCCACAAGTCATCAAAGAAAGTTAGGTTTGTCTGTTTGGTAAGGAAAACAAAATCACATGCTCTGGGTCAAAAGAAATGGTCCCCTATTTTAATCGACATCCGAAAGTCTTGATTTGAAGAAAAAGGATAACAATATAACTCAATGACATAATGTGCGTCAAAACATATGCTCTCCAATCTAACTCAAACTTCTTGGCGTATTAGAAAGACCAAGACTTTGTTGGGACTCATCAACCTTTTTGTGTGAAAAATTAAGCAAAAGGGAGAAAGTGATAGTGGGAAAGAAACTTTAATCAATTCTAGGAAGATCAAGACTTTAAATTGGCTTTATTGCTTCACTTTTCACATCCCTCTTCTTCCATCCTTATGTGAATGTCTCTTTTTACATTACTAGTAGAATTCCACACGTTACATGTCTTGCTTAAGATTAACAATACTAGAAATAAGTATAAGAAGGAAGCCAAGAAGGGACTCGAAAAGATCTCTCCAATGATTATGGGTTTACCAATCATTGAGAGAACAACAAGGGTTCTAGGTTCCAAGTTCCAGAACATATAGGGTAGGTTAGGGTTCTAAAAAATGAGAAACCTACTCTAACAAAAATCATTGAGTCCTAAAACTTTAGACAAAGACAAGGACCAAGGCTTTTTTTTTTTAAAATAATAATAATAATAAGTGCACGGGAAGTCCGAAAACTTATCATGAAAGTATAATTGAATTATAAAATTTTCAAAAGAAACAATTGAGTCCTAAAACTTGTCACAAAAGTATAATCCAGTCCTAAAACTTTCAAAAAGTGCAATTAATTCCTAAAATATGTCTTGAAAGTGCAATTAAATCTTAAAACTTTCGAAAATTGCAATCAACGAATAACTTAATTGGACTAATTTGACATGTTTTAGGACTTAATTGCATTTTTTGAAAGTTTTAAGACTTAATTGTACTTCATAACAAGCTTTAAGTCTTAATTGTGCTTTTTGAAAGTTTTAAAACTTAATTACATTTTCATGATAAGTTTTAGAATTTATAATGCACTTATCCCTTTTTTTGCATCCGTACATTCTTAGTAACCTTATAATTTCAATGTCTTTATTTAATGTGTTATTGGTGAATATGCAATCAATGTAGGCTTTTATGCGGTAGTTAGAGTGCTATAGATTCGCAACCAAACAAGCAACAATGATCTACTGAAGGGTGTTGTGTTAGTGGTTAATGATCGAGAACCGTTTGATAGGAGAATCGTGGTCCTTTGCATGATTTTCCTGTTCATAAGTGTGATGCCTAGAGTATATCTAGTAGTTTCTTAGTTGGTGATGCCTGACCCTTTTTCTTGTCTAGCGATGAATGAAGTTGACCACAATTAATAGGACTGACAAATAAGCATCTTTGTACAACTTGCACCGACTGAAATAAATGTTGACAATCCACCTAACAATGGCATCTTACTTTCTATTATAGATCCGCAAGTCATCAAAGACAACTAACTTTGACTGTTCGATAAGAAGAACATAAACACGTGCTTTGGGCCAAACAAGAAAAAGAGTCGGGTACACCAATGAATCCATGAATCAACTTGCTTAATTTTTACTTTGGGAATAGTACATGATTCACAAATCATCAACTAATCCATCAAGCAAGTTGCTTTGGGCTAGCTTTTTTTGTTCAAAGGACCATGATTTTCCTATCAAGTGGTTCACTATCATCAACAACTACTTCAGCACCCTTCAACAAATAATTGCCGCCCACTTTGCTACAAATTTCTAGCACTATAGCTGCCATGTAAAAGCCTATACTCAAAAAAAAAAAAAAAGCAACAACAACAACAACAATAACAACAAAACATTGTAAGTTATAAATTTTTTATGAAAACATGCATGCCCTCTAAGTTGGTCATGTGAAGAAAGGGCAAAGTACCAAAAAAGTTATAAACCTATGACATTTGTACCAATTTAATCCTAAACATTTCAAGCAGCTAATTTAGTATTAAATATTTTTATATTGGTATTTAATTCAGTCTTCCTGGCCAATTTTTTGGCTAGTTGGCTGGCTATGACATGGACGTTCATGTGCGGGCTGGCGAACGCTGATGTGATAATTTTTTTTTAAAAAAAAATTGATTTATTTATTATTTTTCCTTTTTTTTTTTTTCCTTTTCCTTTTCCTTTTCTTTTTCTTCTTCTTCCTCTCAGCCTTCTTCTCCTGCAATGCCTAGCAAGCCTTTGATAGCTCACCAATGGTGTTGTGAGGGCTTCATGGCCCTCGCCTAGTGGCTGGCAAGCCGCTAGAGGCTCGTTGGCCACTACAGGAGAAGAAGGTTGAGAGGAATAAGAGGAAAAGGAAAAGGAAAAGGAAAAGGAAAAGGAAAAAAATTATTAAAAATTCGAAATAAATTATTTAAAAATTGCCACATTAGCGTTTGCCAATCGGCAAACATTTATGTTAGCATTGGTCAGCCAAAATTGGCCGAAAAGGATTGAATTAATACCAATATAAAAAGGTTTAGGACTAAATTGGTTCAACTAGAAGGTTTATGACTGAATTGGTATAATGTCACAGGTTTAGGACTTTTTTGGTACTTTTTCCTGTGAAGAAATATCACCTATTATCCTATATTTTGGATGGCCACAAGAAAAGGTCCTCTTTTTCAAACAATAGCCAAAAGTCTTGATCCGGAAAAAAAAAAGGAGAACAATTGATTTATCTAACTCAAGGACACAATGTGCATTAAAACATGGTCTCTTTTGTCTAAACTCAAATTGCTTGGCTTGATAGTATACTCATAAAGTACTTTTCATCAAGAAGACCAAAACTTTACTGGAAGGATGCAAATTGTCTTTGTTGCTTCACTTTCTACACCCCCTCCTCTTCCATCCCTATGTGAATGGGTCTTTTTCCATTACTAGTAGAATTTCCATGTCTTGTTTAAAATTAACAATTCTAGAAATTAGTATGAGAAGGAAGACAAGAAGGAACCCAAAAAGATCTCTCCAATAGTCATGGGACAATCAGTCGAGAAAAACAAGGGTTGTGGTGAAGCTAAGTGATAACATGCTAATGGATAGAGCAAACTATAAAGTAGACCAAGACTTTCACCTACCAAAAAGATTAAACAAAGTCCAAGACTTTTATGCACATCAGAGGTTAGAGAAATCAATATAAATACTTTTTGTCCACAAGTGCTTGTTTCACAATATCTAAAGAATATTCCCAGAGACTTTGCTAGAAATCATGTGCTTTTTTGTCCGGAAAGTGAAGCAAAAGTAGATAATTTCCACCCATTACATGTGAATCAAAAGTGAAGCACTTTAAGAAAAAGTGAAAATAAATTTAAAAAAAAAAAAACAAAAACAAAAAACCTTTAGATAGACCAAGACTTTGCACAAAATAGTGATGATTGGAGAGAAACTTCAATCAATTCCATGAAGACCAACACCTTGCAAAAAAGTGATGATGGGAGAAAAACTTGAATCATTGCGAGGAAGACCGAGACTTTGTAGGATGCGAATTGGCTGTGTTCCTTCAGTTTTCACATTTCTCATTCAATACTATGTGATTGTCTCTTTTTCTGTTACTAGTAAAATTTTCACATGTTATGTGTAAAATTAACAATACTATAATTTCGGTTAACTATCATCATGTTTAATCATATTGGGCTTTTCATTGATTAATATCTATTATACTTGTCTATTAGAATTGTCTCTGGGTTTTCATTCATGTTTATGAGTTTAAGCTTGATAAAAGAAAAAAGGCAAGAAGAAAAGCGAGCAAGAAAAAAAAAACAGCAAAAAGCTTAATAGGAGACAAAAAAAAAAAAAAAAAAAAAAATCAGGAATAGGGCGACATAGAGAGCGACACCCATCCAATGGCCGTCGGCATGCTGCTGGAGTCAGCACCTCCGTAGGATGTCTCGTTCCAACCCTATCGCCACTTTCGCAGTTGGCACTACTATTTGGACTAACCATCACAACCAATTATCCTAAATTACCTATGACTAAACTAACTTAATCTATAGATATATTCACAATGAAAAGAATGAATTTTAGGATTTACAATTTCTCGTGTGCAACCTGAAAGGTTGGGTTCAACATGGAGTCACATCATTCAATAGTGGATGTGAGCTGGGCTCACATGCTTTGGGTTCATTGAAAAATTTTCTGCCATCCTGTGTCTAAGACTTTAACAAGAGTTGCTACCATAACAAAGGAGTCTTTTTTTTTTTTTAAAAAGGACTTAAGCTCAAGAGACCCAATTCAAATTTATTACGCCCATGAAGCTGCATCTTGGAATCCCGACAGACTAACTTCCTTCAGCTTAGTTATAATCGTTGTAGTTGGCTTATCAGAGAAAATAGGAATAATTAAGAGGGAGAAAGAAGAATCAAGAAAGCTGGAAAAGGGAAGTGAACCGCACTCTAGATAGAGAAAGGACTCGGTTCAAGTTCGCAGGGGACATCTTAACACGTTGAATTATGTCGTACAAGAAGTGCTCGATAAGAATTCAAAGACCAAAATTTTCTAGATTAAGCTGTAATTTCAATTCCATTGGGATTTTAGGTTGCTACATTTATTATAGAGATTGTTGAGCTATGAAATCATGTAGTAAATAAACTTTGGTGTGTCATGAAACTTTGGGACTTTAAGGAAGTCAACTTAGGATTCCAACTTGGTTGGGGTGAAATTTTGAAATTTATTGTGCACTATCCGAACCATATTCAAACTATTGTGTTTGGCACTGGTTTTCTCCAGTTTATGGAACTCTTTTGGGTATAAGGTTAGTTCTCATTTTAAGCACGTTGAGTTAGTTTTCAAATGACTTTGGACCTACTTGAAACAGATGTCAGTAGAGTTCGTTTTTTAAATTTTGCACATGAGCAGCCACAATACAACAGACAAAAAGTAATGGTCTACTTTAGGCGAGCCTTTATTCGTGCATCAGAGTTATTTGTTACCAAATAAGCTTAGTTTAGTCGAGTCTAAGTTAAGGTACTTCTCTACTTGATTTTGATATCCGTTTCTCACTTATTTGATTGGATTTCCCATTCTTTCATTTGAGGTAACTCTCGTAGTTTAGTTTGCATCTTCAGGTGAATGGTGCTTGTTTCTTCCATGATTTTTTAACACGTCTTGATAATAACATAAATTAGATATTTATAAGTTTTAGAAGATGTATTGCATACTATTTAGAGCATATTTGTTGCATGAAACGGGATAAGACGATGACTATCCTTTTAGTAGTTGATTATGCATAGCAAAGTATCTCTTGAAATAGTTTGGAAGTTAATTATTTGTGAAATGATTTTAGAAATACTATGTGAAATGTGTCCTTCTTGATGGAGGAACTGTGAAAGGATACAAACATCAATTTGTAAAACTGGTTTTTAACATGAAGTCTGAAGTTTTTTTACGTTAGTTACTTGTACAAATTTGTGCAGAGCAACCAAGTGTTTGTGCCCCTGTTATCCTAATATGTGGCCCAAATACTGTTGCTACTTTTGGGTGATCTTTGAGCGTGATCTATTAAAATTTGAGCACTTTTTGGACAATTTTGGGACGCATGTGGCAAGAGAGCATGTGGAACTGAGGCCCTTTCCAAATCTGGTAACCAACTTTACTTCAGTAGCTGCTGGATTGGCAAATTTTGTGACTCTGAAACCTTTCTAAAATTAAAGTAAAGTTTCCTGCCACATGTATTTGAATCTTCCCTAATCTTGTCATATAATAAGAAACTGAGACTTTCAATTGCAAGTTTAAATGCACTGATCACTGCAGTTTTATTAAATTCACCTCTGGTTGGAAGATGGATCAATTGATACAAGTTCATGTTGTGATTTTGGCTCTCTTTTACGTCATTTATTTCTAACATAAGATGCTTTTAGTCAATACCCAGCATTTCATATCACTTGCTCTATTACACATTCTGATCACAATAATCTGTATAGAGTGATTCAATAAACCGTAGAAAGGCACATCAATTTTTTGCACAATTTATTTCTGAATCTTTTAGCTTTGAATCCTTCAAGTTTGCATTTCCACGACTTTCAGGGGAGAGAGAGCTTTTTGTTGTGGATGGTGCCGGTACCGGGGGATTCTCTTGGAAGAGAGAATGGGGAAATCAGAACCCGATGTATGCGGCTTTTCTTGAAGACAAATAGTCGTCACTTTGCTTCGAAACAGAGTCTTGAAGAAACCAGCTTCATAAGTACATATTAATCATTCTTAAGATAAATCTTTGGACGCAGAGATAGAGAGAGAGATTGAACTTTCTATTGTATAAAATAGGTTGAAGTTGGGGTTTCTTGATATTCTAGGCTGCTTGGGCTACTGCTGCCACTCTTAGCAGTCTCTTTTGTTTTCAATTTCCTTCTCTCGTTATTTTTGCTGTCCAATTGATTGCAATGAAGTGATGATTTAAGAGATTGTTAATCTGGTGCTTTGGTCCAGAAAGCCTTTTTTTTCCTTGCAAACTGGTGCTCATACTGATGACGCGGTGACTAATTCTTTCGCATGATCTCCCACAAATTAGATTAGTGAGAATAATCTTGGGCATATAAGGACGGATTACATCTTTCGGTGCCATTATTTAGTCAAGCCTATTAGGCTGTGATCCTCCTGAGTTATGATCATACCCACTTTGACAAGTTTTTGTCCCCTCCAATCAATTTAGTATCAGTCTAATGCACGTTGCATGATCTTGATGATAGCTCATTGATGCTAGAATGATTGTTTATTGAGGAAAAAAATAATGGGACTTGCTTTGGGGAATATTATTATACGGCCAGAATCTTGAGGGGCCCTTTTTTTGTAATTATATCAGGTAGTCACGTATTAAGAACACCACCATTTGGTAATATATAATTTCAGTTCCACTTTGGATTGTGATGCTATAGATTCTTCGAATTATTCATAGCTGACAATAAAATATTATTCAGTTTCAAAAAACTAGTTAAATCTGACCAAGTTGATTGTCATAGAGGAAATATCCTAAAAGCTCATGTTTAGTTTAACACTGGGGAATAAAGTGACTGCATGTTTAGACAAAGTGAAAAAGAAAGTATATTCTTTAATAAGATTGGTGATTATCATTTTAGGAAAAAAAATTGGGGAGTAAGGTATTCTAACGATTGTAGAATTAGGCAAATTTAGATCATTACGTTCTTGTTTCTTTTTTTGTTTTTAATAATCCAAAACACGGTTGTGGAAATCCAACTACCTAAAGATCCATTGGACATCTTGCAAACCCCATGAATTGGTTTAACACAAAAGTTTGACCTATGCATGTGACTCTTATCCAAAGCAGCTAGACGTAGTTGATGGGATTTGAATGAATGTCATCTAATTTCTTGAGTTAGAAATTTCCCAATGCCCCAATTAATTGTATTGATCCTATGTAGATCATTAAATTCACAAATATGGTATCCTCTGTAGGGGCACAAAATATCAACTCTAAATTTAAAGAATCTCTCTTCGGATTAGTTCATAATTATATGCTAGAGGCAAGGCACGTGCTGTGCACATGAAGCAAGATTGCTATGTTTTAAAAAGTATTGATAGTTGTTAAAGGAAGAGGATCAAGAGGGTGTCTTATGAGAAGAATATGTATTATAGTCCCTCAAATGACTTGCTACCTTCATTTTTAGGTGATCTAATTGGTATTTCAGTACCTTGAAGATAAGTTGTGTCATTTCGGACTTTTGCTCAGATTTATTTACCCAAAAGAAAAGTGAAAATTTTGTTTTCCTATCCAATTGTTTCGGGGAAATATTTTCAGTGAAAATACTTTGTTCAGATCTAATTCTACCGTGCTTGCGATCCACATATCATACCATACAACATCCTAATCTATAAAGACATTATTCCCAAGGATTTTGAGCAATTTGATGCGTGTTGTGAAAGTTTAAGGTGTGCTGACATAAAATAAATATTGGAATGTATATGTATGTATTGAAAACAAAGTAAAAGCCCCAGGTTTTTTAATTAATTTTCTAAATTTCGCTACTCTCCATTATCATTCATCCTACAATATGAATCATGCTGTCATTTGTATTGGAGACTCTTCAACTTAAAGAGTAACATATAACATGAGAAGAGCATAAGAAAATAAATAAAAGAATCTGGAAAGAAATGATCAATTAGGCCTGAATAAAGATTATCTTCCATGCATAGAAAACATCTATAAGAGTGATCAGACAAACAAAATTATATGTACACGCACCCGGCAGTAACCAAAAATGAACAAACAAGACAAATTGGGATACTTCACTTTCCTACTCTCAGAAATTAGTGTCGCTTTCTTTTGATGATTTTTTTTTTTCGCTTAATATATATTATGATTAAATGACAAACGATAGCCAATGCAACTCTAAGTACATCCAGTATATCAGGAGACACCCTCTCTTCATCCTTTTTTGGTTTATCTCTGTAGCTAAGCCTCAATTTCTGTTTCGTTAGGTAACTCTACCCCGGTGAACAACTCTTTTCTGGTGACAAGAACTAAACTCATCTGATTCTACGAGAACTGAAGTATCTTCTCATAAATCCCAGAAATCCCCATGGAAAAGCGCCACCTTGCCTTGAGGAACAACCGGAGCTCGTCCATGCTTACAGATATTAGATTTTCATTGTGACTAACCTGCAAATCAAGGTAAAAAGAGGACTATTAGCTGCGTCCATCATTGGTCAAATGGAAGTATTTTGGCAAGAAAATCAATCTCACCATCAGAATTCCTCCTTGGAACAAGACCAGACCTTGAATGAGCACCTTAACCACATCCAAACCCTTCATTTTTTTTTTTTTTTTTGGTCGGTATCCAAACCCTTCATTTGGGGATAGCAAAAAATGCAGAGTCATCCTCTATCGTTAGGCAAGAAACTAACAATTTACAAAGATAACACTTTAGTAGGTCATCATAGCAGAACTTAAAGGCCACATTTATAAACAAAGAAATGTCCACATTAATTAAGTGCAAAGCCCAATACTGGTCACAGGCACAGATATTTGAACTACTCGATAGTATAGACTACTGTAATACAAAAACACTGATCATGCTTAGCATAAATGTTCTATTCCCAATATTTTGCCAGTTGAACAATTAGATTGGTTTATGTTCCACTATAAGCTTAGATGTAAGATGGCAGAGGCTCTTTGTAGCCGTGTTCACTGATTAGTTCTACTGTATTTTCAATGTCAAGACCAGACTCCGATAAGTTCAATTGGATGGGAAGAAGGGGAAATTATGCAGAGCCCTTCCCTTTGGGTGTGAAAGGAGAACGGGGCATTTAGGTCAAAGGGGACAGGATATAGAGAGAGGAAGGAGAGAGAGAGAAGGATTGTATCTTGATGCCCTTGTGGATTTGGGTTTTCAAAATTTGATTTTTGGAATGGACTCTTTTGGGCCTTTCCGGTTGTGCGTTCTTGGTTTTGGACCTCCTATTCTTTATTTGGGGGAAGTTTTGTGTAAGTGGGAAATTGGGGGGTTGGACTATGTTTGTCCCTCCTTAAAACCTCATGATTTCCTCCTTATTCTCTCTCTTTTTCCTCCTATATTAACAATTAGTGGGGTAGCATGTACCATGCATAAGATAATGGCAAAGTTGATTAAACTTTTTCAGGTCATGCGAGCCGCCACCAGTAGAGCATAAGGATGGACACCGAGCAGGTGCAAGGTCGAGAATCCCGTTTCCCATTCCCCAACTCGTGAAGCAGCACTTTGCCCCAAAAAACATATTAAAAATATATAATCAATCTAATTATGAGTTATTTTATGAGTCAGAATGCAGAAAAAAGACTAAAACTTACTGAATGATTGGATGGCTGGTCAAGCATAATAACTACGTGAAGTTTCTTGAAATTATCTTGGCAAATGCAACTCTACTTTTCTGACCGCCTATTTATATGGTCAAAGCACCATGTTATATGTGCAATAACATCCAAAAAGCCTCGAGAAAAGTACACAGTGAACCACAATTCATATTACAAATTAACTAACCTCCAATAGAGCTTCACAATGTCATATGAAAATTGCTTCAACAAAAAATTTACATATGCAACAGTAGCAGAGAGAGAGAGGAGATGTACCGGACAAGATACACATTAGTCGAAGCACGAGATTTCCAGTTACACCAAAGGAACCCCAGTGAGCTTAAAGCTTTTGCTTAGAAACTCCTTGAAGGAAGAGTGCCACATAAGAAGGTATTTTCAAATGAAATGATATAATGTATGACGAAATCATATTTCGTGGTGGAGTAAAACACAAAAGCAAACCCAGAGGTCACCATTGACAATGCAAAACCAGAGGCAAGCAGCATATCATTACAATCTCGACCAAACAAGCATAAGTATATTGGCTAAAAATTTCCAACAAGCTGCAAGCAATAGTTCCTAAACCCCCAGAGATCAAGACCTAAACGGAAGGTGGTTTATGGAATATCAATGCTGTCATGAATTGGAGTTGTATTGAAAGCTTGGAGCCATAAGCTGCCCTAGAATTTTATCCCAGATTGACTACTTAATACTGCTAAGGATCATCATCAGCAAAAAGAAGGTTTTGACTCTTAACCATAAAAAAGAACTGCATCCTCCTTTCTTTTCAATCATGTCACTTTTTTCCACATAACCAATCATGTTTAAGATATCGAAAAGATTACTCTTATATACATCATATTTACTAGAAGAAAAATTATAACATACCAGTGCACCAAATAAAATTAGTAGCTTCTTCTTCTTCTTTTTTATTGCAAAAAATGACACATAACATTAACAGCATTAGTCCTACCTCAAAAGTGTTTGCAAGTGGTCCTTCAAGAAATTTTGCCAATACAAATTACAATGGCGAATGAGTTGGGGCACAAGAAAAAGATTGTTGTGAAGAGAATATACAACAAACGCTGAAAATGCAGAGGATAATGATTGCGGAATGCTATGATTCATCGGGATTCTAATGCAAAGCATAGTGCATTTGCATTCACAATTTGTTTGGGCATCAAGCAGAGTTCAAGATATGGTATGTTTTCCTACAGTTTATTGTTCAATGAAACAAAGCCGATCCAACCCAATGAGAACACCCACTCAAATGTCAGTCTCACCTTCAGTGGCTAATTTTTGGAAATTCATGGGAAACATTTCCATCGGAAAAATATCAATTTGTATCACACATCAAATTGAGGAAGCGGAATTGAAATCAAAACCAAAAACTTACCTGAATCCTAGAAAACTGACCATATATGGATTCACTGGATTCAAACATCATCAATGAGGATGCTCGGGATCTCTTGGATGAGGGGCCAATAGTCGCTAGTGAATTTTAAGCATCAATCTATCAGAATCTCACACCCATCTATGCGCAATTCTCAGAGGGAGGGAGGGAGGGAGCCCATCCTTTGGCAAGCACCTCAACTTCAGGCAATCGTGAACGTGTAAAATTGTGAGAGAGGAAAGATAGTTGCGAAGAAAGCTTGATAGTCTTCCCACGTTCCTCATTTTAAATATCCAAAGACAGGTTAGAGAGGAAGGAAAGAGAAGACTACACGCATCCTCATCCTCCAAAGGAAACCATACCTTCTCTCCTTCCCCTCCCATGCTCAAGTCAATTAACAGAAACTTGAGGGATGTGAGCATGGGTAAGCCCCACTCTCTCACCATCTGCTTCGGATTCTCGCACACTAAAATTGTAAGGTCCAGCAAATTGAGGCAAAGCTCCTTTGGGGAAGCATTTGATATTTTGGCAATACATAATATATAGCATATGGAGGGATATAAGATGATGCCACTGATTTGGTAGAGACTTTATCTTCGGACAGTTACAGAGAAAGAAATATGACAAGGTGATGGGAAGGGAAGGGAAGTACTCTATCTCCAATGTTGGATAGTTACTTATTTTCAAAAGAGTGAAATGGGAGAGCGTGTTAAGACACTGTGGTAGGCTTCCCAAATTTATACAGCTGTCATAGAATTCAGCAATTCTACAACATTAGGACAGCCCTGTAAGCACAAAGACACTAGCTTACAACAGAATGGACCATCCAACCATGACGGGAATATTGCACCACCATAATATGAGATAGTGAGATTTTCAAGATCACTGCGAGGTCACAAAGAGTGAAGCACCTATGCTTCGTGCTTATATTTCCATAGATTTCCAAAATCTTCACTCCAATGCAAGAACATGTTGCTAAGGCCTTGCTTTCCAAAAGAATTAGCATCAACAGCATCTCTAGCTTCTTGCACCTTTTGCAATTTTGATATAGCTAATTCTCCTTGACGATAGGACAAATTCTTCAACTCCTTTAACTGTAACCCTTTCTTAGTTCCTACATCAAAGTTAGGCAAAACAATAAGATTTCAAATTACCAATACCCAAAGGCATCGTGTTTAGATTGTGTGTTTCTCTAATGTCAAGAAACTGTAAGCTCACCAATTTTGTGATACCTAGAGGCAACATAAAAAGCTTTTGACAACCTCCTAAGATCAAAGCTTGTATTTACACAAGGCGACAATTGAATTAGCTAGTCTTTTGATGTCTGTGTATGAGAAATTGAGATATCGAAGATGTTTTAAATCACCACCACAAATTCAGTACCTCTATGATGTCACAATGACATAATGAGACCACCCTCAAGTACTTTACTTCTGTTAGCAAGTCATACAACGCCTCGTTGGAAATGTGGAACTTGCTGCCCCCTCTAGATCCAATATGAAGTAGCATTGAACTTCTTAGTACCTTCATTCAGTAAGATGCTATCAAGCATTTTGATGTAACAGACCATGACGAGATGAATGATGTATAAGGAGCTTTCACAAGAGATGCATGATCTTCATTTCCTACTAGCTGAGACTCCCCTGAGCTAAAGCATGTCCCACCTACAATTGACTTTGCTAGATCATTCAAAAAATCATGCATTGAGAACTTAGATGCAATGACACTTGATTGTTGAAGAAATGATCTAGATACTAACTCATTGAAGTAATTCCGTCCTAATCTCAAGTTATTCTCCTTTTTATTTTGTCCATCTAAAAAGCCCTCCACTATCCATAAGAGTACCAGCTCATCCCTCTCAATTTCATAATCCTTGGGAAACACCGCACAATGAACAAAACATATTTTCAAATAAGAAGGAAGATGGACATATCTCAAATTCAAAATTGGGAGAACCTCATCATTTTTTTCCTGACGGAATATCCCACATTCTATTATTTATGATAGCTTCCCATTCATCGAGATCCCCTTTATTATGCAGGAGACCACCTAACACCTTCACTACCAAAGGTGAACCTTCACATTTTTCAACTATTTTCTTGCCTATCGTTCCAAGAGCAAGGTGCCTTTCAAAATTTGTTGCTCCAAGAGCATGAAAGGCTAATAAGCTTGTACAATTATCAATAGACAACTCCTTCAAAGGATGGGGCGAAGCTCATGTTAAGGAAACAACTTAACTATTGCAAGTTGGGATGATGATCTTGCTTCCCTTAGCCCCTGCTTCAAATGGCTTTAAGAGGGTAGTCCATTCCCTATACTTCTTATTCCAGACATCATTTAAAACCACAAGAAACTTCTTCCCCAATAGACTGTACTTCAACTTAACTGGAAGCCAGTTGAGACCCTTGTCCTTGCATGACAACTCGGTGATCAATCGTAAAATAGTCTTTGTTATGTTGAGAACATCAAAAACATCCGAAACACAAACCCATACTCTTCTCTCGAAGCAGCTACTCACATTGGCATCATTATACAGCCGTTGAGCCAAGGCCGTCTTTCCAACACTGCCCATCCCAACTATGGGGATTATGCTCAACGTGGCATTAGAATTTTCAGCTTCACCAGTCAATAATTTGAGTATATCTGCTTCTTCCTTCTCCATGCCAAAAAAACGAGTCTCCAATAGACAAGTGATGTGGGGCCTTTTGATGGTGAAGTCAGTTTTACCCACATCATCCTCTAATAAGCTTAAATAAGCCAACCTGGCAACAATATCCTCCAACCTGCCACCTATCTTTTGAACCTTAGTTCTAGACACGAGCAAGCTTGAGTTTGGATTGGATCTGGAAGATTTATGTTGGCTAAAGAAATAGAACTACACCTCACCTCCACTTGTGCTAGATTCTACCTCCGACTTGGCCTGAGCGGCTTCAATGACAAACTCATCAAGAAAGTCTTCCGTGTCATAGGCCAGGTCCCTAACATCGTCCAACCATAGCTTCACTAGACCTTTACCACTCAAGTGTTTATCCTCTACATCATCCAACACTGCATTGATTGTGTCCAGCATCTTCCCCCATTTATTGAGCAAGTCGATGCTGATTCTAGAGAAGGGCAGTGCTCCTTCCCTTTGCACATAGTCTAGTCCTAAAGAAGCTGACTTCTCAAACAGGACCTAAAGGAAGGCACTCAAAAGGATCTCCCTAGTGGCCATGGGTGAATCCTTCAACTGTAGAGAACAACACAGGTTATGGTGAAGCAAAGTGACAATGAGCTAATGGAGAGAGAAAATGGGTGAATGAGTCACTGTATATAACAGCAGGGGTTATGGTGAAGCGAAGTGATGGCAAGCAAAACTTTCACCTCCCAAAAACACTAAACAAAGACCAAGACCTCCAAGGATACACATCAATGGTTAGGGAAATCAAGATAAAATACTTTTTTGCCCAAAAGTGCTCCTCTCTTAACGTTTAGAGATTATCCCCAAATATCTTCTTTGAAGACAAAGACTTTTTGTTACACATCTGCAAGTTATCAGAGGCAACTAACTTTGTCTGTTCAATAAGGAAAACAAAAGCACGCTCTTTGCACTATAAATTTACAAGTCAGGCACACCAACTAATCATTAAGCAACTTGGTTTATTTTAATCTGGAAACAGTAAATGAGTTAAAAAATCACAACGAATAATATATAGTCAATTGAATAATAACTCTCGAAGCATCACATTGATGAACAGGAAAGTCGTGTTCAATCCGTATGTGGGAAGGAAACTTCAATGAAATCCAGGAAGACCAGGACTTTGCAGTATGCCAATTGGGTTTGTTGCTTTGTTTTTCACATCCCTCCTCTTCCATCCCTATGTAGATATCTTCTTCTTTTTTTCTACTGTTTGATGCTAGAAATTAGTTGGTCTAGGAAAATAATTTCCACTGAGAGGAAAAGCCATGCCTCAAAATTGAGGACAATACTTTCAGAGCATAAAATCAAAAATTGTTGCTTAGCCCTCTTACTATCGCAGACCAATGTCATCATCATCCGTCTCCTATTCTCTGCAAACACGCGCAAATGCCACCCTCTCATTTACCCACCATCGTCATCCACCACCGACATCGATTACCCAACAGAACCAAATCGCCAAATCGCCAATCCCATTGAGCCATCCTCCTTCAAAATCATTCCCAACCGCAGTAACAAGCACCACCACAGACTCCATCACCACGACCACCACCGCCACCATTCACAACCAGCAACAATTAAGTGAAAAAAATAAAAAAATAAAAAAGAAGAAGCAAGGGCGCGGGAAATTTAACCAATCAGATGGCCAAGTAATCAAGAAATGTGGGTCGGAGGTGCTTCTCGAGCTTTTCCGCCACCCAATCCCGCCGCCATTTGACTTTGTATCCTGTGACTACCATGGCTGCGGTGTAAACGAACGGTGCCTAGCTTTTCACGGTGCCTGGCGGAGAAGGAATAAAAGAAAGTGGTAGAAGAAGAATCGGAGTATGTTGGAGCTAAAAAGTGAAGAAATATTTGGCCCAAACTACTTTCCCTGCCCATGATATAAGAGAATGATATTTAATTTTCTATCCAAACAGCATAAAGTCTTTCTTTTTCATTTTCAAATTTCTACCAAATACCAAAAAAAAAAAAAATCATTTACTCGAACATTAATTCTAAGAAACCAGTTGAAAATAATAATTTTCAGTTAATCAAGCAGAGCCCTAGTTAGTTGATAATTGCTTTCTTCAAGTAATATCAATGTTATACTTAGAGGTGTATATATGAAAAATAAACTAAAGACCACTTTGTACCACTCGAAATAATAATTACACCCTAGAAATTTTTTTAGTTCCCTTTTTTTGCCAATTGCGATCACCAATGCAAAAATTTCATATCAATCAATCATGTTGGACTCTTCAAATTCCACCCAAAGCTTGTTAGTGAGAGAAAAATGAGAATAAATAAAGAATCTGTGATGAGAAAATCAAGTTACCCCATTAAAAATTGTTTTGTCATGTAAATAAACAATTATAAGAGTAATTGGACAAACAATTGTATTCATACTCACACGAAAGCAACCAAAAACCTACAAAAAAAAGACATATCAGGGTACTTCCTATTCCAAGTCTCATATATGAGTGACCCTATCGATCATTTTTTTTTTTTTTTTTTAATGGCCCTTTTGATTATATTAATGTAGAGTTATGGGAGACTATAGATCCCCACTAATGTTGACCTAATGGTATAACATGATGATTTCATAAATGCTGGGTCACAAAGATAACCCACTAACGAGGGTAGTGACATGTATCTTATCTTGCCTGCAACAGGACCTCAAGTGATTTGGTGTGCTTCTTGTAACTGGACTTATCTATGCAAGATAAATTGGTTGCAAGTGGTATTGGATGACAACCTTCTCACAATTCTATATTGGAGTACCTTACGGCAGGCGTGTGCATTCACGTGGACAAATAACAGGGAAGGCGAGGAATTAGTCAAAAAATGGCTTGATTGAGCATTTTGTAATCTAAAATGGAGGCTTCTATTTCCTAATGCCGAAGCTTTTGCATATCCGGCCATAGGTTCTGATCATGGTCCTCTTCTACTATGCTTAAAATCACTTGAACGGAAACAACAAAGATTATTCAGATTTGAGGCTTATTGGTTAGATCATCCTAAGTGCGCAAATGTAGTAGACAAGGCTTGGAAGGCAGCGAATGGGCAGCACGGAAACCTAGTTAGGAAGACAAAACAAGTAACCCAAGACTTGAGCAAATGGAGTCGGAGATCCTTTAAAAATGCATATAAACATATCGATCAGCTCAGAAACCAGCTTACTCAGATAATGAACGAGGCAGACCAGACAAACATGGGAGAGGAATACTATAATTTAACTGAGAAAATCGGTACATTGTGGCATCAAGAAGAAATGTATTGAGGCATTAGATCCAGAATTAATTGGCTAAAATGGGGTGATCGGAATATGAAATTTTTCCATGCAACAACCATTCAGAGGAAACAAAGAAACAAAATCAACATGCTAAGGCTTGAAGAGAATGTATGGAGCCGTGAGCCTCAGGTTATCAAACAACACATCACAAGTTATTATAAAGATCTATATAAATCTGTGGGGCCCCGATACTATCAGCCAGTCTTAGAGCAGTATCCACTTGTTGTTGTTGTTTCTGAGGAAATGAATGAGATGTTAACAAGACAAATCACCAAGGAAGAAGTGCAACAGGCTATTTTTCAAATGGGGGCAACTAAGGCCCCAGGACTAGATGGTTTGAGTGGCATTTTCTATCAAAGTCAGTGGCATATTATCCATGAAGACATATTCCAAATTGTGGACTCTTTTTTCAAAGAAGGCACCTTTGATCCAGAACTAAACAAGACCCTTATAACACTTATCCCCAAGGTGGCACACCCCGAGAGCATAACATAATTCAGACCCATTAGGTTGTGCAACTTTAACTATAAAGTTATTACAAAAGTAATGGCGAATAGACTCAAACCTTGGCTCCCACTTATTATCTCCCCGGAACAAAGTGCATTCGTAAGTGGCCGCCAAATACAAGATAATATCTTTATAGTTCAAGAAGTCCTACATCAGCTAAGGGTTAGAAAAAGACACAGAAAAATTCCAAGCTGTACTGAAGCTGGATATGCAGAAAGCATACAATAGAGTTGAGTGGGACTTTCTATGTGATTGTATGAAGAAGATGGGTTTCAGCGATAAATGGGTGAATCTGATCAGATTTTGTATCTCCTCAGCTCAAATTTCGCATCCTAATTAATGGCGAAGCAGGGGAAATCTTCGCTCCAACCAGAGGCATTAGACAAGGGGATCCTCTCTCACCTTATCTTTTCATAATTTTGGCCAATGTTCTTTCCCACATGGTGCATAATGCTATTATAGATGGAAGCTTAAAGGGTATTAAATTGAATCCTCACTGCCCTACTCTATCCCACCTATTCTTCGCGGATGATGCCATTTTCTTCTTGAATTGAACAATTAAGGAAGCTCAGAATCTTGCAAATATACTTGCAAATATACTGAATTGCTACTATTTTATGTCTGGCCAGTCAGTCAATCTTAACAAATCTAGGGTGTTTTTTGGGGCAAGCTGTCCACAAGACTTGAAAAAAAAACATTGCATCTAAAATGAGGGTTCCTATCTTAGAAAAAACTGGAAAATACTTAGGGATACCAACAAATTAGGGTCAAACTAAAAAACAAATGTTCAATTGGATCATGGCAAGGGTGGACAGAAAACTAAAGAGATGGAAAGAGCAATTAATATCGAAGGCAGAGAAAAAAGTACTAATAAAAATGGTTGTTCAGGTATTACCCCAATATGCCATGAATATCTTCAAAATATCTCTATCCATTTGCCGAGCGATTGAAAGGAAAATCTCAGCTTTCTGGTGGAAGCAAAATACAGCACAAAAAGGCATTCACTGGAAGAGTTGGGATATTTTAAAGATGAGAAAGGAGCAAGGAGGAATGGGGTTCAAGTTTTAGTGGAATTTAACAAGGCGATGCTAGGGAAACAAGCCTTGAGACTACATCAAGCTCCAGAGGCTTTATGGAGCAGAATCTTTAAAGGTCTCTACTTCCCTCATGGTAATCTATGGACTGCTATAAGGGGTGTCAGACCATCTTGGGGTTGGCAGAGTCTCCTACTTGGCTGATATGCCCTAAAGCCTGATCTGAAATGGGAGGTCGGGGACGGCAAATCTATCAATTTGAGAGAGGATCGTTGGCTAATGTCAGGCAAAATTGGAGGATCGACGAATCTAAATGACCCTAAGCTTGTGGCAAATAATATTGATCCAAATATGCGCACATGGAACACTCAACTTATCAATGAGCTATTTGACAGCAACATCTCAGAGGAGATTCAGCAAACCACACTTAGCATAATTACCAGACCGGATTGTTTAATATGGACGGGGCATTACTCGGGGAACTACAAAATCAAAAGTGGATATCATAGACTACGAACAACAAACACAACCACCACGGGAAACCAGGCATCCTCTTCATATCAAGCCCCAAAACGACTATGGACAGAAATATGGCATTTACAAACTAACCCCAGAATCAGACCCTTCATGTGGAGTTTATGTAATGAAGGTCTCCCTACAAGAATCAACTTATGCCGGAGAAGAATAATACCTGAGCCTACATGCCCCTTCTATCACTAGTTTCCAAAGTCGTTCGAGCATCTGTTCATCCTATGTCAATGGACAAAAGAAATATGGCTGAATTATAGTGTCGACATAGACATTTCCCCAACATCGATTACAAGAGTAGATCAATGGGTATGCGACTACCTTCTCTCTGGCAAATCGGCAAGCCAAAAGGCGATCTTTGCGACTACTCTTTGGCAAATATGGAAGGCACGCAATGCTCTACTCTTTCAAGGCCGAAAAATAAAACAGCACCAGCTAATCAGTGAAGCTCTTCTTTCCCAACAGCTATACGAGAAGTGGAACCCACGAAGGAAAGAGATTACCTCATAACTGAACATATGGGTGCCTCTAGAGCCAGGCGCCTTGAAGATAAACGTCGATTGTTCATGGCAGGAGAACAGATCGAAGGGCTCCATCGTCGAAATATGTAGAGGAGCTGATGGGCTATGTATCGCTGGTTTTGCGCAGAAGATCTGAGCTCAATTGGCACATATAGGCGAAACCCTATCTATTCAATAGGCGCTAGCGTGGCTGAGGGAGTCGCGAACTGCTTTGACAGGAACTACTTCAAACGCACGAACTAACTCACCCGTGTACATATCCAGCGACTGTTTCTCGGTCGTGGACACCATCTTGGGCCGAACTGAAATCCCCTGGGCCTCGCGGCCTAACGTTCTTGATTGCAGACAACTGATGGCCCAAATGCATAACGTCTTTTTGCGGTTTGAACTGCGCCAATCAAACTGAGCTGCGGATTGGATCGCCAAAACCCACAATACCGGTTCTCTTCCTAGTAATTGGGTATCTAACCCCCCGCATGTGCTTTATCTTATCCTATGCTTAGATTTTCCTACTAGTTGTAATCCACCATCTTAGTATCAATCAATGAAGTATTTTCAACCAAAAAAAAAGAAAAAAAGAGCAATAAAGCATTAAAAAAAGAAAAAGCAGGGCAATAAAGCATGGTCACCTTGAATACTACTCTCCACCCTTCCTTTACAACAAAGAAAAAGAAAATGTGGGACTGGTACCGATAAAACCGTTGGTATGAGATTACATGGGAATTTAAATAGAAGAAAGATGGGTTGTGAACTTTAGAAAGAAGTCATATTTAAATGGATTATAATCTTTAGGCTTATTTCGAATTTAGCTATTAGATTCATCAACTCGAGAACCCCTATTTTCGCATCCTTAAAGTAGCTGCTGCTTTAAAAAAAAAAAAAAAAATAGCTGCTATTATTAGAGGTAAGAGAGATTCTTAGATTGACTTTGAATGTAGACCTCAATAATCAACACCTTCATATAGATTAATCTTAATTAGAGCACGTTACCGCCAAATGTCAACCTTGGACCTTCAATAGCTGGTTCATGGAAATTAATGTGGAGCATGGCCATGGAAAAACATGAACTTTTTTACATTGAGATGTGGAAGAAAAATTGAAGTCTGAATTGTTTCTTGATGTAAATAATCAAATAGTGGAGAGAAATTTTCTCATGAGATCCAAACTCAATCAATTTCAATTAGTGTGATTTCTTGGATGAGATACCAATAGTCGCTAGTTTTAAAGTATTGATATTTTGGAATCTTACATTGAATTATGTGGAATACTTAATGGGGGAGGTAGGGGAGCCATCCTCTCGCAATTACTTCTCAACTTATAGACCTCTATGTTCATGTAGGTATCAATTTTAAGTTTTTGAAATTTGAAACTTATCTTACGAACATTTTGAACTTGCTTAAAATCTATCAATTTCATGAATTTCAAGCTACCCTATACTACCTCGCTGAAAATGGATGGTAAAATGGATTTTCAATTAAGTAAGCTAAAAAATCTAAAAAGAAAACTAAAAGTTTTGTTTTATTCTAAATAATTTCACCACTGGTTTTGAGTATCTACAAAGAAGAGAAGATATATCCTTTTATGTTTGTGGGCAATGGGGACATAGAAATTAAACTAGTATATGTAAAAGATAAACTATACTTTCTTTTTTATTTTTGACCGGATTTGCATGGATCAAAATCATAAATGCTAAGATTATATCTCGAATTTGACCTCAAAAAAGAAATCCAATCTAAGTAAACTTTCTGGTATGAGTGGATTTTATAAAAGGGAAATAATTTTAATGTACAAAGTGGGTCTTCTCCATGAAAAAATCCAAGACTAGCTTTTCGTACAATCAATTACGTATTACGTTCCTAAGGAATTACAAAGTGTACTGAAAGCAAATTAATTTGTAGTAAGATCTGTGCATAATATCACACGAGGAGGAGGACAGTTCGCTCCAATTCCAACCAACCAAAACCCCACGAAACTGGGAGACGAGACAACAAAATAAAATAAAAACAGAAGCCATCGGAATTTTCGAGGAAATTAAAGTCGAAACCTTTTATCTCTATTTTAATGGCAATCCTTACGACCCTCTCCTTCTCCGAACTGCCCTCCCCGAAGATCCCACCTTTCTCCTCCAACTCCCACTCCCCTGCTCTCCTCATCTCCTCCCGCATTCGCAGGAACTCGTCGAACCTCGTCGCCCAGCACCGGAGACGAGCTCGCCGGAAGAACCCGCCGGAGCAGCCGCGGCCGCCGCCGGGTAACGACATGTCCACCGCCGTCCAGATGCCGGCAGCCCCTCGCCGGTGGGAGGAGGATCATGACCGGTTGCTGAATTCTATCGGTAAATTTCATTGCGTCGATTTTTTCTTACCCAATGATTGTTTTCGCCAATTTACCCCAATCATGGACGCATTTGTTTTATCCTTGAGGAATTTATGGTGTTTGATTGAGCGTAGGTGGAAGATGATGCTTGAATTTCGGATGTTTGTTTGGTAACCAATTATGGGTTTTGCTTATTTGGGTTTATGTTGGTCTGAAGGACTTGTGAGTCTGCTTGACGTGACGGTGGGGATGACGTTATTGTGGGTTTAACTGGTTAAGTGGTGATGGGTATAATTCAATTCATGCTGCGGTAGATTGGTCCTCTTGGCCGATCGTCTTTGCTCGTACTCATCTCTGATTCAAGTTGAGCTGATCTGTCACCTGTCCGGTCTAGTTGAAGTTGCACAAGTAGAGATATGAGTGTTCTTCGAGCATTGTAAAATACCGTTCGAGTGAAGTGAAACCTGCTGAAATATTCATTTGACGGGCAAATATGTGCTGCTTCTTGGTTGTGTGGAGTAAATGCAAGCGCATCATCTCAACTGCTCAATCTTTTCGAACATGAAAAATGTGTGGGCCTGTGAAGTGATGGAGCTTCACAACTTACGTCGGAAGTGGACTCCTCATTGAAGGGTCACTGACCTGAAGTGGCTTTTTTCTCTGTTATTCATTTTGGCAGCTGTCGAATTCTAGTCAGGAACATGATTTAGCTTGTTACGATCATTTCTCGAACATTATCCATAAAACCGATGCTGCTTCCCTAATGCCACTACTGCTCTGATGCCGTTTTTCCTTTTATCTGTTTTCGTTGATAATCCAGGGGCAGGAAATGGCAATACGTTGACAGAAAACAATGACAGAGAAACAAGCACTTCCAGTAAAAATGTTCTTCGCAAGGAAAAAAGCTATACAAGTTCAATAAGTTTTTTGGGGTCGACTTGTCCCCAGACAATATTGCAGTTGCGATGGTCTATTTTGTTCAAGGTGTCTTGGGCCTTTCAAGACTCGGCTGCATTTTTATTCGAAAGATGATTGACATCTAGATCGATCCTTCAGAGGTATGTCGTTGTATTTGAAGGATTTTTAATGAAAAATCAGATCTCCTTTGAGAGCATTCAATTTGTATGTTCCAGCAGTCTGAAGATAGAAACTCGTGACCATTTCCTCTGATAGTTTTTATGCCTCTTTACTTTCCTTAATACTTGAGAAGATTCTTGTATCTATTTTTCATTTCTAGGGGTATTATTCACGAACTAGATGGTCGTTGCTGCAACTCCGTCCCACTTTCTGGTTACCGAAGAAGATCATTACTTGGTTTTATCGGGGCTTCGGGGAGCACTTTCATCGAGTTTACAGTGGCCACCTTTGCTGATATCAAAAGTACAGTGAAGCTTTCTGCATACTGCTTGAATCTGTAAGAGTGGATTTCCCGTGGCCACATGATCAACAGACGCAGCGGCAGACAAACTACAACCATTATACACTTTGTAATCCATTGAGATGTTCAGTTTTAAAATGGCATACACGCGGGAAACATCTCGCTGGTAGGATTTAGTAGAGAAAAGTAATTAAACAAACCCAACACCATATCAATGAGCTAAATATTATCGGTCGTGTATAAGCTGGTTGCAGCAAATCCAAGCGCAGCTTCTATAAAGCGTTGATCAGCACAACATGTTGAGATTTGACAAAAGTAAGTCGACAAACATACTGTAAAATGTCTCAGATCAAGCACGCACTACAAAATCAGATATGAAAATCAAATATGCATGTCAATACAGTACATGTATGTGAACGAGATCATCACAAAGCAACGTAGCAAGTTCAAAACATTAACACAGGCTCAGTCATAATTGATTTTTACCCAGGCAGTGGTTTGTACGTAGAACACCAGGAAACAGAGCATATGTGATTCGATTGAATAGAGGATGATTACCTGTGGCTATTCATGATCGGACCTTAGTAAGGTGATCGCAGAAGCAGCTTTGTTAACTGGAATCGTCATGAGAGACTTGCTGACTGCAGTTCGAGCACTTCAGCAATGATGACCGAGAACAGGGGCAAACAGAGTTTCGGACGGCGACGACCAGTATGTGCCAACGGTGTCCGGAGGGTGATGGTGAGGGAAAGTCGATAAGGAAGCCACTGGAGATTCACAAAAGGGCCGAGAATCAATGCTGTTGCTTGAATTGAAAAATGAAGTCAGAGAACGAGAGAGAACTTATCTTCAACATTGTAGCAGTCGCCGAATGATGAAGAGCTCGAAGTGAAGAATCCGAGTTCTGAGTTTCAGTCACGACTATTCTCCCCACGTCGGAGAACGAAAGTGATAGAAACCGAAGGTGGAGGCAGTGACAAAAACGAACGATAATGAAGTCGTCAAGGGAGGCTTTTTGCTACGATTGGCACCAGTTTAAATTGAGAAACTTCAACTGAATAAAGTAAATTCAAGACGAATTGAGACCGGAACCGCACAGCTATCGGCGGCACTCAGAAAGCATTTCGCCATGGAAGGAACTGGAAGGGTTACGCCTGAAGGCAGAAGAGGCCGATGCGATATTACTAGTTGAGAATTTCCTGCTTGGCTGCACATTGTTTTTGTGCTATTACTTTGTGTGCTTATGATACGAAATGTTTTATTCAGGTCTAATTCTATCGTGCTTGCGATCCGCATAACGTATCATACAACATTCTAAATCTATAAAGGCACCATTCCAAAGGAGTCTGGGTAAATTGATGCCTATTTGGGTAAATTGATGCCTATTGCGAAAGTATACGGTGTAATGACATAAAATAAATTTCAAGGAGCCAATCAATTGGAAAGACTAATTTTCAATGGACAATCTATACTTCCTCCTCATCTTTTTTTTTTTTCCAGATAAGAGAAAGAGAATTTTTATCATATCATAGAAAATGCGAGGAAGTTGGCATTTTTTTTTTCATCTTGGTGCTAGATGAGAATTTCTTGCTTCAATTAATAACCAACTCCAAAATTATTCAGTCACAAAAATAGAATATAAAATATGTATTGATAAAGAAAGTAAAAGCCCCAGATTTTTCTTTAATTCCCTGGCTTTTGCTAATTGCCATCATTATCAACCAACACTAATGGTTTTATTTATTAATTAATGTGATCGGCTAAGCCCGTCCGCCCACAAGCGTTAGTTGGCTGCGCCCACAAGATTAGGGCCCATTTCATGGAGGGATATGTTGAAGGATTGTAACTTTTGGGGGATTGTCTTTTATCGAAGGGACACATTCTTTGGAGAGGACGTATTTAAGGGGAAAAAGAGAGGGAGAAACACACCTTTTGACAGTACGTACGTTCCTCCTCTCTCTCTCCCTCCAAAAGAAAAAAACAATAACAAAAGAGACGACACTCTCTTCCCTTCAAGGCGAATTGACGTCATCGGATCGAACAGTATCAGTTTTTCTTCCTCATATCAGCATCGGTGTTTAATCTGTGGCTAATAAGGTACGTTCGATTCTGTGATGTGCCTTAGGATCGGTGATACATGTGTTTTTCCCGGACTTGTCTTCCGCACTTGTTTTAGGAGTTCGATTTAGTGTCGAATCCGGTTTTTGGGAATCCGATATTCCCGACAAACACAATTTGAATAATGCCTTCATTTGTATCGGAGACTCTTCAACAAGAAGAACAACATAAGGTGCGAGATGAACATAAGAAAAATTAAAAAATCCGAAGAGGAACAATTAATTAAAATTATCTTTCATGCATAATAAAGAGCTATGAGAGTGATCAGACAAACAAAATTATATGTAACGGTAATAGAAAGGGAGGAGATCTGCTAGACAGGGTATGCATTGGTTGAACCACAAAATTTCTAGTTACACCAAAGGAGCCCAAATCAATATGGCGTCAAACTTTCGACCCAAAAAAATAAAAAAAAAATGGTGTCAAACTAATCAATCAAAAGAAAATCTGTGTAATAACTAAAATGAAAATCATTTGAGTGGTGATCCCAACAATCTAAATCAAGAAAACACCACTATATTGTACCAGCAAATTAGAGGGACTACTCTTTTTTCCCCCTCAAATAATTCATCTTACAATCTTGTGCCAAACTTTCTGAATATATCATAAAAACAATTGCTAGTTGCTAGTTTCTTGGTTTTGCATTTTCTGAAATATGTGGTGGATGAAGGACCGCAGCAGAACAACACCGTCACACCTCTTTTACCATGTAGATATTCCTCCATACTATTTTCGTACTCAACTTTTTAAATTAAAAAGAAATTATTTTCTTTTTTATTTGATTTTCTGATTGACTAAAGTAAGTTCCTTTGACCGGCTTTTTTTATCATACTAAATAGCGAGAAATGAAAATAACATTTTTTTTATTAAAATGTTTCTCTTGAAACAAACAGAACACTAGAAGAAGACCTTTTCAAAGATCAATCATAAAATAATGCAGGGTGACATCCCTCCGGATATTCATTATATTGCAAATCATCATCTTATAACCAAAACTTTTTTAAGAGTTCATTCTCGTTTATACAAACTCTATCGAAATTACTCATAACCAATGTCAAGGATCCTACTGAAATACCGAGCCAAAAATGTCAAGTCTCTAAAAAAGAAGAATCAAGCTCCATACACGGAGAAAAGATCTTCTGTAACAATTAAGAGAATCAAGCTCCATACACGGAGAAATGATTTTCTGTAACAATTAAGCCTCTTCAAGAACCTCTTCATCTTCACAAGAAAGATATTTTCAGACCTGAAAATAATTGTTCGCACGTTAGATCTTGTCCAGTAGACCGTGAGTGTCCTATTCCCGAAAGACAACTAAAAAATTAAATGGTGGGCAAAATTTACCCCTCAATTCGCAAATGAAGAAGCGGTTATGGTTCGCTACAGATCCTACTCGGTCAAAGCCACAGACTACCAGGACAACCTCAATTTTTCCTCCACGAATGTCAACATCAAGCTCAATTCGCAGCAGCTCCAGATCAAAAGTCTCTGCTAAAAGTAGTTCGTGAGACAGTGTCTCAAGCGGGGTCTGACGATGAAGAAGTAGAAAAACAGTTTCGCTCATCAACATGGAAATGATTGTCATGGCAAAAACCTCATATAGCAGGCAATAACTTTATAATGTAACAGAAGTGTCCAATAATAGAACTCATGTAACAGTATTCCTCAATATTGTATATCATGGAAGCCATAGTAGCATATTTCCTTTTTGGATCAAATTCCCTTCATTTGCCTGAATTCAAGGTATATATCTTCAACATGTGAGCTCACGAGATTGAAACCATTTGCAATGGTAGTGCGTGTATCTTGTCACGTGTGAATGGTCCTGGATCTTCAGCACCTCGATGGGGGTAAATGTGGTGGGGCTTGCCCCCTTCAAGGAGTTAATCATGAGTGATGCTAAGTGACGATCTTCTTGGAATCAGAATATCTCATAGCAGACGCAAGTCCTCAAAGAAACATCCTCCCTCCCGTTCCCCGTCCTGCACAGGAAATATAATATGTAGGACCGCTAAAAATGTTGTCAAGAGATGGAGTGGAGTGGGTATTTGAATAAAATGAAATTGAAATTCAATCTTTGACCAGGCAACCAGTTTACTAACATGTTTTGACCTGCAGGGCTCACTCAGAATTTAGCTGTCACATTCGCTTACTCGAACCTCTGCTATCAGTTCCGTTTGTCCATCTGCACCGTAGCAGTTGGGAGAAAGAAAGCTTCTCATTTTCAATGATGACCTGAACATCTTAAAAGGATATTATCTAACAAATCCAGGTATTTATATGGAATTTCATTAAAGTATTTTTTTGACTACGCAAGGCCTACATTATAATTAGCCAACGCAATTCTGTACTTAGAGTTGAATATAAAGTTTTGTTGACCGTGATAATATTTTCATAATTAATTCTCCTGAACAATGCAAAGAATGAAAATAGGGAAAATACATTCATACAAAAATAGATTGTCTTACAAAATAATTTACTGTGCTAAAAAGATTCTTTTGCAAATGATTAAATCATTTTACCATGTATGGGAAAGCTGGCTTCCACAGCGACAGAGTATCAAACTTCTAGGGGCACAACAAATGACCCTATTGCTAGAATAAAATTTGCAAGAAAGAATAAATTATACCAGTAATACAATCCCAACTCAGTTCTTAAGCTATTGCAAATGATACTGTATGCTCGATGTCAAAAACCTAGACTCATCGTTCCACAAGCCCTTGTCAAGTATAAATGACAAATAAGGGCTGGTGTAACTGTGAGCCTGTCCTGTATATCAACAACAATCCTCTCTTCATCGTTTTTTGCTTTCTCTATGTAGCTAAGCCTCATTTTCTGTTTTTGTGAGGTAATGTGAACCCACTAAACCACTCTTAGTCGATGGCAATAACTAGATTCACTTGATTCAATAAAAATAGGAGTACATTCCTATAGTCCTAGAAATTCCCATGGAGAGGTGCCACCTTGCCATGTAACCACCCATACCTCATCCAAGCTTCTAGCTATTAGATGCTCATCGTGACCAACCTGCAAATCAAGGTGAAAAGAGGGCTATTAGCTGTGAAATGATCCATCATTGGTCAAATTGAAGTATTTTGACAAGAAAATCAATCTCACCATCAGAATTAATCCTTGGAACAAGACCAGACCTTGAATGAGCGCCTCAGCCACATCCAAATCCTACAGGTGTGGATAGGCAAAAAAAAACAAAAACACTAATTATTAGACAAGAAACTAACAATTTACAAAGATAATTCTTTAGTCACTGGTCATTAAAGCAAAACTTAAAGACCAGATTTACAAACAAAAGGGGTCCACATATTTGTATGTAAAGCCCAATACTGCCTATAGGCACAAAGATCAGTACCATTTGGTATTGTAGATTGCTCTATTCCGAATATTTTCCACATTGGAACAATTAGATTGGTTTCTGTTCCATTATTTGCTAGTGTATGATGATAAGGGCTACTAGCAGCCGTGACCACCATTTGGTTCTACTATATTTTTAATGTAAAAACCAGATTCCGACAAGTTCAATTAGTGCAAGAACAATAACAAGCTAACTGAAAAAGTAATCAAAGTCATAAAATGGAGAAATATGAGTAGAACTTACCAAATGATAGGATGGGTCGTCAAGCAAAACTATGTGAGGTTGCTTGAAAGTTATCTTGGCAAATGCAACTTTGCTTTTCTAACCACCTATTTATATGGTCAAAGCACCATGTTATATGTGCAATAACATCCAAAAAGCCTTGGAGAAAGTACACAGTGAACCACAATTCAGATTACAAATTATCTAACTTTTAATAGAGCTTCACAATGTCATAAGAACATTGCTTCAACAAAAAATTTATACATGCAACACTAGCACAGAGAGAGGAGATTTACCAGGCAAGATACAAATTGGTTGAAAGGTTGAATCGCAAGATTTCCAGTTACTCCAAGGGAACCCATGTCAACTCGAACATTTTGTTCTGGAACTCCTTTTGGGAAGAATGCCACATGAGAAGGTATTTTAAGATACAATGGCACAATGTATGATGAAATCATATTAGCGGTTGAGTAAATGGAAATGCCAACCCAGAGGTCACCGCTAATGATGCAAACCCAAAGGTAGGCAGCCTATCATTACAATCTCAACCAAACAGGCATAAGTATATTTGCTAAAAATTTCTAGCAAGCTGTGAGCAACAGTTCCTAAACCACCAGAATTCAAGACCCAACTAGAAAGCGATCTATGGAATATCAATGCTGTCACGCAAAAGCTTGGAGCCATGAGCTGCCTCAGAATTTTATCCCAGATTGACTGCTTAATACTACGAAGAATCATCATAAAAAAGAAGAAGAAGAAGAAGGTTCCCAATTCTTAAGAAAACCATAAAATGAAAAAACCGCATCCATTTTCTTCACAATCACATCATAGCTTCCACAGAACTAATCATCCTTTTAGATTTTGAAAAAGATTTGTTCTTATTTAGATCATATTCACCAAAAGGAAAATTTAGAACATAGCAGTGCAACAAATATATTTAATTGCTTCTTCCTTTATTGATAAATTGCAAAAAAAAAAAAAAAAAAAAAAATGAAGCAAGACAATGACACCGACAGCATTAGCCCTACCTTAGCAGCGTTTGCACGTGATCCTTCCAAGAGATTCTGCCAATGCAAGATCATAATGGTATCTACAAAACAACCAGAGTGAATGGGCTTAAGGGCCCAAGAAAAAATATGTTGGGAAGAGAACAGACAATAGACGCTGAAAATGCAGAGGACTATGATTGTGGAATGCTACGATTCTTTGTGATGGTGCGATTTCATTCACAAATGGTTTGGGCATCGAGCAGAAATGAGGATATGTCGTCAACATAGCAAGAGGCAGCACTGCGAGCGTTTCATCCTACAGTTCATCATCCAACGAAACAGAGCCAATCCAACCCAACACAATCCCCCACCCAAACATCAGTTCGTATTGAGCATCGAATTGAGAAAGTAGAATGGAAAAGGATGCCTTCAAAACCAAAAATAACTTACTCGAACCCTAAGAAAACTCACTGTAGTGTAGATGCACGAATCAATTAACCAGATGTGAACCTCAGGGATCTCTTCGATGAGGGGCCAATAGTCGCCAGTGAGTTTTGCACATCGCTCTTTCAGAATCTTGCAGTCAACTATGCGCAATTGTTGGAGGGAGGGAGGGAAGCCATCCTCTGGCAAGTACCTCAACTTGGGACAATCTCTAATAAAAAACCATCGAAGAGAGGAGAGATGGTTGCGGAGACCGCTCGATAGTCTTTCTGTATTTCTCAAACCATATATCAAAAGAGAGGTTAGAAAGGAAGGAAAGAGACTCCAAGCATCCTTATCCTCCAAAGGAAACCACTCCTTCTCTCCCTCCCCTCCCATGTTAAACGCAACGGTCAGACTCTCGAGAGATGTGAGCAGGGGTAAGCCCCACTCTCTCACTGGCTGCTTTAGAGCCGCGAGCCCCGTAATTTCAAGGTCTCGCAATTTGGGAGGCAGACCTCCTTTGGGGAAGCATTTGATATTTTGGCAAAAGAAAATTCTTAGCTTTTGGAGGGACATAAGATGATGCCACTTGTTTGGCAGGGACTTTATCATCGGACAATCCCAAAGTTCAAGACTATGCAGGGTGATGGGAAGGGGTGGGAAGTCCTCTATCTCCAATACCAGACACTTCCATATAACCAATTTAGTGAGATTGTTACAGTTGGCAATGTTACAGTTGGCAATAGACTTTATCTTAGAACAAAGCTTAAGAACAAGACTCGAGAGGGTTACGGGAAGGGGAGGGAAGTCCTCTATCTCCAGTGCTGGACAATTATAAATATCCAATTGAGTGAGATGGGAGAGCGTGTGAAGGCATTGTGGTAAGCTTCTCAGATTTTGACAATTGTTAATTGTCATTGTTTCAAGCGATTCTATGGCAATCCCTTCCAATGACTCCACTCCCTCACAATTGTCTATATGAAGTGCCTTCAAAGGAGCAAGTTTACCCTTGGCAAATGAAAAGGATATCGAAGAATGATAGCGATGTATCTTAAGAGATTCAAGTTGAGAAATCGAATTATTGCTGCTCGAGTCACCTTGAGGAATGTTTAGAGCCATGATTTTTGGACAATTTTTGATCACCAAATGTTTGAGTGCGTGCATCTTGCTTGGAAGATTTTCTAAACTTGTGCAATCCACCAATTCCATCCTTTCAAGATTACAGGGTAACTCTATCTCTCCGTCTCCTGCCACAAAAGATATGAATTGAGGACAATTTTTTATTACTAATTCTTGGAGGCAAGTGAGATTTTGCGTTTCATCTCCATCTTGCCACAAGCATGTTAGTTTGTCACACAGTCCTATATGAAGCTTCCTTAGCTTGCCCAAGCAACTCATAAACCGATGATCAAAGGAAACAAGCTCTATGAGTTTGTTAATTTTGAGAACTGTCAAAGAAGTTAGCTTGCACAAGCTCTTTAAGATTTCCTTACTACAATCCTCAAGGTATAACACATCGAGAGATGGAAGACATAACTCACTGGTCGAGTTATTCAATTGTTGGCATGAATGAATTTCAAGCTTTATAAGACGATCAAGTTGACAAGGCAATGTCTCGACCAACGAAGGACAGTTTCGGACAACAAGATGCTGAAGACAACATAACAGGACTTCTTCTTTTGGGGCCCTAGCATAAGGAGACCAATCCTTCCATGTCAACATCTCTTTAAACTTCAAAGTGATTAAGGACGAAAAAGGCTTTTTACCTCCATAAAATTCAGAACCTATTATTGTTACTGCATTGAGACCTTCAAAAGATAATTCTCTCAGTGAAGGTAGCTATCCAAGTGAGGGCAACGATATGACATTAGGACAGCTCAGGAAGCACAAATACACTATCTTTGAATAGGAGGGACAATTTAACCATGGCGGGAATTCTGCACCACCATAGTAAGAGATAGTGAGATTTTCAAGATTTGAGTGAGGTTGCAAATAATCAAGCACCTGGAAATAGTGCTTATCATTCCAGAGATTTCTAAAATCTTTATCCCATTGCAAGAATAAGTTGCTTAGGCCTTCCTTTCTTGACAACTTAGCATCAACACAATCTTTGACGTCTTTCACATTTTGCAATTCTGATATGAATAATTCTCCTTGAAGATGCGACAAGTTCTCTAACTCCTTTAACTGTAGCCCTTTCTCTGTTCCTACCACAAACTTGGACAAGATAGTAAGATTCTTCAAATTACTAATTCCCAATGGCATCTCTTTTAGATTTTTTGTATCTCTAATATCAAGAAATTGTAAGCTGACCAACTTTATGATACCTTGAGGCAACATTGAAAGTTCATGACAACCTCTTAAGATCAAAGCTTGTAATTTGCACAAGCCCACAACTGACTCAGGTAGCCTCTTGATGTCAGTGTACGAGAAATTGAGATATCGAAGATGTTTTAATCCACCAACACAATTCGGTACCTCTACGATGTCACAATGACATAATGAGAGCACCCTCAAGTACTTCAAGTTTGATAGCAAGTCGTGCAACACCTTGTTGGAAATAGAGAACTTATTTGGGCCCCGACTAGATCCAACATGCACTAGAATTAAACTTCTTAATACCTTCAGTCCATGATATGCTCTTAAGCATTTTGATGTAACAAACCATGATGAGACGAATGATGCATAACGAGCTCTCCCAAGAGATGCGTCATCTTCATTAACTACCACCTGAGACTCCCCAGAGCTAAAGCATATTGCACCCTCAATCGACTTTGCTAGATCATTCAAAAGGTCATGCATTGAAAACTTAGATGTGTCAACACTTGATTGTTGAAGAAATGATCTAGATACTAACTCATTGAAGTAACTCCGTCCTAATTTCAACTTATTTTTATTTTTCTTTTGTCCATCTAAAAATCCCTCTGCTATCCATAAGAGTACGAGCTCATCCCTCTCAATTTCATAATCCTTAGGAAATATTGCACAATAAGAAAAACACCTCTTCAAATAGGAAGGAAGATGGACATAACTTAATGTCAAAATGGGGAGAACCTCATCATTCTCTACCATTGCAAGATCCCTTATTATGTTGTTTAAGGTATCTTCCCATTCATCGGGATTCGTTATACTACGTAGGGCACCGCCCAACATCTTCTCTGCCAAAGGTAAACCTTTACATCTTTTAGCTATTTTCTTGCATATTTTTTCAAATTCTGGGTGGCTCTCAAAGTTTATTTCTCCAAGGGCATGAAAGGCTAATAAGTTTGTGCAATTTTCAAGGGACAATCCCGGCAAACAATACGGCAACGTTTTTGTTATGGAAGCAACAGCACGGTTGCGAGTCGTGATAATGATCTTGCTTCCCCTAGCCCCCGCTTCAAATGGCTTCAAGATGGCAGTCCACCTTTCGTACTTGTCATTCCAGATATCGTCTAAAACCACAAGAAACTTCTTCCCAGATAGATTGTCCCTCAACTTAACTTGAAGCCCATTAAGATCTTTGTCCTGCCATGACAACCCGGTGATTGAGTGGAAAATATTCTTGGTTATGTCAAAAACATCAAAAACGTCCGAAACACAAACTCATGCTTTCCTATCGAAACATCTATTCACTCCGGCATCATTATATAGCCGTTGAGCCAAGGCCGTCTTTCCAATACCACCCATCCCAACTATGGGGATTATTCTCAGCATGGCATCAGAATTTTGCACATCATTTATCAATAGTTCAAGTATTTGTGCTTCTTCCTCCTCCCTACCAAAAAACTGTGACTTAGGTAGAGAAGTGGTTGGATCCCTTTTACTGGTGAAGTTGGATATGTCCATAACATTCTCTCTCAAGCTTAGATTAGCCTTTCCAGTGACAATCGTTACCAACCTGCAATTGATCTCTTGTATCTTGGTTTTAGACACGAGCGAGTGTGGTTGGCCTAAGAAAAGGGACTTCAATTTTTGCAAACTTCTACTTGTGCTAGATTCTACCTGTAACTCAATATGAGCAGCTTTTATCGCAAACTCATCGAGCAAGTCTTCCATGTCATAGGCCAAGTCCTTTACCCTAACTAGCCATAGCTTCACTTGATGGTTACCACTAAGTTGCTTGTTCTCTGCATCAGCCAACACTGCATTGATTGTTACCAGCATATCCTTCCACTCCTCAAGTGAGACGGTGTTGATTCCATCTCGTTGTGCACAACTTAATGCGGATGAAGTCAACTTGTCGAATAGGACCTGAAAGAACGAAGCCAAAAAGGAACCCAAAACGATCTCTCCAATGGCCATAGGCGAATCAGTTACTGTAAAGAACAATAAAGGTGTTATGGTGAAACAAAGTGAAAATGAGCTAATGGAGAGAAAAAAACTATGAAGTCTAGGAAGACCAAGACGATGACCTAGGAAAAATATTTAAAAAAAGACCCAGACTTTAAAGGGATGCACATCAAAGGTTAGACAAATAGAAATAAAATAAAATACTATTTGTCCACAAGTGTTTGTTACGTCAATTGCTCTCTTTATTCTTCAGATCAAGACTTTTTTACTGTCGGACCTTTACTTTTGGCCATCCAAAACAGAGTCTTAATATGACCAACTTAGAGTGTTTGCATATTTTCATTATAAGTGTTATCCCTCACAAGTGTTTTGTTGGCTTTTTTAGCATCTGTATATTCTTAGTAACCTTATGATTTCAATGTCTTTGTTTGCTTTATTGGTGAATGTGAGATTGATGAATTCTTTTACATGGCGGTTACTATGCTAAACATTCACATCAAGATGGGCGACAATGATTTGTTGAAGGGTGCTAAGGTAGTGGTCGATAATCGAGAATCACCTTGATAGGAACACAATTATCAAGTTCGTAGAGTGTGACATCTAGTAGATTATATATTGTTAATATTTGACTCATTTACCATTTCCAGAGTGAGAGAAAGCAACTTGCTTGATGGATTAGTCAGTGTGATTATCCCTTTTTTCTTGTTTAGCGATGAATGAAGTTGACCAAATTAATACAATTGGCAAATAAACATATTTGTGCAACTCAGTAAAATAAATGCTTTGAAAACATAACATATTGAGGATTCACCCAATAATTGCATCTTATTTTCTGTTATACATATACATGTCATCAAAGACAATTAACTTTATCTGTCCATTAAGAAGAATGGAAACACGTGCTTTGGGATTAATAAGAAAAAGGGTCAAGCACACCTACTAATTCATTAAGCAACTTGCTTTATTTTACTATGCAAATAGTGAACAAGTCACAAATCACCAAATGACAATGTATAATCTACTAAAAAATTATACTTTATTCATCACACCAATGAACAGGAAAATCGAGTTCAAAGGACCATGATTCTCTTTCTAGGCGATTCCCCATCATCGGTTACTAACTCATCACCTTTCAGCAGATATTTTTCGCCCATCTTGCAGCAACTTTTTCTTTCACAAGTGGTTGTTCTGTAATATTTAGAGATTATCCCCGCACATTTGTAGTTTCCATGATCATATATTCGTTCGTGTAAATAAATCATAAACTCGAGAAGAACAGAGCTTCAGTAGGTATCATGAACTTTTTTGTCGTGAAAGTGAAGCAAAATTGGTAAAGAGCTGATTGGAAAGAAAATTTAATAAAATCCAGAAAGACCAAGACTTACGGAGATGCAAATTGGATTTTATCGCTTCACTTTTCAAATCTCTCCTCTTCCGTTCCCATGCGAATGTCTCTTTTACATTACTAGTAGACTTTCCACGCATTACGTGGGTGCCGATTTTTTTTTTTTTTTGTGTGATTGACAATTGGCACTGATTATTGTTTCTCTTGCTCAAATTAACAAAACTATAATTTTAGTCCAACTTTTGTCATTTTTAATCACATTGTGATTAGTCATTCATTAATCTCTATTGTACTTGTCTATTGGAATTGTGTCTAGATTTCCATTTATCTTTTCAGAATATAAGTTTAATAAATGTAAAAAGAGCAAAAGGAAAAACTAAATACGAAAAACAGCAAAAAACTGATAAAGAAAAAAAATGCAGGAATGGGGCGGTAATACTCTTCGTGACTCGCGGAGAGTTCCACTTCACATTTTTGTTTTGTTTTGTTTTTTTTTTTATGAAGATGAAATCTAAATTTATTAATATACAAGATATGATTTTCCTAAATTTCCCAAGTTATAGCATGTGATTTATCCAAGGAAATGTGCAAAAAAGAGAATTAACAATAATGCACTCCAAAAAGCCTAGATGCGCATGATAATACTTATCCATGAAAATTCTAAGTTTTTTAATATAATTGTCCTGATACGGATATAATGCAATTCTATGCTAATATGTAATGAAAAATCATAAAATAAAGGTCTGAGTTTTGGCTCAAAGAACTATGCGTGCAGATGTATCACCTGATTAAAACAAAATTAACAAATCACCATGAATTATGCAATCAAGCTGCAACTTTAGCCTGGCCAGCAAGTATATGGCATCAACTTTCCCCAATTTTGCTATTAAACTCGCTGCATCAGCACAAGGGAAAAAGAGAGCAAGTGGAAAGATGTCTTTTACCTATTCCAAGTAGACTCCCTGGAGCTGACCAGGCGAATGGGATAAGATCCACAACAGCAATCCAGCAAGCACGAGCGCTAGGTTTGGCAGTTCACTGTACGCGTGCGTATTCAGCTACGGCAATGCGTGGTCGCTGCTTGCAACGACGAACGATGGTATTGATTGAGCGACGACTAGAGATGGTGGTGATTAGCGACAATCGTTATGCATGCAAGAAATGAATTGAATGAGGGTGGAGTCTGTGGGCGTGAGTTCGATGATGATGGTGGTGGTGGTGGTGGTGGTGGATGAAGAAAAAGTGAGGCGGCGTGGTTTTAAGGAAAGGAGCAGGAGAGCCGAGATGGATTCTGTGGCGTCTGTTTTTCTCTCGGAGGTTCCCATTTTATCTTTTCGTTTCTTTTCTTCTTCTTTTTTTCTTTTTTTTTAATCTGGGGAATAAATTCGAAAGAACCCAATCCTATTTGTCGAAATTCTGGTATATGCTTATAAAATGCTTTAATTCCAATAGACTTCTTCTTTGGGAGGAAAATCTGTTCCAGTTTTCCAAAAATATATGAAAACCACTTTTGGGCAGAAGTTAGGTATCGACAAGTTTTAACAATTAAATTAGGGAAAATTTCAATTAAGGGCCTAAATGGAACCATTTTCTCAAAAAATGACCAAAATGACATCGTTCTCAAATAAGAATATGAAGTGAAAGAACTTAATTTCAAATAAGGCCTCAACTTAAAAACCAACCAAATCTTATTTGCATCTAGGGGTATTTTCGTCTAAAAACTTTTTTTTTCCTTCTTTTTTTTTTAAAAAAAAAATTATTTTCTCCTTCTCTTTCTTTTTTTCTTCATCATCATCGTGCCTTCGCCTTTTTTCCTCTTTAGATCGCGTTCTCCAAAGTCCATCTCTATCTTCCTTGCCGAATTAGCCATCAACGCCCTCAACCTCATTTGTCATTGCCCTCAACAGCAATTCCAATACCTTTGTTGAAAGATGGAGGTCAATCCAAGCCCTAGATCGAGCACGAGTGGACCAAGATGTGATGCTCAACTCAATTCGATCCCCACATCTTGCGGTCGTGGTCAAGCACGAAGCATGATAAGGTGTAAGCCATTAGCTTGCTGCCCGCGTTGCCATCGATGCTTGAATTCAAATCGGTGCTCACGCAGGCTATGATCGATCTTAGCGAGGAGAAGCTAGATTGAAGTGCCTAAGCCAAATTTATTAGAGGTTTTTGAGGAATCTTTGTGAGACTCATGTGCATTGATTTGTTCAGTGAAATACGTGGTTTTGGGAATTTCTAAGCGATTTTATACTTTTTTCATCTTGTTATTCTCTCTCAAATCTGTGTAGATAATATTTCAGAGTTAGAGAGGCAAATTTATTTGAACAAGACTAGAGTCATTCGTTTTTTAGATTGAGTGCTGTCTGATTCGAATCGTCACCAAAGGCGAGTATCTTCAATCATGGGTCAGAATGATTTAGCAGCCTTTGAAAATAACCAGCATGCACAATACAATTGGATCCTCTCAAGAAGCCATATATTCCACTTCTATGCAAGCTGTGTCTATGAATGTTATGAATAATCCAACCCGGACCCAATAAAACATTTCCAAGAAGCTACGAGTGAAAGTTATCGTGGCATAAGCAATCTCATTGGCGGGGAGAGCATGAAACTGTTACTTTAATTGCCATAATAAGTTTTTACAAGAAAATTGAATAAAAACAAAACCCACTGATGGATATTTCTTGATTCTCAAGTTCATTATCGTCATCGGAGAAGGTGAGTGGTGGCAAATAACTTAAAAACCGGCTTATGCCGAAATCAATGAGTTCTTGGGCAAGGATGCAAAATTGCATAATGTAGAGCACGTGCTTTGAAGTTTGCTAGTGGAGAGGCTGCAGAACCGAAGCATGCAATTTGCAGTTTTGCAAAACTGCATAACTTCTCAAATATCTTTTTGTTTTCTTCTTTTCCTAAATTGTTTAAATTGTTTTGCACTTGTGCAAGCTCGTGCGTGAGGAGTCTAATGCATTTGTCAAGAAGGAGATGAGCAAGATGAAAAAAGAAAGAAAAGAAAAACAAAAAGGAAAAAGAAAAAAAAAATTCTTTAGACGAAAATACCCCTAGCTGCAAATCAAATTTGACTGGCTTTCAAGTTGAAACCCTTATTCAAGACTAAATCAGTCACTTCGGGCCCTTATTTGATACAATGTCCACTTTAGACCCTTTTTTGAGAAAACGGTTCCACTTAAGGCCCTCAATTGAAATTTTCCCATTAAATTATTATTTCTAAGTTATTTATACTTATTTTGGTAACTCGAGATTTCTTAATATTTTGGATGTGTGGAATTGTCGAGTGATCCTTTCCGAGTGTGGCTGTAACCGCCTGCTTGTTGCTCACGTTTCGCCTCTCTTTGCAGAGGAATGGCTGTGGAGGTTCAGACACTAGGATTTGTACCTAACTTCTGCTTCTTTTCAGATTTTCTGTTATGTTCCTCTTTTGGATCGAATTGAGTCAATTCCTCTTGTTTTGCTCCATCAAAATAGTTTAAGGATGTGTTTGTTTAAAAAAAAAAAAAACTTAAAGTTTGGATAACATTTTCCGAAAAATGATTAGTTATATCATTTAAAAAAAATTGATCAACACAAAATATTTTTCATTGCCAACATCAATTTATACCTATTTATTTTAGTAAATGATAAAAAAATTGATTCATTCATTTTTATGAGCTAAAAATCAATCGGTTTCTCGAAAATATTTTCTAAATCTTGAATTTTTAATTAAAAATATATATTTTAATTATTTGAAGTTTTTATGTTCTTGCATTATACAAGGTAAAGAGTAGAAATCAAGTCAGTTCGACTTAAAGAGCCATGGAGAGATTTTACAAGAGTCCAAACAAATTTCACGATGTTTTTGTTAATCAAGCTTGCCATGACTTCAGTTTACCATCGATGAGAGTAATCATGGAGTCTATGTATATGCTAAAACAATTATTGGATCATGTTCACCAATAGTGACCAAAGATGGGTCCCATATATGCTTAAACAAAATGATGGAATTGCGAGGGCCTGCATTGTCCTTTTTTGTCACCATATCCAATCAACCATAGCATTAAGGACTTGACCCTCCGAGGATCCTCCCCTCCTCAAAACACCAATACTGTTGCAAAAGGCGAGCGATCGAACAATAATATAGACAGAAGAAAAAGATAAATCGGACACCGGATTTATGTGGTTCAATCGTAAAGACCTACGTCACGGGGAGAGGAGTAGCGAATTTCACTGGAGACCAAGTAATACAAGGAGATTACACACTCGAGTCACTCAAACACTCTCTCGGCGTTTCCCAAGCCCAATTACACCCAATAATGCACGCAATGTTTAATCTCGAAATTCCTCAAAAAATAATCTCTCAATCTCAAGAAAGAATTAAACGCAAATCTTACCACAAGATTTAATTGGCTACAAATACTAAATCTTCTTGGATGTAATTCATGGACAAGAACAACAAAGAAAATCTCTCCCAAGCACTCGAAGACAAGACGGCGCTTCAAGACCAATTCTTCACGATCAAACCTCTTCCATCAATAGCCACAAGTCTATATATATGAGTGAGACCTTTATTCTTTTGTCAATTTCTCATAGGATTATGTTTCCTATCTTAAACGATTTTATCTAAAACATATCTCTATATGTTTTAAACAAAATCCAAA
This sequence comes from Eucalyptus brandiana, assembly GCA_014182725.1. Lineage (NCBI taxonomy): Eukaryota > Viridiplantae > Streptophyta > Magnoliopsida > Myrtales > Myrtaceae > Eucalyptus > Eucalyptus brandiana. The sequence continues at coordinate 9,593,112 of CM024669.1, forward strand.
TTCAAGTGAAAGTTGAACTTTCCTATTTTAGCGGCCAGACTCTCAAACGCAGATTCAAATTTGGAAAGTTGATATTCGGATCTTCTTTGCTCAATTTCGAACTCTGCAACATATCCAATTCGGAATTTCGCATTGGGCTCAAACTCAAGACATATTTTAAGAATCTCCACCTTACCTCGATGTTTGAGCCAAGTCACAATCACTTCGCAAAAAATTCAAACTCTGCTACTACTTTTCCATAGCCCTCGATGGGCTCAACCGCCACAGATATTATCAAAGTCCAAGTCTCGCTTGAACTTTGCCATAACCGAGGACCTCATCAGAATTCTAACTCCACATGCACCTTTAACTGCTCCGCAAGGATTTTCTAACGCAACGTCCTCAACCGCAGATAAAGCAAAACCACTATTGCATCCATATCTGTCAGGAGATTGAATATATACCTTGTTAATTTCAATAATTACAGCAACCGTCGGCTTTATAGGCTCCACCTCGCTACAAGCACCATTTGTGTCGATTACTTTGCTAGTACTCGTACTCGCTACCTCAGGAGTTTCCGGTCGCAACTCCACCTCAAGCTGAACATTGTCAAGATCTGTATTAACATTGCCACAAACACTTCTAACCAGAAGTACCGGAGACTCATCAATGGTAACTTCTCTGCTATTAACAGGTGAATTTATATCTGGGCACCACAATCGATCTCCCCTCTCACCTTGTGTATAACCATGGAATATGCACCTTGCCCTCCAATCGAGCTTACCATCACTCACTCGAAAATAACACGGGCAACCAAACATTTTAATAATAGAATAACCAACAACGTTACCTAACCACACTTCTTTAGGAGTCCGCAATTCAATAGCAGTTGATGGGAATCTATTCACTAGGCAGTTTATCGTACTAAGCACATCGGCTAGGATTCTCCTAGCAATACCAACACTAGAGATCATTTTTCGGACCATATCTAGTAATGTTCTGCTCATCAATTCTGCAAATTGTTGGGATTTACTAGCACTAGTGCGATATTTCACTATACCCTCTTTCATGCAGAATTTATTTGACAACTTCGAGCAGAACTCCATGCTACTGTCAGTCAGCACATGCTTGATCGACTTACCAGTCTCCATCTTGATCAAAGCTCTCAATCGCGTGATCCTAACACCAACATCAAACATGTGCATTGGCACAAACACCCAGGTCTTCCTCAAGCAATCAAAACACTCTCGAACAGATGCATCCAACGTCTCCACAGCGAAATTTGTCATTGTCTCACCCTAAAATTTATACAGACCTCCATGCTTGATTCCTTTCATTATCACCAGGGTATTTCGAACAATATTCTGAACTCTACCTTTTGAAAAATACCTATAACCGGCTGAATCTAGGGCACCCAAAGAAATTAAATTCTTTTTCAATTCCGAAACGTGTCTTACTCCAGTCAATATCCTCACAATGCCATCATGCATTCTGATTTTAACATCACCAACACCCACAATATCGCACTTAGTGTTGTTCCCTAACTGGACATTACCACTGTCCGTGCACTGATAAGTGATAAACCAATTTCTATTTGGTGTGACATGAAAAGAACAACCATAATCCATAATCATCCATCAAATGATGAATCACTAGTGACAGACAAGACATAATCGGCATTGTCTGCTATAGCTGCAACATTATTTGCAGAATCAACTATAATTTCCTTACCCTTCTCATTCTTCAGCTTAAGACAATTCCTTCTAAGATGCCCCCTCTTGCCACAGCTCTAACAAACAACATCATCAGTCCTAGACTGATTATGCTTGTTCATATTAGTACTACTCTTACCCACACATGTTATAGATCTTCTTCTATTTTCACCTACTAAAGCAGTAGATACAGATTCACCAGATTCTCTTCTATGAATATCCTCGCTCAAAATTAAATCTTGAACCCCATCAAACGTCAAACTTGTTGATCCAAAAGAATTACTAATAGCAGAAATAGCAGTATTCCAACTATTAGGCAATGAATATAACAGAATCAAAACACGTATCTCATCTTCAAAATCAATCTCAACTTAACTCAATTGACTAACAATCACATTGAATTCATTAATATGATTTGCAACTGATGCACCTTCGCTCATCTTTAAATTAAACAAATGTCACATAAAATAGACCTTGTTGATCGCAGAGGGCTTCTCATACATATCTGATAGGGCTTGCATCAAATCAATAGTGGTCTTCTCCTTCAAGATGTTAAACGTGACGTTACGAGCCACTATCAACTGAATAACACATATAGCTCGTCTATCCAGCAAATCCCAATCAGCTTACTTCATCGTGTCTGGTTTCTCCCCAAATAAATGTAAATGCGGTTTCATCTGGTAAAGATAATCTTTAATTTGCATCTTCCGGAAACTAAAATCATTCCCATCAAATTTGTCGATTCTCACTTTTACTTCTTCTGTTGCCATCGATTCGCTTCAACTTAGTCAAGTTTGGCTCTGATACCATTTGTTGCGAAAGACGAGCGATCGAACAATAATATAGAGAGAAGAAGAAAATAAATTGGATACCAAATTTACGTGGTTCAATCGTAAAGACCTACGTCCACGGGGTAAGCAGTAGTGAATTTCACTATAGACCAAGCAATACAAGGAGATTACACACTCGAGTCACTCAAACACTCTCTCGGCGTTTTCCAAGCCCCAATTACACCCAATAACGCACGCAGTATTTAGTCCCAAAATTCCTCAAGAAATAATCTCTCAATCTCACAAAAGAACTAAACGCAAATCTTACCACAAGATTTAATTGGCTACAAACACTAAATCTTCTTGGATGTAATTCACGGACAAGAACGACAAAGAAAATCCCTCCCAAGCACTCGACGACAAAACGGCGTTTCAAGACCAATTCTTTACAATCAACCCTCTTCCATCCATAGCCACAAGTCTATATGTGTGTGTGTGTGTGTGTGTGTGTGTGTGTGTGTGTGTGTGAGACTATTATTCTTTTGTCAACTTCTCATAGGATTCTGTTTCATATCTTAAACGATTTTATCCAAAACATATCTTTGCATGTTTTAAACAAAATCCAAATCCAAGTGAAAGTTGAACTTTCCTATTTTAGTGGCCAGACTCTCAAACGCATATTCAAATTTGGAATGTTGATCTTCGGATCTTCTTTACTCGATTTCGAACGTCCGCAACATATCCAATTCAGAATTTCGCATTGGGTTCAAACTCGAGACATATTTTAACCAATCTCTAAGGCACTCATTTGTATTTCATCCGTCAATTATTAAAGGCTGAAATGAAAATGTTCACCATTTTTCATTCGAAAAAGAAGAGCATTTAAGACTCATATGGTATTATTAATTGTATCATAAAATTAGTCCATAGTATTTTAAATACTTTTATTAATCATGTTTTAGTTGTAGGTTCTAAGAATTAACAAAAAGTTGAGAATCTAAATACGCACAAGCGGAACATGTAATGTGTGTGGACATGGAATGACTCGAGGGTTTAGCCACAAAGAGAGAGAGAGAGAGAGAGAGAGAGAGAGAGAGCCATCATATTATGTCAAGTTGGAGTCTAGTGTCACGGCTCGATCGATCACTCTCAATCACTTGTAGGTTGACCCGTGCAGCCTTAGGATTTTACCCCTAAGTAGCCTTTCCCACACTCAACTCACAAGGATCTTAGAGAGAGAAGCTCTGGATTGTATTTCACTTGTGAATGAGTAATACAACGAGGGGGAGGAGACCCCTATTTATACAAAGACAAGGCAAACCATATCCGTAGATCTCTCCTCGATCTAACGATGGAGATTACATCTCCCCAACTACCAACTACCCGCATTTATTATATATGAATACAATTACCGTATCGCCCACCTTAGGAGTATTCTAGAAGGCTCAAGAAAACCCTAAGTCTCGGGGATACAAGTTAAGAGTCGGATGTGTCACGCCCGTTCCATAGGAACCTCTTAGATCGGCTTTCTTTCGAGCCATGACATTCTCCCCCATCTAATTAGGCGACGCCCTCATCGTGTCTTCAGCATGGAAAGCATCAATCTCCTTCTTGAAATGCCAAAGACTCTCCGCGAGCTCCCAACTTGTTTCACTCTTCGGAAGACCCTTCTATTGGATCAAATATTCTCGCTTGGGTGCGCAATACTACTTCCATATGATTCGATTCGCCACGATGCTCTCGACTTCTCGATTATATGAGATTTTTGCTTCGAGTGGCGCCCATTGCGACTCCCCTCGATCTATGTCTTCCTCATCAAATTGGAAAGGCTTAAGCATACTCACATGGAAAACCGGATGTACCTTGAGTTTTGGTGGTAGCTCCGGTTTGTATGTGACCTTCCCAACCTGTTGCAGCACACGAAATAGCCCCTCGTAGCGACGGATCAACCCTTTGTGCACGTCTTTGTGTCGGAGAACCATGTGTAGCTTGGCTAGCACTTGGTCCCCAACTTGGAACTCCATATGCCGTCGCTTTTTGTCGGCCCACTTCTTCATGGGCTTGGAGACTTTGTGTAGACACACCTTTACCTCCTTGGCGAACTTATACGCTGGCGAACTACTCCCCCGATAACCCGAAGCAATGGCGCTAGGGGTATTCGGTTGTTGCCTAGTTGCGATCTCAAACAGGCTCTGGCCGGTTGACTCGCTCCGCTGCAAGTTGTAGGAGATTGGGCTGCGTCGATCAACTTCACCCAATTCACCTATGTTGTACTCTTCAAGAGTGCATTGACCCGCTCAATCTGACCGTCGGTTTGGGGATGCAAACTCGTGGACATATTTAGCTCTGACCCCAGCAACTTGAACAACTTAGACCAAAAACGCCCCGTGAAACAAGGATCGCGATCGCTCACGATCGTTTGTGGCACTCTCCAGTACTTAACCATGTGCTTCATGAACAGCTTGGCCACCTCGATCGAACAATCGTTTGTCGTAGGCACGAAAGTCACATACTTGAAAAACCTATCCACCACGACCATGAGAGTCCGACACCCTTTAGACTTTGGCAAGTTGATGATGAAGTCCATAGAAACACTTTCCCATGGACAAGTTGGAACGGAAAGCGGCTCCAATAGGCCTGACGACGATCGTTGCTCTAGCTTATCTTGTTGGCACACCAGACAAGTCTTCACATAAGCTTCCACGTCGTACCGCATTTGCGGCTAGTAATATCGATCTTCAACGAGGGCCAATGTACGATGGATCCCTGGATGACCCGCCCACTTTGAGTCGTGACACTCACGCAAGATCTCCTTCCTCAACTTCTCATGGAATGGCATGTACAAACGCCTTCCTTGGGTGTAGAGGAGCTCGTCCTCACACCAGAATTGTCAAATCCTGCCTTCCTTCGCATACCCGATGAGGGCTTGATCTCTTGGATCATGCTTCAACCCCTCATTTATGCGGTTGACCCAAGGACAGCTCGATCGACTCACTGAGCTACTCATCAGCTCCATTTTCCGACTCAACGCGTTCGCCATGGAGTTGGCCTTCCCTAGCTTGTACTCCAACGTGTAGTCGAACTCCGCTAAAAAGTCTTGCCAATGAGCTTGCTTCGGACTCAGCTTCTTCTGGATCTAGAAATAGCTCGTACGTGGCCACGTTGTCTATCCTCACGATGAACTTTGATCTCAGGAGATAGTGCCTCCACATCTGAAGGCAGTGAACTACCGCGGTCATCTCCTTCTCTTGAACAATATGCCGGTGCTTGGTATTGTTCAACTTGCGAGACTCGTACGCCACCGAATGTCCTTCATGCATAAGGACGCCTCCAATAGCAAAATTTGAGGCATCAATCTCTACCTCGTAAGGTTTGGTGTGGTCAAGCAACGCCAACACCAGCTCCTCGGTCATGGCTTTTTTCAACCGATCGAATGCTCTTTGGCATCAGTCTGTCCACTCTCACGGTTTCTCCTTCTTCAGCGGGTCCATGAGCAACACAGTGATACTTGAGTAGCTCCGAATGAATCACCGGTAGTAGTTGGTGAGGCCCAAGAATGACCTCAACCCCATCACCTTCGTCGGCAGCTCCCATTTGATGATCGATTGAATCTTTGCTTTGTCCATACGCACTCGTTCACCCCCGACGATGTGCCCCAAAAACAGGACTTCCTCTTGGGCAAACGCACACTTCTCGCACTTAACATATAGCTCATTTTCGCGCAAGACTTGGAAGACCTGCTTTAGATGCTCGACATGCTCCTCGAGCATCCGACTATAGACTACAATATCATCTAGGTAAACCACTACAAACCGATCTAGGAAAGGGTGGAGTACCTTGTTCATGAGCGTACAAAATGTAGCTGGAGTGTTGGTCAAGCTGAACAGCATCACGAGGAACTCATAGGATCCATACCGCATCACGCAGGCTATCTTCGGCTCGTCTTCTTCAGCGATCCGAACTTGATAGTAGCCTGATCGAAGATCCAGCTTAGTAAACCACTTAGCTCCACCAAGTTAATCAAAGAGATCCGCGATGAGCGGAATCGGGTACTTGTTCTTCACGGTTAGCTTGTTCAACACCTGGTAGTCGATGCACATTCGAAGTGACTCATCGTACTTCTTTTGCAATAGGACTGGCGCACTGAACGGAGCTTTGGATGGCTGAATATAGCCCACATCGAGCAACTCCTCTAGTTGCCTCATCGACTCTTCCAATTCGGGGGGCGCCATGCGATAAGGCGCCATGGCAGGCAGTCAAGCTTCAAGCACCAGCTCGATCCGATGATCCACCTCTCTTTGAGGTGGTAGCTTCTTCGACAACTCTAATGGCATCACGTCCTTGATCGAGCCGAGGACTTGGGCTACCTCCGTCGGGACTTCCTTCCCTTCGCCCTTATTGTCCTCAATCTTCAAGGCAGCTAGGATGGTTACTTCACCCTTCCTTGCCCCTTTGGTGAGTTGCATAGCTGAGATCATCCTCCAATCACAGTCTGACTCACGATGTACCATGATCACACATTGACAATGCTTGTCCAACACGCATATACACTTGGCGAAAGGCAATACAACAGCATGGATTTTATTTAGGAATTTTATCCCAATGATAAAGTCGTAGTCGTCAAAGGGAATTACCTCTAGAGTCTCCTTGCTCTTCCATAGCCCAAGTTGTAGCTTCACATCCCTCGCAACACCGATTGCAGGGACTTCCTTAGAGTTTACCGTCTTGAGCCACTCGGCTCCTTTCTCAACCCGTAGGTTAAGTCTTTTCACGGCTTGCTCCGATATAAAAAGGTCGGAGGCTCCCGTATCCATGAGCGCACTCATTGTAGACTCTCCGATCTTCAAGTCCGCGAACATCAAGCCTTTAGGCTCCTTCGCCTTCTTGGACTTGATCGTGCTAAAGAGTCGCAGCGAACCCAACCGCGTTTCCTCCATAGGCTCATCTTCCTTGCAAAGGGCGGCCAGCTTGGCCTTATTTGGGCAATCCCGCGCCATGTGCAGACCATGGCAAAAGAAACATTTGTATGAGCATACCTTCCTTTGTCCTCCTCCGCTCGACTCCACATGAGCTTTGTAAGGACCAGCCAGTGGTCTACCTCCAATCAGGCAGTTGTATCACCCCCGATCTCCCTCACAAGCGGCTTTATTCCTCGGACACAAGTCTGATAGGGATGTGGAAAGCGCCTTGTATTCCACAAGCAATTCGGCCATGGTCATAGCCGTCGTGAGATCTCCCACGTTGCACCATTTCAACTCTTGCTTAGTCCATGGTTTGAGACTACTCATGAACTGGTGATACGCTTCAATCTCGTTCATCGAAGGGATTTGGAGTAGCAACTCCAAAAATCGCTTGATGTAGTTACAGGCACCACCCTTTTGCTCGAGACGCTTCAGCTCGTGAAGAGCTTCCTCCTCCGCATAAGCGGGAAAGTAGTTTCGTAGGAGCTCCTCAATGAATCTACCCTAGGTTGTGATAAGTACCCCACATCTATCATCCAACCGACGATGCCACCACAACAATGCATTATCAACTAAGTACATAGATGCAGTATTTACCTGTGATTGCTCGTCGTCAATTCCTATGGCTTGGAAGTACCGCTCCATATACCAGAGGAAATTGTCCACGTCTTTGGCCACCTGCAAGCCTCAGAATTCCTTCGACTTCAGTGTGTCCACTCGTGGACCTTGCACAGTGATCTCCCTATTCACGCGTGCAACTTCTGATTCAGCAAGCTTACCTTTAAGCTCAACTATCTCCACGCGCATGACCGCCATCATGGCCTTCAGGGGTTTGTACCATTGTGCGAGTTCTTCCCGTAGGGTCCCTAGCAACTCGTGGCAAAGCTCTCCCATGCCGGTCTTGAGTTCTTGCACCTTAGCAACGAGCTCCTCTCTTCCGGCGTCAACTCCGTCCACGGTTTGGGTCAGGTCATCAACTGATCCTTGGACATCAGTGACGAATAACTCTAGCTTCGTCATGCGATGCGCAAGGTCCCCCGTTGGATCCTTTGAACTCGAACCACCACAGGTCTTCTTCCCCTTGGCAGCAACCTTCTCGGTGTTCCTCCCACAATCAACGCAATCACCACCCATGGCTTGCGCCTCATCAGATCGTGGATTAGCCATTGTGCTTGCGCTTGAAACAAACTCAACTCCGATACCACTTGTCACGGGCCGGTCGATCACTCTTGATCACTCATAGGCTGACCCGTGCGGCCTTAGGATTTTACCCCTAAGCAGCTTTTCCCACACTTGACTCACAAGGATCTTAGAGAGAGAAAACTCTAGAGAGAGAAGTTTTGGATTGTATTTCACTTGTGAATGAGATAATACAATGAAGAGGAGGAGACCCCTATTTATACAAAGACAATGGATCTGGATTGTCTATAATTTTAGAATTTTGAGGACAATTCAACCTACTTATTTTGAGTGAGCTCACAAATTAGTATTATGCCTTTCCTCTAATATTACTTGAAGTGAATTAGTATCACATGCTGGTGTATATACTAATTATAATGATTCTAGAGAATTCATAATCATGCACTATTAGAAGCCCGTTCACAAACTATTTGAAATTTGAACTTAGACCATATAATGAATTTGAAGCTGGACATATATTGTCGCAAGAATTCTCCAGCTAGCTATCTTGTGCCAACATATGTCTCCCTAGCAGCTCTCGTGCATCATGGGGCCAAAATCGCATCAAAGGATCGCCGTTTTGTCAAAGTTATTGAATCCTAAATTACTGATGACATAACCAACAATGGCATCTTATTGTATGTTATGTATCCACAAGTCATCAAAGACAATTAGGTTTGTTTGTTTGGTAAGGAAAACAAAATCACATGCTCTGGGTCAAAAGAAATGGTCCCCTATTTTAAGCGACATCCAAAAGTCTTGATTTGAAGAAAAAGGAGAACAATATAACTCGATGACATAATGTGTGTCAAAACATGTGCTCTCCGGTCTAGCTCAAACTTCTTGGAGTATTAGAAAGACCAAGACTTTATTGGGAATCATCAACTTTTTTGTGTGAAAAATTAAGCAAAATGGAAAAAGTGATAGTGGGAAGAAAACTTTAATTAATTCCAGGAAGACCAAGACTTTACGAGACACAAATTGGCTTTATTGCTTCACTTTTTACATCCCTCTTCTTCCATCCTTATGTTAATGTCACTTTTTACATTACTAGTAGAATTTCCACACGTTACATGTCTTCTTAAGATTAACAATACTAGAAATAAGTATAAGAAGGAAGCCAAGAAGGGACTCAAAAAGATCTCTCCAATGATCATGGGTTTACCAATCATTGAGAGAACAACAAAGGTTCTAGATTCCAAGTTCCATAATGTATAGGGTAGGTTCCAAGTTCTAAAAACTGAGAAACCTACCCTAACAAAAACCATTGAGTCTTAAAACATTAAACAAAGACAAAGACCAAGGTTCTTTTTAAAAATAATAATAAGAAGTGTATGGGAAGTCTGAAATCTTATCATGAAAGTACAATTGAATTTTAAAATTTTCGAAAGATACCCTAAAACTTGTCACAAAAGTATAATCAAGTTCTAAAAATTTTAAAAAATGCAATAAATTCATAAAACTTGTCTTGAAAGTGCAATTAAATCTTAAAATTTTCAAAAATTGCAATCAACGAAAGAACTTAATTGAACTTATTTGACATGTTTTAGGATTTAATTGCATTTTTTGAAAGTTTTAAGACTTAATTCTACTTCATAGCAAGCTTTTGGACTTAATTGTGTTTTTGAAAGTGTTAAAACTCAATTGCACTTTTGTGGCAAGTTTTAGAACTTATACTGCACTTATCCCCTTTTTTTTGCATCCATACATTCTTAGTAGCCTTATAATTTCAATATCTTCGTTTATTGTGTTATTGGTGAATATGTGATCAATGTAGGCTTTTATGTGGTAGTTATAGTGCTAAAGATTTGCAGCCTAACAAACAACAATGATCTACTGAAGGGTGCTGAGTTAGTGGTTAATGATCAAGAACCGTTTGATAGGAGAATCGTGGTCCTTTGCACGATTTTCCTATTCATAAGCGTGATGCCTAGCGTATATCTAGTACTTTGTTAGTTGGTGAGCCTGACCCTTTTTCTTGTCTAGCGATGAATGAAGCTGACCACAATTAATAGGACTGACAAATAAGCGTCTTTGTACAACTTGCACCGACTAAAATAAATGTTGACATTCCACCTAACAATTGCAACTGACTTTCTATTATAGATCCACAAGTCATCAAAGACAACTAACTTTGACTATTCAATAAGAAGAACAGAAACAAGGGCTTTGGGCCAAACAAGAAAAAGAGTTTGGTACACCAACGAATCCATGAAGTAACTTGCTTAATTTTTACTTTGGAAATAGTACACAATTCACAAATCATCAACTAATCCATCAAGCAAGTTCCATTGGGCTAGCTTTTTTTGTTCAAAGGACCACGATTTTCGTATCGAGTGATTCACTATCATCAACAACTACTTCAACACCCTCCACAGATCATTGCCGCCCACTTTGCTGCAAATTTCTAGCATTATAGCTGCCATGTAAAAGCCTATACTCATTGGCCATTGCAGGAGAAGAAGGCCAAGAGGAAGAAGAGGAAAAAGAAAAGGAAAAGGAAAAAAATATTAAAAATTTAAATATATATATATATTTAAAAATTGTCACATTAGTGTTCGCCAACCGGCAAACATCCACATCAGCGCTGGTTAGCCAAAATTGGCCAAAAAGAGTAGATTAGTACCAATGTAAAAATATTTAAGACTAAATTGGTCCAACCGAAAGGTTAAAGATTGAATTGATACCAATGCCACAGGTTTAGGACTTTTTTTGTACTTTTTCCTATGAAGAAATATCACCTATTATCCTATATTTTGGATTGCCACAAGAAAAGGTCCTCTCTTTCAAACGATAGCCAAAAGTCTTGATTTGAAGAAAAATGAGAACAATTGATTTATCTAACTCAAGGACATTGTGCATCAAAACATGGTCTCTTTGGTCTAAATTCAAATTGCTTGCCATGATGGAAGAATGCAATGATTCATCAGGATTCTAATGCAAAGCATAGTGCATTTGCATTCACAATTTGTTTGGGCATCAAGCAGAGTTCAAGATATGATATGTCGTCCCACAGTTTATTGTCCAATGAAACAGAGTCGATCCAACCCAATCAGAACACCCACTCAAATGTCAGTCTGACCTTTAGTGGCTAGTTTTTGGAAATTCATGGGAAACATTTCCATCGGAAAAATATCAGTTTGTATTACACATTGAATTGAGGAAGTGGAATTGAAATCAAAACCAAAAACTTACTTGAACCCTAGAATATTGACCATACATGGATTCACTGGATTCAAACGTCATCAATGAGGATGCTCGGGATCTCTTGGATGAGGGGCCAATAATCGCCAGTGAGTTTTAAGCATCGATCTTTCATAATCTCACACCCATCTATGCGCAATTCTCAGAGGGAGGGAGGGAGGGAGGGAGGGAGCCCATCCTCTAGCAAGCACCTCAACTTCAAGCAATCGTGAAGGCATAAAAATGTGAGAGGAAAGATAGTTGCGAAGAAAGCTTAATAGTCTTCCCACGTTCCTCATTTTAAATATCCAAAGACAGAGAGGAAGGAAAGAGAAGACTCCACACATCCTCTTCCTCCGAAGGAAACCATACCTTCTCTCCTTCCCCTCCCATGCTCAAGTCAATTAATAGAAACTTGATGGATGTGAGCATGGGTAAGCCCCACTATCTCACTATCCGCTTCAAATTCTCGCACGCTAAAACTGTAAGGTCCAACAAATTGAAGCAAACCTCTTTTGGGGAAGCATTTGATATTTTGGCAATACATAATATACAGCATATGAAGGGATACAAGATGATGCCACTGATTTGGTAGAGACTTTATCTTTGACAGTTATAGAGAAAGAAATATGACAAGGTGATGGGAACGGAAGGGAAGACTCTATCTCCAATGTTGAATAGTTACTTATTTTCAAAAGAGTGAAATGGGGGAGCATGTTAAGACACTGTGGTAGGCTTCCCAAAATCAAACAGCTATCATAGAATTCAGCAATTCTACAACGATCTCTTCCAACAACGCCACTCCCTCACAATGCCCAATAATAAGTGTCTTGAGAGCAGCAAGTTGAGGCATCGGATTATTGCTAGTGAAGTCATTTGGAGTAATTGTTAATAATCTCATGAGTTTTGGATACTTCTCAATTAACAAATCTTTGAGCGTGTGCATCTTGCCTCGAAGCTTTTCTAAACCCACATAGTCCCTCAATTCCATTGTTTCGAGGTTGAAAGGCAACTCTATCTCTCCTTCTTCTGCCACGAAAGACATGAATTTAGGACAACTTTCGATGGATAATTCTTGGTGGCAAGTAAGATTTCGTGTTTCATTTCCATCTTGCCACAAGTATGTTAGCTTGTCACAGCTTCTTATATGAAGCTCCTTTAGCTTGACCAAACAGCTCATAATCCCGTGATTAAAGCAAACAATCTCTGCAAGATTTTGAACCCTGACAATGATTAAAGAAGTTATGTTGACCAAGCACTTTAAGATCCCTCTATTACAATCCTTAAGGTATAACTTGAAGAGAAATGGAAGACAAACCGCATTGGTTGAATTTTTCAAATGTGGGCACAAATGGATTTCAAGCTTTATGAGACGATCAAGTTGACAAAGCAATGTCCCAACCAACGAAGGACAATTCTGGACAACAAGATGCTAAAGATAGGAGAATGGTACTTCTTCTTCTAGACCCCCGGCATAACGAGACCAATCATTCCATGCCAACATCTCTTCAAACTTCAAAGTTGTTAAGGATGAGAAAGGCCATTCACCTCCATAAAATTCAGAGTCTATCATTCTTACTGCATGTAGACCATTAAGACATAATTTCTTAAGTAAAGGTAGTTGTCCAAGTTGGGGTAGCGATATAACATTAGGACAGCCCCGTAAGCACAAAGACTGGAATATTGCACCACCATAATATGAGATAGTGAGATTTTCAAGATTAGTCCGACGTTGCAAAGAGTGAAGCACCTATGCTTCATGCTTATCTTTCCACAGATTTCCAAAATCTTCACTCCAATGCAAGAACATGTTGCTAAGGCCTTGCTTTCCAAAAAAAATTAGCATCAATAGCATCTCTAGCTTCTTGCACTTTTTGCAATTCTGATTTAACTAATTCTCCTTGACGATAGGACAAATTCTTCAACTCCTTTAACTGTAACCCATTCTTAGTTCCTACATCGCAGTTAGGCAAGACAATAAGATTTTTCAAATTACCAATACCGAAAGGCATCTCATTTAGACTGTGTGTATCTCTAATGTCAAGAAATTGTAAGCTCACCAATTTTGTGATACCTAGAGGCACATAAAAAGCTTTTGACAACCTCCTAAGATCAAAGCTTGTATTTACATAAGGCGACAATTGAATTAGGTAGTCTTTTGATGTCTGTGTATGAGAAATTGAGATATCAAAGATGTTTTAAATCACCAACACAATTCGGTACCTCTATGATGTCACAATGACATAATGAGACCACCCTCAAGTACTTTAATTCTGTTAGCAAGTCATACAACGCCTCGTTGGAAATGTAGAACTTGCTGCACCCTCTAGATCCAATATGAAGTAGCATTAAACTTCTTAGTACCTTCATTTGGTAAGACGCTCTCAAGCATTTTGATGTAACAGACCACGACGAGATGAATGATGCATAACAAGCTTTCACAGGAGATGCATTGTCTTCATTTCCTACTAGTTGAGACTCCCCTGAGCTAAAGCATGTCCCACCTGCAATTGACTTTGCTAGATCATTCAAAAAATCATGCATTGAGAACTTAGATGCAATGACACTTGATTCTTGAAGAAATGATATGCATACTAACTCATCGAAGTAATTCCATCCTAATCTCAAGTTATTCTCCTTTCTTTTTTGTCCATCTAAAAAGCCCTCCATTATCCACAAGAGTACCAGCTCATCCCTCTCAATTTTGTAATCCTTGGGAAACACTGCACAATAAGCAAAACATCTCTTCAAATAACAAGGAAGATGGACATAGCTCAAATTCAAAACTAGGAGAACCTCATCATTTTTTCCCGTAAGAATATCCCACATTCTATTATTTAAGATAACTTCCATTCATCGAGATCCCCTTTATTATGCAGGAGACCACCTAACACCTTCACTGCCAAGGTGAAACTTTACATTTTTCGGCTCTTTTCTTGCCTATTGTAGCTCAAATTCAAAACTAGGAGAACCTCATCATTTTTTCCCATCAGAATATGCCACATTCTATTATTTAAGATAACTTCCCACTCATCAAGATCCCCTTTATTATGCAGGAGACCACCTAACACCTTCACTGCCAAGGTGAAACTTTACATTGTTTCAGCTATTTTCTTGCCTATAGTTTCAAGATCAAGGTGCCTCTCAAAATTTGTTGCTCTAAGAGCATGAAAGGCTAATAAGCTTGTACAATTATCAATGGACAACTCCTTCAAAGGATGGGGCGAAGCTCATGTTAAGGAAACAACCGAACTATTTCGAGTTGGGATGATGATCTTGCTTCCCTTAGCCCCTTCTTCAAATGGCTTTAAGAGGGCAGTCCATTCCCCATACCTAGACATCATCTAAAACCACAAGAAACTTCTTCCCTGATAGACTGTCATTCAACTTAACTTGAAGCTAGTTGAGATCTTTGTCCTTGCATGACAACTCAGTGATCAACCGCAAAATAGCCTTTGTTATGTTGAGAACATCAAAAACATCCGAAACACAAACCCATGCTCTTCTCTCAAAGCAGCCGCTTGCGTTGGCATCATTATACAACCGTTGAGCCAAGGTTGTCTTTCCAACACTACCCATCCCAACTATGGGGATTATGCTCAACATGGCATCAGAATTTTCAGCTTCACCAGTCAATAATTTGAGTATCTCCACTTCTTCCTTCTCCGTGCCAAAAAAACAAGTCTTTGATAGACAAATGTTGTGGGGCCTTTTGTTGGTGAAGTCAGTTCTATCCACAACATTCACTGTCAAGCTTAAATAAGCCATCCTAGCAACAATGCCCTCCAACCTGCCATCGATCTTCTAAACCTTAGTTTTAGACACGAGCGAGCTTGGGTTTGGATTGGATCTTGAAGATTTATGTTGGCTAAAGAAATAGAACTTCACCTCACCTCCACTTGTGCTAGATTCTACCTCCAACTTGGCCTGAGCGGCTTTGATGGCAAACTCATCAAGCAAGTCTTCCATGCCATAGGCCAGATCCCTAATATCGTCCAACCATAGCTTCACTAAACCATTACCACTCAAGTGCTTGTCCTCTGCTTCATCCAGCACTACATTGATTGTGCATCTTCCCCCATTTATTGAGCAAGTTGATGCTGATTCCAGAGAAGGGCAATGCTCCTTCCCTTTGCATATAGTCTAGTCCCAAAGAAGCCAGCTTCTTGAACAGGACCTAAAGGAAGGCACTCAAAAGGATCTCCCCAATGGCCATGGGTGAATCCATCAACTGTAGAGAACACAGGTTATGGTGAAGCAAAGTGACAATGCACTAATGGAGAGATAAAATGGGTGAATGAGTCCTAGTATATAACAGCAAGGGTTATGGTGAAGTGAAGCGATGGCGAGAAAGACTTTCACCTCCCATAAACATTAAACAAAGAACAAGACTTCCAGGGATACACATCAATGGTTAGAGAAATCAAGGTAAAATACTTTTTGCCCAAAACTTCTCCTCTCTTAATGTTTAGAGATTATCCCCAGATATCTTATTCGAAGACAAAGACTTTTTGTTACACATCTACAAGTTATCAAAGGCAGCTAACTTTGTCTATTCAATGAGGAAAACAAAAGCACGCTCTTTGCACTGCCAATCTACAAGTCAGGCACACTAACTAATCCATTAAGCAGCTTGGTTTATTTTAATCTGGAAACAGTAAATGAGTTAAAAAATCACTAACGAATAACATATAATAAATGGAATAATAACTATCTAAGCATCACATTAATGAACAGGAAAGTCATGTTCAATCCCTATGTGGGAACGAAACTTCAATGAAATCCAGGAAGACCAGGACTTTGCAGTACGCCAATTGGGTTTGTTGCTTTGCTTTTCACATCCCTCCTCTTCCATCCCTATGTGAATATCTCCTTCTTCTTTTTTTCTACTGTTTGATGCTAGAAATTTAGTTGGTCCAGGAAAATAATTTCCACTGGTAGGAAAAGCCATGCCTCAAAATTGAGGAGAATAATTTCAGATCATAAAATCAAAAATTGCTGCTTACCCCTCTCACTATCGTAGACCAATTTCATCATCATCCGTCTCCTCCTCTGCAAGGATGCGCGAATGCCACCCTCCCATTTACCCACCATCGTCACCCACCGTCGACATCGATTACCCAACAGAACCAAATCGCCAACCCCATTGATCCATCCTTCTTCAAAACCATTCCCAACCGCAGTAACAAGCACCACCACAGACTCGATCACCACGACCACCACCGCCACCATTCACAGCCAGCAAAAATTCATGGGGAAAAAAAAAAAAAAAAAGCCAGGGAGGAGGAAATTTCACCAATCGGATGGCCAAGTAATAAAAAAATGTGGGTCGGAGGGGCTTCTCGTGCTCTTCCGCCACCTGGTCGCTACCATTTGACTCTGTATTCTGTGACTACCATGGCTGCGGTGTGAATGAACGGTGTTTGGCTTTTCACGGTGCCGGGCGGAGAAGAAGGGATAAAAGAATGTGGTAAGAAGAAGAATAGGAGAATGTTGGACCAAAAATGTGAAGAAATATTTGGTCCAAACCACTTTCCCTACCCAAATTAGAGAATGATATCTAATTTTCTATCCAAACAGCATAAAATATTTTTTTTTTTCATTTCCAAATTTCTACCGAACACCAAAAAAAATAAAATCATTTACTCGAAAATTAATTCTAAGAAACTAGTTGAAAATACTAATTTTTCAGTTAATCAAGCAAAGCCGCAGTTTTTTTTTTTTTTTTGGTCAGAAGCAAAGCCCTAGTTAGTTGATAATGCTTTCTTCAAGTAATATCAATATTATACTTATAGGTGTCTATATGAAAAATAAACTAAAGACCACTTTATACCACTTGAAATAATAATTAGGCCCTAGAATTTTTTTTTACTTCCCTATATTTGGCCAATTGCAGCGATCATTAATACAAAAATTCCATATCTAATCATATCCAATCACAACCATTTTGGACTCTTCAAGTTCCACTAGAAGTTTGCTAGTGAGATGGAAAATGGGAATAAATAAAGAATCTGTGATGAGAAAATCAAGTCGCCCCCCAATAAAAATTATTTTATCATGTAAAATAAACAATTATAAGAGTAATTAGACAAACAAATTGTATTCATACTCACACGAAAGCAACCAAAAACCTACGAACAAGACATACTGGGGTACTTCCTATTCCGAGTCTCATAAATGAGTGACCCTTTCGATCATTTTGTTTTTTTTCTTTTTCTTGAATGGCCCTTTTGATTATATTAATGCAGAATTATGGGAGACTATAGATCCCCAATAATGTTGACCTAATGGTATAACATGATGATTTCATAAGTGTTGGGTCACAAAGATAACCCACTGACGAGGATAGTGACGTGTATCTTATCTTACCTACAACAGGACCTCAAGTGATTTGGTGCGCTTCTTGTAACTGGACTTGTCTATGCAAGATAATTGGGTTTCAAGTGGTATTGGATGACAACTTTCTCACAATTCTATATCGGAATACCTTATGGCAGGGGTAAGCTTTTTTATGACAACTCAATAGAGCAATAACGCATTTAAAAAAAAAAAAAAAAACAGGGAAATAAAGCATGGTCACCTTGAATGCTACTCTCCACCCTCCCTTTACAACAAAGAAAAAGAAAATGCGGGACTGGGACCGGTAAAACCGTTGGTATGAGATTATGTGGAAAATTAAATAGAAGAAAGATGGGTTGTGAACTTTAGAAAGAAGTCATAGAGCCCCTGTTTTCGCATCAATAGCTGCTGTTTTTTTTTTTTTTTTTTTTTTTTTTTAAATAGCTGCTGTTATTAGAGGTAAGAGAGGTTCTTAGATTGGCTTTGAACACCATCATACATATTAATCTTAATTAGAGCACATTACGGCCAAATGTCAACCTTGGAACATCAGTAGCTAGTTCGTGGAAATTAATGTGGACATGGCCATGCAAAAACATGAACTTTTTTGCGTTGAGACGGGGAAGAAAAATTGAAATCTGAATTGTTATTTGATGTAAATAATCGAACGGTGGAGAGAAATTTTCTCATAAGATCCGAACTCAATCAATTTCAAAGAATGATTTCTTGGATGAGATACCAATAATCTCCTGTTAGTTTTCAAGTACTGATATTTTGAAATCTTACATTGAATTATGTGGACTACTTAATGGGGGAGGTAGGGGAGCCATCCTCTCACAATTACTTCTAAACTTATAGATCTCTATCTTAATCTACGATATAGGTATCATTTTAAAGTTTTTGAAATCTGATCTTATCTCACGAACATTTTGAACTTGTTTAAAATCTGTCGATTTCATGAGTTTCAAGCTACCCTATACTACCTCACTGAAAATGGACGGTAAAATGGATTTTGAATTTAGTAAGCTAAAAAATCTAAAAAGAAAACTCAAACTTTTGTTTTTTTCTAAATAATTTCACCACTTGTTTTGAGCACCTACAAAAATAGAAGATATATATCCTTTTATGTTTGTGGGCGGTTGGGACACAAAAATTAAACTAGTATCGGTAAAAGATAAATTATACTTTCTTTTTTATTTTTTGACTAGATTTGCATGGATTCAAAACCATAAATGCTAAGATTATATCTCAAATTTGATCTCAAAAAAGAAATCCAATCCAAGTAAACTTTCTGATTTGAGTGGATTTTATAAAAGGGAAATAATTTTTATGTACAAGGTAGATCTTCTTCATGAAAAGTATCCAAGACTAGCTCTTCGTACAATCAATTACGTATTACATTCCTAAGGAATTACAAAGTGTGCTGAAGCAAATTAATTTTGTGGTGAGATCTGTGCATAATATCACAAGAGGAGCAGGAGGACAGTTCACTCCAATTCCAACCAACCAAAACCCCACGAAACTGGGAGACAACAAAATAAAATAAAAACAGAAGCCATCGGAATTTTCGAGGAAATTAAAGTTGAAACCTTTTATCTCTATTTTAATGGCAATCCTTACAACCCTCTCCTTCTCCGAACTGCCCTCCCCGAAGATCCCACCTTTCTCCTACATCTCCCACTCCCCTGCTCTCCTCATCTCGTCCCGCATTCGCAGGAACTCGTCCAACCTCGTCGCCCGGCACCGGAGGCGAGCCCGCCGGAAGAACCCGCCGGAGCAGCCGCGGCCGCCGCCGGGTAACGACATGTCCACCGCCGTCCAGATGCCGGCGGCCCCTCGCCGGTGGGACGAGGATCATGACCGGTTGCTGAATTCTATGGGTAAATTTCATTGCGTCGATTTTTTCTTACCCAATGATCGTTTTCGCCAATTTACCCCAATCGTGGACGCATTTGTTTTATCCTTGAGGAATTTATGGTGTTTGATTGAGCGTAGGTGGAAGATGATGCTTGAATTCGGATGTTTGTTTGGTAACCAATTATGGGTTTTGCTTATTTGGGTTTATGTTGGTCTGAAGGACTTGTGAGTCTGCTTGACGTGACGGTGGCGATGAAGTTGTTGTGGGTTTAACTGGTTAAGTGGTGATGGGTATAATTCAATTCATGCCGCGGTAGATTGGTCCTCTTGGCCGATCATCTTTGCTCGTGCTCATCTCTGATTTTAGTTGAGCTGATCTGTCTCCTCTCTGGTCTAGTTGAAGTTGCACAAGTAGAGATGAAAGTGTTCTTCAAGCATTGTAAAATACCGTTCGAGTGAAGTGAAACCTGCTGAAATATCAATTTTATGGGCAAATATGTGCTGCTTCTTGGTTGTGTGGAGTAAATGCAAGCGCATCATCTCAACTGCTCAATCTTTTCGAACATGAAAAATGTGTCGACCTGTGAAGTGATGGAGTTTCACAACTTACGTCCGAAGTGGACTCCTCTGTGAAGGGTCACTGACCTGAAGTGGCTCTTTTCCTTGTTATTCATTTTGGCAGCTGTCGCATTCCAGTCAGGAACATGATTTAGCTTGTTGCAATCATTTCTCAAACATTATCCATAAAAGTGTGATGCTGCTTCCCTAATGCCACTACTGATCTGATGCTGTTTTTTCCTTATCTGTTTCCGTCGGTAATCCAGGGGCAGGAAATGGGGATACGTTGACAGTGAACGATGAAAAAGAAACAAGCACTTCCAGTAGAAATGTTCTTCGCAAGAAAAAAAGCTATACAAGTTGTATAAAGTTTTTTGGGGTCGACTTGTCCCCAGACAATATTGCCGTTGCGATGGTTTATTTTGTTCAAGGTGTCTTGGGGCTTGCAAGACTCGCTGTCAGTTTTTATTTGAAAGATGATTTGCATCTAGATCCTGCAGAGGTATGTCATTGTTCTTTTAGGATTCTTAACGAAAAATTAGATTTCCTTTGAGAACATTCAATTCATATGTTCCAGCAGTATGAAGAGAGAAAGTTGTGAGTTTCCTCTGATAGTCTATACCTCTGTGCTTTCCTTAAGACTTAGGAAGATTTTCTTGTCTGTTATGGGCTCTGTTAGTCTTGACTTGGCCAAATCATTAGCAAATATTTATGCTTCTTGATAGCAAGGAACACCTTTTTAAGCAGCTAATCAGCTTCCATTTGTTCTGATACTCATGAGGACTAATACTTTGTTTGCGGTTGACTAGACAGCTGTGATATCCGGTTTTTCTGCATTGCCATGGCTCGTAAAACCTCTATATGGGTTTATTAGGTACATTTTCTCTTTTAATCTTGTTTTAATGGACCACATTTGTTTCTCATAAGAATTGCATCTATTTTTAATTCTAGGAAAATTGTTCACAAACTGGATTGTTGTTGCAGTGACTCTGTCCCACTTTTTGGTTACCGAAGAAGATCATACTTGGTTTTATCAGGGCTTCTCGGAGCACTTTCATGGAGTTTAATGGCCACCTTTGTTGATAGCAAATACGGTGCAGCATTTTGCATACTACTTGGATCTCTCTCTGTTGCCTTCTCTGATGTTGTATGTATCCACCCTAAATTCCATACTTCCACAGATATGATGTTTTTTGGCCTCCAAAAATAACTTTCTGTGTAGATGCCTATGATTTTCTATGACGGCTGAAAATGACAAATTAGCAAAAGAAATGGTTTAATGCCAGACGTAGGACTCTGGAAACTGGGTATCTCTGGATATTGGCGGTTGAAATTCATTCGATTTTATGAGAATCTAGTGATTGGTTGCAGGATGCCTTAATATTTTTTCCTTTTTCTGAGCATGAAAGGGCTACACGGCTAATCCAAGAATCTCTTTTCTTCGCTACTTGCACAAAGGGAAATTACACTGCATTGAGATTAGACAACGCCTATTGCTAGCATGTACTTAACCTCTTTTTCATGTGAAACTATAGTGGAGTTGAGTTGTAATGGAATGAGCAAGTATGCTGGGCTTAAATTGAACCTGCTTGTTCGTAAAAAAGGTCTTGTCTTGACCAGATTTCTCATAGCATAATCTGTCAGATTTGTTTCCACTTTCTTGTCACTCTTACTATTTGGGTTTTCCACCTGAATGTTCACAATCGAATCTATCTTAAGGAGATAATTAGCTTTAAGTTGAATATTTGCCAGTGTTGTTTCCTCTGGATACATACAAATCATGCCAAACATTGAAGTATGCTGTAGGTTGTGGATTCCATGGTTGTGGAGAGGGCCCGTGGTGAATCACAAAGCATGGCTGGATCCCTTCAGTCCTTATGCTGGGGATCCTCAGCTTTTGGTGGAATTGTGAGCTCTTACTTTAGTGGGTCCCTTGTGGACGCTTATGGAGTAAGGTGCTCATTGTGAATTTTTCATTTGTTGGCAAACTAATATTGATCTTTGTTCTGGTTGCACTTCAAGCAACCTTCGCAACTTCTAAAATACTGAATTTTCCCATGTCAATCTCGTGTCCCAGGTTTGTATTTGGTCTTACAGCCCTGCTTCCTCTGATAACATCTGCAGTAGCTGTTCTTGTTAAAGAGCAGCCAGTGGTTGGTTCAGTAAGAGGACTGAAACAGAATCTTCCTCTTGCTGACGCTGGCTTTCTGGAAAAGTCAAAAGAGGATATTATAAAGCTTTGGGGTGCGGTGAAGCAACCCAATGTACTTCTCCCCACATTATTCATCTTTCTTTGGCAGGCTACACCACAATCAGATTCTGCTATGTTTTACTTCACGTAAGTTCAGAAGTGATTGGTCTTTTTGATTCCGACACCTCTTTCTAGACGAAGGAGGGTTCTCATCTCCTTACATAATTGCAATTTTGATAACATTTTTGGGAATTCAGCACAAACAAACTTGGTTTCACTCCGGAGTTTCTTGGACGTGTCAAACTTGTCACTTCTGTTGCATCACTTCTTGGTGTTGGACTCTATAATGGATTTCTGAAAAAGGTTCCACTACGGAAGATCTTTGTTGTGACAACAGTATTCGGATCGGTGCTGGGAATGACACAGGCAGGTGTCATGCTTGTTTTTAGTTAAGATTAAGCTGCCCTGATTCCCAGGCTTGTTGCATAACTTGCTTTCTTTCTTTGTTAGGTTTTCCTTGTGACCGGCTTAAACCGTCAATTTGGTATAAGCGATGAATGGTTTGCAATTGGCGACTCCTTAATATTGACCGTTCTGGGCCAGGTAATTAGTTTCTAATATATTCAATTATGCTGGTGTATCTTAATCATGCACCATTTCCGCACAACCCAGTGCACTTAGCCCATAAGTAATTGTGTGCTAGGTCAGTCAGACTAGAAATACAGGTGTCAACCACATATGTTGTCCTTGGTGCTGGTCTATTGCTCTAAAATGGGGACTATGATATAGGCTAATTAGTATAATGTTTTATACGAAAGTCCATGGACATGAACATAAGAAATTACCATGATGCTGGTCAGAGAATTTGCAGTTTTGGGATATTCTCTTTTCAGTGAAAAATGGAATTCATTCATTACTTTTTCAAATTTTTATTATGAAAGTTGTTGAATTATAGGGCCAAATACGTTTCTTGAGATTTCTAGGGCCAATATGTAGCATTCTAACATATCTCTCAAATCCATATTATGTCATTTTGATATTGGAAGTGCCTCCAATAGAAGACTCGGGTCGTAAGATCACTTATTTGTACATATTTGTGCAGGGCAACCAGATTTTTGTGACTAAAATGTCCTAATATGGGGCACAAATACTGTTGCCTCTTGTATCTTGTGCTGCTTCTGAGCTTTGTTTCTTTGTTAGATTATTGTACAACCTTCTAGTATGAATCTTCCAATGTGAGACTTCCATGTGACAGCATCAGCTGTCATGCTACAATCAAAGGAATATGTGTTAATTTAATTACTTTCACACCAGTGCATTATTCTCATCCTCTGGTGCTGACTGCTGACTTAACGAACTAGTGATTTATCCTACTGAATCACTAGATAAGAGTACACACTTTAAATATGGAAAACAGGAAAAGGAATTACTATTAGGCAGAAGTTTTTTTTTTGGGGGGGGGGGGATGACAAGTGTATTAGTAGATAAAATGATTTCTTTCCTAACTCTACTAAAAGGGGATCCTATTACAGGTATAGCTACTTGAATAGATGTATCGAGGGAAAAATTGGTGATCCTTTTGCCAACGGATGCTCCCATTGCACTCTTAGTCTCCGTGCTAGCGGCTAGGGAACATGTTGTTTGAGTTATTTCAGGAATAATTTTAAATTGTTGTATAAGGAAGATCGCTCAAATTAAAAGAGATGTCTCAGATAACATGATAATAATGTTTACATTTTAAATTACTATTCTGTCCGTTGTTTGATAATATGTAATCAGTGTTTGTTTCCTTAGAATGCATGGGTATATTGTGGAATTTCTAGGAAAAAGTTTGAGGTTTAAGGTTCCTTTCGGGTTTGCTTTAATATATAGAGATT
The DNA here is from genome assembly GCA_014182725.1 of Eucalyptus brandiana. Taxonomy (NCBI): domain Eukaryota; kingdom Viridiplantae; phylum Streptophyta; class Magnoliopsida; order Myrtales; family Myrtaceae; genus Eucalyptus; species Eucalyptus brandiana. The sequence continues at coordinate 9,617,718 of CM024669.1, forward strand.
GGAGAGATCATTTAACCCCTTATTTCTGCATTGTAGGCTTCTTTCATGCCTGTCCTTGTCCTGGCGGCAAGACTGTGTCCAGAGGGAATGGAAGCTACATTGTTTGCTACTCTCATGTCCATATCCAATGCGGGGAGCGTGTTAGGTGGGCTTATTGGTGCTGGGCTGACACAGCTCTTTGGTATCACCAAGGACAGGTTTGACAATTTGGTCTTTTTGATAGTGCTGTGCAATCTCAGCTCGTTGTTGCCCTTGCCTCTCCTCGGCCTCCTTCCGCAGGATGATTTTGACACAACCTTGAGCGACGATGAAGATATTGAGATGAAGTCCAACTGAGTGGTTTGTGCCATTAAATTTTCCTAGTTTTGGCACAGCCCCTCTTATATTATTCACCTTACTGTAGAATATGCACAGAGAGAGAGAGAGAGAGAGAGAGAGAGAGAGAGAGAGGATCACAAGTATCCGCAGTCAAGGGCAAGTTGGCTGGAACTACAGCTACCACTCATTCCAATCTGTAGTTGTGAAGCCACTCTTCCTCCAAATGCAGCTGACTTTTTCAAAATCTGGGTCTAACTGTAGTAAGTGGATTGCAAGGTTCTATTAGGCCCAAACTCTCATATATTCAACGTCTCAGCAGCAGGTGCTTGAAGTAAAATACTGGGCGAGTTCACCTCATGCAGTAAGAAAGCATGACACTTTTCACTACAGAATTGTGCGCGCTAAATTGATGCAGCTTTCAGATTTTCAACTTGCAAAATATGCCGTTCACGGTGCGTATTCTTCTATAATAGGAAAGTTTCAGATTTTGGAACAATTAGGTTCGCAATCAATTTGTCTCATTGCAGTATGATATTGTCTCATTGCATATGCTTTAAACTGCTGAGTCCTCAATTGTATGCTTAACAGATAGAACAGGTAAAATACCAGCCATTTTTCTTAGGAATAGAGAGAACGTGGAAACCATTGGTAGCTGGGGAAATAGTGGGAACAGAAGCTTTTAGCTCCTGGAAAATCATGGTTCAGACTTCAAACAGAGTCATACTTCTCTATGAAATAAAGTTGCCAGCCAAATTGAGCGGTCCGAGAGTGGTAAAAATCTCTCTTGATTTCGGTCACACGAGATTCAGAGCCAGAGTCAATTTGAATATAAAAGGAGGCATCGGTTTTTCCTTTTCCATTTCCAGTTTTCCTAATAACCCTCGTCATTTCTCACTACCCACCGTTGATCCTCTAAGGATGTAGAGAACTTCGTCGAATTTCTCAGACATATGAGCGTTATAATTGCTTCAAATCTCTTACGAAGTCGATGAGAAAATCTTGAATTTAGCACAAACTTATTGGTTAAACTAGTGTGGAAATAAGAAGAGAATCTACTCAATTTGAATACTTTTTACCTTAATACAACAGCGAAAGCATAACAGTGCATAGCAGAGCTGGAGAAATTTGTTCTCTTCAGTGAGACGTAGGATCTCTATAAACATAGGCCCAATTAATCAACAACAACATTACAAGTTGAAAATGGGATTCGATTCTGAAAACTATCTACCTGGGAGCTCACCGTGAATTGCATAAACTCGCTGTCAAGCTGGAAATGGTGATCCGATGTTGTTCCCTTGAGATGGGCAAAGGGAAGAACCCCGGTCCATTCTTGTCTGTATCGACTGAAGTTGCACGGACGTGTCGTATAACCTCGTGCCGAAGTTGGACCTCATGCGTATGTAGTCCAAGCGAGCTACCTATTCATCATCTTCTCAACCTCAATCTGAGAAACACATTAAGGACGAGGTTGTGGTCTTAACGATCCAAGGAAACCTGAAGTCAAAAAAGAAATGGGTTGACATTTGCCCTCGAGGAGTTTAATGTCTCCTCAATCACACAATCAACGACTTTTGCAGAGCTTATAATTGCTACCAGTCGTTATGGAAAGAACTGATGGGGAGATAATGGGAAGAATCTCACGTAAATCAAGCCCAAAAATACTTCTATTATAACTGATTATAGAGAGGAATAATGAGAGATGGAGGAGAGAACTTGAACGTATTATCTCATGGAAAATTCCTTTGAAAACTCATGTGTGAATCTTATAAAATTTTGATGTTTGTTTTTCCCAACAAAAGGTGAGACAAGCTCACTCGCATTTGCTTTAATTTAAGTTTTACATGAATATAAGTATGGATATAAATGTAGTTATTGATATATTCGCGGTCTAAAGAAGTTCATGTGGGTGTGCATCATAATTTGTCACTAATGTCAATAATAATGTTGTTGTCAAACAGCTAAAATATATTATTCAATAAATAGACCGAGGAACTTCATCCTTCGGATCATGGTGGGTGATACCAACAGTCAGAAGAAGAAATGGGCCCCAATTGAGAAGTTGAAAAATTAAGAATGGTCTTCTTGATAAAAATACGTAATTAGGTCTTCATTTATTTTGCGAAGAATGAATAATTTTAAAATTAATTTTTTTTTTAAATGATTGTTTGTATAATTTGAAGTAATCAATAATTTATGTTTAAATATTTCCGTGACCAATGAAAATATTTTTTATTTATATACTTTTGTAAACGATATAAGTAATTATTTTTAAAAATGTGTTCTCCGAGTTATTTTTTTTTACAAAATAAACGATATTTTCAGTTCCTGTAAAAGCCCATTTCTGCAATATATTGGGGCCTTCATTTCGTTTTTCTTCTAAGGCACCATGCAACTGGGTTCAGCTCGCATTTAGGAACGCCGCATGAGGGTGATATGAACATGTTGTACTTTTTAAATTTCTACCGAGTTTAGTAGGAATGTCGGTTTTGCCTCCTTTCTATTTTTATTATTAATTTAGGGACATGAACACTAGACCTCGAAAAAGTAAACCCGAGCCCAATAACCCACTCTAAAGATAGTGTATTTTTGTTTTTTTTTTTTTTCTCCCCCATGTTAAAGCCGAAGCTAATAATAATTGGTGTTGATTTGTAGTCCACAAGCTCCATCTCTTGTTATACTTATATTTTCAAAAAGGATAAACAAAAAATATCTCGAATTTAATTTTAAGGAACTAGTTTGTTTAACTCAATCGAATTTATCTAACTAAGAATGAAAAGAATGATATGATTAATCTAAATTAGCAAAATTTATCCACAAAGAATAAACTATATTCTAGATAATACAATTTTGGATGATTCTGCTTAATAGGATGTGACAAAACCAATGTACTCTGGGCAAATGATTTAATTGCATTAGTAAATTTGAGTGGAAGTTAGTCAGCGATACTCCGAATAAACATCAAACTAAATTGAAACTTGAATTGGTTTGATTGCAAATTGGAACAAAATGGGCACCTACAAGGTCTCTTTCTACATTTGTTTTTTTTTTTTTTTTTGGTAAGAAGTAAGAAGTATATTGACTTTTGAACCAAGAACTATACAGATGTATAGTAAGGGATCCGGCACCAAAAAACTTGCACTCAAAAGAACACGGGCGTCAAATCGAGTGGAAGGTTGCCAAGGAAAAGCTGCAAACAGAGGATAAGGCAAACAACACAGGCAGAAAAGAGGCCATCTTTCTACATTTGTTGATGAGCAACAAAATTAATAATAATATATCCAAAGAACAATCCACACATTGCCCACTTGACAAGTCCATAAATGTGCAAAGCCAAGTCCATGGCGTTCACAAACTCATGAGTCATTCTCAATAGCCCAATTTTTCAGGACACTTGCCTGTGGACGATTCATTGGACAACACCACGTGGTGGGTCCTCCGACTTATCCATTGTCTTGTCCATTCTCTCCAATCCCAACTTCTTCTCTGCATACCAAATTTAATTTTTTTAGGGACCGAACTGAACATGACTTCAAAAACTTCAACATTTGATCCGCTAGGGCCTCACTAAAGGCCAAACTTCCCATGATGGCATGTTCAAGCTTCCTTACAAATCTCATGTGCCAATGAGCTTTTGAGGTTCCTGGTCAGGCCATAGGTTCGTGCTTTGGTTATTTGTCCTATCTGTCTTCATTTTTCTTATCTTTGTTTTGTTTATGGAAGACCTGCTCACATAAATGTTGGGTAACTATAAAACCTGTCGGACAATAAATAGTTAGGTGGTTTCATCTTATGCTTCATCATCGTCTTTCTAACCAATTATCAAGTGTTAGGAACCAAAGACAGTTCCTCGAGAGCTTGTAAAAGCACCGTATCTTTATCGAGGACAATACATTGGATCTAGTAATCACCTTTTAAATTGCAGTTGAGCCTAACGAGCAGGTGATTAATGCTAGAGACACCGAGATTGGTATACTAAATGGGTTGACTAAGTGGCGATCTGATAAATTGTGAATGGTCATTTAAACCGATGCACCCATCTAAGCATCTAACGGTGATTTGTCGTATCATTTAATATCTCCAGCATTGTTCTTAGTACTTGAATAAATTTTGCTCATGAGAAAGACATGCATTCATGCACGCACATGATAGGCTAGTATAGATTGGTTTTGCATGGAGAAGACTACAGAGATACTGACCACTGCAGAAACTTTTCTTTGTTTTCCATATATAGATCAGACCTAGACTTCCAGGAAATCTCCAAATATTTTTACGAGTATCTCATGTAATTTTTGTTAGAGCTATCTTAAAAGATTTCACAAAGGTAAAATCCTCCAAAGCTCACATGCAATGCTCTTACTTGCCTCCAAGGCTTTATTCGTTTTATAGAAAATAACTTCTTGGAAAACCTTTTCTGACTTTTTCAACATTGTTTTATGGAAAATAAATTAGTCAAAGAAAACGTTTTCTGTTATTGAAAAAAACACTTTCAAAAGTGAGGAAAATGTTTTTCACTTCTTAAAAGTAGAAAACATTTTCCATAACTATTTCCAACTCATTTTCTTTCACCAAACTAATTTTCATTTTATTTTTATGTTATCTTTTTCTTTTTTCTTTAAAAATTTTCATTTTTAATTTTAATTTTTTTTTCTTTTTTTTTTTTTTTTTCTTTCATTTTCTTCCTCTTCCTTGACCTTGGCCGGTTGATGGACCAAAAAGGAAAAAAAAAGAAAAAGAAAAAAAGAAAAAGGAAAAAAAGACAAATTAAAAAATATAATAATAACGAATTATTAAAAGGGGTGCATGGTGGAAATTTTTTCTTTACTGAATAGTGAAAAATATGGTTATTTTCTTGGAAAATGACTTCTTAAAAAACATTTTCTAGAAACACCATATTTTTCGTAAAATAAACAAAGCCTAAGTGTATTATGTCACAATCTCATTATAAATAACTAGTTATTAAAATATATTTTCACCATTGATAACAATTTATATATAAAAATTTTCGTGAATTATGAAAATATTTTTGGTTGATTTATTTTTATAAGTAATACAGGCGATAATATTTTCTAAATCATTTATTTTTTCTAGAACAAATGCATTCTAAGCATATTATGTCATAATGATATATGAATATACACTCCTTGGCTTTTGGCATTTCAGATTCTCTGATCTCTCCTCTCTCCTTTTCGTTTCCAATTTTCGCAGTGGATTCAACTCTTTCCAGCATGGGCCCTTTAATAGAGTTCGCAACGTTTATCCAAAACAATTCCATATTCAATCATGATAGATAGATATAGTACCCAAATATGTATGTACCACATTATTTCGCACTTAGGGTTTCATGGGTCGAGGCCAAAATATCATCCTTCCAAGAAGATTTAATATGGTGGGAGTTGGAAGTTGAAATGGGTGGTTGAGTTTCAAATGATTGAGCCAATTTTTAAAACATAAAGTCCAAGCACTAGAGAATTCAGTAACTTCCAAACCGGTCCACAGAATCACAAAAGTGGAATCCATAAACCGCTGTCCCAATGGGGGCCAAAGGGAAGTAGGGTTTGGCCAAGAAAATGTTTAAGAAATTGGTGGACGGCCAGTTTGGAAGAGAGAACAATTGGAATACCCATTCAATGTGTTTAGGTTTAGACTGATATGGTAGCACATGGATCGGACCTAAGGTTCAAGCAAAAGTAGTCAAAGCTAGAGAAGATCGGTGATGATTCTCCCAGTGGAAAATATAAGTTAGTAATAATATTTGTTTAAGTACCTTTTCAAATAAAGGGTGCATTTATTTTGTGAAAAATAAATAATTTAAAAAGAAAATAAAAATAATCATTAGTATTGTTTAAGAAATTAAATGAAAAGTATTTCGTTGTTAAAAAAATTAGACATAAATTATTGTTAATAATGAAAATATTTTTCATCGACTAATTATTTTAAACGATACAAGTAGTCAGTCTTGGGAAACTATTTTTCAATTTTTTCATTTTTCGCGAAATAAATGGAGTCAAAATAAATTGGAATGACAACATGTTAGACTAATCGGATTCCCCAAGATAATCGAATTCCAACTATGGGTCTACAGTTATTGATATTGCTTTGACTTCAGAACAAAGAAGTGATATCTATATGTTGTAGTTACCATTACAAGTATCCAATTTGACTTAATAATAGATTAATTGTTAGTATAACCTTATTTTTTTGCAATTTGTACTTTTTAGATCTTTAAAGTTTTTGAGTGAATAAATCGTGATTTTAAAGTCAAGGTTCAATTAACATGGTTAATGGGACAGGCTTCAATGTCAATTGAGGCATCACTTAACGTTCGATTCCGTTTTCAACTACCCATTCTACCTAAAGTAGGATTTCCGGTCATGCTTGAGCATTCATGATGCTAAAAATTTCTCCAATTAAGGACAATCTCTATTTCTAAATTCAGTTATTATTATGATTATCATTTTTTTTCTGGGGATGATGTTCATATCCTATAGGAGGCAAAGTGGACATAGATGATAGTTGAAGACGAGCTTTCATTTTTTCTTTATGTGGGATATCAGAATCTTTCGACTCGACTAATCTTTATAGATGTACGTAAATCACATCACTCGCATGCATTGCGTAAGACTTCCTACACAGGGCAACCATCATTTCTAAAATCACTATTGAGGGTAGAATACCACAGTTCAAAAATAAAAATTTTCATGTCCAAATGAAATGTCAAATCACTCGATCCAATCCTTAGGATGGTTAGGGCGAGCTTCCCCTATTCAATTCGGTGCGGCTATAAATATCTAGAGCGTTCCTCATTCCCATGAACACAACACATTTTCAATCGGCAAATTGACAAATGATTGATTGCAAGCAAGAGAAGATATGGAGGAGGGGAAGAGGCAGTTAGATGAGTACAGAGGAAGATCCTTAAATGAGAGTCAAGAGTTAAAGTGGATGCATGTGGGAAGCCATGTGAAGGCTTTATTTTATGATGACACCTCCAATTTTTTTTTTCTTTTTCCTTTTGCTAATTTATTTATTAATATATTATGTTCTTTTTTTCATTACATTAGTTCATATGATGACGGGAGAAACAGACAAGGCCCCATGTGAGAAATCATTGACCCTGTGCACGATCAGGGCGTGGAGCCAATCCTGTTGAGGGTGTGATATGATAGCTGAAGAAAAAGTATATATATTATATAGCAAATTTATTTGGATATGTTCGCATTATATGTGCATATATATACGTGCGGCTAACCAAACTCATATAGAAAAACTATTGAGATACATGTGAATTATGTAATAAATTATTTGATCCCAATGGCTTGGCTGAGACTGCCAAGCCAAGCGCCCTTCTGGCTAGAAGCCACAAAATATACACTCAACCCAAGTGTGCATCTATCTTAGAGGTAACATTCTACCTTTGGTCCCTTACTTTGCACATGTTTTTGAATTAAGTCCTTAAACTTTTAATTTATCTAATTAATTTTTTCAACTTGCATGAGTTTTGTAAATAAAATCCTTCAATTCCAAATTTGGTCAGTTCATGTTGATGTGTCTATTGGAGCTAGTAAGAGTGACTAGCCAGTTTGAGCATAATATTTCTATTGATAACTCTCATTACTCAAGATCCGGTTGAGATCTTCATTTTCAAATTTTCACTTCCACATTTTAATTTCAAAACGTTTTGTTTGGTAATTAAGAATGAAATAAGGAATTCAAGTTTCTTAATGTGTGAAATTGCACTCTCTCCACGAATTTGACAATGGAACAATGGGAGAAAGGCCTATATTGTGTCATCCTCCAACCAAGCGTTTGATTAATGGGTTATAAATGTCAACATTTTCCACATGCAAAACTTCGGCCTGTGCTTGCTTCAACCAATCAAAACTTCCTCCAATCAGGGATAAAGAAAAACATCACATTAGGATAATGTTACAACGTCGACTTGCCAATTATATAATACATACTTCCACAAGCAACTCATGAATGGAATGACATTGTAAACTTAGCTCTTGCAGTACTTTACAAAATTGAACAAACTACTTATATAATAGGTCGTCCTCTTTATGAGTTTGGATCCTATCAATTAACTCTCTTTTGAGGTTGTGACACGTCACCACTCATTTGCTTTTTGGGAAGATAAGGTCTTTTTGAAAATATAAGGTCTACATATTCTTATATCACGTTTTTATATTGCAAGGATGAGTGAATTTATCCTCTGCTAATTAAGAAAGGTAGATATCCTTAATTTATCATATAAATTTAGTGGAGTAAATGGTCATATTCTAATTATCAACCCGAGACAAGACTTTGCCCTACTTTAAGAAAAAGAATAATGATAAAAAAAATTGCTGGTGGAGAAGATCTAAATCCAAATTGATGGTGCAGCTTAGGCTTTGGTATGAGTTTGAGTCTCAAGAGGGACAGGGTTTGCTGTTGGAGACCACAAAGAAAGAGACATGAAATGCTCCTGTGGCCATTGGAAATGTGGGAGATCTACCGGACAAGCACAAGCACTCACATGTTGGAAAATTGCCTCTTGATGATGACAATTACTCTTTTATAAGAAAACATGGGTGTGTGTTTGTGGGGTTTCTTCAAGTTGAACACACGAAAGAACCCACATGCTAGGGCACTTCTTGGTTTTCGTGGACCCATTTGATGGCCAACCAATAGTTGGAGAGAAGATTGTACCTGCTTGTTTGGTTTGGAGAAATAGAGGAGGAAAGGGAGAGAGAAGGGGGTGGTGGGGGTTCATGTTATTTTGAAGAGAGGGAAAGAAAATCCTATTTCAACTTCTATCATTGTGCATGAGGAGGTGCATGTAATGAAGTCAAATAAGACTAGAAAAGAAGAACTTTAGGTCCCATCATAAGCTATTGTCCAATTCGACCCATGTGCTCGCAATTTTGTCCTAAAAGGGCCATAGTGAAAGAAAAGAGGAGCCCCAATCGCCATAGTCATCGTTGATTCTCAATTAACATGGACTTTGATTCTCTTAAGTCTCTTTTTCCCCCTTTATTGCAATTGAGTCTTTTTGTTAAACTTGTAGCATCAGTTTCTTCTATTATCTACTTTTGATAACTATGATAAATTTTTAATTTTAAAAAATTATTAAAAAGTATCATTCCATGTTGACATGGCATGTGATTTCCTAGATATAAAAGGTTTCAGTTTTGGGGGAAGGGAGTTCATCATAGAGTTGATCACCTTGGGCTAATGTGAGGGTTGTGACCATCCCCTAGCCACTACTTTTGAGGGCCAACTGATAAGCATGCACTAGTTCTAAGTCTAATTGGCTAACTCTTATTAATTATGGAGGAGCAAGTTTTGTATACGCTTGGCGTATATGAACTCACTTCATCTTAATCATTAGATAATCTCAGTTCCATGAGGAATCTACACAATTTTTACAATTGAAATGCAGTGAACTCTCGTGCATTGACTGCATGTAGAAACTTTTTGCCATGAAGAGGCTCCTTCTCTTTCTTATGCTCCTGACTTTGGCAGTGCTCCAAGAGCGAATTGATGAAGTTGTCGCAGACAAGTCACAGACGGATTCAATTGCGTAAATTAATGAGTCAAAAGACCTGATACCACATAGAAAGTTCAGATGATCAAGTTGCTCGGATAGTAACTAAGATTTCAAGCATTGAAACCGTTTTTGATTAACCTTTAATTTTAAACGAAGCACTAACCCCAAAAGGGAGAAAATCCCAGATAATCTATTTGTTTATGCATCAAACAAGAGGTAGTGATACTCTTCTTTCTTCTTGGACCTTTTAATTAAAGTCTCATCTGTCGGGAGAATAGGGACGAAGTTGAGTCTAATCAATCTAAATCGCTCAAGTTCGGCTATATTTGCTAGCAAACGAGAGGTTGAAACAGAATTTTAGATCCTCTCACTATTCTTTACCCGAAACCCTAGAATCTAATAATATGCAAATGTCAGGTGCTATGACATGAATCCGATTATCTAATTATGAGATTTCATTGCATAACAAGGCCTTGGATTTGTAGGCCTCCCATCTACTTGAATTGAAGCCCCCTTATCAAAGAGAATTAACACGGGAAAATGAGAATTCATTTTGAGTTACATTAAACTAGAAGAGATGAAGGCACGAGGGCATGTGGAGACAAGCTCAAATTTGAAAAAAGAAGAGAAATATAGAGCAGGCCAGGACAAAGTTGCGGCTCTCTAGAAGGGATATGTCATTGGCTGCTTCTGTGTTTATAGTGTTCACTTGTCGAGACAAAGTCACAAAAAAAAAAAAAAATAGTACAAGGGCTCGTGGAGACTAGGTCATATACAAGTATGTTCAGATGTTCCTTGAAATGCAGATAATAATCTGAAAAGCTTAATAGGACCAGTATGAACTCAAAACGTGACCTTTCTTTTGGCTTTTTTTACTTTCTCTAATGATTTTGGGTAAGGATGAAAATGGAGGGAGAAATGATTGGTTCTAATTGGTGAATGCAACTTGCAAACTGCAAGTGCTGAACCAAATAATAGGCACATTGCATGCACACCAATAGTAAAGGTGGGACCATCCTTAGATATGATAGTTTCAGCTTTTTCAATGTGAATGCATGATTCCATGAGCACCTACGTGTATTCCTGTACTACCTTCTTCAAGAGATAAAAGTAATAATTCTGTTTTTTTTTTTTTTTTTTTTTTTTTGTTTCGTGTACATGTTTTTGCTCTCTTGCAAGTCAATACAAAGATAACTTTGAGATCTTCACCGCAATCTCTTCAATTACTTGACTCCATTCTTTCAAAATTTGCAATTATGCAATCATAGGAGTCCTTTCTCCTTAACCTCCATCATGTGGGTCTCTTGGATAAGGTTGAGCTAAAGCATGAGAAAGTCAAGAGCAAAATAATTTCTCTTTCTTTCTTCCTTTTCTGAAAGTGCAAGGCAATGCATAGTCCATATGATAGATCATGACTGCGCCTGATCATTGATGAGTCCTTTTCAATTGTTGCTTACGTTGAAATCAATCTTGATGATTAGATTGTGGTGAGATCATGCGTGGTTTTGACATTCATGGAATGATTGCGATCCATGTACTGGGGATTCAATCAAAATCTCCACTCTATAAGTGGACCATGCACATATATCTCTTGAGCGCGGTTCTCTTCTGATAGATGCTAGGGTTACAAGGAAGGCAAAAGGCCGCAGCTTTACATGTAATAAAAATTTGGTCCATCAAGAGTCCTTTATCACCTTGAATTATTATTATTGACAGAATACCTCTTACCATCTATTTATATATAGATGTGTGTGTGTGTGATTTGTGAATTAAGAATGATGCAATTCCAATGGCCAATAAAAAAGCATGCCTTAACAAAATTCATTGGCAATTGAAGAACTCAGCTGGAATAAAAATCCTGATATTGTAATCCGTATGTAGACTCATGTTAGGTCTACTGACTGTGCAAAGATAATTTACAGAAGGCAAGTGTCATAAATCACTTATTAATGGAATTTGTCTAAACTGTATATACATGTGATTCTTCTCCAAATAACGACATGAATATTTAGATAAAACTTTTATCCAAGGTATCAGAGCCAAGTTTCAATTGTTTGCACTCTATGTAGTTAATAGTTCATTTCAAATGTGGATTCTGATTTGCCTTATTCCACATTGTCAGTACCACAGACTAAAGTACCAAACAGGCTTACTCGGACGATAGTCATCGGTCAAATCGAATGGGTATGGAGCCCTAAGGGACCGTCCGAGTACAAATTTGGACGAAACTCAGCCAATGATGAAGAGCCATATCCCAAGTTCAAGCACACTCTTTTTGACAAAATTGTCGAGCAAAAGATGAGGTGATGGAGGACTAAAGCGATGGAGAAAGCAACCCCAAGTCGTATGTGGGTTAAGCACGCTCAATACCCTACTCGTTAAGCAACTCAACATGGTGTGGAAATTTCAGGCATCGTGTCATCTAATTTGAGCAACCAATATATTTCCTTTTCAATGGTGTTGCCAAAAGAAAGAAAGAATGGCATCAACAAGAAAGTGATGCGAGATGGTCCAACATGACCAAACACATGAATTTTCAATTTGTGTTAGCAAAGGTTTAATAAAGGAAGAAGGGTTTTACATGCGCAAGTCAATGGAGAGGACAAGAGAAAATGGCGAAGGGTGGGATGTGAACAAAGCGGGGGGGTTGGGGAAATGGGTATGAAAATGCCCTTACGTGCAAAAGGACCAATCGATTCTGACTACAAATCAAAAGTCACATGAAAAAATATATACCTTCTACATTGAAAAACAATCATTTGCCCAATACAAGACAAAAAGCAGGTGAAGGAGAGGGTCATCAATTATTGTAGAATCGATTCCCCTTTTAGAATTACATTCAACCGTCCGAAGTGTACAGCAACCGTGTTGCTTCTCTTTCCCATTTGAGAAATCAGGATGTAGATATAAAGTGGTAGAAAATTTAAGTAATAAATTCATATATGCATCTGAAAAATTTAAGATTCTAAAACAGTTAGCAGTGATACCATACCACCTCAGATGATATTAGAGCAAGATATTTTGAGTCGAATCTTCCAAGTCCTATTGGCCTCCCCAATGAGATATTTTCACATTTAGTACTAAGCAAAAAAAAAGATTAAGTATAAAGGGGAGTGATCAATTATTTAAATAATAAATTACGCATTTATTTAAAATGTTTGAGTTTTTGAAATAGTTAATAATGATCCCATAAAACCTCACAAGAGGGGAAAAAAAGGATTGCATTTATTGAGGAGGGCTTGCCCATCCTTGAGTCCCTTTAGGAGCCTATCACTTAGAAAATAGTTTACGACATATGCGATATTTCAAGCTTGAGGAAGGTTATTGGCTACAGACTTTCTCATCCTTGTACTGAAGAAGAAAGAAAAATGTCACCTATGAATTGTTCTTGTCCTCACATAATGCATCCTTTGAAAAATTTCGAGGTATAATAAGGGGTGGTTCAATATCGGTCGAAAAGTAAGAACCGGAATCCAATAAAAATTTTCATTATGTCCATCGACAATGATTTTTTCGCCTAACCATTACTATTGATAATGTGATATGCGCATAAAATCTGGCATTATAAACGACTTAATATTTGCACGAGGGACAAAACAGAAATTAAGCTCATTAAACCCGAAGAAAGAGCAAGAAAATAGAAACATATCTCTGAGCCAGAAGCTCGAGCCATGGCTTGGTGGAGCGAAGCCAAGAAGAAAGCCAAACAACGACCGGTTCAACTGAAAGTAACCGTCAAAGGGGGCGAAAGAAAAGGTGAGAATAGAATAACTATATGGAGTTTCCAACTACCAATGCATTTGCAAAATGACAAAGGAGAGAGGAGAAGAACATGTAACCTAATGAATTTTCTATGGCCTGATGAACTGTGTCGCTCTATAAAATGCTTAGAAAAGGCCATTCATGAGGCCCCCCTGACCACATTGTCTCATTTTCCACTGCCCATGTCCCTGAGAACATGGAGTAAATTATGGCTGCCTTCTCCACTAGACTTCTCTCTCTCTCTCTCTCTCTCTCTCTCTCTCTACCTCTCTCTCTCCCTGGAGTAAATTATGGCTGCCTTCTCCGCTAGACTTCTCTCTCTCTCTCTCTCTCTCTCTCTCTCTCTCTCTCTCTCTCTCTCTCTCTCTCTCTCTCTCTCTCTCTCAATTATTGTCTAATATATGTTGCAGGCAATACATAAAAAATGTTTGTGCTAAATGTTTTGAGCATCCGAATAATCTCTAATAGATGTTCCATGTATACTGTTGCTCGATGAAAAAAAACTTAATGGAATGCAAAACATGCGGTTTGAAAAAAGGTGTTAAGCGAGGAAGACAATTATGCTTATTAATATCGGATATTACACCAATTCTCTAGTTATTTTAAGCTTTGGGGAAATTTAGAGCCTTTTGCTTTCACCTTGGAAAGCAACAAATGTAAAAAGCATTGGATAGGAAAATGACGAGAGGACTATTAAGAACTTGTTATTGAATTAATTCGTTTTGATTTATTGCGTGACTTTTCAAATTCTTATGAGATGGTTAACCGAGCAAATTATCGAATTGCTTATGATTTCACTTTGGTAAATAGTAAACACCACTGCCTGGCGAACAATTTGACATCGAAAGACCATGCTGCTGAAATTTTGACATTGTAATTTGTAAACTACCTATAATGGTATAAATTTTCGAAGTTTGAAGACAAATTATCAAGATCAAATATTTGAATTTTGCATTGTAAAAGGAGACAGACGGGAGGTGTTAGTTAAACAAGACTTTTAATGGAAGGGTAATTGAGTCTAGGTATAAATGGTCTGGACAGGATAAATGAGTACAAAACCATCTTATTCCATATAATCTGCACAAAATACCTTGTTCATGGTTTAGGATGCGGGGTCGAAGGAGGTTAATGGGCGCAAACCGCTTCATTTAATTTGGAAAAAAAAAAAAAAAAAACCCCTCTTCGCTCTCTACAACAACAAATATTTCAAATAGTTGTATTCAAGATAAAGGGGGAGCACATGATTCAGATAATTGTGCCAAGCGATGAAAAATCTATGGTGATTCACATAAGACGGTGGAAGTGCTAGCAGTTTAAAAATCTTATCGGTTCTTATATTTTTGTTAGAATTTCAAAATCATCTTTTGATTATTTTTAACAAGAGAGTTATATTTAAATCCTTAGAGGAATTTGATGATTGATTTGCTAATATGATTTTAACGATGTTAAATTTTTCTAACCCAAAAACTCCCTCCCCCCAGGTGACAACGATCACCACCACCTCGAGGTGGCGCCCGCCTCTTTGATGATTGTTGGTGATGGGGCGCTTATTTGGCATCATGTGAGAAATTTGAGCAAATCATAAGCCTTAACACCAATCAAATTAAACAAGTATACGACTATGAATTGTTTATAAAAGAATAACAGCCATTTTGAATAGGGAAAAAAGGTAGAAGGGCAATTTTAAATTGTAAGTACAGAAATTGAGAGTGACTTTATCCCTATTTTACACTGCCCTAGACCAACTTCTTCAATTTACCTCTATGCATATGCTATAAAAATTGTTATGAACCAAAAGAAAAAAAAATGCTATAAAAATGTTATCCTCCTCTTCAAGAGATTCATAGCTTCGCACCGCTTTCGATACACCAAAAACTATCACATGAGGCACCAACTCTAATGGGTCAGTGAAAAATGAAACAAAAAAGAAATTGTAAAGAAATCATTCATTGCTCTCCCCCATCCCCACTCTCTCTCTCTCTCTCTCTCTCTCTCTCTCTCTCTCATTTGCATAAGTCAAGCCCAACTATAAAAAGGCATCCTCAATTTGCGGCAGAGTCTCCCAAATTGATCACTTTTTAGCTCCAGACCCTTGAGAGTCTCTCTGGGAAAAAAAGTCCTCAAACCGCCCAAAGACAAACCCTACAAAAAAAGAAGACCCGGAAGGTGAAGAGAGAGAGAGAGAGAGAGAGGAACGAGAACAGAGTATGGAGATTGAAATGGTGAAGTGCGAGTGTTGTGGGCTGAAGGAGGACTGCACACAAGACTACATATCCCAAGTGAAGTCCAAATTTGAAGGCAAATGGCTCTGTGGGTTGTGCTCGGAGGCCGTGCGGGACGAAGTAAACAGAGCCAACAGCAACAACAAGAAGCCATTCGGGGTTGAAGAAGCCGTGGGAGCTCACATGTCCTTCTGCAGAAAGTACAAGTCCAGCCCTGCATTCAGAGTCGCTGATGGGATGAGGCAGATGCTGAGGAGGAGGTCTGGCGATCTGTCGTCTTCATCATCTTCTTCTTCTTCATTGTCTTCCTCTTCTTCTTCGTCTTCTAAGAAGTACTCAAGATCAACCAGCACCTCCCAAATTTGGTGATGAATCACCATACTCACTGTACCGATTGAGGGTAACAGAAAGCAGAGAAAAACCTAGGTATTCCTGATCTTGGTTTGGCTTTCTTGAAAACCCAACCAAAAAGGGATTAAAAAAAAAAAAAATGGAGAAAGTTATCATCTTTTGTCTTGTACAGGGGATGTTGAATTCAGTGGAGGCTTCTTCTGAGCCCTGGAATTTTGGCTGCTTCTGTACCCAAGTGTTCCTGGGATGTGATTGTTTCTAGTTCTATCTCTCATTTTCTTTTTATTTTCTTTTTTTTTCCAAATAATTTCCAAAACCCTCTTTTATTTTTTTAATTTTTTTCCCAAATTTTCTAGCTCAATATTTTCTTCAGATTTTCCACTGACATTTTAGTCTGCATCATACCAAAAAAGATTTGCGATCATTGGCACTGATGATGCATAACGGAGTTAGTAAAGCAAGAAATCATTCTATATCTCCTCTATTTCTTGACATTTCTTTCTATGACTTGGTAAGAATTCAGTATTTGCGTTTTCTTCTATGGCAAGGTTGAGAATATCTAGGGTAAATCTAGGAGCTTACAATAATATAAGTCAAATGTCGTTTCACTAAAGGAAGGACTGATTCAACATCATGACATGGGCTTCAATTATTAAAGCTGAAAATGTTTATTTTTCCCCCCACTAGGTTATTATGTTATATGTTGCAATAATTCGTTTTGTCTTTAGCACGAGGTTTAACCATCAGGGTCCTGGTTTCAATCATGGATCTCACCTATCGAGATAGACCACCATCATATGCTACACATGCTAAATCCATTATTGGTAGACCGAAACTCAATAATTTGGACAGGAAAATAATATTTTATCCCACCAAGTCAAAGAATGTGAACTATAGCATTGTGCCAATTACAATTGAGTCATGGCGCAATGACCCTCCCTAGAAAAATCCTGGTGAAAAATCATTCTACCCCTAAGGGGGTTAAATCCAATAAATAATACATTTTTATTTTACTAAATAATAATAAATTTATTAAATCAATTTGAGATAATAATTTCTTAATTCTCACCATGATAAGTGGACCCATCAAGATTCTGTAGAACATGGTATCTCGTTTTAGTTGGAATCCATATATAAAAATAGCGTGATGAAGTTAGTCTACCTATTCACAATTTACAATTATGTAAAGAGTGCTTAATCGGAGAAGTAAATAACATTAATAGGGATATAATCGATTCACTATTGAAGTTCGAATTGTAATTTATGTGTTGATTTTGAACCTTTATCATTTGTTACATTCAAGCCTTTATATATTCTTCCTTTGAGGTAGATTATCATCATGCATGCAAGAAACGAGATATGAACGCACAATAACACATCAAGCTTTAAAACGTTCTAGCCAATATAAACTCAAACACTCGAAAGCCTAGCCCTAATTTGTCGGTAAAGTTATTTCTAATGTCATGTCCGATCATCTCTAGAAGTGTCTATGAACTTCGGTGCCGGTTCATCGAATCCTTTGGGGCGGTCAACCTCGAAAGAAAATCACGGGGCGATGAGTTGAAACTTCCAATTGTCTCAATACAATGGATTCCTCGCTATTTATGTATGTAGACTTTCAATCCCATCCGAAAAGCCAACATGGAGTACGACGTCAGTAGACAAAATTATTAGGATGTGGTTCCCCATGTGATATAGTTTTGAGATCCTCTTGTTCATAACGGGTCAATTCAGACAAGGCAGAAACCGGTGAGACATCAACATTTGTGTGGGCAGGACATGATTCGATTGCGTGGCCATTTGGCCACTGCTGTGTCCGGCTTTGCACCGTTCGATAAAGTCGCGGCATCTCGAATTGGATTCCTATTTTGAGTTCGAGACTGAAACGCAATTACCTTAAAAAGGGAGAATTTCCTCTCTTCGGGGGACTCGTGTCTGTCCGAATTTTCTGTTCTTGTTTTCATCTTTTTTTGCCTCCACGTGGCTACGGGGCGGCCAAGGGCAAGGTGACCAACTGATGGCGATGATCCTTCATATATATGACTACAAGAACTTTTCCGTGTCACGATGTTGGGGTGTTGCTCATTGACGGGATGGTGCACGAACATTCCACTTTCTGATGAAGAGTAGGGGTGATTCGTTTTAGAGTGGGTGGTTCTCTCCCTGGAATCAAGCACTCCCTACTAAGGATTGACTCTAAAAAAATTGAAATCAAGAACTGCTTGTTGATTTCATAAACTCACCTGGGAACCTGATCTCTGATTCAATCCAGTGCTTCAATGGGTACATGGAATTGATCGAAATGTCCTCACTTCAAAAGAGACATGAGACTTGAGAGTGAACAAGGTTGGAGGTTAGAAACAACCAAGAAAAAGAATGATAGAGAGAGCAATGAGGCCAGAGGTAATCTAGAGCAAGAGTGAAAAACGGATCAACAAGGTCAAAGCCCATTGAGAGTGAGAATGAGAGAGAGAGAGGAAGGTAAGATTGCGAGATGAGTGAGGCGACGAATGGAGAGAAACGAAGAGGAAACTAAGATTTTGATTTGAAAAGCTAAACTTTTTTTATTTAAAAAATTGTATATATATGTACTAGTCTGGTCTAAACAGGCGGTTCCACATCTTAAACTGGGAATCAGACTAGTACTCATAAGTTCTGATTAATTGGAACTGGGAATTAGACCGGTCCCCATAGGAACCGTCAATTTTGTATCAGTCCGATCCCATTTCGAGCAATTCTCAATTTTTTTGCAATGCCCAGTGAGCAGGCGGGGGTCTGGGGAGGCCACTTCGATGGGGGTCACGAGGGCAGCACGCATAAGCCACTAGAGGGCTTTTATAATTTAAGTCTATATTTTATTGGTAGTTTAGGCCTAAACCAATTAATAATTGCTAGACATAGATAATCTCTTTTTCTTCTAATTGAATGATGTACTAGAGAAGTGCGAGATGCTAATTATAATGAAATCATTTACTAGATATATCCCTAGTTAAGGGTGAATTGGGATAAAAATCTTGTGTCTCGATTCCTTTTTTCACTTTTATTCTGTATTTTCTTGTGATTGTATGCCGAATCTTGACATGCAAAATACACGTTGTGAGGAGAGTCCTGAATGGCTCAATCGTGATTTAAATAGATGGGTCGTCATTCTTTTAGGAGTGCCCATGAGGAGATCGAGTCCTACATGATGCTCGAGCTTTGTGGTACCTCCAGTTCTTAAGGTCAGTATCCGCGGAAATAATCTTGAACTACATTAATCGTATTTCGAATTTTCAGTGACATGCGCGATGTCAATGCTTTTTCAATGCCTGTGCTTTCTACATTAACTTACAAATATCATGTAATTCTTTTTCTTGAATTGAGTACTTAATGAAATTCGAACATACCTTTATTAGTATTCGATTACTTTCTATATTGTCTAAAAATATGCAAGTGAGAAAATACACATATAGAAAGCAATTCGTATATATTAAAGGAAAAAAAACTACTTTTTGAAGCACGAAAATAATTTCTAAAGAGGAGTGGATGTATTTATTCGGGTGAATATCTCCCAAACTCAAAAGCACAAAAATAATTTTTAAAGCATGAGTCTTCAACTAACTATTTGAATTTAATTATATAGGATAATTCCAAAACAAATTTTAATCTTTTATGAAGCACTAGTTTGTGTTTGAGTTTCATATATCAGTCAGAAAATAATTCGCACCTGAGATTTAGTTAACATTATCTTTTTTATTTGCGAAATAGTCATCTCTTTTTTCCTGCAAAATACCCCTGTTGCAATTCAAAATTCCTTTTCGACTCAATAAAGCAACCAAAATCATACCTTGGCTTAGCTTGGTTGCCGCTGATTGCTTTCACTACCTTTCTCATAGCTCACCAGAGACCACGGCCGCAACGATCAATAGGATGCCTTCCTCTATTCATTTTAAAATTGAAGAGATAAATGTACTACATATCCAATTTTACAATTTTGTAACCATCATACATGGGTTGGCCCCATGAATTGACCCACTCAGACGTCAAGAGTTGGGGGTCCCGTATACTACATAGTACATAGGAAAGACAGACTTTTTTTTTTTTTTTTTTTTTGGGTGAAAGTATGAACGAGATAGAGTTTAACATACAAGATATTTAAAAAAACATACGAGAAAATGGATATGCAAATTACTCTAGTAACACTTTAGAGGGTTGTTATAATTTTTAGGGAGCTATTGTAGGTTTTCAGCGATGCAATGACCGCTTCAAGCACCAACAAATATCAATCACACAATCAATCATTCCATTTCTATACATTATGTTCGTTGAATTGGCGAACAAGAAGGGTGATCGCTTCTTCAACAAAACAATATGGGCTATGAAGGCGAAATTTCTCAAATATTACAGAGACACGCTGCTTGCTTTTTTAGTGTCTATCATCTTTAAATGAAGGTTACATTAGAGGGATTCAAGACTCATTGTTCCATATTAAAAAAAAAAAATTGCACTTGGTGAGGAGGTCCAAACGGTAGACATATTGGCGATGATGAGGAATTGGCCTTAAAATATCTATGTTGAATCTTTCAGTTGATTTGATAAGATAAATTTTTCCCTATGGACAGAGATGACACCCTCATTGAATAGTGCCTCAAAATTTTTATAGTCTCTAGTTGGTAAGAAGAGGAATACTTCAGTATTTTTCGCTAGCTCTTCGTTTTCATCTATTAAAATTCAATGGAGATGTAACTTGTGACAAATCACTTTTAATACATTAAAAGAATTGATGAAGATAATGTTGACATTCTAATATAGTGGAAGAGGAGGGGGCTGCAACTTTCCGATGCTTTCCACCATGGTTTGTGACATGGTGACTCCATCCACGTCTATGTCACCATCAAAATCCATGTTTAATGCTGGACAAGAGACCATGGAAAACAATGGGTCAAGTTTGTCAATTTAGAAATGAAAGTTGTAAGGCATGATTGGTTTTTACAAAATTTGACTCCAGCCGAACGTACTCAACATAAAGAAGAGGATAACAACTATTATATCATCCACATCATGGAGAAGGAACCAGCGTCGAACACTCCAAATCTGTTATACATTCTCTTGGGTATGATTTGTTACTAATCATTATTAATGCATTTATATGTGTAACCATTTCTTCCACTTTATTTGGAAATTTACTTGTACTTCATTCATGTGTGTGTGTAGGTTTTTTTTTTTTTTTGGACAAGTAAGCTGCTTTCATTACTAACAGAATTTCGAAACACGTACATCAAGAGTATCAGTACAAAGTAAATCCAAAAGAGTAGATGGAGGATTGGTAATCCAGTTCCGTGGTAGACAACCCCACCGATGAGTTTTGGCTAGCCAATCCGCTACCTTGTTGGTAGAACGATTGCAGTGGGCTAAGCTAATACCCGAAAGACTCGCCATTTTCAGTTTGGCTCAATCCACTAGAGGTTGCACAACCCAACTTGACGGAGCAGAGGAGAGAACGCTTTCCACCAGCATAAGGCAGTCAGACTGAATGAGGAATTTATTTTCTACACTGCGTGGAGATAGCTTTGAAGAAATAAAATCTAGGGTTTCTACCAAAGCTATGGCCTCCGCTTGTTCCGCTGAACTCACCTCGACGTGTTTTGCAAACCCATCCCATATCCTGCCAAACAAATATCTGTAGACGCATGCTATAGCAGCTCGAGGAGTAAGGCGACGACTCTGCGATGGAGTAGAGGCTCGGCCATTCTGCAACCCTGTTGGATTGAGGCCCTGATCCGAATCTATGTTGCCTGCAGCCCGTCGAAGAAGGAAGTCAGATCTGGGAGAAACAGCGATTTCTCCTTCGGCCTTGCTGTTGAATGGGTGATTTCTGGCGTTTATCCTTCCAGCCTATCTGCTAGTGGGGAGATTGGGGGTGTCGGTTGGGTAGCTGTTGTCTAGCTGGGTACATGGTGAGGCTCCATTCGTAGATCTGAAGACGACGTCAGGGGTTGAAGTAGAAAGAGAGCTGTCAGAGATGGTACCACCATCTTGCACTTCACTAGAGTTGAGTCGCTCAGTTGGATCGATGCAGGGTCTGTGGTGGTTTAGATCGGCGTTGTTCAGGGAAGATCGGGCGCGTGAAAGGCGCTGTTCCTGCTGTCGATCAAAAATCTGCAGGCTTGGATATTCTGCAAGTCCACAATCCACAGCATTACTTTCCAGGTTAGATCCATCCTCATCCCTCTCTGTTGAGTTGCCGGACATGTGATGGGAAGATTGTGGGTTTTGTCTAATGCTTTGCTGCAAAGTCGGGGCGGCAAAGTCGCTTGTTCTAATTGCAAAGTTGCGGTTTAGAGATGCACCCGAGCTTTCAACAGAGGTTTTTCTGAATAGGGGGAGGGTGTGACCTAGGTTGCAAGCTTCATCATTATGCAGGGGAGGGAGGTCGCGGCAGGGGTTTGCTTCCATCAGACGGATTTGCAGATCAGGATCTCAAGGCAGGGCAACCGTTGGACTACGTTCCATGAGGTGTTTGCCATGATCGAGCACACGAACTCTACCTGGCAGCAACTGGATTTCATGGTTGTTTGACTCACTGCTCATTTGTTTGCATTCCTCTCTGAGGTAATCTAGTAAGCATTGGGAAAGTGGGGTTGTGTCATGCTCGGTTTGGGGGTGAACAGTACTGATCTTGTCTGTTTGGGGCGTTACAGCTCTAGAGTCCCTATTCATGCGGACAGAGCATCGTTTCTCTTGGTTAGGGGTTGTGGTGAAGTCTCTGTCTGCCCTTTCAGCTGAGGTAGTTAATCCCATTTTAAAAACTGAGGATGTGTCATTACGATACCTCCAGTTATGGTGGCTAAAGTCAGTAGGATTGTCGGCTAGGCAGGCAATGTCAAATGAAGCATCAATATTGATTTTGAGGACTCCTAGGGGCGGTGGTTGCCACTTGTGAGATAAGTCTTGACTGTGCTTGCCCTTTTGTGACTTCGCATTCCAAGTAGTGAAGCTGACTTGGAGCATTTTAGCATAGAACAGGGTCTTGTAAGGGTTGAGGGGGCTTTTCTTGAAGATGGAGTGGTTTCGATCCTTCCAAATACACCATACAACATTCGCAACCAGCTCAAAATGACATGAGTTCCCTGTTCGAGCTAAATACTTGCACAGCCAGTCATCAAAACGTGAAAGACCCATTTGGTTTATTTGGACTTGCAGGCTAGGTTCATTCCAAATGTGAGATGTCCAGGGGCAGAGCAACAGGGTATGTTCAACCGTCTCTGATTCGAGGTTGCAAAGTGGACACATTGGAGCAGGTACAATCTTTCGTCTATAGAGATTCTCTAAAGTAGGCAGAGCATTGTGGCAGGCATTCCAGAGGAAGAACTTGATTTTTGGTTGTATGTTGGCTTGCCAAATGTGCTTCCATAAATGTTGGTCGATCTGGTGAGATATTGTGGGCTGGGAGTCGGTATGGTTCCTTTGGTGTTTTCTAGTGTGAATGTATCCACTCTTTACAGTATAAGTGCCTGATGTGTTATTTTCCCACACCAATCTATCTGCTGTGCTTGGTAGACCAATAGGAACAGCTTTAATTTCTGCCACTAGGGTGTTGTTAAACATGGAGTGCAATAAGTCTTCCTTCCACTCGGCAGCTTCCATATCTATCAGGTCCGCTACCTTATTGGGTTCATTCCGTCTCAGACAACCGCCAACTGATCCTAGCGCAAGCCATTTATCATTACGAATGGAGATTTGCTGTCCATTACCCACCACCCACTTAACATGGGGAGCAATCGCATCTCTCCCTGCTATTAAGCTTTGCCATCCCCACGATAGGCGTGAACCCCTAACTGCTTTCCATAAGTCAGAATTTGGAAAATATAGGCCTTTCATAATTTGGCTCCATAGTGTGTCTGGTTGTTGAGAGATCCGCCAAGCCTGTTTACTCAACAATGCAGTGTTAAAGGCAATAAGGTCCTTAAAGCCAAGACTACCTTCCGCCTTGCAAAGTTTAAGAACATCCCATTTTCGCCAATGCAAACCATTGGAGTTGTTTTTAGTCCTCCACCAGAAGTTAACAATTTTCCTTTCTATAGCTCTAACAATGGATAAGGGGATCTTGAAGATTGACATGGCATAGTAAGGTATAGCCTGCACAACAGATTTTAGAAGTATTTCCTTACCAGCACGCGAAAGTAGCTTTTCTTTCCAACTTTCCAACTTACTCACTCGAGCTAGAATCCAGGCAAACATGTCCTTTTTCAAGGCTCTCCAGTCCGAAGGAATCCCTAAATATTTCCCTGTTTTTGTAATTTTGAGAACTCTTAGCATTGAGGCCATATTTCTTCGAAGGCTATCTGAACAATCTTTGCTGAAATGAATGCCAGATTTATTTAGATTAATGGCTTGACCTGATGCATAACAATATTGGTTGAGTATATTGGTCAAGTTTTGACATTCCAAAAGTGATCCTTCCATGAAAAATATTGATTCATCTGCAAAGAAGAGATGTGAGGGTGAGGCAATGTCTGTTTAATTTAATACGATGGAGAGTGTCGGCTACTAAAGCTTCCTTCATCATTTGAGATAGGACATTTGCTACAATGATGAATAAATACGGAGATAAAGGATCGCCCTGACGAAGACCCCGAGTAGGTTTAAAATCTGGTAAAGATTCCCCATTAAATTTGATGCTATAGGACATCGTGGTGACACACTGCATAACCCAGCTCACCCATGCTTCACAGAAGCCCATCTTACAAAAGCACGCTTGTAGGAAATCACACTCTATTCGGTCGTAAACTTTCTGCATGTCTATTTTCAAGATTGCCTGGAATTTTTTCCTTCTGTCCCAGGTACGCAGTCGGTGGAGGACTTCTTGTACAATCAAAATATTATCCTGAATTTGCCGATTTCCCACAAAAGTACTTTGCTCTATTGCAATGATGTTTGGTAGTAGGGGTTTCAGTCTGTTGGTAAGGATTTTTGATATGATCTTATATGCAAAATTGCAAAGGCTGATGGGTCGAAATTGCTCCAACTTTTCTGGGTTTTGGGTTTTAGGAATGAGAATTATTTGGGTTTTGTTCAGGGCTGGGGGTAGGGAGCCAGACTCAAAGAAAAGTTGCACCTCGCGAAGAAGTGTTGGACCTATTATTTGCCAATGCTGCTGAAAAAAGATGCCATTTAATCCATCGGGTCCAAGAGCTTTGGAGACACCCAACTAGTAAGTCGCTGCATATACTTCTTCCATTGTGACTGGTTTAGTAATTTTGAGATTCATAGCTGCATCAACAGAGGTAGGGATATGGTTAATAACAGGCTGAAAGTTCCGTGGACCTCCGGTAGTGTAGAGATTGATAAAGAAATCCATTGTCATGTCCTTAAGCGTTTCAGAATTTCTGACCCAATCTCCTTCCCCATTCATCAGCATGGAAATGCGATTTCTATTACGACGTTGTATAGTTGTGGCGTGAAAGAACTTAGTATTGCGGTCCCCCCCACTTGAGCCACTGAATTCAAGATCTCATGCCCCAAAACGTTTATTCTTGTCGCCATAGTGCTTCAATCTCCTTGTTAAGATGCTGTATCCGCCGATAATCATACTGCAATAGAGGATTATTCGTTATGGCTTGTAGTTCAGCCTTCATGCCTTCGATTTTCTTGTAAGCATTGGGGAATCGTTTTCTACTCCATGCCGCTAGATGAAATGCGACTTTCTGCAGTCTCACTACCATTGTCTTCTTGCTGGATGCCTCCCAAGTTTGCCTGACAATCCAGCTACAATCCCCATCTTCAACCCAAAAAGATTCATACTTAATGTCTCTCTATCTACGTTGCACTGTGGCTATAGTTATAAGTAGAAGAGGACTATGGTTCGAGCCGATAGCTGGTAAGGCTGTGACCTCTACATCTGGATAAGCTATCCTCCATTCCATGGTACTAAGAGCTCTATCCAACCTTTCTCTAACATCTTCATCACCCTCTCTTCTATTTGACCAAGTAAAAGCGCACCCCTTACTTTCTAGATCCATTAGTGAGCATGTTTCTAAAAATTCCCTAAAACATGTAAGACGATAATGATCAGCCATTCGCTTACCCACTTTTTCCTAATGATATAGAATGTCGTTAAAATCCCCAATGCAGAGCCAAGGAAGCTGATTGATGACACTTCTTCTATGTATTTCGTCCCATAGTGATACCTTGTCCTGAAAGAGATTAAGTACATGTAGGAAAGTAATCTTCATAACCTGTTGACTATCATGAATAAGACATCGCGCGTTTAGAAAGAATTCAGAGTGCAAATCCACAGAAAGGGTGACCAGGTCATCCCAAAAAAGCGCCAAACCCCCTGAAAAACCTACAAGATTCACCAAAAAACTGTTTGAGAACTTGAGACATCGTCTTATACGATGCACCGACTCCTCTTGTTGTTTAGTTTCCATGAGAAATATAATATCGGGCCTTTCCTGAGTTGCAAGGACTCTTAGAGCCTGGACTGTTAGGGGAGAACCCAACCCCTAATAGTTCCAGCTTATAAGTTTCATGATTGAGTCAGTGGCTTATTAGGGCTAGCCATCAAAGCTCATGTAGCTGAGTTATTTTCCTCGGTAACAGGGATCTCCACTAACTGTGAGTTATCGGTAGACAGAAGCTTTGAGAGATGAGTATCGTAAGGGCATAAACGCTTACCCTTTTTTGTTGAAGGGAGCTTGCTAGGTTTAGCTGAACCCGTAGCTAAGCCTCTTGCAGGTTTGAAGGAAGTTTGCCTGTCATGATCCGCTTTTTTATTAGGTTCAGTATACATAACCATCGTAGAATCCACATCTAAACAGCTACTATCTCTCTTCTGTGGTATTTTTCCTTCTTGTATAGGTAGGGCCTAAGAGCAGTGGGACTTTGATCCTCTTTCAAGCTGGATGGAAAGTTGCTCGTCATTTGCTGCTTCTTTATGTTGTTCTATATACATAACGATTGCAGAGTTTGCGTCTAAACAGCTACCCTATCTCATCTGTGGTTTTTTTCCTTCCATGATAGATTGGGCCTGAGAAAAGTGAGACCGGTCTACGTGTTGGGATGGACTTTCCTCCTAGAGTTGCTGGGTTCGAAGATCATGACTAGGCTATTCTGAAACTGTAGGGGCTTGCTGGATGCTTGAGTATCATTAGCAAGATTTGGCTCCGAAACCATTGCAGCGTTGTCGAGGAGTGGAGTAGCTTTACCATAAAAGAGTTTGCCATATGGGCTCATTTCCCGGACTTCAGCTCAAAGCCAGTTGCTAAAGTTGCCCGGTAGATCCTCCTCCATCCTCGTAGTCTCGTACGGGATTTCTTTGTAGGCAGTTGCATAGTGCCCGATACGACCACAAGAATAGAAATAATGTGGGAGTCGCTCATATTTAAATTCAATCCACAGTTTTTTGCTGCCCAAGTTGATGATAACCCCAGTTTTAAGAGGTGTCACTAAATCCAAGTTAACTCTGACTTTCCCAACCATATAATTTTGGTAACCCGACCAAAGGGTAAGCCAAATAAGTGTACCCAAAAGGGGCATTGAGAGAAATCATAGCACATTTATGGAATATCGGGATCGCATTGGCGGAGCACAAGAAGGTTGCTGGAAAAAGACCACGGGCTAGCATCTAGGACTCTTTGTTTTTCGACTGCTGACTTGAAGGAGAAGGAGAAGAACCCAGGTGCTAATAAGGTACAGGATACATTTTCTGTCCTCCATGCCCATTTCATAGTATTGATAAAAGCCTGGAAGTTGACGTTAGGTCTAGAATAGAGTTTGCCAAGCAAGGTGCACTTACATTCAGCTAGTTTTTCTTCAGAGATACCATCAGTAACATCAATAACGTCGCTATCCGACCAAAGATGATCCAAGCTCTTACACAGCGCCTCCAAACGACTATCCTCGGAAATTAAGTCTGCCATATTACTAACAACTAAACATGCTCAAGAAGGGAGAAATCTAAATACCACAGCTCAAAGTAATTCTAGTCAGATGCCCCACCATATACAGGACTCAGACTAGGTGTTGAATAAGGCCTTTTGTACTTACCTAGTTACGGATGTTAAAGTTCACGTACCTGTCTTCGCCAAACCGGGCTAGCGAAGGAGGGCTCCGGCCTGGTAGGGAATTAGTACATCGCAACAGAGGAGATGAAATGGGGTAGTCGGCTAAAATGGGTTGAAGAGTGGGGGAATTCAAGAGAGAATGACATGCAAGCGAAATGGGATCCAGCCTTGGCAGAAGAACAGGAGAGCAAGCCGGATGACATGCGAGGGTTTACAAAGGGTTCCAGCCTTAGCAGAAGAATAGGAGAGCAGGCCCGACCTAATGGGTAAACAGAGGTCGCCCAAGAGGAAGAGGCTATCAGGCAATACTTCGCAGACAAAGCCCAACCCTAAATGAGGGTTCAGCCGAGAAGGAAGAACGAAGGTGAAATCGGTAGTAACAACCGAGAATTGAAGCTTTTGGGGGTTGAGGGGAGTGCATCTAAGGAAGGGGAACCAGAGCGGCTAAGAATCGTCCACATCGTAGGTAGGATAAGGGAAATCGGGAAGAAGAAGGCTGAATTGCGTTAAACTGAGACTACCGACGTGGTAGAGGGAAACCCAGAGCTGGCTGGGAGGAATGGGCATAAGCACTCATGTGTGTGTGTATAGGTTGTAAAATGAAATATTTCACTAAGTAAGAAAAGATAGTAGGGATCGATAAATGGGAGTTGACCTATCTTAAGTATGGGCTACCCGAATACTTAAGAAGGACAATAACAGATCTTTGCATTTCAAAATAAGAGCATGTGCTTCCCATGTGAACTGATTTGGCCTTCCCAAGGCATTAACTAGATTTTTTTTTATTAATTCCCTCAAGTAACTTTTGTATTATTTGTAATATCAAAAACATTAGTTTAATTCTTTTTTAAAAACTTTTAATTAAAAAGAATGTAATCTGATTTTTCTCTTAAAAAACATATAATTTTTTTTATACTATATGTCCTCAAAATATGGTAAAAATCTCATTTTATCATTTGTCATTGCTCAAGTTGGACGAATATGACAAAAATCACCAAATAATTAATTTATTAAGTTTTAGAATTATTTTATTTTTGTAAAAAGTTTTAGGTTCTTGGTTCCAGCGCACTTGTAAATAATTATAATAAGAAATATCTAATCGAAAATCAGTGCCATGTATTGCTTTAAACTTCTTTTTATTTTAGTTGGGAATTATGTAAAAAAAAAAAAAAAAAAAAAAAAAGCGATTTTAAGCAAGAGTTCTTATATTTCGATTTTAGGGAATTGTAAAAAAAAAAAAAGGAAATAGATCTAAAAGATCTTTTTCCTAAAATTCCTGCATGGCCCATTTAATTTATATAATACCTACCCCAATAAATATTTTCTATTACTATTTTATTCTTGAACCCTAAAGTGGAACTCGGGTCGATCCGAGATTTTCCCCGGATCCGACCCGCACGGACTCATCAACCCGACCATTAAGGCTCGCAGATGACCGTTAGAATTCAAATTTCAAAACCCCTTCACGAAATCTGACACGCTCCGAAAACACACGACACACCCAGAGAGAGAATCAAACAATCAACAGGCACTGATCCAACGCAGCCATGAAAGCGCTTCTCTCAGATTCGTCGTCGTCGTCGTCGTCGTCGTGGTCTTCGTCAGTCACTCCGAAATCAGGGACCACCACTGCCAACACGTCCTCCACGCCGATCCGAGATGATGGAACCGCCAAGGGCGGGGACAGCTGCTACTTCCCCGGATGCCGGAAGGACGCCAACTGCGACTGCGAGATGTGCTTGGCCAGCATCAGCGCGACCCTCGATCTCTTGCCCGCCAGCGTCCAAAAGAGCTCCTTCACTAAGCTCTCCCCTTCATCGCAGGCGACGGCGCAGCGTCGTGCCCCGGTGTCCTTCGACCCAGCCGTTCTTTCCACCCCGGGGTCGAGTGTCTCGAAGACGGTGGACAGTCTGCCAAGCTCGAAATCAGCTGATGCGTTGCGTGAGGGGAAGGAGATGGGGAAGAAGAAGAAGAAGGTGAAGCTGGAGTCGGGGTCGCGGCGGGAGAATAGGTTTCTGTGGTGGGCTTTGTGTTTCATGATGATATTCATGGCGGATTTGGGGCTTCGGTGGGTGGTCTCAGCTGCCGTAAGGCCCGAGCTATCGAGTGATGCGGTGAGGCAGATTGGTGTGGAGTCTCGGAGAGTAAGTGATTTGATTTGGAAGATCAGGTTTTTGCAGGGAGAGTTGAGGGGTTTGGTTGAAGGGAGGGTTTTAAATTGCAGTGACCAGATTTCTGCGTGGAAGATCAGTCAGGTTTGAACAAAGTTCTGTTCTTATCTTTTTTCCTTTTACAAACCAATTTCTTTGCTATTGAAATTCTCAAGTGATGCAACTGAGGTCCTCTGCTCCTTAAAAATTGACTGATTCAAGTAGTGATGAAGCACTGTATTGCAGGGTGGTCTGCTATTGAATTCTAGGTGCACACTGTACAAATCGATGGCGGAAGAGGTGAGCATATGGGGATGGCCTTTGCAGACTGCTGGGCTTCTCACAACCGGCGCGTCTTCGAGATCATTCACAGTCATCAGAGGCAGAGTCACGGAGGTAAATTTCAGCACCATTTTCTTTTTGTCTATTGTCACATAAAATAACAGCTAATAACAATCCGAAATGGCTATAGTTGCAACAAAATCTGTTGAGAAAATTGTTGTTTTGTTAGCATGATAAGGTTGTATCTTTCAAGGTTACTTGGTCTTATGTAAGTAATTGAGGGTCAGAAACCTGTATGACCTTCAAAATGTGTACGGGCCATTACATGTTCCTTGCAATTGCTAGAAGCATTGCTTGCAGTTTAATTTTCATCTTGTTGTAGCAACTAACTGAACTGCAATCTTTCAAAGGGCCTATTTCTTTTCACTGCATGCCTTACTGATGAGCTGAAAAATTGAGAAAGATTTTGCATTTCGGCTTCATTTTCCATTCTGTCCGTGTGGTACCATCCGCTCATGGGTATATTTTCTTCTGTTCAATAGTGGAGCAATGGAAACATGGGCTATATCATCCGAAAGGTAACTAGTTCTTGGGTGCACGGAAAATGGAGTGCGTCTGTTGTGCAGCTTGATCCTGGTACTGTGATTCTGGAGTACAAAAGGAGCTCGATATTGGATGAGTCGGGATTTCTAATGAAAGCACTGGAGTTCTTGAAGTACCAGATGACGGTAGCAATTGGACGAATGAATCGACGGCTTTGGTATTTACCTGCTTTCGAGGACCATACTGGGCAGATCAGAGCAAAAGTCCCAACTTGAGGAGCTTGTGTGCGGCAGAATGCTTCTGTTCTAGAGTCTCATCCCTTATGAGAAACTCTTTTGGTTTTTCTGCGCAGCATTCACATGGTGAAATTAATAGCTCTTGATTTTGACTATTCTTTTGTTTTCTAGCCTGTGCTTTGAACAGCATAAGTCCGAACAAGTTTTAGATAACGACTGTACTTATGCGACACAGCAATTGTAAAGTTTTAGTAGCTTTGAAGAGCTAAGTTCTGATTGCCATGTTACCAGACAGAATTATAGCTGATGCAGTCGACTGTCAGTTTCAGAAATGCCCAGGATGCACAACTTCTACATTAATAAACATCCACAGAAATCAAAGTTCGCTAAACATGCAATTGCTGACATTTCTGCTTTAACGATATCAAATGATATCTGGTAGGTGGTCAAGCTCGAGTAGCATTCGTACCAAACGTGAAGCCTAGTAGGCAGGGACACAGCATATATGCAGACTCTTTTTGCACCTCAGAGTTTTGGAATTACAGAACAGCATTCTACATGAATGTTTTCTTTACAGACAAACAACTACAGTAGAATTTAGGATTTCGATTTAATATTGGAAGGAGAAGGTAGCAAAGTACAATCACCAATAGTCTCTACAAGAGCAAATGCCATCTTTAAAATGGTGAAACCTAGTCCTATCTCTCACAATGATTTCTCTTCTGTATTCCTTCGAGATTAGTTTCAGAAAAGTATGACAGTCCTCACATATCCTGAGGTTCTTTATTATGCGGATGCATGATCCTGTTCTTTCGGTCAACAAGCCATAGCAAACTGCCAATTTCTCACTATGCCAAAGTACCACTTCACTCTTATCTTCATCCTCTACGTCAACCAAAACGCAATGGGCACTAGGAGCATAGCCGACAAGCTTCAACTCTCTAACCACCTCATCTAATTTCACATAGATTTGATCTGCTTGATTGTGATCCCGATCAGCCATAGCAAACTGGTGTACCTCATTGTTTAATTCAATCCTACTCCATCCCCTCGCCTTGAATACACCCCTCTGTCTCATTAATTGCCTCAACTCACCGACATCTTGCCATCTTCTGTGTTTTGCATAGATATTCGATAAGACTACGTGAGCTCCATCATGATCTGGCTCCAGCTTGAGGAGCTGCTTGGCGGCAAATTCTCCTAGTTCGTCCTCACCGTGAACCCGACAAGCGGCCATCAAGGAACCCCATATGACAACATTAGGAGCCAGAGGCATTGTCTCTATAACCTCCAGAGCTTCCCTCAATAGACCAGCACGCCCAAAGAGGTCTACCATACAACCATAATGCTCATGTTTTGGTTTGAGATTGTGTTCACTAACCATGGATGAGAAGATTTCCTGGCCCTTCTCGACCAACCCAGCATGGCTGCAAGCATAAAGCACACCAATAAATGTTATCTCATTAGGCTCAACATTTTCTTCTTTCATTTGATAAAAGAACCTCAAGACATTATTCGCATCCCCATGCATCGCAAAAGAATTGATCATAGTGGTCCAAGAGATCACATTTTTGCTAGAAGTTTTCTCAAAAACTTTTTGCGCTCTCTCCAAGCTACCACATTTGGCATACATATCGATAAGGGCATTCTTGACAGGCAGAGCTTCTCCAAATCCATTTTCATCAACATACTTATGCATCCATCTGCCTTGATCTAATGCACCAAGATGAGCACATGCAGATACAGCACTAAGGATTGTGACTTGATCAGGTTTTATTCCCCACATCTGCATCTTCTTAAACAAAGTGAGAGCTTCCTGAGGTTGATCACTCTCAGCATAGCCAGAGATCATTGCACTCCAACAGACCAAGTCTTTTTCATCCAGCTGGTCAAAAATGAGCCGTGCATTCTCAATTTTTCCAACTTTGGAATACCACGATATCATGGCAGTTGAAACAACTAAATTTTTGGGAGACATGCTGTCAAACAATTCTTGAGCCAAATCCATGCAACCAGAACTTGCATACATGCTGATGAGGGCACTCCATATATGGGGATCCAGTATGACATTATTCTCAGTGATGTACTCATGGATCTTCTTTCCATAGCTTAAATTACCGGCCCGACCACAAGCTGAAAGTATGCTAGAAAGAATCATCTTGTCTGGTTCCACGTTAGACCTCTGCATTTCTTCAAATAGAGACATAGCTTCATCAAAGAGGCCATTCTGACAGAATCTGCCATGTCAAAAGATAATTTGGATGAAATGAAATGGCAGGGCAAGAGCAATCTATAGCGTGATGCATTTAAGAGACTACTGCATTTCGGCTTCTCAACTGTCAAAGGAATATGTTACGAAAATGATTGCCCACAATCAGAGAAAATCGCCTTCAATTACTGCAGGCCATAATCACAAACGGACACAGAATCAGGTGCACCTGTACATGAAACAGCAAGAAAATCGCCATACCCATCAATCATAATGCTCCAAGAAACCACATCTCGCTGCGACATTTTATTGAACAGCAAACGCGCATCCATAATCCGCCCACCCGCGGCATACATACGGACCAAAGCTGTCTGCACAAAAGGATCACCACCGTACCCCAACTTAACGACCAACCCATGAATCTCCGACCCTTCAACTAATCCCACCTCTTTCGAGCCCGCCTTGAGCAGGGGAGGGAAGCTGAACCTATCCAAAACAACACCATCCCTCCACATTTCGTCAAACACAACGAGGGCATCCCCGGGCCGGTCGCCGCGGGACAGCTCCCGCAGGAACTTGTTGAGGACTCGGGTTTTCGAGGACTCGGGGACGTGGCGGAAGACGGAGAGGGCATAACCGAGGCTCGGGGAGGAGAGGAGGAGGTGGACGAGGAGGGGCGCGGCGGAGGGGTGGCTGAGGTTGGTGCGGCGGAGGATTTGGGCGTGGACTTGTTTGAGCTGTGCCGGGGTGGTGGCGGTGGTTAGGGCGGTGTGGAGTGCGGTGGTTGTGGTGGTTGTGGCGGTTGCGGCGGCGGAGGAGGGAGGAGGGAAGGATGCGGCGGGATGGAGCAGCGTTTGCATGGCGTGCGAACAGTAGCGCGGCGTGATGATGCGAATGGATCCCGGACCATATGTTAGATCGAAACTAGACGGTCCAGTTCGACGGGACACATGAAATCCACGCACGAAGATTCAGATTTAATCTAGTACATTTATGGAATTGCGGACGCTTAGGGAGGTATAAGCATTTGGTAACCTCCTTTGCTTTTGCTAAATGAAGTTCCCGGGATAACTAGATAAGTGGTCTCTAAAATTTCGTTAGATGTATAATATGATTCCCAACTTCAATTTACAACATGGTTCCTAAAGTGGTCTCTGAACTTTTTATAAATGTTAAATTTAGTCATCAGATCATATTAAAATATCTAATGCTATACTTCTATTAATTTAGATTTAATGACAACATTAGATATTTTTATATAATTCAAGAACTGAACATGTACTAAAAGTTCAAAGACCATATTAAATAAATTAAAAGTTCAAAAACTATATTGCATGTTAAATAAAAGTCAAGAATTATATTAAACATATTCGCGCTGACCACTTGTGGCCTATAAAACTTCTCACAATTCACAAGGGGGCCTCACCCTTACCACCTGGTCCTTAAACTACCTTACCCTTGCCACCTAGTCCTTAAACTATCTCAATTTGTGAAACTTAATCCTTCCTATATCTGCAATTAGTGTGCCATCGAAATGCCAAGATAGCAACACTGTTCATTTTAATAACTAGGCACTTCTTAGTGTCAAAATGCTTATATAGACTTTTATAATTAAGAAAAGAAAAGAGTGAAATCTATTAAGACTTTATTTATTTCACGAAAACGTATAATTTGGAAAATATTCTCTTAAAAGAATTGCTTACATTGCTAGAAATAATGAATCAATTAAAAATATTTTCATTATCAAAAATAATTTATGTTTAAATATTTTCATGGACAATAAAAATATATTCTATTAATTTTTGTAAGTGATATAAACAATTACTTTTAAGGAAAGTGTTTTTCAATTATTTATCTTCCGCCAAATAAAATACCTACGAAAACGATAGTGCCAAGTCAAGAAAAAAACAAAGAAGGTTCGCTCATGGCAATAGCAAGCCGTGCTCGTCGGCCTTCTCTAGACTCCCGTAACGAGAAGAGAGAGAGGTGAGGCCGTGACATCGCCCCCATTGCGCCTGGCCTTCATCGGAATCAAGGGTTACGGCTAGGGCTGGCTATCGGCTCGTGCCGGTCAGGACACGCAACGGCCTAGCTAGCCGCGGCCTGTGCTTAACACGACCTGTTGTTCAATCAACAGGCCGTGTTGAGCCGGCCGCTGTACTCTTTTTCCTCATAACAACCAATCCATCTCCATTGATCATGGACAATCTCGATCATCTCCATCAATCTTCCGGGGAAGAGTGCGCCGTTCCCCTAGTGAATTGATCGCCAAACGAGCAGGACCAGGCCAATCGGGAGCACCAAGTCGATGACGATGAAAACACACTACCACCGAATAGGCAAACCGCAAGCTCATCCCATGACGACGAGGTGGCAAATTAAAGAGAGCTTGCGAGTCATGTTATTTTTCCCGAGCAATCCTTTAATTTCACATGAGAATCGAGGTTCATCGAGTAAGCAATGACCGCGCTACAACCATAATTTGAGAGCATCCGTGAACAACTTCACAGGTTATACGGGAAGATTAAACGAAGAAACAAAGATCTACATTGGTGCATCTTCCGGCTCTGACCGTCATCAGAACCAAAGGGTTGCCTTCTTAAAGTTTCGGCCAACACCCTCGTTTGTTAGCTAGTGAAGGCTGCGAGCCCCTCTACGCCCTCACCTGTTTAGGCGAGGATCATGGCCCTTGCCTGATCTGGGGTAGGGCCCAATGCCCTTGCTTATGGCTAGCGAGGGGTGGAGGCCTTCACCCAAACTTTGCTTGTAGCCCTTGAAGGTTGGTTGGAGCCCTCGAAGGTTTGGTTGGCAATGCTCACTGTTGCGGGAAAAAATAGAAAAAAAAAAAAAAAAAGAGAAAAAGTGATAAAAAATTACAAAAAATTAAATAGGTAAATATCATTAAAAATGTATACGTCAGTGTCATGCAACGTTGGACGGCTGATGTTTATATTATCAATTTTTTGCTTAAATTGATCGAATGGATTAAATTGTTATTAATGCAAAACTTTAAAATTATATTGCCCAAATTTGAACCGAATTAATACAAATGCAATCGGTTTATCACTTTTTTGGCATTTTTTCCCCTTTAAGCGTGTTAAATATGAAAATATTGTAGCAATATGAGTTGAGTTAAGTACGAGCTACTAAATTTGCAATATATGAAAACGGGTCAAAATGAGTTAAATTAATCTATTTGAGTCAAACCATTTTTGATTCAACCTGATTCATCTATTAACGGGTTTTTAGGCCGAAATTGAGTGGGTTAATAATGACCGGCTAATTTGACCAAAAACAAACGTCCATGCCAAGTTTTCACGAGTTCATCTAATCTCACCCACTCAATCACGTAGGACCCACCGACCGAACAAATTAAAAAAAAAAATGCTGAAATCGAGTTCCTCGGTTCGCCGACTGATACATTCGGTCGAGGCAAGACGAGCCGAAAAAGGTTGCCGATATACCAGCGCCACGTATGCCCTTCCTGCGCTGCCACGTCAGCCATTCTTCCGCCACGTATGCCGGCGTCCATCCGCCACGTGTATCGCTGCACCACTTATATCTACCGAACCGAAATCACTTGGAGCCAGATAGCGAGCGAGAGAGAGAGATCCTTCAACTCAAAAACAAGTGCCATCGCTATTTTCGCTGAAGATGAGCCAAGAACAGCCGAGGAGGCCGC
The DNA here is from genome assembly GCA_014182725.1 of Eucalyptus brandiana. Taxonomy (NCBI): domain Eukaryota; kingdom Viridiplantae; phylum Streptophyta; class Magnoliopsida; order Myrtales; family Myrtaceae; genus Eucalyptus; species Eucalyptus brandiana. The sequence goes on from CM024669.1 coordinate 9,655,049, forward strand.
GAGAGGAGGAGGAGCAGCGGCAGCAGAGGCGGCAACGTGATGTCGAGCCGATCAAGTACGGCGACGTCTTCTCCGTCTCCGGCAACCTCGCCTCGAAGCCGATCGCGCCTCAGGATGCCACGATGATGCAGTCCGCCGAGGCCGCCGTGCTCGGGCAGCCGCAGAGGGGCGGCCCTGCAGACGCCATGCGGGCTGCGGCGGCATGGAACGAGAGGGCTGGGCTTGTCGGCCGCAGGGACCGCACGGACGTCGCCGCAGAAGAAGGGATCACGGTCACTGAGACCGGAGTCCCCGGGGGGCGGATCATCACTGAAAGAGTCGCCGGACAGGTTCATCTTACAAAAACATAAATGAAATTCTGGGTCATCATCCGTTTGATTTAATCAAAAAATATTTCCTCTTAAATTCATTAGGTCGTCGGCCAGTACGTCGAGGGCGGCCTGGCGGCAGAGGCGCAGGCGCAGGTGGCCCAGCAGACTGCCATAACCATCGGTGAAGCGCTGGAAGCGACCGCTCAATCTGCCGGGGACAAGCCCGTGGACCGGGCCGACGCGGCCGCTATCTTCGTGGCCGAGCAATGCGTGACGGGGAGCAACGTGGTCGTCCCTGGAGGGCTGGCCGCTTCCGCTCAGACGGCGGCGGCTTACAACGAGGGGACGCTCAGGGACGATGCCAAGATCAAGATCTCCGACGTGCTCACGGTAATTCTTTCGGTATAAGATGAACGTAAAATCTTTTTATGTAGATTAACCCCCCGCACGACATGACACTGGCGTTGTTCTTTCGCAGGGCGCCACGGCGAAGCTGCCGGCGGACCGAGTGGCGAGCCGGCAGGACGCGGAGTGGGTGGTGAATGCGGAGATGAGAACGGGGAACAAGGCGGCCGCCCACCCGGGCGGGGTGGGGGCGTCGGTGGCGGCGGCGGCGAGGATCAACGAGAGCGTCACCAATCCGTGAAGAGCGTAGTAAAAGCTCTTGTTCCTCTTTCGGTGGCGTCTAGAGCAAAGAGGTTTTTTAACTGCGTCTGTCTGAAAGACGGTTTTCTTTTTGTCGTTGCTTTTCCTCTTGGGGGATGAAGGGGTTTGCTTGTGTAATGGACGTGCACTTCTTAGTGCAGCTTTTCGTGAGTGATGTATGGTGGAGTTTTTCCACTTTTAATTCTATAAAAATCACTCGGAAATAGCAAAATAAATGATACTAGGAAGTACTAAAACCTAAAAGCTGTGTAAGGTGGTACCTATTTTAGTGTTAAAAAAATTTTGCCGGTCCAATTAAATGTCAAAAAAGAAAAAAAATGATTACTTAATTTTCTTGAGTGAGAAATTTCGAATGTCACGTGATTTTTATAATTAAAATTTTAATATGACTTGGTATAATTTTTAATAATCCATAAATTCACATGGACATCCAAAACAAAGACGTGGCATAATGATCATTTTGACTGATATTGAAGGGATATTTTTAAAAAATGACTTAACATTTAAGTAATTACATTTAATAATACTTAGTATTTAAATGATTCAGATTTATAATTTTTGACACTTAATAATCATTCGTGAATTTGTCTACACAACGTATTTAGGGTTTATATCCTAACTGAGTACGAATAGGATTTTATTTAGGGGTTATATCCTAATTGGGTATGCCTAGTGGAAGTGATCGTTTTTCTTTTGAAAAGCGGTATGTAAGTGATCTGAAAAAACTTATAATATAAAAATAAATACTGTAGAAGTGATCGTTTTTCTTTTAAAAAGTGGTATGTGAGTGATCTGAATAAACTTATAATATAAAAATAAATACCGTATACAACCTTTGGCTGTTTAGTATCGTCCTAAAGTAGCAACAATTCCTCCCAAAATAGCAAAAAATTCGAGATGAGACAAAATACGAATTAATTGAAAGCGGTGCTTCATCTCGGGTTTTCATGTAAAATAAAAGTTAGAAAATATATATATTGGTATATGCAATACAAACGATGCGAGCCGTTCAACAGATTAATTTAGAAAATGAGGCATGCGCAAATCGGCTCAGTTACTTTGGACTCAATTTGTGAGCCTTTATTACATATCTCAAGTCTTAATTCTACATGACCCAAAAAAAAAAAGTCTTAAATACTCTTTCCGATAAAAAGTAAAGTTTAATTTTGTACTAATTCTTCCACAAAAAAAAAAAAAAAAAAAAAAAAATCTCTACTAAATTGTAACTGTTTGTCTAATTCCCCGGCAAATCAATTGAAACTGTCATATGCACTTCGGATTTTGGAAAGTGCTTTTTTTTAATTTGAGCCTTTTCAAACTAAAAAAGGAAATGTCTCGAATTCCATAAATAAATAAATAGAAAGAGGTGAAATGCACACAAAATTAAGAATTTATGCTTCTAAAAAAGGTTATTTTTCCATAGGTCAAATTTCTGGTGTAAGAATGGCCTTTCCAGGTAGAGTGCTTTCGACATATTCGATGTGTTTGTACAAACTAGCAAAAGGAAAATGTCAAAAAGTGTCCTTAGGCCACTTATCCGAGATTACTACCGTTCTTTCCATAATATCAGTATTTCTACTCGAATTTTTCAATTTTCAATACGCGCTGATATTCTTTTACGAGAGGGTTAATATCTAAAAAATCCTACATTGGTGTATTTATAACACATTTAACATAACAAATATCAAATCAGTACTATTAATATCTAAAAAAATCATAAACTGACACATATGTGCCACATTTTATATAAAAACTATTAAACCAATACATCCATGCCATATATAACTCAAATTGATGAAAAAATCTCAAATAGATGTAGCAAGGTGATTTAGATTTGGGGTAAATGTAATATGTATGCACTAATTTTATAGTCTTTTTTAATGAAAATTAATTTACGATAAATATGGCTAGGAAGAATGCCATTCGTGCCTCATGTCTGCTTCTTGATTCTACATTCCATTTCTTGCTTTGCACCACCAATGGCTCCGACTCTAAAGACGATTCCAAGATAGCGTCGCCTCCGTCCCCCATTGCCGTGCACTGCTTCCTCTCCTGGTCCTTCCCATTTCCGGGTTCTCGGCCTAGCGTCCATATGCGTCGCCGATCAGCTCTTCAGCTCGAAACGCGATTCTTTCGCGATCGTCTGCGGTCGAGAGGGGACGAACAATGGTGTAACGATGAACGCTCCTAGAGTGTTTGATGAAATTCCCGTGCAAAGTTCTCAGTGTCATATTCCGTGCCTTCTTCCAGAACGTAAATGAACGGTGGGTCTTGCCACGTTTTGCGGTTCAACGTGTTTCTAGCACGAGGATAACAAGCCCACCGAAAGAATCCAGCATGCCGCTTGTCGCAGCCTAGATTCCTCTAAGGGTTTCCGCCACGTGTCCCAGCTCCATGAACGCCTGTCTGCAGAGCCCGCCACGTGTATTGCTGCACCGCCATGTCACGCCCTCTATCGCACTCGTATATCTACCAGAGCAGACGCCGGTCGAGCTCGATTCTGAAAGCGAGAGAGGAGAAATCATTCGATCCACAACCGAGTGCCATCCCTGCTTTCCACCGAAGATGAGCCAAGAACAGCCCAGGAGGCCGCGAGAGGAGCAGCAGCAGCAGCAGCAGCAACCTGGGGTCGAGCCGATCAAGTACGGCGACGTCTTCTCCGTCTCCGGCGACCTCGCCTCGAAGCCCATCGCGCCGCAGGACGCGGCGATGCTGCAGTCCGCCGAGGCCGCCGTGCTCGGGGAGCCGCAGAGGGGTGGCCCCGCGGACACCATGCGGGCCGCCGCAGCGTGGAACGAGAGGGCTGGGCTAGTCGGCCGTGGGGACGTCTCCGAAGTCGCCGGAAAAGAGGGGCTCACGGTCGAGCGCACCATCACCGAAAGAGTAGATGGACAGGTTCATCTTTTCTTTCCTCTTTCAAGGCAAAACAAAGGATCAAATAGAAATCCAGGTCGTCATCTGTTCGGATTTCACCGAAAACTTTTTTCCGTTCGAATTCATTAGGTTATTGGCCAGTCCGTCGAGGGCGCGTCGGCGACGGGAGGGGCGGAGACGCAGGCAACCCAGCAGAGTGCGATAACCATCGGCGAAGCACTGGAAGCAGCCGCTCAATCGGCCGGGGACAAGCCCGTGGACCCGAGCGATGCGGCCGCCATTCTCGTGGCCGAGCAGCGTGTGACGGGGAGCAACGTGATCATCCCTGGAGGCTTGGCGGATTCCGCTCAGACCGCGGCAGCTTACAACGAGGGAACGCGCAGGGACGAAGCCAAGATCAGGATCTCCGAAGTTCTCACGGTAATTCTTCGGACAAAAGATGCACGCAAAATCTTGCATGTCGGAAATGACCGTTTCTCAAATTCACTCTGCGCGGCGTTGTGTTTCCGCAGGGTGCCACGCTGAAGCTGCCGGCGGACAGAGCGGCGAACCGGCAGGATGCGGAGTGGGTGATGGATGCGGAGCTGAGGACAAGGGGCAAGAAGGCGGCCCACCCGGGCGGGGTGGCGGCGTCGGTGGCGGCAGCCGTGAGGCTCAACGAGGGCGTCGCCAAGCCGTGATGGACGGAGCGAGGCTCTTATCCTCCTGGTGGTGGTGTTTCCGTTTAGAGCAAGAGGTTTCCTACGTGCGTTTTGCTTTTTCCTTTTCGGGGTGACGGGGTTTGCTTGTGTAATACGAGCTTGTGCTTAGTGCAAGCTTGTTCTCACGTAAGATGAAATATTAAAAGTAATGCTAAATTTAATGTCCTTTCTTTTACGAATATTTATGTGGGTTTTTTTACAAACGATTCGAATATGCAGTTAGTTTTGCGACCGCTTGGATATCGCAAATTTATGAGGTAGTGCTAATCAAGTTGCCCAATTTGATTTACTGAGTAACTTTTAGGTTGCCCCTCCATTAAAAATCCACACACATTATGTTTAATTGGGTATTTATATTAACAAGCTAGCACGAGTCGAGAAATTCTGACAAAAGCCATCGGAATTTGAGCTTCGATTGCTAGTTCGAGTCTTGTTGTCTAATGTGATGCGTTGCTTAGTAAACACTATAATCAGTCATCACCATTTCGGGTGATTGAAATAGAGCTATGCATCAAAGGATTTGGAGAAGTGGTAGTTCTAATTTGAGCTTTTCAAATTGAGGTAATATCAAATTCTTGTGTCGCATATTTGATGGATTCGAATTCCATATAAAAAAATAAAAAAAAAAAAAGAGGTGAAATACATACAAAAGTTGAGCATTCATACGTATTATCAGAAAAAAAAAGGTTTTTTTTTTTTTTTTTTCAAGTGGGATCAAATTTCTTGTGTGAGAATGCCACTTTTATGCGCTTTCTTTTACTTTTGAAATAGCTGTCTGGTGCACAAAATAAGTACTAGCAAAATGAAAATGTTAGAAAGTGTCCTAACGATCCTTTGTTTTTCTATAAATATAAATATTTCTTTTTGAATAGTGCGCTAGTTTTGAAATGTCATGTTTAAAATTTCAAAATGCGTTGGCTTTCTCTTTTATTATTTTTAAGGGTAAAAGCCACAAAAAATCTTAACCTATGACACATTTCTCCAATTTCTTTTTGTGGTATCAAAACCCTAACCTTTTATAGTATAAAACATTTACTACAAATTTCTTTGCCATACCAAAAACCCCAAATTTATACTATGTGCGATGTGTTTTACTTCAAAATGTATTGTTGGGATTTTTTGTGTTGCAAAAAAAAATTGAGATAATTATATCATATATGTATAATTTTGCATTTTTCGTGTCACAGAGAAAAATTTGGGGTAAATATGTCATATAAGTCTCACAATTAGCGAAATTTGAATTTTTTTTTTTTTTCGTGTCTTGTTCCCTATTTGTAATTGCGTTAAGTACTAGTGCCCATCGCGGACAAACTGATACGTCCGTGAAAAGGCCCAGGCCCAGGCCCAGGCCCAGAACGAGCCGAGACTGAGGCCCAGGTTCAACTCTATCCCCAGAAAACTCCCCTCCCTTCACCCATCTCTCTCTCTCTCTCCCTCTCTCTCTCTCAAGTTCCGACTCTCCGGTGGCGCAGCTCCGCCGCGTGCTGGCCGTGGAGGTACGCCATTCATGCTCCGTCTCTGCGCACAGCTTTTGCTTCTTGAATTCGCCACCGTTTCTTGCTTGTTGCCACCAATGGCTCCGCCTCTTGGGTCGAGTCCAGGACAGCAGCACCGGGCTCTGAACCCATTTGCGCTCGCCGGGTTCCCCTCTTGTTCCGTCCTTGTTTTGGGTTCTTGGGTGCGTCATAGATCGGTTCCTTTGCTCGAAACGCGATTCTCTCGCGATTGCGGTGGAGCGGACGATGGTCGACGGGGATGCTCTGTTTTGATCCCGAATGCCCTCGAAGTGTTCGGTCAAATTTCCATGCTAGTTTTCGTTGCGTATTTCTGCCTTCTAGAACTAAAATGAGAAGGGAAGAATATAGAGGTTGCGAGTCTCAAATGGGCCATGGCACTTGAAGGAAGTTCCAGCATTTTTTAAATCGAGATGACAGGATGAGGCAGAGGAGAGGAGGGCGGTGGGTGTTGCTAGAATTTGCTCATCGACTTGTTTCTGCCCTCTTAGGAGTCATTGACACGAAGATACTAGGCCATGAAAGTTTCTGGCGAGCTGCTTCACTGGGGAACTCAAACCATGTCTAACAAAAATAGCATGATTTTTATTCTTGATGATTTGTGTCTGACTATGCTAGCACACCGCTCAAGGAAAAAAGGGGGGGAGGGAGGGAGGGAGGGAGGGAGGGAGGGAGAGAGAGAGAGAGAGAGAGAGAGGGAGGGAGGGGGAGGGAGGGAGCGAGAGAGCGAGAGAGAGAGAGAGAGAGGGAGGGAGAGAGCGAGAGAGAGGGGAGGGAGGGAGGGAGGGAGGGAGGGAGAGAGAGAGAGAGAGAGAGAGAGAGGGAGGGAGAGAGAGAGAGAGAGAGCGAGAGAGAGAGAGAGAGAGAGAGAGAGAGCGAGAGAGGGAGAGAGAGAGAGAGAGAGAGAGAGATCTTATTTGGTACCATTCTCTTTTCCATTTGTTGGGTGGGCATTTTTCTGTGCATTTGCATTTTTCTGTGCATTTGCATCTTGAAGATGAGCTGATAGTTATGATGGTAGTTGATAATAGATGGTGTTTTTTTCCCATCTTATTTGGTACCATTCTCTTTTCCATTTGTTGGGTGGGCATTTTTCTGTGCATTTGCATTTTTCTGTGCATTTGCATCTTGAAGATGAGCTGATAGTTATGATGGTAGTTGATAATAGATGGTGTTTTTTTCCCATTACCAGTTTTGGCATTGAAGCAGTGGATAATACCACATCAGGGATGGCTGTTGTTGCTGTAGGCACAAACATGTGCCTTTCTGTTTCTTCCAGAGCCACAAAAACCGGCCAAATGGCCATTTCTACTCCTTTGCCATTTCCCTTTGCATCAACTCTTCGGGAAAGAGCAAAGTTGCCATCCACCTGTGTTTTGGCTAATTCCAGACCATCAATAGGTAGTGAAGGCTCTCTACTTTACAGCAATACTCATAGGCAGTCCCATGTTGTTAGGGCTGTAGAGGAGAGCCAGGAAAGAACTGAATCAGATGTTCAAAACAGTGACAATTTCAAAGAGACTGAATCGATTGACCAAAAACCAAACGAGTCAACTGCTGAGTTGACCGAGCTGGGGGCTGAGATAAAGAAAGCGTTGGAGCAGAGGAAGGAGAAAGCAGATGGCAATCTGTTGAGTGGTGTGGCAGAGGAGATTGGGGAGATTGAGTGGCCCGCATTTGGCAAGGTGTTGGGAACTACTGGTGTTGTCTTGGGGGTAATCGCTGGATCGAGCGTCACCTTGCTCACCTTGAATGCCATTTTGGCAGAGCTGTCAGACAAAGTTTTTGCAGGCAAGGGAATCCAGGATTTCTTCGGTTAGAAGTGGGAAAAGGTACAGAGAGTGCAAGGGTTTGTGAGGCTGAGGAACCTTCCTCATGGGACAAGCGAAGGTGTTCTGCTCACCTGCTCAAGAATTGAGACGAGTAGTATGTTGGTTGGGTGAGGCTTTCATGTTCCACAGCACAGTGTACTCATCTCGTATTTCACAAAGTCAAATGCATATATTCATGGCTGGCAAGAAGTTTTGTATTTATCCTAAGTCTTGTAGAAGTAATGATAAAGCTGCTGAATGTAGACAAGATCAATCCTTCATGTTCTTAATCTATTGTAGATGAAGACTTATGGCATGAGTAAATCATGAGAAGACTATTATTACTCTGCTGTTATTACTCTGTAGTTCTTTCTCCACATATTTTGCCTAGACAGCTGAGTTTAAAAGAGCGACTTGTGGATTGTTAAGGCGTGTATCTTTTCACTTGTAGAATGAAAAGAGAAGCAAATTGCAGTTATAATTCGGAGGTGAACCATAAAAGACTGCTGAACTTGATTTGGGCAAAAATTAGAAACAGTCGTGATCTGCTTCTGTATCTGTAGTAGAATGAATGACTTCTTCCATTGGTGTCAGCCATGCAAAGCCCTAAATTTCCGTGGTTTCTGGTTTGAAGTTTCATGTCTTAAATTTTGAAACTAACCCGTTTTTGTTAAACACCCTTTGGACTCTGTACAGCATTTCCATTGTTCAGAAGCTGATAACCTTGTACTTAAGAGCAAAACAGATGGAAGAAAGATGAACAGCTTAGTCTGAAACATGAGTATGTTCAATTTACTAATTTCCAGAGGAGTAGCCACCATGTTCTACCATATCATCTTGTCAAACCTCTTCCAAGAGATTTGGTTAAAAACGGCAACTGAGTGTGGTTAAAACCCTGGAAATTAAGCAACGGCAAGATAATCCAAAATTTGAATGCGTTTAGTTCATGGGCTCTAAAATTCATCGGACAACTGCAATTAGTGTTTGGCAATTTCCTGAAGGGTTTTGGGGGCCTCCAAAGGCCTAAAGGGAATAGAGAGTTGGAAAGTATGGGAAAATTTAATGGGTGTACATCAAGTTCATGTTGTGTATTTGTTAGTCGGGATGTGTCTCATTCTCTCATACTGTAAATCAAACAATCGATAAGTACATTTAGCAGCAAACTAGAATATCAAACTACAATTCCTAATAGAATTGCTAGAAACTTTTTTTTTTTTTGTTCCATAGCAAACGGAATATCTCGGGAATTCCACCTATATAAACATAATAGTAGTGCCATTTTGAAATCAAGGATGGTGGTAGATTGCGTTTAATCGCGAACCCATTCCACTGCCGAATCCTACTAGCGACTGAACGGATTGTGGTCGAGGGCTGCGGGATGTGTTTGTGATTTCGTTTACAAAACCTATAAGATTTGGGACAGAGTCTGAAATTTGTCTTGCAAGTACTCGGGGCCTAGACTCGGCAGCCATTTTACTAGAATATCTGTGCTCTTCTAAAGGAAATAATGTTACTTGTACAATTCTATGTACCTAAGAATAGAATATACTGATATTATTTATTTTTACTGCAACATCCCTAATTTCTTTCCCATCATAAAATTCATGAAATTTATACAAGTTATTATTGGAGTGGTCGTTAGAGCCGGTGTCTCCCCAAGTGACTCCTCCCACTTGATCATTTGCCTTTTAATTCCCCACTACATGTTGTGGAAATGGCCTTCTCGACATCATTAGCATCATCTGGAGCCAGAATGTCCTCTAGAGACCAAACATTCCTCTCCACGAAGGCGGCATTGCACGTGCCTAAGGGTATTTTTCGTAGGTATCCTTTGACGAAGCACCTTGACAGGGGCTAGCTTTCGGTGTTATTCCCTACAGTTCCTCCTAATTTTCAATTCCTTGTGTCTCATCGTCATCGAATTAGACTTGTTGCGGGAGTAGAATTCGCTTGAATACGTTGCTATTGAAAACCCACTGAACTAAGTCTTGCATCAATTGCACGGTGAAGTTCGAATTGATTTTGGGATGATCAGACACAGTTGTTGTACCCCTCTTAGAACGCGATTAAATCATGATAAAACGAAAGGAAACAAATAAATCGACAGAGATTTTAGAAATTTTACGAAAAGAACCTTAGCCTTCCAAGAAATGATAGCCAAAAAGGAGAAACACAGAAATGTCATTTTCATGTTTTCCGTTCTTCGCCATCCGACAGAAAATACCTTATCATCTCCCCAAAGCTAAAGCCACCTCATTTTTTCACAGAACCAACGACACCACAGCGACGGCAACCTTTTTATGGAGCCATTGTCACGCTTACTCCGCGAGCTTCTAGGTAATGCTTTCATCTAAAGCACAACTAAGAGTCAAGTAGTTCCAAATTTCGTTTTGGAATCTTCTTACCAATTTCGTATCATCCGAGCCTGTTTAGTTGCTTGTGACTTCAGACAGTTGCTTGTTCGTTTTTCTTTATGCTGACACTGTGATTCTTGAGGTCGTGCTGCAACTTGAATCAAGAACCAGATAGGTAAAAAAAACAAAAAACGAAGAGTTTGGATGAAAAGGGTGTCTCCAGATGGGCCCTTGTTTTGGGATTAGTGCTTTGCTTGATTAGCATGGTTTGGCTAATAGATTTAGCAAGTGAAGACTAGGTTTTGGCTGGGCTTTTCTGAAGAATTATGTAACTCGACTGCGAATATCACCTGGGCAGTTGTTAATCCTTCAGGATGATAACCCAAATGTGCTCAACCCCTTTTTTCCCCTGTCCTATGATTTTGGAGGAGGTGAGTTTTGAAGAAATGCAATTCTTTCAATATATTTTGGCACAGCTGGTCTGCTATGCTGATACAGCTGCGTTGATTTAATTCGGTGTGAGCATATTTTTTGGAGTTTGATTGGGTGGATACCATTTTGTTTTCCCCATCTCTTCCAGATTTGAATGTGGGCTGTTAACTTCGCATCGAGGATGGCTATTGTCACTGTTGCTGCAAAGTTATGTCCCTCTACGATCTCCGGAGTCCCAGAGAAAATCCCGAACTTCGTCCGTGAATGTGAGTCGGAAGTTTATCAAAGTATCTTGTTCTTATTTTTCAGAAAGTTCTTATTGCAGCCCACGTCGCTGATTACTGGTTGTTGTAGACTTCATTGCTGTATCTCCACTACTTTCTTTATCTTTTGAACCAACACTGCGGCTTTCGATAGGAAGGCAGCAGAATTGTATATCCCGCTAGTGATTCTCTAACAGGAAGATTGATTTACTTAAAATTCAGAATTTTTTTTGTGTCTTCCTGCTTTGACCAGGTTAAGAATTCTTTATCCCGGTGAGTTTTAGTTAAGACTGTTATGTGCATTTTCATGACTGTATTTCGTAACAGACAAACTACAATCTAGGTATCAAGTTGTGCTGCCACTTGAGGAACCAACCTTCAGTCGTCGAAATGCCATTATTTGCATTGGTTCTTCGCTGGCTTCTGTTGTACCTGTGAACTATGTCTTTGCTCCATTACCAGTACTAGCCGAGGAGAATTCAGCTTCAGAGGAAGATGAAGAGAAAGGAGTCATTGGGGCAATCCAATCTCTGTTCGATCCTAATGAGAAGACAAAATCGGGAAAAGTATTGCCAAAGGCGTACTTGAAATCAGCGAGGGAGGTCGTGAAGACCCTGCGTGAATCATTGAAGGAAGACCCTAAGGATAATGCAAAGTTCAGAAGGACAGCGGATTCAGCAAAGGAGTCAATCCGAGAATATCTGAGCAACTGGAAGGGACAGTTGGAAGTTGCAAACGAGGTTTGCATTCTCAATGTTCTATGGCTGAAGCTTTTAAGTCACATATCTGTGAATTTCTCCCCTAACTTCATTCTTCATGGCTTTTCTGCAGGAATCTTATGTAATGCTCGAGAAGGCAATTCGGTCTTTGGCGAGTTTCTATTCAAAGGCAGGCCCATCTGCCCCACTCCCAGAAGAGATTAAGTCCGATATATTGGCTGATCTGAGTAAAGCTGATGAATTCTTGTGAAAAAAACATTAGTCCTTTTTCACCTTCCGAACCATCATTGTTATTAGTTCACTGGCATTGACATTTCTAGCTCTAAAGGGCAGGGCCTTCAACAAGTAGTTTTTTTGTATCTAGATCACCAATGGCAATATTTATATGAGCATAGCTACCCAGAAAGCCTCGAGTACTGTTTTTTGCTGTAGTATGTGTTAAGGCTTGCTTTGATTGAGAGTGGTTTCAGATCGACAGAGCCAAAACAATTCATTTGGAGTTTCAGGGCCATCTCTCGGTGAAATCCTCATCGTCTAGTCATTGAACATTCCAATCTCTACTTTTCGGCAAGCGAAAGCCGGTGAAGTTGAAGTAAGTGATTACATCAAAGAAGCTATAATCCGTTATTGGCGATGCGGCATATGATACTCTCTTAGTAATTTCTACGCATAACCGAGAATTATTATGATGACCGGGAAGATCACACGGTCTCCTCTCTTGAACAGACTAACTTTGACGGCAAAAGTATAGTGTTATTCCTAATATATTTTTGCTACCTTTGCTACTTTCCAAGGTATGAATTTCGCTCGAAGGGACTGGAGCGAAAGCCAGGGGTATGGTTTTGAGATTATAAGTCTCTTGAATTGAAATCATTTTGTTTTTGCGGTTCTCTTTTCTGCTATGCACATTTGCTTCTCCTTCACTGTAATATACCTAGATCATGGACTGGATATTCTGCCTCAAAGATTGACATGAGACTGTAAGCTTTACGCCTGACCAACTTTATTTTGGTCGATCCGTGTCACGACTTTCCCGGTAATAAAATCCATGTCGGTCTCAAGCATGGTTTTGTCTGTGACTGGACAAAAAAAGTAAGCAAAATTGTTGTATCACTGCATTAGCCTAGATTCTGAAAGTTTGGCATGTCATTGGAGTAAATTCAAAGAAGAATTGCAATTGCAACCAAAGAAAGAACCAAACAATTGGGTTTGTTAAAGAACACGAAAAGATAAGGGAGAACGAAAAAAACAATTCGAAGTCAAGAAAATTCGAAATTACGGATGTTAGTCTAATTCGAAATGACAACAGGCCGACGACGTCTGCTGGGCACAATGTTCCTCCACTTGTTGAGCATGATGACCGCGATGCCTATAATTCTGAACCGCCTCTGATCGACAGGAGCAAACATCCCTGCTTCTTCATCGACATAGAGCCGCCGGAACCCCCATCTTTGCTTGACCCGACAGACCACGCGGCAGAGGAGAGGGACGAGCCCCGAGTACGTCTCCAATGCCTCCGTCTGCATCGCAGAGACGAGCTATTCACGAACCAGTAGCAGTTCTCGCGTGCAGGCGAGTGATGAACTGGAACTCCTTGAGGGTACAAATAGCTAGGTAGAGAGAGAGAGGAGAGAAAGAAGACATGGATGCACGTAAAAGGAGAGTGGCCAACCTCAATGGACGACCACTGCAAAAGACTTGAAATAAAGAAATGGCACGCGAAGCACAGCACAATAAAATTTTGTAGACACGTTCTTCGATTTGATCTAGCCTGCAAACTTGTACTGCAGAAGTTACAATTTTCCTAGCCTTAAATCCTTCGTGACTTCTTCATAGTTGTAAACAAAAACTCCAAAGTCGCCGAAATCTCACCATCCATAGTTGTCTTGATATTAAATTGCTCCCCATACATGTAGCACCATTCACTTTTATATCCTAATTTATAATTTGAATCAAACTTATTGCTGCCTACCAAACTTGAACGTAACTAATCCTGAAGACTTTCTACAGGAACTGTCCAATGTTTTCATTCTCATCTCTTGAGAGTCGACCGGCAACACTGCCATCGAAAGCCTTTTCCATTGCATTGTGGTCCTATTCTTTCAATAGAAAGTTCACGAGATGCGCATATGCGACTGTTACATGTACATCATTATTACATTAGTTGCAATCTCAAAAATCTCCTAAACGGCACACGAAGTTAAAACTGAGAAGCAACATAGGCAATTCGCATTGAGAGCATAGAAGCAACAATTTACTCAGAACCACATATGGCGAGATTTCAAGTTTCATCAATTATTGTCTACAAAGGAGACTGGCAACTACAATCAAAGAACCATTTCAAGGAGTACACTCATATCAGAATCAAAACCAACTACCGAAAATTTGAAGTGGAAGACAAACCTAACCCACGTGATGAACAAAAATAAACTGTTTTACAGTCTACACAAATGGGTCACTCGTATCATTCAATCGAGCAACCTCACAATTAGACTCCTGCACTAACGCGTATTCTGAACCCCTGATTGAAGAGTCAAAACTATATGCACTAAAAAATAGAAAAGAGAAGCTTGACCTTCGCTGTGGGAGTTAACATCACTTGAATCCAATGTAGCTGCACTCCGCAGAACAGATGAATACCATAAACCTGTCTTTGTTGCCAAATCAGGAATGATGATTACACTAGACTGAGATAAACCCATGGCACCAAATGTGCAGGCAACTGGAGCAGTTCTGATTGCAAAAATTATGTAGCAAATGCTGGGCAACGAGGGTTGTATTGAATCATCACTCGTAAGACACAATAACACAGGAAAAAAGCAGCTAGAAGATTAGGATATATACACCATGAGGAAGCAAGACCACATATCCTATATATCTACTGAAAGCACCGTGCCTTTCTGATCCCAGTCCATCAATATTATCGTTTTACTGCAATGGCTAATTCCCTTCTGGCAGAGACAATTCTGCTTTAACAATCACTAGCATGAACAATAGAATGGCTGTATTGACCAAGCAAACCAAACCTTTAGAGTTACCTTGTCAGATTATCATCCCAGACAAAATCGTCATCATTGATGAACATCCAGAACCAGTGACAGAAATGTAGAAATGTACGGAGAGAGTAGCAAGAATTTGCGATGGTGGAGTAGGTTCTCACGTTGCAAGCACCATGAATCTCACCAAATCCAGGGTGCTATTTCCTATTTGCACCAACACCCTAGGCCAGTTAGCCACTGTCAATAACATCCAGTATCAGAATCAAATAACGATTGGCTCAGACTTGTCCCAAGGATATTCAACTACAGAAGCAAATCCAGCATGTAGTGTGATGATTGACCCTCGAATATCTTAAGAACAGCAGCCTCTGAATCAGATTTGAGATTAAATCAAAGAGGATTCAGTTCCCAACTGCAGAACATTGTCGCTTCAATCACACGGAAAAATAACTTCAACTATGCTGCATCTGGTGCTAAATTGTTTCGACTGATGTGTTCTCCTCTCCCACTGTAGTCGGACAATTTGATTCAGACTTGATCTGCAATGAATTCACATCAGATACAGAAGCACCTTGACAATTCTCCTCCATGGTTATATCTTTCCTTAAGTCCTCTGCTTCCTCTGATGATTGAATTGAAACCACAGTAGAGACAGGAGCATCTTCTGCATTCTCCTCCTTCCAGATTTCAATAGTATCCTGCTTTTCCTCTGAAGTTGCAAAAGGCTCAACTAGTGTATCCTTGACATCTGCATCGGCATTGTCATACTGACTGCTCCCGCTGCAAGCATCCCAGTTAGTCTCATCCAAGGACTCACCTTTAGATGGAAAACTCAACAATGATTTATTTTCTACTTCCATGTCTGCATGAGAAAGTAACTCATCATTATTGAACTCAATCATGTTTTCCTTTCCATAACTGATTTGGTCATCTGCTTTTGAATTTACTGATATCAGATTTTCCTCGAACTGGTGAATACTAGGAGCATCTCTTGATTTGCAATCTGCACCCTCAGTTACATTCTCTGCTGAAATATCCCTTTTTTCCTCATTGACATTGGTTAGACAACCTGAATTCTGAAAATCACCCACGACACAGGAATCTGACAATGACTTGTCATCCATCCCAGATTTGCTATGGCTGACATCAGAAAGCAGGGGATGCACCTGACTTCCATTTATGGCACAAGAACCACAATTAGAAGCAGCATCTGAAGTTCCATTGATCCCCTTAAGAATCTTCACAGGTTTCACTTCTGAATTACTAGCACACTTCTTACATGCAACACCAGCTTCAGCTTCTGGGGAATCATCGGTATAACCATCTTTGGTAGTGGATTGAACACCAACTTGAAATGGCAAAGCTGGCATTGATTTGTCTTCCACCTTACAAGCTTCTATTTCAGCATCACATGGAGCAGAACATATATGATCCACATCAGATTCAGCAGACTTGTCAGCCAAATCAGGGTCAGAATCTTTAAGCCTTTCATCTGAAGCATCATGAGACGAGGCATTCCCTGTTGAAGCATCATCCAGGGAAACATCCTGAGACTTTGGATCGCAGTCCATGATATCTGCTTTATCACCCTCCTCACCAGAATGCTCACCAGGATCATCATGCTGACAAATATCATCAGGTTCAGGGGTAGTAACTTGCTTGTCCATTTCCATTTCCATTTCCATTTCCATGGACTTGGCATCTGTAAGAAACCATATAAACAGTAAGATGCAGATACTGAGAATGACAGAAGATGTTAACAAAATTTGCAGACTTAAACCAGAACCTGAACCTTTTGAGCCCGCGACAGTATCTTGTTCAAGAAGCAGTTTCTGCAACATGTCTAAACCGGGGAATACTAACATATTCAAGGACCTCATGTCCTGCTTAAGTGACTCCTTAAGAGGAGAGAAACCAAAGGCAACAGTCCAGGTGTGCATAAGTTCAGATATAGCAGGGATAATCAGCATCTCAACTTTGAGTGATCGCAGAGCCTGAAGTGGAACAAATAACTATTGAATAATAGTAATTTGGTTAAGTGTCATAATAAAATATTCAAGGTGGTCCAACAAATGCCTGTATGGATAATCTCATCTACAAAATGCTTGAGTCACCATCACAACTATCATTGCTTACCGACTCAATGGCAGAAAATAGTCTACGGCACATCCCTTGACGCCTATAAATATGCCGCGTCCCAATGAAAGGCATCTCTGCTAGCTGGGTCCCATGAAACCTATACAGGCAAGAAAGGGAGGTTGAACAATGAATATGGCCTGCCATGTCCCTAGCAAGTTGGAAGAAAAGGACAGACATCTTGCTTGCGTTCACACACAAGCAAATGCATCTATATTGACATGGCATTTATTTAGATCACTTAATCCCCCAGTAAACTAGGAGATAGAGAAATAGATTAAAAAACACAGTAAATAATTCAAGTTTAAGTAACAGAATGACAGAAAAAGATGGACGTTGGCTTCTCGACAGAGATGAATACCATTCAAAAGGAAATGCGCTGCAAAGTATTTTCTGACTTAAAAGCACGAAATAGAGAACACAGACAGGAAGTTTATCAAAAGTAACATCAAAGCAGCTAAAGATAATGCTCCTTTCAAGGTTCAAGCATGTCTAACATAATTTCTCATGTAATATCCATTTTAGCTGCAACACAGTGCTTTCCTCACATCTTCCTAATTAAGCTCTTGAAAGGCATGGGAACAATGTCAATCTACTATAGAACTTGACAAACAACACAAATTTCAACCAGACAAACAGACTTCATTTCCTCAAGCCTCTCCTCACTCCTCTAGTCCTTCTCTCTGTGTTTTTTATTTTTTCTTTTACTATCTCCATGGTGGACAAACTACAATGACAATAACACATAGCAGACAAACTACAATTACAATAACACGTAGCAGACCGGAAACAAAGAGAAAACACACCTGAGCGATGCTGCAGAGATAATTTCGTCACCCCTCTCCAATATAGCAGTGTAAAACCCACTATAGTTAATCCTATTGAAGTTTGATCTGTGCAAAGGAATAAAAAGAAAATTTTATCTGTCAGGGGGGAAGACAACAGTAAAACATCAAAGAAATGAGTAACAAGACCCCAAGGAACCAGATTGGTTGTGGAGCAAAGATAGCCTTAACTTACAACCAGACAACATAACCAGTACAGCTAAGAAATCTGCTTAATTAGAAAAGAATGCTACTAAGCATATTTTCACAGCTATTAATCTCATGTCAAGCATCTTTCACTCTCAAGGATGGTTACTGGGCCAACTAGAAGACTCTTGCATACATCTCACTGTCCCACATTGATTTCAAAAGTTCTGTGAAAAGTAGACAAATGCGAGGCAGGTATCTTAACAAGATACATACAACAATAGACCACGCAAACACAAGATGGCATTGCAATAAATTTGAGCCTGAATTCTTGACAGCTTTATGATCAAGAATTGATCATGTTTGCTAAGAATTATATCAGACAATCCCTCCTCATTCTCATTTATATTCGTCCCAGATGACTCCAATACTTGGAAAAGAGAATAAAGCAGTCATAAAATTAACAAACAAGTGACAAAAGTTGCTTGCTTGTCATTAAGGGGCAATAAATTACCAAATAAGATCACAAAAATACTCAGAATATCTTTATCCATCACAAGGGAAACCCAAGGCAATTTCAGCATTAGTCATCATGTACGTGCATTTCTTTCGGTGTAACAAATCAAGGCAATCTTCAAAATAATCATTTCTTCATGAATTAGGTGCATCAACATGCAAAAATTCTCTTTCAACGTACCAGTGTAACAAATCAAAGAACTTTCCAAAATAATTATTTCTTCACGATATAGGTACATCAACATAACCAATTAGTTACTGAAAGGTAAAGGATAAAAAAAAGAGCTTACCCACAGTTATAAAGAACATTATGAATCATATTTATCCCACTTCTCCGGTCAACAATAGGCAAAAAACATTCATCCATTATCGTAAGCGCCACCGCTAGCTTGGAGTTGCATTCCACCCTCTGAGGAAGCCCTCGAAGAGACATATCTGACTCTGCATCCGTCCTGCGAATGAGAGACCATGAAAATCCACCTTCTAGTTCATGTTTGACTCCGAGATACTTCTGAAGATGTTCAAAGAGCTGCAAAATTAACAAAAACTTGAGTCACCAATACAAACTCTGCATAGATAATGTAAACATACCCAAAAAGGAGGAGGAACAATATGGCTAACTAAACGCAATATAAGAAAGCCAACTAAGAAACAAAACTCGATAGTTATAAACCTTAAAAAAATTCTTCTAATTTCAAATTTGTTAAAGTAAACATAAACAGAAAGAAGGTTGAAATAAAAAAGACCAGTAAATCAGCAAATCGGCACTACTTAGCTGACACCTGAGATCATAGTTTTCCTTTGGGGGAAAAAAGAACTCAGTTATCTATTCACCATCTCTATTTTACTATCCAGTTGCCTAAACCAAATCCCACGCTCACCACAACATATCTGAAGTAAATATCATTATCAGCCTCACAAAATGTACAGTCCAAGCTTGGATGTTGCATGCCAATTTAAGATGGTCCATGCCAAATCCAATCCATTAGAAAGCATGGAAACAAATGCCATCTGGTCATAATTGCTAAACACATGATAGATGCTCCTCAAGGCAATGACTTAGTTTGATGAACACCAGCAACTGCTTGACTTATTATAATAGGGACTTTACGTTGCCCAACTAGAATAGGCACTACAAGTAGGTCTACATATGATGAATTTCTAAGCCAATTGGAAGCATAGTTTGGAACTAAAATTGCATCCAGCTCTAGGCATCAAATATAAATGCCACACATTTGGATTGGCGAGTTAAAATGCTGAAGAAAGGTAACTTGACAACACCAATAGGGAAAATTATTAAAACCAAATTTCCGAGGGTTGAAATCCACAACAAAATAATGAACCAGTTACTACTACAAAAGAATCACCTAGACAGGGCAAAAAATCAATTTCAGATCCTTTGCTCCCAAGATGTGGATCAGTATTCAGTACAACCTTATCTGAGCTGTTTTGGTTGCAAAGGGAGAACCCAAAAAGAAGATTACCTCTCCACATTTCTGACCGCAAAAAGAATGACCTGTGCTATCAGAGTCCAAAGGAAAAGTATCTGTTTCCTCAAGACATGATTTGTGATCTGCAATGAAAAAATTGAAATGCTGAGCGAATGTAGAGAGCATGTGCCGACCATGTCATATGACACTTCAAATTCTACCAGAAATAAAAAGACCTACATTTTTTCTCACATAGGTCGCATGCAAAGATTTCACTGATAGCTCCATCATCAACATATGAAGTACATTCACTGGCTACTCCACAATATTTGCATGTGCAGTTAGGACAATGCCAGTCCCCAGGAGGAAGCTTCTGCAGTCAAACAAGATTACATTAAAACTAAAATCAGTCAAAAGGCTAATAACTGGGGGCAACCAGTTAGCTGAATTGAATGGACAAACACAGATGTCCATATCTATGAATGTAGACAAATAATATACATACATATGCATATTTATGTCTCACATACTATCGTGATCAGTAACAGGAATATGACAAAAATTTGTATATGGGAGCAAGGTTATCAACTATTAATGAAAGCACATCCAAGAAAGGACATTGATAATTTCTTTGCCCCTAACCGACAGATGAAAACCATGCCACTGCAATTAACAGATAAAAAACATGCCGCACTGAGACAATGCAAATCAGCCAGTTGAACAATCTAGAATCCATTTTACTATTGCAAGTTTCTCCACAAAAACTAATTAGATGTCAGTAATTTCATAAATCAATTCAAATAACCCTTGGAAATGCAAACTACGTTTATTATTAATCTTACAAAGTTCTCGTGCAGTTGGTTCAATTTGGTTGCACAGGACAGTCACAAAATTAGAGGACCCCAAAAAATTATCAGGGAAGAAGAGAATGATGACTGTTATGAATTCTTCCATTAGACTACCTCCAATTTCCAGTATTATAATCTATTGAATATCCTCACTGAAAATCACTTCGAGAAGCATAATATTCTAACTAGGGAAAGGCCTCAATTGGTAGCAGAAAGCTCCAAGAATGAAGCAGAATTTTGATAAAGCAGTAGAAATAGAGATAAGCTATTGAAATGGCAAAAAGGACCACAAGGCATGAGCCATGCATGTGAAGATAACCTGTATGTTTAAGCAGCTCTGATGAAAGGTGGATGGACAACCATCACAACATATCAAATCTCCACCATCTCCACAAAGGCCGCATGTATCATCATTTGGATCATCCCCATCAGCATCCACAGAATGGAATCCCCCACGTTCAGACTCCACTTGCTTATTCCATGCATCGATCTGGCACTGCAAAAGGGAGACACCAGAATCCAGATGTATGTTCTGAAATGGCTGGCGGAGTTTGCTGCCTGCATGGATCTCAAACTTTGACAAACTAAGGATTTTGCTACAGCAGCCACAATGGATGCCATCTCTTGTAACCCATCCCTCCAATAGCACTCGTGTTTTTCGACGGTTCATATACTGTACTTTCTGGCTCAGCTCCACAACCCCAGAATCAATCAGCCATGAAAGCAGGGTTCTTTTACCAGTATAGGGAACGAAACCATCACTTTCTGAGTTCAGCCCCTTCTCAGAACTGCGGACCAGTAAAGTACATCTGCCTAGTTTTCTGCCTTTTCTTCCATGTACTTGGTGAACATTGGAATCAGATGTGCCTTTCTCAATACTGCTGTGCATACTATGAACAGGACCTTTCTTTGATGACTTAACCCCCTGCTGCTTTATGAAGGAGCTTAATTTTTCTTCCTCACTATCACTGTCCATGCTCTCTTCTTCATGCTTTGGCTTGGAGTTTCTCCTAATAGCAGCTTGTCTGGCATTGGCACTTCCAGCGCCTTCTCTTTCTTTCATCTTCATTTCTTTCTCCATCTTCTTCTGGGTTTTCCTTGTTAGTTGGCCGAGAGTATCATCTGATATAAGAAAAGCAGACCGCTCCCCACTTGCCTTTTCCTCATCATTGTCATCATCGAGTTGCTTTTGAAGTGCATCATATGCCTTAATAATAGACCAGTAAGCTGTCCCTGTGGGGTTGATGTAGACAGCATCTAGATAGTCTCTATTCCTTCTAGGTCTATAATCAATTTTCCACCCTGCATTCAGTAGCATCTCTCTTATACGTTCTCTGAGTTTTTGCTTCTCCGTGCCACTGCCACGCTTCACTTTTCCTTCTTTGGGACCACTCGGAACAGGTGTTTCAGGTGACTTGGCCCGTGCAACAATTTTAGGCTGTGGGGATTTTTCTTTTTCACGGCTCATTTTAGCTTGTCGGGGTTTTCCCTTTCCACGGCCGATTTTCAATTGCGGGGATTTCTCTCTTTCATGGCTTATTTTAGATTGTGGGGATTTTTCTTTTTCGCGGCTGACTCTTGTAACTGAGTCTCGTATATCTGCATTCCTCCGTGACAGTGTTGGAGATATATCACTGTCCTCTGATTCCCAGTCATCAGGCTTCTTGATCTTAGCAGACACAGTTTTCTGCACATTCAGCTTATTCTTCTCCATCTTCATCGTCGGATTCCGCATCTCATTCCTTCTAATCTCAGCAAATGCTGTAGGACGGGATGTGACATTATGGCTAGTATCTTCAGAGATAGAAACTTTCCTGCCTTCCCCTACAGAAACTTTGCGACGTTCATCCCACCGATCAAGATTTCTCACAGGCCCACCTACTTTTTTCTTGGGGTTAACCAGCACCTTCAGAACACCATTTTTACCCTGAACCCTGATGGCCTCGTCTGGACGGCCACCATATTTTTCTCTCAACATCTGTATAGGAATTCGACCGCTTTCCCGCTTCATCTGATACCTACTTTTACCCCCGCCATCTTCCCTACTGAAGCTACTCGTCTCATCAATATACATATTCCTTCTCCTCTCAACGACAGTCTGCCTACTTGAACTACTGGCGAAGTCCCTATTACCACCACTCCGAGCCATGGGAGGTGAGCCCAGGAATCTCCTTCCCGACGACTCCATCCCACCGTCATCAAATCGCCTGCCCCCCATCCCCTCCCCATCAATCCCATCATACTCATCAAACTCAAACACATCCAACCTACTTCTCTTCCCCTCCCCATTCCGACCAACCCCATCGCTCCCTTCCGGAACGCCCTTCCTCGGGACACCCAATCCATTACACACCCGAATCGTCTCGGCACCCACCGGCAGCCTCCGAGGCCGCGTAAGGGAGAGCTCGTCGCTCGACCCCGAATCGCTCACGACCGGCCTCGGCCTCTTCCTCTGCGAGGCACCCACCCCGCCGACCCCACCGACCCCATCCCTCTTCTTCCTCACGATCAAGCAGCCGGAGGAGCTCCGCTTCTTCAGCACTATCCCCGACCGCTCCACAGATCTCCTGCTACTCTCCTCCATGACGAGCACTCAGTCCCACCCACCAAACCGAAGCCCTAAGCTTCAAAACCCATCACCACCCAGAACCCCAAAACCGACAAGAAGCCTCAATTCCCTCTCCCCCTCCCGGACAGTAACAAGAAAAACATACAAACAGAATCGAAGCAACGACAGATCTGGAAGCCCGCACCACCACGGAAGCTCCGAAACCTCGAACGAGGAGGGATGACTTCGGGCCGACGCTTACCTCGCCGCCGCGCGCCCGCCGGATGCGCTCGCCCGGGATCAGTAATTCCTCGCAGCTGCCGCCGAGCCCATGCGAACAAATTCAAGAATCGCGCAGAGAGAGAGAAAGAGAGAGAGAGAGAGAGACGGCGATTTTCCTCTAAAATTGCCAAAGGTTTGTCGCGCTCGTATATGAAAAATGTGAATCGGGGGCGATTTTACTATTTCCCCCTCTCTTAATTTTCCTCCTTTTTTTATTTTTATTTCGTTGCTATTTTCGCGTGCTCCCCTGCGCGCACGTGCACCGATGTCCCCCCCGGCAATCGACCCCAACCTTCGATCCCGCGGCTGATCGCGGCCCTTGTGATCCCGCCACGTGTCCCCAACGGCGGTCTTCGGCTACGTGTCGGGGGGTCATTGGTGGGGAAGCTTTTCGGTCGTGCGCTCGTGCGTGGAAGTGCGATTCCGTCTCCTACCTAAACGAGGAGCGTGTAGGACAAGCGCTGTGTGAAGCGCGTGGAGGGAGGGCCGTGGGGGCGGCCTTTCTTTTGTCCCCCGTAATGTCATCATGCTTAGGTTTTCGGGGATTTATAGATTTTAACAAGTGCGGTAAGAACTTGGTTGTGCATTTACTTTGTCCAACAAGCAGATTGTCTCTTTCACTGTAGAAAGAGGAGGTTGTGATGTGGATTCATTTTTGAGTGGAAAAGAAATTGAGGTGGTTGTTTTGGTTTGTGATGGAATTTTTCGTTCAGTCGGTAGAGCATCCTTTCGCTTTCGAAGGGTACTGGAAACGACCAGTAAATGATAGAATCTTCTCAACTGGTCACTTCTTGAGCTTGTGTGTTAATTAAGCATTGCAAATCTATGGTAACTAATTTTATTGAGGCTGGGTTTGGTGAGCTTATGCATAAATGGAAAAAAAAAAAAATAATAGAGATGGTTGTGGATTTTGATTTTGTATGAAAATTTCGTGAGTATTTGGAAGTATATACTAATAAGGTCTAGCCTGGTAAAATACATGAAGGGATATAGTGCAATTTTAGTTCCTCCAATTGTGTGGGAGTTTGGAAAAGAAAAAAAAAATTGTGCGGGAGTGGTTCCGTTTAAGTGTTTGAGCAGTTTAAGTGTGAAAATAGTAGTTTATGTCATTTTCTTTAATTTCATATTTATTTATTTTCGAAAATTTCGTTAATTAAGCAACTATGATGGTTTGTGTTGTTTTATATTTGTCAACTCTTTTGAAATTTCTGTGTTATTTTGGGATTTTAGACTAGAAAGGATCGAAAGAGAAACAAATGAAGGTTCCATTGATTTTGTTTGACGATAAGTTAGGAGGCGTGTTTGAAATGACTTTTTATTTTTTTATTGATCTAAATCTTGTGACTCCGCACGTCGACTTTTTTTAAATTCCAAACTCTTGAAACACTTACAACTCAATGTTGATATGTAGATTCGCATATAATTTTTTTTTTTTTATAAATTTGCTGAAATTTGAGTGGTATTTGAAATTTTAGCATGTTTTTTATTTACTTTTGCTTAAGTGTAAATAAACATGCCCTGTATAGTGAGGATGAAATTGAGTAATTGTCAAAAAAATTAATTTAAGATTTACTAATCACTTTATTAATTTGCCTGTCTTGTATCTTATCAAATTACCAAATATTTTTCTAAAATATTAATTAATTAACTAATATAACTAAATTGTGTTTATTATTGGCATAAAGCTATAATTAATTACAGTATAATTTCCTAACAAATTATGGATAACATCCACAAGTTTAATTTCATAACCATAATATAGTTTCTTGTCAATTCATATCGCAAAAAAAAAGTGTAAGTGTATAACATTTAGTTAACTTTTCTATTCTCAATGTTTATTGATTTCTCTGTAAATTAAGATTAAGCAGTTTGATCCTTACCAAAAATATATATATATATATATATAAAGCAGTTTGAAAACTAGGATGTTGACACCTAAATTTTGGCGATCCATTTAATCATTTATCATATTAAAAAATTAGGGATTAATTTTAACCCCTAAAAAATATTAGTTAATTAATTAATTGCATAGCATATAGTTTTAGGTGCATTTATTTTAATTTGCATTTACATTGGGCCGGTGACAAATGGGTTCAAATTAATGGTTCGAGAATATTAATTTGGTGAATTGAATTAAGCACATGAAAGGAAAGTAAATTGGCGCTCGTATCCTCGAGAAAGATTTTACGGATTGATTTATGCGAGATTTCAAATTTTAAAAGAATCTCTCGCAATCCTAAATCGTATCAAAAGCAAATATTACATTTGGAAAAAGGAATTTTCGTGGATATGAATTTGGAAAAATTAAAACCCTAACTCGTGATCTATAAATAGATTAAATGCGTAGGGTTTAGAGGAGGGGGCCACACATTGGAAAAACGGCCGCACAAAGAGAGATGAGAAGCTTGGGCTTCTCCGTTCGTTCCCTTTGAAAAAAAAAAAAACAGAGAAAAAACACGTTGAGAAGAGAGAGAGGAGCCTCATGGCCGAATACCCTCGGCTGTGCGACCCTTGCGTCCGAGACTTACCCGATGTTGGTGCTGCCTCCCAGCCTTGACCAGCTTGCTGTCTTGACCAAGCCGCCTGATGCTCATCCGTGAGCCACCTACACTGACGATCAACGCTGCCGCTTCCTCCGCCGGCAACAATTTAGCACCTGTACCACGAGGCGACAAAGCATTCAGTTACCTCAACAACGATGAGTTGATAAAGATACTACATTGCGACGAGGTCACATGCACCGAGCCGTGATGCAACTCGACGGCCCAGTTGTGTCACCGATCCACCTGTCGCTCAGAGACTGCACCACGATGACAATATTACCGCCATCGCTATTCTTTACCAAGCTGCAGAATTGTATTTTTTTTTCTTTTCTTTTGCAGGTGAGTGACGCCGAGCACACCCACGGGCGGGAATCACCAAGCCAGTCCCACCAAACCTAGAGTCCACGGTTAAAAGGGCTGTTGAAATTTTGGTGAAATAAGTAAAAGAGGGGAATTTGTCTTCTTTTGATTGTTGTCCAGAAGTTATAATACGAAAGATAGTCAAAGCTTCCTCACTGCCGAATTGCCCCGACGTCTTCGAGCCGAGCCTAAAGTTCACGGTCAAAAGAATTATTGGATTGAATAATTCCAAGTGTTGGATCTATCTTCTTTTGCACGCGGTTTTTGTGATTTTATTTCATGCATGCAAAAGGATCTTCCTTGGCCAGATGAACGTGAGAAGCTCGGCATCGCTGTGTTCTGTTTCGCAGGACCTCAGAAGCTCGTCTTCGATCATTAATCCAAGCTAAAGCCAACGTGGATCCGCGAGTCTCGCTGAGAAGCACCTTGGGTCAAACTCTTCCATGGCCCCCACGTTTGGTTGTGACAATCGCGAAGGTCACGAGTGCGATCCACCGCTGAATACAGCATGGTCTTCCAGTCCCAAGCATCAGCTAACGAGTATCCAGCATCCTCGGCGAGTCTCCCTGAAGGTTACGGGCGTTGGTTCTAACTTGGAAGCATTATCCGCGTGATATTGTGAATTGGGTAAGAATTTTGATTAAGTCGTTATTGGTGCCCAATCCGTAGAATTGTGATGTTGTTTGAATATTTGATTGATATTGCCATATCCAAGAGATTTCTTGATCCCTCATAAATTAGGAAATTTTCATAATTTCGCAACGTACATATGATTGATGGTCCGATTTCACGCTCGAAATACGACCCGCAATCGTACGGAAAAATCACCAATCCGATCTCATGCTCGAGATACGATTCGTGATTTTATTTAAAAATTGGCCAACCCGATCTCATGCGCGAGATATGGTTCGCCAATTTGTGGATATCAATCATATCTTATCTAATTTCTTTGTCATGTTGGTTGAATCAATTTTATTTTTGTAAAAGGAAAAATCCAAAAAATATTTGAATTAGGATTGGGTTGGTTTTAGAATATCTCTTGTTATCTTGCATATTTAGAATAGGGATTTTATTTTGAATTTGTTAAAAAATAAAAAATAAAAAAATGCATGCATTTAGGATATTAGTTTTAAATTTGAATTGCACGTTTAATTATTTGGCAATTTTTAATTTCGAATTTCATAAAAGAAAAAGAAAAGAATTAGAATTATGGCATTTTTTGCACGTCATTGCATATTAGGATAGAAATTGCACTTAAGTTAATTTAAATAATTTCTTAATTTACTATAGGTTTAGGTATTTTATTAAATAGATTGCATTTTAGGATTATCTAGGTTAAGATAATATTTTAGTTTAAATTAGGATGTGGCTCAACCTAATTCCTAATATAAATTAAATAGGATCTTAATCTAATTAGGTAATTTTCACATTTCACCTAATTTTGAATTTCATGAAAAATACAAAAAATGCCATAGGTTGATTTGGTTTTATTATTTAGGATAAAAAATGCATTCTTTTAGGAAAAAGAAAAATTGTCATATGCACGTCATTAAGGTTAGATTCATTGAAATGCATGTCATTTAGTATTTTTGCTAGGCCCATTTAATTAGAAATTACATGTCATTGGAATTAGGTCATTTAGTTTTGCATTGCATATTGCATGATTTTCATTAATTAAGTGAAAACAAAACAAAAATTGTGTGTTAATTAGAAACATATCTTGGGTTGTTGATGTGGATTTTAATTTAACATTGCAGATGCTTTCGTTGCTTTGAGGTAAGTCCTGCAATTTATTTTCTGCTTTACTTGGGTGTTAAATTGGTGGATTGCGCACCCGCATGATAACCTCACATGTTAGAGAAATAGTTTAAAATCAATTCAAGCTGCTTGCCAAACATTTTTCAAAATAAAAAGAAAGGTACCGAAAGGGCGTTAGAGAAATTTAGCGTAACCAAATCCCCGTATCCAAATCTCTGGTTCGTAGGAGTAAAGTAAATCTCTCCTTACTTTACTTGGGTTTCTAATCGACCCACCAAAAATAGATTAGTGGCGACTCCTAGTTAAAAATCAATTGCATGTTAAGAACTTGAACCTAAAGTCGCGAATTGGTATGGGCTTGGGAGAGCCCGAGTTAAGTCTAAGCTTAACAATCCATTAGCCAAACCCTAGGTGGTTCACACCCCGAAAAAATTGGTCGCGACATAGGAAAACCATTTTTATTTTATTAAATAATATAATTCTTAATTGCATTTTTTTTATTTAGGGCAATAAGCTATCTTTATGTGATACTCTAATTATATTGATTTCTTTCAACTTACTTTTTAGAGGAATATACATTTCAATTTTTATTTTCTTCATCACTATTAAATTATTGGTATATATTTTAGATAGGAAATAAGACTGAAATTGAGTAATAATATCAAAAAAAAAAAAATCCCAAACAGGTGCCACGTTTCCCAAATCTAATTTTTGTGTTATGAAAAATTCAAACTAGTTTGGTCACACCATATTGGACTCAAATTAATTTTCGTATCACAAAAAAAATCACAAATTGGTACAACCGTGTTACATTTACCCCAATTAGTGTCACACAAACTTCCAAAATGACACATTCATGACAAATCCATCAAAATCTTAAAGTAACATTAGGGCAAAGTTAGGAAATTAATAGATCTTTGAAATGTGAGGGAGTTCTTATAACGAAATTAGTAGATTTTAGCAAATTTTTCAATCTCAATACATTTTCTTCAAATCTACCTTCTCTAAAATTGAAGTCAATTAGAGGACCCAATTCTATTAAATTTCGACATTGAATCTACATCACTCTCCGATCATCCGAATTATTTGCCAAGTATTGCCGATAGTTTAATATGGATATTTTTATGGAAGCTAATGAATTGTAGATTTGTCATGGGTGTAGTTAGAGGTAAATGTGACATGGATGTACAAGTTTTGGAATTTTTGTGATGCGAAAATTAATTTGAGGCAAGTGTGGCATGAGTGTACTAATTTGGGACTTTTTGTGGTATTAGCTGCTAAGATTTATTCTAAATTTTTTTACCGAGTTAAAAGGCAGGGAGGAGTGACTAATAATAGTGACTCTTTTGATTGTCACCTGTACTTGTTATGGAACGAGTTAAGATTTATTATACTAATAAGTTAAAACTATAAGTTATGTCTTTTCAACCCTGTGATTATTAAATACTTTATTTTCAAATTAAGTAGATTTTCCTGACCAAAAAATAACTTAAGTAGATTTCCTCGCAAACAATACATATTTCATAAATTTAAATAGCTTGAATGATATAAGTTCGATGAAATAACTGATATCTTATCTATTATATTAATTCTAAGTCGTTAACTTCTCACCTACTAGATATCTATAATCGTGCGAGCCTTCTTCAAATAATTCGGGGTTTCATCTTATGCATGTCTAAGGATTCTCAATGTTTTTGAATTCCCTAAACAACAATAGTTCAAAATCATCAAATAATCTGGATGGGCTTGGAGCCAAACTAGTCCATGTGCTGGATTCACTTATACTCATGATATCAACTAATCTTTTACATCTCTCCATCTTGTATTTGGTATGGCTATAATCATAAGACTATTAAATTCAAAGTGAGTTATGTTGGAGACATTTGATTGCTAATAAAGACAGAAAAATAGCCATAAATCTTTGATGCTTTGATGCCTGATAACAATTAGTGTCCGTAGGGTATTGTTTGCCCCCACTAATGTTCTAATGTTGCTGCTACGTTAAGAATAAATATACCTCTTGGGTATAGACCAAAACCGCAGAGATTTGAGTGAGCAATGATTTAATATCTCTCTTGAAATTTTACCTTGAATGTGTCATCAAAGTTGTGTGTATGAAAAAAATAAGAAGAGAGGGTTACGAAGAAGAAATTATTGCTTTGAATAGTTGCGATCCTTGAACAGTTATTTTGAATAATGTATTATTTGCTCTTATTTATAACAACCAATGAACACATGTCATGGGAACGTATATTTTATCCTCTCAACAACCATTTTCTATGTCAACAATAACTTCTTTTATAACCAAGAGTCACATCTTTTAATAATAATAAACTATTTCAATAAGATAAAAGCGTCAAAAAAGTCTTAAACCCAGTGCAATGGTATCAATTTAGTCATAATTTTTTTATTGGTATCAATTTAGTCCTAAATTTTTTTAATTAATGCTAATTAAGTCATATGCTTTTTCACATAGTGTCAATTTAGTATTTTCAGCTAATTTTATCAAGATATAGCTGATACGGACGTCAATAGGCCCACATGGCATGACCAACGCTATTATAAACAACTTTTACTAATATTTTGATATGTTTTCAAATTTTTATGTTTTTATTTTCAGTGACTTGCTGGAGGAAGAAGGAAAGGAAGAACAAAAAAGGAAAAAGAAAGATAATAAAAGAATAAATAAATTTAATAAAAATTTGAAAAAATACTAAAATATTATTAAGAGTTGTCCATGTTAATGCTGGCTGTGCACATAAGTCGACTGACGTCCACATTGGTAATATTAGGCTAAAATTTGCCGAAATGACTGATGACACTATATCAAAAGGTTTATGATGAATTGATATAAATATAATATGTTTAAAACTTCCTTGACACTTTTTCCATTTCAACAATCCTCCACTTAATTTTTTTTTTATATGTACTAGTTTATGTAAATTAATACATTTAAAGAGGTATTTATTAAGATTTGAACGTTCAATTAGTGTAACAACTTTATTAACGAAATCAATGGTAAATAAAACTTTGAACCATGATTCTAATCGTAAATCAAATTATTAAACATATGAACACATATTTGCTTAGAAATTCCAATGCTTGACCACTTTTAAGCTGTTGTGCTCCCTTCTGCATTCATGAACATTTACAAAAGTTCATTGGACTTTTATTAGAAGTGGCACAACTTCTTATGTTCATATATATTAAGTTTCTAATATATTTTTTAGCATTGCCTTGCTAAAACCTTGAGCTTCAGTAAAAATGTTTTCTTACACTCACACTCTTAACTTTCCATCCAGTAGTTGATCACCATCAAGATACAATAGTTTATTGTTACTTTTTTTTTTTTTTTTTTGTGAGATGAAATAGAGATATCATTTCATTAAACCCAAACCCAACTACAAAAATAAGGGGCATCAAAATACAAGATCTCCTAAAGAGGGGAAGGGAGTGGGGAGGTTAGAAACCCAGTTAAGGGAGAGAGTCTTACAAGTAGAGGCCTTTACAACTTACTCTACTAACCTATTTGAGTTATAGGGGCAAAGGGTCAATTTTAGACTATAAAAAAGGGGCCAATATGTGATACCCCGAATGTTCCAACTTTGAAAATCATCAGGCGAATAAATAGAAAGTTCATAAAGTTGAAGTGGGCCAATTTGAACCATGATTTGGGCCTTAATATTTTATTAGTGAGCTGCCTGATGAAAGAAAGAAAGTCAAGTTGGGCCACTAGAACGGGCCGAATTAATATTATGGGCTTGAGTTAAGTTCATAGGGCCTTAAAGCCCGATTTTGTTAACAAGAAATTAGGGCTGCTCGAGACGACGCGGGCTCTATTTTAGCGCTAATTAGGCCCATTTGAGGTGGTAGAAGATTTTAAGTGCTTGTTTAGTTTAAAATAAAGCCTTTTTTTTAGCCTTACGAATGCCGTGAGGTGCGGGATTTTAGACCGTGAGAGGCCTCATTTATTGCAAAGGTATATTAAGACGTTTCTTATCTATTAGGCATCAAAATAATTTGTCGCCGTAAATGTTTGCGAATCTATTTTGAATACCTTTTTTTTTTTTGGTCAGAAATATAGATATTTCATTACTAATTAGTAGCTTTACAAAAGATCAGGGTTGTACAACCGAAGCTAATGCTTCGGCAGCTACCAAATTCGTAAGATTAAAGGAGGAAAGACATTCCAGTTATGGGCCATATCGATCTACCGTGGGCCTTGGCAGCCCAATCAGCAACTCCATTAGCTTCCCTCTTGCAATCTGAAGACTAAAGTTAGGGCACGAGAGAGAGCGGATGAACAATCTCTGCGAACAACGCTCGTTCCGGCCACGGGGATCCGTTTCTCATGAAGAATCTCGAGCATGGCCAAGCAATCCGATTCGATGATGATGTTAGCCATGTTGAGTCCCCGATGCAACGAGATGATGAAGAGCGCAAGCTAGCGCTGTACTTCGGCTTGAAAGGGAGAAGCGGCGGGACATCGACGGGTATAGACATCGGTGAGTACCCCTTGATGATTTCGGCGATACATGCTACGTTTCCTTCTTGACTTCCGGTTGATGAGATGCGTCAATATTGCATTTTAGGTATCCCCGATCCGGAGGTTTCAAAGTAAAGGCGATCCTCGATCGGCCGGATCTTGTGAGTGCGATTCTGCGGTTCTTGATGCTTTGTGCGAAGAAAATCCATGAATCCGAGTCGGGGCAAGGGCATCGATCACGGCTCGGATCGGATCGGGACGGATTCGACGGAAGATCCGATTGTTTCGTTGGCACCGGATCGCAAAAAACATGGGCGATGGTCTCCAATCCAGTGTACGGGTTAGTCTTCTGCCGCGGCTCTATCTCGAAAACCACTTATCAAGGCGATGAATGCCGAGATGAGAAACCGGAATACCGATCGCCGATGCTCCCATATCTGTGTGTCCATGAGCAAAAAAAGAATAAATGTTCAATTGTTTCTGGAGAGTTTTGGTTGCATATGTGACAAATTGGATCAGAGGTGATGTGCCTAGCATATAGATTCGCCTTGGTAGGGAGGGCATTGTGGCATGCTGACCATAAAAATAAACGAATTTTCGATCCGTATTTATCTTCCATAGTTTGCGCCAAAGAAAACTAGGTGGTTGATACGATGATGAGGCATGATGATCCCGTGGCTTTACCGGCTTGCCGACAATAGTTCTATAGTTGCTTTTCGTATAATGGCCATCCTTCGTTCCGTGCACACTATCTCGATCGCAGCATATCGCGGTCCGATAGGGATGGCCAAGATTTCGAGATGATGTTGTCGTTAAATAATTGGGTGATAAGATCAACGTTCGGGTATGGTGGACGGGGTCAATAAGATCGCCACTAGCCTCGGTTCGTCTCTTGTAGCCGGTCCGCCAATAGGGCCGGAAAGGCAACCACCGTGTGTTCACGAATTTTAATGTTCTTCCCATCCCCAATGACCATCGTACATTAGGTAGGATGGCGTCCCTTCCAAAAAGAACACTCCGCCAACCCGGGATGGGCGTGTGCCGAGTTCCAGAGTGGATATCTTTCTTTGTGGAAATATAATCCCTTGAAGAGACGGCACCATAACAAGTGTGGTCTGTTGAAAAAGACGCCAAGCTCGCTTGCCAAGTAGTGCTTTGTTAAAAGCTAACAAATCCCGAAAGCCTAGCCCACCCTTCATCTTGTCTGTCTTTAACAAGTCCCACTTTGCCAATGCACCCCTTTCCTCGTTTATCATTTCTCCACCAGAAATTGGAGATTTTCTGTTCAATCTTATGGCACAAAGATATAGGAAGTTTGAAAATGGACATCGCATCTTTGTGGAATAGCTTGCACGACGATTTCAATAGGATTTCCTTTCCCCTTTCGACAAAGCAAAAGTTCTTTCCAGCCTTCAAGTTTTGCATTCACCTTGCCTAATATCCAACTGAACATATCTGTTTTGGATCGGCCCCACTCGGAAGGGACTCCTAAGTATTTCCCATACTTCGCTAAGATCGGGACCCTAAATTCTGCCGCTAGATTAAGCTTAAGACTCCAAGGACAGGATTTAGTAAAAAACATGCCAGACTTGTTCCTATTGATGGCTTGGCCAGTAGCTAGACAATATTGGTTCAATATATTAGCCAGATTCTGACACTCCATAAGTGTTCCTTTTAGGAAAAAGACCGAATCATCGGTGAAAAATAGATGAGAAAGAGTAGGACAGAACTCGTTAAAAGCCGGATCCCTTGGAGATGTCCTGTATTAACACTCGATGAATAAGGGAGGAAAGGACATTCGCCACTAAAATGAATATGTAAAGGGAAAGTGGGTCTCCTTGACGTAAGCCTCGTGATGGTTGGAAATATGGGAGTTGTTCTCCATTGAAACGTACACTGAAAGAGGAAGTTGTGATACATTGCATTACCATACTAACCCAGGAAGGATGAAATCCCAATTTAAGAAGATAATCCTGTAGGAAATCCCATTCAATCTTGTCGTAAGCTTTTTGCATGTCCATCTTGAGTAGTGCATTAAAATGACGCTTCATGATCCTTGTTTTGAACTGATGAATAACCTCCTGAACAATCAACACATTATCCTGTATTTGACGCCCGCTCACGAAGGCTGCCTGTTCCAGAGAGATAAGATCCCCAAGCCAAGGCTTGAGACGATTCGCCAATACCTTAGAGATAATCTTATATGCATAATTACACAAGCTAATTGGACGAAATTGATCTAGGCTCTCGGGATGATTGATCTTAGGGATCAACACAAGCACTGAGTTTTATTAAGATCTTTAGGCGTAACCCCGAAGAGAAAAACCCGAACTAAACGGAATAGATCATGCTGAACAATATCCCAATGTGTCTGATAAAAAAGTCCATTCAGACCATCAGGCCCCGGAGCTTTCAGCGCCCCCAACTGAAAAGTTGCCAATCTAACTTCCTCTCTTGTAGGCTCAGCAATTAAGGTCACGTTCATCTCAGCAGACACTAACTTGGAAAGGTGCATGGGAGGACATATGCATATTGGTCTTATTTCTCTTTAACCCTAGTTTTAATGAATTATTTTATCTAATTATATTAGGTTATTAAGTTAAGAGGGAGAAGAAGCCACCCTCGTTTCCTCCACCCCGTCTCCTTCGCCACCACCACTTTTGGGGATTGAGGCACCATCTTTTGCATCAGATTTCCCTCAAAAACCCCAAAACCCGTTTTTCCTTCATCTTCTTCATCTCCCTCACATCCCCTCTCCCGAACCCACTCTCTTCTCTCTCTTTCCCTCGGTAGCAAGCACTCTTCATTTTTCTTGCTATTTGCTATTCGAGTGAAGCCAAGAGAGCTCAAAATTCTCAGTGAGGCAGATCCAAGGTGAGGGAGGAGGACGTTCCACGGCTTCAAAGGGAGGGAAAATTGTCACGTTTTAGAGTGCTTAAAATCTTTCGGAGCTCGGGACGTCTGGTCAACCAAAGTTTAGTGTCAGAAGGGCTCGTGGGGGCAAGATGAAGCCTGAAATGCCTGTGCATGTTGCGACTCATGGCTGAGCTAGGTCTGGGGGATGAGAGGGGTGGTTTTTAGCTGAGATTTAGGGTCTTGAGCTATTGGGTTTTCGCTCTCGCCGGTCTTTGTTACTGGTCGTTCGCGTGTGGCATGGCTGTAGACGGTCCTAAGCACGATTGACGAACTATGAATGGATGATCTACTGTGTTAGGCTAATGCGAGGGCTGGTAGTGGCCATGTGGATTTTTATTGGTGCACTACTACCTTGTGGCTTGAGGGTTAATCCGCTTGACCAAAAGGCTTGTGGATAAGCCTTTTTGTGTAAGAGAAATGGTGCGTTCCTTGGCTAGCTGGTGCGAGAACATATGTGAGAAAGATGAAGAACTTCAAACAAGATCAAGTGAACAACTCTGAAGACAATTTGTATTTCCGAATGATGATTATATCATTGTATCTCAGTACAATTGGAAGACAGAGTATGAATATATTTCTGTTGTTCTATCTTCTAAGATCAAATGTACTTAACTTGCTTCAGTGTTTCGGATTTGAGCTGTTCTTTATCTTTCGAAACTTTCTTCTCTTTAGAATTGAGATCCTTTCGCATTCGTTGATGACCTTGATACCTTGTTCTCTCAATTCTTGCGACTTCTCTCTCTTACTCTATTTCTATCTATCTTACTTGCTACTTATGTAAAGCAAAGCGAGTATTTATACCGGGATATGTAATGTAACTTAGCTACAAAGGAAAACCGAATATAGTAACTACTTTAACGAAAGAATCTATTTGACTATGCTTTAAGACTTTGGCGATCCGAGTCATTAAGCCCTCAAGCATCTTCGTTCATTGATCATCCAACGATCCGAGTCATTAGGCCCTCGAGCATCTTTGTTCATTGATCATCGATCCAGGTCCTCTGTTTTCTGCTTCTGCATTGAGCATCTTCGTTTCTTTATACTTAACATCCCCCCCGCAAATTGGGAAGGGGATTGAATCCCATTCTTAATTTGGTGCGAAGAGACAAATGAGCTGAGTGAGAAAGAGACTTAGTGAATATGTCAGCTACTTGAAGATGACTTGGAACATGTTGAATAGAAATGGAACCAGATGATACTTTTTCTCGAACAAAGTGGAAGTCAACTTCTATGTGCTTTGTTCGTGCATGTAAGACAGGATTGGCTGTGAGGGAAATAGCTGATTTATTATCACAGAATAATGATGTAGCTTTGGTGAGAGGAATTCCAATATCGCGTAGAACAAAACCAATCCAAGTTAATTCATTTGTTGTAGATGCTAATGCTCGATATTCGGCACGTGGAGGACTTTGAAACATTAGTTTGTTTCTTGGCTGACCATGAAATCAAGTTTGAGCCTAAGAAGGTGCAAAATCCTGTAGTAGATCGTCGAGTAATAGGACAACCTGCCCAATCAGCATCTGAAAAACTATAGAGATTTGTTAAACTGTTAGAGTGAAGATAATAGCCAAGATGAACAGTTCCTTTGACATATCTTAACACTCGTTTTAATTGATGAAGATCGGCCATTGTGGGATGTTGCATCTTCGACGAGAGGAGATTTGTTGCAAATGCTAGGTCCGGGTCGAGTGATAGTTAAGTATTGAAGACCACCTACCAAACTTCTGTATTTAGTAGGATCCATCAGAGGAACTTCAGCATTTGTCATAGTAATCAGCCGCAATGGCAGAGGTGTAGAAATTGGTTTGCAATCTATCATTCGTGCTCGTCTGAGTAGATCAACTGCATATTTTGTTTGACATAAGAACAAGGTCTGTAGTGTATGTTTCACTTCAATACCTAGGAAGTAATGAATATAGCCGAGATCTTTCATATGGAAGTGAAGACTGAGATTCTGGATTAATGCAGTTAAGAATTGAGTAGAGCTTCCTGTAAGAATGATATCATCAACATACAGAAGTAATAATACTGTATCTGATTCAGTATGAAGCACAAACAGAGATGGGTCAGCTGCACTGCAGACAAAGCCAATTTCAAGAAGAAAGTTGCTGAATTTGTCAAACCAGGCTCTTGGTGCTTGTCGAAGTCCATATAATGACTTGTGAAGAAGACAGACATGGCTTGATTTTTGAGAGTCAATGAAGCCAGTGTGGTCGTTCCATGTAAAAGTTTCATTTAAATCTCCATGAAGAAATGCATTCTTCACATCAAGTTGGTGTATTGTCCATTGTCTTGTGAGAGCTATAGAAAGTACTATTCGTATTGTAGCATGTTTTACAACTGGACTGAATGTTTCAGTGAAATCCAGTCCTGCTTCCTGATAGAATCCTTTGGCTACCAGACAAGCCTTGAGTCTTTCTAGACTACCATCTGGTGTGAGTTTAGTCTTAAATACCCACTTACAGCCTACAACATTCATCTGGTCTGTTCTTGGAACTAATGTCCAGGTATGATTATTATGGAGGGCATTCATCTCTTCTTGCATAGCATTGGACCATCCTGTATCAGCTAATGCAGACTTAATGGATCTTGGTTCCATAGGAACATGATACTCAGCCAAGCAAGCATATCTTGGATTTGGCTTGATAATACCTGATCTGAGTCGAGTCTGCATATGATGACTACTAACATTTCTCTGAGAAGAAGATAGATCATGAGTATGTTGTTCTGTGTCAGAATTAGTATTGCTAGGTAGAGTATTTGAGAAAGATAAAGAATTCTGACCGGATTGAGTTTCTGTGATATCATCATTTTGCCTTGATGTCAGAGGAATATCTTGGAACTGTATTGATGCCGATGAAGTACGTTGATGCATCTCGCGATTTTCATAATTATCCATAGTAGGATGATATTGATTTCTCCCTTCTGACTGATGAGAAATACTTTGCTTTGCTGTATCCGAGTTTGAGGATTCGAGCAATTTGACTCCTTCAATCCACTGTCTATATAAAGGAGTATATTGACCATATTCATTGATCACAGTTTTTGTGAAAGGAAATGATGTTTCATCGAAGGTAACATGTCTACTGATATATAAACGATTGTCAGTAGGTACAAGGCATCTATAGCCTTTATGCATATCACTGTATCCTAGAAAAATACAAGGAAGTGATCTAGGATCAAACTTGTGTCTTGAATATGATCTTAAGCATGGATAACATGCACAGCCAAATACCCGTAAATGATCATACTGTGGCTGAGTATTATGAATCTTTCTATATGGTGTATCCATGTTTAGCTTTGGTGTTGGAAGTCTGTTTATAATGTAGTTTGCTGTAACGAAAGCATCGACCCAAAACTTCAGTGGGATCTTGGAATGATATAGCATAGCCAATCCCAATTCAACAATATGTCTATGTTTTCTTTCGGAAACTCCATTCTGTTCAGGAGTGTGAGGACAAGATAG
This sequence comes from Eucalyptus brandiana, assembly GCA_014182725.1. NCBI lineage: Eukaryota > Viridiplantae > Streptophyta > Magnoliopsida > Myrtales > Myrtaceae > Eucalyptus > Eucalyptus brandiana. The sequence goes on from CM024669.1 coordinate 9,693,953, forward strand.
CTGTTGTTTTATTCCACAACTTTGCAGATGATCTTGAAACCTTCTACTTACAAACTCTCCCCCTCCATCACTTTGAAAGATTTTGATCTTGTGATTGTATTGTTTTTCGACTAATGTTTGGAATCGACTAAAGATATCAAAGAATTCAGATTTCAACTTCATTGGATATAACCAATCGTATCGTGAGAAATTGTCAACAAAAATCACATAGTATCTAAACTTTTGCAAGGAGTCTACTGGTGATGGTCCCAGATGTCACAGTGGACCTTTTCTAATGATGAAGTTGATATGGAATTCGACAAAGGAAATGATAGAGCTGTACTTTTTGCTATTTGACAGTGCTCTTTGCAAATGTTTGAAGAAACCGAAGAAATGCTTGAAGTAACATGAATCAGTTTCTGATGATGTAGATAATCCACTATTTGAGTATTCGCATGAGCCAATCTTTGGTGCCATACTTCTGCATTGACTGCTTTCTGACTTTGAGTGAAAAAGGCTGTTGCAGTCCGTGTATTGACTTGATAAAGGCCTTTAGTCTTCTTTCCGAGCTGAATTGTTGCCTTGGTATTGTTGTCCTTTACATAAACTCCAAGTTTATCAAAGATAAAAGTGCAAGGGTAGTCATCAGTAAGCTTAGATACAGAAAGAAGATTCTTCTTTATTTCTGGTACTATAAGAACATCATTAAGGGGTAATGTGTTTACTTCTGTTTTCATATAAGTGTTACCAATGTGTGTAACAGGTAAACAAGATCCATTTCCAACCATTACTGTATCGAGACCTTGATATTTAGAAGAAGTATGAAGAATACCAGAATTAGCACTGATATGAGCAGTGGCTCCTGTGTCAGGGTACCATTCACTTCCTTTTGGATCTTCAATATGAATTGCTGTCAGAGCTGCTGGAATCTTTTCTACTTGATAGGAATTGTCAAAACGGTACCAACAGCGGAGAGCATCATGCCCAGGTCGCTTACATATTTGACATTCTAGTCTAGCAACCTCTGTGTCTTTCTCATCCTGCAAACTTTTCTTTGAGTTTAACAGAGGAGGATAAGATTTGTTGTTTTGATACCTTTGAGGTTGTGTGGCATAAGGACGAAATCCCTGTGCAGTTGGAGGAAAGACATTCTTTTGCCTTAGATATTGATCTCCTGGTCTTTGAAATGCTGCATCTTCTTTGTAATTCTGATTTCTTTCAGTATAACCAAAGGCTCGTCCTCTATTACCAGCAGTTCTGCCTCGACCAAAACTACGACCACCCCTATAACTTCCTCTCTGAGCTAGAAAACCAGTAGATTGTGAAAGATATTCTTCATCAGTACTTTCTTTAGGATACATTTGAATCTTTCTTTGGCCAAAATAGGCCAGACTAGGATTGAACTGACTTCTGGAGTAGGTCTTCATTCTGGATTCAAATCTCTCTAGTTGAGCTATAACTTCATCATAGTCGGGTTGAGGCTTCAAACAATATATGGTGGTTCGAAGTTGCTCATATTTCGGACCTAGTCCTTCTAGTATACCAAAGATCTTAGTTATTTCATCTACTGGTTTACCAATAGCATTCAGCGATCACATATATTTTTGTATTCTCGAGATAAGTAGAGAGGTTTTGATCAAGTTTCTGGCAGGACTGTAATTTTCCTCTAAGCTCGAACTCCTTTGCTATTGATTTTTGTGTAAATCGTTTTAGAAGAGATTGCCATACCTCAAAGGATGTTTCTAAACCAATGATTAGACTTAGAATATTCTCAGTGACAGCCCCACTAATCCATGATGAGATCAACGATCTGTTCTTGTCCAATCAATGTAATCGGGATTAACAAGTTCGAGTCACGGCCTTCATCATCGTTGTGCAACATTCGTGAAGGGGCTACAACATCACCATTAACAAAACCGAAGAGGTCTTGACTCTTGTAAACCTTTGAATTTGAGCTTGCCACAATAGAAAATTGTCTTCGGCGAGCTTGATTGTAACAAAGTTCGAGATGTTTACGTGAATTGGAAAAGGATATTTTGGAGATCTTATTGCCATTGCTTCAAAACTTTCAGATCAAACCAAGTTATACAAACAACCTACAGCTCTGATACCATGAGAAAGATGAAGAACTTCAAACAAGATCAAGTGAACAACTCTGAAGACAATTTGTATTTCCGAATGATGATTATATCATTGTATCTCAGTACAATTGGAAGACAGAGTATGAATATATTTCTGTTGTTCTATCTTCTAAGATCAAATGTACTTAACTTGCTTGTGTTTCGGATTTGAGCCGTTCTTCATCTTCCGAAACTTTCTTCTCTTTAGAATTGAGATCCTTTTCGCATTCGTTGATGACCTTGATACCTTGTTCTCTCAATTCTTGCGACTTCTCTCTCTTACTCTATTTCTATCTATCTTACTTGCTACTTATGTAAAGCAAAGCGAGTATTTATACCGGGATATGTAACGAACTTAGCTACAAAGGAAAACTCGAATATAGTAACTACTTTAACGAAAGAATCTATTTGACTATGCTTTAAGACTTTGGCGATCCGAGTCATTAAGCCCTCAAGCATCTTCGTTCATTGATCATCCCGATCCGAGTCATTAGGCCCTCGAGCATCTTTGTTCATTGATCATCGATCCAGGTCCTCTGTTTTCTGCTTCTGCATTGAGCATCTTCGTTTCTTTATACTTAACAATATGGACAGGTTAGTCGAGCCATGGCGAGGGGAAACTTTGTGGGTTTAGGCAAGGAGTTGTGTAGTGCATGGTTCAGAGAAGTTCTAAGGTAAGGAAAGTAACTAGGTGCTAATTCGTGTCATCCTCCGGCTACTCTGTAATACAGCTGGTTCGATGTGGGGTAGTTTCTAATTGCAGGTGGTTTGGTCCATGCATGGGAAGCTCTTGTGTGTTCTTGACTCAAGGACAGGTTTGGTGCATGAATTCGTGAGGTTATAGATGTTTTCTAGGAGCTGACTATACTAGACCTCCTAGATTTGTCGTTTTTATGGTGTGGTTTGTGGTACAACTTTGTAGAGGTTTCTTTCATGAAAGTTGTTCTAAATATCTTAGCTTATAACATATATATATTGGTTGGCATTATTGACGGCAAAAGATCGCTTCAAGTCTCATAATTTGGCACAAAATGACACTTAAGTGCCATAACTTACGAAAGTGCCACTTAAGTACCACATTTGAAGAGAAATGGATAACTTAAGTGTCACTCGACCAAAATCCCGCCAAAATGCGACGTGCGCAATTTTCGGTGAAGTATGTGCAAAACGACGTCGTTTTGCACGCCGACGTGACAAAATAATGTAAAAATGACGTTATTTTGGTGCTGACGTCATAAAAATTAATATAAAAATAATTTAATTTAATTTAATTAAAATATTTTAAAATAAATATTTTAATATTAAAAAATTAAAAAAATTAAAGATAAAAACGGCCAAATTTTTATATTATTTTTTTTATCACGTCGCACTAAAACGACACCGTTTTGCACTTACTTTGCCAGAAAATCGCAATGTTAGCATTTTGGCTAGATTTTGGTCGGATTAACACTTAAGTGATCCATTTTGCTTTGATTTTGGCACTTAAATGTCACTTTCGTAAGTTATGGCACTTAAGTGTCCCTTTGTGTCAAGTTATGGCACTCTAGAGGTCCCCGTGTCCATTATTAACTTATAGGCCTAATTCTCTATTGTGGCTATTCTGCCCAAAACTGCGATTCCCATGACCTTAGTAATTTCTTGATTTTATATAAAATGTTCTAATTGGAATCATGACGTACTTCTTTCACAAAAGTTGTTGGTACATCCATATGTATAACAAACTAAAATTTCAGGTTGGTTGGTGATGTTTGAGCTTCAAAATATGTTCTCTTACTATAAGTGATTTTGCTTTGCAAGTCTGATTTGTACTATTTTGCATGAGTTACTGCTCTTTATATAGATAGAATCAAGTTTGACTTCCTTTCATGAAACATGTTTGTTAGAGTCTTACTTACAACATATTAAAAAAGTTAGATTTTTTAGAGCTCATTTAATATGTTAATTCTCGAAACGGTGTGATTTTGACTTTGCATGCCCTTATTCCAAATTTTATAAAATTCAAGAGGAAGATGATGGAACTTTGATTCATGGTCTATAGATGATGTGAACTGCATTCATTGTGCTACTATTTGAGCCTGTTTCCTATGCCAAATGATTTTATAGGTTGTTGTGAATTGTGGTTAAAGTTGCAATTGTAATAAAAATGAATTGAGTATGAGATCTTGTTGTTGAACGAAATATAAAACCCTCAGGGAGTGGGGATGCCCCCGCTATGCTTCTAGGATGCCTCGGTCTGAAATCTTAGAGTAGCGACCCTTGGAGTCAGGATGCCTTGGAGTGAAATGCCCATGGCTACCGTCCTATGAAAGACCAACCAATGAGTTGATGTTATTTTGTGAAATTTAATGGAACTGAGAAATTGGAAATAGGTAAGTTGAACTTGGACCTTAGAGGTGGTGCCATGGCTCAAAGATGACTTTTCGTTGACGCAGTAAATTGCTTGGTGGGTTCATGTTGGGTTGCTATAAATATGTTGTATCATATCGATTCATTCTTTGAAGTTAGCATAGTAAGTTCATAAATGCTTACCTTATGAAATGGTAGGCCCTGCAAATTAAATTGAATGTGTTTCGAGTTATGGAGTGGTTTGTCTTTCGAGTTGTGAATGAATTTTTGCAATTTAATATGTGATTTATTTCCTCTATTGGCACACTTGCTTCTTAATATTTGTTCATAATATTTGTTCAGATAACTAGCAATGGATGTGCTCCCAATAGCTACTTATGGTGCATTAGCGTATGTGGAGATCTCCTTCCATGATGTATATGATGTTGACCAAAGCTGCACCTTCATCCATTATGAAGCCACCTTATGGTGCATTAGCGTATGTGGATCGACGATGGCCGCCTTGCATGGTTCCCCATGCGGTTTGTGTCTTGGTTCTTGAACCATGATGGGGACTTGAGAGGCTCACTTCATGGGGGACCGGATGGGCATAGGGCTAAGATGGCCGAGGTGTAGGTAGTTAGGTTGGTGAAGGGTGACTTTTGCATAAGCTTGGGATGACTTTGAGTAGAGGAGTTAGGGAGTGCGGGACACCCGAATACGCCATAACTTGCGCAAGACGACACACTTAAGTCGCCATAACTTTAAAATGGCACACTTAAGTGCCATCATCGGAGTAAAATGGGACACTTAAGTGCCACTCCCGAAAATCCGGCCAAATGGGCGACGTGGCGACTTTCCCGTGAGCTCGGTCCAAAAAACGGCGTCGTTTTGCATGCGACGTGGAGGAGAAAATGCAAAAACGACGCCGTTTCGCGTCTACGTATAAATAATAGTATATAAATTAATTAAATTAGATTTAAAATATTCAAAAAATTTAAAAACATAAGAAAAATTTAAAAAAATTAAAAAATTAAGAAAAATTTTAAAAATTAAGAAAATTTTCAAAATTTTCAAAATTAAGAAAATTTTAAAAAATTAAGAAAATTTTAAAAAATTAAGAAAATTTTTAAAAAATTAAGAAAATTTTTAAAAAATTAAGAAAATTTTTAAAAAATTAAGAAAATTTTTAAAAAATTTAAAAAATTAAGAAAATTCTATTTTTTTTTTTAAATTAAGAAAATTTTAAAATTTTTTAAAAATTAAGAAAATTTAAAAAAATTAAAATTATAAAAAGGGGGTGGGAGGCCGAACGGGGCGGCTCCCTTGCCGCCGTCGCCGGCTCACTCACCGCCACCACCTCCGCCGCCGCCGCCTCCCCCTTTTTTTAATTTTTAAATTTTTTTAAATTTTCTTATTTTTTTTTAAATTTTTAAAATTTTTTAAAATTAAAATTTTTAAAATTTTCTTATTTTAAATTTTTTTAATTTTTTAAAATTAAAAATTTTAAAATTTTCTTATTTTAAATTTTTTTTTTAATTTTTTAATTTTTAAAATTAAAAATTTTAAAATTTTCTTTTTTTTTTTAAATTTTTAAAATTTTTAAAATTTTTAAAATTAAAATTTTTTAAATTTTTTAAATTTTTTAAAATTAAATTTTTTAAAATTTTCTTATTTTTTGAAGTTTTTGAAATTTTTTAAAATTAAAAATTTTAAAATTTTATTAAAAATTTTAATTTTTTTAATTTTTTTTTTTTTAATTTTTTTTCGATTTGGAGCTCAGGCGAGCCACGTAGGCAAAAAATAGTAATAAAATATTGCCATGTAGGATTTCCGGCAAGGGTCGCCGGAGGTGGCACTTAAGTGTCCCACTCGAAAAAAAAAAAAAGTGGCACTTGTGTGCTAGTTTTGAAGTTATGGCACCTAAGTGTCGGCGTCTTGCCAAGCTACAAGCTTGCTTGTGGTGTTCTTCTACCGGAGTTAGGATGCTTTTTGAACCCTCTCTCCTAGATATTTTACCGGATGTTTCTTTTTGTATTTTGATGAAGTGTAAATTTTGTGTACATATATACATGCAGGAGAAAGCAAAGTTTATAAATAACATGTAATCTAACAGCAATTTCATGGAAGGATATAAAAGCACTCTTTTCTCTATCTTGTACTTCTTAAATTATGCGTTAGTATGTGGACTTTGAGATCATTATTTTTACAGGTGTGATTAGTTAAAGTATATGTAAGAATGGAATGGATGTCGTGGGAACGGCTATGGTCACCAATCTTGTTTGGGTCGGATGTAGGTTGTTATCCATTTATATTTATGTTTCATTTGAACGTAGAAAATGGCACTACTGGGACACCATACAAGAGGTTAATACAATCAATGATAAGTGGCTCAACATCCCTAGGACAAATGGGAGAATCTTTCATACTACTCACCAAAGTTGAATAGTCTAATTGAACTTTAACAATTTCGTTAGAAATTATAAAATTGGGTTTCCACTGTACTTGACTATTATCAATTGGTCTAAGGCCAATTTCTTTAGCAATACTGATAATTAAACCTCTCATGTGTGAACATAAATTATTGTTTGTCTTTATTGAAATAATTTCATCAATAATTGATTGTCAAACATGCTCATTCGCAAGCCAATGTCTAGAATTTCCATCGCATGTGTACCTTAAACATTATTACCTCACTATCGCAATGTAAAGTTATGGTTGTCATTGGTTGTGGCCACAATTCTTTATCCAATAGCAAATTCCACATCCATTTACACTCTTTGCTAATCATCGAAGGTGTTTTAAATTCCGATTCCATCATTTGAATGGGCTATACATGTTTGCTTCTTTGATGGCCATAAGAATGCACCATTTACAAGCTTGAAAAAACTATCCAAAATTAGTTGTGCTAGTTATCCAACTAGCATCTAAATATTCTTCTAGTATTAGGATTACTAGTAAATTTGGAAAATTTACACGCAATAACCGTTATACCAAGTCTAATGTAATAGATAATGCGCATCAGACTTTCAATTGTACTAGCATATTCTAATTGTGCTAAAAGTTGACAAGTATTTCCATCACTTAAATTGACCCATCATATAATACACTTGACTGTGTAATTCCCAAATGATAATATTTTTAAATGATTTTCTCTACATGGTGGCATTGACTTAAAGCATAACCCCCATCATATCTGATCACTTTAACACTTGTGTCTACTACTTCCTAATCTTTTATTTGAAACTGAGAATATAGATATTTTTTTAGTTTTATCTATGCCAAGCATTTTTGTACTAGTAATCATCATACTCCATACTCTTTCATAAATTTTGAGTAATTGCACCTATCAACATTCTTATGCTTAAATCTATAAATTCTTCATGCCATTGCTTTCGTTCTTTCTTTGTCTCTACTCATGTTACCATCCTCTACAAAATGCACATTGCCAATAACTTTTTTCACATAATTAGCCTCACGATCCTGAGAAACTTCCTTTAATTGAAATGTGTTTTATCAAATTATCCATAGTCAGGTTCTCGAGCATGTGGATAAGTTTCTTTTGATAACCATTCCAACTTGAAGGCAATTTTGAAATAATTGTAGCAACGCAAAGAGGTTCAGAAACTTTAATTATAAGGTCTTTGAGTTTGACAACATATATTTGAAGTTCCTTAACTTGATTAGAGATAGATTTTCCATTTATCATGATAATATAAACTATCTTGTAGTAGTAAATCTATCTATACATTTTTTTGTTAATATTGTATTTGGTCTCCAAGGCATTCGAATGCTTTTGGGAATTCTGTAAGATTGCAAATTTTCATATAGACAATCTAACAAAGTATTGAGAATCCTTCCTTGGCACCTCCTTCTATCATCCTTTTCTTATCAAGATTATAACATGCGATCATACCACTTTTATTCACAAATTTCAAAGTACTATAACCAATATAAGATAATCTATCTGCTTCGTCATGATTGCAAGCACTTAATGCAGCCATTGTCTCAATCTCCATGAAAATATTAATACCTTAAGATTGTAGGGGAAATTTGACTGCTAATGAAGATATATCAATAGTTATAGATCTTTAATGCTTTGATGCGTAATGACGATAACTGTCCTTAAAGTATTATTTGCCTCTGCTGTTGTTGTTGTTGGATTTAAAACAAATATACCTTTGGGATACCAGAATCGTAGAGAAATAAGTTCAGCAATTACTTAATTTCTCTTTTGGAATCTCACCTTGAATGCGTTATCAAAGTTTTGTGCATGAAAAAAGAAGAAGAGAGTTACAAAGAAGAAATTGTTGCTTTAAATAGTTGTGATTCTTGAATAATTGTTTTGAGCATTATATCATTTGGTCTTATTTATAGGCAAAAAATCACTACATATCTTGAAAATAGATACTTTATTCCCATCATCACCACTTTTCAAGATGTACCATCAACACTTTTCATGTTAATGATAACTTTTTTCATAATTAAGACTCACGTCTTTCATAAGTAAGGTCACCTCTTTTAATGACTAGGAGTCACATCTTTTCATGATAATACATTATTTCGACAAGTTATTGTTGATGTCTTTAGCCATATGAAGACCCTTACATTTCGTCATCCTCTTATGGATTGTTCTATATTTCTCATTTTATTATGAAAGAAGGGAAGCATAACGCTTTAAGAAGCACTAATTAGAGGATGGTGAATATGAGGGAACCCCTCTACATAGACTTGACTCGATCATGCGTGATTGGAGACGAGATACATACGATTGAAATCCTTGATCCCAGCATAGCTTTGCTTTCAATGCTTCGAAGGAAACCTTACCACCCCACCACTTGTCTTCGTAGTTTATGTACTTTCTAATATATAGATGAATAGGGCCTATATAGATCCATCTTTTTACTGAATGCTTTGCAGAATGATGAAATAGAGGTACTAGTTCTATTTGGATTAATCTTACATGTTATATAATTGTTGGTACCTTTCGTTCTTTCTCTTATCCCTCTAATCTTTTGGATATTTAGCAGTGGTGCATCTAGGCTTGCAGATTCGGTACACAACACTTGAGCCACTTCGGTTATGAGAAATCTATGACTGGTTCAAAGTTTAATATGGATCATTTGTGATTTGCCCTATTTCCAGCATTAGAGAATCTTCATTTCAAAGTTGATCTTGGATATCATAATATGAAGTTTCTTCTTATACCTGTATGTCGACTCCACCATTTGAGTCCTATTTATTTGTCACTTACTCCGAGAAAAAATTCCTAGATAGATTCAACCTCATAGTCTAAACTTTCGAGATCCTACTCGTCTATCAATTTGGGGTTGTTTGTTTGTATTTATTTTTTCTGTTTATGAACAAAAATCCTGTTTTTTTGTTCTAAGGAACAAAAAAAGAATAGAAACGCGTTTGTTTGCATTTTTGTTCCAAATCTATTTTTCTGTTCCTGAGAACACATTTGGAATAGAAATAAGAAAAAAAAAAAATTTATTTCTTGTTTTGGAACAATTTGGAGAAACAAATTTTCTCTCTCTTCTTTCCTTTCTTCTCTTTCTTTTCTTTTATTCTTTTTTTTTCTTTGGCCGGTTTTCGGCCTTGACCATGACCGGCGATCGGCCGTCGAGGGCCGGCGACGCCATCGAGGGCCAGCGACCTTGCCGGAGTGTCGCCGGCCCCGGCGAGGCTCGGCCTCGCCTTGGCCGGGTGAGCTCGGGCTCGCCCAAATCCAACAAGGCCGAGCTCACCCAACCATCGGTGAGGCTTGGCCTCGCCGGGCCACCGCTAGGCGATCGATGGCGGGCGAGCTCGGACTTGCCGGATTTGGGCGAGCCCGAGCTCGCCCGGCCAAGGCGAGGTCGAGCCTTGCCCAACCACGGCGAGGCTCGGCTTCGCCGGGGCCGGCGAGCTTCTCAATGGCTGGGCGAGGCTGCAGGCCCTCATCGGCCGATCGTCGGCCATGGCGAGGCCGGTGACCACCAAAAGAAGAAAAAAAAAAAAGAAAGAAAAATGAAAAATAAAATAAAAATATTAAAAAATTAAAAGGAACAAAAAAAGAACACAAATTTACTAAACGCGTTTTGGCTCTTTTTTATTTTCGAACAAGTTTACCAAATGCGTTTTTACGGTAAAAAATTGTTAGAAATAGAAATAGTTTTTCTATTTCGTTTTAAAACGATTTTGAGCAAAACACAAACAAACGCACCCTTTATAACCAAGTTCGTCACAAAGAGTTTCGTCTTTGATACATAGTCTTAGTAGATTTTCCTTTTGCCGATACTTTTGTGGTCGAGCATCGGCCACGAGGGTTTTCGATTCACAAACCCAACAGCAGTTGCAGCTGCGCTAGGGTTCACATGAAGGACAATGAGGTTCTCTTCCATGTTCTCTTTCAAAGGCTCCGATTCTCTTCCATTATCTACCGTGAATATATTCTATCTGAAAGCAACAACTCCTATTCATGCAAAGGAAGCTATTCGGCTGGTGGAGTTGCCTAGGCTTTCCTGATGGCAGACTTTACCACCTAAACCTTCTACAATCTTCTCTTCTTGAATGAGCATTCTTTGTAAACCTTGGCCATGGCCCAGAAGTCTAGCAAAGAAAGTCTTTGATAGTAACTGTTGAGCAACTCTATATAAGTAATAAAAATATTGGGATAAGTATACTAAAAGTTCTAAAATTTATTATGAAAAAGCAATTAGGCTCTAAAATTTTTAAAATGTATAATTCAGTTTTAAAACTTGTCATGAATATACAATTGAGTTTCAAAACATTCAAAAAGTGCAATCAAGTTCTAAAATTTTTAAAATGTGCAATCAATGAAATGACTTGATTGGATCAATTTGATAAATTTTAGAATTTAATTATATCTTTTGAAAGTTTTAGAATTTAATTGTACATTCGTAACAAATTGTAAGACTTTTAATGCATTTATTTCAAAAATCTTTGATGAAATACACGAGTTAGCTGTTGGAATAGCACATATCACAAATTTGTAATTTCATTGGCGCATTTAAAAGATTGCATTCTTTCTATTGTTTATGTAGAACGTGAGAAATCAAGGGGATTCTCTCTTCAGGACATCTGCTTGAATGGCCTAAATCCCATCTACTTGTCACTTATATCTATTTTAGATAATGAGAATTTCGATGACATTGGAGCATACATGCGAGAGTGACCTTACATGATTGATGCGTAGCGTTTGGACTACATTCTCACGTTATTGCTGCCATTCGACTTGTCCTTTTCAAGTACATGTTCCTTACAATCTAGATTAAAAAAAAGGAAAATATGCCAATGTTTTAAACTTATTATATGGATACCATTGTGGTCCTAAATTTGTCAATTTTATCAAATTAATTTTAAACTTTGCGTGAAAATTTCAAATGTGATTATTCCGTTCAATTTTTGTCTAGAAATCACATATGTGATAGTATTTTGGCCAGTCATTCCACGTGGTATATAGTTGCGTCAGTGATTTTTGACAAAAAAAATTGTTTGTCAAAGAGCTTTTACTTTATAATATAATCTGTTATAGTTAAATTTATGAAGCTATATAGAGTACTATTAAAAATTCCAAATCGATACCTTTGACACATTCATCTTAAACTAATTCTTGCTTCACAAAAAATTTCAAACTAGTATCCCAAACCAAAATCTTTCCAAATATTTAAATGCACACATGTCAAAATACTTGAATTTTCCTCATCAAATCTGTCATTACACACCTCTAATCTTGTAGTCTTACCATCTGAGCGACTATGTTAAATTTCTTGATGAGAAGTGGTCCCCCAAGCAAGTACCACAATTCTTTGGCATTGTTAATTACTTAAGGAGGCAGCATTTGTGTATTTTAGTGAGATAATGGAGGCAGGTTCAATTCGACTTTTCGCTGGAGGAAAGTTAGTTCAAAAGGAATATCTCACTGGACAACACTTTGAGATTTTTTTTTATGAGATAAAAATTAATATTTTTAATTGTACATTTTTACCAGTATCAACCAATAAAAAAAAGGCCAGCGGTGGCTCAGTTAGGTAAGCGCTAGATTCCATCAAAGAGGTCTAGTGTTTGAAGCTTTTGCAGGAAGGCTAATTTGAGAATTTGGTGATTTAGCTGGTGACACGTGTGTGGTGGCTAGCACGTGTTGCCCCCAATGGTTTATCTCTGGCTGTCGGCCGTGCGGGTCCTTGGATTACCAAAAAAAAAAAACCAATAAAACAATTAAAAAAAAAAAAAAAAAACAACTTTTTACCGGAATTTATGTCCGATGACTCGAATCTGATGCACGTCCAAGTTGGGCTATAACTGCTTAGAACTTGATGCCGTTCCTTGTGCGAATCTTTGAAAATCGCTTCATTCATCAGCGCTGCCCTCGCCGTTCGCTCTGAACTCGCGCCGTCCGACCGCTGATCATCTCGCCGGACGCACCGTTTCCCCTCTCTCTCTCTCTCTCTCCCTGCGATGGACGGCGTCACCGGCCGGAGCTCCGACGAGCGGCCGACGGTCCTGGTCACCAACGACGACGGCATCGACGCCCCCGGCCTCCGCGCCCTGGTTCGCGCCCTCGTCTCCGCCGACAGATACCGCGTCCGAGTCTGCGCTCCCGATTCGTAAGTTTTCACTGATCGCGCAGGGCTTTCGACTCGTGCACTCGATGATCCGTCCGTGGAGGTCCTTCCGTTCGATTTTAGCCGTGAGTTTTGCGTGGCGCTTGGATGATCGGACCGTAGGGATCTGGTGCCGAGTCTCCGTTCGAGTTTTGGTGTGCTTGCGTGATGTCGCTCGCCGTATTTTCAGCTTGTGATGTTCGAGCTGCTTTTGGTTGATCTTCTGGATATCTGTGTGTAGAATTTCAGTGCACTTCAGCTGAACGCGTAATTTACGAAGGATTCGATGTCAAACTATGTAAGAACTCAAGAAATGAAGGAAAAAGAAAATGATCTGCCCTAGAATTAGTCCGCATAACGTGATCGTTACGAGGATCTGGAACACTTATCACTCATCAGTGGGGGTATATTTGAGCTGCTGGTTTTTATTCCGTCCGACACGGTTTTCAGTTGTCCGTACTCCATAGAGCTGTACTCTTGTTATCCATCTTTTCTTGGTAGATGCGAAGAAAATAACTCTTGGGTCCTCGGTTCAATGGAAATTAGCGCTGGACGTTTTGTCGGGACGAAACCCTTCTGTTTTGATACTGAAAGAGGTAATAGTTTAGGAGGTTAGATAGCAGCGAGTCTTCCTCTACTCCTAGCACGAGCAAGTCTACTATACCAAGCCACTTGCGTGTTAGGAATCTGTGGGATCTGCACTAGATCCCTCAAATTTTTGTGGACAAGTTGCTGTATAATTTTTGCTCTGGGATTGGCTTTGTTCTCCACATCGCTTGTAAACTAAGTTTATACGATATATTCTCCCCGGGCACACAGGTGCATATTGTTTTGTCTAATAAGATTGCTCTGAAGTCACATGGAAGTCCCAGTGTGCATATCATATGTCTTCCAACCTTTGATCACCTTGTCTGGCTTGAGAGTGAGAGAGTACTTTCTCATGGTCACAGGCTAAACAGCCACACGATATGGATATCTTTCAATGCTTCAGATGGAGAGTACTTGCAAGGTAGCCCTTGTTGCTTGGGTTTGCACCAGAGCAGGGCTTAATCAAGTTCTGGAGGCATGCAGAGAGCTGTTTGCTGTCCCATGTCGACTTCAAATTTGGTAGTGTGCCTCTCTAGTGAGATATGTCCTCTCTTAGAGTATCCTTACATAAAGAAAGACTCCGGTAAAAAACCATTGATGGATAGGTTGGTCTTTATTTTTAGAAAGTCAAACCCAAAAACTTGAACCATTAAATCGAAGGAGACTTTATGTACACAAGGTCCATTGCAATTCTGTAATAAAGCGATGTTGGATTTACTTTAAATTTCCTCTCATGTGCCAATCCCAATGAAAGATGACTGAATAATTATCATGCACATAAAGTGCAAGCCAAAATATGAAGAGTGATGGGATGTTTTGCATCTGAAATAGAAGAACAGGGAATATGAGGATTTGCATACAAATAAGTAGTATTTGGGATTTCAATACATTGGATCGAAAAACTAAAAGTTTGAGGTATTTGGTGAAGAGAGATTAAATGTATATAAGTGTCATTGCAATCCTGTCTTAGAGAGAGAGAGAGACTTCCAGAAATCCAGAAATAGCCAACCTACTCTCAGTGAATGCTTCTACATAGTCTACACAGGGTCAAAGTTAGTTCTCTGAAGTCTTGATTTCGAAACTTTGGTAGTTGTTTGTTTCTGATGAAAGATTCTCTTTTGCTCTGTCAATGCATGAATTGGATCATAGTTGACATGCAGGTACAAATCTCGAGCAGCCCACTTTTCATTCTTTGGATGGTAGAGGGGTGTTGGGTTGGGAGATGGCGTTGTTCATTTTTTCAGAATATGCATTCCTTTGCTTGCAAGCTTCCCACAGGAATTATTTTCATTGGCATGATTTCTATTTCCTTTTTGCAGTCCCTTTAAAATTCAAATGTTTCATAGATTTAATGGAATGCTTTTCTCATTCTGAGTTACACTGTTGGCAGGGAAAAGTCTGCTGTCAGTCATAGCATCACATGGCGTCATTCTGTAGCTGTTAAGCGAGTAGATATTGATGGAGCAGAAGCCTTCGCTGTCTCTGGTTTGATATCATCACCATTCAGTGGATATTTAATTTCGAACTTTTATTATTGTCTAGATCAAGCTTCCATCCCTTTACATAGTTTATTGGATGGAACAGCATTTCCACTTTAGGTGGTTCTCTAATATTCTTAAGACGCTTGAGGAACTTACAGAAACAGAGGAAAAGAAAAGAGAACGTCACTTGTGAACTAGATGTCCATATGGGGTCATAAGTAAGTCAACGCTGACTGTCTTCTATCTCAAAAGATTGGTCAGAGTCTGGCAGATAATCCAGTCCTGAATTCTCCTGTGGACTTGTTTTCCACCCATGATTGTACTCTCTAAAGCCAAGATAGCTTTGTATAAAACTCTTAACGTTATTTGTCATTTTGAAGGTGATTCTTGAAAATGGCAATAGAAAATATATAGTGGCTGACCACTGTGTATAGAGATATATATGTTACAGTCCAAATGGACCATTCCGTCTACCTAAATGTCGGTACAATAGAAGCTTTTTAACCTTTCTTCGGGAGGAACTGACCATCTTTTCATCATTGTTTTCCTCCTCAAAAGTTGTGTGTGTTCGGGCTGAGTTGCATTGTAGAAGGAACGGAAATCTATACCTTTATGTCAGGATATTATTTAAACTTTCTAGAATTTGTTCTCATAGTTAAAATCGCCTTTCCCGTTGAAGTGTCCTGTTGGTTCTTCAACGACCATAGAAATATTTGTTTTTCTTCCTTTTCTTTTATGAGTTGCTAACCTGTAACTTCTTTTTCTAGTTAATTTTTTGGGCTAATCATGAACCAACTAATTGCTCTCCTTATGCTAAAGCAGATGCATTGGGACATGCCACAACCATTGAGCAGGATATTAATTTATTATGATAGTGTAAAGAAGTGCTGTGCTTTGTTATCTTAGCCTTTTCACGTCTCTTATGTACTTTGCAGGAACTCCAGCAGATTGTACTTGTCTGGGAATCTCTAATGCAATCTTTTCTTCGGTTCCTGACCTGGTATATCTGGCTTTTGGGCAATCAACAGAATAGATGATTAACATCTTTTGAGGATTTATTTGGAGACACGAACTGTTTGTTCTCCTTCTTTTACCCCTTTCTTTTCAAAGTGTCAAAGTCCAACTCTTCTATGCTAGGACAATGCAGTAGCTAGCTATGAGCCCTCTATGGGACTTTATCTATGTTAGTCTGTCAGACCATTTTACACATGTTAATTCAAAATGTGCGGAGCCCTTCTTTCCATTCTTTCTGTGCATTTTTATTCCTATCTACTGGTAGAATTTTTGCTTTCTGATTTCTTAATCACTTCTTACATGCACAGGTACTTAGTGGTATTAACAAGGGCAGCAACTGTGGTTATCACACGTCAGTAAACTATTTCCTTTGGTCTATTCATAGAATATGCTTGCCATATTTGAAATTATTTTATTTCCATATCAGATTACTCCCACATCCCTTGTTTTGGCAAAATTGTGTGACTCTCCGTATTTTAAACACTGTAAAAATAAGAAAGCTCATGAAGTCTGCATTGTGTATGGATTTGGTGGATGTAACAGATTTTAGTGGGTGCATCTTGAGATGGTTTTGCAAAAGCACAGGTGGTGCTCCCACTAGTTGGTCGAAATAAAGGTG
Organism: Eucalyptus brandiana; assembly: GCA_014182725.1. NCBI lineage: Eukaryota > Viridiplantae > Streptophyta > Magnoliopsida > Myrtales > Myrtaceae > Eucalyptus > Eucalyptus brandiana. Next base: position 9,710,688 of record CM024669.1, read on the forward strand.
TTGGAATAATTTCCTCTCTGAACTATGAGGGAACACTAATTTAGACTTAAACATCTTTACTTTTCCACAAGAAGAAAATTCAACTGCTTGATATGTCCATTGAATATATCTTTCACAAAAAATAGTGAAAAGTTCAAGCGAGCATATTTAGATTTCTTGTGACAGTACATTAATGAGGGATCTTGACTTACAAGTGGTCATACTTTTGTTGTACCTTGTCTTGGGAGGGAGGCAGAAGAAAGGACTCTTTTCATCGTGGACCTATGCAGTTTAAGTCAGATGTTTTCATTGTCGTTTTTTTGTTTCCTCATGCTAAGTCTGACATATATCATAAGATCATGACCAGTTCAGGCGTACATTAAAACTCGAGAAATTTTCCATTCTTAAAGTACAGGAAAGATATTACAAATTTGACTTGAGTATCAAAATAGATGCAAGCATAGTGTTAAATCCGCTGTACTGTGACTTCTGTGATTCTGTAGCTAGTGCCTTTGTAGTCACGATGTAATACTGCGTAATATGCTATTGCCTGCTGACATTAATGTATACCTACTTGTTACATTACAGAGTTTACTCCGGAACTGTAGCCGGTGCTCGTGAGGCCTTCTTTAATGGTGTCCCTTCTGTCTCAATGTCATATGACTGGTATGGGCCACTAACCATTCTCCATATGCTATGTTACCCCATTGACAGCTTGGTTCATAGAGAAAACCCAAGACTTTGTTATGATCCTTTCTCGAGGCAGTCTCAAGTTCTTCCTTAGGCTAACTTAGTGATTTATGTTTTTGGATAATCTTTTATTGGCCGATGAGAGATTAATCTCGAATTTAATACAACGAAGATAGTTCTTCCTGCAGTTTGATCTTTAGGTTTGCAAATTCTTGATGTTTTGCACACTACTGCTAACGACATTATTTCTTGCGCGACATGAGCTGCATTAAGGCGAAATGTTTGCAAATATAAACAGGTAGTAAAATCTTTCAAATTTTAACTATAAAGAGCAGTCAAGTATAGCTGCATTATATTAAATTTTACCTCATCTTTACTTGGCGTTCATGGGCTTAGTTTCAAAATATTGTTCTGTTAATACTCCCTCTCTAGCATGTACTTAGAAACCTCCACCTTCCATCCTAATGTCCATTAGCATGACCGGCATGAGGATGCAATCTTCCATCCTCTTTCCTAGTTCTGTGTGTCCTTGCTTGTCAAAGATTGTGCAAGAATGCGTACTAGAGATTATGAGAGGCTGCTTCATTTGATTGGCTTACATGGGCCACAAACCTTTCCAAGCCTGTTCAACCCTGAAGAGGAGGCATGGCCAGAATTTGGCTGACTTAGCTGAATCACGTTATCTTGATGAACCAGCTGAATTGGTTTACAGAATGTTTATCTGAGAAAGAAATAAAAATCAGAAACAAATAAAAGAAAAATCGATATATAGAGGTAAAATCAACACTTGCGAATTGAGAAAGTGACGTCTTATAAGTTTGTTACAAGCTCAATTAACTAGTCAAATTTATACTAGTTTCTAGTTATTCATTTTATACAATGATTAGATAAGAGAAATAGTCTTCTAATATATTTTCTTATTATTATGTTTACGTACATTTGATTTTGTAAATTAGGAATATGTGGCAGACATCTTTAGGGTTGGACCGTGTGTTCAATTTATAACATTGACCTGTCTATTTCTTGGTTCTCTAGCCAAGCCAAACTTGAAAGACTCATAATATGAATCGGTGCACATGCACCTATCTGCCATATAAGTTTAGTCTCCAGCAATTCTACTATGATGAACTTGTTGAACAAATGTAAAGCCAAGATGGTTTTCTACGCACACTTTGGAAATGCCTCCAGTTCACTTGAATATATCATGTTACCAGCATTAGGTTCTCATGGTTTGGAGTTTGGACCCAACATATCAAATTAGAAAAATAGGATGCAGTCCATTTTTAAAGGTTTGTACCAACGAATGGAGGACACATATTGCTAGGATTTTGACCAAGGGTACTGTTGGAATACTCTAATATTCATTTACAGATGTCATCAAAATGTTTCAGTATGATTGATTTATAATGGCTTGGTAGAAAGTACACATTTGTGCAGAATACGGGACAGCTTTGCATATAACCGCCACAGAGTTGCTATCTCCAAAACTTACCTTTGTTGGTTAGGCCTGATTTCAGTATTGCCTTTCAGGGTTAAAGGTAAAAGCAAGGTTGAAGACTTCACACTTGCTGCTGAGGCTTGTCTACCTATAATTGGTGCAATACTCGATAGGATCAGAAGCCACAGTTATCCTAATGGTTCTTTCCTGAATGTAGATCTACCAACAGATATTGCAAACCACAAGGTAAATTTCAAAATTGCACTTTGACGGGCAGGTAGTATGGCATAGTTAGGATAATAATCTAGGCAATTACTATCACTATGAACATATATGCATTCTTCACGCAGGTGTCTCCTCGAGGCATACTTTCAACTTCTTCTGTTTGCCATTGGTGATGCACCTTTTAAACAGTGAAGTGTTTGTTGGTCCCTGAAAAAGAGAAAGCTTTATCTGATCGAAGTTTTTTTGTTTTTACACAGACATGTACTTGAATCCATGTACATGCATTCCGATCTCTTCCCTCTTTACTGTTCATACTTTCAACTTGTCAGGCTCCCTTGTCCTTAAGAATTTTCTTCTTTATAATAATAGCTTGAGTCTTTTTTCACAAGAAGACACCCTCATCTCTTGGGGAGATCTGGTGTAGATTCAATTCCAGTCTTTCGTGTGCAGTAGACCCCACACTTGTCTCCATTTAATATTCTTTTTTTTTAATAATATTTTTATTATTTTTATGTCTATTTGGGGGAATCATAGAACTTAAATAAGGGGGGAACTGGTCTCAGTTAAAATAAAGATGCTATTGCGCATTTATAACTTGAAATTGAGGAATCATATTGCAAAGTAATTGATTCTAACTTTTTGGATAATTTAAAAACCAGAGATTTTTTTTAAAGTGGACCCAGACAGGTCAAGCTGTCTAATGACACATGCTTTACTGAAATCAGTTGAAGCACCTCAGAGTCTTCACTAGCCAATTTTGACCTATTCTTTTTAGAACATTACTATTAGAATTGATTATGGGATGATTCCTGCCATTATTCGAATGATCATGTGCTGTTATCCTTTGCCATTTTCTTTAGGCTGTGACTAGATTGAACTATTATAGATGTACAAATGGAAGGGTTGTGATATGCGTTACTCCAAAAGTGCCGTCAAGTGCCCTTGCCTTTTCATTTTTTGCTTCTCTTCTAACCAGCTGTTAGAGGCTCATGCCAGCACTCCTTGGGGAGAGCATGGATAATCGATTAGCTTAACAACAATTACAACCAGCTTGTTGAACTCCAACCTCCTTGATTGACATGGGACGTAGTCATCTCTATTTCATTAAATTTCAGATGAATGACCTCATAATGCCCAATGAGCTCTAAAGCACATCATCCATGAATACTGAATAGAATGCTTGCAACTTTACGTGTATTGGAATCTGGAACTTTTCCTTTGTGACTTTGACCGTAATTGGAATTTGAAACTTTGCTGTTGGAATCCTAACTATCTATCTCGCGACTACCCTGGAATATCTAGCTAGAGTTTTGTTGTAGTGAGGAGGATGTAATGATATTTTACTAGTTCTTTTATTTCTTTGAAAGGGCTATAAGCTGACCGAGCAGGGTAGAAGTTTTTTTGTGATGGGATGGAGACAAGTGTCCTCAGAAATGCAAGGTGGACAATTGTCATCGACAATGACTATGGATGAAGATGTAGCAGAATTGCCTGATTTGGATGCATCAACTATGTCAGCAGAACATCGTCTGTTCAAGAGAGAAGTGAGTTTCTTTGTCAATCTGTCCTCCTGTTGTGTCCTAGTTATTGTAATCTTCCACTATTTGTGGTTAATGATTTCTCACTGAGTTCTGTCCTTTTTTGTGTCTGATTATATAATTCTCAGGTTTCTTCTTGGAGAAACCTTTGTTGTCGAAAAACTATTCTTGCACTTGTCATCTTGATCTTTGACAGTGACTCTACATTGCAAAGTGAAATGCATTCTGATTAAATTAATTTTCCATCAGTCTATAAAAAATTATAGTATTTTCATGGACTGAAATTTATAAAGCAAAGCATGTCATGCACAGAATATAGGGGCTCTTCTAATTATTTGCATATACTTTATCAGCAGGAAAAGTTGGGGCACAGAATGATAGAATTTAGGGGATCGCATTTTCAAGATGTCTGAAACATTTTCCTGTAACGAGATACGCAATCAAAGTTCCTGTTTTTAATGTATCTTGAAACAATATTGAGGAGCGAAATTATGGGGGTTTTTGTTATCGAGTGTGATTGTAGATTGTCTCTATTCTAAACCTATAATTTGAACATTATTAGGTAAGGAAATCTCAAGTTGATGACAGCGATATGGACCACCAATGTCTTCAGGAAGGATATGTACGTGTTTCTGCTAACCTGTTTGCATAATTTATATGAGTTGTAACTTACTACGCTTCATTATTTTTTCAGATTACCGTCACTCCTCTGGGTGGCCTTGCTCCTCCCGAGAAAGAATTTCGGGCCTTCTTCAAAGATTGGCTGCCTAGTTTATCTGATCGCTCATCAGCCTTATAGTTCTCCAATTTTCATGTGAGTTGCTATATTACTTATTATGCACGAGTTGGAAGCATCAGCTTTCAAATAGGGGCCAAAAACTTTTATCTAAAGTAGTTAAGTTTATATTCAATTGAAAGTGCTTTTGAATATTTCTATATTGATAAACCTGATAGAATGTTTCTGCTGTATTTGGAATCTAATGTCATGCAATAATCTATAAATTGTCATTGGTAGTTAATTATTAGTACAAACACTATAGCTGCAATGGCAGACCTTTAGGTCCACAAATTTCTTATAATTCTATGTTGACAAATTTTTGGAAAGAGTTTACATGTATGGTATTTAACTAGTAATTTTTGTCTTGTCCCCCATGCTCAATTTCCCGGTCTGCCATATTGTAGCTGTGTAATGAGAATGAATTTAACAAAAGGTACTATAAATTCTGATGCCTTCTTTTTTGTTTCGGCAGATATAGCTGATTTTCTCCTAGAAGTATATTATATTCCTAAAATGGATCATGGCCGATAGGTTTGGTGGTTTCCATTGAAAGCACTCTGAAGCTCTATAATCATCTTATTCTGCTTCATCTCGTTATCATTTCTGGGAGAACAATAGTCAAGAATGTCTACCTAAATTGTTATTTAGAACACTGTCATTATGCAAGGAAACCATCTTCATTTTCATATGATGTTTGTGGATGATACTGATTGGTGTAATAACTACCTTTTTATTTGGAATAATGCAATAGCTACTATTCCTCATAATTGACTCATCTTGTGTGGTTGCTTCTCCAACTTTTGCCTGTGACATAGTATAGGCTGTTTTAACGCCTTGGTAATCACCTCGAATCACAACGCTTATTCTGCTTTTCTTCACGGTTGGCCCGTCTACATCACATAAACAGAAGTGCTTCTTGTTCAAGATCTTGTTTTGCTTAAACTGCATGCTCTTGTATATAATCGATGAATTGAAGCACATGATAGTGACTCAGTGAGGGGAGAAAATTTCTCTTTCATGGGTTCCATATAGATTGTGCAAACAGACCTTTCATGCATTGTGATATAACTTTCCTTAACTAAGCAAGTTTAGATTGACAAACTTCTTTTCCCTAACTTGGGAAAAGGACCTGGTGTATAATGGATCGAGTTAATCACACCTATTGATTGTGCATTCTGTAAAAATCCAACGGCTGCGATTACATTTGATCTAGGATCCCAGTAGGGCAAAAACCTCCCCCAAACTAGATAGCGACTTCTGAAGCCTTTTAACCTGCTTTAATTGCGCCAGCTATCGCAAAGACTTGTAGGCTGCCAGATTCAGATGCTGACAGGAATTGTTGAGAATTCCCAGTTTACTGTCATGAGGTTTGCGGAAATGCACGATCATGGTGGTACTGAGGAGAGGTGGTCTAACGTTTAAGTGTCATCAATTTAGTATTGCTTGTGATGGCACTGTAACATTGGCCGTCCTACCATAAGTTTTTTGAACTCATATAAAGCACGGAATTTTCACGATGGACCCAAATTGTGCAACTACTTTACAATCTGTCATGCCAGTTATCTTCTTTTACTTGTTTTATCTCGTGCGGATTGTCTGTGGTTAATCTTACTTTAGAGTTCCTAAATTGCTTTCCGGAGCCAAAGTCAAAAGTGAAATCACTGTTGAGATTGTGAATGATTGTGTGAATAGCATAGAAACCGCGTCCAGTTGTCCCATGCATTGGCTTCCCTTCAGTCCTCCCTACTTTAATATATATGAGAGAGAGAGAGAGAGAGAGAGAGAGAGAGAGAGAGTGGCTACCACCTTCAAGCTGACGCAGACAAAACAGCAATCTCCACCATCTCTTAATTAGTTTCTAGTGCTTCTTCAGATCGGTTGCATAACTTGGAGCTCAAGTGAAAAGGAAAGGGGGAAGTTGAGCACTTGAAGATCAAGGGGTGGGAAAGAAAGGGGAGAAAAGAAGAAGAAAACAAATTATGCAATGCTTCACACAAGAATAAGACATTATAAATATTGTATGTGCATGATGTCATTGATCTCTTGAGCAACTCCCGGAGCTGCTGTCTTCTTCAGTGTTCCGATGGTAGTGCGGGATGTGATTCTACAAGGATGGACCAGAGGACGTGAACATCCTCATACGGGCATGATTTAACGTCGTCGTACAGAATGTAGATCCCTCTTCTTCCTGGGAAACAAAAGATCGAAACAGGAGCATGGAATTAGTCGCTATCTGCTTTTGTTTGTATGAAAATTTTTGAATCAGGGAGGACACATGCAAAGCTAAATAGCAAAACTGGTCTGAAATGGGGCATGCTCATGCGCACAGGGTGCGTGCATTGTGCATGAGGAAATCGATTCCTGTAACATGCTTTCAGCGATAAGATGGTTTATACTAGCAAGCGAGCGCTCTGAGTTTCACACTGTTTCCTGATAGAGTTTATGGTGCAATTGGAAATTGGAAGGATGAGCATGATAAATTAGCATTGATGAATATCAGAGTCCAACGACATGCAGATGCTAAAAAAAAGTGCTGAATCTTGGTTTCAAGCAGAAAATGCAGATGCAAGATAGGCTATAGACGAGAGAACGAATAGAAAACTGCATATCAAATGCAGAAAAAGCTTCATCGAAGTGCAGTACATACTCTTCTTCGTGGCAGAATGCAGACGCAGCCATAGCTTCTTCAGTGGAGCGAGAAGGGTCCGATACCACCTCATGTGGGGCGGCGTCCGCGGCCACTCATGTAAACCGAGGCAGCAACCGAGGAGCCCAGAAGAACAATGGCGTCGAGAGCCGAGAGAGATTGCGGGTTTTGCTCAGGCAATTTAAACATCCCTTTGCAGGGCCAAAGTTTTATGCACACCAGATGATCTTTTGGTGAGATGTCACTGTCCCAAAAAAGAGAAGCCACCCCCCCACAGATCATTTTTATAACTTATTTTCCACATTCAATGCAAGTCACAAAACATGCCTTGTTTTTCAAGCCTCAGCTTAAAAGTTCTCTCTTTTCCTCCCCTTGTATGTTCTCCCTTTTGGCAAAAATACACGAGGAGCAGCGTCACTGGGTCTACTACTCATGCTTTACCAGTTTCTGGGTCAGCCCCCCTTGTCTTCTAAGAAAGTATCAAGTTTCACTCTAACGCAAGGAGTCCTCTACAAGGCCCCGCCTCCCGTTTGTCCATCTGTCCCTTGCAGTGCCTTTTAAGTGTGTCACTCTTATTATATGCAGATTTGGCATATCGTAAAAGTGTGCTTTTTTGGGAATGTCGTCTTATCGTTGCCAAGGCCTTTCCGTGAGGGGGGATAATCATCATGCTGTGGTTCAAGAACTTTCTCACTGCGTGGAGAACGCCACCTACTCAGGCCAAACAAGTCGGGTAATCGTCAAGAAATGGAAATTTTTCAGTGCCTTGTTGAACATAGGTGGCCTCGTCTGATTTAGGAAGAAGTGGTTTTCGCTACGTTATGCTTGTGGCATGATCGTCTAGGGATACTACGGCACGTGTAATCATGTGACAGATCCGTTTCCGTGCCATTCCAGCACTTTGAATGAGTTTTCCGAATCGCCTCAAGAGACCCGTCCCTCTGAGTAATACGAGCGAGCAACCAACTTGAAACACCTGAATTTTGAGTCACTCATTTGCTAAGCATGTAATATTTTGATCTCTCCACATTGAAAAATTAATAAGGGGGACCCCGCATTTCATTCAATGAAGTTGGGAAGTTGTAATTGCACATCTTAATCGTTCGGCATGATTCACTAGATTATGCTTACAACATGATCTCGGTATTTAGGGATAGTAGATCCATTTCCATGCCATTCTATTACCGCTTTGAACGAGTTTTCTTGAATTTTCTCGAGAGAATGATCGCTCCGATTAATACCAATGAGGACCGACCCACAGCTGAATTTTTGAGTCACTCTTTTGCTAAGTATGTGCTATTTTGACTTTTCAACATTGGAGAAAGTTTAGTTAATAACCAGAAACAAGCATAGCATTTCATATAGTGAAGTTGGGAAATTGTAGTTGCACATCTTAATCGTTTGGCACGATTCGCTACATTATCCTTACGACATATTCTCAGTAACTAGGGATACCATGACCCGTGCAACTGCATAGGAGACCCAATTTAGTGCCACTCTAGCACTTTGAACTAGTTTCTAAGTCGTCTCGAGCAAATCGTCCCTGTGATTAATATGGGTGAGCTCGCAACTTGAAACACTGCTGATTTTTAAATGTCCCTTTTGCCAAGCATATACTATTTCGATCTTTCAACATTGAAAAAGTACAATTAATAAGGGAACAAGCATTTCACACGATGCTCACGTTAAATGACAGATAAATACATCAGGAAGCAAGTACTCCAAACCCTAGTAAAACTATTTCTCCGCCTCACAAATCATACGGTTGCTTTCCGGTGAACTTGACCTCGATGGGGTTGACGTTCTTCCCGATCGACCTGAAGTTCTGGCCGACCCCTTGACGGCCCTTGTTCACCTTCTCCGGGTAGACGCCGTCCTTGGGGTGCAGGTACTGAACTTCGCCGTTGGGGAAGACGCGGTAGAATTGGTACTTGATCTTGTACTTGGACCTCAGTCGGGTCCCGAGCGCCAGGCACTGCTCCTTCCTTGCTAGCTTGAGCAAGTTCGGGCCTTCCCTCATGATCGCCGCGCCTCCGGTCGGCATCTCGAAGATCTGCTCCTTGGGCGACTCCCAGGTGATCACGTAGAACTCTTCGACCTGGCATACCCGGTGAACCGGCACGGCCGACTCAATCAATCAACTACTTCAAAAAGAAATTGTACATAATCCTAGTCGGTCCAAGTCTACTATGTACGATGCCCTAAAGAGACACTGCGCGATGGGTTTGTAAATAGTTCTTGGCATAGTTAAAACATGATTATTCATGTTGAAATGTCAGCATCTTGATTAATGAAATGGACGTTTAAGTATAAATTTAATTGGTTTAATGATTAATTAGTCAATTTTCTAGAATCAAGACGTGCCATTATATCATGTCCATAGAGAATACGGCGGCTACTAATGTTACCTGAGCCTTGCGCAGTAGCCCGCCGGTGCTTCCGCCGAAGATTGGGGACGGGGTGGTGGGGTCCAACTCGGGTGGCGTGAACCCGACGGGTGCCTCCTCCTTGACCGGGGCCTCGGCCTTGCCCTCCGCAGCGGCAGCCCTAATGACAGTCCTTGGCGAGGACTTGGCAGCCTTAGGGGTGGCGGCGAAGGCCAGGGAGGACGCCGACTGCTTCCACGGTGCAATCACGCGGTCGACGCCGGACTTCGGGGCGGCGAGGGCTGGGGTGAAGAGGGAAGCTTGAGTAGCCATGGCCATGGAGGACTTGACGAAAAGAATAGCCAAGGGCCTTGAAGCTATGGAGATGAAGAGAGGGAGAGAAATGAAGGGCTGAGCGGTCTTATGGAATTTGGGGAGATAGAGAATGTGATCAAGGTTGGGGATTCCGTGGAAGGATGGATGGTGTGTGGAACTGGATGTGGATAAGGTGGATGTGTGTTGGGCCAATGAGGAGGGTTGATTTTGATACGTTCCGGGTCCCACGACATTTCCACAAACATTTTCTTTTTCTTTTTCTTTTGTTTTCTCTCCCCCAAGAAAGATTTTTATAGATATATATTTTTGTTTTTGTTTTGGAAATTTTATTATTTTGGTGATTGTTCTAATCCATTATTATCACAGAACAATTTTTCTAGCGAATTCAATGTATCTGGACTCTTGAACTCGGCGGATTGCACCTGAATCTCATCGATTGAGTGCTCAATTTATGTTTCAATCCACGCATTAGATTTACTAAGTAATTTCTCCTGCGAAAATATGGTGCCGATTCCTTTAAATATTTGTAGTTCTACCATCCCAAGTGAATTTATGCTTTAGATTTATTTTGTTGGGAGCCTAATTAATTGAAACAGTTTGCAGTCATATATTCGTTGTGTTAGGACTTAGATGACTCATATGAATCCTTCACAAGAAAAATACCAAAAAATTCATAAACATATTATAATTATGTCACTTCAATCATGGACTTTTTAATTATATTATTTTGTTGGAAATTCTATCAATTTAACCCTAAAATTTTTTCACATTTTACCAATTGAGCCTATTTGACTAATTTTGATTAATTAACATGGACTTTTTTTTCAATAATAGTTTAATATTTTTTTGAAAATTTTTATTATATTATATTATTTATTTTTCTTTCATTTTGGCTAGCAACGCTTGTTAGCAACCGGTCGAGGCCAACAAGCCCTCGTTGGCCATTAGGCGAGGACCAACAAGCCCTTGCTAGCTATTGGTAAGGGTTGTTGCCCTCGTTGGATCTAGGTAAGAGCTGCCTCATCCAAAGCTGACAGGGTCATTGGTGCGGCCTAGATGGCCCTGGGTGAGGCCATTGTGACGTTGCCAGCCATTAGCGAGGTGGTCCTAGCCCAGATCTAAGTAAGGGCTAAGGCAATAGTCACGACTGTTGCTGGCCAAAATAAAAGGAAAGAAAGAAAGAAAGAAAGAAAGCAATAATTATAAATTATGAAACTATCCACGTTAGAGTTGGTCGTGTTACATTTAAAGGTTGGCGTACACATCAGTGATTTCCGGCTAAATTTGACGAGAAAGACTCAATTAATAAATCGTGAGAAGATTTAAAATTAAATTGGCACAATTGAAAAGTTTGAGACTGAACTGGTACAAGCGATTTAAGACTTTTTTGATACTTTTCTTAGCCCTTGACCTTAAGTACAAACGGTGTTAGTGTGATATCATCGTTATATCAACGGATATCTTCATATCTTTATCTAACTTTTGAAAATCTGAAGTTCTCGATTGACCAAGATGAAACTTCAAATCCTTAAATGAGGATCGGTCAAAACCTCAAAGTCCCGTTTCTATGATTATCCCAATGAAAATAAGTATAATTCACTTAAAGGTGGATAAAAGTAAGATAAATCCTCTTATTACGGCAAGCTTAGCGTACTTAAATTGTCATAAGGAATGGTGATCTATATTCTAATGAGAGTCTCACAATTTTTCAAGTATAGTAATTGTTCGCAACATATTGTGCTGTAAATTATGCTAAATACCAAAAGGTGATCTTTATGGCCGGCAAGAGGTTACACAACAGAATTAATAAATGATCAAAACTATGACTGATCTTATAAATTAGAGATGTCACGTAAATATTAGCATTAACATCATTAGAAAAATCATTTTTAAGACATAGACGAACAACGGATACATATCACATTATTTATTTATCAATTACCCATTGTTCGCCTCAGTGGCCACCCTTCCAACATGGAATGGGGAGGTGAGGGGTTCAAATCCCCACCTTCTCAGGAGGGGATGGGGGTAGGGACGCGTAAGTTTCGAGAGTGGGTTGTGACTCCCACGCCCTGCAAGAGGCAGGACACAAGTCTGCGAGTGAGTGTAGAGTAGGAATAGAGTAAGGCCAAAAAAAAAAAAAAAAAAAAAAAAAAAAAAAAAAAAAATTTACCCATTGTTGCAAGCCTTATATGGGAAGAACAAGATATTCACGTGACCGCCTAGTCCGATCATCATCGGAGACAGGAAAACAAGTGAAATAACAAGAGTATGCACCATATATAGAATAGAGGGATAAGTGTACTGGATGTCCTAAAATTCGTCACGAAAGTGCAATTAAGTTTTAAAATTTTAAAAAAATGTAATTAAATCCTAAAACTCATCACATAAGTGCAATTTTAACCCATAATATTTTCAAAAAGTGTAATCAAGTTATTCCATTAATTCCGTCTAATTTGATAAATGAAAAATTTTAGGACTTAACTGTACAAATTTGACAAGTTGTAGGAATTGATTATATATATATATTAGTTTAGAACGTAATTGCATTTTTGTGATAGATTTTAAGATTTTTTTAGTGTATTTATTCCTGGAATAAATATAAGAGTGAGTGTAAAGATTTGTACTCATGATATATGCTTTGACACTGTATTTGACAAGTTTTATTACCTGAAATGGTTTAAACCGTGATGAAAGGGTCAAGAAAGCGCACACAATTCGGGTTTTGTAATAAACATAAAATTTAACCGATTATTCGCTGCATTTTCGCCATGTTTTGCAACCTTCAGCGCTTTCACCTTCCGTAGATCCACCTAATTATGGAGGCAACATCAGAGTCAGATAAGAAGCCCGCAAGCACTTTTTTATTTGGGCCAATGAAGCCCACACGTACTTGGACTCTTCGAGATCTAACAAACTAGTCCATCCTTCTGCTTCATTCAAGAAATTAATTATTATTATTATTATTTTTTTTTTTTGGTGACCGAGGAACCGCCGGAGATCCCTTATGGGGTCACACCGCCCTCTGATGCCTGGTGGCATCATCGGACGTTGTCGCAAACCACTATTTAGATGTAAACCTCGGCGGAGACTAGCCCAGCAATCCACCAGTAGAACCCCCCCTCAAATCATGTTAACAACGAGAGGATTTGAACTCTCGACCGCAGTGTTGTGGGAGAGAGCGAATACCACCTGCGCTGCCCACGGGTGGGTTTAATTTTTATTATTTGTAATTCGTCGGACGGATTTATTGAGTCACAAGAAATATTTCTAGTCTCCATTTGTTCGATGGAAAATCGATTCTCATAATTTTTCTTTTTTCATTTTCCAGCACTTGAATTGCTTAGGAAAATGAGTTGACAAAAAATCTTTTCATAGTCAATGAATAATATATACTTGAATTTTGGAAAAAATGCCATCAAGATTAGTTGTTGATTTTATAAGCCGCTTGAGGCGCCATGGAATATTACTCTAAAGATACATAAAAAAAATTATTTACTGACTTTTTTTAGTGTCTTATCCTTGGCTTTTCGACAAATCTCGTTCGACCTCAATGAAACTGGTCCTTGATTATCATTTCGAATGAATGCAGTCTAGGATTTGATTGTGATAGAACGGTGCTCCACAAATTAGACAATGGGATCATCACAATGACAACGATTGGGGGGAAGTTTTTCTTCCCTTAACCTAGAGAATACCCTTGAAGTTTTATATCCCAAAAGTTTAGACATAGCGGTTTAAGGACTTACCAAGGTCCAGGCAATGCTATCAATGGGAAGCAAGAGCGAAAAACGAAAAATATAGAAGAGTCTATGTCCACTAAGTTCTAGCAAATTTTATTCGACTGAAACAAATGCTCAATTACACATTTATGGCATGGCATATTCCCACCTATACTCAAGGTCCCACGCGGTGCCATTATTGCTAAAGTAAATCCCATCATTTCGCAGAGACCACTTACAATCCCCACCACAACGATATTTATCCCGCTCCTCCGTGAACACGTCGAAACTCCTGAACCGCCCCTCCCATCGGGCGGAGCAGAAGAAGAGGGTCGAGCCAAAGAAGTATCATCTTAAAAGTAATCATTTGCTCCTCCCCCTGGTGGAGGGTTCGGGCCCCGAGATCGTCGTCCCCAGATTTGCAAATGCAGCGTCATGTCACCAGGCAAGTCGTTGATGATGTGGACATGGCGCCTTATCCAGATCTCGCTGAAGCTGGCCTGTGATGGTGGAAGAGAGGACATTAAGAAAGGTGACAGGAAAAGGACGAGCTGAATTGGCTTAGGGACTTCATTTATGTGATGTATTTTGGTAAGTAGTGACATTTGGTGTAGAACCATTTGGTTTAATTTATAATGAACATTCTTTGTCCATCATGAACATTTATGGAAGGTCCATTCGTAGGATTTGTGAATTGACTCGGTTGGAAAGATAAGGATGATTAGTGAGCGGAGTCTCAATTAAGTAAGAGATTTAGGTCAAATTGATAAAGACGGAAATAAAATCTGTACTTGCCTTTCTAATAGGTACTCATACTTATCCCTGGAGATGTATTTTAGTTTATTTAAAGATGATCAATTCCCCCAAAGGGAAACACTGAATTGGAGGTTTCCCATTGTCAATGCCAAAAAGTTTTGACTAATTATTTAGGAATTAATTGCATAGAAAATTAGGGATTAATCGCGTAGAAAATTAGAGATTAATCTTTAGCTCCTAATAAAAAATATTATAATCAAATTTTAAAGCAAAAATGTTTTAGGAGCATTCATCACATAATTTAGTTCATTAATTGAATTTGCGTCGGATCGGTAGTTGAGAATGGACCTAAGTTAGTCGTGTGGATTAAGTTCTTAGTTTTAATTGACTCGGGTTTAGCCCTTAAAATCAAAAGGCTTTGGGTTTAATCAGAATAAGCCGCAAAGAGATTAAACCTATCATCAATTAAGCCCATAAGAAGTGCCATTCGGCCAAACCCATGCAAACTAAGGGCTGGCAGAAAATCATCACGGAGATAGGCTAGATTGAGCCAACTCAGTCAAGTTTCTGCTCATCAAGAGTCTAGCTAGAGAGTGACTATAAGTTAATTGAGCTCGTTGCTCCAGAAAGGCCAAACATCAAAGATTGGCCAATTAACCTAAATTAAATATATATAAACTTTGCCATGCCTTACTGATGGTTTTATCTATGCGTTGATGGGCCCAAGTGGGCCCATCCGCCCATGTTGGGCCTAAAAGCCCGGCCCGCAAGATAAGGGCCCATGGAGGAACATATGCGATGTGAAAGGCTACGTTTTATGTTGAAAAGTTACGTTTGTTGGAGAAGACGTAAAAGGGAAAAGAAAAAGAGAAAGTATCCCTTCAACTTACGCTCTCTCCCTCTAAGAAACTTAAGAGAACAGTACCCTCAAAACAACGTTTTTTCTCCCCCTAATAGCGACAGCACGCTCCTCGGTAGAACGAGATCAGATTCTTCCTCAAACTTCAGCATTGGTGTTTAATTTGTGGACAATAAGGTACGCTCGATTTCGTGGTGTATATTTGATCGGTGATACATGTGATTTATGGGCTCGTCTTCCACATTTGTTTTGGGGGTTCGATTAAGTATCGGAACCTGTTTTAGGGAATCCGTTATAACCAACACTTATAATTAGAGCTCGGCAATTCATAATTCAAAACATACATTCAGAGACACATGAAATAGAGAGAGAGCGAGAACAAAAGGAGACTCTTGGCCAAGCCCTTGGCCGAGATTCCTCACGACAACAATTGTCACTGCCCCTCACCGTTGACCACAATGTTGTCGAGCCCCTTGATGAAGCTGCTTTATCGGCACTACTGCCCAATGATGATGAGATTGTTGCTTTTTTTTTACGTTCCTCCATCGATGATGACGTGCTAGTCCTCCCTTTACGCTGCCAACGACTTGCAGTTTCGAGCCATCGAGACACGATTACTAACCGTGACAAGCCGCTATCTTGCACTAACACCAATCTGCTGCTTCGATCAACCTACTAAGCAGCATTGTTGCGCCTCTTGGCCGTGACTGATGCCTGCTTGAGCTGCTACCATTGGTCTTGCCGCAATAAGCAGCATGCGTCAGACTAGATTACCCACGAGTCAATGCCCGAGTTCCTTGCCGAATAGCTTCACCGAGAAAGGCCCAATAATGTACCATCCTTAGCCGTGATTAGCCAGCCAACCGGCTAGGCATTGTTGAGCCACCATTGCGAGCACCACCAAGCGGCTGTCATTGCCGTGACGCACCACCTCGTCGCGCTAGCCCAGCTGAGCAACCCCTTGGCCAGCTAACTGTTCTGTTTGACTGAGCACCTCCTTTCCCTCAGTCATGAACTATTGAGCTGGTCACTATCCAATCCGCCGCCCATCGAGTCAAGTTTGGCAACGTTATATTCGATTTAGGTTAAAATCACATCCTAATTCATTATAAATATTTAGGGTCCGTTCGTTTTGTGGAAAACAACTTTTGGGAAAACATTTTCCAAAATTTCCGATGTTCGGATGGCGGAAAATAGATGGTCAAAGAAAATGTTTTCTGGTCAATGAAAAATCTCCTATTAAGATTGTGGAAAATACTTCTTCCACTTGTTTCTTTTCACCAACACATTTATGCTTTCTTTTTCTTTTTTTTTTTTTTTTTTTTTTAAAATCGAGCTTTTAATTATTTTCCTTTTCTTTTTTTCCATTTTATCTTCTTCTTTGGTGGCCGGTCGCCGGCCACGGTGGCGGCTGGCGACTTGCCGCGAGCCAGCTCAAGCCTCGCCCCAGGCCGGCGAGGCTTTGCCTAGCCCAATCTGGCGAAGTCGAGCTCGCCCGAGCCTAGTGAGCTCGGGCCTTGCCAAATCGGGCGAGGCAAAGCCTCGCCGGCCTGAGGCGGAGCTCAGGTCTGGCTAGATCCGGTGAGTTGGGCCGGGCTCGGGCCTCGCTCGAGCTCGCTAGATTTGGCGGCGGAGCTCGGGCTCGACTAGATCGGGAGCCCGAGCTTTGTTGCCAGATTCGGTGAGCTCGCGGCTCGCTAGAGCATGACGAAACTTTGGCAAGCTGGGGCAAGATTGGCCAAGCCTCGCCCAGCTCGTCGGATTTGGTGACTAGGTCTTGGTCAGCCGCCAGGCAGCTGGCCATCATCAGGCATGCGATGGCGGATGAAGGAGAAGGAAGAAGGAGGAGGAAGGAGGTGGCGGCGGAGGAAGGAGGAGTCGGGAGGAAGAAGGAGGAGGAAGGAGGAAGGAAAAGAAAAAGGAAAAAATAAAAAGAAAAAGAAAGAAATAATAAAAAATAAAAATAATTTTTTGGTCAATTAAAAATATTAAAATTCGATTTCTAATAATTTTTCCCAAACAATTAAAGTAGCTAACGAACGGTGGAAAATATTTTCCACTCAAAGTTTAGGTTTCGGCCGAACATTTGGAAAATAGAGTCATTTTTTTGGAAAATGACTTCTAGAAAAATATTTTCTGGAAACATGATATTTTCCGCGAAACGAACTTGCTTAATCTTTCTCATCAATATCTAGTTTGAAAATTTGATTGATATGCATATCCATTGTGAACCTCCAAATTGGGAATTTCCTAATTTGACAACATGCATAGGTTGGTAATCTATCTCTTGCCCAACATATGATTCTTGGCCGCACGAAAAATTGATCAATTCTATCCTCAAGCTATTGGATACAATTGTTGGTTTTATTTGTCATCAAACTTGAGTGGAATAGATGCATTTTGACGATTTGATGCTATCTTTGGTTGATCTAATCTGGTTTAATTGATTCTCATCCAAAAAAATTAGGTAGGATTATAGTACATATTAGATAAGATGAGGGTAGATCTTTATAGATAACATCGCATGTCTAGATAAGATTGCATGTTTGGATACAATTTCAACATCCATTAAGATAAAATTAGATAGCTTTTCTAGATAGATTGTATGCAAGTATAGGATTTATCTAGTTAAAATAATGTTCCGACTTAAATTAAGACTTGGCCTAATTTAAATTCCCAAATTGAATTGGATAGTATCTTAATCTAGTTCATTTATTTTCATGATTTTATAATTCGAATTTTAATGATAATAAAAAAAAATATCAAGTGCATCTTATATAGAGTTGGTGCATAAATGCAATGTCACCTTGCCACATCATTGCATTATGCCACATCATCATTGTATGCATGCCTTTGTGCCACGTTATCATGCCACGTTATATATGCCATGTCATTTAGGAATTGTAGGTCTAGATTTATTTCACTTCGCAATAACTTTGAAATGGCAATCATATCCCAATGCTCCGTGTGTATTCAAACTTCCTTCTAACATCTTGACCACTTTCCGATCCCTACTTATTGATACTCTTGTTGACCGTCTTCGACCAAACCTCGCCATATGTCGAGAACAAATCATTGATGTGTGCCAATATTGATACCAATTTTAGTCGTCAATAATGGGTCGCATGCTCATCAATATTTAATATTCTGGTCATATGTCTACTCATATTGACAGCCTAGTCACTTTTTGGTGCATATAGGCACCCAATGGAGAGATACTTCCCCTTTGTCCATGGGAGAAATTAGCTTGGTTGTTGATATGACATCTTCTATTGTTTGATTGAAATAATGTTAAACATTGTCAAATCAATAAGGGTTGAACTAGTTCGTATGAAATTCAAAACACGTGAAGAATGAGTTCCTTTGCCAGCTTAGCTGGAAGGTTTTTTTTTTTTTTTTGACATAAACACACTTAGATATTGATTAGAAATTTAAGTTACATCCTGCAGCTAAAGCATCCGCGTACAATAGGTCCTGAAGAGGCAACGGAAGAGAAAAAGAAAAAGATTGGGCCGGGTGAGCTAACTGGGCTTTGGCGGCCCAGTCAGCTACTAGGTTTGCCGATCGGCGACAGTGTCGCACAGAGAGAAGCGAGAAGTGGGATAGCCAAAATAGGGTTTCTGCAAGCACTGGCCTCTGCTCCCATGGCGGCAAGCGACGACCTTGGACGATCTCGACGAGATGAAGACAGTCGGTATGAAGATCGATGTTGGTTTCGTGGAGGCCTCGATGATAGAGGCGTTGGAGAGACAGATTCAACGCCTGAAGCTCTGACTCGAAAGGTGAGTTTGCTGGAAAACATTTGGAGTAAATATCGTGAGTTGACCGTGGGCATCTCGACAAATGCGGCCATTGATCCTTCCGAATTGCCCTGTTGATAACTTCCATCGATAGAACATTGCGGGACGCCCGTGCGGAGGTCGCCAAAGATGGTGCGGTGAAACGAGTCAAGGCCGAGCTTGAAGTCGATCGATGGGTACATGGACAACCGAAGGCGATATGCGGATAGTTGCGCCGAGCCGATTCCACAACCATAGAGGGAGTTGGACGATTTTTCCGAAAGATAAAATGGTTCCTTTTCTTCCGGATCGCAAAAGATGGTGGCCACCACCGCTAGCCCGGGAGATGGATCGGGTAACGAGTACATAGTCCATTAACCACCGAGAAATACTAGAAACGGAAACAATAGAAGATGATAGAGCAATCGTGAATGTGACCGAGATGGTACTTGTCCATGAACACCGAAGTAGTAGATGTTCAATTGTCTCAGAAGCAGTTGGCGGCGAGATTGGACGAAGGGGTCGGGAACAATCCGACGGTTGAAGAGGTTAGATCGGGTAGCAAGAGCGTTCGGCGGAGCAGGACCCCTGAGAAAAGTACGGATTTTGGGAATAGTCTTCATGGACCAGATTTGCCTCCAGAGATTCTGATTAGTCTGGTAAGTATGAGAACCCTGTATCTCTTGTAGTTGACTGTTTGAGTGAATCAGTGCATGATAATTGCTCTTGACCGTGTATTGACCTGTCGCAGTAGCTGACCATATTAGTTTATCTCACAGAAAATAGTGGTCGATAGGTAAAGATAAAATTTGTTGAACCACTTGTTCATCGAAAAATTCCCTAATGAGAGGAATCTTCCAGGATTGGGTATCCTGATCAATAATATCTGCCACTCGAACCGGTTCTTGGTGTGCCAAAGGGCCGTAGATTATGCCCATAGGTAACCAGCGAGCACCCCGTATAAGAATAGAAGCCCCATTCCCAACAGACCAGCTTAGGTTCGGTAGAATAGAATCTCTGCCTTTAAGAATACTCTGCCACCCCCAGGAGGGGCGATTTCCTCGGCCAGCAGATAGAAAATCAAGAACGAAAATACAAAGCTTTAAACAAAGATCCCCATAGGGAGTGAGGGTTTTCTAACATTCGCCAAGCCTGTTTTCCCAAAAGTGCCTTGTTTAAAGAGAGCGAGATCACGAAATCCCATTCCCCCTTGAAATTTCCGAGTTTTCAAAACTTCCCGGCGCTTCCAATACACCCCGCCTTTCTGCGAGATTAGTTCGCCACCAGAATTTCGCAATGCACTTCTCAATAGATGAACAGATAGAGATAGGCAAGCGAAAAATCATCATCGCATATTGAGGAATAGCCGAATAACAGATTTGATTAGAATTTCCTTACCCCCCTTAGAAATAAACTTCTCCTTCCATCCCTCAAGCTTAGCATTAACGCGGGCAATAATCCATGAGAACATTTCTTTCCTAGACCTGCCCCAGTCCGACGGTAGACCTAGATATTTTCCAGTGCGTTGTAAAATTGGGACACGTAGCTCCTCGGCCATATGTTCTTTGTAAAGTGCTAGGACAGTTCTTGGAAAATAGAAGACCAGATTTGTTCCGATTAATTAAGCGACCGGTAGCCACACAATAAAGATTTAAAAGATTTGCTAAATTATGGCATTCGGAAGTTGTTCCGGCTAGGAAGAAGATGGCGTCATCAGCAAAAAAATAAATGCGATAAAATAGGACTCCATCTGTTCAACCGCAATCCTTTAAGATGCCCGAAACTTATTGCTTGAGTAATTAACAATGATAGAACATCCGCGACCAGAATAAATAGATAAGGTGAGATGGGATCACCTTGTCGCAAACCTCGAGTGGGAGAGAAGTAGGGTAGGATTTCCCCATTAAACTTTACACCAAGTGAGGAGGTAGTAACACATAGCATTATCCAATCAACCCACCTTGGATGAAATTGAAGCTTAAGAAGGTAATCTCGTAAGAAATCCCATTCAATTCGTCGTAGGCTTTTTTCATATCTCGTCTTTCGAATAGCATTGAAAGCTTTAGTAGTCGGATGCGTGCGAAAATGATGTAGGACCTCTTGTACGATTAAAATATTGTCCTGGATCTGTCGGCCTTGGACGAAAGCCGATTGTTCTTTAGAAATCAGAACAGGTAAGAAAGGTTTGAGGCGATTAGCAAGCACCTTGGATATAAATTTGTATGCAAAGTTGCATAAACTGATAGGGCGGTATTGATCGAGTGTTTCAGGTTGGGAAGTTTTGGGAATGAGGGTAAGGATAGTCTGGTTTAGCCCTGGAGGCATTTCCTTATATAGCATAAAATTCTGGACTAATTCAAACAGGCTGTCTTTAACCGTGTCCCAATTCTCTTGATAAAACAGGCCCGTGAAGCCATCCGGTCCCGGAGCTTTGGTGGCTGCCATCTGAAATGTAGCCTGGCGAACTTCCTCAAGGGTAAGCGCAACGGTAAGCTGATGATTCATCTCCGGTGTGACAATAGACCTGCATTGGTCGAGCAGCGGAAGGTAATTACGAGGCCCTTCGGAAGTATAGAGTACGGAAAAATAGGAGAGAGTCATCGTCTGAAGGCCTGGTAAGTCTCGGATCCATTGCTGATTTTCATCTTGTAATGTGGTGATTCGATTCCGTTGGCGACGCTGAATAGTAGATGCATGAAAGAAACGAGTATTTTTATCGCCCCATTTGAGCCATTTAATTCGAGATCTTAAGGCCCAATATTGTTCCTCTCGCTGCCAGACTTGTCTTATTTCAGCTTTCAAAAGTACGATTTGTTGCTTGTCAACCAGAGAAGTTTGATTAATAAGATGTCTTAATCTGTCTTGCAAGATGAGTAATTGTTGTTGACCATTTGGGAACTTCCGTCGGCTCCATTTCTGAAGGGCTGCTGTGACAGTCCGAACATTCCGAGTAAAAGCAGTATAATGTGAGTCAGCAGAGTTCCATACTTCCGAGATGAGCTGGCTGCATTCAGGGTCTTCGTTCCAGAAGGCCTCAAAGACAAAGGATCTACGAACCTTATGAAGATATGGTGATGTATTTAGGACCGGGGGCAAAGTGATCGAACCAAGGCGGGGGCGAGCAATAACTTCCCTGCGGGAAACGTAAAAACGCCGGGTCATCGAACAAACCATCCGGTCCGGCTTCGCTTTGACCAAATCCTCACCCTCTCGGTTATTCAACCGGGTAAATTTACAACCTTTGCTTTCGAGTTCAGTAAAAGCACAATCATCTAACATAGTTCTGAAAGATTGCATTCGTTGTAGCACAGCAGGTCGTTTACCAATCTTCTCCCAAGGGTATAGCACATCATTGAAGTCCCCCGCACAGAGCCAAGGCAAGGTATTGTGGGAGTGGATATGCCGAAGATCATCCCATACCATTTGGCGTCGGTGGAAATCAGTTGGAGCATGGAGAAAGGTAATTCGGATCGTCTTGCTATGCCGGCCAAAATCACAAGTCATATCTAACCAAAATTGTGTAGCGGTAAGTACTTTTAAAGAGAGCGGGTCATTCCGAATACGGCTAGTCCTCCCGGACCCGGAGGATCAACAAAATAGGAATGAGAAAAGGTGAGAATATCTTGCACTTGCTTTAGCTTCGCTACAGTATTTTTAGTCTCCATAAGCAGTAGGAGGTCGGGCTTTTCTACGGTCATCATGACCCTTAGGGAGCGAACTGTCAGGGGATTGCCCAAACCCTAACAGTTCCAACAGATAAGCTTCATTTGTGAACAGGTGGCTGTTTAGGGCCAGCCACCAGAGCCCGATCAACCGTCTCTTCTGCAAGGAAAACAGGTGCATCCAGTAAATGGAGGTCAGAAGGTTCCTCAGTAAGAATATTCTTAGAGTCATATGGACTATATCGTCTCTGTTTTTTGGCAGATCCAAGAAGGGGTTTTGAGCGAGGAATAATTTGCTTTCTGGATGTGGTACTGTCCATAGGTGAGGAGTGAATACCCTTCTGTTTGCGGTCAGCAGCAACGAGGGCAGTACTCTGCATTACCATTGGTTGTGGACCTGAGGTTGAAAGTGCAGCAGACTTATCACGGTAATCATTAAGCTCTCTGTTTAAAATGTCGTCTATAACCAGAGATGGAGGAGGCAATAATTGCTCTGTTATGACCCGTGTAGGAGGAGTTTCAGGAATCACGTCTTCTGTCGGTTCTGTAGAGAGTGGAGATTCATAAAAGAGTTTCCAATAAGGACTGTGCATATTGACTTCAGCTCGGAGCCATGGTCCATAGGCCATCTTCTCAATTCCTTCATGTTTGTCATCAGAGTAGGGAATATCTTTACAATACATTGCATAATGTCCAAGTTTGCCACAGGAAAAACAGAAATGAGATAGCCGTTCATACCGGAAATCCAGCCAAAAAGGTTTGCCCTGAATTCTTATTAGCTTTCCTGTGATAAGAGGTGCATTCACATTTAGTTGGACCCGAACTTTGCCTGTTTTTGTGAGATAACCTTCCTTTGAATCCATCTTAATATCTTTAATCTCACCAAGGTGGTGGACAGCTTTTCGTAGCATACGTTCGGATGACCATTCAAGAGGTAAACCGATAATTTGAACCCAAAAGTCACAGGTTGAGAAGTCATAACAGTGGAGAGGGGTATTAGGTATCCATGGCTTAAAATTAACCACATGGCCAGAAAAAAGCCAATGTCCACCGTCCAGAACTCTTTTCATATCTTCATTAGTCTTGAATTTTGCAATATAGAAGCCTGTTTCACTTTGGAAAATTTCTGCAGAGTCAATACGCCATGCTTTCCGGAGCGTAGTTTGGAGAGCTAGAAGGTTAATAGCTGGATCCGATAGAATTCTAGCAACTAAAGTTAATCGGCATGCCTCGACCATTTCAGCAGGTGGTGCTTCATCCCAATCATCTATAATATGTTCCGTAGTGAGCCGACTAAGACTAGAACAAAGAGCCACAAGACGGGAGGTTGAGGCAGATTCATTGGAGTCCATTTTCCAGATAATCGCATCGAATTGAACAGATAATAGTGAGTAAGGCCTCAACAAGTACAATAAGAGGAGAAAGATGACAATCCAGTCCCATGCAAAGAGATACCCGCTGTAAAGAAGACATGCAGAAGCTAACCCATGACAATCGGATGGAAAATTAGCGAAGTCGACATGATGCTGAGTCTGACAGAGACGACGGATGAAGCCGATGCAGGAAAAGAAACGGGATTCCCTTCAAGCCGGGCAATTCAGCGCATGTGAGAGGAGCAGGAAGACCAGAGTGAGAGGACGATATGAGGTAGAAAGTCCAGAGAAACTAAGGAAGATTGTGGGGGAAAAGTGATGGAGAATGCTGTTGGTTGTTTGGAAGCGTATTATACATGGGGTTTGAAAGAGGGTTTAAAGAAACTGCCATTAGAGGTAGAGAGAGCTCGACAAAACGAGAGGGATCCGAATCTTCAAGTTCAGTATTCAGTCTTCAATTTTCTTGCTCGGATTTTCTATTTCAGAGCCTTAATCCCAGCTCTCTTTCTAGGGTTTATACGCTACTCAGCCAAGAAGGCGTGAAATTATGAAGAAAATCACCTAATGAATGTGAAGGTTTTCTTGGAAAAGGAGAGATGATCATCAATAACAAATAATATTCAATAGAATTATAGAATCGCACGCATTGACATTAGACGACTTGCTTTTACATGGTCAATCCTCCTGTCAAACCATAAACAATCCCTGTCCTCAATCCAAATACCCAAGAACTAATAACTTGTAGAGAAGTTGATGTCAATGACTATGTATTGACTATCTAGTAATGGCTGGCTAGAGAGTATCAAGATCAAATGAATTTCACAAAAGTCAAAGTTAAACCGAGTAAGGGCCCGTTTGGTTCGGTTTTTGGAGAATGCATTTGCCAAAATGTAAATACCTTTGGGTGAATGGGGTTTTCTAAAATGCAAATATCATTTGGTAAAATTTGTGTTGAGATGCAACTTTGGTTAAAATACCGTTTGGTAAAATTTGCATTTGTAAATGACTTTTATTAAATTAAAAAAAATAAAAAAAAAATTCTATTTTCTTTTTTGAAGTTCGGCTAATGGATCATGGGATTTGGCAGCCAGACCGCCGGATCTGGCGGCCGGATGGCCGAATTTGGCTGCTTGGGTTACGCGACTTTAGACGGCTGCTTGGGTCGCGCGATTCAGGCGACGATTGCTTGGGTTGCGCGACCCAGTCATCGCTTGAGGTCTGGCGAGGGTTGCTGGGGTCGGGCGACCCTTGGCCGGTGGTCACCGGTGCGTCGCCGGCACGCGTGACCCCTTGGCCACCGTTCGTCGGCCTCCGATCGGCTTCTCCACCGGAGAGATGAACAGTAGAAGTTGCATTCCGAAAATGCGAAATTGCATTCCGAAAATGCAACTTCTCAATGGACTTCGGGTGCGTTTGGGAACCACTTTTGGGGAAAGCCTTTAGGAAAATGCAAATACCTTAGAGTTAAAGGTGTTTTTCAAAATGCAAATTGTGTTTGGTAAATTGTACTTTGAAAGCTCTTTGTGAAGTAGTTTGAGCAAAATGGTGTTTGGGGAATTACATTTACAAAGGAGTTTTGTGGTAAAAAAAAATTATCAAAAAAAAAAAAAAAAAAAAAAAAAAAAAAAAGACCGGCAAGGGCGGTGGTCGTCGGCTACCTCCGGCGACCGCCGCGACCTCCGGCGACCCGGATCCGGGCGGCGAGGTCGCGCGCGTCGCGCGACGCGGCCTCGACCTCCGGCGACCCGGATGCAGGGGCGGCGAGGTCGCGCGACGCCCGCGCGACGCCGCCTCGACCTCCGGCGACCTAGATCCGGGCGTCGAGGTCGCGGGAGGACCTCGCCGCCGCCCGGATGCTGGGTCGCGGCGGGGTCGCGCGACCTCGCCGTGACCCAGATCCGGGGGCGGCGAGGTCGCGTGACCTCGCTGCGACCCAGATCCGGGCGGCGAGGTCGCGCGACCCAGATCCGGTCGCGCCGGAGCCTCCGGCACGAGATCGGTCGCAACCACTGCAGCCGGCGACCGAGATGGGTCGCGCGGCCCGGCGAGCTCCGTGCGGAGGTCGCGGTGCAACAGCGACGGTCGCCGCAACGCCGCGACTCGCGGAGGTCGCCCGACTCTCCGACGAAGGGCGGCGAGGTCGCGGCGCCCCCGTAGCGGTCGTTCGCCCGAAGAAGATGAACAGTGTTCATCCAAGGGCACGCACTTAGGAAAAACAAAAAATTCATGAGGACAATTTTGGAAAAAAAAAGTGAAAAGTGCCTCCTCAAAGATGCCGAAAATCTTTGAAAAGCCCAAGGCCCCCCGCCTTGGGCTTTCATTTTAAAAATGTTAGCATTTTGCCTAAGTCCTTTCAAAGTTTTTGCCAAACACCATTTTTTGTGCCCAAAGGGCTTTGGACTCCCAAGGGGCTTTGGGAAGTGGTTCCCAAACGCACCCTTCTACCTCTCCATTCCCCCAAAGCCCTTTCAACCCCCTTGGAGATGCAAATGCAATTGCATCTCCCCAAAGTACTAAAAAAATTGCACCAAACACCTTTGCTTTTACCCAAACCCCTTTAGAGCCCCAAAGCCCTTTCTACATGTTGAACGAAACACGGCCTAAGTATTACAATATGTGGTTTGCGTGGAGCCCAGATCAATAAGCGTCCACTTTCAAAGAATGTATATAAAAGAGCATCGAGTTCGACTTCTAAAAATTAATTGGAAATAAGTAAACTAGAGGCGTAAGTTAGGTAAAACAATTATTACAATTAGACCTGTAGTGAAAACCAAGTACTTGAGATGAGAACAATAATTATCATAGATACGCAAGAGCAGTCATCAACATCAGATTTCGTGTTAAAATCAAATTTTCAAAGAACAACATGTTTAAAACATTAACTCGGTAATAGGCCTATTGCGAACGCCGGGCTAAGTTCGCAATCCGACCCTTGGAGGTGTATGCAATGGGAGTCTTTCAGTGGCATGTTTCGGTCCTCTTCCTCATTACTTAGAAAAATGCAGAAAAGAGCATTGGTATAAAGACCATTATATTCCTCTCGTTGTCTTTTGGATTTCAATTCGTTAGACTTAAGAGTTTCAGATTGTGATAAGAAAGGAGCAAAAAGGCAATGTTTCTCAGAGGAAGCGAAGGACAAAGTACGAATTGGACCAGAACGTACCACCTTGGCTTTCAACGATGAAGACATGAGAGTGGGTTTCCTAAGATTACGAACTCCACCTTCCTCGTCCTAATGCTACTTTAAATTTCAATCATGGCGTTCCACCATTTTGGCTTTTTCTCTGCTTTGCACGTTTTTTTTTATCCTTACAGTAATTCTGTTTGGACTTTTCCAATTTAATACCTCCAAATATTTACTCTATTCTAAACGGTACACTGTGTTTTTATCTGAATTGAGTTTGTTGATCAAGAATGTGTAAATTACTAATGGGTTATCAAAAAATTGGGCATGGAGTGAAATCAAGTGAAATTATATTCTCTTTTATTTAAATTTCGCTTATACTGATGATGTATGCTTTTTTTCCTTATATCCAAAGCCTTTTGGATGCATATAGATAAATCAAGTGAAATTATATTCTCTTTTATTTAAATTTCGCTTATACTGATGATGTATGCTTTATTTTTTTCTCATATCAGGAGCCCTTTGGAAGCATATGGATAAATGCTTGGTCATAGCCACTCCTTTCTTGGACGATAGCTTCCCATGTTTCACGTTGGCGTGTAATGATTACACCTGTGAAAATTCCTATTCTTGGATTTTGACTTTGATGGAGGCTGTCATAATTTATTATTGAAAAATTCAAGGACTTAGATTAAATCCTGAAAAGATCGAGGACCAGTAACTTTCAGAATGGATATTCCTTTGTCCCTGAGAACGAAACCCTGCGATTATTCTCGGGACTTATCCTATACCAATTTGGGATTTTATTATAGCCCTATGTAATTATACTATGGAAGATTCTCTAATATTCCTTCTAAAATTTTTAAACTTTTCATCCATTTTAATGTTTTATCATGTGCAATTTTTTTTTCTCATCTTATCCTCATTCTTCAACTTATGGGATTTGTTAAACTCCCTTTATCATAATACCTTTCTCTGCATACAATTTCAAAATCAATAGATTGTACCATATTTAGAAGGACAAATTATAAGTATACAATTTCGATAATTAGAGAAGAGTCGATGTTAGATGGACTGTCTTCGTTGACCATTGGCGAGGCAGTATCTACCTAGATTATTGACTCGAACATTGCATTAATTCACACGTACTGATATCTTCAACGTTTGGATATCAATTTTGGCACTTCTGTTCATGATGAGAATTCTAAACTTGAGGTTGACTGCCTCATTATCTTTACGGCTTTTAATGGCCCTTGAGGATCGTAGATTTGTCGAGGGCCACAAGCTTGACCTTGGACAGTTCAAGAACGTGAACCCTAACAAATAGGAACAGTTTGGGTGGAATGACTTTTTTTTTCTTTTATATTTTTTTGCTCTATAGACTTTGAAATTTGAATTTTATTTCATGTTGAATATCCCAATTTTTAATAAATATAGTCATTTAGGGTCGTAATTTATTTTTCATGACCTTTTAGAGCTACAATTGTTTCCTTTTCGGATTTGAATGGGAGAATAAAAAGATAACGTTTGGTAAACTGGGCTATTGAAATTACACATTTATTCCAATTAAGTCATTGAATTTTTTAGATTTATCTAATCACGTCCTCGATATTGCATAACTTTTCTAATCAAACCATATTTGTTTCATTTAAGGGACACTGCCAAGGCTTTTCATCTCTCTGCTCAAGACTAACCTATCCTCACACCCCTTAGATTTTTTTATTTTTTTGGTAAAGTTAGATTTTCTTTTGTTCTTTCTTTTTTCTCAAAAATTTATCTCGCTCTTAACGTTTTGGATAAATAATAATATATTAAACTTTTATGTTTTACGACCAAAATTTTTTTTTTTTATGTTTCCTGATTTCTTAAATAAATTAAATTTTGCTTTACATAAGCACAAGTATCTATAGATGAATTAACATCGTTTTCTGATTCTTATGAAAACACTTGATCTTAAAATTGAAGGAACGTCAATCCGGTACAACTTTAGATAAGCTTATGATTTTATTGTTATAGAGATAATAAGCCATATATATATAACTGTAAAAAAAAAGGAAGCCTACTTGTTTTTTTATGTTGATTTAGGGTGTGAATTGAAATGAAAAGATTTCCCAAAATTTAGGCAATAGTATAAATATGATAACTTGTAAATAACACCAAAGGGCTTATTTGATATTGTAATGAAAAGCCGATAGATTAGATTGAATAAATTAAAAATTCAATTACTAGATTGCTTATTTCACAATAACTTAATGACTAGATTGCACATTCAACAATAATTTAGGGACTTGTGGTGACTTCCTTTCTTGTTTGATCAAATAAAAGGACTATATCAATTATTTTATCATAGCTTAGACATTATTAGTATCATTTTCCTCTTAGAATATTAGTTTGCTACCTCTAGACAGAGCTCCTATCAAGAAAACACCAAATTACTATCTTTTGCAAATCATGGCCATCCTAAAATTCTCCCACAATTCTTATCCTTTGTCGCCCACGTATTGCCATCTCTCCTCCACCACCACGCAGCACCTTCGGCGTCGCATATTAGATTGAAACTTTAGGGGCTCTTCGTGTCACTAATCTCACATGCACGATGAGTAATATTTTAAATGAAAACGAGAAACGAGACCTCGGGGACGGAAATGCGGAGGCGTTGCTGTCGACAACCGAAAACGGCAAGACAACTAAAGTAAAACAAAAAAACAAAAAGAAAAAAGAAAAAAAAAAAAACAGAGAAAGGAAAGCCCAGACTACAAAAAGAAAGGAGAAATCTGAAATGGAGATTCTTCACGCGAATAGAGAGAGAGAGAGAGAGAGAGAGACTCCATTGGCAGCAGCAGATCTTCACTAGCTCCTCCTCTCCATACGCCTCCGCTTCCTTAGAAGAGATCCCACCACCCCCCCACCCCCCATCAACGATCCTGGTCCTCTCCCGAAGACCCACATCGTCGGACTGCCGATTCCGCCGTCGCGGCGGCCGATACGTCGGCGGGGAGCGCGCGCGTGATATTCGATCGGATTCGTGAGAGCGAGGTGGCCTTTGATTGAGGCGGCGGCGGCGGCGGCGGTGTTGTTGCGGGCGGAATGGGGTCCGCTGGAGGAGGCGCTACGTCTCAGCGCATGGATGCGTCCATTGCAGGCGAGCTTTTCCTAGATTTTCGCAAATGTTGTTCGCTTTCGGAATTCGCGTTCTTGTTTCGTTTCCCGAATCCTCGGGTGGGTTTTGTTTTTTACTCTTTATGGGGGGAGCTTTGAAGGGAGCCTGTGAGCACGGAATGGAAATTAGGGATCGAGCATTTCTGGATCTCCTGTAGAGATGTTGTATGAATCTGTGGATAGTTAGATTGATTTTATCGATTAAGTGGTGCTTTTCGCGGAATATTAACGTGGGTTTGATGCGAATCGAACGGTCGCGACCTATACTCTTTGGGTATGCCGAGCAAGTTTTCCGATGATGAATGGAGTTTCGGATTGCGTCTTGTTTCCTCTGGATTATAGAGCCGACCTAATTCTTGGGCAGGCTGTGTAATTGAATATTTTGATAATTGAGCTTAGGAATTAGCTATGGAATATGGGGAATGTGCTCTATCATTGTGCACTTGTTATTAACCTTCTTGTTCTTGTGAGATCTTTAGATCAGGCGCAAGAGGGATGGGTGTCGTTGACTTTGCGGTGTTGTTTCTCTTTTTGGAAGTTTTAGTTTGTGTAGAGTCTAGTGCTTGTATGGTCTCTGGAGGCGACGCGGTATATAAAAAGGAATTCAGAATAGAGGCTAGTGTTGCTCTCATTGCAACTAAAGCAAGAGAAAAATTGAAGGTAGTGCATAGAAGTAATGTGCCAATCACAAGGTGGTCAGGTGGGAGAATATGACTTAGCAATACAGGGCCGATGGAGGCCTAGGAAGACACGTGGAAGGTTATCATTTTCACCTGGAGGAGTTACTGACTCCTAGTCTTTGTAGGTCTAGAAGGGTGAAGACAAACCAGGAACTCATTGTACCTGTTATCACTGTCAAATGATTGATTGTAACAATTAAAGAACAAGGTGGACGATCTTATGTGAATTTTTGGGTTGTATTTCGTTTTGGATCAGGTCAGTGTTGATCAATTTTATAGTAAATTAAAATCCTCGTGGAGAAGTTCTGTGTTTCCTGAAGTACCCTGGTTGTGCATGTTCTTTTTGCTTTCTTTACTTCATAGATTCTAGTGGTCATTTGTAAAGAACTGATGATGCATTATTCAGTGCTTCCATTAGTCGTGCTTTTAAAGCTAATAAGGTGTCTGAGAAGATTATACATTGGGGAAACAAAAAGAAGAGCGCATTTTAGAAAATGTCTGAGCAAGCAATAAATCAATCAACTAAAGGGCGAAAAACTTAGGCTTTTTTTTTTTTTTTTTTTTTTTTTGACTAGATTTTCAATTGGAAGTACTAGAAAATATTAGCTTACGCCGTTGAATATTGTCTTTGCAGTTGAATAGGATGTTTGTAGTGCTTTTTTGTCCTCAAAATTCTCTTAGTGGGAAGTTTTGAAGCTCCTTGTTCTTTCATTGCGTGAATACTGGAACAATGGTACTTTAAAATATCCTATGCTCTTAACATCTTAGACTGTGGCGCCTCTCAAATTAAAATAAGAACGATACTTCTTTCAGGACTCCAGCAGAAGCATCAGCATGATCTGGAGAACTTGACACTAACAGCACAGCCCTTCAAAACTTTGAAGTTCTTTATTGTGGCTGTAATCCAATGTGTTCAAAGATCAATGTTTTATCTTCTCAGAAGAGGTGGTTGGCTTATGCTTTTGAGTACTCTGGCAGTGGCTCTTGGAGTTCTGCTTGTGACTTTTGATGGCCCCCATGAAAAGGTATCTCTTTGTAGTTTGTTCATCTGTGGTGTCATGTTCATTTCATTGTGTATCTGTTTGTCTGCTTACGTTTGATACAGAGGTGGTAGGCTCAAACACGAGACACCTTTGATGTGTTTCACTTTGGGATAAATACTATCATGTAGAGGTTTTATATCTTATAATCGATTATGGCTGCGTTTGTGAACTGCTTTCCCAAGGATCTTTGGGGGGCTAGAGGCCTTTGGGCCAAATATTTAGTGTTTGGCAGAATTTTTTCACTTGCCTTTGCCAAAGGCAAACCTTCCCAAGGTTGAAAGCCCAAGACAGGTTGGGGGCTGCCTTGGGCTTTTTCGGCATGCTAGCTTTGAGGTTAATAAAAATTTTCTTCCGAAATTGTCCTCGTTAATTTTTCGTTTTTCCAGCTTTATCCCAACGACTGTTCATCATCTTCATCTTCTTCCCTTCTCTCTGCTGAACATGACCAGTATCTATGCGCAGTTGCCGGCGAAGTGTAGGTGGTCTGGCGAAGGGTAGGCGGTGCAGCGAAGGACAGGTGGTCCAGCTAGGGTCCCACGACCCTCTGACGAGGGTCGCCGTGCGGAGGATGCTGGCAACCCAGATCACGTGCAGATCTGGTTGTGCAGATCTGGGTAGCGGAGACCAGATCGTGGGCGCCAGCGACCATCATGGTGCGGTGGGTTGCACGACAGCGCGGCAAGGGTCGCAGCAACCCGGATCTCGCGATCTGGTTGTGGCGACCCTCACCGCGCCGTGTCCTCCGCACGGTGACCCTAGCTGGATGCTGCCCTTCGTTGCACCGCCTCCCCCTTACCGGACTGCCTACGCTTCGCCGGTGGCGAAGCCCTTGGCTGGCCAACTCTCCTTTGTTTCGTTTTTTTTCTTAATAACAAAAGTCTTTTGCAAATTTGATTTACCCAAACACTATTTTGCTCAAAGATATTTCACAATGGACTTCCACAAATACAATTTACCAAACACACTTTGCATTTTGAAAAACTCCTTTTAACTCAAGGGCCTTTACATTTTCTCAAGGGCTTTTCCCAAAAGTCTTCCCAAACGCACCTTATGTGCCATGACTAGTAATTTTGGAGTTCATTTTTAGAATATATATCCTGCCTGTGTCACTTTCTTCCCTTGCCGCTGCTGTTTGTTTTTCTCCCCTTTTTACATTATGCAGCAGGAATTCTCCATCATCATGTTGGACCAATTTGGTAATTGCACGGCGAATTTTTAGTAATAATTTCTTCTTCTCCTTCTCCTTATTTTTATTTTTGCTTTTATATTTATTTTCCACCGGGGGGATTGGATTGAAGCTTTCTAAAGATCTTTTGATCTTTTGATTTTTCCTGGATAGCTACTATCAATTCTTTTAAATATCTTGGTTGTACCTCCTTTGTTCTGAGTTTTCTTGCTTTGTGTATGCAGCATGTCGAGGAGCTCTCTGAATATATTCAGTTTGGTTTATGGTGGATAGCACTTGGTGTAGCATCTTCAATCGGTTTGGGTAAGGAAAATTTTACTTGGAGAAAATGTGATCCACTGCTGCTACTGGTGGCAATGGAACACATTGGTTTCCCCTTAAACACCCTGAAAGAAAGCTTGTCTGATGTAGAACATTGTTGCCAAGTCCCTCGTAAAGGAAAAGGAAACATTTGAGAAAAACAGTTTTAGGTGTTTAATTTGGTCACAGTATATGCATCAATATATGGGAGTTTGTTTGTTCTTTGTGGAAGATTTGATATGGCCATCTTTTGGTCATTTAGTATTTTTTTCACATATGTGAGATGTGAGAGAGTTTCCTGCATGTGTTGTCTATCTTAGAACTAAATGGAGGAGAGGATGACTTCACAAGAAATCTAAGTTGGTTGTGGCAAAGGTTGGGAGATATAAAGTTTCAGCTGCTTTCTAACAGAATGTTTGAGCTATGCTCTGCATCCTTGACGAAATAATCCCAGATAACTGCAAGTGTTTTCTAAGCCATGTATCCTGGATATAAGATGGATGAGTCTGGAGATTTTTTAATAATTTGAGAGGTGTGCCTTATAGAGGATCCTGAATAGCTCTGCATTGTTTGATTTAGAAAAGATTCTGTGTAACCCTAGGCTTGTGAGTGGTATTCACCCTTCCCATGACCTGTATTAAGATGACATGTAGTAGATAAGGGTGAAACTCGCAAGAAATGGAGCAGTACTCATAGGGCACAACTACACCGAGGTGCCAATATCACCCAATTAAGATTGTCGGTTTTGTTTGTTTTTCTATTAGTCAATGGTGGTACATCTCCACAATAGTGCAGCTGGGATTTTTTCTTGTCGAAGGTCAAATTTGTGAAGATGTGATCAAGCATTTGTTGATAGGTCACTGTGCTTTTACCTTTTCATTTGAGAATCTTAAAACCAAAATGTGCAGTTGTTTAGGAATGTATTTTGTAGTCAAAATTACCTGCTGCTGCTTGGACCCTATTTGGGCATTGCTATTCCATTTTTTGTTGATTAGCTTTCTAACCAGTTCTACTTTGTGCCTGTTCTATTTATATTAAACATAAATGACTTGGTTATACCGCATCCTATGGCTTGATAACTCTCATTACTATTACCATTTCACATGTCAGACAAAGATGACCGGTGCATTTTGCCTGCTCATCTCTGATTACACCTTTCTATTTTTTATTTTAATTTTTTTTCAGGATCTGGTTTGCACACTTTTGTCCTATATCTTGGTCCTCATATCGCTCTGTTCACCATTAAAGCAATGCAATGTGGGAGAGTTGATCTGAAAACTGCTCCTTACGATACAATACAACTGAAAAGGGCTCCTTCTTGGCTTGACAAGGATTGCTCTGAATTTGGACCTGCTATGTTTACGCCTGTTCATGGTTTGCGGGTTCCCCTCAGCAGCATTTTACCACAGGTCCAGGTAGAGGCTGTCTTGTGGGGAATTGGTACTGCACTTGGAGAGCTTCCTCCATATTTTATATCAAGGGCAGGTGTGTGGACCCATGAATGTTATAGTTCTAAAACAATATTTTTTGCTTTGAAGCTTGTCATCCTGAAGCTCTCAACTGCTTGGTGGTTACTGTTGAATGAGTAAAACCAATCTAGGAGATAGTTCATTGTGCATGCAATAGGGGACTTTTCCAACCCTTCTGCTTTCCAGAATTTTTCCAGTACTGATTGAAAGAACAGAAACCCTCTGAATTATATAGAGAACTTACTGTTATTCTTTCTTTTGAAAAGTCTGCTGAATTATGTAAAAAATCATCCTCAGTTTGTGTGAAGTTTGATGAAATTTTCATTATGATGATAGTACGTGTCTTATGTACCATTTGCCTTTGCTACCGTACTGTTAATCCTTTGGTTAGGTTGGCCAAATGGTAGCTGTTCTTGTGCTTAAAGTATTATTCCATAGTAGGATGAGTTCAAACAAATTTGATAATGTTTGCAGCACGGCTGTCGGGTGGCAGTATAGTTGCCATGGAAGAATTGGATGTTTCTGCTAGTGAAGGTGGTGGATTTATAGCTCGTTACCTTGGACGAATCAAACGATGGCTCCTGTCACATTCTCAACACTTGAATTTCTTCACAATTTTAGTGCTTGCCTCGGTTAGCTCAACTCCTTGTGATTTCACTGTTCAAAGTTAATTTCTCCTATTTGAATACAATCTTATTATGGAATCTGAACTATCTATGTATCTCATTGAACTTGACAAATCTGTACTCTGTCTAGTTGTGTATTGGGTTACTAGTTGTTGCTATATGACCACATTTATTTGCTTTTGGTTCAAGTAAGGATTCTTGCCTTTGTGATAATTTAGGGGGGAGGGGGAATTTTTTGCCTAATGCAAATAAATGACTGACATTAACAGGTTAAGTGAGGAATTATTGGGACATTCAGTAGCTAGTTTGGTAATGGGCATGTCCCTTTAGAAAATCCTGGAGAATGGTTGGTGTCCTGTAGGATTACCTAACCGAGATCTGTCGAAATATATAGCGAGTCATCTTTTGATTGTTATGATCTCTACTTCAGTGGGATTTCTCCCAAGCATTGACAACTTCATCAAGCTATTTATTTGTGCTATTACTACTCCATTGCCTGATGTAGTGACATGACCCTCTTTTGTAAGTGACAGCTATTTAATATTTGCTTGTCTGGATATTGGTTTAGGTTCCAAATCCTCTCTTTGACCTTGCTGGCATCATGTGTGGACAATTTGGGATTCCATTTTGGAAGTTCTTTCTTGCTACGTTGTTTGGAAAGGCTGTTATCAAAACTCACATTCAGGTATTCAGAATCTTTTTTACTGTGCTCTTTCAGGCTGTTTATCCATTCCGATGCATGCTTCTTTAAGAACAGAACTTCCTCATTTCCTGTCTAACATTTCTCTAGTTTTAGGTGTCCTTTGCATTTTATATCGTGGCTATATATCTTTGCTACAATCAACTTATAATGATATGAACAATACTCACAATTTTTCCAGATTTCGTCAATGTCTTTATGCGCTAATACTATATGACATTCTATCTTTGATCCTTTATCTTCTGCAGACGGTTTTCATTATATCAGTTTGCAACAATCAACTTCTAAATTGGATGGAGAATGAGTTGATTTGGGCACTTAGCTTTATCCCTGGTCTTTCTTCGGTCCTTACTAACCTCATTACCAAACTCAATGCTGTCAGAGATAAGTATCTCACGGCACCTCCTGTGCCCTCAAAAGTAAAGGTATGGCCTCTTTCTAAGAAACAATTACGTATTCAATACTCTCTCTCTCTCTCTCTCCCGCGTGCGTGCATCTTGTTGCAACTCACAGAATGGTATGCTTTGCAGGTGAAGAAATGGGATTTGTCATTTGCTTCAATATGGAACAGCATCGTATGGCTTGTACTCTTGAACTTCTTCATTAAGATAGTAACTTCGACTGCTCAAGGTAATCTGAAGAAACAGCAAGAAAAGGAGCTCGATGACTTGAGAAGCAGCTTATCCTCAGCAACGAACTCAAACTGATTTGTCTGATGAAGCGAGTTGATAAAGTGCCACCTTTATGTTTCCCATTTTCTTTCTTTCCCCCTATCTTTCCCTTACGGAACTAGAGCTATTGATTTATAGTGACGGCTCTTCATAGGTCACTATATAGGTTCCCCCGAAGATCTCCGGGAATTAGGAGTCCTTTTACAAAGCTTGTATAGATCTAGGAACGGGACGACCTTAGGAATCCGGGGCTCTGCAATCTCCATTATAGACGGGGCAAGCATTGTTTTGGGTGGGTTTTTGCCCCCATTCTCAACTGTTGACATTCGGATGATGAAAGGTTACTATTATTCTTTCAGAATGCAAGAACTGATCATCTTCCTCTTGCATATTTAATAATCTCTGGTAGGCATAATAGCGCCCTGCACGTTTATGCCGATATTTCTTCAAGTCATCTACTTAAAGTGTGTCAGATGTGACATGCCCTGCTTTAGTGGAGCATGTCCGAAGGAAATTTCCGCGTCAGACGTGAGTTTTTCCGTGTTCACATTGATGTTGTCCATGATGTTTTGGGCCCCCTTCTGAGAAAGAAGAGGTTCTGGGTTCCATCAGCTTCATGCTTTAAGTGAGTGCCAACTGACTTGGATTGACTCGGTTCTAGAAGGTGAGATCTTTCTTAGAAAGAACAGACACTTTGGACTGATGTGTAACTGAGACATCACGGCTGATATAGTAAACGTTGGGCCTTCAAACCAAACTTTTCTGAGTATTGTAGACTAAATGCAGTGGCGCTAGATGTCGGCTAGAGATTAGTTGTTTTATAATTTTTGGTTTCTAATAAAAGGTTTGGCGTGTCAGAGGTCACCGTCCATGTCTCAATGAAGCATGCTCAGTCATATCATTCATAAAGTTCCAACGAGATGCACGATATATAATTGACTATGACATCGCCGAGAACGTGATGCATAACAAATTATTTCCTTGGTCTTAGGTGGCTCCTCTATACAACTGCTGTTTCACGCTTTAATAATAGCAGATATTGAGTATGGGTAACAATTCTTTTCCCTAGCTTGGAATTGAATCGAAATGTTTTACTCAATCATTTTTGTGAGAATACTAGAATTGAAGGAAATTTAAGAGAAAATTACCCAGTCAATTTTAAACTTATTATACGGATGTCAATTTAGCCTTAAATTTTTAGGTTTCGCTAGTTGAGTCATAAATCTTTGCGTGAAATTTCAATGTAGTCACTTTGGACAATTTTTTCGAGAAATTGCTAACATGATGGTTTGCCATGTAAGATGACTTGCAATAACTAGACTAATGAACCTAATCCTAGATGTCCACAACTAATCCTAGAGGCTTTGTCGCAAATAAAGATGAGGCGCCAACTAACCTAGATCAAATGTTTGGATTGAGCCTAATCTTTATATCTCTATTTGGGTGGGTAACTCGACTAGAACCCTATATATGAGACTAGGGCTCAACTTGACCTTGGCTAGAATCCTAGAGGTCAACGGCTGCCCTCAAGACCGATCGAGGTTAGAGAGAGAGAGAGAGAGAGAGAGAGAGAGAGAGAGGTTGTCACTGCATGTGGTTTCAAACTCTGGGTCGCAAAACATGTCATGGGCGAGCAACGGCGATAGTGGCGGAGGTGTGATGTCTTGGGCAAGGTTGAGCAAACGAGAGGGAGAGAGGACTAGGGTTTCCTATTAGCAAGGTGTTAGATTGTCACAAGGCCTACACCAATGGTAAGCAACGTCGTGATAAGAAATAGATATAGTGTTTGGTAATGATATCTCCTTTTTCACAATCAAATTTATTATTGTAGGAGACCTTCACAAGTTTTAATTGCTTAAAAGGGACTATGTAGACTATAATTAATAGGGAGTCATATTTTCCTCTTAGTAAATGGTGGATAAGAAGAAGCAGATATTATTCATATGTAAACTTAACAAATAGAAAATATTAATGATATCCAAATGCGATTTGCCTAGTGAAAAGAAAGTTTGAAGAATTGACACGTTTTGTTATGGGATCTCGTACTATTCCCATCGGAATCTTATTCCCAATCCTTCAAATGTCCTTACTTTCAGCACACGGCCCACTGGTGACGAGTGACTGGTGACTTAAAGTTGTACACTATTTTTTCCAGAGATCCTTTTTCCCACAATCAATCTCTCCTCTCCTTTGCCTTATTTTTTATTATTTTTTTATTATTAATTGTATCACGATTACTATAGTATCACGATCTAAACTCCAAGCTGCTGTGACGTGACGCCACTTCACATCTCTTATCCTCAAACTTTTCGAAATTTGTCTTGATATACATTTTTAATATATATATATATATATATATATTTTATACCTCTCGAATTACAAACGTCAAAGATGAGATTCTGTATTTGGTCCATTTTCATGACATTTTCTAATTTAGCAATGGAAACAAAAAGCATTCTATAAAAAGAAAAAAGAAAAAAA
This sequence comes from Eucalyptus brandiana, assembly GCA_014182725.1. Lineage (NCBI taxonomy): Eukaryota > Viridiplantae > Streptophyta > Magnoliopsida > Myrtales > Myrtaceae > Eucalyptus > Eucalyptus brandiana. The sequence continues at coordinate 9,750,275 of CM024669.1, forward strand.
GAGAGAACTTAGATATTCCCTCCCACCGGAGGTATGGATAAATTTCCATTCTTATGCAACCTTGAGCTATCTCTAATTAAAGTTTATTAAAAAAGAAATTTTAAACAGAATTTGTAAAAATGTATTTTAAATGTTTTAACTAGTTAAACTTATGACCTCTCCAAAATCTAGGGTTTTAATGATATTTTATGTCACGTAATGACTAAAACATAAGTGACATTGAAATGCCACTTTTGTTAATATGATGCGTACATGGACTTTGGTTTAAAATATAGGTGCACTGGGCCATTTCCACCGGAGAATGTGAGAGCGTCTAGATATCCTAATTGACTTATAGGTTATCGATCCTCGTATCTTGTTTCGAGGATGAGGTTGGTGGGAAATTTCATGAGTTCGAGCTCTATTTATCTTTGAAAAAAAAAAAAAAAAAAAAACAAAGATATGGACGGTATTGTTGGACTTTCTGGAGCATTTGGATAAGCAGAAAACTAAAAGAAGGGATCACACCAAAGAATTTGCGTAGTGTCCACTAGGATCGCAACTCTTGATTAGGTCCGTAATACCAATCTGGAATATTCGTTCCAAGCACTATGCTTTGAACTCACTTGTTATCGTTTCAGGACTCGAAATCCATCATTTTCACAGGTTTGAAGCCACCTTTGAGTTTTCTAGGTCTATTTTCTGCACTATGCTAATCCACTAATTATATTTTCCAAGTTTCTTCGTTGCTTAGGGTTGATTGCTGGTTGCCTAGAGCATTTATTTGTTCTTTATGGAGATAACCTTTCATCATATCAATTCAGAACACATGCTTCCCGAGAGGACTTTCTCTGGATCTTCCATTGTAAGCGAATTTCCCGTGCATTTGTGCGATTGGATTATTCTCGTTTTCATCATCTCTACCACGTCAAAAGGTACCCAGATGACCATTTACGCTGATACATACGCAATCCTCTTTAGAAATCAAGCAAGGTTGTAGCCAAGTCAAAATCAATTTAATGCGTACACCGAATCACACCCGTGCTACGAGCTTTCAACTTTTCCACCATCACGAATCTGAATCTGAAGGCCGACCGACCTCACACGTTCTCCGGACGCCTTTTCCAATTTAGATAAATCTTCCCTCCCGCCCCCTTTGACCTTGAGCATAAATCCCGACGAATTTCCATGCGCGATATCGTAACGTGGCACCTCTCAAATCTTATAGCTGACGCATACGCTTATCTAGTAATTCGCCAAATTCAAACCCCGTGGAATTCCTATTTCCTAATCGCAAAGAAAGTGACCAAGTTACATGAAATTCCACGAGACCATATGCTTGATCGAAACGACATCCGACACGTGCGACGCTTTCATTTGGAATCTGTGTTGGTCGAAAGTTCAAAGCAGAAAGGAGAAAGAGCGACAATGATGAGGCTAGGGTTTTACTTAACTTGGTAATTGGATAAGCCAGCATCTTTTTGAAACCGGGAATAATGATGTCTCTTCTTTTTATTAATTAAAAGACATCCGGTGGCGGTGGCCAAGTTATCTATCCTGCAAACCTCATAAGTCAATTAAGCTCAGTTCGTTGACCTTTGCAATTAATTCTGATTTAGAGCAGTTTACTCATACTTTACCAAGTGTATCATACGTTGAAATGTATTTGGACTGTCAGATTTTATGTATCTCATGTGGACTCACAAGTTGAGGACTCCATCAAATCTAACTTTATCCGAAATGCATCAATGGGACAACGCACCTAACTAATAATTTGTTGTCAATAATTAAATTGAATGAAAAATATATGAATACAATGACTAAGGGATGCAATATTGATTCCATCGAAATTGAAGAACTAGAGAATTCGTCCTGCAGATTAAAGATAATTCGAAAAGCTCTGATTGAATTACTTTAAAAAAGAGGGTAGGATGAGCGTTATTTCAATTTTTTTTTTTTTTTTTTTGGGCATGAAATCACACAAAATATTCAAGATTTTGTGTCAGGAATGAATCACTTGAGCAACATGGACCAATCAATAATTGCATATAATTAAATTTGGATGTCCTCCAAATCTCGGAATTAGAAGTTTGTATTATGTGTCCCCACAAGTGCACTCCATTTTACAATACTTTAAGTCTCAAGTACTATATATATAATATCTCCGTGGCTCTATTATGGAAGTACAATGACCACATAACCTCTCAGCCTCTCTCTTCTTCTTCTTCTTCGTCCTCAGAGCACAAGAGGGCTCCGAGTTTGATCATTACTTGTTATTCACAGAAGAATTGGCTCTGTGACCGTCAGAGTACAAGATGGCAGGGGGAGGCTTCGCGGTGGCGGCACCGGGGGCGAGCCAGTTCGAGGCAAAGATAACGCCGATCGTCATCATCTCCTGCATAATGGCCGCGACCGGTGGCCTCATGTTCGGCTACGACGTTGGGGTTTCAGGTAAACATACCATTCGTTCGTTCATCGATAATAGCCAAACAGAAACCTTTGTGTATGTAGAGAAGTTCATGTTCCGACAGGCTGCGATTGTTCGTCCGGCGACGCCGGTCTTGTTCGGGGTCGGTCCAGTTCCATCCTTTGGCTCCGCCGATCTTAGAGAGAGAGAGAGAGAGAGAGAGAGAGAGAGAGAGAGAGAGAGAGAGGGGGTGGGAGGTAGAGTTCAGATCGAAGTAATCTATACGAAAACTACATGAGTTTGAGAGAAACAGAGAGCGTTCGTTAGGTGGGTTGTGATGGAGGGGGTAGTTGCCGGTCTTTCCCAACCACTGACGCACCACCATGAAAAATTAGAATTAGAACTCATTAATTTTGATTTTCCCTCATCATTAGTCAACTTTTTCACGCTAATTTTAATCAATAAATTAGCCAATAACTTGTCACTTTTCCCCTTATTTGATGTGATTTCTCTCTTTTTGATGACATTTTTGGTCACGTGATGTGAAACTTGTTACCTTTCTATATTGCTAATGGAATTCATCTTACTAATTTTACGCAGGTGGAGTCACATCGATGCCCGATTTCCTGAAGAAGTTCTTCCCGGTGGTGTACCGGAGGACCCAGGAGCCGGACCTCGACAGCAACTACTGCAAGTACGACAACCAAGGGCTCCAGCTCTTCACGTCGTCGCTGTACCTCGCCGGGCTGACCGCGACGTTCTTCGCGTCCTACACTACGAGGCGGCTCGGGAGGAGGCTCACCATGCTCATCGCCGGGGTCTTCTTCATCCTCGGGGTCGTGTTCAATGTTGCCGCCCAGGACCTGGCCATGCTCATCATCGGTCGGATCTTGCTCGGATGTGGCGTCGGCTTCGCCAATCAGGTAATCCGTCCAAATACATGCATGTCACGTACCGAAAAGATCGTAATTGTAGTATCTGGCATGTGTGTTGCGATTGTGTTTTGAAATGTGGTCCGGAAAGGATGTCGTTATGCGATACTTTCGTCGTCGCAATCGGATTCTCGCCGAGCAAAGGGCGATTTGTTCATAAGGACAAGTCTGTCTTCTAGCTATAAGGAAGAACATAAGGTGAGATTTGACCATCCGGTAAGGAAAAGGGCTCTTTGTTTCTTTTCTAGGAGTTCCTTGAAACGAAGAAAAGAAGAAAAACATGCTCTTGCACATTCAATCATGTGAAATTATTCTCCTCTTGATAAGCCTAACTTAAACCCCACCTAATTTTTGGGGAGTACCTCAATTATTCCATTTCTTTTCTTAATCTCGTTTGGAAACAAAGTTACCAGTTTCTAACATTATATAAATTAAATTTATTTTTCAGTGGCTTTCCGAATTATTGAAAACTGAAGTGGGTTACATTACCCACTTCTTGTTGATCTTTTGATAAAATTGCTCATTTTAAAATTAAGCGTCTATTTTCCTCAAAATCTTAATCGCCCTTTTTGAATAAGAGATCCGAGAAGCTTGATTTAATATTTAAATATTATAACAGATACCGTAATCCTAATTACTAGTTCTTTAAACTTAATCCGCCAATAATTTCATAAAGATGGAGATATATTCTGTGAATTGGCAATTTGTTCCTTGTGATTGCGACATTTCATTTAGGTATACTTTTCTGGTTGATAGTTCAAAGAAAACATCATGTTCGACATCGTCCATCTTGGAGTCATCCCGATGATGCCGACAACACCCCATTAATATATGCTTCTTGCACCACTTGGCCTTTTGACAAGTCTTTTAGCCTTTTTTTTTTTTTTTTTTTTTGTTCTGAATTAGAGTGATTATTGGGAAACTTCCTTCTTGTGCATCTTTTGAGTCCAATCTAATGTTTAATGCTCCTTTTTAAAATTTTTCTTCTTATTTTTTCTTTATCATCTTTTCACTTAAATTAGAATTCAAATTTCAACTGCCCCCGAAGAATTTCTTCTCCAATTTCTAGGATGAACTTGTTTAACCTTGCACGCCATGCGAGTCAAGAACAAATATAAATTATTTAATCTAATGAAAAAATGACGCGGTGAGTCCCAATTAGACCACGTGGTTCCCAGGCATTTGGGGTAGGAAATAAACATCAAAGATAACACATGGCATACCTATTAATTAATTAATTGCCTTAAAAAGGTTTTCTTTGTTTCGCATTGATTAAGTTTCTTGTATTAAAATATCCATGTCGCTTAATTATGAGATCCAAAATTATTTATATATACGACATATCTCTTCATCTGGTATTAAACCACTAGGTTAAATCTTCTAACACAATATATGTGTTCATTTCGTTCATTAAATTCTACGTGTCATTTTTTAGTATATCTAAATTCACATGTTGTTCTTAATTTGGTTTGTACTTGAGAGGAGTATTGAAAAGTCTAAATTTTGGATTTGATTTTCAAGCATGTAACGTCCAAAATTTTTATGTTATTAATGAAATTTTTGGATTATTCCGAGTAAGAGAAAAGCTGAGAAAAGTAATGGAAAAAATAGTAAATTTTTACAAATTTTGCCTTGATTCCTTGTACCATTTTAATTTGGCTAGGAATTGATTCCTTGTACTTACCAAACATGTGAATGCGATAATTTTTTTTTTTTTTTTAAGGCGGTCCCCTTGTTTCTATCGGAGATCGCGCCGACGAGGATCCGAGGAGGGCTCAACATACTGTTCCAGCTCAACGTCACCATCGGCATTCTCTTCGCAAATCTAGTCAACTACGGCACTAATAAGTAAGTCAATTCCCCCTATAATTGCTAATTAAATATATATTTTTCTTTCTCTTTTTTTTATTATATATCTTTAAAAAAAAAATTCAGATCTTCTGAATGACACCTGTTGATCCTGCTAAAGCGCCCACCATTTTTTTTTTTAATTCCTTCTTTTTAAGTGTGGATAGAAAGTGCAAAACCCCACACGTCGTCTTTGCTAAGATGCTGAAATCGATCGTGTGGGGTTAACACTGTTGACTGATTCGGCACGCAACGGACCAAGCTACCTAAAAAGAAGAAATATTAATAATTTAGAACCAAAGAAATACTAAAGAACAAAGTGATCTTCTTTGTTTATAATAAAGTTTCCGGATAATAAAATCTGGCAATCGGATGATTGAAATCGGATAGAGTCGTTCCATGGAGGTTGCGAGGATAAATTGCACCGATTTTGGAAAGAGGTAGGTGAGGTTTTCTCCAGATATATGATGCGAGTCGACCATTTTAAGTGCTAAAGATTATAATATAATAATTGATAAAGCTAAATATTGAGTATTGTTTCATTATTTTATCTTGCAAAATATAGAATCGTGAATATTATTGGTAAGTTTTAGGCTTTAAGCAATACAACGACGAGATTCTATGTTTAATTTGGATGTCTTTTCTATTTAAATGATTCAAGTAAATCCATCCTTACTTAGCTAATTTAGTGATTTCTTGAATTAGTTAAATCTTTTAAGTCAAAATCAGTTGTACTTGCTGAGCGTGTTTTTTTTTTTTCATTTAGTACTGAATAGATATAATTTTCGGCATTTTGAGTCATCAAACATGCCCTAAGTCAAATTCTGTCTATATGAAAGTGAGAAATGAAAGCTTTTGGGGCTTTTGGCATTAATGGGCTTTTTCATAAATATTGGGCCTGAACATTTAGTGTGTGTCACTAGTGAGCTCGATAATTTTCCTACCTCATTTCTCCATTCTTGGATTAGAAACTGTTAGAATATTTCCAACGGATTAATATTGTAAATACTTTTAAAAAAAGAAAACTCATATTCAGATTGCTCGGCAAATTGAGTACTTCAATCCTGTGATGTAAATGACTCTCTAGCATTAATTAAGCCAATGAAAGGTTTACTTCCTTTGTTAATAGGAGATTAGATTGGATCAAGCGTTATTAGAAGAGTAACAGTGTAATATTATATGGATATATTCTTTCTCTTTATGAGCCTATGACAAGTCTTACTAATAGGTGATGATATTTAGGAACCAAAGGATTAAATTTGAACCAAATTGCCAGAGGTTTTGGTGCAGATTAATCTATTTTTGCCAATAACCAATTAACCACATTGATCTCTAGCATGATACACAGATTCAGTGTAGTTCTCTGATGCATCTTGTTTACTCCTGATAACTAGTTCTTCCCTGCTTCTTGATTTGATGCAAGGCATTCTAAGTTGATATCTCAATCAATCGAACTTCTAATCGTTCCATTAAACTGATTCGGTTCAATTCGATTCGATTGTCCTAACATAACCGTGAAAACTATGTGACAGGATCAAAGGGGGATGGGGTTGGAGGCTGTCCCTGGGACTAGCGGGCATTCCGGCCGTTCTCCTAACCGTAGGGGCTCTCATGGTGGTCGACACTCCCAACAGTCTCATCGAGCGCGGCCGCCATGAAGAAGGCAAAGCGGTCCTCCGAAAGATCAGAGGGACCGACAACATCGAGCCCGAGTTCTTGGAGCTCGTCGAGGCGAGCCGTATCGCCAAGGAAGTGAAGCACCCGTTCCGAAACCTCCTCCAGAGGAGGAACAGGCCTCAGCTAGTCATTGCCATGTCCTTGCAGGTAACCCAATTTGATCTCAAGATCGTGCATTATATAGCTTATAAAAGGGCAATCATCCAGTGATGACAGAAGTTTTCAATTTCTTACAAAGAACGTTTCTCTTGCATTGCAACAGCTTTTCCAGCAATGCACCGGCATCAACGCCATCATGTTCTACGCGCCGGTCCTCTTCAACACGGTGGGATTCGGGGGCGACGCTTCGCTCTACTCGGCCGTCATTATCGGGGCTGTCAATGTCCTATCCACTTGCGTGTCCATTTACTCGGTCGACAAGGTCGGTCGCCGGATGCTCTTGCTCGAGGCCGGCATGCAGATGTTCCTGTCCCAGACCGCGATCGCCATTGTGCTCGGGATCAAAGTCAAGGACCACTCGGAGAATCTCAGTCACGGGTTCGCGATCTTCGTGGTCGTCCTGGTCTGCACGTTCATCTCGGCCTTCGCGTGGTCGTGGGGACCCCTCGGGTGGCTGATCCCGAGCGAGACGTTCCCCCTGGAAACGCGCTCGGCGGGACAGAGTGTGACGGTCTGCATCAACCTGCTCTTCACCTTCGTGATCGCGCAGGCCTTCCTCTCGATGCTGTGCCACTTCAAGTTTGGCATCTTCCTCTTCTTCTCCGGGTGGGTCTTGGTCATGTCGCTGTTTGTCCTGTTTCTTCTCCCGGAGACGAAGAACGTCCCCATCGAGGAGATGACCGAGAAAGTATGGATGCAGCATTGGTTCTGGAAACGGTTCATGGACGACGACATTCCAGTGGCGAACGGCAATGGCGCCTCCAAGAATGGACAAAGGAATGGACTGTTAAGCTGCCTTCGCAGCTGCCTTAGCAGCTGTAAATTTTCAGTAAACGTCGACATATAGTGATGATACATATGCTAGTACGAACCATCTTCAGGGTGACTCCGTGTTTACTGTATGGAGTTGCAAAGTCTATGTCATCTCCGAGCAAGATGTCCGATGTGAAATGGATCTTGTTATCGTGATTGCTTGAAAAGGAAAAATCTTACCCGAGTACTTTTTATGTTGCTTCATAATGCTGTCACAAGAGTTGAGTGAAATGCTCCAACGTATGCATGCCCTTGTTGTTGAGTGACACTACAAAGATTCAATCTTTCATGATCTTCAATCCATGAATTTCTTCCAAACTGGGTGCTGCTTCCGCTCCTCGTCAACGATCGCATCCATTGGCACGGTTTTTGTCTCAGGCAGCAGGAGCAGCAGGAGCAGCTCCATCAGGAAGATCCAGCCTGCGAAGAAGAAAGCGTGGGCACGCGTGGGGCACATTATCAAGAGCAACCCTTGAGCTTGAGGAACGTGAACAGCAAGTTGGAGCCGACCGCGATTGCGAACCGGGTGGTCCTGGTCTTGACTGGGAATGTCTGGCTCGGTATCAGCCAACCGAGCAGGCCCGAAGGCCATGCAAATGCCATTACGAACAAGCACGACCAGGATCGCAGCCTCTCTTTTGTCTAGTGAGTTTGTGGCTTTTAAGTAAGGTTAATAGAATTGCTCCAATAGCAGCCTAAATTACACAGACCTTCTCATCATCAAATCAAGATATAGCAATACGAAAAATTTGGCACGGAGAGGGAGAGAGAGAGAGAGAGAGAGAGAGACCTAACTGATGAACATTCGGATGCAGGCTTGAAGGAGCAGCTTTCTCCTTCCCACTCTTATCGACAGCATAGATCGACACCAATGTACTCGCCACAATCACAATCCCGGTGATCACGAAGGACAACAACGATGTGTCGTTCTTGAAGCCGACTGTCTGTAAAACATCAAGGTTGTTGATGCCGGTGAACTGCTGGAACACTTGCAATGTGTTGGGAATAGAATTCCTAATGCGGTTTCTTCGCCTATGTGAATGCCTAATTTTGAAGCGTCTATGGGATGTTTCCACCAAAGATTCAAGCGGGAATCTCAGACACTTTGATTTTATTTCATTTCTTCAATGCATGATTCCTCATAAGAGGTACAATTTCCAATTTTCGTACAACCAAGGAATTTTATTATAAAAAGAAATGGAAATACTAATAATGTAAATTGACCCAGCTATAATGATTATTGATTCAACTACTAATTCTCTTCCATAGTTACCTTCCCTTGATTTTTGCTTTCATCGAGAGAAATCATCATCCCTTTAATTTTGGTCTGAAAATCTTCATTCTCTGCCCTGGATTCCATTTTGAGCTTCCCTTGATTTTTTTCTTCCATCCCGAGAAATCATCCTCCTTTCATTTTTGGCCCGAAAATCTTCCTTCTCTATCCCAAATTCTTGCTTTTCATTTTGGATATGTATCTTGACCGTGACATCTTCCCCCGCCAAAATTGTCCTTGTCCTCAAGGACAAAAATGTGCGGAAATTGGCCCGAGATTGTGTCATAGTCTTCCCATGTGGCGTTAGCTTCCTCTAATCCCTTCCATTGAATGCAAACTTGCTTTTGGCCTTGGTAAATTCTATTGGCAATCGTGGCCTCAGGCTCAACTTGTAACAGCCCATCTTCGACCTCCGTGTTTGGTAGCTCGACCTCGAGCCTGTCATGTGCTCCAAGGTGGGGGCTTCAATGTAGAGACCAGAAAAACAGAATAGACTTAGGCATTTGAAGGAAGCTTGAGCCAGTATGCAACCAAGCCAATGCGACCAATGACTTCAAACGGACCATAAAACCAAGGAGATAGCTTGTGGCGTTTATTGATTCGAGCTGTCATTTGACGATAAGGTTGTAAGCAAACGAAAACCTTATCCTATCCTCCGTTACCACGTCATATCAGGGGATTACCCAACCCCTGATAGTTCTAGCTTAAAATCTTAATTTGTCACCTGGTGGCTTTTTAGGGCTAGCCACCACAGCCCATTTACTTGGTTTGTCAACCGCAATTATCGGTATGTCCATGAGTTGCATTTGCTCCAAATCCTCTTGTGCATGAGACTTTACCTTGTAAGGGTTATACCTTTTAACTTTCCTTGAAAGACTTGCTTTGGCAGTCAAGCAAGTGCTTTTCATTTTCTTTGGCTTGGACGACCCAGCAGCTGTATTTCTATCATCTTTGTGTTGTATAATTCTAGGGGTCTTCGCTGCTGCAGCTATTTCACCTTCGGAGATTCCAGCTTGATGGCACCACTGAAGTGGAGCAGCAAAAGTAACCAGAGAGCGGTCGGCAGGAGTCTCAATAGGTGCTTTATTTTTATCCTTCCTTGGTTGTTCTACTGGTATTATTTGGTTGGATTGTTGACGAGTTTCCGGAATAATGTCTTCAGTCTCGTCATTATTGCTATGTGTCTCATAAAAGGTAACCCAAAAGGGGCCGTGTTCGCGCACCTCCACTCTAAGCCATTGTCCATAATACATGTTATTCTTTCTATCCATTTTATCTACATCAAAGGGAAAATCTTTGCAATGCATTGCATAATGACCAAGTTTCCCACATGAGTAGCAATAATGCGATAGTCGTTCATAACAGAAGTCGAGCCATATGTTCTTTCCTTCTAACTAGATTAACTGGCTAGTCCTCAGCGGTTCTTGTAGGTTAATCTCTACTCTGGCTCGCTTAGCTCTAAAAGTGGTGCCATCTTTGTGTTCTACTTTGACATCTAGCACCTTTCCCACATGTCGCATTGCCTTCTGTATCATGCTCTCAGTACACCTTTCTAGAGGAAGACCAAATATTTGAACCCAAAAAGCACAGGTGGTAAAATCATAACAGTGAGGGGGGGTATTCGGCATCCAGGGTTTCAATATAACTAAGTGACCAGAGAAAAGCCAAGGCCCATTATCTAGTATTTGCTGTTTTTTTGCTTCAAAAGGAAATTTTACTACATATAGCCCTGCCTCTAGTTGGGAAAAGTCTACTGTTTTTGTTCGCCAGGCACTGCTTCATAGTGTTTTCAAATGCTTGAAAGTTGACAGACGGGTTAGATAGGATTTTACCCACTAAGATCAGCTTGCATTCCTCTATTTTCTCTCCCGGTGCAGCCTCATCCCATACCTCAATCTCTTGTGCAGAGACCAAAGGCAGCCCATTCTATTGCTGAGAGCATCAAGGCGAGCATCTTCTTCCTGGTTGGCATGTTCCATTGGCGGTGACATAGGAAAGCGCGACCTCAGGAGGGACTAATTGGGCGGAACAGGGGAGTCATTGAAGATGGAATGGCTGGTGACGGTCTGGTCAAGAGTGCACAATCGTACAAGCACCAATTGTTTCAAATACGACATGGGTAATTGAAGGAAAGAAGGTAGGGAAAACAGGGAATTTGAGGCATGCAGATGAGAGGGGCAAAATCGGGCAAGAACTGTCGCACAGAGAGAATTGGATTAGAGGACAAGGGCGGGCTATGGGACGAAGAAATTGAGGAAATGCCAAGAAAGGCGCACAAACAGGCTTGGTCAGAAGGAAACTGAGACCAACATCGGAGCGGGAATTAGGGCAAGATTGGCCGATGGGATGATTAAAAAAATGGAGCACTTGAGCGATGGGAACGAAGAGAAAAGGAAAACAACGCAAAGCCAGAACGGGCAACTATCTAAAACAGGAAGGAGAGGGAATTGCCATGGAAAGGAAGCTCGTCATATCAACGATGAGAGGAGGGTTTAACAGTCAATTACCATGGCGGTAGAGAGAAACTCTACATATCGAGAAAAAAGCAAGCCATTAGAAGGGAAATCAAAGTTTTTTTTTTGGTGGGAGTTTCAACTGGTCTTTCAATTTCTCATTTTTGGAAAATAGTGATAAGGGTGCACATAGACGGGACCCTTTCCTTCCGCAATAGTAATGCGGTGATCTTGGCTTCGTGACTGTGGTAGACCCTCGAGCTCCATGAAAACCGTTGGATACTTCTTGTCGTGTCATTCCCATTTTTGTCCCAGTTTTGGGTCGATCTTGCCGATGGATTTTTTGTCGGCCACCATTCCCGAATTAACCTCCATCCGAAGCAAAAAAACCATGCACCTGTGATTGCCCAATCTGCCGGCTTAAATTTTCGGCCTTGATCTCCTTTGCTTCCTCTTGCTCCATCCCAATAAATCTCACATTCTTCCCGTGACACCGGAACCGCATCTCCATAATCTTGAAATCCCATAAAACGGGCCAAGATTTCGAAGCCATGATGCCCCTAGTACTGCATCACATTCACGAAGAGAAATAACGTGGAAATCAATCGTAAATATATTATCTTGGATGGTTACCTCCATTGCGTTACAACTCCCCATGCTTGCGAGCCTCTCGCCGTTAGCCACCACCACGCTCAAATTACTTTCTTTCTCTATGGTCAAGCCCACTTTGCGTGCTGTCGTGGAATTGAGGAAATTGTGTGCGCTCTCGATATCAATGAGCACACCAGGAAGCCGTTTCTTCACCATGGCCGGGACTCGCATGGTCTGTGGAGTAGTCACTCCCGCAATTACGTGCAGCGAGATTTCGGGGATGTCTCCCTCCTTCGTGTTTGCTGCTTCACGTTGCTCCTTGAAGGCCTCCGCTTCCTCTTCTACGGATTCTTCCTCCCCAACCTCAATTAGGGACAACCGCTTGCATCTGTATCTGGGGTTATAAATCTTGTCACAATTATAACTTAACCCGTGGTTTCGTCATTCCTGAGCCTCCAGTGGCGTTAAGCGCTAGATGGGTGCTCGAGATATGATAGGACTGGGTTTTCCATTACTATTCGCTGCTTGGTTATCCTGTGGGGCCTGAGGTGGTCCCGTGTTGGGGCCGTAGTGGAATTGGGCAGTAGTTGTGGCCCTTCGTAAAGCATTGCTCCTTTCGTCGAAAATTCAAGCCAAGCTAATTGCATTCGAAAGAGTTCTTGGGCCTGCAGCACGTACATCAAATTTTACAGGTTCTTTAAGGCCACTAACAAGACAACTTACTTCTTTCGCGGGAGAGTTGCACGCCGCATCGCATAAGCAGCCGTTCGAACTGGATTTGGTAATCCTTGAGAGTTCCAGTTTGTGTTAACTTTGTCAACTCTCCAAAGGAATCATTGAATCGAGTTGGGCCGAACCTTTCCAAAAATATAAAGCGAAAATGCTCCCATGGTAGATAACCATCCACCCGTAGCCATTCAACCCATAATTGTACTTCCCCTTCAAGATGTATGGACGCGAGAATGAATTTCTAGTTTTCTGGAGTTTGATTATATCAAAATATTTGTTCTATCTTTACCAAATATATATATATACCCAGGCTGTTGCATTGGTGGTTCCGTCGAATCGAGGAATATCAAGATGATACGATCGGTGAGGATGGGTCGCTCGCCCTTGACCTTCCTCGGGCTCTTCTCGGTCCTATGAGTTTTGGTTTACGGACCCCTGCATCAAGACTTGGCTCCGGCCTCCGCCGCACCCCTAGTTACCTTCTAGGGTCGTGAGACGCTGTTGAATATCCTGCAAGGCTGCCAACACTTGCAGTTGTAAGTCTTAGGGGTTGGTCTCCTGCTCCATTTATTCTGGCTCTGATACAAAGTTGTTAGGAATGGAATTGCTAACACGGTTTTGTTGTACTGAATTAGTACGTGCATGATGGGGTGCGATGAGAACGTACCGTTTCACCTTGATACGCTATGATAGAAAGACACCATTTGAAGGGGTGTGATGGAGTTATCTAAAAAAACTCCAGAAGACAACCGTTGGTACGGTTGGCAGAATGTATGCTCAGAATTCTCTCCCTGTCCCTTTTCCATCAAAAGAAAAGGAAGCGTTACATTTCTCCTTTACAAGAACAATCGGCATTTATGCTGTGGAAATCGGATGTTTTCCTCGTGATTACATTCAGACCAACGTGAAGTATTTTTGTTCGTGATTCATCCGCAATTCAACTATCGTTTCGGAGTAAATTGTTGACTGTGCATCAGAAAGAGGTAAGTTGTCTTCCGCCGACTTGAATTCCAACATTGGTATCAAAGCCCGGTCATGATTTCTGCCTTGTTTTTCATTGAATTTTCTTGTTTACCATTTGATATCGAGATCAAGAGTATGAAATCTACACTGTTTGGATGTCTAATGGTTGAAATTGCTATTTGAATTGTCGGAAACGAACCGAAACGAAGAACTGGTTTAGGGTTGGGTACACCCGTACGCTTTTGGCCATTTTTCGACATATTTTTTCGGCCAAAATCAATTTTTAAATATATAGGGTGAAAGTGCTTGTCGGGACGAGTCCGACGATGGGTCGAGCGTCACTGGAGGACGCTGGACGTGCCCACACGCGCGGCCAGAAGCCGCTATGCATGGGAACCACGCGCCTGACGTGCTAGGCATGCTAGCGTGTGAGCGTCATGCATGCGTCGGTGAAGCGATGCGTGCTGATGTCACAGATGACGTCATCCAAAGGTCGATAACCGCTGGGATGACGTCACCTCTGGCGGTAGTTGGCCGGCCGGTCATCGGCTCGCGACCAACCCGTGACCTGACCCAATCCGAGGTTTACCTGACCCGACCCAACCATTGACCGGTCAATCGGTTGGACTAGTCAACTGGTCTGGCGGTCAAACCGGTTGGACTGGTTGTCGGTTGGATTGATCGGACCAGCCAGGAGCTTGTAAGGCACGCTGGCACGTGCGCCACACGCGCCGCACACTCAAGCGGTGCGTGTGAGCGCGTGGGAGCTCCAATTGGATTGGTTCGTATGGATGTGCTCTACACTGTGGTATATTTATTTTTTATTTTTGAGTTTTATAAATGTTTTAAAATGTGTAGGGAACCCTAAGTACGTGTATTTTTAGGGTATAAATGCATTGTTTATTCATTTGTAACTTGTATTTTCTTGTGTTTTTGAAAATACAGTAGCTACCTTATATGAAAATGATGTCATATATGCTATGTAGAGCATGGTTCGATGGTAGCATGTATATAGTTTAATGTACTTACAATTTTCTAGTTTCAAGAAAATTTGAACAATGATAGGAAATCCTTGTTTTCCCGTTACATGTTGAATTGCGGTTTTGATTGTAGTTGTAGCATGATTAGTTTTTTGTACATTGGTTCACAATGTGGCATCTAGTAGGGGTTAAAATGGCACCATGTATCTTTAGAGGGAAAAAAAAAATTCACATCAACTCCTCTAACTAGCTACCTCGAACATATTCAATGGAGGGATTTTATTACACAAATTTGTCAAGTTTTAAAATTTGATTGCACCATTTGAAAGTTTGAAGACTCAATTGCACTTTCATAATAGGTTTTAGTGCTGTGGTACACATGCCCCTTTAAAATATTTGCCAGATTTCATAATATATATATATATAATTCGAAACCATAACTAATGTCATCTCTTATAAAAGAAATAAATTTAAGTCATTCAAAAATATCACATTTAGGAAGTTAAATAGAGCATATTTCATTTTCATCTATCTCACATCTATCTCAATTAATAACAAATTCATTAAAACTTTTAATTTTTTTTGTGATTTTTAGTATGAATAATTAAATCACACAACTAATTTTCACTTGAATTATATATTACAATCAAATTAGTTAAAGGCAAAGTTAACCTAGAAAAAAAGAAGAAAGAAGAAACATTCAAATCCCCTATATTCATTGCTAATTAGAGCATAAATGATTTTATTTGAGTAATTTGATTTAGTGCAATAAAAAAATACACTGAGGAGGTAACTTCACGGAGTAAAAAGAATTTTTATATGTTATTTGTTGATGACATGATTTATTAAAATCTTCTATTAATCATAATGAGATTAAAGGGAATAACTGACTCTAGTTACTTTAATGTTAATAAAGCATCAAGATTATCTATGCTCATAAATTGTTCGTCGTCTTTTAATGTTAATCTTCTGTTAACCCAAACAAAGTTTTATTGGGCCACATGCTTTGGGAACTCATAAATTTTTCGTTGTCTTCCTTTTGGAGTGAGTGGGTTCACAGTACCAAATGTAGAGACATTTCAATTATGTAGCTGGAAATCAAGCGTATAATGGCATAGAGTTGGCGTGATATTCTTATATTGAGACCAACTCTATCTTTAGCCATATCTAGGCAAAGTTATTGCTGCAAAGAGTTATATGATGAACTCAGGAGTGTGGGACTGGCTGCGGGATGGTATCAACTATTATGGATAGGCGGGGTTAGCAAACATAATTTTATTGGGTGGTTAGTTTTTAGAGATAGACTACCAACAACGGAGATAATATCGCGTTGGATGCCTACTATGGGAATCCATTGTAATTTTTGTTTGGGTGGTCTGGAAAATCGAGATCATCTATTCTCTTAATGCATGTGGACTGGAAGCATATGGCTTATCATCCTCGCACAATACGGAATCCGTCATTCTTTAGGAGGATCAGGGTTACCTAAGGCAAGGACCTGGCGGCAAGGCTTCTCAAGGTTACTTTCTTAGCAACCAAATATTGAATTTGGATGGAATGTAACTGTAAACATTTCCAAAAGAAGTCAAATAATGTCCCCATCATCGTAGCTAAAATTCATAAACTTGTTAGAGGGCAAGCTTCATATTATAAAAATTTCATACCTTTCCAAACAAATGTAATATTAGCTACTATATGGAGACTTCCTCACTCCAATTTTTTTTCACATTCTTAGATATCTTTGTAATGCTGGGGAATGCCCCTAAGCTCCTATACATCATCTAATAAATGATACTTACATTTCAACCAAAAAAAAAAAAAGCATTCAGATTATCTAAAATCTTCAAACTCACAATAAAATCTTTTAACAGAAAACATATAATTACGACTTAGCTAAAACATACATCACTGTATTTTACTTATTTTTGTTTTTCACTTTTTGAACAGAAATATTTTAGATATAGCTTTGATTATTGTACACTGAAAATTGATCTTTTTTATATTTTATGTGCTTAGAAGTATTAACATTATAGCATCGATATGGTATTTTCCTTTAAAATTATAATACATTATCGCTATAAAAATGTCATTTTTTCCTCTTACATGACATCTCATATTAATGAATTACCGATTAAAAAAATATGCGTATTAGTGAGATCTGTTCGATGTTTAAATAAATAGGAGCGTCCGTTCGGTTTGAATAAATTACTACTAAGTAGAAAAAACATCTAGTTAAATGACATAAGTGAGCGGTTGTTCAGTCATTTATAATATTTGGGTACTCTAGAAATGCGGCAAAATTGTAGCTATTTGCATCTTTTTTCATCCGAAAGAAAATGCATTAAATTAAACACGATCGAAATAGGTTAACTCCACTCTTCCCCATGCTTAACCTGGTCTTTGATCTAAGATTGATCCATGGAAATATGTAATTGAGGAGGTAAATAAGACCTTGAACCTGTTGTAAAAGTTAAACTTGTGGCTAAATGTGTGGTTTAATTAGGTCAACAACTATGTACGTTCAGTCTTGACATACGGTCGGATGAGTATAACTTCGCCTCCCGTCCCGTCCCATGGTCACGCGAATCCTCTTGTGCAGCTTACTTCACATGCGGATGCACTGTCTCCTTCATTTCTTCTACGTTCACATTGACCATGTACCGCTTCCAAAACCAGTGCTGCTTCCATACCTTCTCCACCATCGAGTCGATTGGGACGCCCTTCGTTTCGGGCAAGAAGAAGAGCGTGAACAGCCCCATGACCAAGACCCAAGCGGCAAAGAAGAAGAAGATCCCAGCCTTCATGTGGCACAGCATCGACAGGAAGGCCTGCGCGATGATGAAGGTGCAGAGCATGTTGGAGCTGACGGCGAACGCGAACCCGGCGGTCCGGGTCTCGAGGGGGAACGTCTCGCTCGGGATGAGCCACCCTAGCGGGCCCCACGACCACGCGAATCCCCCCACGAATATGCACACCAGGGTGACCACGATTAGGGCTTCCGTGTGGTTCAATGAGCCTGTGGTCTTCAGGTCTATCAGGAGGATCAAGGCAATCACAATCTGCAGCATCATAGCACAATGTCACTGTCAGCTGTGGTATCGTGAGACTACTCGAATGAGCACAGGACTGAAATAGGATTTTCTTCACCTGAGTGAGGAACATCTGGACACAAGCTTCGAGGAGCAAGATCCTCCTTCCCGCCCAGTCGACCGTGTAGATAGAGACTAGCGTGCTGAACACGTTGACAAGACCCGTGATGACTGCCGAGAGCAGCGACGCGTTGCTGCCGAACCCGACCGTCTGGAAGAGGACGGGCGCATAGAACATGATGGCGTTGATCCCGGTGAACTGCTGGAACACCTGGAGCAGGATCGCGATCACGAGCGGGGGGCGGCTCGAGGGCTGCATGAGCTTGCTGAAGGGGTTCTTGACCAGGCGGGCCATCTCGCTCGCTGCCACGAGGGACTCGAACTCGGCGGTGACGTCATCGGTGCCCCGTATCTTCTTGAGGGTGGCGTTGCCCTCGTCGAGAATATTGCGCTCGATGAGGCTGGTCGGGGTCTCGCAGATGGCAAAGGACCCGACAAGGAGGATGAAGGCAGGGACCACGGCGAAGCCAAGGGAGATGCGCCACCCATGGGGGTGGATTTTGGAGGTGAAGTAGTTAATGAGGCTGGCGACCAAGATCCCGATGGTGATGAAGAGCTGGAAGCAAATGTTGAGCGCTCCTCTCATCTTGGCTGGTGCTATTTCTGATAGAAATAGAGGCACTGCCTGCAAAGAATCAGAAACATACATGGTTAAATCCTAGAAACCATACGTGAAGGCTAACCAGAGCTTTACTGCTATTGCTGCACAGCATTTACCTGATTGGCGAAACCGACGCCAATTCCGAGCACGAGTCGTCCGCACACAATCATCTCTTTGTTGATGCCACCAGCCTGAAACCCGACTCCGATGAGGAAGAGGACCGACGCGATCTGCATAGTTGGCTTCCGGCCCATCTTTGTGCACACCCTCGAGGCGACGAAGCTGGCCAAGAGAGCAGCGATGTAGAGCGACGACGTGAAGAGCTGCAGAAGCGTGTCGTTGTATTTGCAGTAGTTGTTCTCTTGGACATGCTGCTTCTTCTCGTACACTTTTATAAAGAACTTCTTCAGGAAGTCATCCATGGATGTCACACCTCCTGTGTTTGATTAAAGAAAGACGAATGCGCTTTATCATTTTCTAATAAATATTTTAAGATAATGAAATCTTCAATTACTAGAAGTTATATTCTGAAAATCACGTAATAAACTTTTCCCTCCGAAAAGATTACAGTAATACGGTTATTTCTTTGTAAGCACCACAGGACTAGTTTACCAGCTAAAAGAGACATTTCTAGTACTTTAAAACAATATTTTTTAGAGGGTCAACGCTAAAAACAGGTGCACTTTATGTCTGTTACATGAGCAAATCCTTGTGAACAATCTTTTCAGATCGCCAATTTAAATATCTTTCTAGAGAGGAACAAAAATTCAAATGAAATAATCGGAAAAAAGAAGAAGAAGTTAAACCTGAAATTCCGATGTCATAACCAAACATAAGTCCTCCGAAGGCAGCGATGATCACGCAGATGATCACGTAGATCGTGACCTTGCCGTCAAACTCCGGGACATCGCCGCCGGGACTACTTACTACAGCAGCCGGCATTTTGACCTCTCCTTGAAAAGAAACTCCTCAAA
Source organism: Eucalyptus brandiana (assembly GCA_014182725.1). Classification (NCBI taxonomy): domain Eukaryota; kingdom Viridiplantae; phylum Streptophyta; class Magnoliopsida; order Myrtales; family Myrtaceae; genus Eucalyptus; species Eucalyptus brandiana. The sequence continues at coordinate 9,769,803 of CM024669.1, forward strand.
AATCAATAAGTGGAAGGACAAAAGATAAATTGGCATAAATGGAGGAGAGTAAAAGTACAAGAGCTGAAGAGAAATGGAGTTATCAAGGAGCTAAAAGGGCGAGAGAGAAGGAGAGAGGGGGAGAGGCGGAGAGAGAGAGTTTCACGTCCTTTGAGATGATAGAGTTTTTTTATTGCTCGTCGCATTTTATAGAGGAAGAAAACTTGATTTAACTAGATGCGGAGGCAAGAAGAAATTGTTGTTGATATATTTGTGGATATAATTTTAAGGTTGTCCCTTAGGAATAGGTCTATGCATTTACGTCCTCAGAAGTTTTTCCTTTATTTATTTATTTATTTATTTAGTTTAATTTTCTTTTCCTTTTCGTGGATAGATGAAGAAAATTACTGCCATTAATGATTAATGCGAAAGATTTTCCCTCTCCAAAGAGGTCGACATGAATGACCTAGTTAAATTACGTTTGACTCTTGTCCCGATCTCTTTTACATCTCACAAAGACCAGCAAAACATGATACTAGTCCTTTGTTTTCTTTATTTTATTTTATTTCAGTTTTTGTTCTCGTAATACTTTTCCGAATATGGCTCATATTTCTTTCCATCTCTACTCATTTGAGACTCATTTGAGAATTATTTCTCCAAAGGACATTAAGGCTCCATTTATTTGTAGAAAATGAATGATTTGTAAAATATTTTCCTAAAAGTAATCACTTATATCGATTAAAAAAGAAATGATGAAAAATATTTTTATCATCCATGAAAATGTCTCAACATAAATTGTTGTTAGTACTATAAAGAGTTTCATTGATTAATTATTTTAAGCTATATATGCGATCACTTTTAGAAAATATTTTCCAAATTATTCATATTTTGTGAAATAAACGGAGCCCAAAAAAGGTTGTTTAATTAGCTCATAGGTACTTTTGAGTATTTCTTATCCTAAGTTAAGGAGTAACAATTTCTAACATGACTTGGGAACATATTGAACACGGCATGAGTGAGTTTGGTATTCATATGATATGATCATGCAGGTATTGTCAACAAAGGAAATTAAAACACACCAAAATCATCTTGCCAGTGATGTGATTTCAGTCAATCCGCTTTCCTGCTTATTATAACTAGTTAGATTTGAAGTGTAGTGTTGTCTTGCTGTTACATAGCTTTGTGCAAGCTACCTGTTGACATGAAATTTTTTTCTCCAAATCACCTTCACATTTAAAGAAATTCAGGGATCCAATCCGCCGACAATGACAGATTTTGACCCCTAAATAAAAATACTAATAGTGCATGCTCTTGCATTCTCATATTTTAACGCATTCCTATGCATTTATAAATTAGGAACGATTTTTATTGCTACAAGAAATGGCAAGCTCACGAATTTTTGCGAACCAGCTCGATATCGACCCTTGCAATTTTTTTTTTTTTTTTTTTTTTTGGTTGTGCTGAATTTAAATAGACTCAGCCCAATCCAAGTTCAGCCCGAGTCCTTTAGGTAAAACTCAGCCTGAGTTGGCCACCTTTCCCTCCCTCTTGGTTGTTTCTCTTCCATCGATTTTAGAGGGGAAAAAAACATGAATAATGGCTCGCACTATTTCCATTCTCTATTACATTGAATTAGACACATTATCCCTTGTGGATCTCACTCGTGATATAAGATGATTTCTTATATTTTTTTTCCTTCTCCTTTCTCTTTTGTTTCAATTTTTTATTAGAGACAAAATTACATATGCTCCTTTCAATAACATTTATTAAGTTTCAATGTGGGGCTCATTCTTGATTTAAGATTATTTCTTGCCTTCTTTTCTTTTCTTTTCTTTTTGGTTTTTTCCTTTTCTTTCTCCATTTGGAATATAATTGGTGAGGTTTTTTCCTTAAAAAAATAGTTTACTTGATGAATAGCTTACTAAATATTGCATTGATGAATTGTATATTTCTCTCTTTTTTCTTTTATACTAGGAAACTATTATTTAAAAATAAACTAAGCACAAGTAAGAGTGAGAAGAACCATTTACCAGTTTTAGTATGCATTTTTTTTTAATTATAAGTTTAACATTAGCTATTATGCTGTAGTTTGTGTATTTTAATTGCTCAACTTTCAATTTACTTTAGATACTTTAAAAAAAAATAAAAATATATGGCAAAGTTAAGGATATAAAAAATTCTAAATATCCATTGTTATCAAGCAAATGCAAAAGAAATTTCTCTCTAAAATATTATTACATAAAATACTATCTATGCCTTGTTTACATGATATAATTAGCTGTTGACAAGAAATTATGGTAATTGAATTACATTATAAGACAACACATTTGAACCATTTGCAAACACATTTTTTTTTTATCAATTATAAATGCTTTAAACTTTTTATATAATAATCAATGGAAAAGAAAATTATCCTAACGTAAAAATGAACTGCAATAATAAGTTGCATATGCAACTTAACAAAAGATATTGTCTATTAAGTTGACTGACTCCCCTTAAAAAGGTTACTCTGTCAAAAGAAATATTTCGCCGGAATCAAACAATAAAATATTTCAATTACATCATTAAGAGAGTCATTATCCACTACAAATATATATGAAGGAATAATTTTCATTGTTTAGAGTGGGAAGCTCCAAATGAACTTGTGGACATGATTGATTACTATTCTCCATTCACAATTTCATCATTAATAGATAAATTTAAGCGATTTGGGTCCTCTTCAATAGTATCATCCACAGTGGCTACACTACAAAAAAAATTATAATGAAAGATGAATTAGGTATAATGCATCGGTCAACCACAATATTCTATCTTTGAGTAAATTCTCATAAATTTGTACTGCAAATGGAAGTTGAAAAATTTACGATTATTGGGATTATCGAGGGAAATAAAGTTATTACTTGGCAGAACAAGCTTAGAAAAAGACAAACATGAATGAAACATTGAAATGTAATGTGTGTGGAAGGAATGGTTAGAGTGAAAAAAAGTTGTTTAAGGGGATGTGGGCAGCGTTGCCTTTTAATAAAAATTAAAACAAAAGAAAAAGAAGAATAGATGTAAGAAATAATCTTTAATTGAGAGTATGACTCGCAAGGTATAATATAGTCATTTCAATGTAATAGGAGTGTCAAAAGCCAATAAGGGGTGGAAATACAGCGAGTATAATTAGTTTATGAATTTTTAATTTGCTCAATGTGGTTCTTAAACTTTAACTCAATGCATAATATCACTTCTCAATTTTTTATTTGTTTAATGTAATCCATGAACTTTTGATATATATTCAATTTAGTCTCTGATCATATGAAAATGTTTAATATTATCATTCCATTAATTCAAGTTAATGGATTTCTTAATTTGGCTATGAAGCTGGTACATTTGAACAGTGGAAAAAAAACAAGTTATCCATGTTATTTTGATGTTGTTGATTATTATATCTTGATTTAAGTTGAATATCTTACATGGATAATTTATGTATAATGTTATTTTTTTCCACTATTAACTAAGATATAAATGGAAGGATAACTTTTGATATTTTCATATAATTTATGAACTAGATTGAATATTTATTGAAAGTTCAGGATATAAATTAAAAGTTCAGGATCCACGTTATACATTGGGTCAAAATTCATGTATCATTTGTATAATTAATCCATTTGAGAATTGCATGCTATGATGCAATATGTAGTTTGGTTTTCTTTCCAATCAAATGATGCGTCAGTTCAGGAAAGATCCTGAGGATTTGTAGGCTAAGGAAAGTGAATGAATGAAGGGAAGGGAAGACCGGGGAGCTCAATCTCGGCCAACACAGAAATGGAAGGAAGATTGGCTGGCGGATTGAATGGGTGAATGAGATCATCTTTTGAGGGGAAATAGGGTCTTCTCCACCGCTTGAAATAGAGGGAGGACGCACAATGTGGCGATTCGGGGACAAGCAGGGAAAGAGCCAGAAACTTTCATGAGAGCCTTCGAGAGAAAAGCGGGAGAGAGCAGGTAAAGAAAAGTACGGGGGAATGGCGCAAAAGACGGGAAAAAGAAAGGTAAAAAAAAGGCACGTTGCATGGTTTTGCGCAAACGAGGAGAGCATGTCGGCACAGAAATCTTGAGTGTGTAAAAAGGACGGTGAAAAAGTATCTGGAAGTGAAGTTTTAATGATTAAAACAGAACAGGTCGGACCGTATGTCTAAAACTGTCGCGGAAATAAAGCTCTATTGGAGGCTATAGTTTAAATCAATGGATGAGCCAAATGCCGATAGGAACTAGACTCGAGGGCGATCACCGGCCATATCGCATCGGTTGCTGTTTGAGTCCGTATTGGTCCGGAAACATCCGAGACGACCGATTTGGTAAATCTGCTCCACCCGAAACGGGGACCTTACGTGCTGCTTGTGAAATCAGGACCGCTCAGGTCCTTCCAGGTCTTTCTTTGTTGGTGCTCTGACGGCTCAGGCTCACTGAATCAATCCAGATTTCGATTCCATCACCGTGGTTATTCTCTCGATGTTGCTTTTAAGGATTCTGCTTCTGCTATAAGATTTTCTCATTCCTAGATTGGTCTGCACTTGGCACTTAGCATCGCTCATGACCCATTCTTTAGAAGTAGGCCAGCCCCATCATTGTCACCCCCACCAAGGTGCCAAAGGTGTATGTCACAACTAACAAGGTACACGTACCTAATAAGTCATTACCCCGGTGATTAGTGGTCTCCCATACTTGCGGGTTATCATAGCTAGGAAAATTATTCGGCAGAAAAAAGTGGTGTTTAGTTAGAATTTTGGAAAAAAAAAACCTTTAAGAAAATGTGAAGGACTTTCCGAAATGTAAATGGTGTTGGCTAAATTGTAATTTAAAAGTCCATTGTAAAGCAACTTTGAGCAAAATAGTGTCTAGAAAAATAATTTTTGCAAGGCTTTCCTAGTTTATTTATTAAACAAAAAAAAAGAAAAAAGAAACAAAACTGCTGGAGCTGGACAAAGGCTCAGGTCGCTCAGATTTGGTGCCAACGGCTGTCATTTGAGGTCATATAAGATTTCAAGTGGCCCGCAACAACACTCAGCGAGGGCCGCCTTGGGTCAACAACCTCGGTTAGGGTTGTGCAACCCAAACAGCCCTTGGCGGGTGTCACACAACCCCAATAATGGCTACCAAAGTTCGTGCGACCCCAAACAACTATCGCCTCCCTCGCTGGCCTGTCGGGACATGATGGGAGTTTGTGTGCCTCAGTAGGAAAGAGATCACCGGAGCACAAGATCACCTTTTCTTGCTGCCATGGGGTTGATCTTTGAACACAGTAAACCCATTGGAAACCCAGTGGGAACCACAAAACGGGAGGGTAATGCATTGGGCAAAAGATGATTTACAAAGCGAAGGCTTACCAAGCTAAAGGAAGGAGCTTTGAAGCTTACCAACAACTTAGACCGCCAGGCGTAACGTAGAAGTTTTGCTTCAATTAGAATATCTGAGGCTTAGCGGGGCCTAATCGAACATTTTAATAAGGGTTGTCGAGCCAATAATTACATCGGTTTTTGGGAAAAGAAAAAGAAGACTGAGAACATCTACTTAGGTGAATCCAACGAGGACTTGAAGATCTAATCCGAAATAGCATCTTTAAAGCTCAAAAATAGATGTTCGAACTCCTACAAAGGCACCGCACTTAATTAGTACCCCTTCTTCTGCGCTATCCTTAAAGCGGAAAGGCGAAAAACTTCCATTTTTTGAGACCGCGACCCATCGCGGAGCACTTTCTCACTGATTTAGTGAGATAAGTGTTAAATTATCCTCCACAAGACTCTTGATGTTTTTTCAGGGCTTGGGTACGAGAACATAATTTTTAGAAATAAGAGTTTAGACCGCTCACAGTAGTTCTACCTATAGAAAAGATCATCAGAGGGGAGACAACCCATTTTTGATTCCAGCCGCGAAGACTAGTCAAAGGAAGGATCAAGAATGTCATATATATCAGGAGCTAGATCAGTTGACGATGAACAAGTAAGAATTGCCTCAACAAAAATTGATGGAATTGGACCTAAAAAAGCCATTCAGGTTCGTTATCGATTAGGTATCAGTGGGAACATAAAGATAAAAGAGTTAACTAAGTATCAGATCGACCAATGCTGACCCCTCACCAGTTGCTTTCATGTAGAGAAGATGAACAATTATAACTATGGCAAAATTGGAAAACCAAAAAATTAGTGAGAGTAATTTTGGAAAAAAAAAAAAAAAACTAAATCCTACAACTAGCATGTCAAAAAAGATGAAAGCCCAAGGCACCCTAAGACATGCCTTAGATTTTCAGCCTTCCAAAGGTTCACTTTTCCTCAAGGTCGTTTCAAAATTTTTGCCCAGGCACCTAAAATTTGGCTCAAGGGGCTTTAGAGAGAAAACCTTTCCTAAACGAAGTGAAATAGAATCATCAAAAGGGTAACGAAGTTACAAGAATAGGAAAGCAAGATGTCTCGTGTCTTGTCTTGTTTGTACATTTTTTTTTGTTGCCATCGGGTGGGTAAGCATAAAATTTTGTTTGTCTAATCAATTTTATAGTCGTTTATTATGCAGCAAGGTAATTATTGTTCAAGACTAATTGATAGACACTTCCAAACTTCTTAATTCTCTTCACGCCATATGTTAAATCTTCTGGTTGAAGTGTCTCCAATAAATGACAGCATGATTCGAATTGTTTGATGAACGATGATGGCAATTTGGGAAAGCCAGGGAATTAAAGAAAAATTCTGGGGCTTTTTCTTTGTTTTCTAATTTGAAATTTGTATTTTTTTTCCCTCCTACTTAATCATTTTGGAGTTGGCAATACTTCTAATTATACTATGAATTACTTGAAGTAAGAGATTCTCAACTAGCACTTGGCCAAAACAAAATTAACTTTCTCGCAATCTATATGACATAAAAAGCTTATCCAAAAATAAGGTACAAGAGGAGAAACTACATATTGACCATTTTAGTCTCTTAAATGAAAATGCTCTTGAAAGTTGTCTTATTGCATCATAAAGTTTCCTGATAGGCATCAGCTTGTCCAAAATCCTTTGGAATAGTGCCTCTATAGATTGGAATGTTGTATGGTATCATACGACAATCACAACAATTGAAGAGCTAAATCTGAACAAATTATTTTGCATCAAGCACATACAAAGTAATAGCACAAATATAATGTACAGTCAGTCAAGGTGTGACCTAGCTACTCATGCTCATTCCTTTGAACATGACAATTCTTAATTGATGGTAATCTTAATAATAACTATATTTTTAGATTACCTCCACTAATATTAAAAAATAGATCATTTATCCTTTCAAAAACTCACTTTCCCCCCATCAAATTGGAAGACTTTCAGTTTACCTCCATCAATTTATGACCAGATCAAGCTACTGTACCTTATCTCTTTGTTACATTAACCATTCAAGCATTAGAGTATACTTTGTCCCCTTCAATGATGGAGCAGTGGAAGGCCCACATAGCCGGAGACAGCATATATAATATATATTTATATGTGTATATATTTTATAGTAGCATGCTAGGTTACTGATTTTACAGAATCAAATCACAGTGCCAGACAAAAATTTAATAAAAGATTTAGCATTGCCCTACGTAATTCAGCTGTCTGGATCATTATAGAGCTATCCCCCAAATCTTTCTGCTAGCTAGTTTCCCAAGAAGCTGCATAATAATTTCCACTGGTCATTCGAGTCCCAAGATTGCCCCCTACCCGGGGCAACAAAATTACAAATTGTGCCAGGATAAGTCCCATCAGGCATGGGGCAAATAGGTCATTAAGGGGGTCTGATGGTTATCATTGGTTTTCAGCTTTGCACTGGCTCCCACATGGCAAGAAAATTAAACTCTCATGGGGGCACATGGTTAGGGGCTCCTACGATTCATGCTACAATCCATGCAGGCCTAGTCAAAGCAATTAAAGAAGGAAATTATAGTTTATCTTTGACTGATCCTGGTTTTAATTATGCGCCCCAATTGTCCACTTACATTAAAAGATAGCTCTAGGCTTCCTCACCCTAAATCATTAATTTTTTTTCTCTTCTTTCCATATGCTGAAATCCCGTGGTGTAATGATTGAGATCAAAACAGGACTTTCAAGTCTTTTTTTCAATTTTAAAAAAATAAATATACCAAAATTTTAAAACTTATTATCAAATCTTAAAACTTATCACGAAAATGCAGTTGGGTCATAAATTTTTCAAAAAGTACAATCAATTCTCAAAAGCAACTTTTTATTTATTCATATGGATATAGTTAATAGAAGGATTTGATTGCACCAATTTAATAAATTTTAGAATTTAATTATAATTTTTGATAGGACTCAATTATAATTGCACTTTTGTGACAAACTTTAAAATTGACTTTTTTGTTGCTTTTTTATTTCAATTAAAAATTCATTTGACCATTCAAGAATGTATGTAATATTCTATTTCCTATAGTGACATAATAATTGAGAAGTATGTATACATAAACAATTTGTAAATCATTAGTTAATTTTTTTTTTTTTTGTGACCAAGGATCTATTGAAGCATGCCCTTGTCGGCTTACGCCGATTCAGGGTCTCACGGGCTCCGCGATGGAGGACCTACAGTGCCTATATCTCGGAGAGAGCTAGCCCAACAACCCACGACCAAGGGCCCCCACTTAAATCGCTAGTAACGTAGGGTTTCGAACCGTCGACCTTCACGTGCTGGAAGAAGTGAACTTAACTAACTGTGCTGTCTACGGGTGGGTAAAAAATATTCTACTTATTCATGTCCTTGCAAGTAACTAATTAACTTGTTATATATAGGGGTGTGTAAAATTACCTGCAAAGCCTGTAGAACTGACATGACGGATAGTTACTAAACGTCGCGAGGACGTTTCAGGTTTTAGAATTTCGGAACCGGGAGCATACGATATATTTTAGAGTTCAGGGTCATTTCCAAAGACACGTGAGGAAGGAAGCTACATACTAACCTTCCTTGGCGTTTTGTTTTAAGTGCAATATCTCAAGGGAACCGCTACCTAGCAATAAAAATTTCGAGGCAAACCTTGGCTTATCTCATTAAGATCAAATTAATAATTATATGTCTCATTAAATTAGTCATCCATTCAAATCCAAACATTGTACTATCACGATAGTTAATAACAACAGATTAAATATTTTATATCTCATTAAATTGGTCATCAATGCAAATTCATTTATGTCTAGCATTCACCATAGTGTTCAAAGTCAAACCATGATCACTAAGGAGGATATTTGGAAAAATTACTAACATACTGCTATCACCTAAAATGTAAACGGTTCATACATGACTAATACAAACTATAATATTATCACAAAAAAAAGCATTCTCTTGTTTTCGTTCTTTTGTGAACTTTTCCATTAGATAAAAAAATCAATCGAATCCGACCCAAATATTATAAGGAGGTGAACATATGCAGAACATCGGATTGACATGGACAGAAACGATAAGGAAAAGACCAAAAAGATGATGTGTTCTGGTCTCTATTTGCATGCAGCAGGAAGATAGAGAGAGGCCAAGCCATTTGTCATGTATCCACCCGAGGAGGTCCATGTGCTGTTCCCATATTCTAACACACCATCTCAGCTCTGATGTTTGGGCATCTCCAGACCACCTCCATTTTTCTATTCAACCGTCCAAAAGACGACACTGAGACTTCAATCACGACAAAATTCAGACCTCAGACGGACATATATATTATTTTTGAAAAGCAAAACCAATCTTACCAAATATATATAGATGTACATATTAAAATAGAATCAATATAATGAAAAACCTCACATTAATACCTCGTGATAAATTAAATTAATTTTTTGATCGCAAAAGATCTCAAATCAATTCACTTTAATGAAAAGTAAATTTATTACAAATATATCAATTCACTTTACCAAAAAAAAAAAAAAAAAAAAAAAAAAACAAGATCTCAAATCAATATACTTGTAATAAATTTATTATCTATTAATTTTTAATAAATTTTACTATCATATTACTGAGTTAGATGATACTTAGCAGTTAACGACCGTATCAATTTGAGATTTATCATATATCAGTTTATGGATTTTTGTGATATAGTTCTAATTCAATAGAAATTAATGAAAAGTAAATTTATTACAAATATATCGATTCGGGATTTTTATGTCAAAAAATTAGTTTCTGGTGCCAGTTTAGAGGTTTTTTTTTTTTTTTTTGTAATTAAAAAATTAATTTATATTTTAACTTTAAAAAAGCAAAACCAGATTTAGCAAAATAATCTACCCAAAAAAAAAAAAATCAGCAAAATAAACAAATGAATGCCATCCTTTATGGTCTCCTTCCCCTTATAAGATCCCATCTCCAAACCCTCTCTCTTGTCTGTCTCCCCATCCACGTCTCTCTCTCTCTTCCCAAAACAGAGAAGGAAAAGGAAAGATTATGGTTTCCCAAGAAAACATTGACCCACCGTTCTCAGCCCCCAGGATCTCATTCTCCGCAGATCTTCTTGATGAGAGCGACTTCATCTCCATTAACCCAGATGGCCATTTCCACAACCAAGTAACCGAAGCCAAAGAAACCGCAGCAATGGACCTCGAAAAGAAACCAAGAAACGGTGAGTTCGAGTTCTTGGCCGCCAGCATGAGTCCCCACAAGATGATGAGTGCGGATGAGCTCTTCTTTGAGGGAAAGCTGCTTCCTTTCTGGCAAATGCAGCAATCCCAGAGGCTCAAGAGAATCACCCTCAAGCCGAAATCCGGAGACAGTGAAGAAGCCGGAGATGGAGGTCGAGATCAAGAGCCAGATCGAGAAGACGAAGAGGTGAGGAGCAATAGGAACTACTGTAATAGTAATAACAGAGACCAAGATCAAGAACAGAACAGGGTGAGTTGGTTTCTTGACGACGACCCATCGCCGAGGCCGCCCAAGTGCACCGTGTTGTGGAAGGAGCTCCTGAGGCTGAAGACCAAGCGGAGGGCTTCGTCCTCCCTCTCGCCCTCGTCCTCTTCATCGTCCACTTCGTCTTCCTCGAGCTCTCTCGGCGACGTGGCCTCCCTGGACGAGAGGAAGGAGGCCAGAGACAGAGACAGAGACAGGGAGAGCAGCACCAACTATGTCCAGAGGATAAGGAAAGGGTTGGAGAGGACGAGATCGAACAGCATTAGGATCAGGCCCATGGTGAACGTGCCCATCTGCACGCACGTGAGGAGCGCGAGCGGTGGTGGTGGTGGGTCGTTGCCTCCTCTGTTTCCGCTGAAGAAAGGAAGAGTTTGAGAGAGACAGAAAGCAAGATGTGGATGGCGAAGGTGACGATGAAAGGGAAAGGGGTTCGAATAAGGGAGAGATGTGAAGATTTTTTGGTTTATGTTTTCCTTTGCTTCTGTTTTTCTACTTTTTCGTTTTTCATTTCCGGGTCTGCTAATTTCGTTGTTACGACGGATCTGCTGATTTAGAATGTGCATATGCTGACTTTGTAATTTGTTTTGTGGAATTAATGATGATTCATTCCATTTTGCTTCTTGCGGTCTAGTGAAAAAGCCAAGCAGGAATCTGCACTGCATAGTGGCTTAAAACCATCTGTTCATTTCTTTTCCCATTCAGCAGATGACTGTACCAAGGTCCATTGGGATTACTGTTGATCTTGAACAGTAACCCATTATGCACTGTAACTAATCCACGTGATGAACCATCGAAAAATGGGAGGGGAGTTGGAGCCTTTTCGGCTTCCAAGGAGGGAGGAAATCAAGGTGGAAACTCATATGGAAAGATGTAATGGTCCAGTTGTACTTGGGCCATCCCATTGGGTAAGTTTTGGGTGGATCTGTATCTGATTAATTCCTTAAACCGTGTCGGTTTTGATCCAACCGATATTAATAAGGAAATGAATTTATTGACCTTCTAATTTTTTTTCCAAAACTTCCTTTCTCGGATGTGCAGACAAGGGATATTTTAATCTCACTAGTAATATATTTCTTCGTACTTTGTATCTCTTCAGTGTATATCCAAAGAAGAAGTGTTGGAAGTTATGTCTTACCTTGGTTAGAAGCAATAATCATTCCTTCCAACTTTGTTTAAATATGATATACTGGGTGGACTATTCTTTTGTGAGGATCTGTTTACGCTACACGTAATTAAATGTGTTAGTATTGAGTTTTATCATATTTGTGTCAAAAATCGGTCAACTCGTTTATATGCAAAATAATAATCTCTCATTCGTGGGTTAACCCTTTAAGCCAATTTACGACATGTTTAGACATGCTCAATGAATAGGTTAACATATTAAACATGTCAAGTGGTGAATGTGTAACTACGTGTAGACATCATACATAATATACGTTTAAGGATATTTCCGCATATGTTGGGCAAAAAAAAAAAAAAAAATATTATTTCTACAAGTTTATACATAGAAGAGTTTTATGTCTTAAAGGTGTTAAATATTGTGTCCTGTAACTCTCTTAATAAATCTGTCGTGTTTGGATTTCAAGAACCTGACATGATTGATAAACAATGGTGCATTCTAATCAAATTGCATTTCACAAGCCACTATTATGCTAAGTAGCACTGACACGCGACACGCGACACGATACGACACGACACGACACACTGACACGTCGTTTCTCAAAAAATAGAAAATTCCGACACGTTGAGACACGTTACATATTAAATATATATTTTTATATATACATAATAAATTATCATTTTTATGATTATTTCAATCAAATTAATTTGAATCAAATTCATAAATAAATAAATAAATAAGCCTAGAATGAATTTACACTAAAAACATTAATCTGTCATTTATTAATAGCATTTATTGTTTCAATGTGACAAATTCAACTCTATTACAATAATTCATAAAATTTGGAGAAAAAACAAGCAATCCATATTTTGGACTGTATGTTAGATATGTTGGAAGAGGAAAAAAAAAAAAACTTAAGGGGTGAATTATGTATCACGGGAAGTAGGAGTAAAAAGTGAAAATAATATTATGTTTTTCTTCTTTTTCCATTTATTATTTTTATTATTATGTTTTATTTTTTCACATATATATATATATATATTTTGACCTCTTATTTATTGTTTTTAAAATTGACATCTTAAAATTGACGTCGATATCGGAATCACATATCGGAAACTTGTATGTCAGAATTTCGACTCGAGTGTTGGGAAAATTGACCGGGTGTCGGATTTTTCCAACATGTGTTGAACGGGTGTGGGAGAGTGTCCGAGAGTGTCGAACACATGTCGAAGTGTCCGACATGACATGAAGGCTCTTGAAAAGTATCAATGCTTCATAGCTATTATGACACCAACATGGTTATGATAGAAAACAAGAATTATCGGTCCTATGCGGAGTGTCCACTAAAATCTAGAAATTAAATCGTGATTCCTATCCTTATCAACTAAAGAAATGAATTCTATAAGATTATCAATCTAATAATTAAATAACAATAATTTATATAAAATGAATCTTATTTAGGAGGAGGAAAGCGTCATTAGAACAAAATATAAAAAGAAAGACAAAGCTGCTAGTTTTGATGGTGAGGGCTTGTTCCCAGTAAACCATAGTTTGGGAGAGTCTTAGCGTCATGAGCAAATAACTAAAGCCGTACAAGGTCTTACTCCTTAAGCTAGTAATAAGTGCTTCCAACAAAGTTCTTTTACTCAGGATTTAATTTTGTGAATCCACAACTTGGCAATGTGGTGTTTCCCCGTGTTCATCTCTCTAGATGACGGTAACATCTCTTTAATTGGTAACCACTCGGGCCTATCTAGCAATTGATTAACTATCTCTTGGTTGTTCACCTTGAAGGTCACAATAGATTGTCGACTCCACTGCAAACTTAAGTTATACTCATAGTGGATATAGACGTTGGACTTCTCTTTTGATTTTTTATTTGTGTGAGCAACATAAAGTTAAGGTATGCCACCGGCGTTATATGTTAGATGGTCTTTCATATGGGAGTTATAAGAAGTGAAGTATTTGCTAACCCTTATCTTGTGCTTTTATTGAGGCAATATTTGGATCTTCAACTATTGCGCGTGCTTAATATGCTTTAGCACTACATTTCTGCACACACGTCCCAAAACTGGCTTTAGACTCTCATGGCCAACAACGTATCTATACAATAAAATGATTCCTAGTGAGGGAAGAAGATTGGTAATAATGTCAAGATGATCACTAGTTTCAAGACCCCTTCAATGAAAAATCTTTGAGCCTAGCAAATTCTTTCGTTTCTCAAAACCTTAACCAAGCCTAAGTTACGTCCCTTGTAAAGTTTTATCAGATTATGGCACTTGAATCAACTGAGGAATTTTAAATGTTAAACATTTCGCTTGAAAAAGTATAGGCAAGCTTGTTTATATCTCTTCTGCAAGTTCTTGACTTGTAACCTTGACAGAGATAACATATAAATGAAGAACGTTTCTTTCTGAGCATATGCTTGAATTATCCCTTTTTATTAAGCCATAGACCAAACCTATATTATGGGAACCCTCATATTGATAAGGTTGTATAGCTTGCAAGAAAACTTGAGCCCTTGTCAATATGCTGATTATGGTAAGGTCAAGTGATTGTCCCTTGCTCCTATTCAACATTTCAGTAGTTTTTGCTCCTATTGGATATTTCTGTAGCTTTGAAATATTTATTAGAAATTATAACTATCATTCAAGTCATCATTATTGTAACGGTTTTACAACGGTCGTATAACGACTTTGTAATGGTCATATAACGACTTTATAACTTTTGATTTTATTACTTCATAAGCTTTTCATTATATTATAATGGTCATCCTTTTAATTACCAATTGATTTATGATAGTCTCCTAACGGCTCTCTCTTTCTCTTATTCAAATATAAATTAAACTTCAAACCACAATCTTTGAAGATAGACTATGTTCTCATATCTTTCATTTTCTTTTCGTAGGGTTGTACACATAATGTTGTTCTATTCTTTCTCATATTAAATACAGAGTATAGAAAAATGTCTATTGTATCGAGGATAGCCGCTGAGGCCTTATGCACCAAGTTTCATATTTCGAGGGATGGAATTATCCTTTTAGGATAGTGCTTGCATGCCTCAGACATTTGTTTTTATTTTCTAATCTTTTGCAATGTATTTCCAACAGTTATTATTATTTCCATGTCATCTGAATATTTTTCCAAAAGTCTTAAGGAGAATGCACTGCCATTGCAATTGGAATTGAAAGAATGATCGGAGATGGTGTTGGACAAGTATCGTGTATTCATGGCAGTTTGTTGTGAAACATTATCAAGCATCAACATAAAAAAGCTTTTGGTCATTTCGGTAAGGTTATTTAGTGCGATACCTATGTTTGTTTCTCCGAGAGGAACTTGGACGTTTGTAGGTGTTTTCTCTCTCAAATTTGTGATTATTATCTTGTAAGCGTGCATCTAGAATTGGAGTTTGGGGTACTCAATAACTTTCTATTTTTTATTGATGAATTCACTAATCAGTGTTTGGAATTTCACTTTTGGAGTGATCGATCCGTTTGGTGCTGGATTTGAGTGGTACTCATTTGGAGGCAATCTTTGAGAATGCTTGTGAGATTGCGTTTTTAGATGATTTATCAGATGAATTTTGGTAAATCCCAATTTCATCCTCAAAACGCAATGCTGCGGTTTGGTAAACAATGCTTCTTCGTTTTCAACTTTGATTGACTACGCAATCCTGTGCTTCGTGACTGATTGGGATGTGCGTATTTGGATCGTTTTGATCTAATGAACATTGCACGTCTCGACGCATTCAATCTGAAAATTTCCGGATCTTTTCGCTTCCTTGAGTTCCGGGAGTGATGAGAAGTTTTAGTTGGTGGATCTGGTGGTTATTTGGTTTGTCTAGGAGTTCTCTTTTTCGAATATGTGCTCTTCTTCTATTCATTGCATTGTTCAAGCTTATGGTGAAACTTATGGTCTGGTGATCTTGATGAGTCGTGAATTAGCATGACTATTTGATCTGATATGTTGACCCATCACTTTTGGGATTTTATACGAAATTGGTTGTTCTTTATGTAAATTTGTATACAAATTTAAGCAAAACATAAAAGTAAAAGCGCACACTTCTTTTATGGTTACTGAATTGGGTGTCCACTGCCCCTGTTTTGTGGGCAGAGATCTCCGTCTATTACTATTTATTTTTTGTTTGACAAATTGCTCTTGTTGATAGCTTTTCACTCAATTTTGTGACCACGTTTTGTCCTCTGGCTCGCCGAGGGTGCTTACTAATTTGATGCCTGAGTCAATCTCATGAGGCTTACCTGGTTAGTGAGAGAGGAAAAAGTGTGACTAGAGAATGAAAACCAATGGTCACTCTCCATGCAAATTAGAGCTCCTAATTATTAGATCTAAGATAAGAGTCTAAATGAAGCAGAGTTAGCAGGATATTTGTGTGCAATACACTACTTGTGCACGTCACCAGCATGCCTTCACCGCGGTAAGTGGTAAGTTATTACAGGAAGCCAAGGGCCAAGTGTGCTATCATACATACTCGCATTTCCAAAGATATTCCTTTGAAGTTAGAATTTTCAAGCTTTAGTCTTGTTGCTCTATTTCATAAATTCTCTTATGTGCTTATAGTTCTCTAGTCTTTGATAAATTTTAAGCATAAGTGGTTGATAGTCTATATTAAGTTGCATTTGTCTATTAAGGGGAGGAAAATTTTAGCCATTATTCATGACAATGGCGATGGTTGGCTATAGTGTGGATATATTGATGGATAATCTTGTTGGTTAGACATTTTATTTAACGACCTCAATTTCTTGATCTCAAATGCGTTGTCATCTCGTTTCTTTTATCTTTTCATTAAGCACATACAAAAGCATATATACAACACCTAGACAATAACAAATAGCTAGGAAAACAATCGTTTGCAAAACACAATTACATGAGTTACATTTACAAGCCCTTCTATCACAGGCTGTTATATTTACAACAATTATTTCTTCTATACTCAAAAGGTTGGGATAACTCTTAGCTCCTTTAGTGAGATTGCAACTCTAGAACTAATATGAGACCTCCATGCCTATAATTCTGAAAAACAACGGGGTGAGTTATAAATGTAGGAAATAAAACCTACTAATTTCTGGGTAGGAGGATGCCTCACCTATCAACAAGCACATAACCTAACCCGACCACTTGTCGATGGTAAATCTTGGTTAGTAACATGAGAAATCCTCATACAATAATATGCAAGCATAAGCCAAGATTTATTACATAACATTAGGAACTCACTCCTCACTCAATCATATGCAAGCATATACCAATAACCCAATTAGTATATTAGAAACTCATGCACTTGGGATTCATTTGATATTAGCCAAAATTCAGTGACTCTTTTAGAATCCATTGGGCATCCGAAATTTATCGAGTAACGTTCCCTAATCTAAGGGTGACGACAATCCTTCAACTATGCATCCATCAGACATCCGAACTTAAATAGGTAACGTCCCTTAATTAAAGGATGACGACGATTCTTCGACAATGAGTCCGTCCAGCATCGTTGCCAAAATCCTTTGGTCGACCACTAGAAATTAGTCCCTCGTGTGACCATGCACCAAGCATAACAATCTGATTCTTATCTTCACTTTTAGTTCAAGGGCTCGAAGGCATGTCATGCATAAGTGTGGGAAATAATTTACCGGAATTGAAATGTTGAACATGTTAGGCGTGGATCAAGGATTGCAACTTGATCTGACATGTTTGAGCATCAATCCAATACCCATCTTGGCTCGGGAATGTTACACATCAATACTGCACTGAGAACATGATAGGATCGGCTTGTTGTGACATGTTTGCTAACCTACGGGAACGCTACGCCTCAATACCACACCGAGGCCATGAAAAGACCGGCTTGTCGTGACATGTTTACCAACCTAGTACCAAAGTTGGCTTGGGAACGATACGTCTCAATATTACACCAAGACTAACAAAAAGGATCGATCTATCGTGATCCCAAGTACGTTAAAGGTTGACAAAACCCTTTTCAGAGCTTGAGGCATGAATTAGAACATACACTTATGAAATAGATTGAAATAGTTTGAAAATAGTTTTGCAATGGAAGAATCGAGCTATCACAAAAACATTTTCCCAAATCAGTTTGAAGTCAAGTAAAACCAAAGCATATCAAATAAGCACAAGTACTGGGCCTCTTCCAAAGTAACTCAAGTCCAAGCATGAGCCATAGCTCATCAACCAAACTTCAAATAAAGAACAAAGTCTGGCTAAGGTATAATAAAACAAGTACAAGAATTGAGTCACTTCCAATTCAAGTCAAGCTAAAGGCTAAGCCAAGGCACAATAACCAAGCATAAGAATTGTTCCAAGTAAATTCAAGCCAAAGTCCAATAAACAAGAACCAAACTCAATTAAGGAATAAAGTCTAAATCAATCCAAGCAAACACAAACCAAGCCTCAAGCAAACAAGAACAAGTAACAAACAATTTCAATCAAGGACTCGCTACACATTTGGATTAGCATAAAACGACGCCATAATCAAATATTAGTAAGTTCTACTTACTCTTTCGTAAACCAGTGGCCTCAAATGGCGAGGGCAATGAACAACTGAAAGGATGCTTAGAGGAAGAGAGGGCCGACTAGAGAGAGAGATGGAGGAGTGGTCGGTTGAGCAAGGGAGAGAGAAAAGTGAAAGGGAGATGAGGTGGTGTGGAAATGAGAGGAGGATGCCTCAATTTATAGGCTTTCCTAACTTGCTCTCCAAGCCTTAAGCCAAGGTTTACCCTCCAAGTCAAGAAGCATTTAAGATGAGTATTAAATGCAAGCTAACTAATCTGTTTGCCATTGCTGAATTTTCCCCTTGCTATTTGAATGCTTTACACTTGTGCTCATTAGCCTTCAATGCTTAAATTATTTTGCAGGAGGACAATAGTTAGCATTCCTTGTTGCTTGCATCAGTGATTTTCTTGTGTTTGTCAATTGTCACAACAAAAGTGGCTAAGTTGCCATCCTTTTTTCTGATCTTGGCTTGAGCTGACATAGAAGCTTTGGTTTGTCTCTTTCCTTCTTTGTTAAAGTTCAAATTTGAAAATGAAAAAAAAAAAAAAAAAAGAACCTGTTGGAACCTGGAACCAACCTTGGAGCCTGTGACAGGGTAGGTTCCAAGT
Organism: Eucalyptus brandiana; assembly: GCA_014182725.1. NCBI lineage: Eukaryota > Viridiplantae > Streptophyta > Magnoliopsida > Myrtales > Myrtaceae > Eucalyptus > Eucalyptus brandiana. The sequence continues at coordinate 9,788,900 of CM024669.1, forward strand.
TCTTGGTTCTGATGGGTAGGTTCCAGGTTTCAAAAAATGAGGAACCTGTACCCGAGGGTAGGTTCTAGGTTCCAGACGGAACCGAACCGGAATCGGGAACCGCTCACCCCTACCCACATGGGCATAAGGCCTAACAGTGCTCGCTTGGCTCGGCTTCTCTTCCTGATGTCCCATTCTCGATCAATTAATCATTTTTCGAAAATTTTAAACTTGTCGACATTTCGTAGATAAATGATGCGATGTCCAATTAGTTAGTCTCGAAACCCTCGAAAATTTGATACTCAAAATCGAATTAAGTTTCATAGTTAAAATCGATCAAATGCAATTTTAGTACGACCTAAACTATCGGGTGGCTTTTAGGGTTTTCGCATGATTGATAATTTTCTATCCACGTTTATGTCTCTTCTAATCTTGGATGACCCTCCATTGTTATATAATCATGAGGGTTCAATCATTACCCTGAGTACAAAATCAATAAGGAATCGGTTTATTGTCTTTTGATGCGAGTATAATAATCGTGCAAAACTACTTGTGACTCGACTATATATTTCTGTCGAATCAGTTTATATCTGTTCACTAATTGACTTATTATAGCGTAGTATTAACTTTGGTTGATTTTTATGGTCAAGTGATCGATCCCTAATTGAATTATCTAGTTTTTTTTTGCATTTTAACCATTTTACAGCCTCACCCAATATATTAATTAACTTATAAGTGATTAGTTCAGATTAAATTAACCATCGGTGCATTGATGAAATAACAATTTCATGTATTTTGAAAATGGGCCAAATTTTGGGATATCACATAATTGAAATCACTTCTTAATAACCAGAGCCATTCCAAAGTTATTTTAGAATTGGACTTGAGATAAGTCCCTTATTATCGAGCTATCTCGAAATTCTACAAATTATCAGGTGGGAACCTGCATACATCATCCGATGGGTGTTTCAACTTTTGCATAATTGTATATCAATACATGGGTGGTTCAAACTCGTCCGAGTTCTCAACACGGCTTAGATCGTTAGTGTTTTATAAACAGCACAAGCATACTCTTATTTAGACATCATGGCATTGTGTTTAAATGTTTTTATCCACTTCCTCGGTTCTTGGATTGAGTTCATATCTATCCTTGTACTTTAAGCTAATTTTGCTTGGATTAGGGGATGTGCACCACCAACTAGGGCAAAAGATAAGTGAACTACAAACCTCGGCCCAAACGTTCACTTAAAATTGTACAAGTCCTCCGCTCATCCATCACAAACTCGCCAACCCTCTCGGTTTATTCCGAAATCTCACATCATTAACTTCGCAAAAAATTGGCATTTCGACTCTTGGTTCCTAGAAAAAAAATCCTTGGCAAAACCCATACTGGGGGAAGATCTATCGACAGAGTGGTGACCAGGTAAATAGAAGCAAAAGAGAACAGCATCGCAATCAGTATTCAGTAAGGAGCTTATGCGAGGATTTTCGTAGGAAGTATGATTCAAGAAAACATAGTCCTTGTCAACAGAACTGCATGTTATTACAGCTTGAAGTTACTTGACAACAATGACAATAGAGAGAGAGAGAGAGAGAGAGAGAGAGAGAGAGAGAGAGAGAGAGAGAATGGTGTGGGTAGAAAACTTCAGAATCTCAGGTCTTACATTAGAAAAAAAACAGAAAAAGAGACAAAAATATAAATATTAAATTAATGAACAAGAATTTTGTCACCATTTTCAATTTTTCTTCAAAATGCTTGAAAAACTCTTAGAATAATGAAAAACTATCTAAAAATAAAAACTAAACTATCTCCCCAAGCTCTTAATCTTCTATTTAGAACAATTTATGCTTATTTTTAGCATAAAATTAGGGAGTAAATCAAAGAATCTTTGATTTGATATCCACTTTCCAATGCTTACCAATAAAATTAAAATAAATTACAAAATATTTGATTTGATATCTATCTTCAAACGCTTTTTGATTTGAATTCCTAATTTTTGCAATTTTTTGCTTATTTTCTTTATATCTCATTATACAACATAAATAAGGAAAATTCGAATAATTAGAAGGAAATCCAAATATTTTCTTATAGATATTACATTATTTATTACCTAAAATAGGTAAAATAACTCTATTTTTATAGAGTTATGATCGAGCTAATATTTGTGTCATACAAGCAAGGTTCCTTTGCCATTGGTAGCACTAAAGAAATCTAGGGCAAATGTATAAGGATCATACAAATGAGAAGTCTAAGTTTGGAACTTATCTAACTTTGAAACTTGATTCCTCTTTTCTGAAATTTGGAGGACCCTTGCTAACTAGGGAGGAAAATTGAGACTTGGAAAGATTCAAATTTAAAATCTTTTGCTTTAATATCATGTGAGATTTTAGGTTCATTGCCAATTATTAGGCAAAAGTACATCCCAAATATCAAAACTTGGCACGAAGGGACACTTAAATATCAAAACTTTGAAAATATACACTTAAGTACCAAAATCGAAGTAAAATAGATCACTTAAGTGCCACTGCAGCCAAAATCCGGTCAAATTATTGACATGGCAATTTTTCGGGAGTTGACTGCAAAACGACATCGTTTTGCACACTAACGTGGCGAGAAAATGCAAAAACGACATCGTTTTTGTCTACGATGTGTAAATAATTAATATAAAAATTAATTAAATTAAATTAAATTAAATTAAAAACTAAATTTATTTAAAATATTCTTTAAAAAAAACTTAAAATTAAAAAAAAAAGGGGGTGGGGGGTGCCAAAGGGAGATGGCTGAGGACTTAGCCCTCACCACCGCCGCCTTCTTCTTCGTCGGCCGGGAAGGGTCGGCGACGGAGGGGGAGGGTCAGCCGGGGTCGCTGGCCCCTAGTCAACCGATGGCGAGGACCACGAGCCCTCGCTAGATTTGGGCGAGGGTCGCGGCCCTTGCCGCTGATCGAGCAAGGGCCGGCAACCCTAGCTAACCCTTGCCCCTCCATCGTCGGCCCTTCCGGCGGCGGCGGTGAGGGCTCGACCCTCAACCGCCTCCTTTAAGCCCCTCCCTCCCCCAAATTTTTTAAAGTTTTTTAATTTAAAGTTTTTTTTTTATATTTTAGAATATTTTAAATAAATTTTGTTTTAAATTTAGTTTAATTAATTTTTATATTAATTATTTACACATTAGATACAAAACGACGTCGTTTTTGCATTTTATCGCCACGTCAGCGTGCAAAACAACACCGTTTTACACTCAACTCGTCGGAAAATAGCCACGTCAGTAATTTAGCGGGATTTTGGCTGGAATAGCACTTAAGTGATCCATTTTACTCCGATTTTGACACTTAAGTGTACATTTTCAAAGTTTTGGCACTTAAGTGTCCCTCCGTGTTAAAGTTTTGACACTCCAAGTGTCCATACCTCCCAATTATTATGAAAATTTAAACTGTTAGATGAAAGTGTGATTTAATATTTAAATATTCAGTCATCTCTCTTGGGCTCTAATACTATCTAAAAAGGAGAGAATAGAATAAATAGAGAATATGTTATTTTGCATTAACCACTCAATGCAATATGATGTGAAGTCTCAAAAGTTCATAAAGACAATAACTCGGTGGACATTGACATTGGTAATAGGTCGTTAATGCCTTCTGGAAGATGAGTGCCTTGTTCCTTCAAACAAAGATTAAGTTTAATGAATATACAAGTATTTCTCCTTTAACATTTATGTCCAATTTTAAATTACGTTCTTTTAATGCTTAGGATATGCTTCTTCTTTTGAGCATATGTCCCTTGGGCTGGTCGAAAGACTCTTATTGCAGGTCTGTCTAAGTGAGGAGTATGTGAACAATGCTATGCATTCTGACATAACCTTTTTGGTTGAATGTGAGTTCTGATTGTCTGTTCAAGTTTCTGTGCTCTTGTGAATTTAACCTTATTCCTCTGACTCTCCTGTCTGTTTTTATATCAGGCTGCCTCATGATTGAATTGCTTGTTGCAGCGAGACAATTTTATGTCCAGAATTTGCTTATCCGTTTATACATTCCTTGCAATGCTTGATGGCGGTTTACCAGGCAAGCTCTTGTGTTCTTTTTAAGTTGGTAATAACCATCATTTCCAGCAGTCACGTTCCTAATCTTGAGGAAACATGCCTCACTAACCCAGTTTCTCTCATCTTAAAGAAGCCTTGTTAAGCTATTTAACTGTAGAGACTGCTACATGTGGGCACATGATAAATTTTGACTACTTTCACCTTATGTTTGCTTACAGGAGAAGGATGCAACTAGCATACAGATTCCAAACATAAGATGGGAGATTTTTTTGAGTTGATGATGAGGTCATGCAAGTTTAGCTTAGTATGGTAAAGGGCCTATATGCTTAGTTCTCTAACTCACTAGATCCTTTTAATGCTAGAGGTTCACGTACTCCAGGTCAGTTGAAATTATGACAGATATTGCTTAAGAGCTTCTAAGAGCTGCTGATCAGTATCTTATTGAAGGACTTAAGCGACTTTGTGAGTGTGTCATTGTGCAGGTTAGCTGGAGAAGTTATCTGTCTGTTTTCTTTTGATCCCTGAATGATTGGGAGTGTCTATTGCAGGAAATATCTGTGGAAAGTATTTCAACTATGTATGAGCTCCCCAAAAATTTCCATGTGACTAATTGAGAAATTCATGCAATCTTGTTGATCCTGGAACATTTTGATACATTCAGGCATCGGTATGCAATCTCACCAGGTTTTAAACTTCTAAAATATTCTTTATTCTGCTCACAAGATGACTAAGAATGTTAATTCTTTTGAAGTTGGTTTCTTGGCAACTAGCAAGCTAGTGTCCCCCGGGTTTGCCATTGCTGGGGATTGCTGTACGCAAGTGGCCACAGTCCAACTTATAATACCTGGGAAAGAGCCGCTGGACGTTGCTTAGGTTTTCATCTAGAATTCTAAAGCCATGCCTATTATCACCTTCTAGAAAAATTTCATCCAGGCAGAGATTTAACAGTATTATCTTTAGTTTCTGCCTGACCTTTCTAGTTTTTTACCTGTGTTTGGGTAAGTGCTTGCATCTGCCTTTGTCACCCAGTGGGTGTGCTTGCTGCATTTGTAATTTCACAAAGGCTTGCTAAGGAGAAAGTTTTGTTTTAGGTCGGTTCTTTCCAGCTTTGGCCGTGGTATTGCTCCTAGCTATATAGCTTTCTAGGGGAAAAGTGTTAAAAAAAGTTCTAAACATTTTGTGTTTGTACTAGTTTAGTCCTAAACCTTTTTTTTTGGTGCCAATTAAGTTCTAAACATTTTTTACGGTGTGCCAATTTAGTCATTTCCGACCAATTTTGGTCGGATTTTGCTTCTTGGATGTCGGCCGGTTGACGTGGCTGATCGGCGGCGACGTGAATAACTTTTAATAATATTTTAATTTTTTGAATTTTTTTGAACTTTTTTCTTTTTATTTTTATTTTTTCCTTCTCCTCCTTCTTCCTCTAGCCGGTTGCCAGACCTCGGTGACCGGCCAGAGGTGACGGTCGGCAAGGTCAAGGTCACCCTTGCCGGCCACCTCTCTAGTGGCCGCGAGGGCAGCCTTGCGTTGGGCGGCGAGGGTGAGCCTTGCTAGCCCAGTGCAAGGCTAGCTTGAGGCCGCCTAGGCCGCGAGGGTAGCCTCGCGTCGGGCTGGCAAGGCTCGCCCTCGCTAGATTCGGCGAGAGCAAGCCTCGCAACCACTGGCGAGGTGGCTGGCGAGGTCGACCTCGACCTCGCCAGCCGTCGCCTTTGGCCGGTTGCTAAGGTTTGGTGACCGGCTGGAGGAAGAAGAAGGAGAAGGAAAAAAAAAAAAAAAAAAAAAAAAAAAGAAATTCAAAAATATTAAAATATTATTAAAAGTTATTTACGTCAATGCCAATCAGGTCATGTCAGACGATCAACGTCTTGTCAGCAAAATCCAGCCAAAATTGATTGGAAATGACTGAATTGGCACAACGTAAAAAGGTTTAGGACTTAATTGGCATAAAAAAAGGTTTATGACTAAATTGGCACAAATGCAAAAGGTTTAGGACTTTTTTTAACAGTTTTCCCAACTTTCTGGACTAATGACTTGCGCGAAGTTCAGCCATGTCAAAAGAGTAATGCTAGAGGTAGTTGATTTGGCAGTGAAATCCATCTTCCATGGATTGGTCGAGTGAGAGTGGATGGCATTGTTTTGGTAGTTCAAATGAATCTTTGTTGCTCTAAGGATTGAGTATTGCATGCGTCTGTCTACGTGTATCTATTGATAAGTCCGGTATCTACATTAGAAATGCTCGACTATTGCCAATTGTGCAGGGCTTTACCATTTTGTGATGAGAAACGGTATAAATGTTACTTCTCTTCTGTCACCCTCCTAACTTTATCGAGATCAGTCGTATAATCTTAAAATATAAGTCAACTTTTTACTTTTGTGCACGTGGAGGGAAAAGCGTCGCAATCTCCTTTTGGTTCTAGCTCGTTCGGCGTTTAGAGGGAGTCGGCAGTCCTCGCGACGTAGGAGCAAGCCGGTCCAAGTGGTAATTCATCTATATTCATCTTGGAGCCCTGTTTATTACATAATAAATATTGCAAGGATTGAATAAGGTAGGACTCTGACGTAGTATAGTTCTTTTCATCTGCCACGCACATCTTTTTCCTTGCTTGAAATGAGACCCGGATAGCGTATGTGAGACTATGATTGAGTTTTCAATCTCATTTGAAAACAATGTATAAACTCAATGAGAATTGAGACTGTTTGTTTCGCAAAAATGAGGAATTTAGAAAATATTTTCCTAAAAAAGGACCGCATCTATTGTATATAAAAATGAATTATCGAAAAATATTTTCATCATTCATGAAAATCACGAAATATAAATTATTGTCGATTATGAAAATATTTCTTGTCAACTAATTATTTCAATCAATACAAGCCATTATTTTAGAAAAACGTTTTCCAAATCAACTATTTTCCAACTAAAATGGAATCTAGATACACTTCAATTCCCATGCAAGATTTTTTTTTTCTTTTTTCATCTGCCAACAATAAATCAACAAAAAGGAAAAGTGGTCTCTAACACGATTAGCCAGACTCATCTTTTCATCTTCTTCCTTGCTAGAATCGCATGCTGCAGCCTGGGTTGAAAATGTACAGTGATGTCGAATAAGTTGTAACCTTTTGTCTTACTTTTCCCCTAAGTTTTGCATTTTTGTGCCAATCCATCTAAATGTAATGAGATCCTAATCTAATAGTGTCTAAAGTTATCCACTGACCAAAGGTGAAAAACCTAAGTCTTGTTTTTGCACTTCTTGTTTCAGAATTCACCAAAAATACATATGTCCATGTTCATTCATGTATTATATAAATTTGTCTGTCGAATAATTAGGGAAGAATTATAAAAAAAACATTCTAAACCTATTGCAATTATACGAATTCAACAATAAACTTCTTTTTTGGTCTATTGAGTTTAAATTGACACAAATGCAAATGGTTTAAGACTTAATTGGCCAAAAAAAATTAAGGATTGAATTGACACAATTATAATATATATATAGGATTTTTTTGATAATTTTCTCAAATGATTAGTTTCCTTGCATAGGGAATACTTAAGTATTAAAAAATTTTAAGGGAATTTACACAAAATAAAATTAGCATGTTTTTTTTTTTTTTTTTAAACTTTCTTTTGATTAAAAATTGTGAGCTTGACCTTTTTTTCTTGGCTGCAGTTGGTTGGTTGCTTGCTTACCAAACAGTCCTGGCTGCCACAAGAAAATCTTTCTCTCTTGCCGTCTACTTTAACTCATCTAACTCAATGTTAATTTCAGCAAGTTGCTCGGGACATATTTGAAATTAGACTTAAAGTTTGGGATTTTTTCAGAGACAAAAATAGTTTAAGATATAGTTGGGATTAGATCTAAAATTTGGAATTTTTAAGAAATAGACCCAAACTATATCTGTCACACTTATATAAGTTTGGTATTTTTTATGACACAAAAGAAAAATAAAAATTGGAGTGTTTGTGTCATAAAAGTCAATTTTAGGGGATTTTAGTGATAAAAAAATTTAGAGTATTTATGGCATGATCAGTATAGCTTAGGATAACGAAGCGTAACGGTCTGATTTGGATGTGGGCCCTACAAGCCCCGGCTCAGTACGAACGCAAAAAGGCGCGGGGAAGAGCGAATCCGGTGGGAACGGGCAAAAGCGAAAGCCAACGTCCATCCCTTTGCCGTCGCCGATGGAATCTGCCGGCGACCGCAACGACCCCGCTGGTCACCGCCGCCGCCGGCCGGAGGAGAGAGGCCGGAAGCCCAAGGCGGAGGCGGAGCTGGGGCCCGTCAGCCACTGCGCGTCGCTCCGCTCTCCTGCGGAGCGGTTGCCGCCGGGCCAGAGCTTTGTCACGCACGCAGCCGACCGAAAGACTTCGGTGCGCTCGGCGATCGAGATGGTCGGCTTCCTCGACCGCACCTTTTTGCACATCGATCTTTTCGAGTGAGTCCGTTTTCAGTGTGGAGGTTGATCGGTTGCCGGGACATCAGCTGATCGAATGAGGAATCTCGTCATGCCGTGCCACTGGTGTAGACTGTAGAGTCCGTGTGGTGTTCGGCGTAATGCGTGTGGCGTTCTGCTGTTTAGGGAAATGCGTGGGCGAGATGGTTGAGAATGGAGTGATTCCTGTGCTTCCTGCTATAGTGAAGCGTTCGGAAGCGCCGCCATTGGGAGAAGGTGACAGCCGCGAGAAGTTTCACCGGCGTGAAGTCGAGAAGACGAGTGAGGTACTGGGATCTATTGCTGTTGAGGTGAGTGTAGTTCATGTTGCTGATCTTTTTTTCTTCCGAAGTTTTTTGAGATGTTAGATGCGATTAAGGTGAGTGTTCGTGTCTTCTTTCAATTGGAAATGTTAAAACTGCTATAGTCTAAATTTGGATTAAGTTTGAAGCACTAGATTCTGGTCAAGGGCTATTTATTCTGCTCAAGTGCTCTTCTGTGTCTCTTGGGTTTTGACAGCCTGAGCATCAACATGACTCAGATAATCATGATGCCATATCCTATCTGCGCTATCTGTTGAAGAGGCACGAAGCAGGCTCTAGTTCACCGTCTGTGAAGGGTCTTATTGTAAGAGCAGCCGAGGCGGTTACAACGCTTGTTTTAGGTATAGGTAATGGCAGCGGCGACATCCTTGTAAGGCATCGTGGGTTTTATTTTTGTGTGATTGTTTGTCGTTTTTTTAATAGCACATCTTTCCTTGATTATACGGTGAATTTGTAGGATGGGAGGCGGCGTTCCACTACTTGTCGAGTTGCTAGATGCTGATGACATATATGTGCAAGGAGCAGCTGCGGCTGCATTGTGCGTGATGGCTTCGAAAAATGAAGAGAACAGGAATCAGGTGGTCACATTTTAGGAAGTTAAAACTTCCATTTTGTCCTTATGCAGCAATCCTCGCCAAAAAGTCTAGTGTGTTGCTTTTATGTTTTAACTTTTGCTTTATTCAAAAGTTGTGGCACAAGCATGATTTTTTTTCTCTTTTTAAATTTTAACGGCCTGAACTTTCATAAATACAATTTTTGACACATAAATTGAAATAATATATTTATTTTTTTTATTAAAAATAATATTCTACACTTTAGTGGGAAAGAAAATGCTGCTTTTTGTTTTTCATATGCCATACTATTAGTAACTTGTCATTTCAGATTGTGGACTCTGGCGCTTTTCCAAGCATTGTATTGATACTCAAATCTGACAATGCTGACATACACATTAGGGCAGTAACATTTCCAGACAGCCATTGTGCTTCATTGATCTATTTATGTGCTAATTATTGATTCTTGACTCGTTGATTGCACCACTTTAACTCACAATTATCTGTGATCACTGGTTTTGCAGGTTGCATTGATTAGTGTTCTGGTCTTCTTAAATTCAAATGTAGAGCAAGATGTGCTGGCTGCTGGAGGTTTGCAACCTATTATTAGATTGCTCAGGTATGACTATGTCTTGGGTTTATGCATGGGTCGCGATGTCTTTTGCTTGGTTGTTAAAACACCTGTATATTGCAGCTATTTCATGTTGGGAACTACTGTCTCTCTCTGTGAAATTTGAAGTTTGTCTATTACAATGCAGTTCCAGCTGTGTTTGGAGGCAGATGGTGGCAACTTGCTTACTTAGACGATTTGCTGCTGCCAAATCAGTTCGTAAGGTGACTAATGAGAGTTGCTGTTTTACTTGTGATCCCTTTTTTTTTTTTTTTTTTTTTTTTTTTTGGTAAAAGGTAAGAATTATATTAAGGAAAGGCCAAATGTACAAAAGATCTCGTCACCAAGAACTTGCACTCCAAATGTAGGAACAAAAGAAGTGGAAGGGTGACGAGATGTAAAAGCCGCAAAGACGGCACAAACACTACAACAACAAGACCAAACTAAGCACGGCTAGGTCAACCGGCTACCAAACAAAACAAAAGCAAGGAGGAGGCCACCGTCAGATCGAATATCCTTTGCTCTGAAGTTTTTTGTCTTTTAAATATTTCACTAAAGAAATATCATTTATATCGCTTTCTTTAGTGAGAACGTGCATCCCAAGGAGCCCTTACAAATGATCCTCATTGTTTTTTCCTTTCAAAATTTCAGCAAACTAGCTAATGTCTGCTGCTTAAGTGTACTGAAAATTTCACTATATTTTAAAATGCATTAATAACAAGACAAGTACCCAACTTGACAAATGGTAATGTCTACTTTCTTCATCATACACATGAGAAGCTTTCTTACTGCATGCATATTTTATGTAGTCTGATGTGTGTAAAATAGCATATATAAATGTGGATTTATTAGTCTAGAAAAGCTTATGTGTTAAGTACAATAAATACAACAGAGGTTTTGGTTAATGCATATCTGTCTTTTGATCCAGAGGGTTCTCTGGTCAAGTTATATGAAGCCGCTCTGAGATAAAGTTTCTTATCTTCGAATTTCACACTTTGGTGCCCCAGCCTAAGGGTCAAAAAGATGTTATTGGAAAAATGTCTTAAGGGATGATTTTTACTGCTCTCTCTCTTAAGAAGCTAAATGGTTTTGTTTGTATGTTTTTTGTGACTAGAAGCTGATTTGTTCACATTCTCCAACAATGTATACTTCTTGTCCATTTTAATGAAAAGCTTTAAACAGGCTATCGTTTGGAGGGGCGCAGTTCTTCCACTTGTTGAGATGCTTCGATCTCGTAAACTTGAAGCGAGGCGCTTGTCGGCTTCTGCATTGTGGAGATTGGCTCTGGTCATTTTACTCTACTGCATTGCTGCTCCTAAATTATATGAATGCTGTGCCAAATTCATATGAATGTTTTTCTTTTCCTATATAGCTTCAATATCATAGATTTCCCCAGTGTTTGTAAATTTAGAAGTTATCATAGATTTTAATGATATCCTTAACTTCAGGAAATGGGGGGTTTGCACCTGTATTTCTGTCTTTAACATGACTAGTTAATCCTATTGTATGGTTAATACATAGCAGATGTCATTTTGGTTTGCATGCTTAATTTCTGTTAATTCAATCAACCTTTTCAACTTCTGGACATGAACTCATTGTCATCTTGCAGTTTCATGGAATACTTAGCCATGACTTGCTGATAAATCGGGTAGTTCAATTTGTTCTCCCTCTGAACTTCATTATCTGCTTTCTGACTGCAAGAAAATGAGCAATAAATTTGCTTGGAGGAGAGAAGCTCTTTGGTTGGGTTTGTTGTGAGATTCACTGTACTCACTATGGGAAACACATTTTTAATTTCAGAACTCAGACACCCAGGTTGGTATTGCCCATGAGGGTAGGTTACTGGCATTACTGGGACTTCTAGATTCAGAAAGTGAATCATTGCAGGATGTTGCTGCATGAGCTCCATACTTTATTGGACAATGAGGTATTGAATGGTCAGAAACTTCTCTGGACTAAGACTCAAATCCTACTCTTGAAGCGAGTGGCTGTTGACAACATTCCTGCATCATCTAGTGGATTTTCTTCATTTGTCACAGGATAACATGTCAGATTTTATAACTATTGGTGGCTTTCGGAAGCTACAGAGAGGAGAATTCACTGGCCATGTAAGTCTAAGTCATTCTCCTCATTGGCAACTCTCATATCATATTTAACAATAATTATCCAAGTAGACAAAAAAATGTGTCCTGCTACTGCTAGGATCTGTACAATTAATGCCGAGATTGTTGCAGTATCACCAAATAAGATAACCCAATGAGAAAATTCCTTCTCAACTTGGGTTCATCCTCTTATGTTTTGGTAGACTCTAAATGTGCTGCAGGAGGCTCTACCCAACTATCCTAAAATTGAGCTGGAGTACTCCATTGCATGAAGTTGTGTCGTTAAACTTGACATAAAGAGCCACGTCCCCTGCGCATGATTGATGAACCTTTTTGTAACAATAGAAGTTATTGGATAGGGATGCTCTAGACCGGGTTGTAAGTTGAGTGGCATCTTGCTCTTGTGTTCTAAGTATGGAGGATATTTAGCTTGAAGCTCAACATTGCAATCTTTTTCCATATTACTAGAATATGGAAGTAACAAATAGGGAAAATTTGCTAATTTATTCCCTAAATTGTGGGAGTTTCAGCAACTCTAATTTGGTGATTTCAGTCCCTCTACTTTGTATGTTAGCGACGTTCCATCCAACTTCTGTTAGTTTCTTTTTGAGTTAGATGAGGTTGTATTGCTGAGGTAGCCACTGCCCCATCGGATATTTTTTTGAAAACCCTAACCTGAGTAGGACTGAAGGACCGTCTTCACTATACGAAGTATAGGGACTAAAACAATGAACATTAAAGTTTAGGGGACCACTTAGCAAATTTCCGGAAGCATAGCGAGTGTCTAGACAATAATGACAATTATTACCATTTAAATTTGGGTGTCTAGCAATGCAACTAAGTAATTTTTTCTTCTTCGATGATTTATAGTGCTACCGTGACCAATTATGTTTACTTACAGGAGAAGGATGCAACTAGCATAGAGATTCCAAACATAAGATGGGAGACTTTTGAGTTGATGATGAGGTCAGTGCAACAGGCCTATTTGCTTTCCTCTCTAATTCGCTAGATCCTTTTACTGGTACAGGTTTATGTACTCTGGATCAGTTGACATTACGCCAGAGCTTGCACCGGAGCTTCTTAGAGCTGCTGATCAGTATCTCATTGAAGCACTAAAGCGATTCTGCGAGCCTATCATTGCACAGGTTATCATTGCACTAAAGCGAAATATTTAGGAAACTATTTCAAATATATATGAACTCTCCAAAGATTTCCATGTGACAACATTGACGAATTTATGCATCTTGTTTATCCTGGAGCATTTCAATGAATTCAGGCATCGGTAAGTAATCTCAACAGTTTTTGGACTTCTAAAATTGTATAGTTAATTCTGCTAACGAGATGTCTGAGAGTGATAAATCTTTTGAAGTCATTGAATTGGAAGAATTATAAAGGTCTCTGTTAGTTGGAAATTCTGTGGTCGTTCGGCAACTAGCAAGCTTGGTATCTTGATCAGGGCTAGGCTCTTTCCATACCAGAAGAATGATTATTGGCTCAATATCTGTACCCTTTTCCAGTATGGCCTGGCTATGGCACTGTCCACACATGCAACATTCTTTTAATCGTGTTCTTGTTTAATGTCCAGAGATGCAGCAGACTCTGCACATTCTGGACACAACGTTTGACAAATAAATCCTGTTTCATGTCGGATCAGCACTCCTCAACATTATATCAGGATAGAATTCCAAGGCATGCGGTTACAGTTTGGTCACATTTGCATGCGAAGTCTCTTGCCTCACAAACTCAGGGTTGAGCCACTTGGCTCTTACATAATTAACAGTTGGGCAGTTGAGAATCTAAAATTAGTTACTAAGCCAAAAATCATATCACCAGTGGTCGATTACTTTGTGCGACTATCACTCTAAAGTCAAAGGCTGCAACATTAAGGCTCCAAAGTTTGGCTAAGCAAGCTAGTGTCATCCTGGTTGCCATTCCAAGGGATTGCTCATTGCAAGTGACCAAATCCTACCAATATTACCAAACAGTGAGCTGCAGGACATTGCTTAGGGTTTTCATCTAGAATTCATCCTCAGAAAAATTTCATCCAGGTGGAGATTCGACAGTATTATCTGGTGTTTCTGCATAAGGTGTCTTGATTTTGCCTGTGTTTGCATTCAAGTAAATGCATTTGCCTTTGTCACTTGCTGCATTTGTAAAATCACAAAGGCTTGCTAGTGAGAAAGTCTCATTTGGGTTGGTTCTTTCAAGCTTTGGCCAATTAATATGAGAAAAGGAATTGAGGTACTGCTCCTGGCTATACATTTTTCTAACTAGTTACTTTTGTGAGGTTCAACCTTTATTATGTTTAAAGCATAATGCCAGAGGTAGTCCATTTTGCAATGAAATCCATCTTCTGAGGTTTGGTTGAGCGAGAAAGTATGGTACTATTGTGGTAGTTCAAATGACTCTTTGTGTATGTGAAGTTCAACCTTTATTCATGCTCGACTCTTGCTGATTGTGCATGTCTTCGTCATCTTGTACCGAGAAATGACATATATTACTTCTCTTATGCGACCCTCCTAATTTCATTGAAATCAGTTTTGTCGTACAGTCTTGAAATATAGCTACTTAATATATTATTTTTCAGTTGCATTGTCTGCTAATCTTCAGGTACTCTCACCTAAGTCAGGAAATTGTGCCGGCAATCGGTGATTATTTTTCTGAAGTGTGGACCAAGTTAACCTGCATGCAGAAGGCGTGAGAGTTCAGCAATCTCATTTGGCTCTTTCGTTATGGTGATTAGACAAAGTTGGCAGGCCTCCCAATGTAGGAGCAAGCCAATGGTGGACCATCCATACTTATCTTTGAGCCCTGTTTTACTAAAAATGTGTCTATAAATCCGTCCCTCATGACTTGGTGGTGATGATGCTCTGTTAATCGGCATAAATCTTTCATGTACCAATTAGGGAATTAATATCCATCGGTGCATATAGCTCAGCTACTCTATGGGTATTTGCACACGTTTTGTGTGCATTGTAGTTATTTATGCATAACACATGGATTATATTATCTTAAATAAACTCCAATAATATGTTGATTTCCCTATCGACAGTGGTATGTGATGTTACTTGCTGATTGTATTATGCTGTTGTGCTATCAGGATGAGTGGTGAGTAGATATCTTGCTTTAGACCTAGAGCTTTCGTTTATCAAATTTAGGCTTACTCCAAAATATTTTACAGATTGGTCGAGTTTGCAGTTCAAGGACATGTAGATTAGCACTTTCAAAGGTTTCTTCAGGGGTGTATCTTCTGTTTTGGAGTTTTAATTATGTGCATAAACAAAAACAATTGTATATCTCATTTGGAACTAAATTATTCATTCATTCATTCAATTTGATGTTCGAATTATGGCTAACTCAGTTCGTGACATATATCCAAGTATCTGATGTGTGGCCCGGTCCACTTTTGCCTCGCGTGCCATCTTAAAAGCATGTTACGAGCTGCACCTTGTTCGAGCCCTCTCACCACACTCCCTGCCCTTGTAGAATCGAGAATGGGCCTAGTTCATCCACACCACACATTTACTAGGGTCCAACTTTGATGCTATTGATAACAACTTGGCCCATTCAACTCATGTCCCCTAAAAGGAGTATACCGTGCAGCCATACCATATTGCCGACCACTTGCGAGTGAATGTTGAGTTATAGATAACTCAACATCGCCTCTTCCATTCAAAATGGAATTTGAGATGGCACATTACATACTCAAATGCGTTAGCCACAAGAAAAAAGACTAATGCAAAATTATCCATTGTCCCACTTATATCTCATTCTTACACAATGTCCACACGCAGTACCGTCAATACGCTTTACTGTAAGTTTTTATCTCTTCTTTCGATCCCCACAACATTCTAAAGACATTGAATTTCATGGCAACTCACATGGTGAAACTCCTCATGGTTGTCGAAAAGCTTAGGCGAATTGAAGGCGCTGCTTTCCAAAGATGGCTCATGTATATCCATTTTTATGCAACGATTAAAAAGATGGCTTGTGTCCTTCAAGTTCGGTGTCCTTAGCGGAGATTCCGCTAGCGGCTCAGGGATCGTTGCCAATGAAAATCACGATGGGATCATCATCGCCAATTAATTTCACGGGCTAGTATGATGAAATATGTACATTGTCTAATGATAAAAATCTCAGGACTTCGATTTGGACACTCTTAAAAAGGAGGGGCATAATGATTTTTACTTGAAAGGAAAATCATATTTCAAATTATACAAAATACCAAAACAATGGGACATTTTCTCCTATATAAAGTATGCACCAGTGCATACACCCTTCAAATGTTCAGTTTCTTTAAAAAAAATAAATGTTTTTGATAAAGTAACATAACGTTTTCTCGACCGTAAAATTTGAAATGCTATAGAGATGATTTTGATAAATTTCTCTACAATATTTTGGTCAAATTTACACAAAAGTTCTCAATGATATATTAAATAGTAAATTATCGGCATACTTAAGTATATAAATGTCTTTTTAATGCGTCTGATTATCTAGAAAGTGATCTTTTCTTAGGAGCTAATTCATCTCTTTTTGGATCATTAAAAAAATGGCGGGAAAGGGCCATTGCAGGCTATTTTGTAATTGCTTAATGAAATGGCAAAGAGAGACAAAATTTTGAAGTCCCTATTGTGAATTCTAATCTCTCTCGGCGAAGAGCCTTCGTAGGTTTAGATTTGGTATAGTTATGTATGTTTGGGATTGGGTTTATTGGGTCCATGTTATAGCTCTCACATGATATCGAACCTCTTTATTTCCATTGTCAAAAGGGAAAGAGCCATCAAAAACTCTAAATTATATTCACCGTAAACACATTTACCCCCAAAAATTTTTGTGACACAAGAAATCTTAGTCTTATACTTATGTGACAGATTTGCCCAAAATTATTTTTTTAACACTAAAAATTTTAATATCATACTACTGTGACACATTTACCTCAATTTACATAGGCACAAGTTTGGGATAAATATGTCACAATGTGTATATTTTAAGACTTTTTGTAGCTTTTTCCCTTGGTTGAAAATAGGATCTAGTTGTCTTACATTACCGATGATTTGGCCCGAGATTCCAAGATGTTTGGCAGAGTGCTAGCGTTTTGTAACTCCTAAACACGGAATAGAGTTCAATACAATGTAAACATGGTTGATAACTATCAAATGCCGTTGGTAACCAAAATGTGACTGGTATCTTGCTTATCTAGTCCTAGTCACATGTAAATAACTTGCCAACAATTTTTGACAAATGATGATTTATAGTTAAACTTTCAAGATTAATGGCTGCTTACCTCTAGTTCCTAACTTTGTTCGAGATTACCAACTTAAATTTGATTGATGTAACAATTTTAATCAAGTTAAGATGCACAAAACGATTTTGGTCACTTACCAATATTTATTTGCTAGGTTTTGAAAAGTCCCAATTTCTTTTGTTAATTCCAAGAGTACACCCTAATTTAATTATATACCAACAATTATTATTGCGGTTACCAATGCGTGAGTTATTTGCTTGTATTAAAAATTCCCATTTTTTATTTGTACTTTTCAATCGAGGCCATTTGAGGATAGCTAAGGTCGAACTACCGCGCGGAGATTGCTTCTTTCTGTAACTTGGCAGATTCTGGGAGAGAAGAAGAGCTGCTGGTTTGAGTATCGAATATGGAAGAAATGGGCCCGATTATGACCTCTTGTTCCATCCTCTGCTTCTTCTTATGCGAATTCGGTCTTTTAACCAGACATGAGATAGGAGTTCAATATCTACAGTAGCCGTAACGGTAGTCATAGCTTCTCCAATTCTGTATCTGCCACGCAAGAACGTGAATCATCCAATGTTGCTTCGCTCACATCATAGCCCAACATTGCAGTCTGGAATCAAAGGATTTAGAGGAGGCCATGGAGGATCATTCATGAACTCCAGGTAAATAGTACTGCAGAATTAATTCAGAACAATACGAGAGTTGCAGAGGAGGAAACAGCTCTTGGATCTGAGGCTACTAAGCCGATGAAATGCGGCTATGATGATGACGAGCATACGAGCACGGATGATTAAGTTTTGAAATGAAATTCAAGTGGGGCTGCAGTGTGAAGATCAAGGTTAGTTCTTTAGATGGCCAATCCTCAAATTTGAGATCACAGTTGACTCCTAAATTTTGGCTCATAAAATAGTTATTCACTTCAACACTTGACCCCTAAATCAAAATATCGATATCACATAACAATGCAATCACATTGCATTCCGATATTAGGAACATTTTTATATAGTGATTTTTGGCCCAATATACAAAATGAATTTATTTAGACTAAGGAGAGGGGTTAGGCTCTAAACTCATTTGAACTTTTACGACCAAGCCCGCGCGAGCCTGGCCTAGAACAAGGACACATGAGCAGATTTGAAAAGGAAAAATCTGGAAATAAATCACGGCCAGTCAAGAGGAGGAGAAGGCGAAGGAATTCTTCTCTCGTAAATAATAGGGGAAAATTCCACCTAAAGGTCCGAAATGCCCTTAATCTCTCAAACTAAGACTTGAAGTGAATCTTATTTCAATTAAAAGTTTGAAGTGCCTTCATTTTCTTAAATAAGGAGCTAAATTGAATCTTGTTTTAAATAAGGTCTTCAAATGGCCATGTTAATATCAGAATTGGGTTTAACCTCATTAGCTGGTCAAGGGCATTTTCATCATGTACATTTTTTTTCTTTCCTTTTTGGCTTTCTTTTTTCCTTATCTATTTTTTTTCCACAAAAAGACAAATTAGAAAAAGGAAAAAAGAATAAAATTAAAAAAAGAAAGACAACACAAAATGTGGCACCCCTCGAATGGCCCTCGATCCGTTAGGGTCACTATAGTTCGCTTACCTTTCACTTTCCCTAATAACATCTCATTCTGATACCATTTCAATTGCAACGGGTCCATACAACCTGAGGGTTTACATCTTTTAGATCGGTCCCTTGCGCAATTTATATAACGGAAGCATATCTAAACAACTCCCTTCCCTATATTTAGAAAACAATGCACATCAACTAAATATTTATAGGTAGAAGCCGTACACTTTTATTTACTTAAACCAGATGGACATCATTCACCGGTACATCAAAATGCCGTAGTCTTCTATACTCAGCTATACTTCAAAAGATGACCAACATCTCCTCCAACAGTCGTATACTTAAAGTCCATCGATAAATGTCGGTGTCCAAAAGTTCATTCCTTTACTATCCTCTTCCTCGCGGTCATATTCAACCACTTGATCCATCTAGTGGTAGCAATGGCAATAGAGGTATCTTATTTAGTTTGAAATGTTATTCCCCAAAGGGGGTGAGTACAACCACTCAGCAGTAAAGATCCACCAAACTACTCATTGCGTCAAACAGAACAATTAAGGCATCATAACAAAGCATATATCATTCATGCATATTAAGCATACCTCACCTCGCAATCATACGTATATCATCATGCCATCATCATCAAGCATTTATACATACCCATACCATATGTGCATATACCACCATGCACTCATTATCAATCATTCATGCATACTCATGCCATATGTGCATATACCACTATGCACTCATCATCAAGCATTCATGCATATATCACCATACAACGTGCATATACCACCATGCACTCTTATCATCCATGCTATCAAGCACACATCACCATGCAATCGTGCATATATTGCCATGCAGTCATGCATATCTTGCTATACCATCGTGCATATATCACCATGATTCGTATCATCCATGCTATTAAGCATGCATCACCATGAGATCCATCAAGCCTTCATGATCACATTCTCAATGTCAAATAGCATCAATTTATTTTCATAAGCAGATCATGCATCATGCTATATGCATACACCCATGCACATGATTCACTTTCAATTCTTATCTTTCACAAGGATCTCATCAGTTTTTCTTTCCAGGGATCAATGTTTGCATCCCACAATTTATCGCTCGCATCCAACCTGGCATCGCGAGGAACCTCCGGCACACACCTCCGGGCATCCGGCACACACACTCCGGGCATCTCGTATCCCAACTGATATCACGAGGTATCCCCTTGGCACACACCTCCGAGGCTTCCGAGATTACGTATCAACATACCACCAGGCCTCTCCTGGAATTACATACCGTATACCACCGGGCATCCCAACACTCTCGGGGAAATCTCTGGGGCTCGCCATGAAAATGGTTACCCTTGCCCTCCGGAATTACGTACCGACATACCACCAGGCCTCCCTTGGAATTATGTACCGTATACCACCGGGCATCCCGACACTCCTGGGGCATCGTTGACTCACACCTCCAACGGTCTTGTTACTATCCCAATTTACATTTATACATGTATCTCAATTTCAACATGGCATTTGATGCAATAATGCCAATGATTGGAATCAGCCCTTTTTAAAATCATATGATATGCGTGAATGTCACCACATTATTGCATGAATGATAATCCAAGATATCACAATTTATCTAGTAAATCAATAACCTGTAAATAGAACAGTTTTTCAACTTAAACAGAATGCGTGCTGTTTATGAAAAATTCTGGAAAATCAGTAAACAATGGAAATTAATTCTGAAAATTTTAAAAATTGTAGATAAGATCTAAGAAAACACATTTCATAAAGAACACCATATCAAACAAGGCTTCACAGAATACGTACAGGTCCATGCATCACCAAAAAAGGGTTTTAACATCATCCATGCACAGTTTTGAAAAAAATTTCGATTAAATCCTTAAATAAACTCAGAAAATTCTGAAATTGGGACACGCTGTATTTAAGACCTACAGGTACAAGTTTCATGAAGAAATTATAGTCCAATCC
Source organism: Eucalyptus brandiana (assembly GCA_014182725.1). NCBI lineage: Eukaryota > Viridiplantae > Streptophyta > Magnoliopsida > Myrtales > Myrtaceae > Eucalyptus > Eucalyptus brandiana. Next base: position 9,809,745 of record CM024669.1, read on the forward strand.
GTTCTGGATTAAAAGATAAAATCGATTTACTTCTCCTATTCTCGGTATCGTTTTCCAGATCTACCCATGTTGAAGAAAAAATCGTTTCCTTGATCATCACTGGTCCATTTACTCTGAAATTTCAGTATGTTATTCCTCAAAATATTACCTACAACTTTAATTAAGGACAAAAGATCAAATTTTAACTGTATGATTTTATAAAAATCCCGAAATCATACTAGGTCGAAGCAGCGTTTTTCCCAGATCCAGTTTCTTCAAAAGACAACGGTTTCACCGACTTATTTTTGTTCATTTCCTCTAAATTTTTGATATGTTATACCTCAAGAAGTATACTACAACTTTCATTAAGATATGAAAGTGATATTTTCACAAGAAGGTTACTTTACAGACCACGAAACCACTGAAGGTCTGCACAACGAATTCCAGATCTAGTCTCTCCAAAGAAAAATCATTTCACTGACCATTCCTTGTTCGTTTTGCCTCAAATTTTAGTGTGTTGTTCTTCAAGGTGTTCTCTACAACTTTTATGAAGAAATCAAAGCAAGATTCCGACTAAAAAGTCACATGCAACACAAAATCTCATGGACAGTCGGACTGGTCTTTCTAGAAACAGCATGCATGACCAACGAATCTCTCTTCAAAGCTCCGAAATCTCATCTCATCTACCACAACCGAGACTTACCATCTACTACACATACACACAGCAATGCAAAGAGTAGGTTTTAAGACTTCACTTGCCTCGAATTTAAGCACAAAACAGCGACAAACGGCGGGCAAAGCGGCGAAGGAACGACGGCGAACGAGCTCTTCCTTCTTCCTCTTCTTCTCTCGCACGCTCGCTCTCTTTCTCTCTCGATTTCCCTCTCTCTCTCCCTCGGCTCACTTCCCTTTCTCTCTATCCGCCCACTTCCCCTTTTCCTTTTTGGTTGAATAAAACCCTTGCATGCTCCCATTTTTGCATGTAAGAGACAAGTGTTCTCATGAGGAGAACAAGTGGCAAAAAGAAGAGAACACGTGGCAACATTGAAGACAAGTGTTGGAGGACATGCACTCCCCCCTCCCCTTCTTGGTTCGTGTGACACCCTTGGGGTGTTTCTTGGGCTTGCTTGGGCCCGAATTTATATATATATAGTATTTTATCTCTATCAAATTTAATTTAATAACAAAAATTCAGATTGCTTTATATACAAGTATATACACACATATATATACTCCAAATTCTTACGGCCTGCTCAATATCCTCAAGTTCTAATTCTTTAATTTTTAGCGCATATAATTCTTATGCAAGATCAAATCCCATCCTTTTGGTTCAAAGGATAAAATTGAAATACTATTCCAAATGAACAAATACAAATCAATGCTTATAAAATAAAAGCAAAGCCACGGTTCGGTGACTATCACCTATCCGAGGATTGTCTAAGATTTTGGATGTCACACAAAAAATAAAATGCAAGCAAAGGGCTGGCGCTTTGAAAAGGGTCATGGGCCCTCCCCTAGATCTGCTCGGCCATTGGGCATCATTGGCCTTGCCCATGCATTGGTGACCTCGTCGACCATGGTTGGGTGATGGGGCGGTGGCCATAGGTGGGAGAGGGATGCCAGCTCTCCACTTGTATTTATTATCTTTTTTTTTTTTCTAAGTTTTAGCCTTTTACTTATATATTTTTTGAGTTTACTTGGAAAAAAATAGAAAAAGTAAAAATGCTTGACTAGTTGGTGAGCTTAAGAAATTTTTTGAGACTGATATAGCTACTTTACATCATTGTTTAAAACAAAGTCTACTTTACGCCATTATTTTAAAAAAAAAAATATGAACACCATTATTTAGAATTTTTCCCAGATAATGGGCTCCCGTCTGAAGATAAAGGAAGGCGTGCAGGCAAGATCGGTGAATTTTGGCAAGATATCAAACAGTGAGTAGAGCTTGGAAAGGAAAGAAATAACATAAAGAAAGAGACAAACTAAAAAGAAGGGGAGAGAGTCAAAGCATTTGTGGATGGTAGGGGCAGCTGGGACCAACAAAAGGGAAACAAAAAAGCTGGCCATGGAATCGTGTGAATGGTGAGTAAATTTGGGGAAGTAGAAGGGAAACAAATAAGAAAAGAATTCATTTGCTTAATGGAGACCATGGATTCTTTTTACAAACAGGCTTCTTCTTAGTTTGAGAGAGGTGGGGAAGATCCAGAGAAGTACTAGTTTTTCTCTTCTCGACCTCTAATTAACGAGCCAAGCCGTCCTTTGCATTACGGTTTCCACACCGGTGCTCCTGCTGTTCAAGGCGTCTTCATGGGCAATCCGGCACTCTCTCCTACCAATTTTGTATTTAAGGTTAGCTTGCCGCAGTCGGATGCAACGCTGTGGTCTCTGACTTTAAAGGAAACACATAAAGAAAGAGACAAAATAAAAAGAAAGAAATCAACAGAAGGGAAAGAATCAAAGCATTTCTGGAAGGTGGTTGCTGCTGGAATTAACAAAAGGAAACGAATAAGCTAGCCATGTAATCTTGTGAATGGTTGGGGAAGCGAAAGGGAAACAAATAAGAAAGAAATCAACATGCTTAATGGAGACCCTGGATCATTTTTAATGGAGGCTTCTTCCTGGTTTGAGAGAGAGGTGTGAGAGATTCAGGGAAGTTCGAGTTTTTCTCTTCGCGAGCACTAATTAACGATCTCCCTCCAAGGCGTCCTGTTCACTACGGTTTCGACACTAGTGCTGCTGCTCTTCAAGCCCTCCTCAGTAGCAACACCCTCTCATCCACAAGCAACAACACGGCACTCTTTCTTTGCGTGGCTCTACTGTCCTACAGCCTCCCCCACGAGCTACGGGGTCATCATACTCAATGTTAGTACGCCGCAATTAAATGCAACACTGTGGTCTGTCGCTTGGAAGAGAAGGTACGAAAAGCATTAGATTGATATAGCGTAGTGAAGTCCTATTTCATTTGCAGAAATAAGACAAACTCCCATGTCTTACTTAGGTTTCTAACCAGCCCGGTTATAAAATTAACTGAATGATTGAATTGAAAACTCAAGTTGCGGTTGAGTGAACTTAGGGGAGTCCACGCTAAGCCTGAGGATTATATTGTGAGAGGGACCAATCCTGCTTAGCAATTTGTTAGCCCCAATTCAAGGGACAAACAAAAGATAATAATGACCATCATGTCAAAGGGAAGACTCAAGTATAATTGTCCAAAAAGTTTTAAACCTTTCAATTTTCCCAATTTAGTCCTAAACATTTCCATTGTACAAATTTAGACCAAAATTATTGTACATCGTGGACATTGATGGGTGTGCCCTGACATCGTGAACGGCTTGAACGGCCTACCGGAGGAGAGTGGGTGGAAGCGCAAGCTAGACGACGAGCCCATCCACGAGTGTGAGAGACCAACTTGTGGCATGATGAGTTCCAAAACTTTTCGTACACAGATCTCAAGAAGTTTATGAAGAAATTGAACAAGAAGACATGATTTAACAAGGTTCAACAATGTGCCTATGTCCTCAGGTAATCCTCTCTCAAAGTTTTCTTTTTGTTGTATCATCTTTGAGAGAGGGACTGCCATTTTATTGATGAAGTACAGGAAAGGAAGACAATGAGAAAAAAGGCAATTCCCAAAATTACTGAAATCAAACAAATCTACATAAATGCTTCCCAAATAGAAGAGTCAGCACCAATCACAACGACACTTCCCCTCAAGCTGGAGCAAAGATATCAATGGAGGTCAACTTGCTCATTATCTCTTGGAAATGGCCCCTTAGGAAGAGCTTTGATGAACACCTCCGCCAATTGTTCTCCACTCCGGATATAAGTTGTCTCAATGTTTTTGTCTTGAACCTTTTTCCTGTACGAAGTGGCAGTCCACCTCAATATGTTTAGTCCTTTCATGAAACGCAGGGTTCAAGGCAATGTGAGTAGTAGCTTGGTTGTTACAAAATAATTTTGGTGGTGAATCTGAAGGCCTACAACCCAATTCCTAAAGTAGCAATCTTGGCCATATGATTTCACTAGTAACAGCTGCCATTGCCCAATACTCTGCTTCAACATTTGACCGGGAAATCACGGATTGTTTCTTACTTTTCCATGTGACAATGTTACTTCTTATGAACATACAAAATCCAGAGGTGGACTTTCGGTCATAAGGTTTTCCAAACCAATCTGCATCCGTACATCCAACTATTTATGTATGACCATTATTCTTCATCATTAAACCTCTCCCTGGTGTGGCCTTTAAGTAGCTTAGCAGATAATCAACTAAACACATATGTCCTCATGTAGGATTTTGCATGAATTGACTCACGAAACTAATGGCGTAAGTAATATCAGGTCTAGTTATAGTCAAGTAGAATATTTTGCTAACAAGACGCTGAAATCGACCCACAACTCACAAAGGAAAGTCATCTGAAACCATTTTCTTGCGATAGTCCATAGGAACACTAGCTGGTTTTGCACCTATCTTGCCAATCTCCTTCAATAGATCCAAACATATTTTCGCTATGAAAGGACAAGCTTTTGCTAGAATTTGCCACCTCAATACCTAATAAATATTTCAGCTATCCAAGGTCTTTAATATCAAACTCCTGGAACAACTGAGTTTTGAGTGCATCAATCCTTGACTGATTACTCCCAGTGATGACAATATCGTCAACATATACAAGTAGTACCACAAGACCATTTTCATCAGCCTTGGTAAACATAGAGGAATCTGCTGTTCCCCGGTTATATCCAAACTTAAGAATAAAGGTGCTAAGTTTTCCATACCAAGGTCAAAGGGGACTATTTAAGTCCATATATAGACTTCCTGAGTCTACACACCATCCCTTCTTCTCTTTGCAAGCGATACTAGGCGGAAGATCCATGTAAACTTCCTCTTCAAGATCACCATGAAGGAATGCATTCTTCACGTCCATTTGAAATTGAGGCCACCCACAATTGACTGCAACCAACATAAGAACCCTGATAGTATTCATTTTTACAACAAGAGCAAAAGTTTCCTTGTAGTCAATACCATAAGTCTTGGTGTATCCCTTAGCAACCAACCTAGCTTTGTACCTCTCTACTAAGCCATCACTATTATATTTAACTTTATAAATCTAGCAACACCCAACAGTGAGCTTTCCATCAAGCAAGCAAACTACTCCCAAGTATTATTCCTCTTAAGTGCTTGTAGCTCATCTTTCATGGCTTCAACCCATATAGGCCACTTGCTAGCTTCCTCAAAACTATTAGGTTTTGTAATCTCTTCAAGAACAAATAAAAAAACCAACAAAATTAGAAGATAACTTTTCATAGCCAATGTGATTCTAGATGGGATATTGTACCTTGTGATAAGTGGTGAAGTCCTAAAGTCCCTCGAGCTACTTCCTTCTCTCTAACTCAACTCTAGTGAAGGTCTAGACACACGGGTGATCTCTAAATAGGAGCTAGAGTTGTAGGAGTAGGTTCGGAAGCAGTGGGAACCAATTCGGTAGCTGTCTAATCCAAAGCAATCCTTGGTGTGTGCATTGATTCAAGACTGTCATTGCTGATTATTTCTTTAGTCTCATCTATTCCTTCGGGGTCATTTCCTGGGTTACTTTCAATTCCAAGGCCACTGTTCAACTCATTCACCATAGGAATAGGAGCTAATTCAACTGTCAACTCAGTGTACTCCCCTTGAATTGGACTTCTAGAATGAAAAAATATAGTAGGTTCATCAAATGTAACATCATGCAATATATACATTTGCCTAGTGGTTTGATCAAAGCACTTGTATTCCTTTTTTTGTTGATGAATAGCACATGAACACACACTTCTTAGCGCAAGGGTCAAGCTTACCATTGCTTCAAGAGTGCACATAACACACACACCCAAAAACTCTTAAATGCAAGATATTAAGTTTGCGCCTGTAAAGAATTTACATAGGTGTCTTGTAACCCAGAACATGGCTAGGAAGTTGATTAATAAGATAACAGCTAGTTAAAACAGTATCACTCCAATAAGTCTTCGGCACGCCTCTAGAAAATAATAATGCTCAAGTCACCTCAAGAAGGTGTTGATTCTTTCGTTCGGCCACCCCATTCTGTTGAGGTGTATCTACACATGAAGTTTGATTAATAATGCCCAAGCTACTCAAATAAGATTGGAAGGTCTAATTGTAATATTATGTATTATTATCAGTGTGTAAGACTTTTATGCATGTTTTGAATTGATTCTAAATCATGCTACAAAATTCCTGAAAAATAGTGACTACATCACTTTTAGCTTTGAGAAGGTATAGCCAAGTAGCTCGCAATTTGTCATCAATAAAAGAAACAATATACTTAAAACCATCTCTTGAATCAATTGGAGCACTCCAAACATCCGAATGTACTAGATCAAACACCTCATAAGCTAAATTAGAACTTTGAGGAAAATGTAATATGTGTTGTTTAACATAATGACAAGAGTCACAAGTATTGCAATTATGAAATAAAGTTCTATCAATAGCTTACAACACACAATCAGAAGGATGACCCATGCGCATGTGCCATAGTCTTGAAGCCTCCATTACATTCTTCCTTGCCACCAAGGCATTCGTATGATAGTCAAGGACGTAGAGCCATTTTGTAGCCGTCCTTCACCAATCGTCTTCTTGGTATTGCAATCCTGAAACAACACCTTTAAAAGAGAGAAGATAACATTGCAATTTAATTCTTTAGTGCACTTGCTCATAGAAAGTAAATTAGAAGACAAATCAGGCACAACCATAACATCAAATTTTTGTGAGAACAACTTAAGTTGTCCTGCTCCTTGCGTTGGAACCTGCATTCTGTTAGCCACAATAATGAGTGGACATGAGGTACTTGAGGAGACATTAAAAAGTAAATCTGCAGAGCTGCACATTTGATCGGTAGCTCCCAAATCTATGATGAATTAAGTACTACATTGGGTTAAAGGAGAGGTACCCAATGTCTTAACCATGTTGACTGAATCTGATGAAGGACCTGAAGATCCCGAACCAATCATCCCTTGCCCTTGCATTTGAGGCAGTTGTTGAAACTATTGTGCCAAGGACTCTAGTTTCGACTGGAACTCTATACATTTTCCTGGAACAACAAGTTTTTCTTCTTGAACCTTATCTTTGTTAGCATGAAGATGAGGATGGAGTAACCAACACCTGTCTTTGGAGTAACCATCTCTATCACAATGGTCACAATGAAATCGAACGGGCCTTTTATTTTTTTCCCTTTGCCAATTTCGCCACAGATTCACCATGTTGGTTATTCATCATAGCTTTATGAGTTGAACTTTCAAAGATTGGTTTATCAAGACTAGGCGAGACACTCATCACTCGACGCCTCGTCTTTTCCCCTTGAATCAAGCCACAGACTTCATCAAATGTAGGCAATTTTAGACTCATCATAATTTGTCTTCTCACGTCTTCATACTCAAGCCCAATGCTGGCCAATAACGACGTGATTTTGCTCCTCATCTAATCTAATCAGCCATAGTTTGGGTTGTTGGCCTATACAAACGAAGTTCATCCCACCTTCTCCTCATATATTAGAGTTAGCAATCTCTTGCTGCAATTCAAATACGCGAGATGCTTTTTGACCTTGTCTATACATCTTATTCAATGATTCCTGCAAGAGTTGAGCTATAGGAGAATATGCAAAAATCTCATACACTTGAGATTCTATAGAGTTAAAAATCCAAGACATAATCAAATTGTCGTTGGCTTGCCATTCATCAAATTTCGCATCCCTCTTAGGAGGTGCTTTTATTTGGCCATTGATATGACCAAGCTTCGATTTGCCCCCAAGGGCCACTATAATAGCACGAGACCATGGAAGAAAGTTCTTCTCATTCAGCAATATGTTGGTGAGTCATTGACCGGTGATGGTGGAGCTGGGTTTTGGATTGGCTGAACTCAGAATCATTCATGATTTGAACAACAACCGTGTATCCACCAAGAAGACGGACACAGATGGATCAAATGCATAAACAGGTACGTACCGACTCCAATATCATGAAGAAATTAAATAAGAAGACATGATTTAATGAGGTTCAATAATGTGCTTACGTCCTCAGGTAATCATCTCTCAAAATTTTCTTTTTGTTGTATCATCTTTGAGAGAGGGACTGCCATTTTATTGATAAAGTACAAGAAAGGAAGACAATGAGAAAAAAGGCAATTCCTAAAATTACAGAAATCAAGCAAATCTACATAATTTCTTCCCAAATAGGAAGGCCATCTTAATTTCTTCCTAGTCAAACAAATCTACATAATTTCTTCCCAAATAGAAGAGCCAGCACCAATCACGCCAACAATTTGTCTCTCGGGTGAATCGACTGATGAAGATGGATTTTATCAAATCACTGGAAGGCCTGGTGGTCCCGAAGATTAATGTCCTCCTCCGTTGCTTCTCTTGGGAGGTATCCGACCGGTTGGCTGCTAAAGTTGCAGTTTACTTGCTCGCACGCCACCCTATCGAGGGTAAAGTCACAGTGCGACTTCACTTTTTGCGATCCTCATGATCTATTGTCATTCCTTCAGATTGGATAATGCTTGATTAGTCTGCTTAATGTGGTGTTGATCGATTGCGTGGCGTCAGTTTGATATTGTCTAATTTGGCCGACTGTGTCTATTTCATGTTTTTTTTAAAGCGAATTGCAGAAGTGATGGTGAAACATGGAGTGGTACCTGCTTTGGTGAAGCATTTGCAAGCTCCGCCTTTCGGGGAAGGGGACCAGCGTGGGAAGCATCTCGAGCACCTAGTTGAGGAGGGAAGCGGGGCTATACTGACTATACTTGCCAAGAACGTAAGTTGGGTTTCATATAGGTAGTGTTTATGCAATTTCTTCTCGGCAGTGGAGTATAAAAATGTTTTAAGTCATGTAATTTGGTAACTAACATGTGCACTCCAATTAACATCGATAATTATGAATTGCGTCTAGCAAGTGACATCACCGTTTTTGTTTTTACTCTCGCATACGATAATTATTAGTCAAAATATTTGGCGAAGCAATTGATGCCGACAAACCTAATTGGCCACGGATTATCATAGTTATGTGACGGCGTTAACCTATCTATCCATGCAACGATCAGATTGAACAAGTAAGCAATTTGACGAACAAAAATAATTAGATTTGCTAGATTATTTATGTATGTGTAATTAAAATTTGTTTGGACAGTTCACACAAATAAGGAAAATGCTAACATAGTTGAAGTTGCCATGAGAGTCGACTCTCTGACTTTCGATTGGTCACTTATAGAGTAATTTTTGTCACACCCTAATCCTCCGAGCGAGCGTCCATCCCGACTTAGTTGATTAAATAGTGACGTCCCATGACGCATCACCGACCCATTCATTTTTGTATACATGCGGAAGCAGATATAAAATCCATCAACAATAAAACAATGGGATAGAAAAGTAGGGCCATATTTTTCGAACTGGAAAAACGACCACCACACTTATATACATCACAAACTAGAGTGTATATATTACAATACAACCTATAGAAGTTAGGTTCTACACAAGCCAATCAGAAGACAAGGTCTACAAACAGGGGTGGGGGTTTCCAATCCACTACGGTTCATCATCATCCTTGATTTCTCCTTCTTCTACACTCCAACTGGAGCCTACTGCTAAGTACACCGAAGAATCTGGATCATCAAGTTTAGGGTCCTTCGCATCCACCACCGAACCATTCTTAGGATCTGCTATGCCTTTGCTGAATGCAACCTCCACTGCATACAGAGGTATCTCGGATCTAGTACAGGGCCCTCTCTTTGACCATCACTATAATGGCGATACCATGCCCTGTATTGATGAGGCACCTTTTTGGGTAAACCCACACCAACCCAGATTATGGATTTCACCAGCACATATTCTAATTCTTTAGGGTGTCCATGTATCAGAATATGGTAACTTTGTTCGGTGAACTTCTTAGGTTGTCCAAAATGCTCGGGAGGAGCTGGAGGGGCTGCCATCTATGAGCCTAAAATGTTATCCCACAACGGGGTAAGACAACGTCTCAGTGAGTTCCACCCTCCTAAGACCCAATTAGGAAGAAAATACACCATGTGGGCTACCTAAGCACAATCACGAGATAGAGGACTTACCTTAACCTCGATTTCCTTCCTGCAAATCAATACAATTCACAATCTCATCGAGTCATAACAACAAATTAAATCATTCAATCAGATCGAATCAGTCGATTCCATGTCATCACAATCTTCCGTTGGTCGGTATATTCAATACTATCTATAAGGTCCTATCAAATTAGGACTGCTTACCCTAAGCTGAAGATAGATAGTATACCTTACCCAAAGTTGATATATCAAGGCCCCCAGGCCGATATAGTATACTAATAATGCTCACCCAAAGTTGATAAATTATTGCTCGCCCAAAGTTGAAAAAGCTTTTTTATTCTTATTATTATTCTGAAGAATACTAGACTTCTGTGCTATATCGTAGAATTTTGTCAAAGTTTATTTACTCCAAAAGTCTTTCCTACATTAACGACATCTAGATTGAAATCAAGTCCAGAACGAAGATATAATTAGACTCAGTATTATTAATATTATGACAAGGATTCAGTACGAATTATATAGAGATTTATCATTAATATATGGCTTTCTAGCAAAGAATCTCACTTACCTTTTATAAATATATTGATGGAATCAATCACCAATTGATGAAATCAATATTAAAGACAAGTTTCTTTTTGGAAAGTTTCTACTTATGGAAACCTAGATTCTAGTTGTATAAGCGACCAGAATCATCGGATTTTTATCTCAATTTTCAAACGGCTACAAGATTTCCTTAATTGATTATGTCCAATGGATTAATTGGAAGAAATTCCTTTGGAGAACACTAACGGCCAGAAAGGCGTAGATGAATATTTAAGGAGGTCATTAAGTCCATTTGAGATAGTACGTGAAAATTGAAATTCCAAAGTTTGAGGCATTCCCAACCACTTGTTCTTTATCAACAACACTTATAAATTGTATTCAAGAGAGAAAAACAAAAAAAAGAGTGACTTAGTGATACTTTAGTAGATTTCAGCCAGAAAGCTGTTAGCATGGAAGAGTGGATGTAGGCTTGATCTAAGCCGAACCACTATAAATCTCATGCGCAATTTTCTCTTTCCTTAACTCTTTCAACTTTATTCGTTGCAATCTCTTTTTGAACTTCTCAATCTCTAAACCATCTTTGTTTGAGTCTAAATTTACTTTAGAAGTGTGACATCATGAATTTCAAGTTCTGTTTTCAATTGAATAAGTAGGGCTTTTCATCGACATGCCTATAGTTTTTTTTTTCCGTGAGTTGGCCAGTCACGGGATAAGTAGTCTATCAGGTGAAGCCGTTAAGGAATCTAAATGCAATAGACTTGAGAATTCGAACAGGAATCGACTACTTGACCGTGCTAATCTGCAATGGTCATTACTGCATCGTCAAAATTAATTAGAGACCGGAGATAGGTCGGTTCGACAGAGGTATGTAATTAGTGTGTGGGTGATTCCACCTAATTGCAAAATTCTGGTCGAACGACACTAGATTGATTTGTCTGTCATTTTTGTATCCTATGCCCGTATTTGAAATCTTGAGATTTTCACTACAACCGAGAGTTGTCAATGTGCCAAAAATGTACAATGTGGCTTGAAAATAATTGACCACGGGTCAATTGCACCAAAAATTCCTAAGAGCTATCCGGTAGGCTAGGTCACGCTAAAATCGCATCAAATTGAAATTAACCTCGAATTTAAACTCGATTTCAAAAATTGAAAGTTCGTCATGTCACAATTCATTTTAGGAACGTTGACTCATCCTCCGAAGATTTTTTTGCAAACCAAGAATTTTGGCGAAATTTCAAAATAGGGTTATTTTTTACCGAAAAAATCAAAGGGCCGTTTTTTATCGTGTTAAGTTGGTTCAATTGGTGAGGAAAAATATTGAATGGGATGATGGCACCTTGGTTGAATTTATGGGGACCAAATTATATCCAATTGAATGAGAATTGAAGTATATTTTGGGGAATTTGGTACGGAATTCGTAGGTCCCTTGGGGTGCAACATTATGGACCACTTGGTTGGCTTGCTAAGGAATTTTGAGGGCTGCCAAGGGGCCATGGATGACAGCCATGGCTGGTGGGACCTTGCCAAGGGACCAAGAGGATAGAATAGAAGACTTTTGGGTCAAGGGGGACCCTCTTCTATTTTTAGCTATCTTCTTCTTCTTCAAGGGCTTACTTTCTCCATTGTTGTCACCTTTTGAGCTCCAAAAACTAGAGAAACCAAGCAGCACCTCCCCCTAGTCGCCGTACGCCTGCCCAGAGCTGCTAGAACCGCCGCTCGCCGCTTGCAAGCCGTCGCGTCGCCCACTCACTCGTGTCCACTCCTGCTCATGTTCTAGTGAGCCCAGCTCGCTGTCTTGAGCTCCTCCACCGTCACTAGGTCATCGTCCATCGTCGTCTAGCCGCCGTCCGCCTCTGCTGACGACCACAATAGCCCCCGCCTCCCTTTCCTAGCCGTTTCAACCGTTATTGTTGCTCGGTTCAACTTCTTCGACCAGCAAGCAAAATCGAAAGCCCAGCCCAGCTGTGGGCAGGCCTGTGCGGACCCCGTTTGGTGTCGTCGTGGGCTTGGTTGTTGCCCGTCTTCGCGTCGCTGTCGTCATGGACTCACTAGATCACAAAACCGGTGAGTTTACTTGCTAAACTCTACTTAGGGAGTTAATGATGTTTAAGGGTTGATTAGTTTAGGCTAATTAGGGTTTAGGTGGTTAGTTAGAAAGTATTAGCAATTTAATTATTCGTTTGTGAATATTAGGTAGTTAAAATGGCTTAATTAAGGACTAGATAATTTGTGCTATTTATCTAGATAGGTTCAGAAATTTTCTAGGCTCGTTTAGGTAGTTAGATTAGCATTTATGGTATTTAATTCGATTTATTTAATTAATTTTAGTATTTATTTAATTATTTAATATTTTTGGGAAATTATACCGGGATAGCCGATGACTAGAATTTCATGCTGATTACAATGGTGTGCTTAGTTTCTATAATTGAGTGCTAAATTGTGCAAATTGAATGATGATTAGAATTTTAGTAATTTATTTCAAAATTGTGAAATTTGGGTGATTATTTAGAAATTATCGAGTGTTAGGTTTTGATACTAAAAATGGTTTTTAAATACTATATTAAATAGTGGAATTTTAAAAGGAATGGTATTAATTTTTCTAGTGTAAATTGATCGTGTACCCCACACACGATTATTTTTATCGTGTGTTTTTAATACGAAGAAAATAGGTCAAGTATGTTATTTTAATTGGGACATTTGAGTACAAAGCACGATGTCTTGGCTAAGAATTGAATGGGTGCATGAATGGTTATGAGAACCCGTCCCGAGCTGTTGAGCTGGACGTCCCCCTTATGGGATGCCTTACCAATGGATGTCAATCACAATAGAGGCTCGGCCGATACTCCTTTATGGAATGCCGTCGACATAGTGACGTTGTCGTGCTCGATGGGGTGAGACAACGCCTGGCTATGCCAAAAGACCGCCAAACTTCGAGTAGGCTATGCCCGTGTGTGGCCGTGATTAACAATTAGAACGCATGTTGAGTGAAATTGACATGCCAAATTAAGGGACAAAATTATGTGGCACGGAATGGGACATGTCATAACGATTTTGGCCCTATAATCAAGACCCTTGTGGCTGTTGAGAGATGAATTGTGGCATTCCAATTGTTTGGGTATGAATATTGTTTATGTTTGTGATATGAATTGTACTACGATGCAAGAAGGATCTGAAACGAGGTAAGTTTCTGTGATTGTGTGGATGTGTGGTTAGGACACCCTTAGGCATATTTGATAGAGCTAGTAAGAGCACCTAAGGGGGGTGAATAGGTGATCAAAGAAGGTTTAGCGAAACTTAACAGAATAAATCAACTTATGAGAATAATAGACTAAAGGTGTGAAAGACTATAAACAATTATATAAAAGCACGAATTAAAGTAAAGAGATTAGGGAAAGAGAATCAAAACACAAGGTTTATAGTGATTCGGCTTAGACCAAGCCTACATCCACTCTCCTACACTGACAGCCCACTGGCTAGATTCCACTAAGAGCCAAAAGAGAATTTACAGCCTCATGTCCTTAATTCCACAGTGTAGTGACTCGACTACACTTTCTCAATGTCTCACAAGAATTTAATCTCTCTTTTGAGTACAATTTGAGCTCAACAATTGATATAGCAAAAAACTAGGAGCTTCCGACTTTGGAATTTTTCTTTCACGCACACACTCGAATAACTTGAGCGTCTTCCTTATATACTCCTCTATGCCTTCATAACCGTTGGCACCTTCCAAATGAGTTCTTCCAATCTACCCATTGAACAAAATCAATTAAGGAGATCTCGAGTTATTTAAGGAATATGATGATAGCCCACCAATCATGTTCGTCCATATAATCAGGATCTAGGTTCTATAAGTAGAACCTTCCAAATATATTTCGCCAATCATCAAATCTAATTACTCAAATTAATTTCAATAGGAATAATTGATCACATGATACTATTTCCAGCCGTGAGATCTTATTCAACCGTATGAATCAAATCCTTTAAGATATACTCGCATCTGGATAAGTCTTCTTCAACGGATAAAACTTTTCTTCATCAGTCTAGAAACTATCAGTGTGGGCAGACTTTAAATCTTAAGTCTGGAGTCTAGAGGTCTTCAGACTTTGATGATAGAGTATGTAAGTCTTTAGACTAGACTGATGGAAACGTTTTGTCAACTTCAAAACAAATAAGAAAGTTTTCTCCAACAGTATTTTCTTCCTAGTCGAAGTTTAGAGGGTGAACTTGCTGAGATATTATCTCACCCCGTCATGGGCTCATTTCTTTTCAGGACCTTAGATGGAGCAATGTCATGTACGCTATGGGGTTCTGAGGGAGGTACACTTCTAGCGTTCCTATTTCCTAGTTTTCGGGACCGACCTGACCCGTGAGCTTATAGAGTCCAATGTTTGGGTTGATGAGGGTCTATCCCCACCTAGTACCTCATCGTTTCAAGGCGTGGTACATTCACAAGTCCGATGGGAGTCAGGAGGGCCCTATAGGTGGTTTTGACAGGCCTCCCGTCGAGACAGGGGAATGGGAGATAGGGCACCCTCTAGATATCGACACCCCTGATGGTGCCGTGGAGGATCCAGAGCCAAGGACTGGAGAGCCCGTAGTTTAGAATCTCCGTAGCTCCTTTTTGATCTAGACTTCTATATATAGGTCTTTTGGTAGACTTTTATATATAACTCAGTGCATGTATAAAAGCGTGTTTGGTTGTGAATATGTTTTCTTGTTTTTCTATCCTATGCTGTTTATTGTCAAGAGTTTTTAATTCGCTTCCGCATGTGCAATAAAAGGAAGGAGTCGGCGACGTGTTCTAGGACGTCGCAATTTTTATCGACCGCCAAGGGATGGGCATGCGCTCAAGGTTCAAGGCATGACAAAAAGTCTGGTGACGCTTTTACTCAAACTTTGATTCTTCATCTTTACCTACAATATTATTTATTTCACATTTATTTGCTTAATTTTTTAACACCTATTCATCCCCTTTAGGTGGTAGTACTAGTATTTTCAATTGATATCAAAACATTGGTGCTCGTTTCATTAAAGTGTTTTTACTTTTGTGCTAAAGATATTTTATGGCTAGTATCTTGGCACTAGGGCTGATTGAAGGTCAAAGTAATACCAGACCACCATATTTTAATGAAAAATAATACAATGTGTTGAAGAATAAAATGAAGGCGTTCTTAAGATCTAGAGATCCTCTGGAATGGGATGTCGTGTAAAGAGGAATCGACTCAAAAGTAGCATTAGCTTCAAACAAAGGAAAAGAAGTCATGGATAAAAATGCTAAAGATTCCAACTAAGCAGAAGTTATCAAGAGACAAGCTCTTGATACAAAAGCTATGTATTCTTTGTACTGTGGCTTGTCTCCTGCTGAATATAACAAAATTTCTTCATGTGAAACAGCTAAAAAAGCCTGGGATATGCTCTATATCACTTATGAAGGAATAGATCGTGTAAAGGAGACAAAAATAAATATTTTAATTAGCCAATATGAATCCTTTAAATGAAGCTTGGAGAGTTTATTGGAGATATGTTCAGTCGGTTTACGAAAATTGTATATAGATTGGCATATCAAGATCAACCAATTTCTACTCCAATGAAGGTCAACAAATTGCTACGAGAACTTTCAAAGAGCTGGAACCATGTGAAGACATCAATTCAGGAGACACAAAGAATCATACCTCCCTTTGTTGACGAGCTGATAGGCACTCTTCAATTATATGAAGTGGAATAGATCAATGATAAAGAAGACCCAAAATGTAAGAAGTCAATTGCACTTAAGTATAATGCTGATTCTGATGATACAAAAATAGACTATGACACGGACGACGACGAGCTGGCTCTTATGATAAAGAAATTCAAAAAGCTAAATAGGAAAGGAAGGAGATTGAAATGGAAAAAACAAAGCAAACAAAATTCCCAGAAAAGATCGATGGAAGATGTTAAAACAAGCAAGGATGTAATATGCTTTAAGTGCAAGAAGAAGGGTTACATGAAGCCTAACTGTCCTTTGCTGAAAGAGAAGAAAGAAAAGTATGAAAAATACAAGAAAGCTCTTAAAGCAAAGACCTAGAGTGATACAGAATATAAGGAAAGTGAAGAGGAATTTGCAAATATCTATATAATGGCTCATTCAGAATTAGACTCAGAGTCAGAGTTAGAGTTGGAGTTAAACTCAGACACAGATTTAGAATCTGACAAGGAAATCGAGGTAAGTCATTCGGAAATTTCTATTAAAGTTTCTAAGTATATAGATGAACTTTGCCACAACCTCAAATCCTCTCTTAAAAGGATTTCCAAACTAAAAAAAAAAAAAAAAAAAAAAAAAAGGAAAATTCAAAGCTCAGGCAATGCAATAATTATTGGAGAGAAAAGTTTGAGAGTTTGAAAAATGATTTTGATGGTTTAAAAGAAAATGCCGATTCTCTTTCAAAAGAAAATGAATGTTTGAAAAATGAGTTTTCAGATATTTCTACAAAGTTTTCCAAAGGGTCAAAAACTTCAGAGAAAATTATTTCAGCTCAAATACCTTATTTTAACATATCCGGTTTATGTCTGAATAATGAAAGTACTACTTCTATCGATTTTCCTAAAGTTAAAGAGAGACTTAGGCAAAGACCTCCAAAATCTTCTTATAAAAATCATTTTCAAAATTTTTTTGTGAAACCTGCTGGCCGAAATTCTTTTAAATGTTCAAACTGTAACAATTCAGAATATTTTAAAAATGAATGTCCTAAATATTTTTGACATGTTAAGAAGGATTGGGCAAAGGCTATCTTTAAAACTATTGTCATAACAAGTTATAGAATTATTCTCTAAGACAAGAAGTAAATGAGTCAAACAAATAAACAGGTTTAATCTGCCGCAAGCTTTTGGAAAAAACAGTGAAATGCTTTTGTTTTTGAAAAAGCTTTTGTGAGGAAGCATGAGAAAGTCCAGCCCTCAGGATTTCTCCGTGGATGATAGTTTCTTTCATGGTTGGATATCGTCATTGGACTGGTTTGGAGTGCCCCATCATGCCCTCAAAAATTGGAAATAAAATTGTAATTTCATTGAATAGAATCAAATGAATTATATTATTGGAACGGAAAATGCAAACAAGCAAATCCTAGAAACGAAAGCAATAATTGAAGTTTTAGAAAGCATGAAATCCTAAAACTTGAAATCCTAGAAAGCATAAAAAAAAAAAAAAGGAGTCCTTCGTAGAGAAGAGTGAAGATAAGAACTTCTTCACCCATTGATTACATTTGCTCCTCCGTCATGGCTGGGTAGAGGATTTTTCTGATTACTACTGAAAGAGAACGCCTTTGTGTCCAAGAGGTCTTAGACCCTATGCTTCAAAACATAGCAATTATAAGTGGAGTGACCAACCTCTCCCATGTGATAGTCACACTTTTTGGAGGGATTATATGCAGGATAATGCTCAAAATTTAGTCGTTTCGGCTTAGTAAAGAGTAATCCCTTCTTTTGGAGGACAGGCAAAACTTTGGATAAGGGTCCAAGAAGAGGTGTGAACTATTTTCTAACATTACGTCGTCGACCCGAGAACTGATGCCCTCCACTTTGTGGCTCAATAGAAATCTTAATTACCGAAGCGTGATTGGATGTATCATGATTCAGTTGAGAATAGGCCACATTAATCTCAGTTTCAAGGTCCTTCTCTTTCTTGGTAGAAAATCTCTTGTTAGATGGTTCAGTAAACCATCCTTCTCTTATCCCCATCTCAATTTGTTCTCCCACAGGAATAGTTTTCAACATATGTGCTAGACATCCGGTTACGGAACTCAAATGGGAGAGTTTTGACGAACAACTTCATCAATTC
Source organism: Eucalyptus brandiana (assembly GCA_014182725.1). Taxonomy (NCBI): domain Eukaryota; kingdom Viridiplantae; phylum Streptophyta; class Magnoliopsida; order Myrtales; family Myrtaceae; genus Eucalyptus; species Eucalyptus brandiana. The sequence goes on from CM024669.1 coordinate 9,828,155, forward strand.
TTTATCAGTAGGCTCAGGAGTGATTTGAGCTGCCAAATTTCACCATCTCACGGCATATTCCTTAAATAATTCGCTCATCTTCTTCTCCATTCTCTCAAGATCTTCTCGGGAGGGTGCGATGTCCATATTGAACTTATACTGCTTGAGAAATGCGTCAGCCACTTCATTCCAAGTGTCAAGAAGATTGACATTCTTCATCACATACCAGTTCAGTGCGGGTCCAGTCAGACTCGCATGGAATGATTGGATCATGAGGGGCTCATTCTTGACATATTGGGCCATGCGTACATGGTACATCTGCAAATGAGCCTTTGGGCAAGAAGTGACATCATATTTCTCAAACTCTAGCATTCTGAACTTGCTTGGTACTTTGACATTCTCATAAATTGACAAGTCGAATGAGAGTGAACTCTGTGACTCTTGCAATTGCTTCACTTTCTCTTCTAACCTTGCGAAGCGTTCATCTTGCTCCGTCTTAGGGATGTTGTCAAGCTTGGCCTTGTTAACAATGATTGATAATGGGTCATCTTCCAATTCGGGCATGTCGTCATTACCCACTTGGGCCTTGTTTGCCTACTTCGGAACTACTATCTCGGGGAGAGTAGGTGCAGGAGTAGAATCCACTCGAAGGGATTCGATTTGGGCTGACATGAGTTGCGTAGAGGTGAGCAACTATTTGAGTTGATCTTCCATAGTGGAAACACGATCACGCATCTCGGTTTGGTCGACCATTCTAGCTCTTAATCGTGTAATAATGGATGAACATGAGGGATCCGTTGTCACCTAATTCAAATGAACGAAAATATGTAAGTAGAAGGTGTAAATAGAGAGCCAATCCATGACAACAATCTATTTTTTAGTCAAGAAAAGTCCACACATAAAGGGGATTCCCTAGAAATGGACTAGAAAAACAAAGACACGGAATGCCCTAGTAGGGACAAAATTTCCTAAACATGAACTAGGAAGAGCCAAGACACGAATTGAAAACGAATTTTCAATTTTTTATTTCCTAAATGTTTCATTGTATGGCAATTTCCTCATTTCATTCATAATTGACAAAGGAATTAAATCAATGATTGACCTAAATTATCATGGACCGACCAAAAGTGCAATAAAATAAATGGCATGGTATAGGGATATGAGACTTACTTCACCAAGAAAAATTAATGGCAATCACATAAACATGCGTATGGTAAGTGAGGTTCGATTTATACCTAGATGGCTTAACAAAGTGAAGCTAAGAGGATGATTTGACCGTTGCAGTCTCGCATTAACGTGTCAGGTCCTCTTAACCCCGGCTCAGTCGAATGGAATACCCAATAATTACGCAGTCTCGCGGATATGGACAAACACATTCGACACCATGAAAGAAATTTCGGGGAAGAGAAGGTTAATCTTTACATAGCAGTCTCGCTTTGGAGGAAGTATCATTCTCAACACCATTCTAGAAATCCTATCACAGCCCAAGTCCGACCACAGGTTGTGTGTGCAATAGTGTAATGATAAAAGTAATAAAACATGTACAACAGTTTAAATGCAAATGACACTTCTATAGTTTTAATTCAAACATTCATCCCTAACTCCAACCTACAAGACAGAGGTTAGCAAAGACTACTCCTTTTAAACCTCACATCTACAAAAACATTTAACACCTTAGGAATGTTAGGGACTACCTGATGTCCTCGCTACCAAACAAAAACATTTTTTTAAAAAAGAAATTGGTCAAAGTCCACTAAGTGTTTCAACACAAGTCCCCAGTAGAGTCGCCAAGCTGTCGCGACCTAAATTTTGGGTGCACCACCTAAAACTAGGTTAACAGATTATTAAGTTTTTAAACTTAGCTCGAGTTCTCCCAAGCTCATACCAATTCGCAACTTAAGGTTCAAATATGTAAATGATTATTATATAGGAGTCGCCACTAATCAGTTTTCGGTAGGTCGATTAGATACCTAAGTAAAATAATTTGATAATTATCTTACTCCTAGGAACCAAAGACTAAGGGTACGATAACTTGGTTACACTAAATTTCTCTAATACCCTTACGGTACCATTATTTTATTTTCAAAAATGTTTTTTCAGGCAACTTGAATTTATTTTAACCTAAATCTCTATCATGCAAAAGGGTCACTATTAAACAATCAAAAGACTTTCATTAAAAGAAATGAACACACAAAGCATTTTTTGGGTTTTCTTTTATCTTGAAATCGAAACTTTATTAACAAGCAAATTCTAATTAAATAAACCTAACATGCAAACTCAATTTTGGTTTTCACTTTATTTAATAAGAATCATGTAATGCATACTACTAATTTAACATGAAATGATATGACGTGGTAATATGACTTAAACTATATAACATGAATAAGCATGCAATCTATCCTAAAGCATGAAATGAATTTATTCTAAAATTTTTTTGTATCTTTCATGAAATTCGAAATTAGGGAAATGCAATAATTAAATATGCAATCTAAATTAATTAAATAATCTAATTCTAATGACGAGCAATTTCTAACTAAATGAACCTAACAACAATCATTAGATGACGAAAATTTCATAAACCTAATCCTACATGACTAATTTATTAACCTACATGCTTTGATGCAAGATTTTGATTTTTTTTTTTTTTTTAGTGTTTTCCGAGATAAGTAATTATCAACTAAACATTAAATCTAAACAATCAAGATATTCAACAAATAAAGGATTAGAATAATCGAAAAATAATCCGTAATCCCATAGGTTAAATTAACGATTACTCTAACCTTAAGTATCATCACGACAAAGGGTTCAAAATAATTAAAAATCTGATCCAAAATCTTACGGATTAAATTAATAATTACAATTATTTAATAATTAAAATACTATCAAAGTGCCCAAAAATTAATATAATTAAAAAAATAATCCCACGTCTTACGGATAAAATTAATAATTACAAAGTCTTGGACAAAGCCTTAAAGATAATACCTAAACCATACAAATAATTAACATTGACATACCAAATTCTAACTTAAACAATAATAACAAAATTTAAAATAAATAAATAACAATAAAAAGAATAAAAAAATAAACTACCTAGGGAAATTTTGAAAAAAAGGGAGCAGCAGCAGTGGGCGGCGCCGGGCAGAGAATGGCCAGCGTAGGAGCTCCGACAAGGGATGGGCGGCGGCGACGGTGGCAACAGCAGCGATGAGTGGAGATCGCTGGGTCGCGGAGACAGCGCGGGCAGCTGGTGTGGCGGCCGGTAGAGGGTGAAGCTACGTGGCAGACGGGAGGCTCGGCGTCCGGCGGGACAATAGGGAGAAGCGGAGTGGCGGAGTCACGGCATCACAGGAGCGGTCGTCAAGGGATGCACAGCGCTACCGCGTCGTCTTCGTCGTCGTTGTCGAACCGTGAGGGGAAATCGCGAGGTGGCTTGCCGTCGATTCAGCTTAGCGTCCGATCCGATCCAGTCGTCTGCGTTTCCGCGTGCTCTTGGGCGGCGTTGGTCGGATCGGCGTCGCGGGTCCACCTGGCTTGTGATCTAGGTCACTGATCGGAGGCGGGGAGGAACAGATGCGGGCCGGTGCTCAGGCGAAGGCGCTGCAGGTCACGGCTACAGCAGGCGTCGCGGGCGGAGCTATCGCCAACGAAAAGTGGAGGAGGGCATCGGGCACTACAAGATGGGCGAAGGTGCGGCAACGGCGACTCGTGCGGCTGCAGATGCGGGGTCGTCAGCAGCAAACGGGAAGCGGAATCGGGTCCGGTAGATGGAGGGCAAAGCGGAGCCAGCAAGTGTAAGGGAGACAATGAACAGTAAACATCCCCTCAGCTCAGCTCTGCCTTTTTACTTTTTTTACCTTTTCCCCTCTCTCTCTCTCTCTCTCTTAGGGTTCGAATGCCTTTTCTCATTTTTCTTTTTAATTTTTTTTTATCAGTCCTATTCTAATCCTACTCTAACACTCACTCTCAGACTTTTGCCCTGCCTCCTTGCAGAGCCTCCAATCCCCCTGAAGAGATGGAGATTTGAACTCCTCACCTCCCCCTTCCAAATTGGAAAGGTGACCACTGGAGCGAACCCCTAGTAATTTTTTTTTTTTCCTTTTTGATTTCGAAAACCCTAAAAAAGCCAAAAGAACCCCATTTTCTCTCCGTACACTGTTGCTTTTATAGGAGGCATGTTGACACCTAATTTTTTGCCCAAATTACTGCATATAGATTAATTAATTAAAAAAAAGAGAAAAAAAAAGTTAAAAAAAGTTAAAAAAAGAAAAAAAGAAAAAAAGTTGTGGCCAATGATCTAAATGTGACTAGCCAAGCCCAGGAAGTCAGATTGGAATTAAAATGGCAAATTGGGGCAAAAATGCAATTTCCAAAAGTTGAGGGACCAATTCGCAAATTTTGCAAAAATTTCACCCGAGCCCTTAAATCATCAGCTTAGCCCCCAATTAAGTTGAAATTGAACTTGGGTCAGGTCTAATTAATCGAATCGGGCAAAAAGGACCTAATTGCATTGAATTTGACATTTTCGGGCAAGAAAATGGCCAACTTTGAGGGACTTTCTTGCAAAATTGGGTGGAGACAATTGCGAAAAATGGTCAAGATCTTAAACTACTATACATGAGCTTGCTAATTGATCAAAAAATGCAGCCAAATTAGTGGATTAAAGCACTCAAATCAGCAGCCAAAACTCAGTCCACGAGTTGGTCTTAATTCGGAGTTGCTGAGTAGGCATATTGGTGGCCCCACCATATCTCACTCAGCCGCCCATTTAGCTCGATATTTGCACGTGATGGAAGACCATATATAGCAGTGCAAGTGGACGGAAATTGGCCAAGGATAAGCTCCTGACAGCACCGGAAAATCGCAGCAAAACCTGCACACTCAACAGCTGCAGAATTAAAAAAATTGGCTAAGTCAGAGAGTGGGTGAAGTAGCCCTGTTGACAGGCCTGGTAGGTGGACAAAAGGCTGACCAAAAATCCTCTAATTCAGGGGATAAGATCTACGAAATGAGCTCTTTTCGAGGACGGGAGAAAAGAGACGAGATAGGGAGGAGAGAGCTCGGGATCGCTCCCCAAAGACGCCTTCAGAAGCAACTCCAGAAAAGCAAAAACCCAGAAAATCCGGACTGACCTTGAGAGAGAAAAGTGAGATTTTCACAACCCTTCGGCCAAAACTAGCCAAAACCTTCAACTAGAGAGTGAAACTTCACTCAAATATCTTTCCATCCATAGGTCGTAAGTCCCAAATGGAGATCGGGAAGGCATCCTAAAGCCCCCCGAAAGTACACCCTCCTGGCGGGCCAAGAAACACTGGAAATTTTTCTAAGTGTTGAGCCCGGTTGGTCACGAGTGAGAGAAAGCGAGTGTTTTTGAGAAAGTTGAGAGACAAATGAGGAAAACCATGAGTTCACACCCAAACTAAAATACATATGGTTTGGATTGGTGTCAAGTTTTTCAACAAAAGACGTCTTGAATTCTAATTTTAGAGGTCAACGAAAACCTTCGTTGTCAGTTCTTCTTTTGTGCAGATCTCATTTCCAGTTGAAGAAGCCAACTTCCACGTGCTTCCAGAGGACAATTTCTCGGTTTCCTTGGCCAAGAACCACTTGCAAAAGATACTATGAAGCAAGGTAAGTATGCTAGATGTATTTTTGTTTGAGTTTGAACGTGTTTTAATAGTGAAAAGTTAAGAGGAAAACCAGCCCGGAAAACTGATTTCTGAGGCCGTATTTTTTCTAAGTGTTGAAATTTCTTCAAGAGTTTTGCATGTGTGCTTCTTAGAGAGGTCATTTTGATGCGTTCGTTCGGTCATTCTCTGTGATGCTTGTTATATTTGAAAGCTCATGTTACCTACTTTCACTTGGACTAAGTAATGTTTCCCTTAGATCTTGTATGTGATAAGTGACGGGGCTTGAACATAGGCATGCAACCTGTTTGTTTGATTTGGGTTCAAACCTAGACTTGTAAAATCAGTTCAGACTTGCATATTTGAGACCGATTTCAACTTAGTTCTTGTGTGTTTTAAGTTATTATTTCTATCTGATCTTGCTCCCTGCATGTGGTAGTTTAACTTTGATGTTTTAGTTCCACATAATATTGCTCATGCGTTGAGATTGAAGGCCGCAAACATGGCCCGAGGAAGTTGGTTTGGGATGATTTGATGCACACCAAGTGTTTGACGAAATGCGCAAACCAAGTTTCGATCTTGAAACGGTCGATTTGAGCTTCATTATTGTCATATTCATGTGCTGTGTTACTCCATGTTAGCATAGATCGGTTTAAGGAATTATTATTTTTTTTTTAAAAATAATTAAAAAAAAAAAAAAAAAGAAAAATATGAAAATTTCAAAAATATCAAAAAATGTTAGATAGCATCAAATTAGGATAGAAGTGACATATATGAAATTTTCCTAATTTTAAAAGGTCATTTTCCTAATTTAGTGCTATTTTGGTATTTTATAACCATTTTTGTAAATAATCCATTTTGCGTAGATTAAAACTATTTAAAGTAATTTCATGCATATTTGAATTCTCATTTTGCTCATGGGGTCCTGTCCCGGGCGTGATAACAAGGCCATGTAATATTATTTGCCCGACTTGTATCGGGTTTACCTTTTCCGCGTTTATTTTCAAGTCATTTCAATTTCTTGGATGTTTACTTACGCGCCGCTTTTCATTATTTTGAGTGTAAATTTCTCTTCTAAATTATGTTAGGATTAGTTTAGACATAAAAAAAAAAAAAAAACTACAAAAACATTTGCATGGACACTTAGTGGTTTCATAAAGATTATAATTGATAATCAAGATTGAATGGCCATTTAGATAAACAACCTTCCAAGATAGTGGTACCGCAAGGGCGCTAATAGAAACATTGGCGTAAACAAGTCCCCGTTCCTAGAAATCTCTGGTTGCGTAGGAATCGAGACACCACTCCCGTGTCTCGATTGGTTTCTAGCCGACCCCAATAGGCTAGTGGCGACTCCTAGAAATATTTAGGTTGTTAAGAATTGAAGTATGAAATCCAACGTCGCGCGAGGTATGGGCTTGGGAGAGCCCGCGCCTAATCTAGGACATTAGTCCGCCTTTTTAGGCAAATACCCCTAAACCTTCTTCTTTTTCCCCGGACGGAAAAAAAGAGGTCGTGACAGCTTGGCGACTCCGCTGGGGACTTGGTTGCCAACCTTAGAGGACTTAGGCCGTAATAACTTGGTTGGTTGTTCACTAACATAGTCTTCATTTGATAGCGCGTGTCAAGGCTGCGAGGAAAACAAGGTTAGTTCGCTAACCATGTGTTAAATGTTTTTGTAGGTTTGGAGTAATAAGGGGTGGAGTGTTTGTTGACCCATTTCTTTTGCAGGGAGGCGTAGGAATGTATGTCTATATGGATGAAATTGAAGTGTTGTTTGAATATCAATCGATGTGCGTGCCTTTATACTTATATTATCACTACACATTTACACACACAACCCGCGATCTAAAACCCCGATCGTACTAGGAAGCCCATAGGAGGTGCCAAAAGATGGAACCCGTGCGGGGAATGACCCATGGTTATCCACTTTTGGTCCCGCTCATTATGATTAATGATAAAGAGAACTGTCCGACGTAAGTGCGGAGTGGGGAAAACTCTTTTGATCTAATCAAAATGAGGACTTTAAGCCTTTAGAATTCCACCTTTATGTGTCAAACCTCACAAGTTTACATCCGCATGTCTATGTGATTCAAAAAAAATGGGTCTCTTCACCCACTGTAAGTATGATTTCTCCATCTATTTGCTCACTTCGGATTGAAATTTTTATTTATTGGAGATTCGTGGGAATCAATGGAATGCCCTTGAAAATGTAGGCTTGGCATTCACTCTTGATAAACAAACATTTCAAATGCATCTGATTTGGCCTAGATTAGAACATATGTTTTTGTTTAAATTTTCAATTACAAAATCAAAGTCACATTTTGTATAGAAATTCTTCCAAGTCAAGATTACATTTTGGGGCATAGAATTAAAATCAAAATTTCAATAAAATTCTTCCTTGGTCTCATTTCGAAAATAAAAATTCAAATCACATTTTGTGTATTGATTTCTCAAAGTAAAAATCACCTCACCTTTGCATGAGTGAAATTACAAATCAATCTTTCAAAATCAATGCCCCATTTGTGTATGGAACTTTTGGAACAAAGTGGGCATTCAATTGATAGCCGTGGATCGATCTTTTAATGAGATCTCCTCTTACTAATAAAATCTTGATGAAATACCAAATTTTCGTAAGTGGATACTACGAAGAAGGTATCGTCGCCTTGATTTCATTGTAAGAGGCGGCTTTATTGAAAGATCAATTTTTCATCCATGTACTCGACATTATCTTCCTTTCGCAGGTCATGCGTGACAACCATTCCTTGAACTCCTCTTGCTTGACTATGCCAAAAGTGGACTTTAAAGCTAGGACGAGAATTGTGCTTATTATGCTCCTCTACGAAAGAGCTTCTTGTACTTTATCCTTGTCATTATTCCTATTAGGAACCGTATTTTGCATTTTGGGTTTTGATTGTGGACCCAATCAAATGCCTCTGTAAATCATACAACTCACATTTTTTTAATAATGAAGTTAGAGTTCATAAAAGTTATATTCTTTAAAACACTTGAAGTGTTTCAAACGGACCTTCTAGGCTGAGTTTTATGCTTTAGCTTCAAAATGTTTGAAAATGAGTTTCAAGAAGAACCTGCACAATATTTTATCTCTTCATTTAATCGCTTTTGCAGGTTAATACATAGGATGATGCTTTGAGAGGGTAAGGTTGTAATCGTTCCAATAGAGATTTCTTGAGCAACAACTAACTCAGTCATCCATTTTTTGTTAAACAGGCAAAATGACGGTTTTGTTCAAGATTGACAAAAGCGTGGGATTTTCCCTGACAAAGCAAGTCATGAGATGCACCAATTCATGCTCATTTATGGGCATATTTGGTTGAGCCATGAACTACTTGAATAATTTCGCAGCATATCAACTCAAACATTGTGATTAAGTGTGAAAAGAATCATCAAAGCCTTGAAGATCACAAATCTAATGGCCTAACAGAGTTCCGCATTCTGAACAACCTCATATTAATTTGACATTCTTCTTGGAAGAAGAAATCTGTAGACATTCTTTCACATCAAACTACTCCATTGGTTGCAAACATGAAAAGCAACTGCAATCCCTACACTTCCAATGGTGTCTTGGCATCCAATCCTATATGAAGATAATTATTGGTGGTCTGCAAGACAACACTTCAAGATGTAGATGTACACAAACAAGAATCGGTCATCAAATGTTGCCTTCAAATAAAAGGTGGTAATCGTTTCAAGTTAAATTCGATTTATTTTAGGAATGATTTGTCCTTGCACTTTGTGCAGATTTTAGTGAGGCAAATTACTGGCAAGCAACAAGATTACATAGGGAGGACAACTTGGTCCAGAATCACACGATCTCTAAAAGAAAAGGGTGTGTTCGTTCCAAAAGTCAAAACAACTCGTTCATAAACTGACATAGCCACCCATGCTTACAGATTGTGAAGTGGGAAATGCATTGATGCAGCAAAAATGGCGAAAAATCACCTAGCCTAAAAGGGGTACACGGGAAACCGAGTAAAGCATGAAGGATTCGAATGAAATGAAGATTCATCAATCCAACATAATGAAGCTGCATATGGACAAGTTATCTAACTCAATGTGGCATACATTCGACCATAAGGACAATATCTCCCCTTCTTCCACAAAGATACGATGAGATGCGGAATTGCCCGACTTTGAAAAAGGGTGTACTTCGTTCCTAAACTTAATCTACCTAAGAGTGGAAATAATACATTGTTTCCATATGTGTAGGAAATTTTAATTGGGGCAGATGGCCACAAAATGGATCGGGGGCACGCAATGCCTGAGTCACTCGACTTCTAAAAAGGGAAAGATTCAAATGGAATAGACATTTGCCAAGTGAATTACTGTCAATCATGAAAGCAAATCCCTCTCCATAGCCAAGGAAACGAGATGGAATGTAGTCATCATATATGCCGTAAAAGGGAGTATACCGTTCCTAAAATGAATCACGTCGAGTATGAAAATAACATATTTGTCTCTTTTTCCTTGCAGTTGATGAATGGGGCAAATCACTTAAAGCAGAGCAATTCTGACCCATGAGCAAGATGAAACATAGTCAATTGATTCAAGCACGAAAAGGGAGTATCGTTTCGAATTAGTCCAATTCAATTTTGGAATATAACTAACATGCCCTATCTCTTGTAGGAAAAGGTGCACATTGACCGTTGGAGCAACACCTTATACCAAGAAGGCATGTTAAGGCCTAACCATCCATTTTGATGGAATAAATGAAGTAAAATATCCACGGAGCAAAAGCACATGAAGAAGAAACACAATACATTTAAAGTCAGATGCAGGAGAAGGGTAATTCGGTATCGTTTCCAAAATGCCCCTTTAACTTCATTTTTTGACGTAATTCCCTTGTTTAACAGGAAGCATCGGTATTCGAGGAACAACTCGAGAAATTGATTTAAGCATAATCTATATCGACCAAGCAAGCATGTGGAGGTAATACGTGTCAAATTCACCTACCTTGATTTAAAGATGTGTCGTTCTAGAGCCGGTTCAACTAAATAAAAAAGAAGCGCCCCATGGACACTACCAGCGCTTTGGCCTGGTGGTATGGGGAATGAATGAATGGGTCCGAGAGGTACGGGGTTCGATCCTCAGAAACGGCAACGAGGTTGCCATGTAAAAAAAATAAGAAAAAAAAACTTTTGCATCTCTTATTTTTGCAAAAAGAAGAAAATGCTGAGATTCTCTTCAAGCCTTAAAACAAGACGTTCATTCCATTTGTTTGCCGCCAAATGGTGAAATTGACCAATGGTAATGTTGTATCGTTTCCAGTTTTTACGATCCTTGAGGATTCATGTACTAACACATTCCCTTTTGTTCTTCGAAGGGTCGCCTGACTACTAAAGCACAGGTAAGTACCCTTCTTCTTCTTCTCAAAATCAAATGGAAAACAAATGGAGAATTTTCATTGCAAAAAAAAAAAAAAAAAAAAAAAAAAGAACATTTAGTGTTTTTCTAGAAATAAGCACAAAAAAAGAAATGGAAATTGACAAAACAAATTTTCCACAAAGTTTGCAAAAGTCTTCTTTACTTTCAAATTGTCCATCCACTCGGCGGATCTCTCATTTTGAATCAAAATTCCATATGGAGATTAATCCACCCAGATGATCTCAACAAAAATGAAAGGCGGTGTTACTTATGCCAAGCGAGAAACACTTAGGATGAGGAAAGGCAACCCATTTCCAAACATGTCCTTTAAGCACTCTGGGATTCGAGCGAAAAAGAAAACCCGTGTCGTTCAAGGTCATTGAATTCATTCGCAAGTGGTCCATAGACCAAGATGATAAGAGGCATTTCTTTCCTCTATCATACACACTACAGGTGACAATAGTTAGCCCATTTGAGCCTTTTAATGTGAAGAATTTTCTACAAAATACCCCTGTCAAGAACCACCCCACGATGGGGCAATTATGGAGGTTTGGGTTGACATTATTTGGAGAGGAAAGATGAGAAAGGTTTCTTTACTCTCACTTGCATAAATCTTTTTGTGGTAACTTCAGGTGAATTCTTATGGAAGCTTGAAGCATCCCAAGGTGATGAAGAGCATTCTTTTCTCTACCCAAACACCGATACCCTTTGCTTAAACCATATTGAGCCTAACTATTCATTTCTAAAACCCGAGTGGTGATTATCTCCCCACATTGGGGCAGGGCACATGATTTACCAATGCAATTGGTGTTTATATGAGAATATGAAAAGCATCTTGAAAGTCCCAAGAGCTCAAAAAGTTTGAAAGAACAAAAGTCAAGTGAAAATTAAGGGGCATGAAAAAGCAGTGTGTCTGGTAAAAGCAAGGCCAATGCCCACAAAAAAAAAAAAGGGGAGAGAGAGTGGAAGAAAAACAATTGCATCAAGAGGAATATCTTTGTGAAAGCAAAAATGGCAAAAAAAATGCCTGCATTGAAAAGAAAATCATTGCAAATGCAAAAGCCATTATGTTAAGATGATTAGTCAGGACTTTCGAGACAATTTGAATTCTAAACATTGAGTGCTTTAAAAAAATGGATGATATGGTAATAATGCCATGATAATCACCAACTCTCAAATCCCCCTTTGACAAAAAGTTCTAAGCCTTTTGAGCTAAGCCTTTTGAACCTTTCCCCGAATCAACATTACAACCCATTTCCAAAGTCTCTTCAGATTGGGACGATTCAAAGTGGAAATAAGGACTTCCTAAAGAAGATGCCGCTCGAAGAAGTGAGAGTAAGGTTGTCTTATCTCATCTTAAGGTTTCTTGACTTGTAAACCTGGCGGAGATGTCGATCAGTGATTAATTTATTTCATAGCCAATGATGCTTATCCATTGCTAAAACCATGACCAAACCTGCACTACGGTCCTTCTAAAAGACCTCTTTGATTGGTCAATGTGTACTTATTGCGAATGATTCAAAGCCTTGCGCACTGGAAGAGTGAGGTTGAGTGATCAGTTTATTTCCCACATGAACAGATGGGATCAAACAGCCATATACTTGAGGATATGCGAGAAGCCCTTTCTGACTAGGGATCCTTGCTTGGCATACTTAACAAACCTTTCTCATAAGTCAGGGTCGTTTTGACAAGGACTTTTCTCCCAAGAGAATTTGACGATTAATGATATCATTCGAGCGCGATGACAGTTTTGCAAGTTTGTCAAGTTGTCGGAATTAGTTTGATTTGTTTATGCAATCATTGCTTTCTCATTACCGATACACTTTTGATATTGTTTCTAATGACATATGTTGAAATTGACCTCATCTAGTATGCTTTCACTACTAGAATACTTGTTATAATGAATACTATTTGATGTGCAGTATCCATTTCAGAATATTCTCGAATGATAGGTTCCTCCAATGAAACCACACAATTTCAAAGGGTTCTTGGATTAGCCTTAGAAAATGCATTTTCAAAGGGTTCTTGGTTATCCTTAAACCTTGCAATTTCACACGGTTCATGGGTTAGCCTTAAACCATGCAATTTTCAAAAGGTTCTTGGCTATCCTTAAACCTTGCAATTCTAAAGGTTCACATGGTTAGCCTTAAACCATGCATTTTCAAAAGGTTTTTGGTTATCCTTAAACCTTGCAATTTCAAAGGGTTCATGGATTAGCCTTAAACCATGTATTTCAAGAGGTTCTTGGTTACCCTTAAACCATGCAATTCCAAAAGGTTCATGGGTTAGCCTTAAACCATGCATTTTCAAAAGGTTCTTGGTTATCCTTAAACCTTGCAATTCTAAAGGTTCATGGGTTAGCCTTAAACCATGCATTTTCAAAAGGTTCATGGGTTAGCCTTAAACCATGCATTTTCAAAAGGTTCTTGGTTATCCTTAAACCTTGCAATTTCAAAGGGTTTATGAGTTATCCTTAAACCATGCATTTTCAAGAGGTTCTTGGTTATCCTTAAACCATGCAATTCTAAAGGGTTCTTGGATTAGCCTTAAATCATGCACTTTCAAGAGGTTCTTGGTTACCCTTAAACCATGCAATTCCAAAGGGTTCATAGGTTAGTCTTACACCATGCACTTTCAAGAGGTTCTTGGTTATCCTTAAACCATACAATTCCAAAAGGTTCATGGGTTAGCCTCAAACCATGCATTTTCAAGACATAATTCCAAAGGGTTCATGGGTTAGCCTTAAACCATGCATTTTTAAAAGGTTCTTGGTTATCCTTAAACCTTGCAATTTCAAAGGGTTCATGGGTTAGCCTTAAACCATGCATTTTTAAAAGGTTCTTGATTATCCTTAAACCATACAAATTCCAAAAGGTTCATGGGTTAGCCTCAAACCATGTATTTTCAAGACATAGTTTCAAAGGGTTCATGGGTTAGCCTTAAACCATGCATTTTCAAGAGGTTCTTGGTCATCCTAAAATCATACAATTTACACGGTTAGTGGGACTGCCTTAAACCACAAGGTTCGTGGGACTCCCTTAAACCACAAGGTTCGTGGGACTACCTTAAACCACACGGTTAGTGGGAATGCCTTAAACCACAAGGTTCGTGGGACTACCTTAAACCACACGGTTAGTGGGACTGCCTTAAACCACAAGGTTAGTGGGACTGCCTTAAACCACAAGGTTAGTGGGACTGCCTTAAACCACACGGTTAGTGGGACTGCCTTAAACCACAAGGTTAGTGGGACTGCCTTAAACCACAAGGTTCGTGGGTATATCCTTAAACCACACTTTTCAAATTGTTCACAGGTACATGCCTAGATCACGCTCTTTACATTAAGCTTACTTGCATTTTCATTTTGCTATTGTCCAAAAAAAAAAACAAAAAAACAAAAAAACAAAAAAACAAAACAAAACAAAACAAAACATTAGGTGTCACCTTATCTTTGAAAGAAATCTCTTTGAGCTTCCTTCCAAAGAGGGGCAGCTGTTGACACCTAATTTTTTGCCCAAATTACTGCATGCATATAGATTAATTAATTAAAAAAAAAAAAAAAAAGTTAAAAAAAGTTAAAAAAAAAAAGAAAAAAAGAAAAAAAGTTGTGGCCAATGATCTAAATGTGACTAGCCAAGCCCAGGAAGTCAGATTGGAATTAAAATGGCAAATTGGGGCAAAAATGCAATTTCCAAAAGTTGAGGGACCAATTCGCAAATTTTGCAAAAATTTCACCCGAGCCCTTAAATCATCATCTTAGCCCCCAATTAAGTTGAAATTGAACTTGGGTCAGGTCTAATTAATCGAATCGGGCAAAAAGGACCTAATTGCATTGAATTTGACATTTTCGGGCAAGAAAATGGCCAACTTTGAGGGACTTTCTTGCAAAATTGGGTGGAGACAATTGCGAAAAATGGTCAAGATCTTAAACTACTATACATGAGCTTGCTAATTGATCAAAAAATGCAGCCAAATTAGTGGATTAAAGCACTCAAATCAGCAGCCAAAACTCAGTCCACGAGTTGGTCTTAATTCGGAGTTGCTGAGTAGGCATATTGGTGGCCCCACCATATCTCACTCAGCCGCCCATTTAGCTCGATATTTGCACGTGATGGAAGACCATATATAGCAGTGCAAGTGGACGGAAATTGACCAAGGATAAGCTCCTGACAGCACCGGAAAATCGCAGCAAAACCTGCACACTCAACAGCTGCAGAATTAAAAAAATTGGCTAAGTCAGAGAGTGGGTGAAGTAGCCCTGTTGACAGGCCTGGTAGGTGGACAAAAGGCTGACCAAAAATCCTCTAATTCAGGGGATAAGATCTACGAAATGAGCTCTTTTCGAGGACGGGAGAAAAGAGACGAGATAGGGAGGAGAGAGCTCGGGATCGCTCCCCAAAGACGCCTTCAGAAGCAACTCCAGAAAAGCAAAAACCCAGAAAATCCGGACTGACCTTGAGAGAGAAAAGTGAGATTTTCACAACCCTTCGGCCAAAACTAGCCAAAACCTTCAACTAGAGAGTGAAACTTCACTCAAATATCTTTCCATCCATAGGTCGTAAGTCCCAAATGGAGATCGGGAAGGCATCCTAAAGCCCCCGAAAGTACACCCTCCTGGCGGGCCAAGAAACACTGGAAATTTTTCTAAGTGTTGAGCCCGGTTGGTCACGAGTGAGAGAAAGCGAGTGTTTTTGAGAAAGTTGAGAGACAAATGAGGAAAACCATGAGTTCACACCCAAACTAAAATACATATGGTTTGGATTGGTGTCAAGTTTTTCAACAAAAGACGTCTTGAATTCTAATTTTAGAGGTCAACGAAAACCTTCGTTGTCAGTTCTTCTTTTGTGCAGATCTCATTTCCAGTTGAAGAAGCCAACTTCCACGTGCTTCCAGAGGACAATTTCTCGGTTTCCTTGGCCAAGAACCACTTGCAAAAGATACTATGAAGCAAGGTAAGTATGCTAGATGTATTTTTGTTTGAGTTTGAACGTGTTTTAATAGTGAAAAGTTAAGAGGAAAACCAGCCCGGAAAACTGATTTCTGAGGCCGTATTTTTTCTAAGTGTTGAAATTTCTTCAAGAGTTTTGCATGTGTGCTTCTTGGAGAGGTCATTTTGATGCGTTCGTTCGGTCATTCTCTGTGATGCTTGTTATATTTGAAAGCTCATGTTACCTACTTTCACTTGGACTAAGTAATGTTTCCCTTAGATCTTGTATGTGATAAGTGACGGGGCTTGAACATAGGCATGCAACCTGTTTGTTTGATTTGGGTTCAAACCTAGACTTGTAAAATCAGTTCAGACTTGCATATTTGAGACCGATTTCAACTTAGTTCTTGTGTGTTTTAAGTTATTATTTCTATCTGATCTTGCTCCCTGCATGTGGGAGTTTAACTTTGATGTTTTAGTTCCACATAATATTGCTCATGCGTTGAGATTGAAGGCCGCAAACATGGCCCGAGGAAGTTGGTTTGGGATGATTTGATGCACACCAAGTGTTTGACGAAATGCGCAAACCAAGTTTCGATCTTGAAACGGTCGATTTGAGCTTCATTATTGTCATATTCATGTGCTGTGTTACTCCATGTTAGCATAGATCGGTTTAAGGAATTATTATTAATTTTTTTTTAAAAATAATTAAAAAAAAAAAGAAAAATATGAAAATTTCAAAAATATCAAAAAATGTTAGATAGCATCAAATTAGGATAGAAGTGACATATATGAAATTTTCCTAATTTTAAAAGGTCATTTTCCTAATTTAGTGCTATTTTGGTATTTTATAAGCATTTTTGTAAATAATCCATTTTGCGTAGATTAAAACTATTTAAAGTAATTTCATGCATATAGAGTAATTTCATGCATATTTGAATTCTCATTTTGCTCATGGGGGTCCTGTCCGGGCGTGATAACAAGGCCATGTAATATTATTTGCCCGACTTGTATCGGGTTTACCTTTTCCGCGTTTATTTTCAAGTCATTTCAATTTCTTGGATGTTTACTTACGCGCCGCTTTTCATTATTTTGAGTGTAAATTTCTCTTCTAAATTATGTTAGGATTAGTTTAGACATAAAAAAAAAAAAAAAAAAAAAAAAAAAAACTACAAAAACATTTGCATGGACACTTAGTGGTTTCATAAAGATTATAATTGATAATCAAGATTGAATGGCCATTTAGATAAACAACCTTCCAAGATAGTGGTACCGCAAGGGCGCTAATAGAAACATTGGCGTAAACAAGTCCCCGTTCCTAGAAATCTCTGGTTGCGTAGGAATCGAGACACCACTCCCGTGTCTCGATTGGTTTCTAGCCGACCCCAATAGGCTAGTGGCGACTCCTAGAAATATTTAGGTTGTTAAGAATTGAAGTATGAAATCCAACGTCGCGCGAGGTATGGGCTTGGGAGAGCCCGCGCCTAATCTAGGACATTAGTCCGCCTTTTTAGGCAAATACCCCTAAACCTTCTTCTTTTTCCCCGGACGGAAAAAAAGAGGTCGTGACAAGGCAGGAGATAGTGTACGGTTGCTTTTATAAGAGGCAAGAGATAGGTTTTTGATTTTTCCTTCAAATCAACATCCGTGATATTTTTTCACCAACTTATCACATATTGATAAGGATTCAAGATTACGATAAAAATTTTCTCTAAATTCAAATCTTAAAATGATAAATCGCAATATATTTTCACACATATGCCTTATCAAAAGATTCATATCCCGAAGAAATTTCAAAATTTCTATTTTCTTACGAGATAATCTTCGATCAATAAAAAACATGAGCTTGGGCTAACTTGCTCGCTTCGTGGGCTTAATCACCCATCCGCCACCAGTCCAATAAATAAAATGTAAATTAAAAATAAATGCACATAAATTTATATGCTATGCAATTAATATTTTTTTTAGGGATAAAATTAACCCCTAATTTTTTTTTAATGCGATAAATGACTAAATGGGTTGTCAAAATTTAGGTATTAACAAAAACAAATGACCCATATATCACCCATTTTGACATTTCTAGCAAGATCCAAGGACTTTTTGCTCAATTGCACCTCTACGGATCGACTATTGTCGGGGAATGTTACGGTCCACGAAATCGAAGTCTACAACTCGACCATGGAGGTCAGCCTCCCCAAAGGACATAACGATACTCAACTGCTGCTTGCCTTCAGGAGGAGTATTCCGATGCTCGACACCTCGTCCGGGAACTTGGTGGCTACGCTGGACTGGATGATTGCAGAGAACAGGACTTGCAAAGAGGCCAGGTCGAGCAAGTCGAGCTATGCCTGTGCAGGCCAAAACACGAAATGCGAGGGCTCCGGGGATGAACGGGAACGGGGTTACGTCTGCAGATGCGAGGATGGTTACGAGGGGAATCCCTACGATCGCATCCAAGGATGTACAGGTAATTAACGTATGTGATTCCTCATGCATTGTCACGCTCGAATGAATTGTGTGGATAATTAATTAATTAATCACTATGCAAGAGCCTGATAGAGAACTACTGTATCTATGTACTGATTCCACCTAGTTTACCCGCTTGATTTGCACTACCCTCTCCCTCCCTCTCTTTCTCTCTCTCGCTCTCTCTCTCTCTCTCTCGCTCCACTCTTCAGCTTGCACGTCACGCCATTGCCACAGCGGCCATCATTCACCCACCACCTTAGGTGAGCCCACCGTCGGCCTTCACGTGCCGTCCAACTACCATGTCCATGTCGAGAGAGACATAGTTGGCCCACCCCTGGACCCAAAAAGAAAAAAGAACATGCTTCACGTTTGAGCGAGCCTAGTCAATCACCAACGTTGATTTACGTCAGCTCTATATAAGACTTACCTCATCTAAAAATTGAAATTCATCGGGATCTTGTGCACCCGGTTCATGCAAGTGCGGCTTGGATCCGCACTAAAATCACCGAGCCCAACGCTTGCCGACCAATAGGGGAGACTTGGTGACAGTGACACAAGACTCGCAGCGCTCTCTTGGCGCATGAAGATTTCAAGTCGTCTCAAAGTCTTTTGAAGAACAGGGCGACATGCCAGAGAAAAAGCACCCAGAAGAGACGAGACGTTGTGGGTTTCTCTCTGTCATCCATCCGAATAATCACGAAAGGTGGATTAACACGAACTGAGGGCGTCACATGGGAGATTCCACAGCGACGAATGCATCGCGCCAGCTGGACGTCGCTCGGTCCATTGTCCATAACCATGGAGGAGCAGTGGGAGTATAGTAGGTGTCCACCCAAAGCGTTTCTCGTTCTCTTTGCATGTGAATTTGAAAAGGCCGGGAAACACCACATTAAAGGTGGAAAATGACAACACCGCCCGTGCTTCGAGCTGATTTGACCTCCCTACTCATTTTCTTCTATATGAGGTCACCGACTTCACTGTACACAATAATAGATCGGCCAATTGGCCCAAGCTGTTGCTTAATGAAATGAAATGTTGACAACATGGCATAGACTTAAAAAGGTTCCTTTTGCTTCTCAGGTTAGAATCACTTAAATGCAATAGCAATTAGAAAATTATTATATGCACTCGGTATTTAAAGCCTAATGAATACGATCTATTAAATCATATGAATCTTATATGAGATCCATGCACTTGACCTACTATTTTGTGTGTAAGCAATAATGTCGCATCGCAACAAATACCAACTTTAAAAGGATCTCGATCCCACCCTTTGCCAAAATATATATAATATAGCAACAATAAAAAGAAAGAGCCAAGTGAGAAGGAAAACTGTTGTTGGGATTTCTCCGCATACTCTATGCTCCTTTTTATCTAAAAGAGACTCGTTTACCTTATTGAGTTGAAGATGATTGTCCAAAATCTTGCCCTCTTGCGTTAAAAGAAACTTTTGTGCCATTTTGGGTACCAAATCCCCGTATCCCCTATGGTAGAGAATTATAATTTCACTTTGAAAACAATTAGTTTTTAAAAGAAGTCACTTTTTACATCTTAAATTACAAATATAATGACCTTTGGATGCTTTAGAAAAAAGTAGCCCTCTTCCACGAATATTAGAAAATATTGGGTACTTTTCATATAGACTTGACATGTACCTATCACGTCAATACTAACGAAGTCACATAAAATTATTGACGTTCATGTCAGATTTTCTAACAAAGCAAATCGCTGATAATTGATTTTTAAATTTATAACACTCAAATAAGTAAAAAAAAAAAAAAAAAGGGTTAATACCCCGAAAAACCCCAAACAACATGACAAATTTACCCCAAATTATTTTTTGACTACCAAAAACTCCAAACTGATATATCTTTGACAAATTTACCCCAAACTAGTATACTTGTGACAAATTTACCTTATGTTAGTTTTCGTTAAATTTTATTATCAAATTATTAAGTTAAATGACACGTGATAGTTGACCGGTATACAAATTTAGGATTTTATGCTCCGTTTGTCATCGTTTACAACTTTTGTGATTTTTTATGGTATTAATCCAATTTAGCATAGGGTATATTTGTCACAAATTTACCATTTTGGGGTTTTTTGCAGTCGAATAAATTAGTTTGAGGTAAATTTGTCATAAATGTACCAGTTTTGGGTTTTTTATAGTCAATCGGGGTAAATTTGTCACAGGTATACCAGTTTGGATTTTTTCATCGTCAAAAAAATAGTTTGGGGTAAATTTATCGCAAGTGTACTAGTTTGGGGTTTTTCAGGATATTAACCCAAAAAAAAAAAATATGGTACTTAAATGAGCATCTTTTACCTTCTTATTTAATGGGTTGTTGTGAGCGGGTGAGCGGGTCGAACTAGACTTCCGCTCTATGAACAAATATAGTGAGAGAGAGTTTGAGTGAGTTTTTCTTTGGAAATGAAGATGGTGCATTGGCTTCTAACGTTGGCTGTGGCATGGTGGTTGCGACAAGGTGGCGCTCAGGAGGCGCTCTGCTCACGCCGGTGTGGAAACGTGGATGTACCTTTTCCGTTCGGGCTCGAAGACAATAATTGTTCGAAATCCAGGGACTTTTTGCTCAATTGCACCTCTACTAACCAACTACTATCGGGGAATGTTACGGTTCACGGAATCGCAGTCAACTGCTCGTACATGGAGGTCGACCTCCCCAAAGAACATAGCGATACTCAACTGCTGCTTGCCTTCAGGAGGAGTATTCCGATGCTCGACACCTCGTCTGAGAACATGACGGCTATGCTGTTCTGGTGGATTGCAGAGAACAGGACTTGCGAAGAGGCCAAGTCGAAGCAGTCGAGCTATGCCTGTGCAGGCAAAAACACGAAATGCGAGGACTACGGGGAAGAACGGGGTTACATCTGCCAATGCAAGGATGGGTACGAGGGGAATCCCTATAATCTCACCCAAGGATGTACAGGTAATTAATATAAGTGACTCCTCATGCATTGCCGTACTCAAATGAATTCTGTGGATAATTAATTAATTAATCACCATGCAAGAGCCTGATAGAGAACTACTGTATCTATGTACTGATTCCACTCAGTTTACCCATTTGCCGCTTGATTTGCACTACCCCCTCTCTCTCTCTCTCTCTCTACCTCCACTCTTCGGCTCGCACCTCACGCCATTGCCACAGCCGCCATCATTCACCCACCACCTTAGGTGAGCCCACCGTCGGCCTTCACGTGCCGTCCAACCACCATGTCCATGTCCAGAGAGAGAGAGCCTTGGCTCTCTCGTTAAAGTACCAGTACGCACTCCCTTTCGTCCACTGGCAACAGTACCTCCACTTTGAGGACGACATTAACCACCACCAAGCAACAACGTCTCTCTCTCTCTCTCTCTCTCTCTCTCTCTCCCCCCCCCCCCCCCCCACCAAGCAACAACGTCTCTCTCTCCCCCCCGACGTCTCTCTCTCTCTCTCTCTCTCTCTCTCTCTCTCTCCCCACCCCCACGCCCCCACCAAGCATCTCCCCACCCCCACCCCCCACCAAGCAACAACGTCTCTCTCTCTCCCCCCCGACGTCTCTCTCTCTCTCTCTCTCTCCCCACCCCCACGCCCCCACCAAGCAACAACGTCTCTCTCTCCCCCCCCCCGCCGCGGGTCTTCATGAGTCTGGATTGTACCTCATCTCGGCAGTAACAAGTCCATCTCCTCCGCAATGAAGGGAAAGAATTGCTTGAAAGGAGAAGACAAAATTGTAGAGACCTTTAATCAAGAGAGATTAGGCAATGATGCATGGTGGTGGGGTCGTGACCTTAGCTCATCTTAAAATCAATCTCAACAGTAGAAGAGATGGCAATGGGTTGAGTGGAAGGTGGAGAAACTAAACCTATTGCAATTATCTGAATTCAGTTATAGATTTTTTTTTTTTTTTTTTTTTGGTTAATTGAGTGCTACACCTTTTCTATTTGTATATGTCCATTCAACTAATTTTAATTTGAAATCGTTAACATAGGCACCAGTTGTCCTACATAATGGAGTCAATCTTGATGTGGATAATTAATATTAATATTAATATTAATATTTTAAAAATTTTCTAAATTTTTATTTATTTTTTTCTTTTCTTTTTCCTCTTTTACTTTTCTTTCTCTTTTTTTCTTCTTTGCCGACGAGGTCGAAAGAAAGAAAAAGAAAATAAAAATAATTAAATAATTAAAAATTTTAAAATATTATTAAAAATTGATCGTATCAGACTCTCGCCGAAACATGTAGGATGCCCCATATCCATGTAAGTGATTTCCAATCAAAAATAACTAAATGGATTGAATTAACACAAATGTAAACAGTTTATGACTAAATTAGCCAAAAATAATAATTTTTGACTAAATTGGCACAATTGCAATATGTTTATGACTTTTTTGGTAATTCTTCCGTGAAGATGATTGGGGAAAGATAGAGAAAATACGCTTTTCTCACATAATTGATCCGTCCTACTATATGATAGTATTTTAATGGGAGGCCTATATAAAGTTGGGGAATCTTGTCTCCATCCAAATCCGTTTCCAAAATTGATTCTTGAGTTCATGTGGAACCCACATGATCAATGATTATGATAGATCTGTCGAATAAGTCAAGGCCATTGCCATCACCCTACCAACATCATCGTCAACATTTCTCGCAATTCTACTCCCGTGTTACAGTGATAGTTTTGCCTTCTCTCTTAAACCTTTGTGCCTCCTCTCCTATATACACATATTCAACATGGTATGCATACCATAATGCATCTGAAGGGTTAGATTTAACGATAGATTTGACGAGTCCATCATTAGTGATACATATGCATATTAGCACATCCACCTCACTTGGAGAGTAACAGCTCATTTAATGCATGCATGTAATGATCAAACCTTCTCCTTCCTAGGCTCAATCTTCGTCCCCAGTAACCATAGACGACCCCTCGCTTGGCTCTTGCAATGTAGGACCCATGCACTATTGCATTAGCTCGATTTCCACAAGTTCAGTATGCTAGATCCTTTCCTAGCTCGTGTGCCCTCGACGGGTATATATATAGAGTTCAAGGTAGCGTCGATCTCAATTGATGGAAAAGAACGATGAAATTGTTGTGCTCGGATTCGACGCGGAGAGAGACTGAGAATGGAGAAACAAAAGATTTCTTGAAAGAGAGTGGGCACATGTCCCAATACTACAACTGAAAGCTAAATGGGACAGCATTGTCTATCTAATAATCCATGCACAGACTTGTTCAATTTGTTTTTGCCATTAAACGAGATAACGGTTCAATTTCTCTTCTGCATGATGTAGACGTCAATGAGTGCGAGAGCCCAAACCCGTGCCGATTTAATGGGAAGTGCGAGAATACGCCCGGGAACTACACTTGCCATTGCCCATTTGGACTGTGGGGCGATGGTAAAGTCACTTGCCAAATTTCTCCTTGGATCGTAGTTGTTCCAGGTAACTATATCCATATGTGTGTATTCCCCTCATCATTCAATATATGGTTTATATTTTATCAATTCATTGTTGATTTTACAGTAGGTTTGACATGTGTTTTTATGGATTATTATACCGTACTTAGTGGTGTAATCCCCGGGGACATAGACAGTGAGCCATAAGCTGTCACGTGTCCCTATTCAGTCCCAGGCTAAGGCTGATTACATCTTTCCTTCGTTTTTCTTGTACCTCCTTTTCCGTCTTTTTTCCCTTTTTATTCTGGCTAACACTTTAAAACCACATTGGTGGGAGGACACCGCAGTGAAGATTCCTATCTCAGCCCAACCTACAAATCTTGGCCAAAATGAACAACTAGACCTTCTGATTTCAAGAGGAAAAAAGCCCTAATAATGGTGTAAATTTCAAGAATTTCTTTCTTCTCTGGTGAGTTGCTGAAGTAATAATGGCCCTTAAGCACTAGATGGACACGAAGGCCAAACGCCAGTTGTTGGGGAACTTGCGTATGAGGATGGCCTTCAAGATTGACGAAGCCCAGTGGGGTTATCAGAATTTACGAAACTCAACTCACCTTCAACGATCACACCCATGGATTGGACTGAGGCTTTTTATTTTCATTTTCTTGCGAAATCCGTTTACAGTAATTATTATTCAGACTTGCGTGTCTTGTTTGAGGTGGGATTTGGGTAAAAATTGTCCCCTTTAGGTAATATCCCGTGAATGGTTCACAAGATCTTCAATTGATTATCTATTAAAAGAGATCAAAAGAGAGAAACAGAAGAAAAAAAAAAAAAGAAAAAAAAAGTACAGACAAACAGAGTTTTTCAGAATAAACAGGAGTGAAGCAATTAGTCACATTACACGTCCCACTAATGCTGCTCGTGCAATTTGAGATTAGCTTGACAGGGTACGGTATAATAATCCATGGTTAATTGAGAGTTGGCGGCGGATGTAATAGTTTCTCCGGGGTGTAAAAATACATTTTCTCATCTATCTTACATATTTGAAGTTTTTGAAGTTAAGCATACATATAATTAAATGTCAAAGTTCGGATAATAAGCTACAAAAAGAAGGAATGGATCCACACCTAAAAGCCTGGGGCAGCGGGCTTTTTTAGTACAACAGTTAATAGAGGCTGATAAGGCTATCAGCGTTACCACGTTTACACTTTTAAGAAAAAAATATTTATTTTTAATTATTTTATTTTATTTTAATGTTTTTGATGGAAATGCCGACTGATGATGATGATGATGATGATAGTAATAAAAAACGATCGCTTCTCCTTGCAAGTTTGGCTCTATAAAACCAGCCCGCGGCAGTGGCCCCACACCGAACATGTGGTGGCGGCGTGTTAACTTATCAATTCAATATGGGTAAAATTAGTTTTAAGAGAGATAACTATTATGTAGACAAACAATGGTTATGTTTTATAATTAGTGTGTGGAATAATGATTTGAATTTGAATTTAATGTAATGTGCGATGCGGTTTGTTAATCTAATGCAAAGTTATGAATTTTAAATTTATTCAATGTGGTTCTTAAATTTTTTGTACATGTTCAATTTAGTCATATAACAAATTTAAAGTGCAATGACCACATTACACATTGAGTCAAAATTCAAGGATCATTTGTGTCATTTACTCTAAGTGTATATGTCCTTCAATCATGTTTTTAATTGGCAAATACAAATTTGGGTAATTTAGGACCAAAAAATTCCTAAACCTATTGTAATTATATCAATTTAGTTTTAAATGTTTTATTTGTTATCAATTGAGTCCTAAAACTTTTGCATTTGTGATACTTAACTAATTTTGACAGAAAATTGCCAACATAGATGCCAACAACGTCACATTGGACGATCAATGCTCGATCAATGCTCATGTTGATAAAATTTAATAATATTTTAATATTTTTTTAATTATTTCATTATATATTTATTCCTTTCTTTTTTTTTTTTTTCTTTTTTTTTTTCCTTCATTTTCTTCTTCCCTTCTTTTTTCCTCTAGCTGGTTCTTGGATCTCGTTGATTGACCAAAGACAAAGGCTAGTGAGGCTCGACCCTTGCTAGATCTAGCAAGGGTGAGCCTCAATGAGCTGCCTAGACAAGGTTGCCTTCGTGGCCTACCTCGATAGAGGGCCGGGAGAGGCACGACCTTCCTGGATTTGGCAAGGTCAAAGCATCACCTAGCCATGGCAGGGCTCGCCCAAAGTCAATCTCACCGACCTTGGCCTTTGGTCGATCGCCAAGACCAGCTAGAGGAAGAAGAAGAGTGGGAAAAAAAAAGGGAAGAGAAAGAAAATAAGAAATTTGAAAAATATTAAATATTATTAAAATTTATTCACATTTGTGTTGGCCGCGCCATGGGCCACACCACATAGGACGGTTCGCGTCTATGTCAACTATTTCTAACAAAAATTGATCGAATAGACTGAATTAACACAAATACAAAATGTTTATGACTCATTTAGTAATATATATATATATATATATATATATATATATATATATATATATATATATATATATATATATATATTTTATTTATTTATTTATTTAAAACTAAATTGACACAGTTATAATATGTTTAAGATCATTTTAGTAATTTTTCCTTATTGTTCATGCATAAGTGGTTCAAAGATTTCTCTAAGTTTTCATACCATTTGTAAGGGTAAAGAGCTATAACAATGGGAGGTGAATGCTTCCTTGTTCTTTTTTGTTTTATTACAAACCTCCTTTATTATAGTCAAGGAAAGAGATCGGGAGGAGTAACAGAAGACGCTGGAATTATGTATTTGAAATAAGTTCAATTGATTACTTATTCGGTTTATAATGACGCTCGTCAAATTATAAATGAGGACTTTCATAAGGATTGTTACATGATGGATAATATGTCTAATCCTTCTGTTATAGAAACAATTTTTCTATCATCATTAAATTGGTAGTTATATTTTGAAGGGCTGATTGATTATCCAAATTATAGTAATAGATGCAGATTATGTCAAAAAAAGGATTAAATGGGTTGTGGGTTTGAAATTAATTTCTTTTAAGAACTATGTGGACCATATAAGGACTACATGCTTGAATCATTAATCTAGTTATGTATATTCTTTGGCAGCAATTATTCTGGCCTTCTTCACAGCTGTTGGTGCTTTAGTCCTTTACATGTGGAGGAGGAGAAGCAAAGAGAAAAACTTCAAACGAAATGGAGGAGAGCTCTTGAAACACCACAGAGTTCAAATTTTTACGGAGGCAGAGCTGATAAAAGCAACCAACAACTATGATAACAACAATAAGCTTGGTGAGGGTGGTTTCGGTTCTGTCTATAGAGGGAGAGTAGTTGGGGATGCCGAGGACACCATAATTGCAGTCAAGAAGCCTAAAGATTTGCACAAGTCTCTAATAAAGGTGGATTTTCAGCATGAACTTCAAATTGTGATGCAAATAAACCACAAAAATGTGGTGAAGCTCCATGGCATATGTTTGGAGACAAGAATACCCTTGTTGGTTTATGAATACATTTCAAATGGTACCCTCTTCCAACACATCCATCAGAATGCATCAACCATCTTGAGATCGTGGAAAAACCGGCTCAGAATAGCTGCCGAAACTGCTCTTGCACTTGAGTATATGCATTCCTGTGCAGAACCCCCAATCATTCACGGTGACATCAAGTCGGTGAACATACTGGATCACAATTACTCAGCAAAAGTGTCTGATTTTGGAACTTCAGTACTAATATCACCAGAGCATAGTAATATGGTAGCCACTAAAATACAAGGCACATTGGGTTACATTGATCCGGAATATTTAACCACCGGTATAATAACAATTAAGAGTGACGTATACAGCTTTGGAGTTGTCCTCGTGGAGTTGCTCACAAGAAAGAAGCCCACAAGTTTCATTACTAGGTCTGGAGAGTCGATCAATATTATCCATTATTTCATCTCTTCTGTGAAGGATAAGACATTCTCTGATAACATTAACTTCGAGGCCACCAGTGAAGATGAAATGGAGATAATAGGAATGGTTGCTGAGATTGCAGTGAAGTGCTTGGACCAAACCAGTGCAAAGAGGCCCGCAATGCGAGAAGTGGCTGAGCAACTCGCCAGGATTAACCAAGAGCTCGACAGCTTGACAGTGGAAGAAAACAATGAAGAGACCAACTGCGAAGTGGATGAAGAAAGCCTCGCCTCCCATTCGACTTCAGTTATTTGCGAGACGAGCCAACATGGGACCTCAAGCTCTCCTTTCTGATCAGCGAATGGAATCAACAGGTCCAACATCTGATCCATATTGCCATAGCAACATGTCTATTAACTGTCCATAGGGACTTCTAGGGTATTGTGCATTCAGAATATAAATTTTGTTTGGCATTTGCTTTGGACTTATAATTGTGCAAGCATCCGTGTAAGTTTTAAGTGTCACAATCTATATATAGCAGACTTTATGGAAGGATGGCATATGGCCATTTTGACATTATCATAAATCTCTCTTTCCCTTTTATCTTTTCTTCTGTATTTTTTTTTCCTCACTCTTTTCCTTTTATCGTTTCTTCTGTCTGTTTTTTCCTTACATATAATAATAGGTCAGGAAAAAAAAGTGTACTCACTTCTTTTTATCTTATTTTTCCTTAATATAATCTCAGTTCACTTTTGTCGCAAGTAAAATTCTCCCTTCACTTCCGGTCTTTGCTTTTCCCTCGTTATATTGCACTTAACCCTATAATATCCATAACTGTTGGCCAAAAAGACAATAATAGGGCCAGAAAAACTATCTAATTTCACTATTGCTTCCTTTTTTTTTTTTTTTTTATAAATCTGATCTTAATTTGAAAAAATAAATCCCAATTTAATTTACTTTCTCTTTATTTGTAGTAGTTTGGATGTTAAATGGGGAGCGAGAGCGGGAAGGACAAACCGGAACTCAAAAAAATACCATATCTTCCAATCATGATGTGATTACTCATACATATGATAAAGGCATCCCAGATGTGCTTCAGCTAGATGCTTTTTGCTACTAGGTTTTCTTGTAGTTT
Source organism: Eucalyptus brandiana (assembly GCA_014182725.1). Classification (NCBI taxonomy): domain Eukaryota; kingdom Viridiplantae; phylum Streptophyta; class Magnoliopsida; order Myrtales; family Myrtaceae; genus Eucalyptus; species Eucalyptus brandiana. The sequence goes on from CM024669.1 coordinate 9,857,015, forward strand.
ACCTTCGAGTAATGCATCTTTGCTTTATCTCTATGACTTCCTTACACACCACAGTATTATTTTGAAGCTGAATCACAATAATGGCCTTGATGGATGATGGAAACGCCTTCCACATGTGGTCTTCCCATACTCCTCGCGTTTCCTAAGTACTTAGACTTGTCACATGCACGCACAGATAAAATCTAAGTGATGATCACTACCACCGCCACGCCAGTGCCACATGCCACATGTAATGCTAGAATGGCAACTATATGCAACTTAGGGTGTGTTTGTTTTGTGAAAAACAATTTCCGGGAAAACATTTTCCTCATTTTCCAGCGTTTGGTTCATTTAGAAAAATGAGTTAACGAGAAAATGTTTTCCTAGTGAACGAAAAATGTTTTCCTTCCAAAGCTTAAATTCGGGAAAATGATTTCCCATTTGAAAGAACCAGAAAATGTTTTCCAAAATGTTTTAAAGTCCTTGCTTAATAAAAAAATTATTATTAAAAATAATTTATAATTAAAAATTTTGAATTTGTTATTATTATATCTTTTCTTTTCTTTTTTTTTTTTTTTTTTTTTTTTTTTTTCTTTTTGTTTCTCTTGTTTTCTCTTTTCTTTCTTTGCCTGTGAACGTAAACCCTAACTCCTCCTCCCCTCTCTCCTTCTCCTTCGCCCCCTCCCTTTCATTTTGATTTACTCTTGTAACCAGAAATCATGTCCATTTTTCAAAAAAAAAAAGAATGTGTATGAATTTAGGTTTCCTTTTCATTTTGCAGGTTCAAATTCTAGATTTACTAAAGTGATCGAGAAAAATCCATTTATTAAGTAATATGGGCTCAACAAATTAATTTAGAAGTAAGAGGCACACTATTGTCAATTGTTAGGTCAAATGTCATTCAATCATTTTTCAAATGCGATCCAAATACCAGAAAATATTTTCAGTCATGTATCACCAAATAAAGGAAAACTAACCATTTTCCCAAACAAAGAAAAACTAACCATTTTTCTGGAAAATGGTTTCCAAGAAAACATTTTCCAAAAACGTTACGTTTTTTGTGAAACAAACACGCCCTTAATGCATTTTTTTTTTGTGAAACAAACACGCCCTTAATGCATTTTTTTTTGTGAAACAAACACACCCTTAATGCATGTTGGCGATAATTTTTCTCAATTAATGGACCAAAACATGTAAAGAAACATGTACTCAAAGTACTCAATTGAATAAAAAAAAGTTACAGACTTAATTGAAGATTGTGCAAAAGTTGTGATCCAATAGTCAATTTATCCAGCCAAGATTAGCAAGAGAGTAGAACACGTACAGGGGACTCTGGTAGCTTTATATCATCTATGGGCACACAAAACAACATATTTTATGATGAAAATTATTGTTACCATATGCGTTGCCATTTATAACTCTTACAGGAAGTCAGCTGTTCTCCATATTAAGTCCTTGATGTCAAAATCAGCATACCCAATGCACAATCACAAATGTACTTTTGGATGCTAATCTCATTGAACCAAATAATGCCATATATTGTTATAAAATTTTGGATTAATACCACGAAAAATCACAAACTGATACACATGTGACAAATTTATCCAAGACCTCAAACTAGTACATTTTTAACAAATTTACCCCAGACTGGTACACATATGACAAATTTATAATTTGTTAATTTTAGTTAAATTTTATTGATAGTGACCAATAACAGTTGATTGGTATACCGGTTTAAGATTTTACTCCTCGTTTATCACAATTATATCATTTTTGTGATTTTTTTTTTTTGCGATGTTACTCCAATTTAACAAAGAGCATATTTATCATAAATGTGCCAGTTTGAGGTTTTTAACGGTCAAAAAATTAATTTGTGATAAATTTATTACAAGTATACCAGTTTGGAGTTTTTTTTTTTTTTTGGTCATTTGGGATAAATTTGTCAGATGTACTTATTTTAGGTGTTTCGTGGTATTAACCCTAAAAAATTTTAGACTATTGCAAGATTATTTTTTTGATGATTCTAATACATCTTAATCTCACTATAAATGCGGTTATGTGCACATAAAAAAAATCACCAAGTAAATTTATTTTGATCCAATTATTAATTAACTTAAAAGTTTATTAATAAGAAATTTCACGAAAACAAAATTTTGTTCCCCGTAGCACCAGAATAACTTTGAACCGACTAGGGCAGGCAATTTTTGACACGATATGTGTTCTTGTCAAGCTTAAATGGGTTCATGTCATAAATGGATCAACCGACGTATACACAATTATTGTGGATGATACTTAGGACTCAAATTGAACCTTCACAACCCTAATGAATGATTTTTACAGCTCAAATTGAATATTGATGATGAGCGAACTTATGGTAATCCTCGTAAAGAATACCTGCACTAGTCCTCACTCCCGTCCTGTTATCAATAAAATAAAATCAAGCAAATAAACTTTTCCTAGGAACAAATTTTTCTTTTGATACAGTATGCATATTATATAAGGTTCAAATTAATTTAAGATACTATGCCAATGTATATAATGGTCATGGGAAGAGGGAGGTGGAGAGCTCAATTTCTCATCTTCTAAGGAGCCTAGGGGTGGAGACATATAGTTTTAGGTGTAGGTTTCAACTCCCATACAGCAAAGAGGCAGGATAAAAGTCAAAGAACAAGTTGAGAGTTAGAAAAGGACAGACAAAAAAATAGAAGAAAGATGGAAAATCAATGCTTGGTATGTATTTCAATTTGTTGTGCAAAAAGACAGATTTTAAAGATGAATAATTCATTTTCTGCCTTCTTTTACTAAATAATTTATTTTCTAGTTTAAGTACAATGTTTATATTGGTAACTTTTTTAATGTTGGATTTATTACCATAAAGGCTTGCACATGTAAGCACATGCATAGATACAATATTGACCAAGACAGTATGATTTCTAAAGCAAAGAAGTATTGCTTAATGGGCATTAGATTGTCATGACCTCTTTTTTTTTTCGGCGCCCGATCAAGGCGGGCGCTGATCGGGCACCGACGGAGGCTAATGGTTTGGCTAGGTTTATTAGGCATTGCTCAGACTCTTCCAAGTCCACCAATTCACGACTTAATGGTTCGAGTTTTTAACCTGTAAGTTAATTTTAAAATGGAGTCGCCACTAATCAATTTGGAGTAGGTCGATTAGAAACCCAAGCGAAGTATCGGGAGAAATACTCACTTCTGCGCAACTAGAGAAATTAGAATCGGGGATTTGATTACACTAGTGTCACGACCTCCTTTTTTCCGTCCGGGGAAAAGAAGAATGTTTAGGGGTATTTGCCTAAAGAAGCGGACCAATGGCCCTAAATTAGGCGCGGGCTCTCCCAGCCCCATACTTCGCGTGACATTGGATTTTGAATTTTAGTTCTTAACAACCTATGTAATTCTAGGAGTCGCCACTAGCCTATTGGGGTCGGCTAGAAACCAATCAAGACACGGGAGTGTTGTCTCGATTCCTACGCAACCAGAGATTTCTAGGAACGGGGACTTGTTTACGCCAATGTTTCTATTAGCGCCCTTGCGGTACCACTAACTTGAAAGGTTGTTTATCTAAATGGCCACACAATCTTGATTATCAATTATAATCTTTATGAAACCACTAAGTGTCCATGCAATTGTTTTTGTAGGTTTTTTTTTTCTAATCTCTAAACTAATCCTAACATAATTTAGAAAAGAAATTTACACTCAAATTATTGAAAAGCGGTGCGGTAAATAACATCCAAGAAATTGAAATGAATTGAAAGTAATGCGGAAAAGAAAGACCCGATACAAGTCGGGCAAATAATATTACATGGCCTTGTTATCACGCCCGGACAGGACCCCGTGAGCAAAATGAAAAGCTAAATATGCATGAAATTACTCTAGATGCATGAAATCACTCTAATTAATTTTAATCTACGCAAAAATAGATTATTTACAAAAATGGTTATAAAATACCAAAAATCATTAAATTAAGAAAATGACCTTTTTAAAATTAGGAAAATTTCCTAGATGTCATTTCTATCATAATTTGATATCATCCATCATTTTTATAATTTTTTTTTTGAAATTTTCATATTTTTTATTTTTTTTTTAAAATTTTTTATTTAAAATTAATTCCCTAAACCGATATATGACGATTTACACTAATATGGGACTGCCCAGTACATGAATATAACAAGAACCAAGCTCAAATCGACCGTTTCAAGATCGAAACTTGGTTTGCGCATTTCGTCGAACACTTGGCGTGCATCAAATCATCCCAAACCAGCTTCCTCGGGCTATGTTTGTGGCCTTCAATCTCAACGCATGAACAATCTTATGTGAAACTAAAGTATCAAGATCATATTACCACATGCAGGGAGCAAGATCAGATAGAAATAATAGCTTAAAACACACAAGAACTAGGTTGAAATCGGTCTCAAATATGCAAGTCTGAACTGATTTTACAAATCTGGGTTTGAACCCAAATCAAACAAACAGGTTGCATGCCCATATTAAGCCCCGTTACTTATCACATGCAAGATCTAAGGGAAACATTACTTAGTCCAAGTGAAAGTAGGTAACATGAGCTTTCAAATATAACGAGCATCACAGAGAATGACCGAACGAACGCATCAAAACGACCTCTCCAAGAAGCACACATGCAAAACTCTTGAAGAAATTTCAACACTTAGAAAAAATACGGCCTCAGAAATCAGTTTTCCGGGTTCGTTTTCCTCTTGACTTTTCATTATTAAAACACGTTCAAACTCAAACAAAAATACATCTAGGATACTTACCTTGCTTCCTAGTTTCGTTTGCAAGTGGTTCTTGGCCGAGGAAACGAAGAATTTATCCTCGGGAGGCACGTGGAAATTGGCTTCTTCAATCTGGAAAACAAGATCTGCAAAAGAAAGAATTGACAACGAAGGTTTTCGTTGACCTCTAACATTAGACTTCAAGACGTATTTTGTTGGAAAACTTGACACCACGCCAAACTACATGTATTCTAGCTTGGGTTGAAAGTCAAGATTTTCCTCATTTGTCTCTCAAATTTCTCAAAAAACACTGGCTTTCCTCACTCGTGACCAACCAGTCTCGACACTTAGAAAAATTTTCAGACTTTCTTTGGCCCGCCAGGAGGGTACTGTTTCGGGGGCTTTAGGAGGCCTTCCCGATCTCCATTTTGGACGTGCGACCTATGGATGGAAAGATCTTTGAGTGAAGTTTCACTCTCTAGTTTAAGGTTTTGGCTAAATTTGGCTGCAAGTTTGCGAAAATTTCCCTTTTCTCTCTGGAGGTTGATCTGGAATTTCTGGGTTTGCTTTTTTCTGGAGTTGCTTCTGAGGGCTCCTTTTGGGTAGCGATTCCGAGCTCTCCCCTCTCTCTCTCGTCCCCTCTCTCTCATCCCTTCAAAGACCTTGCTTCAGTGATCTTATCCCATGAATTGAGGGATTTTTGGTCAGCTTTTTGCCCCCCTACCAAGCCTGCCAACTGAGCTAGTCCACCCACTCTCCTGACTTAGCCAATTTTTTTAATTCTGCAGCTGTTGAGTGTGCAGGTTTTGCTGCGATTTTCCGGTGCTGTCAGGAGCTTATCCTTGGTCAATTTCCGTCCACTTGCACTGCTATATATGGTCTTCCATCACGTGCAAATATCGAGCTAAATGGGCGGCTGAGTGAGATATGGTGGGGCCACCAATATGCCTACTTATCAGCTCCGAATTAAGACCTAACCGTGGGCTGGGTTTTGGTAGCTAGTTTGTGTGCTTTAATCCATCAATTTGGCCGCGGTTTCTGATCAATTAGCAATCTCATGTATAGTAGTTTAAGATCTTGACCATTTTTCGTAATTGTCTCCACCCAATTTTGTAAGAAAGTCCCTCAAAGTTGGCCATTTTCTTGCCCGAAAATGTCAAATTCAATGCAATTAGGTCCTTTTTGCCCGATTCGATTAATTAGACCTGACCCAAGTTCAATTTCAACTTAATTGGGGGCTAAGATGATGATTTAAGGGCTCGGGTGAAATTTTTGCAAAATTTGCGAATTGGTCCCTCAACTTTTGGAAATTGCATTTTTGTCCCAATTTGCCATTTTAATTCCAATCTGACCTCCTGGGCTTGGCTAGTCACATTTAGATCATTGGCCACAACTTTTTTTCTTTTTTTCTTTTTTTAACTTTTTTTAACTTCTTTTTTTTCTTTTTTTTTAATTAATCTATATGCAATAATTTGGGCAAAAAATTAGGTGTCAACAGCTAGTTAATCACTAATGCCCTTTCGGTACCTAATCTAGTTTAAACCCTAAGACTTTTGGATTTTTGAGGGATTTTCCATGCATTTGAGGAATAAAAACATTTTTGGATCTTTTTCTATTTTTTAACATAAAAAGCATTTTTTGGGATTTTTGGTCCTTTTATGAAAATATAAACTATTTTTGGCTTTTTCTGACTTTTTCGACTTTTTTTGGGAAAATATGAAATTTTTTTGATTTTTTTGATTTTTGGAAAATAAATTATTTTTGACTTTTTATTTTAAAAATATTATATTATTAAAATGCGACATGGGTCAGATTCTCGGGTTGGGACCAACCCGGCCGCCCACCTAAGACCCGGACGGGCCCGCAACGACCCTGGATTTTTTATAAAAAGAGCCCAAACAGATTTTAACTCACTTAAAAAATTCCAGCCCAACACTACTCAGCCCACACGTGCAGGCCCGACCCAGGGAAACCCTACCTAGAAACAGGGAAAGCGGGTCGGATGGACCCACGAATCGACCCGGTTCCCGGCCTCCCCTCCCCTTCGTTTGCTCGCGGCACTGGTGAGGGGGATTGAGGCGTCCCCGAGCAAATGGCGATGACGGCGGCAACGGCGGGCTAGACAGCGATGATGGCAGTGACAGCGGGGCTGTGCTGGTGTGGTTAGTGGCGGCATGATTCGAGGAGAGGAATGCAACAGCGATGACGCGACCGGCGACGGCAACGGCTATTGTTACCTGTCTATGATGAGGCAGCGAACGGTGGTGGTGACAGCGCTGCGACGCGACACAGCTTGGGTGGCAGCCGTAGCAGCAGCAGGAACAGCTTTGGAACGGTGGCAGAGCGGCGGTTGCGTCGGCAATGGCGAGTCTTCTCCCTTCAGATCTGGCTTTCCGCCCGCCGATTCCTCTCTTACTCAGCCACCACCCGCTTGAATCTCTCCCCCTCGGGCTCGCTTGCCACCGACCTCCCTCGAAGTCTCTCGGAGGGAGGTTGTTCAAGCTCACGACCCGATTTTTCTCGCATGCTCGCTCTTTGATTTCCCCTGAAGTCTCTCAAAGGAAGATCTCTGAGTTTGCCATGTCCTTTGACAGAGGTGGTGCCCTGCTATTTATAGGCAAGGGGGCAGCCGGTCGACGAAGCTTCGACCGCCGGTCCTCGCACGCCGAACGGCCTCCATTGGCTGAACCGGCATCCCATCCGGGCTTTTCCAGCGAGGCGTGCTCGGCATTAAAGGCAGCCATTAATGGCGCCTGAGATCTGTCATCTCCGACTGACGTCGGCCTATCCTCCTCAGCCGTAGGTTGTCCTTTGCCCGTCAGTCCCTTTTGTGCGCATGAGTTGCAAAGGCGTAGGGGAAGAAGAGGGAAGAAGGAAGAAGAAGAAGAGAAGGGAGCCGGGCTTTGGGGGGAAAAGGGCTGGGCCTGGGCCCTGGAGGGCCCGTGCGAGGAAGAGGAACAGAGGGGAGGCTGGGCACGAAGGCCCAGCCCCGATGGGCTGCCTCTTTTTGTTTTATTTTTGTTTGTTTGTTTCCTGTTTTTATTATTTATTATGTATTATCCGAAAAAAAAAAAAAAAAAAGGAATAACAAAGATTAAAAGAGACTAATCAAAATTTAGGCATCAACGTAGATTAATCTATCAAAACCAAGTTCCCGAACCTAATACTCTTATTAAAGCGAACTCCCACATTTTGGCTTGCTCCTAATCGGCCTACTATTGTTTAGTGGAGACTAGACATGTCAAACAAATTGATTAAATTAAAAGATTTACAATTTAATTGGCACAATTGCAGTAAATTTATGATATTTTTGGTAATTTTCTCCTCTATAACACAGGTTAAGTAAATGCAAATTTGATGTATCCTAATATCACACAACCCTTCAAACATTTTTTGCATTACTCATTTTTTTTTATTAATCACAACTATTTTTGTCAAGATCTCAGCCTGCCTTGAATTTGATTAACCTTTCAAACCAGTTGGCCATCCTCATATAGTGAAACAAGTGGCCAATACGTGGCCATGATTTTAAAACAAAAAGGCCACCGGAATGCAAGTGGCACTCTTTGTCAATATACATTGTAAGTTTCCTTTTGATTCCTGAGTTAATTGTCGAGTGTATTTTGCAGATTATCATCGGAAAATATTACAGCCGTATAAGAGCTCTCTGAAAATGCACATGCGACATCATTGAAAAAGTCAAGCATCTTGTTTATCCTAAAGCATTTTGCCGAATTCAGCAACGGTATGCAATCTCAATAGTTCCCTAATTCTATAATGCTTTGTCATATATGTATGTCTTACTTTGTCATCTCCTCATAAAGGTTTTTAAGAATGCCGCATCTTTCGAAAGTGGTAAAGTGTACCTAAAAAGCCCCATTTTTTTTTTTTTTTTGGCAAGTTGGAGTTTTAGAAGATCAAGTTCTTTGAATGTTGGTATTGCACAGGGCCATGATTGAACGTAGTTCTGGAATTCCTTGTCCATTTAGATTTAGTAAGCTTACTCTTGTGATCATGGCAATATTTTTTGCATTCTGGAAACACGGTTGTTTGCTCTTCATACATGACGCTGTCCACACCTGCCATTGCTTGGAATAGGCTTTACCTGGTTGACATCCAAGACATGCCACAGGCCCCGCAAATTGTGTCCCTGGAATTTGAAAAATAAATCATGTTGGTTGTGGGGTTCGTCTCCTCGCACGCACTCTGTTGGAGTGTAATTGGAACTCTTCGTTCATGTGTCTGATCAGTATTCAGCAATATTATATCAGGATTGATTAGTTAGGCACATGGTCACTGTAAGAGCCACAACTGATACCCCACCAGTGGTCGAATTCTTTGTGTCACTATCACTCTAAAGCCAAAGGCTGCAACATTAAGGCCACAAAGTTTGACTAAGCAGGCTAATGTCACCCTGTCTGCCATTGCAAGGGATTGCTCATCGCAAGCGGCCACAGTCCAACCTATATTACTGTTGACACCTCAATTTTTATTATGTTTATTTTATTAATTAAGTTTTTACTTATTTTGTCTTTTTCGAAATAATAAGCAAATAACAAAAAACCGAAAAAAAAAATAAAATAAAAACAAGAAAAAACAAAAGAAAGCAAAAGCCCAGCCCCTCCCCTCCTTTTTCTTTCCCTTTCGCAGGCCCAAGCCCACCTTCCTTCTCCTCCAGCCCGGCCCCCCCCTCTTTCTTCTTCTTCTTCCTTCTTCCCTCTTCTTCCCCTCCGCCTCTGCAACTCACGCGCGCGAAGGACCTATGGCCGAGGAGTGTAGGCCGACGTCGGCCGGAAGAGACAGATCTCAAGCGCCATCATGAGCTTCCTTCAATGCCGAGCACGCCTTGTTGGAAGAGCTCGGATGGGACGCCGGTTCGGCCGGCGGAGGCCGTTCGGCGTGCGAAGACCGGCGGTCGAAGCTCCATCGACCGGCCGCCCCCTCGCCTATACATAGGCTTCTCCCGACGATGGCAAAGGCACGGCGAACTCCGAGATCTTCCCTTTGAGAGACTTCAAGGGGGAAATCAAAGAGCAAGCCAAGAGGGTAGAGGATCGGGTCGCAAGCTAAACGACCTCCCACCGAGAGACATAGGGGGAGGCCGGCGGCAAGCGAACCCCGATCCGCGAGCAGGAGAGCCTGAGGGGAAGAGATCCGAGGTGAGAGGTCAGATCTGAGTGTGAGAGGTTTGAACGAGAGAAGCCGAAGGAGGGAGGGTCGGATTCGAGGAGAAAGCAGGTACCGTCGACGCTGCCCAACGCCATCCTAGCGCCGAGCCGAGCACTCCCGACCACCCCAACGCCGTTGCTGAGACCGATTCGCCCAAAGCCGCACCAGATCTGGGATTGATTTAGCTCTGTCACACCCCCCGACGCCACCTCGAGTCGTGCCCGACGCCGCTCCAGATCTGCAAAGGTTGAGGGCCCACTGTCGCTGCACCATCCCGACCGCCGCCCCCTGCCGTCGCCCCTACCGACGAGCCTCGGTTGAAATCCCTGAAGCCAGTGAGCATCTCTGATCCCCCCCCTCTCGTCTGTCACCTCGCTTCTGGGTTGGCAGCCAGAGCTCGCGGCCATCGAGCTCGCGGAAGCTCCGACTGCTGGTCGTGCTCTGTCCGCCGTGCCCCCTGCATCTCCACCCATCACCGCCACCACGCCGCCACGCCGCATCAATTCACAGCCGATGTCCTCCATATCGCTGCCGTCGCCGACGCCGATCTGCCGTCCCAGCTCCTCCATCAACGTCGTGTCCAAGGGGAAAAGGAAGGAGGCATCACGTCGGGTCAGAAACGGGTCGTGGCCGGGTAGGGTTCCATGATCCGGGTCGCGGCTGTGAACCGGGTCGAAATCGGGCGGAGCCGGGTTGACGTCCGGGTAGGGTTTCCCCAGGTCAGGCCTGCACGCGTGGGCCGGGTGGTTGTTGGGCTGAAGTTCTTTTGACGAAAATGGGCTAAAACGTTTGGGCTTTTGTGTTTTTAAAGAAAAACCAAAAGAGGGCCCGAGTCGGGCCCACGTTGCGGGCCCGTCCGGGCTATGAGCAAACGACTCGGGTCGGTCCCAACCCGGGAACCCGACCCGGGTCATCTTTTTATATATTAATATATTAATATATTAATATAAAATATTATTTTAATTAAAAAAGGAAAAAAATCCGAGTCGGGCCCGCGTTGCGGCCCTGTCCTCATTCGGATCGCGGCCTGGGTCGGACCCAACCCACGGATCCGACCCGGTCAGATTTTTTATATTATTTTAGTATAAAATAATATTTTAAATAAATAAATAAATAATAAATACTTTATTTCAAAAAATAAAAAAAAATCAAAAATGTTTTATTTTCAAAAATATTAAAAATGTTTTATTTTCAAAAAAATCGAGAAAAATAAAAAATAATTTATTTTCCAAAAATATTTAAAAATATTTAAAAAATATTTTATTTTCTGAAAAATCAAAAAAATCAAAAATATTTCATATTTTCCAAAAAATGTCAAAAATCCAAAAAAGGCCAAAAATTCATGAAAAAGCCAAAAATTCAAAAAGCCAAAAAGACTTGTATTTTCCAAAAAAATACCAAAAATCCCTTTTGTGTCCAAAAATTAGAAAATGACTCAAAAAATGTTTTTCCTCCCAAAAAATGCATGGAAAATCCTCGAACATCCAAAAACCCAAGGTTTAAACAAGATTAGGTACCGAAAGGGCATTAGTGATTAACTAGTGTAATCAAGTCCCCGATCCTAATTTCTCTGCAGTTGCGCAGAGTGAGTATTTCTCCCGATACTTCACTTGGGTTTCTAATCAACCCACCCCAAATCGATTAGTGGCGACTCCATTTTAAAAATTGATCTACGGGTTAAAAACTCGGACTATTAAAGTCGTGAATTGGTGGACTTGGGAGAGTCCGGGCATAACTAATTTCAGCCGAGCCATTAGCCTCCTTAGGCGCTCGTACCCGATTGCGGGCGCCGGAAAAAAAGAGGTCGCGACAATTACCCAGTAGTGAGCCGCAGGACATTGCTTAGGGTTTATGTCGAGAATTTTTAAGCCGTGCTTATTGTTATCCTCAGAAAAATTTCATCCAGGCAGAGATACGATAATATTAACTTGAGTTTCTGCATGAGTTGTCTAGTTGTTGCCTGTGTTTGCATTCGACCATGTGCATTTTTTGCCTTTGTCCACAATTGGTGTGCTTGCTGCATTTGAAATTTCACAAAGGCTTGCTAGTGAGAAACTTTTATTTGGGTTGGGTCTTTCCAGTTTGGCCAATTAGCATGAGAAAGGGATCGTCGTACTACGCTGACTATATGATCTTCTAACTTCTGACTTTTGTGAGGTTCAGCCTTTATTATGTACAAAGCGTAATGCTAGAGGTAGTTGATTTTAGGGGTGAGCATGGTCCAGGTTAGGCAAATCCATCTCCTAACCCTAGAACCAACCTGCACAGTATTGGTTCTCAATTTTTGGGACCAAGGACCGATCCTATTGAGCTTAGAACCGAGGACCGGACCGACCTAGTGGATTCGGTCCGGTTCTAGGATCAACCCGAGACCAACCGATAATGTTTTTTATTTCATTTTTTTGTACTCCCTAAAAAGGCTACTGATGACCAAACATACTCAATGGGTTCGGTGATGAGCGAGGTCAACTAAGAGAGGCGAGCGACGAGCATCGAGTAGGGTGAGCGTCAAGTGTCAAGCAGAGTGAACGTCGAGCGTCGAGTGAGGAACAACAAACCAGGTGAACATCGAGCAACGAGCAACACAAGTGACTCAAAGCAAGTGAGGTAAGTGTCGAGTGGCAAGCGGAGAAGTTGTTTTTTTTCGATTTTAGCAAATTGAAGACTAAGATGACAAATAAGATAGAAGAGAGCGAGTACTAAAGAAAAATGCCTTGAAGAGCTATTCATGCCATTTTGGATGCCGTGAGGACTCCTCACAAAAATATTTTCCTCATTTGTAAATTATAACTATTGACGCCATAAAAGGCATTAAAAATCTAAGTTATTAAAGAATAATATAGAATTACTTGAACTCCTCCCTAAGAAATTGTTTAATGTTGTAGATGCCGTTTATTTTAGGGTTTTCTCTATATAAAAAAAAAGTTATAAATAATATATATATATATATATATATATATATATAGTCAGAGTTGATCCGGATTAGACCGACCTTGAACTCTTAGGACCGAGGATTAACCCGCACAATGTTGATCCAGGAATCCCAAGACTAAGGACCGATCCAGCCTCTTTGGGAATTGGACCAAGACTGGTAGGGTTGGATCAGTCCAGAGTCGATCCAAGGTTGACCCTAGATCAATGCTCACCCCTAGTTGATTTATCAGTGAAATCCATCTTTCCTAGTTTTTTTGAGTGAGAAAGGATGGCACTGTTTTGGTAGTTCAAATGAATCTTTGCGTATGTCTATTTTCGTGTACGTATTGATAACTCTGTTGTAAATACTCGACTCTTGCTGATTGTGCATGGATTACTATCTTGTACCCAAAAATGAACATGTATTTACTTGTCTTATGCAACCCTCCTAACTCCATCGAAATCAATTTTGTGTGCAATCTTTAAATACTTTATTTCAGTTGAATTCGCTGATAATATGGTTGGTGCAATTCTTCAGGTACTATCATTTAATTCAAGGAATTGTGCTAACTATTCGTGATTATTTTTCAGAAACGTTGACTAAGTGGACCTCCATAAAAAAAGGCATGAAAGTACCACAATTTCATTTGGCTCTGGCTTATTATGGCGTCTAGAGGAAGTCGGCAATTATTAAGCCGTGTTTTGCTCTATAGATTAATTATTGCAAGAATTCAGTGCAGCCAACTCTGACGTAATATAGTTCTTTTCATCTGCCAATATTCAGTTAAGCTCAGATGGTTTTTAATCCAATCGAGCACATACATCTTCTTTCTTTGCGTGAAAAGGGACCCGGTTAGAACACACTGCACGAACTCAGTGAGAATTTAACACAATTCAACTCTTATGCAGAATTTTTCTTTTTCATTTTTCATTTTTCATTTGCCAAAAACAAATCAACAAAAAGGAAAAGTGGGTTTCTAACACGGTGAGCCAGACTCGTCTTCCTTACTAGAATTGCAAGTTGCAACTTGGTTTGGACATGTATAGTGATGTCAAATAAGTTCTTATTGTAAGTCTACCAATGGACAAAATCTTGAAGTTCCGTTCCTACACTTGATCCATTCCAGAATCCACCAAGTGCATGTTTACAGGGGGAACTAGGATACGTGTGTGATTGTCGGAGTATCTTGTGTCATCTTCGGGCAAAACTCTTGCTCAAAAAATGTTCATCATGTTCCCAAGTTGAACAAGAGTCTTATTTCGGTTTACATGGTTGGTCTTCATTGATTTCTTGTAATGTTTGCGTCCGATAAAGTGACTCTTATCAGGGAGGGATTTTTTTTTAATTAAGAAGGGCTATGCCAAATACAAGACGCGCTTGCTCATTTTGATGCATAATGATAGTAATGTGTCTTTTCATTAAGCTTGTGGTGTTGAATTTATTTCTCATATTAATACACGTAATTATTTGCATTTTGAGCTAGGTCTTATTGGCAAGAGAACCATGGATAGAATGATACAATGTGATCTAATGCTTAAAATATTTAAAAATATTCTTGTTGAAAAATGGGAATGCTGTGTTCCAACAAACTCTAATAGAAAATCGACTAATTCCATTACTAGATCTGCTAGTATTTTAGGATTATTACATATAGATATATGTGATAATAATAATGATTTAACTAGAGGAGGAAAAGATACTTCATAACTTTTGCAAACAACTTTTCTAAGTACGCGTATGTTTATGCATTAAACAATAATTATGAGACAATTAGTAAATTAAAACTTTTTAAGCACAAGTTGAAAATCAATTAAGACAACGAATTAAAAGATTTAGAAGTACTAGAGGTGGAGAATTTTTCCACATGAATTTAATTCTTTCTTGTGAAAGTCATGGTATTATCCATGAAAGAACCGTGCCTCATGACCCAAATCAAAACTGAGTAGCTGAAAGAAAATAGAGAACTTTATGGAAATGATAAGTGCTATGTTATTGAGTGCTAATTTGCCTCTAGTTTCTTGGGCTGAAGCATTACATACTACATGTTATATTACTAATAGAATTTTGCATAAAAATTTGGATATGATACCCCGTGGAATGTGGAAAATTAGAAAACCACAAAATTTGTAATATTAGAGTTTAGGGTTGGGTGCTTTGGTTTTGGATCTTTCTCACAAAAGACCCAAACTTGGATCAAAGGCTATTAGATCTATCTTTTTGGCCTATGCAATAAATAGCAAACCACGTAGATGTTTAACTCTTAGTGCTAATATTATTTATTGAATAAAAATGAATAAATATTCAACATTTAACAATGAAAGATGCTAAGTATCTTGAACTAGACAAAGATTTGAAAAAAGAAACTGTTTCCTTAGATAATAGAAAACAAAGAAAATGGATGCTAAATGTCATTAGTTTCATATGATGCTAACTTTAATGTCAAAACTTTTTATCAAATTATTTAAGTATCATGTCAGAGAATAAATGATCACTTGAGTGCCTCCAATTATAAATTCCACCAAAAAGTCCAACATGATATTTTTAATAGAATTTTATCCATATATGATTTTTCTAGGTAAAAAACAAGTCTAACATGGATGATGAAGTAGTTCATGACAAAACTACCGCATATCCTTCAAAGTTATGTTAACTTGGTTTCTCTCTCCCATTCTCTGTTCACACTCGCTCGCTTGCTTGTTTCCTATCTCGCTCGCTCTTTCATTCACTCAATCGTCATCATCCTCACTCACTCAATCGGCACGAGAAAAAAATTAGGGTTCTATACGAGGGGAAAAAATAGGGCTCAATACTTTGTGGAAAAAAACTCAGTTTTTTACTTGTTTTTTGGCTGATGCCGCTGAATACTATTAGGGCGGTTGTTGTTGGGAAGGTTTTTGACTTGTTGTGGGTAAATGTGTAATTTACTCGTTTTATACGTAGTGAAATGAATATTTTAGCATATGAAATAATTTACTGATAGATGTCATTGCTTAGGGATTTTTTTGCTAGTTTGCTCAGTCGAGTATTACTCTATGCAGGAAAAATTTAAGAGTGGATATCAGCTTCTTGAATTATCTACGTTTAATCAAGATGTCTTAGAGAATATGAGGGAAAATCAAAGTGGAATTTCTATCACTATTGCTCTTGACTTTTACTCTCTAAAAGCGGAGCAATTGCTCCTTTAGCTTGACAGAGGTACATTTAGTGCTATTCCTTGTCCAACCAGCAGATGCAATTGACAAAAGCAGCGTTGGGTTCTAAATTGTAGGCCTGAGACATCATCCCTTATCCCCTCTCTTTAATAAAGAATCCTTGACAAGCCCGTCCGTGCAATCTTCACGTTGGCCTTGACCTGGAAAGCGAAGCAACGACTTATATGGCCAACTCATATCTCTATGATTAGAGTTTCAATAATTGCTCAATCCGATCGTGGATGTTTTCTTTTGTTAGGAGCCTGATGCACGCGGTCATATCACGATATATTATAGGAATTTCCGAACTGAGTTTAAAATAATTAAAATCGTGAATAGAAACTCTTTTTTTTCAATGCCCTACCCATGAAATAAATCAGCTTCAACGGATTGACCTTATATACAAACTTGACATCATATTTAGATCTTTGTGTGTGAACTATTATTTCGATTTATGATAGATAACATCAAAAGACAAAGATAGATCAATTGATAAACATCAATGATTCAATTTGCTTGGTACGCACTAATTTTAAACCTAACAACTATACCCCCAACTTTTGCGTGAAATCTAGAGTAGCAATTATGTGAATTATATGAACAAGAGACTTTATGCAAGCTGTCTCTATGTCTCTTAAATATCAACCACTTTCATATGAAGTACCATGAAAAAGATTTGTTATGGTGTGCCACTCGAAGGTGGACAATAGCATGTCTTTTTACTGAAGCAACTTTTCTGAAATTCTGAGGTAAGAACACAAATTTTGCATGATGGACCAATGTTTTTTCGAAATATTTTGTAATATTAGTTTGCAAATTCAACATTTGTATTCAATTCGATCTCTCACAAACTTATATTCTTTTCAAGTTATGTGTAACATCCCGGGTCTCCACTGTACACATATTGTCCGCTTAAGATACTAAATTCTCACAGTTTTGTTTCTATCAGGGTAACCCATACTACCCCAAGAAAACGCGTATGTACATTTAAAGGAACCCAAGCCTTCTAAGCTAGCCCAGGACTCTCTTCCTAGACGATATGGGATAAAAGAGGGACCCCTTCCTTGCGCACATCCGAGGACCGCCGCTCGAGCCGTCACATTATGAGTCATGTGAACTATGAAATTCTAAACAAAAAAAAAGAAATTGATTTATTTGCGATGGTTGATTTTCTTTAGATCTGACACTTTTCGCAAGAACAATTATTTTTTAAATGATTGCTCAAAATTATGCTTCTCATGCTTTTGATGAGTGTAATAAAGTATTTGGACTGTTCAACTTAAACAAATGTCATGAACACACGCAATTCACCTATTCAAATGTATTTAGTAAAGCTTCTTATTTGAATTCAAGATGCTACGATGAAATTTACTGCATACAAATTAAATGTTAAATCATTCGGCCAAAAATTGAAGATTGCAAAACAAAATTATTTGAATAGAAGTTATCACCAAATGATTTTGATCATAGAGGCATTTCGAACCGCCTTTTTTTGTATTAGATGCGAAATCCAGCACGCCTCTCTCTTTTGATTAAAGTCACCAGGCCCAATGCTTGGCGACCCAACAAGAGACGTGTTGACAGTGACACAAGACTCGCAGCGCTCTCCTGGCGCATGAAGATTTCAGGTCGTTTCAAAGTCTTTTGAAGAACAGGACGACATGCCAGAGAAAAAGCACACAGAAGAGACGAGACGTTGTGGGTTTCTCTCTGTCATCCATCCGAATAATGACGAAAGGTGGATTAACACGAACTGAGGGCGTCACATGGGAGATTTCCACAGCGACGAAACGTGCATCGCGCCAGCTGGACGTCGCTCGGTCCATTGTCCATACCCATGGAGGAGCAGTGGGAGTATAGTAGGGGGTCCACCCAAAGCGTTTCTCGTTCTCTTTGCATGTGAATCTAAAAAGGCAGGGAAACACCACATTAAAAGGAGAAAATGACAACACCACCCGTGCTTCGAGCTGATTTGACCTCTCCACCCATTTTCTTCTACATGAGGTCATCGACTTCACTGTACACAATAATAGACCGGCCAATTGGCCCATGCCATTGCTCAATGAGTGATATATAGTCTTCTTTTTTGCCGAAATGAAATGTTGAGAAGATGGCATAGACTTAAAAATGTCCCTTTGCTTCTCATATTAGAATCACTTGAACGTAATAGCAATTATAAAATTATTATATGCACTCAGTATATTAAGGCTTAATGAATACGATCTGTTAAATCATATGAATCCCATATCATATCCACGCATGATCTGCTGTTTTGTGCGCAAACAATAATGTTGCATCGCAATAAATATCGACTTTAAAAGGATCTCAATCCCATCCTTTGCCAAAATATATATAATATAGCAACAATAAAAAGAAAGAGCCAAGTGAGAAGGCAGTGCATCCATACAAAACAGTGGTTGGGATTTCTCCACATACTCTATGCTCCTTTTTATTTAAAAGAGACTTGTTTACCATATTGAGTTGAAGACGACTGTCCAAAATCTTGCCCTCCAGCGTTAAAAGAAAATTTTGTGCCATTTTGTGTACCAAATCCCCTTGTCCCCCGTGGTAGAGAATTATCATTTCACTATGAAAACTATTAGTTTTTTAAAAAAGCCACTTTTTACACCTTGAATTACATATATAATGACATTTGGGTGCTTTAGTAAAAAGTAGCTCTCTTCTATGAATATTAGAAAATGTCGGGTACCTTTCACATAGACTTGATATGTACCCATCACGTTAGTGCTGACAAGGCAAATCATCAATATACTCAAATTTGTGATTTTTCAAATTTATAGCACTTAAATAAGTATAAAAAAAATAGTACTCAAATGAGGGTCTTTTACCCTTTATTTAATGGGTTGGTGTGAGGGGTCGAACTTAGACTTCCACTCTATGAACAAATATAGTGTGAGAGAGTTTGAGTGAGTTTTTCTTTGGAAATAAAGATGGTGCATTGGCTTCTAACGTTGGCTGTGGCCTGGTGGCTGCGACAAGGTGGCGCTTAGAAGGCGCTCTGCTCACCCCGGTGTGGAAAAGTGGAAGTATCTTATCCGTACGGGCTCGAAATCAGTCGTGCGAGATCCAGGGACTTTTTGCTCAATTGCACCTCTCCTGGCCAACTATAGTTGGGGAATGTTACGGTACACGAAATCGAGGTCCACAACTCGACCTTGGAGGTCGGCTTCCCCGAAGAACATAACGATACTCAACTGCTGCTTGCCTTCAGGAGGAGTATTCCGATGCTCGACACCTCGTCCGAGAACTTGGTGGCTACGCTGGACTGGATGAATGCAGAGAACAGGACTTGCAAAGAGGCCAGGTCGAACAAGTCGAGCTATGCCTGTGCAGGCCAAAACACGAAATGCAAGGACTCCGGGGATGAACGGGGTCATATCTGCATATGCGAGGATGGGTACAAGGGGAATCTCTATGATTGCACCCAAGGATGTACATGTAATTAACACATGTGAATCCTCATGCATTGTTGCGCTAGAATGAGTTGTGTGGGTAATTAATTAATTAATCACTATGCAAGAGCCTGATAGAGAACTACTGTATCTAACCACCCGCCGCAGTGGTCGATTTGGATCGGACCATTTATGATCCGACCCAAACCCGACCCGTTTAACGGGTCTAGCCATACTTGATTCCAACCAAAAAACATTAGAAAAATCAAAGTAGAATTTCTATCACTATTGCTCTTGACTTTTACTCTCTAAAGCTGAGCAATTGCTCCTTTAGCTTGACCGAGATACATTTAGTGTTATTCCTTGTCCAACCAGCAGATGCAATTGACAAAAGCAGCGTTGGGTTCCAAATTGTAGGCCTGAGACATCATCCCTTATCCCCTCTCTTTAATAAAGAATCCTTGACAAGCCCGTCCGTGCAATCATCACGTTGGCCTTGACCTGGAAAGCAAAGCAACGACTTATATGGCCAACTCATATCTCTATGATTGGAGCTTCAATAATTGCTCGATCTGATCGTGGATGTTTTCTTTTGTTAGGAGCCTAATGCACGCGGTCATATCACGATATATTATAGGAATTTCCAAACTAAGTTTAAAATAATTAAAATCGTGAATAGAGACTTTTTTTAAATGCCCTACCCATGAAATAAATCAGCTTCAACAGATTGACCTTATATACAAACTCGACATCATATTTAGATCTTTGTGTGTGAACTATTATTTCAATTTATGATAGATAGCATCAAAAGACAAAGGTAGATCAATTGATAAACACCAACGATTCAATTTGCTTGGTACGCACTAATTTTAAACCCAACAACTATACCCCCAACTTTTGCGTGAAATCTAGAGTAGCAATTATATGAATTATATGAACAAGAGACTTTATGCAAGCTGTCTCTATGTCTCTTAAATATCAACCACTTTCGTATGAAGTACCATGAAAAAGATTTGTTATGTTGTGCCACTCGAAGGTGGACAATAGCATGTCTTTTTACTGAAGCAGCTTTTCTAAAATTCTGAGGTAATAACACAAATTTTGCATGATGGACCAATGTTTTTTCGAATTATTTTGTAATATTAGTTTGCAAATTCAACATTCGTATTCAACGCGATCTCTCACAAACTTATATTCTTTTCAAGTTATGAGTCATGTGAACTATGAAATTCTAAACAAAAACAAGAAATTGATTTATTTGCGATGGTTGATTTTCTTTAGATCCGACACTTTCTGCAAGAACAATTATTTTTTAAATGAATGCTCAAAATTATGCTTCCCATGATTTTGATGAGTATAATAAAGTATTTGGACTGTTCAACTTAAACAAATGTCATGAACATACGCAATTCACCTATTCAAATATATTTAGTAAAGCTTCTCATTTGAATTCGAGACGCTACAATGAAATTTACTGCATACAAATTAAACGTTAAATCATTCGGCCAAAAATTCAAGATTGCAAAACAAAATTATTTGAATAGAAGTTGTCACCAAATGATTTTGATCATAGAGGCATTTCGAACCGCCTTTTCTTGTATTAGATGCGAAATCCAGCACGCCTCTCTCTTTTGATTAAAGTAAAGTCACCAGGCCCAATGCTTGGCGACCCACAAGGGAGACTTGGTGACAGTGACACAAGACTCGCAGCGCTCTCTTGGCGCATGAAGATTTCAAGTCGTCTCAAAGTCTTTTGAAGAACAGGACGACATGCCAGAGAAAAAGCACCCAGAAGAGACGAGACGTTGTGGGTCTCTCCCTGTCATCCGTCTGGAGGATGACGAAATGTGGATTAACACGAATTGAGGGCGCCACACGGGAGATCCAACAGCGACGAAACGTGCATCGCGCCAGCTGGACGTCGCTCAGTCCATTGTCCATAGCCAGGGAGGAGCAGTGGGAGTATGGTAAGGGTCCACCCAAAGCGTTTCTCGTTCTCGTTGCGTGTGAAATTGAAAAGGCAGGGAAACACCACATTAAAAGGAGAAAATGACAACGCCGCCCGTGCTTCGAGCTGATTTGACCTCTCCAACCATTTTCTTCTCTATGAGGTCATCGACTTCACTGTACACAATAATAGACCGGCCAATTGGCCCATGCCATTGCTCAATGAGTGATATATAGTCTTCTTTTTTGCCGAAATGAAATGTTGAGAAGATGGCATAGACTTAAAAATGTCCCTTTGCTTCTCATATTAGAATCACTTTAACGTAATAGCAATTATAAAATTATTATATGCACTCGGTATATTAAGGCTTAATGAATACGATCTGTTAAATCATATGAAATCCCATATCATATCCATGCATGACCTGCTGTTTTGTGTGTAAACAATAATGTTGCATCGTAATAAATATCGACTTTAAAAGGATCTCAATCCCACCCTTTGCCAAAAAGTATATAATATAGCAACAATAAAAAGAAAGAGCCAAGTGAGAAGGCAGTGCATCCATACAGATATAGTACTCAAATGAGGGTCTTATTTAATGGGTTGGTGTGAGGGGTCGAACTTCGACTTCCACTCTATGAACAGATATAGTGTGAGAGAGTTTGAGTGAGTTTTTCTTTGGAAATAAAGATGGTGCATTGGTTTCTAACGTTGGCTGAGGCCTGGTGGCTGCGACAAGGTGGCGCGCAGAAGGCGCTCTGCTCACCCCGGTGTGGAAAAGTGGAAGTATCTTATCCGTACGGGCTCGAAATCAGTCACGCGAGATTCAGGGACTTTTTGCTCAATTGCACCTCTCCTGGCCAACTATAGTTGGGGAATGTTACGGTACACGAAATCGAAGTCCACAACTCGACCTTGGAGGTCGGCTTCCCCGAAGAACATAACGATACTCAACTGCTGCTTGCCTTCAGGAGGAGTATTCCGACGCTCAACACCTCGTCCGGGAACTTGGTGGCTACGCTGGACTGGATGATTGTAGAGAACAGGACTTGCAAAGAGGCCGGGTCGAACAAGTCAAGCTATGCCTGTGCAGGCCAAAACACGAAATGCGAGGACTCCGGGGATGAACGGGGTCATATCTGCATATGCGAGGATTGGTACAAGGGGAATCTCTATGATTGCACCCAAGGATATACAGGTAATCAACGTATGTGATTCCTCATGCATTGTCGCACTCGAATGAATTGTGTGGATAATTAATTAATTAATCGCTATGCAAGAGCCTGATAGAGAACTACTGTATCTATGTACTGATTCCACCTAGTTTACCCGCTTGATTTGCACTACCCTCTCACTCCCTCTCTCTCTCTCTCTCTCTCTCGCTCTCTCTCTCTCTCTCTCTCTCTCGCTCCACTCTTCAGCTTGCACGTCACGCCATTGCCACAGCGGCCATCATTCACCCACCACCTTAGGTGAGCCCACCGTCGGCCTTCACGTGCCGTCCAACTACCATGTCCATGTCGAGAGAGACATAGTTGGCCCACCCCTGGACCCAAAAAGAAAAAAGAACATGCTTCACGTTTGAGCGAGCCTAGTCAATCACCAACGTTGATTTACGTCAGCTCTATATAAGACTTACCTCATCTAAAAATTGAAATTCATCGGGATCTTGTGCACCCGGTTCATGCAAGTGCGGCTTGGATCCGCACTAAAATCACCGAGCCCAACGCTTGCCGACCAATAGGGGAGACTTGGTGGACAGTGACACAAGACTCGCAGCGCTCTCTTGGCGCATGAAGATTTCAAGTCGTCTCAAAGTCATTTGAAGAACAGGACGACATGCCAGAGAAAAAGCACACAGAATTGTGGGTTTCTCTCTGTCATCCATCCGAATAATGACGAAAGGTGGATTAACACGAACTAGAGCCGTTAAACGGGTTGGTCGGGTTAGGTTTGGGTCGGGTCATTAATGGTCCGACCCAAATTGACCCATTAACCCATTTATGACCCATTTATGTTTAATGTAAATTTTTCGACCCAAACCCGACCCGACCCATACCCAACCCATACCCGACCCGACCCAACTCATATTAATAAAATATTTTCATATTTAACAAATTTAGAAAAACTTATTCCTATGTTTTTTTTAAAGATTATATTATTAAAATACTTCCAAGCTTTTATATATATTATTTTTTTAAATTGTATTGCTAAAATAGTTTTATACAATATAAATTTAATGGACAATTTTTATAAATTCTAAAATAATTATTTAAAAAAATCGAAATATAATTATTTTTTTAAATTAAAATTTTAATTATTTTTATTTTATTTTTAAAATATAATTTTCTTTTTCTTTTTTCTTTTTCTTTTCTTTTTTTTTTTTTTTTCTTTTTCTTTTTTCTTCTCCTTCTTCTTCTTCTTTGGTCGGCCGCCGGCCACAGGCGAGCCTCGAGCTCGCCCCTCGCCCGACGCCGGCGAGCTCGAGGCTCGCCGACGCCAGCGGGCTCAAGTCTCGCCAGATCGACGAGGCTCGAGCCTCGCCGAGCGTAGGCGAGGCCTCCGCCTGGCCAGATCCGGAGAAAAAAAAAAAAAAAAAAAGAAGAAAGATAAAAAAAGGAAGAAAAAGAAAAGAGAAAGAAAAAAAAAATTATAATTTCGATTTTTATAAAGTTAAAGAGAGAATGAAGAAATTATAATGTTTTTGTTAAAGATGAGTTTTCAACCCAACCCATTTAAAAACTCACTTAAGACCCACCTATCTTAAACCTTTAATTTTAAAACCCATTTAACTATCTTTTGTTATAAACAAGTGACCCATTTTAACACCTCTAACACGAACTGAGGGCGTCACAAGGGAGATTCCACAGCGACGAATGCATCGCGCCAGCTGGACGTCGCTCGGTCCATTGTCCATACCCATGGAGGAGCAGTGGGAGTATAGTAGGGGTCCACCCAAAGCGTTTCTCGTTCTCTTTGCATGTGAATTTGAAAAGGCAGGGAAACACCACATTAAAAGTAGAAAATGACAACACCGCCCGTGCTTCGAGCTGATTTGACCTCCCTACTCATTTTCTTCTAAATGAGGTCACCGACTTCACTGTACACAATAATAGATCGGCCAATTGGCCCAAGCTGTTGCTTAACGAAATGATATGTTGGCAACATGGCATAGACTTAAAAAGGTTCCCTTGCTTCTCAAGTTAGAATCACTTAAATGCAATAGCAATTAGAAAATTATTATATGCACTCGGTATTTAAAGCCTAATGAATACGATCTATTAAATCATATGAATCTTATGTGAGATCCATGCACTTGACCTACTATTTTGTGTGTAAGCAATAATGTCACATCGCAACAAATATCAACTTTAAAAGGATCTCGATCCCACCCTTTGCCAAAATATATATAATATAGCAACAATAAGAAGAAAGAGCCAAGTGAGAAGGAAAACTGTTGTTGGGATTTCTCCGCATACTCTATGCTCATTTTTATCTAAAAGAGACTCGTTTACCTTATTGAGTTGAAGATGATTGTCCAAAATCTTGCCCTCTTGCGTTAAAAGAAACTTTTGTGCCATTTTGTGTACCAAATCCCCGTATCCCCTATGGTAGAGAATTATCATTTCACTTTGAAAACAATTAGTTTTTAAAAGAAGTCACTTTTTACATCTTAAATTACAAATATAATGACCTATGGATGCTTTAGAAAAAAGTAGCCCTCTTCCATGAATATTAGAAAATATTGGGTACTTTTCATATAGACTTGACATGTACCTATCACGTCAGTACTAACGAAGTCACATAAAATTATTGACGTTCATGTCAAATTTTCTAACAAAGCAAATCGCTAATAATTGATTTTTCAAATTTATAACACTCAAGTAAGTAAAAAAAAAATATGGTACTTAAATGAGCATCTGGTGAGCGGGTCGAACTTAGACTTCCGCTCTATGAACAAATATAGTGAGAGAGAGTTTGAGTGAGTTTTTCTTTGGAAATGAAGATGGTGCATTGGCTTCTAACGTTAGCTGTGGCATGGTGGTTGCGACAAGGTGGCGCTCAGGAGGCGCTCTGCTCACGCTGGTGTGGAAAAGTGGAAGTACCTTTTCCGTTCGGGCTTGAAGACAATAATTGTACGAGATCCAGGGACTTTTTGCTCAATTGCACCTCTACTGGCCAACTATTGTCGGGGAATGTTACGGTCCGCAAAATCTACGTCAACTACTCGGCCATGGAGGTCGACCTCCCCAAAGAACATAATGATACTCAACTGCTGCTTGCCTTCAGGAGGAGTATTCCGATGCTCGACACCTCGTCCGAGAACATGACGGCTATACTGGGCTGGATAATTGCAGAGAACAGGACTTGCGAAGAGGCCAAGTCGAACCAGTCGAGCTATGCCTGTGCAGGCAAAAACAGCAAATGCAAGGACTCTAGGGAAGAACGGGGTTACTACTGCCGATGCGAGGATGGGTACGAGGGGAATCCCTATGATCGCACCCAAGAATGTACAGGTAATTAATATAAGTGACTCCTCATGCATTGTCGTACTCAAATGAATTGTGTGGATAATTAATTAATTAATCACCATGCAAGAGCCTGATAGAGAACCACTGTATCTATGTACTGATTCCACCTAGTTTACCCATTTGCCGCTTGATTTGCACTACCCTCTCCCTCTCTCTCTCTCTCTCTCTCTCTCTCTCTACCTCCACTCTTCGGCTTGCACCTCACGCCATTGCCACAGCCGCCATCATTCACCCACCACCTTAGGTGAGCCCGCCGTCGGCCTTCACGTGCCGTTCAACCACCATGTCCATGTCCAGAGAGAGAGAGCCTTGGCTCTCTCGTTAAAGTACCAATACGCACTCCCTTTCGTCCACGGGCAACAGTACCTCCACTTTGGGGACGACATTAAGTGCCACCACCAAGCAACAACATCTCTCTCTCTCTCCCCCTCGGTCTTCATGAGTCTGAACTGTACCTCATCTCGGCAGTAACAAGTCCTTGGTACCATCTCCTCCGCAATGAAGGGAAAGAAATTTGCTTTCTTGAAAGGAGAAGACAAAATTGCAGCGACCTTTAATCAAGAGAGATTAGGCAATGGTGCATGGTGGTGGGGTCGTGACCTTAGCTCATCTTAAAATCAATCTCAACAGTAGAAGAGATGGCAATGGGTTGAGTGGAAGGTGGAGAAACTAAACTTATTGCAATTATGTGAATTCCGTTATAGTTTTTTTTTTTTTTTTTTTTTTGGTAATTGAGTTCTAGACCTTTTCTATTTGTATATGTCCATTCGGCTAATTTTAATTTGAAATCGTTAATATTGGCACCAGTTGTCCTACATAACGGAGTCAATCTTGATGTGGATAATTAATATTAATATTAATATTTTAAAAAAAATTTAAATTTTTATTTATTTTTCTTTTCTTTTTCCTCTTTTACTTTTCTCTCTCTTTTTTCTTCCTTGCCGATGAGGTCGAAAGAAAGAAAAAGAAAATAATTAAATAATTAAAAAATTTAAAATATTATTAAAAATTGATTGTATCAGACTCTCGCCGCAACATGTAGGATGTCCCACGTCCATATAAGTGATTTCTAATCAAAAATAGCTAAATTGATTGAATTGACACAAATGTAAAAAGTTTATGACTAAATTGACACAATTGTAATATGTTTATGACTTTTTTGGTAATTCTTCCATAAAGATGATTGGAGAAAGATAGAGAAAATACGCTTTTCTCACATAATTGATCCGTCCTACTATATGATAGTATTTTAATGGGAGGCCTATATAAAGTTGGGGAATCTTGTCTCCATCCAAATCCATCTCCAAAATTGATTCTTGAGTTCATGTGGAACCCGCATGATCAATGATTATGATAGACCTGTCGAATAAGTCAAGGCCATTGCCATCACCCTACCAACATCATCGTCAACATTTCTCGCAATTCTACTCCCGTGTTACAATGATAGGTTTGCCTTCTCTCTTAAACCTTTGTGCCTCCTCTCCTATATACACATATTCAACATGGTATGCGTACCATAATGCATCTGAAGGGTTAGATTTAATGATAGATTTGATGAGTCCATCATTAGTGATACATATGCATATTAGCACATCCACCTCACTTGGAGAGTAACAGATCATTTAATGCATGCATGTAATGATCAAACCTTCTCCTTCCTAGGCTCAATCTTCGTCCCCAGTAGCCATAGACGACCCCTCGCTTGGCTCTTGCAATATAGGACCCATGCACTATTGCATTAGCTCGATTTCCACAAGTTCTGTATGCTGGATCCTTTCCTAGCTCGTGTGCCCTCGACGGGTATATATATAGAGTTCAAGGTAGCGTCGATCTCAATTGATGGAAAAGAACGATGAAATTGTTGTGCTCGGATTCGACGCGGAGAGAGACTGAGAATGGAGAAACAAAAGATTTCTTGAAAGAGAGTGGGCACATGTCCCAATACTACAACTGAAAGTTAAATGGGACAGCATTGTCTATCTAATAATCCATGCACAGACTTGTTCAATTTGTTTTTGTCATTAAACGAGATAACGGTTCAATTTCTCTTCTGCATGATGTAGACGTCAATGAGTGCGAGAACCCAAACCCGTGCCCATTTAATGGGAAGTGCAAGAATACGCCCGGGAACTACACTTGCCATTGCCCATTTGGACTGTGGGGCGATGGTAAAGTCACTTGCCAAATTTCTCCTTGGATCGTAGTTGTTCCAGGTAACTATATCCATATGTGTGTATTCCCCTCATCATTCAATATATGGTTTATATCTTATCAATTCATTGTTGATTTTACAGTAGGTTTGACATGTGTTTTTATGGATTATTATACCGTACTTAGTGGTGTAATCCCCGGGGACATAGACAGTGAGCCATAAGCTGTCACGTGTCCCTATTCAATCCCAGGCTAAGGCTGATTACATCTTTCCTTCGTTTTTCTTGTACCTCCTTTTCCGTCTTTTTTCCCTTTTTATTCTGGCTAACACTTTAAAACCACATTGGTGGGAGGACACCGCAGTGAAGATTCCTATCTCAGCCCAACCTACAAATCTTGGCCAAAATGAACAACTAGACCTTCTGATTTCAAGAGGAAAAAAGCCCTAATAATGGTGTAAATTTCAAGAATTTCTTTCTTCTCTGGTGAGTTGCTGAAGTAGTAATGGCCCTTAAGCACTAGATGGACACGAAGGCCAAACGCCAGTTGTTGGGGAACTTGCGTATGAGGATGGCCTTCAAGATTGACGAAGCCCAGTGGGGTTATCAGAATTTACGAAACTCAACTCACCTTCAACGATCACACCCATGGATTGGACTGAGGCTTTTTATTTTCATTTTCTTGCGAAATCCTTTTACAGTAATTATTATTCAGACTTGCGTGTCTTGTTTGAGGTGGGATTTGGGTAAAAAT
Organism: Eucalyptus brandiana; assembly: GCA_014182725.1. Lineage (NCBI taxonomy): Eukaryota > Viridiplantae > Streptophyta > Magnoliopsida > Myrtales > Myrtaceae > Eucalyptus > Eucalyptus brandiana. The sequence goes on from CM024669.1 coordinate 9,885,813, forward strand.
TGTCCCCTTTAGGTAATATCCCGTGAATGGTTCACAAGATCTTCAATTGATTATCTATTAAAAGAGATTAAAAGAGAGAAACAGAAGAAAAAAATTATAAAAAAAAAAAGTACAGACAAACAGAGTTTTTCAGAATAAACAGGAGTGAAGCAATTAGTCACATTACACGTCCCACTGATGCTGCTCGTGCAATTTGAGATTAGCTTGACAGGGTACGGTATAATAATCCATGGTTAATTGAGAGCTGGTGGCGTATGTAATAGTTTCTCCGGGGTCTAAAAATACATTTTCTCATCTATCTTACATATTTGAAGTTTTTGAAGTTAAGCATATATATAATTAAATGTCAAAGTTCGGATAATAAGCTACAAAAAGAAGGAATGGATCCACACCTAAAAGCCTGGGCCAGCGGGCTTTTTTAGTACAACAGTTAATAGAGGCTGATAAGGCTATTAGCGTTACCACGTTTACACTTTTAAGAAAAAAAAATATTTATTTTTAATTATTTTATTTTATTTTAATGTTTTTTATGGAAATGCCGACTGATGATGATGATGATGATGATGATGATGATAGTAATAAAAAACGATCGGTTCTCCTTGCAAGTTTAGCTCTATGAAACCTGCCCGCGGCAGTGGCCCCACACCGAACATGTGGTGGCGGCGTGTTAACTTATCAATTCAATATGGGTAAAATTAGTTTTAAGAGAGATAACTATTATGTAGACAAACAATGGTTATGTTTTATAATTAGTGTGTGGAATAATGATTTGAATTTGAATTTAATGTAATGTGCGATGCGGTTTGTTAATCTAATGTAAAGTTATGAATTTTAAATTTATTCAATGTGGTTCTTAAATTTTTTGTACATGTTCAATTTAGTCATATAGCAAATTTAAAGTTCAATGACCACATTACACATTGAGTCAAAATTCAAGGATCATTTATGTCATTTACTCTTAGTGTATATGTCCTTCAATCATGTTTTTAATTGGCAAATACAAATTTGGGTAATTTAGGACCAAAAAATTCCTAAACCTATTGTAATTATATCAATTTAGTTTTAAATGTTTTATTTGTTATCAATTGAGTCCTAAAACTTTTGCATTTGTGATACTTAACTAATTTTGACAGAAAATTGCCAAAATAGACGCCAACAACGTCTCATTGGACAGTCAATGCTCATGTTGATAAAATTTAATAATATTTTAATATTTTTTGAATTATTTCATTATGTATTTATTCCTTTCTTTTTCCCTTTTTTTTCTTTTTTTTTTCCTTCATTTTCTTGTTCCCTTCTTCTTTTTCCTCTAGCTAGTTGCTAGATCTCGTTGATTGACCAAAGACAAAGGCTAGTGAGGCTCGACCCTTGCTAGATCTAGCAAGGGTGAGCCTCAATACCTAGACAAGGTTGCCTTCGTGGCCTACCTCGATAGAGGGCCGGGAGAGGCACGACCTACCTGGATTTGGCAAGGTCAAGCATCACCTAGCCATGGCAGGGCTCGCCCAAAGTCAATCTCACCGACCTTGGCCTTTGGTCGATTGCCAAGACCAGCTAGAGGAAGAAGAAGAGTGGGGAAAAAAGGGAAGAGAAAGAAAATAAGAAATTTGAAAAAATATTAAAATTTATTCACATTTGTGTTGACCACGCCATGGGCCACACCACATAGGACGGTTCGCGTCTATATCAACTATTTCTAACAAAAATTGATCGAATAGATTGAATTAACACAAATACAAAAAGTTTATGACTCATTTAGTAATATATATATATTTAAAACTGAATTGATACAGTTATAATATGTTTAAGATCTTTTTAGTAATTTTTCCTTATTGTTCATGCATAAGTGGTTCAAAGATTTCTCTAAGTTTTCATACCATTTGTAAAGGTAAAGAGCTATAACAATGGGAGGTGAATGCTTCCTTGTTCTTTTTTGTTTTATTACAAACCTCCTTTATTATAGTCAAGGAAAGAGATCGGGAGGAGTAACAGAAGACGCTGGAATTATGTATTTGAAATCAGTTCAATTGATTACTTATTCGGTTTATAATGACGCTCGTCAAATTATAAATGAGGACTTTCATAAGGATTGTTACATGATGGATAATATGTCTACTGTTATAGAAACAATTTTTCTATCATCATTAAATTGGTAGTTATATTTTGAAGGGTTGATTGATTATCTAAATTATAGTAATAGATGTAGATTATGTCAAAAAAAGGATTAAATGGGTTGTGGGTTTGAAATTAATTTCTTTTAACAACTATGTGGACCATATAAGGATTACATGCTTGAATCATTAATCTAGTTATGTATATTCTTTGGCAGCGATTATTCTGGCCTTCTTCACAGCTGTTGGTGCTTTAGTCCTTTACATGTGGAGGAGGAGAAGCAAAGAGAAAAACTTCAAACGAAATGGAGGAGAGCTCTTGAAACACCACAGAGTTCAAATTTTTACGGAGGCAGAGCTGATAAAAGCAACCAACAACTATGATAACAGCAATAAGCTTGGTGAGGGTGGTTTCGGTTCCGTCTATAGAGGGAGAGTAGTTGGGGACGCCGAGGACACCATAATTGCGGTCAAGAAGCCTAAAGATTTGCACAAGTCTCTAATAAAGGTGGATTTTCAGCATGAACTTCAAATTGTGATGCAAATAAATCACAAAAATGTGGTGAAGCTCCATGGCATATGTTTGGAGACAAGAATACCCTTGTTGGTTTATGAATACATTTCAAATGGTACCCTCTTCCAACACATCCATCAGAATGCATCGACCATCTTGAGATCGTGGAAAAACCGGCTCAGAATAGCTGCTGAAACTGCTCTTGCACTTGAGTATATGCATTCCTGTGCAGAACCCCCAATCATTCACGGTGACATCAAGTCGGTGAACATACTTCTGGATCACAATTACTCAGCAAAAGTGTCTGATTTTGGAACTTCAGTACTAATATCACCAGAGGATAGTAATATGGTAGCCACTGAAATACAAGGCACATTGGGTTACATTGATCCAGAATATTTAACCACCGGTATAATAACAATTAAGAGTGACGTATACAGCTTTGGAGTTGTCCTCGTGGAGTTGCTCACAAGAAAGAAGCCCACAAGTTTCATTACTAGGTCTGGAGAGTCGATCAATATTATCCATTATTTCATCTCTTCTGTGAAGGATAAGACACTCTCTAATATCATTAACTTCGAGGCCACCAGTGAAGATGAAATGGGGAGAATAGGAATGGTTGCTGAGATTGCAGTGAAGTGCTTGGACCAAATCAGTGCGAAGAGGCCCGCAATGCGAGAAGTGGCTGAGCAACTCGCCAGGATTAACCAAGCGCTCGACAGCTTGACAGTTGAAGAAAACAATGAAGAGACCAACTGCGAAGTGGATGAAGAAAGCCTCGCCTCCCATTCGACTTCAGTTATTTGCGAGACGAGCCAACATGGGACCTCAAGCTCTCTTTTCTGATCAGCGAGTGGAATCAGCAGGTTCCAACATCTGATCCATATTACCATAGCAACATGTCTATTAACTGTCCATAGGGACTTCTAGGGTATTGTGCATTCAGAATATAAATTTTGTTTGGCATTTGCTTTGGACTTATAATTGTGCAAGCATCCGTGTAAGTTTTAAGTGTCACGATCTATATATAGCAGACTTTATGGAAGGATGGCATATGGCCATTTTGACATTATTATAAATCTCTCTTTTCCTTTTATCTTTTTTTCTGTCTTTTTTTTCCTTACATATAATAATAGATCAGAAAAAAATATATATACTCACTCCTTTTTATCTTATTTTTCCTTAATATAATCCCAGTTCACTTTTGTCGCAAGTAAAATTCTCCCTTCACTTCCGGTCTTTGCCTTTCCCTCGTTATATTGCACTTAACCCTATAATATCCATAACTGTTGGCCAAAAAGACAATAATAGGGCCAGAAAAACTATCTAATTTCACCATTGCTTCCTTTTTTTTTTTTTTTTATAAATCTGATCTTAATTTGAAAAAACAAATCCCAATTTAATTTACTCTCTTTATTTGTAGTAGTTTGGATGTTAAATGGGGAGCGAGAGCGGGAAGGACAAACCGGAACTCAAAAAATACCATATCTTCCCACCATGATGTGATTACTCATACATATGATAAAGGCATTCCAGGTGTGCTTCAGCTAGATGCTTTTTGCTACTAGGTTTTCTTGTAGTTTACCTTCGAGTAATGCGTCTTTGCTTTATCTCTATGACTTCCTTACACACTACAGTATTATTTTGAAGCTGAATCACAATAATGGCCTTGATGGATGATGGAAACGCCTTCCACATGTGGTCTTCCCATACTCCTCGCGTTTCCTAAGTACTAGACTTGTCACGTGCACGCATAGATAAAATCTGAGTGATGATCACTACCACCGCCACACCAGTGCCACATGCCACATGTAATGCTAGAATGGCAATTATCTGCAACTTAATGCATGTTAGCGATAATTTTTCTCAATTAATGGACCAAAACATGTAAAGAAACATGTACTTTTTTGATCCAATAGTCAATTTATCCAGTCAAGATTAGTAAGAGAGTAGAACACGTACAGGGGACTCTGGTAGCTCTATATCATCTGTGGGCACACAAAACAACATATTTTATGATGAAAATTATTGTTACCATATGCGTTGCCATTTATAACTCTTACGGGAAGTCAATTGTTCTCCATATTAAGTCATTGATGTCAAAATCAGCATACCCAATGCACAATCACCAATGTACTTTTGGATGCTAATCTCATTGAACCAAATAATGCCATATATTGTTATAAAATTTTGGATTAATACCACAAAAAATTGCAAACTGATGCACATGTGACAAATTTATCCAAGACTCCAAACTAGTACACTTTTTAACAAATTTACCTCAAATTGGTACACATATGACAAATTTATCATTTGTTAGTTTCAATTAAATTTTATTGATAGTGACCAATGACAGTTGATTAGTATACCAGTTTAAGATTTTACTCATCGTTTGTTACAATTATATCAATTTTGTGATTCTTTTTACGATGTTACTCCAATTTAACAGAGAGCATATTTGTTATAAATGTATCAGTTTGAGGTTTTTAACAGTCAAAAAATTAATTTGTGATAAATTTATTACAAGTATACTAGTTTGGAATTAAAAAAAAATACTAGTTTGGAGCTTCTTTTTTTTTTTGTCATTTGGAATAAATTTGTCATGGTGTGCTTATTTTAGGTTTTTTGTGGTATTAACCCTAAAAAATGTTAGACTATTGGAAGATTATTTTTTGATGATTCTAATACATCTTAATCTCACTATAAATGCGGTTATGTGCACATAAAAAAATCACTAAGTAAATTTATTTTGATCCAATTATTAATTAACTTAGAAGTTTATTAATAAGAAATTTCACAAAAACAAAATTTTGTTCCCCGTAGCACCAGAATAACTTTGAACCGACTAAGGCAGGCAATTTTTGACATGATATGTGTTCTTGTCAAGCTTAAATGGGTTCATGTCATAAATGGATCAACTGATCTATACACTGTAAGAGTTTTCCTAATGTGGACTAAATTAATTGATATTGTAATTTACTATTTTTACGGTTACCGTAAAACAGGGTTAGTCTAAGGTGAGATAGAAGGTTTCTTAATTAGTCTAATATGGGACTAGCTAGTGTGAAATTTGAGTTAAGTTCGCCCGTAATGGGGACCAGTTGAAACTCTATAAATAGTGCTCAAGTCTCTCTTCTAACCTGAATTATCACATGTATCCTTACCTAATGAGCGTTTACCTAACGCTAAACATGAGGGAGCCACCTTATTGAGCTAGTGATACAGAGGGCAATAGAGGAGAATAACTTGAACGTGAAACATTGTGTTTCCGCTTCTACTTCAAGAACGATGGATCCCAAAACAAATGCGTTAATCTTTCTACTCAATTACGCATGTTCTTGTTCTAGTTATAGAGATCTTGAGATTGTGCAATTTGCATCCAACATGTGGTATTAGAGCCTTCATAACCCTAGAACTCGAATGCATATGATTTTGTCCTAATTTGAGATTTTCGAGATTTTTTGTTTAATAAAAATAAAATTAAATTATATATTCGAACTGAGCTCGATGAGACGAGAATAACCATAGGTGGCGCGTCGTCAAAGGAGGCTGCATGCACCCCCACACGCGGCCACGCGTCTCACGCGCCTTCACGCGCCCCCACGCACGGGGCGCGGCCCACGCGTGGACTCCACGCGCCACGCACTCATGCGGCATGTGTGGGCACATGGATGGTCCGATTGACGCGTGGCTAGTGGTGTTGGATTCGTATGTTCATTCTCTATCTTGTGATGTATTTATTTTATATGTTTGATGATCTTATGGATGTGAAAATACGTACAAAGCCCTAAATACATGTATTTTTAGTGTATTTTTGCGTATTTTTCTTGTATTTTCTGTGATTTTGGAAATACAAGTGTTGGATTACATGTATGTTATCACATAAACATAACAATTGTATGATTCATTAAAAAAAATTGAACTTTATTGTGAATTGAAGCTAGCTTAATGGGATACAACCATTATGAGATAGTAATTGAACTATGTATTAAGGTGATAAGAAACAGTAAAAGGTTATGAAACTTTTGTTGCTCATGCATACTCATTTACTTTTGAATTATGGACATCTTAAAAACTTGTGACCAAACTGATTGTACTAATTAACACATCTGCTGAATGTGGATAATGCATGTCAGTTAAGTCATTGCATATTGTACCTAAACTCATCTGATCACTAGTTAATGTCCATTAAGTTGAATTTTTTTTTTTTTTTATAGTTAAGGAGTATGACAACATTTACGCAGAGTAATAGTATCTACTGTTAAAGTTTAGATATTTGATTCTCTGTTTTGACTCAATTAATAGGCCACTGGTTGATTACAACGAATTCGTTACTTAAAAAATTGGCTAATAAATCAATTGTTGACCTTGGAGTCATTTTTTTCCTTATGAAACTCATGAATGATAATGGATCAATTGTCAAGCTTGTCGATTTTGTGTACCTTGTATTACTATTGATATTAATTTGTGAGAGATCTTCTAGATCAGCATTCTTTTTATGTTATTCTGGTAATTTGTAATCGGGGTGCATAAGATGCTTTATTCTCTGTTATGAAAAGTTTCTTGCGTTACTGTAATCAGTGATATTATTGGAATCAGTTTTTCAGGTTCGCTATATATATATGATTAATTTTTATTAATGAATAAAACAATGTAATTAGCATGATATGTGATTTTAGTGATTTACTGCCCTTATCACTAAAGTTAAAATCACATGTATATGGTGTATGTAAGAAGTAAAGTTTATATCCCTAGTATGAGAGAGTTTCAAGTTAATTGATTGAGTAAGAACCGCCAAAAAGCAAGACGCTGATTGGGTTTGAGAAATTTCGACCTCATATGCTGATTGGGATGTCTCCTTTGTTCTCCCCCTTTTTTCTCTGTTTTGTCTTCTCTTTTCTCTTTTCCTGCTCCTTCGGCTCGCACATGTGGCCTCAGTTGACCAACCAGGGGCCTCTGCCAGCCGATTCTGACCCAAGGATTGCACCGCTCGCCTACCCCTGTGAGATGATGTTGTCCCCTGCTGCCCTAGCAACCCTGCTTTTGGCTTCGCAGGTTCCCCATGCAGATGACGGCTAAGGGAGAAGACAGAGGCGCGGGCCGGGCCAAAGGGAAGGAGGGGGTTGGGTTGCACGAGGGGAGAAAAAAAAAAAAGAAAAAGGAAAATAGACTGGCCAAGCCCAGGCCCACACAGGGGAAAGAAGAGGAAGAGGGGCGGGTCAAGCCAGGGCCAAATTCGGCCCGACCCGGCCCCCACAGCTTTGCTTCTTTTTTTTAATCAATTTTTTCTTCTTTTTTTATGTGCTTGAAAATATAGATTAGGTGTCAACAGCGTCTTGTTTACATCATTTACCAGCCATACCCATACCTGATTCCAACCAAAAAACATTAGAAAAATCAAAGTAGAATTTCTATCACTATGGCTCTTGACTTTTACTCTCTAAAGCAGAGCAATTGCTCCTTTAGCTTGACCGAGATACATTTAGTGCTATTCCTTGTCCAACCAGCAGATGAAATTGACAAAAGCAGCGTTGGGTTCCAAATTGTAGGCCCGAGACATCCTCCCTTATCCCCTCTCTTTAATAAAGAATCCTTGACAAGCCCGTCCGTGCAATCTTCACGTTGGCCTTGACTTGGAAAGCAAAGCAACGACTTATATGGCCAACTCATATCTCTATGATTGGAGCTTCAATAATTGCTCGATTCGATCGTGGATGTTTTCTTTTGTTAGGAGCCTGATGCACACGGTTATATCATGATATATTATAGGAATTTCCGAACTGAGTTTAAAATAATTAAAATCGTGAATAGAGATTTTTTTTTTTTTCAATGCCCTACCCATGAAATAAATCAGCTTCAACGAATTGACCTTATATACAGACTCGACATCATATTTAGATCTTTGTGTGTGAACTATTATTTCGATTTATGATAGATAGCATCAAAAGACAAAGGTAGATCAATTGATAAACACCAATGATTCAATTTGCTTGGTACGCACTAATTTTAAACCCAACAACTATACCCCCAATTTTTGCATGAAATCTAGAGTAGCAATTATATGAATTATATGAATTATATGAACAAGAGACTTTATGCAAGCTGTCTCTATGTCTCTTAAATATCAACCACTTTCGTATGAAGTACCATGAAAAAGATTTGTTATGGTGTGCCACTCGAAGGTGGACAATAGCATGTCTTTTTACTGAAGCAGCTTTTCTGAAATTCTGAGGTAAGAACACAAATTTTGGATGATGGACCAATGTTTTTTCGAATTATTTTGTAATATTAGTTTGCAAATTCAACATTTGTATTCAATGCAATCTCTCACAAACTTATATTCTTTTCAAGTTATGAGTCATGTGAACTATGAAATTCTAAACAAAAACAAGAAATTGATTTATTTGCGATGGTTGATTTTCTTTAGATCTGACACTTTCTGGCAAGAACAATTATTTTTTAAATGAATGCTCAAAATTATGCTTCTCACGCTTTTGATGAGTATAATAAAGTATTTGGACTGTTCAACTTAAACAAATGTCATGAACACACGCAATTCACCTATTCAAATGTATTTAGTAAAGCTTCTTATTTGAATTCACGACGCTACGATGAAATTTACTGCATACAAATTAAATGATTGCCAAAAATTCAAGATTGCCAAACAAAATTATTTGAATAGAAGTTATCACCAAATGGTTTTGATCATAGAGGCATTTTGAACCGCCTTTTTCTTGTATTAGATGCGAAATCCGGCACGCCTCTCTCTTTTGATTAAAGTAAAGTCACCAGGCCCAATGCTTGGCGACCCACAAGGGAGACTTGTTGACAGTGACACAAGACTCGCAGCGCTCTCTTGGCGCATGAAGATTTCAAGTCGTCTCAAAGTCTTTTGAAGAACAGGACGACATGCCAGAGAAAAAGCACACAGAAGAGACGAGACGTTGTGGGTTTCTCTCTGTCATCCATCCGAATAATGACGAAAGGTGGATTAACACGAACTGAGGGTTTCACATGGGAGATTCCACAGCGACGAAACGTGCATCGCGCCAGCTGGACGTCGCTCGGTCCATTGTCCATAGCCAGGGAGGAGCAGTGGGAGTATGGTAAGGGTCCAACCAAAGCGTTTCTCGTTCTCGTTGCGTGTGAAATTGAAAAGGCAGGGAAACACCACATTAAAAGGAGAAAATGACAACGCCGCCCGTGCTTCGAGCTGATTTGACCTCTCCACCCATTTTCTTCTATATGAGGTCATCGACTTCACTGTACACAATAATAGACCGGCCAATTGGCCCATGCCATTGCTCAATGAGTGATATATAGTCTCTTTTTTGCCGAAATGAAATGTTGAGAAGATGGCATAGACTTAAAAATGTCCCTTTGCTTCTCATATTAGAATCACTTTAACGTAATAGCAATTATAAAATTATTATATGCACTCGGTATATTAAGGCTTAATGAATACGATCTGTTAAATCATATGAATCCCATATCATATCCATGCATGACCTGCTGTTTTGTGTGTAAACAATAATGTTGCATCGCAATAAATATCGACTTTAAAAGGATCTCAATCCCATCCTTTGCCAAAAAATATATAATATAGCAACAATAAAAAGAAAGAGCCAAGTGAGAAGGCAGTGCATCCATACAAAACAGTGGTTGGGATTTCTCCACATACTCTGTGCTCCTTTTTATTTAAAAGAGACTTGTTTACCATATTGAGTTGAAGACGACTGTCCAAAATCTTGCCCACCAGCATTAAAAGAAAATTTCATGCCATTTTGTGTACCAAATCCCTGTATCCCCTATGGTAGAGAATTATCATTTCACTATGAAAACTATTAGTTTTTTAAAAAAAGCCACTTTTTACACCTTGAATTACAAATATAATGACATTCGGGAGCTTTAGTAAAAAGTAGCTCTCTTCTATGAATATTAGAAAATATTTGGTACCTTTCACATAGACTTGATATGTACCCATCACGTTAGTGCTGACAAGGCAAATCATCAATATACTCAAATTATTGCTTTTTCAAATTTGTAGCACTCAAATAAGTATAAAAAAAAAAAAAATAGTACTCAAATGAGGGTCTTTTAGGTCTTTTACCCTGTTATTTAATGGGTTGGTGTGAGGGGTCGAACTTAGACTTCCACTCTATGAACAAATATAGTGTGAGAGAGTTTAAGTGAGTTTTTCTTTGGAAATAAAGATGGTGCATTGGCTTCTAACGTTGGCTGTGGCCTGGTGGCTGCGACAAGGTGGCGCTCAGAAGGCGCTCTGCTCACCCCGGTGTGGAAAAGTGGAAGTATCTTATCCGTACGGGCTCGAAGTCAGTCGTGCGAGATCCAGGGACTTTTTGCTCAATTGCACCTCTCCTGGCCAACTATAGTTGGGGAATGTTACGGTACACGAAATCGAAGTCCACAACTTGACCTTGGAGGTCGGCCTCCCCGAAGAACATAACGATACTCAACTGCTGCTTGTCTTCAGGAGGAGTATTCCGATGCTCGACACCCCGTCCGGAAACTTGGTGGCTACGCTGGACTGGATGATTGTAGAGAACAGGACTTGCAAAGAGGCCAGGTCGAACAAGTCGAGCTATGCCTGTGCAGGCCAAACCACGAAATGCGAGGACTCCGGGGATGAACGGGGTCATATCTGCATATGCGAGGATAGGTACAAGGGGAATCTCTATGATCGCACCCAAGGATGTACAGGTAATCAACGTATGTGATTCCTCATGCATTGTCGTGCTCGAATGAATTGTGTGGATAATTAATTAATTAATCGCTATGCAAGAGCCTGATAGAGAACTACTGTATCTATGTACTGATTCCACCTAGTTTACCCGCTTGATTTGCACTACCCTCTCCCTCCCTCTCTCTCTCTCTCTCTCGCTCTCTCTCTCTCTCGCTCCACTCTTCAGCTTGCACGTCACGCCATTGCCACAGCGGTCATCATTCACCCACCACCTTAGGTGAGCCCACCGTCGGCCTTCACGTGCCGTCCAACGACCATGTCCATGTCGAGAGAGACATAGTTGGCCCACCCCTGGACCCAAAAAGAAAAAAGAACATGCTTCACGTTTGAGCGAGCCTAGTCAATCACCAACGTTGATTTACGTCAGCTCTATATAAGACTTACCTCATCTAAAAATTGAAATTCATCGGGATCTTGTGCACCCGGTTCATGCAAGTGCGGCTTGGATCCGCACTAAAATCACCGAGCCCAACGCTTGCCGACCAATAGGGGAGACTTGGTGACAGTGACAAAAGACTCGCAGCGCTCTCTTGGCGCATGAAGATTTCAAGTCGTCTCGAAGTCTTTTGAAGAACAGGACGACATGCCAGAGAAAAAGCACACAGAAGAGACGAGACGTTGTGGGTTTCTCTCTGTCATCCATCCGAATAATGACGAAAGGTGGATTAACACGAACTGAGGGTTTCACATGGGAGATTCCACAGCGACGAAACGTGCATCGCGCCAACTGGACGTCGCTCGGTCCATTGTCCATACCCATGGGGGAGCAGTGCGAGTATAGTAGGGATCCACCGAAAGCGTTTCTCGTTCTCTTTGCAGGTGAATTTGAAAAGGCAGGGAAACACCACATTAAAAGTAGAAAATGACGACACCGCCCGTGCTTCGAGCTGATTTGACCTCCCTACTCATTTTCTTCTATATGAGGTCACCGACTTCACTGTACACAATAATAGATCGGCCAATTGGCCCAAGCTGTTGCTTAACGAAATGATATGTTGACAACATGGCATAGACTTAAAAAGGTTCCCTTGCTTCTCAAGTTAGAATCACTTAAATGCAATAGCAATTAGAAAATTATTATATGCACTCGGTATTTAAAGCCTAATGAATACGATCTATTAAATCATATGAATCTTATGTGAGATCCATGCACTTGACCTACTATTTTGTGTGTAAGTAATAATGTTGCATCGCAACAAATATCAACTTTAAAAGGATCTCGATCCCACCCTTTGCCAAAATATATATAATATAGCAACAATAAAAAGAAAGAGCCAAGTGAGAAGGAAAGCTGTTGTTGGGATTTCTCCGCATACTCTATGCTCCTTTTTATCTAAAAGAGACTCGTTTACCTTACTGAGTTGAAGAAGATTGTCCAAAATCTTGCCCTCTTGCGTTAAAAGAAACTTTTGTGCCATTTTGTGTACCAAATCCCCGTATCCCTTATGGTAGAGAATTATCATTTCACTTTGAAAACAATTAGCTTTTAAAAGAAGTCACTTTTTACATCTTAAATTACAAATATAATGATCTTTGGATGCTTTAGAAAAAAGTAGCCCTCTTCCATGAATATTAGAAAATATTGGGTACTTTTCATATAGACTTGACATGTACCTATCACGTCAGTACTAACAAAGTCACATAAGATTATTGACGTTCACATCAAATTTTCTGACGAAGCAAATCGCTGATAATTGATTTTTCAAATTTGTAACACTCAAGTAAATAAAAAAAAAATATGGTACTTAAATGAGGATCTTTTACCTTGTTATTTAATGGGTTGTTGTGAGCGGGTGAGCGGGTCGAACTTAGACTTCCGCGTTTTGAGTGAGTTTTTCTTTGGAAATGAAGATGGTGCATTGGCTTCTCACGTTGGCTGTGGCCTGGTGGTTGCGACAGGGTGGCGCTCAGAAGGAGCGCTGCTCACGCCGGTGTGGAGAAGTGGAAGTACCTTTTCCGTTCGGGCTCGAAGACAATAATTGTACGAGATCCAGGGACTTTTTGCTCAATTGCACCTCTACTCCCCTACTATTGTTGAGGAATGTTACGGTTCACAGAATCGCAGTCAACTCCTCGTACATGGAGGTCGGCATCCCCAAAGAACATAGCGATACTCAACTGCTGCTTGCCTTCAGGAGGAGTATTCCGATGCTCTACCAATCGTTCGAGAAAATTACGGCTACGCTGGGCTGGATGATTGCAGAGAACAGGACTTGCGAAGAGGCCAAGTCGAACCAGTCGAGCTATGCCTGTGTAGGCAAAAACACGATTTGCAAGGACTACGGGAAAGAACGGGGTTACTACTGCCGATGCGAGGATGGGTACGAGGTGAATCCCTATGATCGCACCCAAGGATGTATAGGTAATTAATATAAGTGACTCCTCATGCATTGTCGTACTCAAATGAATTCTGTGGATAATTAATTAATTAATCACCATGTAAGAGCCTAATAGAGAACTACTGTATCTATGTACTGATTCCACATAGTTTACCCATTTGCCGCTTGATTTGCACTACCCTCTCCCTCTCTCCCTCTCTCTCTCTCTCTCTCTCTACCTCCACTCTTCGGCTTGCACCTCACGCCATTGCCGCAGCCGCCATCATTCACCCACCACCTTAGGTGAGCCCACCGTCGGCCTTCACGTGCCGTCCAACCACCATGTCCATGTCCAGAGAGAGAGAGCCTTGGCTCTCTCGTTAAAGTACCGGTACGCACTCCCTTTCGTCCACTGGCAACAGTACCTCCACTTTGGGGACGACATTAAGTATCACCACCAAGCAACAACGTCTCCCCCCTCGGTCTTCATGAGTCTGAATTGTACCTCATCTCGGCAGTAACAAGTCCTTGGTACCATCTCCTCCGCAATGAAGGGAAAGAAATTTGCTTGCTTGAAAGGAGAAGCCAAAATTGCAGCGACCTTTAATCAAGAGAGATTAGGCAATGGTGCATGGTGGTGGGGTCGTGACCTTAGCTCATCTTAAAATCAATCTCAACAGTAGAAGAGATGGCAATTGGTTGAGTGGAAGGTGGAGAAACTAAATTTATTGCAATTATGTGAATTCAGTTATATATATATTGAGTTCTAGACCTTTTCTATTTGTATACGTCCATTAAGCTAATTTTAATTTGAAATCATTAACATAGGCACCAGTTGTCCTACATAACGGAGGCAATCTTGATGTGGATAACTAATATTAATATTAATATTTTAAACTTTTTCTAAATTTTTATTTATTTTTTCTTTTCTTTTTCCTCTTTTACTTTTCTCTCTCTTTTTTTCTTCCTTGCCGACGAGGTCGAAAGAAAGAAAAAGAAAAGAAAAATAATTAAATAATTAAATTTTTAAAATATTATTAAAAATTGATTGTATCAGACTCTCGCCGCAACATGTAAGATGCCCGACGTCCATGTAAGTGATTTCTAATCAAAAATGGCTAAATGGATTGAATTAACACAAATATAAAAAGTTTATGACTAAATTAACCAAAAAATAGTTTATGACTAAATTGGCACAATTGCAATATGTTTAGGACTTTTTTGGTAATTCTTTCATGAAGATGATTGGAGAAAGATAGAGAAAATACGCTTTTCTCACATAATTGATCCGTCCTACTATATGATAGTATTTTAATGGGAGGCCTATATAAAGTTGGGGAATCTTGTCTCCATCCAAATCCATCTCCAAAATTGATTCTTGAGTTCATGTAGAACCCGCATGATCAATGATTATGATAGACCCGTCAAATAAGTCAAGGCCATTGCCATCACCCTACCAACATCATTGTCAACATTTCTCGCAATTCTACTCCCGTGTTACGGTGATAGTTTTGCCTTCTCTCTTAAACCTTTGTGCCTCCTCTCCTATATACACATATTCAACGTGGTATGCGTACCATAATGCATCTGAAGGGTTAGATTTGATGATAGATTTGACGAGTCCATCATTAGTGATACATATGCATATTAGCACATCCACCTCTGTATGTAATGATCAAACCTTCTCCTTCCTAGGCTCAGTCTTCGTCCCCAGCAACCATAGACGACCCCTCGCTTGGCTCTTGCAATGTAGGACCCATGCACTATCGCAATAGCTCGATTTCCACAAGTTCTGTATGCTTTCGTAGTTCGTGTGCCCTCAACGGGTCTATATATAGAGTTCAAGGTAGCGTCAATCTCAGTTGATGGCAAAGAACGATGAAATTGTTGTGCTCGGAGTTGACGCGGAGAGAGACTGAGAATGGAGAAACAAAAGATTTCTTGAAAGAGAGTGGACACATGTCCCAATACTACAACCGAAAGCTGAACGGGACAGCATTGTCTATCTAATAATCCATGCACAGACTTGTCCAATTTGTTTTTGCCATTAAACGATATAACGGTTCAATTTCTCTTCTGCATGATGTAGACATCAATGAGTGCAAGAATCCAAACCAGTGCCCATATCATGGGAAGTGCAAGAATACGCCCGGGAACTACACTTGCCATTGCCCATTTGGAATGCGGGGCGATGGTAAAGTCACTTGCCAAATTTCTCCTTGGATCGTATTTGTTCCAGGTAATTATATCCATATGTGTGTATTCCCCTCATCATTCACTATATGGTTCATATTTTATCAATTCATTGTTGATTTTACAGTAGGTTTGACATGTGTTTTTATGGATTATTATACCGTACTCGGTTCCAGGCTAAGGCTGATTACATCTTTCCTTCGTTTTTCTTGTACCTCCTTTTCCGTCTTTTTTACCTTCTTTTTTTTCTGGCTAACACTTTAAAACCACATTGGTGGGAGGACACCGCATCTCTAAGTGAAAATTCCTATCTCAACCCAACCTACAAATCTTGGGCCAAAATGAACAACTAGAGCTTCTGATTTCAAGAGGAAAAACGCCCTAATAATGTTGTAAATTTCAAGAATTTCTTTCTTCGACGGTGAGTTGCTGAAGTAATAGTGGCCATTAAGCACTAGATGGACACGAAGGCCAAACGCGAACTTGCGTATAAGGATGGCCTTCAAGATTGACGAAGCCCAGTGGGGTTATCAGAATTTACGAAACTCAACTCACCTTCAACGATCACACCCATGGATTGGACTCAGGCTTTTTATTTTTATTTTCTTGCGAAATCCTTTTACAGTAATTATTATTCAGACTTGCGTGTCTTGTTTGAGGTGGGATTTGGTTAAAAATTGTCCCCTTTAGGTAATATCCCGTGAATGGTTCACAAGATCTTCAATTGATTATCTATTAAAAGAGATTAAAAGAGAGAAACAGAAGAAAAAAATAAAGACAAAAAAATACAGACAAACAGAGTTTTTCAGAATAAACAGGAGTGAAGCAATTAGTCACATTACACGTCCCACTAATGCTTGCTCGTGCAATTTGAGATTAGCTTGACAGGGTACGGTATAATAATCCATGGTTAATTGAGAGTTGGTGGCGGATGTAATAGTTTCTCTGGGGTGTAAAAATACATTTTCTCATCTATCTTACATATTTGAAGTTTTTGAAGTTAAGCATATATATAATTAAATGTCAAAGTTCGGATAATAAGCTACAAAAAGAAGGAATGGATCCACACCTAAAAGCCTGGGCCAGCGGGCTTTTTTAGTACAACAGTTAATAGAGGCTGATAAGGCTATTAGCGTTACCACGTTTACACTTTTAAGAAAAAAAAAAATATTTATTTTTAATTATTTTATTTTATTTTAATGTTTTTGATGGAAATGCCGACTGATGATGATGATGATGATGATGATGATGGTGATAGTAATAAAAAACGATCGCTTCTCCTTGCAAGTTTGGCTCTATAAAACCAGCCCGCGGCAGTGGCCCCACACCGAACATGTGGTGGCGGCGTGTTAACTTATCAATTCAATATGGGTAAAATTAGTTTTAAGAGAGATAACTATTATGTAGACAAACAATGGTTATGTTTTATAATTATTGTGTGGAATAATGATTTGAATTTTAATTTTAATCTAATGTAAAGTTATGAATTTTAAATTTATTCAATGTGGTTCTTAAACTTTTGGTACATGTTCAATTTAGTCATATAGTAAATTTAAAGTTCAATGACCACATTACACATTGAGCCAAAATTCAATGATCATGTGTGTCATTTACTCTTAGTGTATATGTCCTTCAATCATGTTTTTAATTGGCAAATACAAATCTAGGTAATTTAGGAAAAATTACCAAAAAATTCCTAAACCTATTGTAATTATGTCAATTTAGTTTTAAACGTTTTATTTGTTATCAATTGAGTCCTAAAACTTTTGCATTTATGCTACTCAACTAATTTTGACAGAAATTTGCCAACATAGACGCTAGCCACGTCACATTGGACGGTCAGTGCTCATGTTGATAAATTTTAATAATATTTTAATATTTTTTGACTTATTTGATTATGTATTTATTCCTTTCTTTTTCCCTTTTTCCTTTTTTTTTTTTTTTCCTCATTTTCTTCTTCCCTTCTTCTTTTTTCCTCTAGCTAGTTGCTGGATCTCGTTGATTGACCAGAGACAAAGGCTAGAGACAAAGGCTAGTGAGGCTCGACCCTTGCTAGATCTAGCAAAGGTGAGCCTCAGTGAGCTGCCTAGACAAGGCTACCTTCGCGGCCTACCTCGATAGAGGGCCGGGTGAGGCACGACCTTCTTGGATCTGGCAAGGTCACACATCACCTAGCCATGGCAGGGCTAGTCAATCTCACTGACCCTGGCCTTTGGTCGATCGCCAAGACTAGCTAGAGGAAGAAGAAGAATGGGGAAAAAAGGGAAGAGAAAAAAAATAAGAAATTTGAAAAAAATATTAAAATATTATTAAAATTTATTCACATTTGTATTGGCCGCACCATGGGCCACACCACATAGGATGGTTGGCGTCTACGTCAGCTATTTCTAACCAAAATTAACCGAAATAGACTAAATTGACACAAATGCAAAAGGTTTATGACTCATTTCATAAAAATATATATATTTAAAACTGAATTGACAAGATTATAATATGTTTAAGATCCTTTTAGTAATTTTCCTGATTGTTCATGCATAAGTGGTTCAAAGATTTCTCTGAGTTTTCATACCATTTGTAAAGGTAAAGAGCTATAACAATGGGAGGTGAATGCTTCCTTGTTCTTTTTTGTTTTATTACAAACCTGCTTCATTATAGTCAAGGAAACACATCGGGAGGAGTAATAGAAGACGCTGGAATTATGTATTTGAAATAAGTTCAATTGATTACTTATTCGGTTTATAATGACGCTCGTCAAATTATAAATGAGGACTTTCATAAGGATTGTTACATGATGGATAATATGTCTAATCCTTCTATTATAGAAACAATTTTTCTATCACCATTAAATTGGTAGTTATATTTTGAAGGATTGACTAATTATCCAAATAATAGTAATAGATGTAGATTATGTCAAAAAAGGATTAAATGGGTTGTGGGTTTGAAATTAATTTCTTTTAAGAATTATGTGGACCATATAAGGATTACATGCTTGAATCATTAATCTAGTTATGTATATTCTTTGGCAGCGATTATTCTGTCCTTCTTCACAGCTGTTGGTGCTTTAGTCCTTTACATGTGGAGGAGGAGAAGCAAAGAGAAAAACTTCAAACGAAATGGAGGAGAGCTCTTGAAACACCACAGAGTTCAAATCTTTACGGAGGCAGAGCTGATAAAAGCAACCAACAACTATGATAACAGCAATAAGCTTGGTGAGGGTGGTTTTGGTTCCGTTTATAGAGGGAGAGTAGTTGGGGACACCATAATTGCGGTCAAGAAGCCTAAAGATTTGCACAAGTCTCGAATGAAGATGGATTTTCAGCATGAACTTCAAATTGTGATGCAAATAAACCACAAAAATGTGGTGAAGCTCCATGGCATATGTTTGGAGACAAGAATACCCTTGTTGGTTTATGAATACATTTCAAATGGTACCCTCTTCCAACACATCCATCAGAATGCATCGACCATCTTGAGATCTTGGAAAAACCGGCTCAGAATAGCTGCCGAAACTGCTCTTGCACTTGAGTATATGCATTCCTGTGCAGAACCCCCAATCATTCACGGTGACATCAAGTCGGTGAACATACTTCTGGATCACAATTACTCAGCAAAAGTGTCTGATTTTGGAACTTCGGTACTAATATCACCAGAGCATAGTAATATGGTAGCCACTGAAATACAAGGCACATTGGGTTACATTGATCCGGAATATTTAACCACCGGTATAATAACAATTAAGAGTGACGTATATAGCTTTGGAGTTGTCCTCGTGGAGTTGCTCACAAGAAAGAAGCCCACAAGTTTCATTACTAGGCCTGGAGAGTCGATCAATATTATCCATTATTTCGTCTCTTCTGTGAAGGATAAGGCATTCTCTGATATCATTAACTTTGAGGCCACTGGTGAAGATGAAATGGAGAGAATAGGAATGGTTGCTGAGATTGCAGTGAAGTGCTTGGACCAAACCCGTGCAAAGAGGCCCACAATGCGAGAAGTGGCTGAGCAACTCGCCAGGATTAACCAAGAGCTCGACAGCTTGACAGTGGAAGAAAACAATGAAGAGACCAACTGCGAAGTGGATGAAGAAAGCCTCTCCTCCCATTCGACTTCAGTTATTTGCGAGACGAGCCAACATGGGACCTCAAGCTCTCCTTTCTGATCAGCGAATGGAATCAACAGGTCCAACATCTGATCCATATTGCCATAGCAACATGTCTATTAACTGTCCATAGGGACTTCTAGGGTATTGTGCATTCAGAATATAAATTTTGTTTGGCATTTGCTTTGGACTTATAATTGTGCAAGCATCCGTGTAAGTTTTAAGTGTCACAATCTATATATAGCAGACTTTATGGAAGGATGGCATATGGCCATTTTGACATTATCATAAATCTCTCTTTCCCTTTTATCTTTTCTTCTGTATTTTTTTTTCCTCACTCTTTTCCTTTTATCGTTTCTTCTGTCTGTTTTTTCCTTACATATAATAATAGGTCAGGAAAAAAAAGTGTACTCACTTCTTTTTATCTTATTTTTCCTTAATATAATCCCAGTTCACTTTTGTCGCAAGTAAAATTCTCCCTTCACTTCCGGTCTTTGCTTTTCCCTCGTTATATTGCACTTAACCCTATAATATCCATAACTGTTGGCCAAAAAGACAATAATAGGGCCAGAAAAACTATCTAATTTCACTATTGCTTCCTTTTTTTTTTTTTTTTTTTATAAATCTGATCTTAATTTGAAAAAATAAATCCCAATTTAATTTACTTTCTCTTTATTTGTAGTAGTTTGGATGTTAAATGGGGAGCGAGAGCGGGAAGGACAAACCGGAACTCAAAAAAATACCATATCTTCCAACCATGATGTGATTACTCATACATATGATAAAGGCATCCCAGATGTGCTTCAGCTAGATGCTTTTTGCTACTAGGTTTTCTTGTAGTTTACCTTCGAGTAATGCATCTTTGCTTTATCTCTATGACTTCCTTACACACCACAGTATTATTTTGAAGCTGAATCACAATAATGGCCTTCCACATGTGATCTTCCCATACTCCTCGCGTTTCCTAAGTACTTAGACTTGTCACGTGCACGCACAGATAAAATCTGAGTGATGATCACTACCACCGCCACGCCAGTGCCACATGCCACATGTAATGCTAGAATGGCAATTATCTGCAACTTAATGCATGTTAGCGATAATTTTTCTCAATTAATGGGCCAAAACATGTAAAGAAACATGTACTTAAAGTACTCAATTGAATAAAAAAAATTACAGACTTAATTGAAGAGTGTGCAAAAGTTTTGATCCAATAGTCAATTTAGCCAGCCAAGATTAGTAAGAGAGTAGAACACGTACAGGGGACTCTGGTAGCTCTATATCATCTGTGGGCACACAAAACAACATATTTTATGATGAAAATTATTGTTACCATATGCGTTGCCATTTGTAACTCTTACAGGAAGTCAACTGTTCTCCATATTAAGTCCTTGATGTCAAAATCAGCATACCCAACGCACAATCACAAATGTACTTTTGGATGCTAATCTCATTTAACCAAATAATGCCATATATTGTTATAAAATTTTGGATTAATATCACGAAAAATGGCAAACTGATACACATGTGACAAATTTATCTAAGACCCCAAACTAGTATATTTTTAACAAATTTACCCCAAACTGGTATACATATGACAAATTTATCATTTGTTAGTTTCAATTAAATTTTATTGATAGTGACCAATAACTGTTGATTGGTATACCAGTTTAAAATTTTACTTCTCGTTGTCACAATTATATCAGTTTTGTGATTTTTT
The DNA here is from genome assembly GCA_014182725.1 of Eucalyptus brandiana. NCBI lineage: Eukaryota > Viridiplantae > Streptophyta > Magnoliopsida > Myrtales > Myrtaceae > Eucalyptus > Eucalyptus brandiana. The sequence continues at coordinate 9,907,529 of CM024669.1, forward strand.
TTTTTTTTTTTTTTTTTGCGACGTTACTCCAATTTAACAGAGAGCATATTTATCATAAATGTACCAGTTTGAGATTTTTAACGGTCAAAAAATTAATTTGTGATAAATTTATTACAAGTATATAGTTTGGAGTTTTTTTTTTTTTTTTGTCATTTGGGATAAATTTGTCATGATGTACTTATTTTAGGATTGCGTGGTATTAACCCTAAAATTTTTTAGACTATTGCTAGATTATTTTTTGATGATTCTAATACATCTTAATCTCACTATAAATGCGGTTATGTGCACATAAAAAAATCACCAAGTAAATTTATTTTAATCCAATTATTTATTAACTTAAAAGTTTATTAATAAGAAATTTCACAAAAACAAAATTTTGTTCCCCGTAGCACCAGAATAACTTTGAACCGACTAGGGCAGGCAATTTTTGACACGATATGTGTTCTTGTCAAGCTTAAATGGGTTCATGTCATAAATGGATCAACCGATATATACACAATTATCGTGGATGATACTTAGGACTCAAATTGAACCTTCATCACCCTAATGAATGATTTTTACAGCTCAAATTGAATATCGATGATGAGCGAACTTATGGTAATCCTAGTAAAGAATACCTGCACTAGTCCTCACTCTCGTCCTGTTATCCATAAAATGAAATCTAGCAATAAACTTTTCCTAGGAACAAATTTTTCTATTGATACAATATGCATATTATTTAAGGTTCAAATTAATTTAAGATACTATGCCAATGTATACAATGGTCATGGGAAGAGGGAGGTGGAGAGCTCAATTTCTCATCTTCTAAGGAGCCTAGAGGTGGAGACGTGTAATTTCATGTGTAGGTTTCAACTCCCATGCAGCAAAGAGGCAGGATAAAAGTTAGAGAACGAGTTAAGAGTTAGAAAAGGACAGACAAAAAAAAATAAAAGAAAAAGAAGAAGGATGGAAAATCAATGCTTGGTATGTATTTCAATTTGTCGTGCAAAAAGACAGATTTCAAAGATGAATAATTCATTTTCTGCCTTCTTTTACTAAATAATTTATTTTCTAGTTTAAGTACAATGTTTATATTGGTAACTTTTTGAATGTTGGATTTATTACCATAAAGGCTTGCACATGTAAACACATACATAGAAACAATATTGACCAAGACAGTATGATTTCTAAAGCAAAGAAGTACTGCTTAATGGGCATTAGATTAATCTATCAAAACCAAGTTCCCAAACCTAATACTCTTATTAAAGCAATCTCCCACATTTTGGCTTGCTCCTAATCGGGCTACTATAGTTTAGTGGAGACTAGACATGTCAAACAAATTGATCAAATTAAAAGATTTACGATTTAAGTGGCACAATTACAGTAAATGTATGATATTTTTGGTCATTTTCTCTGTAACACAGGTTAAGTAAATGCAAATTTGATGTATCCTAATATCACACAACCCTTCAAACATTTTTTTGCATTACTCATTTGTTTTTATTAATCACAACTATTTTTGTCAAGATCTCAGCCTGCCTTGAATTTGATTAACCTTTCAAACCAGTTGGCCATCCTCATATAGTGAAACAAGTGGCCAATACGTGGCCATGATTTTAAAAGAAAAAGGCCACTGGAATGCAAGTGGCACTCTTTGTCAATATACATGTATTGTAAGTTTCCTTTTGATTCCTGAGTTAATTGTTGAGTGTATTTTGCAGAGTTTATCATCGGAAAATATTACAGCCGTATTAGAGCTCTCTGAAAATGCACATGCGACATCATTGAAAAAGTCGAGCATCTTGTTTATCCTAAAGCATTTTGCCAAATTCAGACGACGTATGCAATCTCAATAGTTCCCTAATTCTATAATGCTTTGTCATATATGTATGTCTTACTTTGTCATCTCCTCATACAGGTTTTTAAGAATGCCGCAACTTTCGAAAGTGGTAAAGTGTACCTAAAAAGCCCCTTTTTTTTTTTTTTGGCAAGTTGGAGTTTTAGAAGATCAAGTTCTTTGAATGTTGGTCTTGCACCGGGCCATGATTGAACGTAGTTCTGGAATTCCTTGTCCATTTAGATTTAGTAAGCTTACTCTTGTCATCATGGCAATATTGTTTGCATTCTGGAAACACGGTTGTTTGCTCTTAATACATGACGCCGTCCACACCTGCCATTGCTTGGAATAGGCTTTACCTGGTTGACATCCAAGACATGCCACAGGCCCCGCATATTGTGTCCCTGGAATTTGAAAAATAAATCATGTTGGTTGTGGGGTTCGTCTCCTCGTACGCACTCTGTTGGAGTGTAATTGGAACTCTTGGTTCATGTGTCTGATCAATATTCAGCAATATTATATCAGGATTGATTAGTTAGGCACATGGTCACTAAGAGCCACAACTCATACCACCAGTGGTCGATCCCTTTGTGCCACTATCACTCTAAAGCCAAAGGCTGCAACATTAAGGCCACATAGTTTGACTAAGCAGGCTAATGTCACCCTGTCCGCCATTGCAAGGGATTGCTCATTGCAAGCGGCCACAGTCCAACCTATAATACCCAGTAGTGAGCCGAAGGACATTGCTTAGGGTTTATGTCGAGAATTTTTAAGCCATGCTTATTGTTATCCTCAGAAAAATTTCATCCAGGCAGAGATACGATAATATTAACTTGAGTTTCTGCATGAGTTGTCTAGTTGTTGCCTGTGTTTGCATTCGAGCATGTGCATTTTTTTGCCTTTGTCCACAATTGGTGTGCTTACTGCATTTGAAATTTCACAAAGGCTTGCTCGTGAGAAACTTCTATTTGGGTTGGGTCTTTCCAGTTTGGCCAATTAGCATGAGAAAGGGATCGTCGTACTACGCTGACTATATGATCTTCTAACTTCTGACTTTTGTGAGATTCAGCCTTTATTATGTACAAAGCGTAATGCTAGAGGTAGTTGATTTTAGGGGTGAGCATGGTCCAGGTTAGACTGATCCATCCCCTAACCCTAGGACCAACCCGCACACTATTGGTTCTCAATTTTTGGGACCAAGGACCGATCCTATTGAGCTTAGAACCGAGGACCGGACCAACCTAGTGGATTCGGTCCGGTTATAGGATCAACCTAGGACCAACCGATAATATTTTTTATTTCATTTTTTTTACTCCCTAAAAAGGTGATTGAGAATTGGACCAACCCAATGGGTTCGATCGAGTTCCAGGATCAACTCGAGACCAACTAATAATTTTTTATTTCATTTTTTGTACTCCCTAAGAAGGCTACTGATGACCAAATATACTCGATGGGTTCGGTGATGAGCGAGGTCAGCTAAGAGAGGCGAGCGACAAGCATTGAGTAGGGTGAGCGTCAAGTGTCGAGCGGAGTGAGCATTGAGCATCAAGTGAGGAGCAACAAACCAGGCAAACATCGAGCGGCAAGCAACACAAGTGACTCAAAGCAAGTGAGGTGAGTGTCGAGTGGCAAGCGGAAAAGTTTTTTTTTTTTTTTTTTTTTTTTTGGTAAAGGCAAGTGTAATTAAATAGAGAAAGTCAAGATACACAAAATCTGGCACCAAATACTTTCACTCATAATGCAAACATGCAAGATGAGTGGAAGAGAGCCGAAGTAAAAGCAAGGCAAAGGAAAACACAGCTGAACACCTAGCAGCACAAGCCTAGGCAAAAAACGCCACTAGGCAGATAAAACAACCTAGCAATCCATCTAACTACCTGAGATGAGTGTTGATTTCATCAAAAATAGAAGGGTCAAAGCCCCATCCATGCTGAAGCCGCCTGTTCCTATGGTTGTCCGGCATGTTGTTGAAGGTAAGAACTTTATCCTTAACGACTTTAATAAGGTGCTTCTTCAAAGCAGAGACTTGAAGCGCTTCACCCTGAAAGATGATGCTGCTCCTTTTCTTCCGAATTAAGTAGCACATGGCCCCAAAAGAAAACCGGGCAATGGAGTGGAAAAAATCCTTGCCAGAGAGGAACCTTAGAGCCCAACAGATGGTTTCCGCCCAAGGCCTATTTCGCCAAGGAAGATTACACCGCGCAACCTAGAAGAACGCAAGAGTCGCAGGAACATGGCACTCAAAAAAGAGATGATCAATCGAGTCCGGAGTGGCATTACAAAAAGCACATACTTCATAGTTAATTCTACCATAGGATAAAAGAAAAACCTGAGTAGGTAGGCAATTCCTAGTAATTAACCAAAGGTTAAATTGAAACCTATGAGCCATTGACATGTTCCAAATGAAGTGGGCCCAGGGAACTTGGTCCTTCTTGGTTCTTAGAATCTCCCAAGCTGAGGCTGCCGAGAAGATCCTGGAGGACGATTCACACCAAGAGAACCTATCAGGGGCTCGAGCAAGAATCGGAGGAGAAAGATCCCAACAATCCAGAAGATATCGGAGATTCTGGCCTACCGGTGAGAGTAAATTGGCAACTGTCACTTGTGGAGAAAGACCCGAAATAGCAATAAGAGACTCCGGAAGGAAAAGGCTCAGCGGGCCTTTCTAGTGCCAATTGTCATGCCAAAGTGAGACTGACCGACCATCACCCACTTTCCAAAAGAAAGAGAGCCTAAAATCCCTTCTTAATTTTAGAATATTCTTCCACGCCCAGGAGCACACAGTAGGAGTAGAAGAGACCCAAAAATTAACTCTCTTTAAGAAGTTAGAGTGGATCCATCGGCACCAAAGTGACTCTTTGTCTGTAAACAAAATCCATATATATTTAAGAATGGCTGCTTTGTTGCATTCTCTCAGCCTACGTAAACCAAGGCCACCCTCCTCCTTAGGAACACAAAGATCTTCCCAAGCAACCTTAGTTCCTCCACGGCCAAGGGATGATCCCTTCCAAAGAAATTGCCTCAAAATATGCTCAATATGGTCTAATACCGAATAGGGGAGGGTGAAAACACTAACCCAAAAGGCTTGAATAGAATGAAGCATTGACCTGATCAGTTGAAGTCTTCCTGCAAAAGAAAGAAAACGGAGGGTCCAGGATTGGACCCGAGTAGTGATTCGGTCAACAAGAGCAACGTAATCCGATTTTCCCAACCTAAAAGAAATGATAGGCACTCCTAAATACCGCACTAAGCGGAGAAGTTGTTTCTTTCGATTTTAGCAAATTGAAGACTAAGAGAACAGATAAGATAAAAGAAAACGAGTACTAAAGAAAAATGCCGTGAAGAGCTGTTTATGCCATTTTGGATAACGTGAGGACTCCTCACAAAAATATTTTCCTCATTTGTAAATTATAACTATTGACGCCGTAAAAGACATTAAAAATCTAAGTTATTAAAGAATAATATAGAATTACTTGAACTCCTCCCTAATAAATTGTTTAATATTGTTGATGCCATTTATTTTAGGGTTTTCTCTATATAAAAAAATATATAAATAATATATTATATATAATAGATATAGAGTCGGGGTTGATCCGGGTTAAACCAACATTGAACTCTTAGGACCGAGGATTAACCTGCATAGTGTTGGTTCAAGAATCCCAAGACTAAGGACCGATCCAGTCTCTCTAGGAATCGGACCAAGATTGACAGGGTTGGGTCGGTCCAGCGTCGATCCAGGATTGACCCTAGATCAATGCTCACCCCTAGTTGATTTATCAGTGAAATCCATCTTCCCTAGTTTTTTTGAGTGAGAAAGGATGGCACCGTTTTGGTACTTCAAATGAATCTTTGCGTATGTCTTTTTTCGTGTACGTATTGATACTCTGTTGTAAATGCTCGACTCTTGCTGATTGTGCATGGATTACTATCTTGTACCCAAAAATGAACATGTATTTACTTGTCTTATGCAATCCTCCTAACTCCATCGAAATCAATTTTGTGTGCAATCTTTAAATACTTTATTTCAGTTGAATTCGCTGATAATATGGTTGGTGCAATTCTTCAGGTACTATCATTTAATTCAAGGAATTGTGCTAACTATTCGTGATTCTTTTTCAGAAACGTTGACTAAGTGGACCTCCATAAAAAAAGGCATGAAAGTACCACAATTTCATTTGGCTCTGGCTTATTATGGTGTCTAGAGGAAGTCGGCAATTATTGAGACATGTTTTGCTCTTTAGATTAATTATTGCAAGAATTCAGTGCAGCCAACTCTGACGTAATATAGTTCTTTCCATCTGCCAATATTCAGTTAAGCTAAGATGGTTTTTAATCCAATCAAGCACATAAATCTTCTTTCTTTGCGTGAAAAGGGACCCGGTTAGAAGACACTGCACGAACTCAGTGAGAATTTAACACAATTCAACTCTTATGCAGAATTTTTCTTTTTCATTTTTTATTTGCCAAAAACAAATCAACAAAAAGGAAAAGTGGGTTTCTAACACGATGAGCCAGACTAGTCTTCTTTACTAGAATTGCAAGTTCCAACTTGTTTTGGACATGTGTAGTGATGTCAAATAAGTTTTTATCGTAAGTCTACCAATGGTCAAAATCTTGAAGTTCCGTTCCTACACTTGATCCATTCCAGAATTCACCAAGTGCATGTTTACAGGGGGAACTAGGATACCTGTGTGATTGTCGGCGTATCTTGTGTCGTCTTCGGGCAAAACTCTTGCTCAAAAGATGTTCATCATGTCCCCAAGTTGAACAAGAGTCTTATTTCGGTATACATGGGTGGTCTTCATTGATTTCTTGTAATGTTTGCGTTCGATAAAGTGACTCTTACCAAAGAGGGATCGTTTATTAAGAAGGGCTATGCCAAATACAAGACGCGCTTGCTCATTTTGATGCATAATGATAGTAATATGTCTTTTCATTACGCTTGTGGTGTTGAATTTATTGGCATTTTGAGCTAGGTCTTATTGGCAAGAGAACCATGGATAGAATGATACAATGTGATCTAATGCTTAAAATATTTAATAATATTCTTGATGAAAAATGGGAATGGTGTGTTCCAACAAACTCTAATAGAAAATCGACTAATTCCATTACTAGATCTACTAGTATTTTAGGATTATGACAGATAGATATATGTGATAATAATAATGATTTAACTAGAGGAGGAAAAGATCCTTTATAACTTTTGTAAATAACTTTTCTAAGTACGCGTATGTTTATGCATTAAACAATAAATATGAGACAATTACTAAATTTAAAATTTTTAAGCACAAGTTGAAAATCAACCAAGACAACGAATCAAAAGATTTAGAAGTACTAGAGGTGGAGAATTTTTCCACATGAATTTAATTCTTTTTTGTGAAAGTCATGGTATTATCCATGAAAGAACCGTGCCTCATGACCCAAATCAAAACGGAGTAGCTGAAAGAAAATAGAGAACTTTATGGAAATGATAAGTGCTATGTTATTGAGTGCTAATTTGCCACTAGTTTTTTGGGGTGAAGCAGTAAATACTACATGTTATATTACTAACAGAATTTTGCATAAAATTTTGGATATGATACCCTATGAAATGTGGAAAAATAGAAAACCACAAAATTTGTAATATTAGAGTTTGGGGTTGGGTGCTTTAGTTTTGGATCTTTCTCATAAAAGACCCAAACTTGGATCAAAGGCTATTAGATCTATCTTTTTGGCTTATGCAATAAATAGCAAATCACGTAGATGTTTAACTCTTAGTGCTAATATTATTTATTAAATAAAAATGAATAATTCAACATTTAACAATGAAAGATGCTAAGTATCTTGAACTAGACAAAGATTTGAAAAAAGAAACCGTTTCCTTAGATAATAGAAAACAAAGAAAATGGATACTGAATGCCATTACTTTCATATGATGCTAACTTTAATGTCGAAACTTTTTGTCAAATTATTTAAGTATCGTGTCGGAGAATAAATGATCACTTGAGTACCTCCAATTATAAATTCCACCAAAAAGTCCTACATGGTATTTTTAATAGAATTTTATCCATATATGGTTTTTCTAGGTAAAAAAACAAGTCTAACATGGATGATGAAGCGGTTCATGACAAAACTACCGCATATCCTTCAAAGTTATGTTAACTTGGTTTCTCTCTCCCATTATCTGTTCACACTCGCTCGCTTGCTTGTTTCCTATCGCGCTCGCTCTTTCATTCACTCAATCGTCATCATCCTCACTCACTCAATCGGCGCGAGAAAAAAAAATTAGGGCTCTATACGAGGAGAAAAAATAGGGCTCAATACTTTGTGGGAAAAAAACTCAGTTTTTTACTTGCTTTTTTGGCTGATGCCGCTGAATACTATTAGGGCGGTTGTTGTTGGGAAGGTTTTTGACTTTTTGTGGATACATGTGTAATTTACTCGTTTTATATGTAGTGTAATGAATATTTTAGCACATGAAATAATTTACTAATAGATGTCATTGCTTAGGGATTTTTTTGTTAGTTCGCTTAGTCGAGTATTACTCTATCTAGGAAAAATTTAAAGTGTCAAGTCGGAGAAAAAATTATCATTTAAGCACATTTGACCAAAAAAAAAAAAGAATTGCCTCCAGCAAAAAGTTCCAACATTTCATCCCATGTGTCTTTTTCTTTAATCAAATTTTAATGTTTATCTGGCTTCGTTGGAAGAGGAAGTCTAATGTGGACTATAACATGGCCTTAAAGCTCATTCTCTATCCCGTTCTCTCTTCTCTCTTTCTAATCCAAACATACGTTGCTTGGCTTGAAGCGCAAGCGCTCAGAAAGTCAGGATTCACCTTCAGTGGCGACCAATTCACTCCAAATTGACCTCAAAAGCAGTTTCTAAAGCTCCAACTCCAGATTCTACAGCAAGCGCAATCCATTCCCCTCCCTCCCATCCCTCCCTCGACGTCACCACAGCCTTCATCTCCTCTTGTTCACACCGCATCTACACCACCTTCATTGACACCTCCTCCAGCCTCCACATCTCCTTCCACAAAGGTTTGGCACTCCATCGGCTCCCTTGCCTCCCGTCTCACCGCCATGGGCATCCGCAAGGACGTCGTCCTCTTCTAAACCTTCATCACAACTCTTTGTTACCATCTATCTTCGAAATCCCATCGCAAAAATTGCAATTCCGGTTAAATAAAATCACACAAATGAAGTAGCAAACCTCTCTTGTAAGTTTCAATTACTAATTTGGCCAAAAATCCACGTTTGTAATACGAGGGTTTGAGGAAGAAGTTGAATCTTTCTCGAAATCATCCATTGTGAGGCTAGGGCTTGAAGAAAGGTTGAATTTGGGGCAATAATGTTAAAGGGCATTGTTTAGGGCTGTTAATGCTGACCAGGCATATTGGTGAGTGATCTTAATCGGAAAAAAAAAAAAAAGTTAAAATATTGCTACATCGGATTTTCAACGTCCCAAATCAAAGTTCGTACATAAGTGATTATTTTCTTTAAAAAAAATTAGCATTTAAGTAATCTAATAAAAAATTTTGGTAGCAATGTGCTTTTTCCTGAGAATTTAACTTAACGGGCACAAAGCGGGATTCATTTGAGAAAAAAAAAAACTGAAATAAACCTCTCTCTCTCTCTCGCGCAAATTAGTCAATTCTATTTCTTGATGGAAGCAAAGAAGGGATATAACTCAGTGGCAGAGTGTCACCTTGACGTGGTGGAAGTCATCAATTCAAGCTTGATTATCCCTAAAACCAATGTGAGTTGAAAGGAGTCCACCGGCGATCGCGACTCTGCGGACCACCACCAGTCGAAGGAGAGAGGCCAAAAGCGCAAAGCGGAGGCAAGGCCAGGGCTTGTCAATCCTTGGAGGTTGCGCCTCTCTCTCGTCGAGCGCTACTTGAGCTTGTGGTCGCAGAGGACAAATTCACGAGTTTGGTGCGCCTCACAATCGTGAAGGCCAACATCCTCAACTGCATCTTTTCTTGGCGCGAGGACGATCTCATCAACACCAAGAACGCCCTTCTCATCTCGTCCCCCTCGCCGAGGAGGGGAGCCACTGAGTAAAATGGAGATTTCAATGGCCAAGTATAAGACATTTTCCCTGTTAACGACTCTCGTATCATAGACGAGGAAAATATGCACCTTGCTACTGCTAGGATCTTTGAATAATTTATGGTACTTGTGCCGATGAGATCGTTTTGGTATCGCCAAATTGTTGGATGGTTTTGGGCTTCTCTCATCCCAAATCTAACTCAAATAATAAGGTTTTCCCTCACACTTATAAATCGACCATTAACCTATTCTACAATCAATGTATGACAACCTCAACAATCTTCCCCTCACACATTAGGCTTAGGTTAGAGCCACAACAACCCGTAACACTCCTATGTGATGTAGAAGGCCGGTAGTCGATTTATAAGTGTTAGAGAAAATCTCATCCTTTAAACTAGCTTTTGGGATAAGTTACCAACAAGTCTAGACCTAACAGTCACTTAGAAAGAATTGTTGTGACTCCAACTCATGCCTAATGTGTGAGGAGAGATTATTGATGTTGTCCCACATTAGTTGTAGAAGGGACTAGCTGTCAATTTATAAGCATGAGAAAAAACCTCACTCTTTGAACTAGTCTTTAGGATAAGAGAGGCCTAAAGCCGCCCAGTACTAGTATCAAAGCCCAGGTTGCTAATGAGTCTAGATCTAATAGTCACACGAGAGCTTTAAGTAAGGTTGTCGAGATTAGTGATTGATTTATAAGTGAGAAAAAACCTTATCATTTGAGCTAACTTTTGAGATAAAAGAGGCCCAAGACCACTAACAAATACTATCCTTAAAATTTCAAATGGAAAATGCCAGATTAGACATTAACATCAATAAATAACTACTAATTATTCACTAGCATCCAATGGGGTCTCTTGAAACGATTCGACATAGACATATTAGATAACCCAGATCAGCCAAGTCAGCACTCTCTATGTCTCCTTATCACCCGACACTTAAATTGAGACGATATAACTTTTGCATAACAAGCGAGTCACGTCAACAACTAGGCTTACATTTTGATAACTAAGCAAGCCACATCAGCAAAATCACATGACATGGCAATTTATGTAACAGTGACCTCACAATGAGCGTAATTTGAAAAGTTTAGCTACTTGATTGTAAAACGGACAAAAGTGAAAATATGTGCATGTCATTATTCCTTTTAAATTTGACAGTACAAAAGATAGAAACATATCAGTATAATATCAAATTCAGATTTATCTTAATAGATGCTTTCGTGTTCGAGTTTGATTATTGGGTTTTGCAATCACTCCATATATGAAATCACTTAACGGCCTCGCATCCATCTAGAGTTTCGAGACACAAATCACCTCCTCGAGCTTGCCCTGCAGAGTGAACAACCTAGATCATTGGATTCTCGGATTGTGCATTGTGATCCTGGATCAAATGCTGCTCGAGTAAAACAACTAGCAACTTCGATGCATATATTCATGGAACGACAGCTTGGCTTCAACATGCCGATAGTGTACATTGGAGCTAAAGACTAGCCAATGAGGGGAAAATTATCCAGAAAGTCTTATATTCATTATACAATAGCCAATTAAGTCATAAACATTTTAGTTATGCCAATTTAATCCTAAACCTTTTTGATCAATTTAGTCCTAAACATTTTAATTGGGTTATTTAATCCTAAATATTTTAATAATTTGTCAATTTAATTCTAAACCTTTTTAGCAATTTATCAATTTAGTCATTTCAGTCAATTTTAATCAAAAATCATTAACGTGACAGTTTAATATATATCAGTTATCCTACGTGACATGATTATGGCTAACGTGCATAATTTTAAAAAAAAAATAATAATTTTTTTCTTTTGATTCATTTTTCCGCCCACTGGGCCTCGTCGATGGTCGCCAGCCTCAAATGAGGGACACTTGAACCTAGGCCAACATTGGCCGGCAAAGGCAAAAAGAAAGACGAAAAAGAAAATGACAAAGAAAATGTGACATCCTGAATTTCAGGTTCTATCTTCGATTGAAAAAGTTAGGTTTTCATCGACGCACCTACAATGTTTTTTCCTGAGTTGGCCACTCACGGGATAAGTAGTCTATCAAGTGAAGCTGTTAAGGAATCGAAATGCAATAGACTTGAGAATTCAACCAAGAATCGACTACTTGACCGTGCTGATCCGCGATGGTCATTACGACACATTCAAAATTCGATCAGAGACCGGAGATAGGTCGATTCGACAGAAATATATGATTAGTATGAATCACCTAATTGCAAAATTTCGGGAAAAGTGCCAAAAAAATCCTAAACCTTTTGTCATTGTGCCAATTTAGTCCTAAACCTTTTTTCGGTGCCGATTCAGTCCTAAACTTTTTTAAGTTGTGCCAATTCAGTCCTTTCTGGTAATTTTGACCGGATTTTGCTGACTGAACGCCGGTTAGCTGACGTGGCGATCGGCGGCGACGTGGACAACTTTTAATAGTATTTTAATAATTTTTTTATATTTTTATATTTTTTTTATTTTTTATTTTTTATTTTTTATTTTTTATTTTTTGTCTTTTTCCTCCGGCATTTGGTCGCCGAGGTCCGGCGACCGGTCGAGGCGACCGCCGACGAGGGCGAGGCCGACCTCGCCGGATCCGGCGAGGGCGAGCCTCGCCCATGGCCACCTCGCCGGATCCGGCCATGGGCGATGGGCGAGGCTCACCTCGCCGGCCCTCGCCCGACCTCGCCGAGATTAGGCCATGGGCGAGGCTCGCCCATGGCCGCCTCGTCGGATTCGGCCATGGGCGATGGGCAAGGCTCGCCTCGCCGGATCCGGCGAGGTCGAGCCTCGCCGACCCTTGCCCGACCTCGCCGGATCGGGCCATGGGGCGGGGCGGCGAGGCTCGACCTCGCCGGATCCGGCGAGGGCGAGCCTCGCCCATGGCCGCCTCGCGATCGGGCCATGGGCTGGCCATGGGCGAGGCTCGCCCTCGCCGGCCTCGCCGGATGCGGCGAGGCGAGCCTCGCCCATGGCGGCGAGGGCCGGCGAGGCTCGACCTCGCCGGATCCGGGCGAGGGTGAGGCGAGGTCGAGCCTCGCCCATGGCCCGATCCGGCGAGGCGGCCATGGGCAAGGCTCGCCCTCGCCGGCCCTCACCCATGGCCGGCGAGGTCGGCCTCGCCCTCGCCGGCGGTCGCTTCGGCCGGTTCTTGGGACCTCCTCGGCGACCTTTGGAGGAAAAAAAAAAAAATAAAAAATAAAAAATATTTAAAGTATTTAAAATATATTTTAAAATATTAAAATATTATTAAAAGTTGTCCACGTCGGCGTCGATCATGCCACGTCGCCCGGCCGGCGTTCGGTCGACAAAATCCGGCTAAAATTAGCCGGAAAGGATTGAATTGGAACAACTTAAAAAGGTTTAGGACTGAATCGGCACCAAAAAAAAAAAAAGTTTAGGACTAAATTGGCACAAAGACAAAATGTTTAGGACTTTTTTTGGCACTTTTCCCGCAAAATTTCGTCGAACGGCATTAAACCGATTTTTTGTTATTTTTCGTACCTTATGTTCGTATTTGAAATTTCGAGATTTTCACGACAATCAAGAGTCGCCAATGTATCGAAGATGCATAATGTGGCTCGAAAATAATTGACCACAGGTCAATTGCACTAAAAATTCCTAAAAGCTACATGGTAAGTTAGGTCACGCTAAAATCGCATTAGATTGAAATTAATCGTGAAATTGAACCCGATTTCAGAAATTGAAAGTTCTATCATGTCAAGATTTATTTTAGGAACGTCAACTCATCCTTCGAAGAATTTTCGACGAGTTCAAGATTTTTACAGAAAAATTAATTCGGACGATTCAAAAAAGAACGAAAATTCGGATGGACCAAATCAAAGGGATTTTTGGCCTCCTTACCGAGCTATTTGGTGAAGGGGATTCGCAAAAATTGTATGGGCTTCTTCCTTAGCAAAATTTGGACATCAAATTGGGGAAATTTAGTATAAAAAAAAAATGAAAGTCCAATTGTGGAAATTCGGAACCTTGGATGGGGGTGCAACATTTGGCATCAAATTGGTCATTTGTGGCAAATTATAGGCAAGAAAGTAATTGGGGACAAGAGGGATAACATTGGAGACTTTGGGGGACCAAACATTAATGGTATAAGATATTTTTGTTGACTTTTGGTCCCTTCTTCTTCAGCTTCCCGTGTATGCCTCACGGTCGGCTCCCTCTCCGCAGCTTTTGCTTTCACTTTTCTTCTTCTGCTCTAGCCTCTTTCGTTTTGTGTTCCTTCGAAGCCCACGCCAGCTCGCCTCTCTCCTCCATCCTTCCCCACTCTGCCAGCAAACCGAACGCCCCTGCCGTTTCCTCCTTGCGTGTTCCTTCTCTGCGGCTGCCACGAGACACTGCTGCTCCATCTTCACTTTCACGTTCCAGCAGTCAGCTCCAGCTCTTCCATTGGGAATTCGGAAGCTCCACCGTTTCTTCTCCATCTCACTGCCGTCTCACCCCATCTTCACGTGGCTTCGTTTTGCCGAGTCAACAATCCCACGATCCCCTCTCTCGTTGACTCCAGCAGCGTCCCACTCCACCGATCCTCCTCTTGACCTCACCGCTTCGTGCCACCCTGTCCAGCAAAGGCACCGCCCAACCTTCAACACTCCACGCCACAGCAACTCTATTCCAGCGACGTTCCACGAGCCCAGCAGTCTGCAAGTTTCGGCCCAGTCCCGACTCGCCAACCAGCCCCTCTTCGGCCGCCAGTTCAACCCCTGCCGTCCAAGAGCAAAAATCGAATTCACAGCCCAGCTGTGAGCTTCGGGGAGCTTTTCCAAGCCTTTCCCGGCTTTGTTTGGCTTCACCGTTTCAAAGTTTGTTGTCCGCCTCCACGTCGCCATTGCCGTGGACTCATCGGCTCACAAATCCGGTGAGTTTACTCACTAAACCTTGTTTAGGATGTTAATTATGCTTAGAGGGTGATTAGCTTAAGTTAATTAAGAATTAGGTGGTTAGTTAGATTAGATTAGTGATTTAATTATCCAATTTTGCATGATAGGTAGTTAAATTAGATTAATTAAAGACTAGACATGTTGTATTAATTATCTAGATTGGTTCGGAATTTTTTCGGGCCCATCTTGGTATTTATTTAGGCTTTTCCGACCTAAGTTCCTATTTATAGCATTTATTGGTATTTATTTAATTATTTATTATTTTCCTGAAATTAGACTGGGATAGCCGATGACCAAAATTTCGTGTTGATTGCAATGATATGTTCAGTTTATGCAATTAAATGTTAATTTGTACAAATTGAGTGCTAATTGGATTTTTTGTCATATATTCCAAAATTTGAGAAATTTCATTATTTATTCAGAAAATTCTTGATGTCGAATTTTAACACCGAAAATGGTTTTATATATTATATAAAACAATGGAATTTTAAATGGGAGAATATCAATTTTTAAGGATCGACCTGACCATATATCCACACACAATTATTTTCCGGGATGTTTTTAATATGAAGAAAATAGACCAGGATCACTATTTTAATTGAGGCATTTAAGTGCAATGCACAATATCCTAGGCCGAGATTGAATGATCGTGTATTAGTTAAGAGAACCCATCCCAAACGTTTACGCTAGACATTACCCTATATGGGTTACACACTTAATGGGATTCGGGTCACAGTAGATTCCGGACCTACGCTCCTTCAGGGAAGCTGTCTTTGAGAGATGAAACCGTGCACAATGGTGGTGAGACGATGCTTGGCTACGCAAGTAGACCGCCAAACTTGGGAGTAGGCCATACCCTCGAGAGGCGAAATTAACAATTAGAACGCATGATTGTTGAGTTAAATGTGCCTAATTATGAGACAAAACTGGGTGGCACGGTATGGGACGTGTCATAACGGTTTGGCCTTATAATTGGGACCCCTGCGATTGATTGAGTTAATGAGGCGTTTCAATTGTTGTGTGCTATGATTATCTGGATTATGTATATGAACTATGCTAACATGCAGGAAGGAACTAAGGCGAGATAAGTTCTCTGTATTATGCGGTTATGCCACCCTTGAATATATTTCCTTCCTACGAGGGGTTTAGGAAGTAAACTTGCTGAGACAATATCTCACCCTGTCGTGGATTTAACTTTTCAAGTCCTTAAATGGTGATTGTGGAGGACCCGAACCTGAAGTCTATGAAGGTAGAGTCTAAAGGATCGGCGTATATGTCCAACTAGTTTGTCATAGAACGACTTCTTTTTTAGAGCCGATCTTTTGTAAACTTTTGACTTGACTCTTTTGTACCTAAACCCAGTTGTTTATATAAAGTTGGTTTTTGTGAAATGTTGTCTTACTTTCCTATCCCATATTATTTATTGTCGGGGATTTATTATTTCGCTTCCGCATGTATAGTAAAATGAATGAATCGATGACGCGTCCTAGGAACGTCGCATTTGTATCGACCATTGAGGGATAGGTGCACGCTCAATGATAGGGGTGTAACAGAAAAAATTCATAAAATGAAAAAAATAGTAAAAGTTGTCCACGTCAATATGCAGGATAGTTAGGGCTAACTAGATCATCATGTCAATAATTTTCAGCCAAAATTATAAACTAGTAAATCATTAAAATATTTAAAATTAAATTGACAAATCATCAAAAGATTTGAGACTAAATTAGCAAGTTGTTAAAAGGTTTATGAATAATTGACACAATTAAAAAGTTTAAGATTGAGACTATCATATAATAAGTTTATGACTCTTTGACAATTTTCTCAACCGATGAGTATTTAGATCATCCTGAATTCTTTGCAAATAGTTGGCTCTTGGATGCCTTTCCTATAAAATAAAATAAGTTGGGCATTTCATGAATGTTCAACATAAATAATGTTTTCAGCAAAAATGTTGTACACATTTAACAGATCAGTCTTATTAAATCCTACTGGAGTAACTACTATTCTTTATGGACATTCAAAATGAATTTAGATTTGTTTCAAACTTACTCATCAACAACGACGGCCCTTAAGAGTGGATTATGTTCCACCATAATGCCGTCTCTCTCGTCATCTCAGATAGCCAGAACAATCAGAGAGGGTCAAAAGCCCATGGAGGAGCAAAGCTACGATGTTGTCATCAGACATTTTCCATGTACCCCGTGAATGAGGGTCTATCAAATGATATACCAAGGTCGGATTTAAAAAAGAGGCACAGCCCGCCTACAACATTTCATATCGGAGTTATGGAAAAATGCAAAGAGTCAAGATCCGCTAGGATCCTTAGATCCATCCCTCGTCGTACCCCAGGACTAGCCCCATTAATAAAAGCAATTATGCCCTGTCATGTTCATCTGGTATCGTTTTCTCGCCGAGTATTTCATTCAACTCTGGCACCTTTCTCCCAGTCGTCAATCTATCCAAAGAACGTGCGTCGAATTTAGAAAGGACAAAAGATGGAATGAAAGGGCACATCTTTGTACACTAGGTAATTTGAATTGCTTCTGGTACAACACAGCCTTCGTCCATTAAAATGAATAGAAGCCGAGCAGACAATAAGCCTCAGTTACGGGTGTTGTCACTATTTGCTGCCCCTAAAAATCCACTTCTGCCAGAATTCTAGTTTGCAGCTCGACCCCATGAATGAGAGAGGGGAAGGGGAGAAAACCCATAAAAGGGATGGAGCACGAACTAAAAAGAGCAAGAAAAATTGTTGACTAACTCCATCCGTTCCCTCTTCCATTAAAGTTCGGTCCCCTCGAGTCTGATGAAGAGCTGGGCATATAGCTGGATCTCTTCTTTTTATGGGTATTCCATGTTAGTATATGCCCGTTCCACCCATCCCTCCTAGCACCCTGATATTCAGGTTTTTCGATGCTTTCAGTCTTCAATCTCTTCAGCCCAGAACCATAAGTATCTTCACTGTTATCCTCACTCGCCAAAGGCATATTTTCATCATCCAAGTCAACTGCACTGTCATGAAGTAACTCGGTGGACTCGGAAGGAAGCTGATCCTTTTTCTTCCCCTTAATTGAGAATTTAGAAATATCTTCCCTACTTTCACTTTCCAATTCCGATACTGCATCATTACTAGCCGAATTATTGGCACTTGAGACGATATCATCTCTCCTCTTTCCTTTTACTGAGAACTTTGATGACTCTTCTCCATTTTCATTTCCCCGTTCTGATCCTGTACCAATTAACCCATTGCTCTCAGAAAGAGGGTAATTCTTCCTCTTTCCTCTGCCAGAAAGTTTAGAAATATCTTCACCATTTTCAACTGCCTTCATCCACTGCAAATCACTCAGACTGTCTGCATAAAGAACCTCCTTTCTTCGTCGCTTTCCAGTGATGTTGCTGACATCATGATCAAAACCCTTGGACTTACCTTCATTCGCATCAGGTGTAGAATAGGCCCACTCTGGCACCTCATGATCTTCCATGAGACGGGACCTGTAATTTTCCCTTTGCCTTCTCTCCTCATCCATCTTCTCAAAGAGCCAAAACTCTTCATCTGATCGTGCTGCAAGGCGATTGATCTCTCTCTCACTTGGCACATCCGTGCCCAATGATCTGGTACCTTTACGCATTATCTCTTCCAACATCTCCCTTCGGTCCCGAGCTGTGACATCAAAGTAGCATGAATTTCAGACATGAAATTAAGAGAAATATACCAAAGGCACTATTTCACGGATATTTTTTTCTTTATCACCCAAATAATAGGACTAGTTAGAAACTTGACAACTTCTGCAATATACGGCATTCTAAATTAATCCAAGACTCTGGCATGGTCAACAATCATGAATAAAATATGCAATTTCTATGACTCAATTTCTTCCTGAGTCTAAATGGCCTTGCTACAATTTGGCCAGCTGAACAGTGTACTGAATACAAAATAACACAATTACCTTCTACTCCAGAACCTCACTTTCTAGTTGCTTCTCAACCAGAAGCAAGGCATAACAAGCACACTTGCGTGTACCTGCAAGCATGCTGCATGTGTATATAGATCTAAAGCAAGCAACACAACTCAATCAACTAGTACAAGTTCCTACCCAGTCGCTGATAGGTCACAGGTTACTCATCCATAGTAAATCTTTAAAGAACAGATATCTTGCATAACTCTACAAGTTTCTTTCTCCCTTTTTCTTTTGCACTTCAGATCTGTCAACTGTACAAACTTCTATGTATTACCATAATAGGTGATTGAGCAATCATTGGTGGATGGTTAAGCACTAAAATATGAGCACAACTCACCTGTGGAAGTCGTATTAAAAAGTCCAGCCTGGATAACCTTGGCATCAATACCCATCTTTTGTTTCGCACGCTCCAGAATTACCTCCTCAATTGATCCAACACTAACCAACACAAAAACTCTGACCTCTTTCTTCTGTCCAATTCGATGGGCCCGATCCTCTGCCTGTTGATCCATTTGGGGGTTCCAGTCACTGTCAAATATTATTACTGTATCTGCCGTTTGCAAATTCAAACCAAGGCCTCCAGCTCGAGTGCTCAAAAGAAACATAAAGTATGGGGAATTGGGAGCATTGAATTGTTTCAGCAAAAGCCCCCTTTCTTCAGTTTTTGTTGAACCATCCAGTCGAAGATATTTGAAATCATGAAGTTGCAAATAGATTTCAAGAATGTCCATGAGGCGAGTCATTTGTGAGAAAAGCAGGACCCTATGCCCAGATCTATGGAGTTTTGGGAGCAAGCGGTCAAGTAGCTCAAACTTCCCTGATGCTCTGGCGATCTCATCCTTGCGCCACATGTTGTATTCCGCAACAAAAAGGTAAGGATGGTTACAACATTTGCGAAGCTGCATCGAGAGGTTCTGTAGAGACTTTGATTTTCCAGATCCTGAAATGGGTTAAGACTAGTTAGCAAAGACGTATATGCTTAAGTAAGCAGGTGACTAACAGAACCAGAAACCAAAACAAAGCCCCTAAAGTTACTTCTCATTATTCAAGTCCATTAGAGTAATATTCATTATTAAAGGACGACATGTGAAGCTTATTTATGAACAGATAACACAATTAATACACTTCCTAATATATTTGTTTCTCTTGGTGTTAAGTGACATCGTGGGACCACAACATACAGAAATGGTCAAGGAGCATAAGCTACAAACCAGTATCTAGCCCAACTCTGCCAACATCCGTCACTTGCTGATAGTATACTTTCTGCCAAGCTGACATATCACATTTCAATATAACCTGGGACTTCCCTGGAAGGAACTTCTCCACTTCATCTTTCTTCCTTCTCAATATGAATGGTCTTATAACCTTGAGAGTGAAACATATGATTAATAAAAAAGAAGAAAATGGCCAAAAGTGGGAATTTGACAACAAAAGGTTTATACATACTTGATGCAAACGATTAATGATTAATAACTCTTCTTCATCTGAGAGGGATACGTCACCACGGTCCGCAAAGGGTGCATTAAACCAGTCCTCAAAATTCGAAATTGAATTGAAAATACTAGGAAGAAGAAAATTAAGCAGTGCCCATAGTTCCTGCAAACTATTCTGAATTGGCGTGCCCGTTAAAAGAAGCCTGCGTTGAGTCTGATAACTGCATATGTGAGCTTCCATTAATTAGACCATTTCCCAAAACATCCCAACTAAATCAGTCAGCTGAACCAACATAAAGGGATAACGAATATTCAAAGGCAGTATTCAAATGGAAAAACAAAAATCCACCTTTTACATATATGCTTACTTTGTTAGCAGGCATTTCTGATGGTATAATCAATATAAAGCAGTTTAATGTGGATTAACTTGGGGCACCAAGAGACATTTAATAATTTTCTTCTGGTCAAATTATTAAGATACACCCTAAAAAATGCTCACTTATTAGATCTGTATGAAAAACCATTATCTAATAATTAAAGGAGTTGAACCATCTCCTGTTCATTAAAGACCTACACATAATAGGGAACTGTATCTGAACACATAACTCATGTTAGAGCGAAGACTCTATGACGCAATATTAGACATTTTTTTTTTTTTGGGTTGAAGCAATATTAGACAATTGGATAGTTGCAATATGATATCACCAGCCTTGAATTTTTAAGTCAACCTATAGCAGACAAACGGACTTGCCTTTTATTCTAAATGTGGTTTTGACACAAATACTGGAAAAACATTCTGCAATTAAAGTACTGAGATTTTCCTAAGGTGGTCGAGGGAAGCAGAAGAAAATCACTGCCTTTGTACTGATGTAAAGGTAACATGCTCCTTCAATGCGTATCTAGGCAAAGAGTATTATTCATCTACACCGAATCATGATAGTGCTAATGACTATCCTTGTTTAACAAAATATAGTAGATGGAAGACAACTATGCAGTATCGCTAATGAAGCAAATAAGGCATAAATAGTTCGTCAAAAAGAGGTTCAGTGTAACAAAACTGACTCAGCTACAAATGACATGAGAGTAAAAACAGAATTCTCAGCGGTTAAAGATGTCAATATTGATGGCAATAGTCAGTTCAAGCATAGTGCACCAATGGTGGATTAATCAAGCAAATAAAAATGTCAGTAGCATCATACCCAGATACAAGAGTCCTTGAAAGAGAACATTCATGATTCTTTAATCGATGTCCTTCATCTATAATCAAATAGTGCCACTGAATTTTCTTCAGGAATGCTTTATCTCTCATGATGAGGCCATAATGAGTAATTAAGACGTTAAATTTCCCCTCTCCAGATAACTCTTCCCTCATCACCTTCCTCTCATCCAGACGTCCATCATAAAGCACAGCTGCAATACTGGACATGAAGAAAATAATAAGCATCTGAAAGTGAAGTGAGGCATGCAAGCAACTGCAAGCCCATCACATACGCGCGAGAGAGAGAGAGAGAGACCTTGGAGCCCAAGTAGAAAATTCAATAATCCAGTTTGGCAGTACAGCTTTTGGAGCCACTATCAAATGAGGCCCTGCAACACCCTTGTTTTCCATAAGATAGGCAATCAATGAGATGGTTTGTATTGTTTTCCCTAACCCCATCTCATCAGCTAGAATACCATTTAGATTGTTATTAAATAATGAAACCATCCACTGAAGTCCTTCCAATTGGTAGGGCCTCAATTCTCCACCTTGAAGCATGGATGGCTGCTCATTTACCTGTAGAATCCACAATTGATTTAGGCTATAGTAAAGACAGGCAAACTGAAGTGATAAAGAACGTAATGGAATTTTTTGGGTGGAAAAATGCATGATGGGCCATTCACATGAGAGTGCCTCCTTAGCATTCTAAAGGTTTTACGAAAGATTGAAAAATCAAATGACAAGAATCTTAGATTCATCAAAGAGATCAAATGCTGAAGCCAGTAATTTTTCTCATTTAGATCACTTTATAGCTCATAAAGGTGGTAAGAGAATATATCACAAAGGCATTTATGCAAAAAAAGGAAAGCAATAGATAACAATGGCTTTACCTTTTCCTGAATGGAATGAATAGCGGAGTTATATTGCCGCTGACCCTCAAGAAAGTCGCTGGCGTCATCATTGCGATCTGATTCGGAGACATCAACCTCTTCATCAGGAAGTCCATCCGCAGGAGTTCCACTGCTTGAAGCATCCAAGTCAGCTTCATAATCTTTAAGATCCTCACTTTCGTCAGCATGTCCAGCATCTTTTTGACGCTGGACAGCAGCTCCCAAATTGTGAAGCAGCTTGTTCGTTTCTGCAAGAAGCGTATTCAATCGCTCATTTTTACTTTCCTTTACCATTTTCATATATGCTTCCTGATCATCAGCCTTCAAAGCTTGGAATCTCAATTTTTCAGCGCGGGTAGCCCGCTGTCTTTGCCTTGCATGCCAGGCCTGCATCAAACGATAATTGTAAGGATCACGATAAGGAACATTTAAAGCAGAAGTTTATGTATTCTTATCTCCTAATAGTTAGTATGCATCAGATAATTTTTATGGTCGCATTCAGCCTAACAGAACCTGTACAGTTCATACCACATCAGCTGTAAAGTTGTTACCTTCTGAGATCCAACATCAGCCAAATATCCCGGTGAACAGTTCCCCCAAAATAGAACTGGAAACACTATTAGAATAATTGGATCCAATAGGCTTCATAACTGATTTGAGCCATTATTCCTAATTGGTCAAAAATAAAAGTACTACCCTAAATGTGAATGAAGCAAAGGACAGTCTGGAACTTTCAAGCCCACTTCTAAGTTGGAGTAGTTTCGTCATCCTATTTCACACTGAAAGAACCCAACCTTCTTTGTTTCAAGTGCATGAAGGTTGCTTTCTAG
Organism: Eucalyptus brandiana; assembly: GCA_014182725.1. Lineage (NCBI taxonomy): Eukaryota > Viridiplantae > Streptophyta > Magnoliopsida > Myrtales > Myrtaceae > Eucalyptus > Eucalyptus brandiana. Next base: position 9,930,590 of record CM024669.1, read on the forward strand.
ACAAGGAAAAGTTTAGCGGACTCATTTGACCAAAGGTCATCCTATTCTCTTAAACTGCATGAGAACTTTCATAGGCCAGATGATTAATGTGCCTGAATATATCCAATCCAGCATGCCCCACATAGACCTAGCATCAAATCTTTGACTCAAGATGACCATATTCTGAGAATAAATATGAGCTCAGCCTGCAGTGCCAAACCATCACAAGAACCACATTCTAATATCGACTTCCCATTTTGTGACAGATAATGAAAAGAAATGAATAGGAGAGAAGGATACCCACCTGGATCCCATCATTCCTCTGCTTTCTTTGCTTTAGAGAAGCCTGATTTTGTAAATGGAATTCTCGTACTGCATTAAGTATTTCTGCAAAAAATTTCCTTTTTTTCGTCTCTACAAGATTCTTTTCTTCTTCTTCCAATCTCGAGAGCCTCTGCAAATCAAAATTGAGCTGCCAGCATCAGAAAGAAGCTTTTCTCCACATTTCCATCCATGTCTATAAACAATTGAAAAACAAATGTAACTAAAGGGTGCATCAATTCAAAGTTAGTTATGGACTTGGCTATTGACATATAGAATAGGAACAGATTGTACATATCTATTTCTAACAATGAATTCCTAACAAGATATTATCTCATCTTATCTCATGTAAGTCATATCACAAAACTGTTCCAGTATTTCCCCTCCATAGCCATGTAATAAGTGGTGCATCTCCAGTTAGATTACCTCGGCATCCCGTTTCTTTCTGAAATGATCATCAGCTTCCACGGCAAAAGCATCACCAACACCATATGGAGTGCGGCGCAATCGCATCATACCCCAGTCAAACAACTGCTTGTCAGGGTATGCACAGTTCAGACGAAGCCAGTACTCTGAACTTACTTGGGAGCGAACCTTACTTTGCAAATCTGCTAGCTGAGAGAAAAAAGTGTTTCCCCGGAAAGTCAGAACTCTAATCATCCCACAATATCCAAAAGCTAAATGAAACACATGAATATCCACATTTGCTGAAAGATAAATTACGCCATGCAACCATTAAAGTCACATAGCTGACTGAAAATCCGAGAAACAAAACAAAGGTTGCCAAGGAAATCACTAGCTTAATCAAGAGGATCTAGTTGCTATTGAATGCACAAGACATTTCAAACAGTTACTGTTTGTGTAGCCATTCATCACACAAACACAGTCAGCAATCTCCTACAATAAAGGTTCAGACATCTGACGGCAGCCTTTTCAATTACTCCAGTCTAAATAAGGAAGAGTTATGGATCTCACGACACAAAACATTCAAATGCTATAATCACATTAAAATCTCAAGATCAAGATCCAATGAACAGTCCTTTGTACAATGCATTTTAAAAGGAATAAAGCAATAAGCGAAACAATCCAAAGAACGTCAAGAGAGTATTTACCTTCAGTCCGTAAAGTTCAAGTAAGCACTTTGTCTGCAGATCATCCCCTCTAGTTGATGGCAATTCTAATCCACGTTTAAAGCATCAGTTAGAGAGACAGAATAAGTGTAACATGCGGCTTCAAGCCCTAGATGCATACTGAACATGAGGCAGTATGCATGCATTCGATAAGCAACCTACTCACTAATATTTTTTCTCGAAAACAGGAGAACTCGTGCTACAACATGCCAAAGTATAAAGCGAATCATGTGAGGATGCATGACAAATTTGAGACCATAGTAACCTTCAAGTTCACTTATGCGATGCTGGACTTGGCTTTGAAGACGCTTTTCCTTTGATTCAGCCAGTTTAGAACCTGACATGCAATTTATCCGCTGTCTCAATAGGGCATCCTCAAATTCTGCAAGTAAATCTCGTCTGCCAGAGTTAACATGGTCAACCTGCATTAAAGGTACCACAAAACATGAATTTTGAAAGGGGGAAGAACAGAAATTTAGTCAAACAAGCCAGCATTAGAAGGAGCAAATAGTGTTTCTTGATAATTAAGCACGGTCAGTGATATAAGATGACATGATAGCTTCTAATTACTCACAACTATGCAAACCCTCCCAATAGAGGTTGGACCCAAATACCTAATTTACAAGCACAACCATTACAAGGTTCCAACAACAAGAACAACCAAAATCCCAAGCGAGAATGATAACCAGGGAGACGTTGTATCTTACAGAATATTGCACAAAGAAAATTATGGCAATATAAGGAAGAAACCAAATTTATATTGGGTTTGCTCCATGGAATACGCAAACCCAAGGAAGTCCACAAAACTCTCCTTGTCCAACATATGCTCGCAAAACCGCCCTATCCAAGACCCTCACATAGCACCGGACGGCATCAGAAAAAAATCACCACAATTCGCACGCAATCACCAAAAACTGAAGAGGAACCGCGCAAAAACCCTAAAATTCACAAAAATCGCGCAGCCCGGTCGCCGAAATCCGCAACGCGGGCATTCCACGATCTCTTCAAAAACCCCGAAACCGAAACCGAAACCGAAACGCCGCAGAATCCCCATCGCGAACCGCTTCGCACCATCAAAACGACATCAAAAACCCCCCAAAAAAAGATCAACGACCGAGAGTAAAAAAAAAAACCCTCACCGGACCCTTCTCGACCGCCGCCGGAATCTCCTCGGATCCGCCGCCCGCGCCGCCCTCTTCGTCCTCCCCGTCCCCGTCGCCACCCTCGCCGCCGCCGGCCGCCGCGTCGCCGCAGATGGAGGAGACGGCGCTGAGCAGGTCGGGGGGCAGGGGGAGGTTGCGGGAGATGAGGCCGAGGGCGCACATCAGCGACTTCGTCTTCCCCACGCGATCATCGAGCGGCGACGACTCATCGCGCTGCTGCTGCTGCTGCGGCTGCGGCTGCGGCTGGGGCGGGGGCTGGGGGCTCTCGAGCTGAGCCACCATGGCGGGAGGCGCGCGAAATCGAATCAACGGCTCGTTTTCAGCGTGCTTTCTCTCCTCTCCTCTTTTTTTTTTTTTAACTGTTATTTAAAAGGAGGGCCAATATAACGGTGGGAAGCTTGGCTTTGAGTTCGAGCGTGAGAAATTGAAAAAAAAAAAAAATTAGAGAGCGAGAGAGGGGCTTTGGCAATGGATCAGGGAAGCGCCTTCTTTCTCTCCTTCCTGTGTCTCTTGTGCGAGTTTTGTGCCCGGGGAAGAGAGGCGTTGTGGGGGTGAAATTACCGGAATGGGCATGCGTGTGTCTTGTTATGACGGAACCTGCCACTCGGTTCGGCCGGTGGAGTTCCGAAACATCTAATTCCTTCCCTTTTTTTTATTTTTTTTTCTAGATTGTTTATCCGGAGTTTCTTTTTTGGGCATGGAATTCCTAATTTTCTTTTTCATTTTGGTCTGATAATGGGGAGAGGTTAGGTAAGGATTAAATTACATTCCCCAATCATAGGTTTCCATTAAAATGTTACCAGATTAAAGAGAATAAATTATTATTAAGAGAATTTCAACCTTGCTAGAGAGTGTCACATTTGATATTCCAATGGAGCTCTAGCTTGATGCCATGGCAGAGCTCAAGACCTCTTGATATGGAGCTTGAGCTAGACAAGCATCGAACCAATTAAATGAAGGTTGATATTGTATCAATTCCAACTTACCCATGAAAATTGACACATTCATTCAATCATAATAGCTCCGCATGACAAGACAAACAAAGAGTGACATGATATCGATTCCAATTTATCCTACATGGTCTCTTTCTCAACACTCGTTCCACTAATCCATCGGTGTTCCTAACTTCAATGCCGAATTCAATCGCCTTACATTACTCCCAATCAGCATCACTCGGCATAATCAACTTTGTCAAATGAAGTGAGATGGAGATCAGACAAACTCACATTGAAATCGTCGCGTACACTGATCACTAATCAAAATTGCCGCACGCATGACTTTGTATCGACGTATTCTCGATCAAGCACAGGTTTAAATATAACTGAAACAATGTCCAACGAAACACCATAAGGCTACGTTTGGTCGTCCGGATTTCTAATCGGGATAGGATTGGATAGGATAGGATATGAAATCCTAGGATTTTTTTATGTCCCATCCAATGTTTGGTGAATCACAGTATTAAAGTCGGATATGTTCACATCATGTACATTTTTATTTTTTTTATATAAACGACATATCATTATAAATGAACATAAATGTTCATAAATGAAGATGGTGAAAATATCTCGTAACACTATTCCTTAATTTATTTATTATTTATTATTTATTATATTTTTTCTCTTTTTTTATATTATTTTCATTATTATTTCTTTTTTCCCTTTCATCATTCTTTAATAAAAATTTATCAAATAGTAAACTGTACTAACATATTTAAAATACAAAAATACCTAAAATATATAATAAATATAAATATTTAATTTATAGATTGAATGTTTATTATAAAATAGAATTAAAATAAGATTAATTAAAAATAATTTTTTTTTTATTTTCTTAAATTAGAATTCAAATATTATTTATATTGAAATATAATTTCAATTTTGTTAATTTAATAGATTTGTTATTCAAAAAAAAAATAACTTTCCTATTATGGACGTTAGAAATCCTATCCACCTTTATCCCACCCCCGTGGGATAATTTTATCCGTCCCTATATCCCCCTTATATCCGACTTTATCCTATCCCGAGTGAGCACCAAACGTAGGATAGGATAAATTATATCCTATCCCGAATTTTATCCCGACTGCCAAACGCAGCCTAAGGGTTCAGTAACAGGAGCCATACCTCAGCTTCCAGCATCAAATGGAAGATCCGAAGGACATGAACTTGGAGCTTCTGTGGTACTTATTTCCTTCATCTGGAGTTTATCCCTTCACACCCTTCTTCCATCGGGTGATATGCTTCGGTTGCTTCGCTTGCAAGACTAGTCTGAACGTAACATGTCCACCACTGCATTTTCAAGTAAGTACAATATATTAATCAAAAGTCTTCAAATTATTGTACTTGACCTCCATTCTCAAGGGCTCATCTTCCATCTTACATTTAGATTATTTAGAGTTTCAAGTTTTATATTTAGTGTGTACTTTGGACTAGTTAGGTCCACTGTCAATGCAACAAACAAATTTTTACTTTTGCTATAGATTTAGGACACTTAACCTTTATTAGATACAATTATCTCAAATCGCGTATAGATATCAACACTTAAGCGTTGTTCATTTTATGGAAAAGCAATGATTTGAAAAACACTTTCAATTATAAAAAAAAAAAAAAAAGATCAATTATATTGATTATAAAAATGAATAAACGAAAAAAAAAATCATTGTCTACGAAAATGTTCATATATAAATTATTGTCGACAATGAAAAGTTTTTCCATTAACTAATTATTTCAAGCAATATAAGCGATCATTTTTCTAGATAATGTTTTCCAAATTATTTATTTCTCGCGAAACAAATGGAGTATTTAACCTCATTTGAAATTTTCGACAATCTTTTCTAGATTATCTGACAATTAAAGTAATGTCTTATTGTTAAATGATAGCATCAAAGCGCATTCTAGATGTGGTATATCTTATTCTAATTCTATGTGCTTTTCCCTCTACCAAGTGCACTTGGTCATCGACATGATAATACCATGAGCGATGAGTACCCTTTACACAAGGCACTATAATGTTCTAGAAAGAAAAAGAAGGCACTGTAAGGTTAAAAAGGATGACTGAAGTTTGATCAAGAGAGAACGGAAATTCCAACCTGCTCGCCATGGCCATCTTGCAAGCCTTGAGTTTTTCGTTGACCATCCACAGCTCCTCTCTCGAACGTATTCCACAATGAACTCGAGAGCATCATTCCTCTCGTGCAATGAGCCAGCGAGTTGATTTAAGGCGCCCAAGAATTCAAGACCCTTGTCTCCAAGAGCAGCAAAAGCAGTAAAGTCCAATTCCGACATTCTCTCGATCACTTGATGTGCACCTCCAAGTCTCTCAATCATGCACTGACAACTTTATTCCGATACCACTTATTACGGGTCGACACTTGAGGTTGCGATGGTGCGGCGCTTAGGGTTTCTCAGCCGCTCACTTGGCACACATCGAATCGGAGAGAGACTCTAATGAGAGGAGTGTTTTGAAGAGAATGCTTTTATTGCTCTTCTTTGTATCGGAGTTGAGGAATGATACAAATGAAGGAGAGGTGAGCCTTATTTATACACGAGCCTACTTAATTATAACCGTTGATTTTCCTTTCATCTAATGGTGGAGATACGATCTTCATATCTACCAACTCTCCTATAATACAAGCATACCTTACGTATAATACCTTCGAGAATATTCCAGGCTATTCATGAATCTACGTATAAGACATTCGAGAATATTTCAGGTTATTCATGAATCTATAGATCCCGAAAAGTTTTGAGACATGTCTTATGCATCTTGACCACCTCCTCAGCCTATTATTTCCTTGAAACCCTATAGGCACGAGGTGGTGGCTCAGCCTGGAGCAATGACGCGGTGGTGGAGTAACGACGGCGAGGTGACCATCGTCAGTGATGGAGACCCGGAGGACAGGCGCGGCTAAGTTGTGGTTAGATTTGGTTTCGATGCGGTTTCCAAGGTGGGAAGATTTGGGAACAGGGGGAGGGCAAATGTGAAAGAAGAACGACGATGTCATAAACAGGACTGTTCCAATAAATGATGCAATTTGAAGTAAAAATCACAATAGTGATGATGCAGATTATAGAAAATTGATATGGGTACGAAAATGGCAATCAATTTTTAGATTTTCTTGAAAAAATTGCACTAGTACAAACATATACAATTGGAGGAGGAGAAAGAATACATCGACTGTAACCTACAGAGTGCATCGAAATAAAGCATGATTTGATCGAACTTGTTTTGCTAATACAGTAAACTTATATGACCAACAGACAGTCAAAATCACACTTTAATATCCATTAGTCAAAGAAGTCTTCATCTTATCTTACTTGGCCTCCATCCCAAGCGGCCATCTTGCATGTTATATTTACATCATATATAGAGTTTTAACTTTTATCTTGAAATTTTAGCTTGTGGTTTGGATAATTATTAAGTCCATTTGTACTTCTGCTATATAATTAGGATATTTGACTCTTATCTTATACAATTATCTCAAATCTTTTACATTGACACTTAAGCTCATTTGCAATCATCTAAAATCTTACATTTTCTAGCAATTAAAATTATTTTTTTTTCACTTTGACAAATAACATCAAAGCACATTCTACATGGGGTAAATCTTACATACTAAATTGGCACAACTGAAAGATTTAAGATCAAATTAGCAATTCATTAAAAGATTTACATTCAAATTGATACAACTAAAAGGTTTATAAATAAATTGATCTTCATACAATAGGTTGAGAACTTTTTGAACAATTTTCCTGTCATTAACATAATAAAACCGTGAGTGTTGAGTACACTTAAGTTTTTATGCAAGGCACTATAATGTTGTTCTAGGAAAAGAATATTATCCAAATCATTTATTTATTCATGAAAAATTATTGTCTAAAGGTATTCTGACCTACTTGCCATAGCCGTCTTGCAAGCCTTGAGTTCTTCTTTGACCATCCCTAACTCCTCTCAAAGGTATTCCACGATGAACTCAAGAGCATCATTCCTCTCGTACAACGAGCGGGCGAGTCGATATGAGGCACCTAGAATTCATCAGCAAGCGTTTGCTCGACCCCGTCAATCCACTCGACCCTTGTCTCCAACGGCAGCAATAGCAGTAGCACCCAATTCGAACATTCTCTCCACCGCTTGGTATGCACCTTTGTATCTCTCCATCGTGCTCTATATAACTTGTTCCAATACCACTCGCTACGGCTTGACCATTGAGATCGCGACCACGACGCAACACTCATGCTCCGTTCGACTCATTCGTTCCGAAATAGAGTTGCCCGAGCCCGGCCCTCTCTCGAATTATCACTTGTTCCTTTTTATTTTCTTCATAATTGGGCAACGCATCAACTTCGATAGAGCGATCGACAGCCTGCCTTTGGATTTCCTGTTCCTCGTCAAAAGGCCCTGAACCAGTGCAACACCCCCACATTGAAGAGGTTCCACTCACCAACTTCGATTTCTACTGCGCCGACGACCCCAAGGTCGACTTCCGGCTCCGCTTCGCGGCGCGGCGCCGTGTGGACGATCTCAACCTGGGGCTCTCTATGGAATCGGTGTACTTTTACACCCTGCCGGAGCTCTTCTATTGCTTGAGTTGGGTGGTGAGGCTGGAAGTAAGATTTTGTGTTTTCTCGTTGGATAGGTCTACTATTAGGTGGCCTTGTCTCAAGTTCTTGTGGATCAGAGATGCGGAGTTAAGTGATGATTTCCTCGGCCAAATCTTCAAGGGAAGTCCTGTTTTAGAGTCCTTTGAGTTGTGCAGGTGGTCGGGGGTAAACAAAATTATAATGGAATAAACAAGTGTGAAAAAGTTGGTATTTGATAAAGCAGAGAAAATTTGGGCACCGCATTTGATATCGTTGCATGTATCGGGGACGTGGTAATCCAGTTGATGGTTCAAACTCAACGACATATCTTCTTTGGTGGAAGCCAAGGTAGATTTTGTCATTCGAGACATGAGGTTGGGCTGCACCAAGTTCCTACAATCACCATTGGCAGTTGGTGTTTGGAGGTACGAGCTCAATATTTTTACCATTTATAAGGACGTTCTCTTGTTGATTGGCGTCTGTGATTAGCACTATTTCGTGGAGTTGGTCGCCCCGGCTGAGTGAGCTCAGCTTTTTGGGGCATTCTAGTCTTTCATCAAGTGGAATCACTGAGATCGCATGTAATTAATTCAGCTGATGGGATGATATATAACTTTGTGTTCCAATTTACAAGATAAGAAAGTATTGTGAACCTTGGAGCTTACTTCTTATGTTTAATTTCCAATAAATGGGTCTGAGATGAGTCAATCTTTGGGACAATGAATGCCCGCTAGATCTAGGATCAATGCAACATTCTTAGACGTGATTTTCACAAGAAAAATGCATGAAGAGATTGTTTGAAAAGGTTACATTTTCAATTCATTCTTTCAGTTTGTAGAGAAAATTTTATTCTTCGGAAATATGAAAAAGAGCATTGGATCTAGTCATCTTAGGTTGAAAATCTCGGCACATTAGGCTATTGTTCCATAGTCATCTTATAAAATATTCTCACCGTATTTTACAATAGTCATCTTATAAAATATTCTCACCGTATTTTACAATGGCCATGGATGGATTAACTTGAAAACTTAAGTCGACAGCGAGGTTCCTACCTCATGTGAGAGATCCATAGATAGAAACAAAGTAGAATGACTAAGTTTCAAACATAAAAACAATAAGATGCTAACATTCTATCTACAAAGACTTGATTCTCTTCTCAACTCATATTTGAGATGCGTTACTTTTTTTGCATCATTCTTTAAACTCATGAAAACTTGCCTATTGTCTATATTTTCCTTTAAATAAGAAATTGCAAAAAAGTAAAAGCCTTCGTCTTCCACAATCTCAAGTACGGAATTCAATATCTGTATGAGGTCCTCGTAAGGACCGACTAAAATGATTGCTTTAGATGCAGCAGTGGTAGTGCTCATACTCTCAACAACTGTAAACAGTATGTTAATTTGTGTTCTAAGCTCTTCTGTTATGCTTAATTTCTTATCTCTCTTAAGCTTGCATGTTGGCAAGGTGCTGAAAGAGCCCTAGGCACCAAACTATATGCGTACAAACATTTTACCATTTATGTTGAAGTAGATGTGGCTTTTGTTGAAGATAAGTTAAGGGAGGCTTGGTGTAGACAATTTAGTCATGTTAAGGGAGGGCTTTCGCATGCTTGACTGGAGATGTGATCATGATAGGAAGACATGCGCCGGAAGGCATTACGGAATACATGGAAAGACATAGAGATAGAGTACCCAGGCTTAGAGCTTGATACAGAGTTGGCCACTTGAATGTTTTTTTCGCAACTTTGATGAAATTAATGTCTTACCTTGAAAATTCTCAAAACACAAAAGGTCAAAAGCAACTTTTTTTAATTTTTCATTTGACATTGTTTCATTAAAATTGAGGCTAAATTGGCCATGTAGCCCATTATGAACCGAGGGCAGGGTCAAGTAGGTGCGTGCTTCTATAGCAGATTTTGGCTCCATAATAAACAGTAGGATGCGGTTCATTATTTCCGTAATTAGGAATCACAGCCATATATCTAGCTCAATCATGTTGATGGATGCATGAGCTATTAAGAAGTGATCCAAAGGCAGAAGGTACATGAGGCTAAAATGATTGTCATTGAAAGGGTAGTCAGAAATAATCTTGAATTAAAATTCAACTTAGGAATCAGTCTCCCATTGGAGCTCTCGGTTCATGTTGATTATGACAAAGTTCATAGCACAATAATTGATATATTTCTTTCCTTGTCCCTTTAAAATCCAGAGGCATTGCGACGGAAGCGATACTTCAGATCTGGAATGGTCGCTCTCCATTGAAGGTTTGCTTAGTTTACTATGATACTTTAGTTTGCTTCTTGCGCTGACTCACCATGCCTAGAAAAATTAGTCATACACCTGCTTGACCTCCCCCCATTGAAGGTTTGCTTAGTTTACTATGATACTTTAGTTTGCTTCTTGCGCTGACTCACCATGCCTAGAAAAATTAGTCATACACCTACTTGACCTCTCCCCATTGAAGGTTTGCTTAGTTTACTATGATACTTTAGTTTGCTTCTTGCACTAACTTCTTTCCCACACAAATGTTAAGACTTGCTCGCTTTACCCACCCGGATCATGCACTAACTTCTTTCCCACACAAATGTTAAGACTTGCTCGCTTTACCCACCCGGATCATAGAGAGAGAAAGTCTCTAGAGGGAGGAGCTCTAAAAAAAAAAAAAAGAAGCATTTGTATTACTAAAAGAATTGGATGGATACAAATGAGGGAGAGAGCACCCTTCTTATACTAGAGGCCCTCAAATTACATCTGTTGATCGACTTTTTATCCGGCGGACGAGATCGCACCGCCATATCTACCAACTACCAACACATGACAGGAGACTTCTAGAATTTGGCGTAATGACCATATCACCCGCCCTTGGAACGTTCCAGAAGTCTTCTTGTTGGGAATCCAAGCGAGCACAGGAGGTCCTCCTCGAGAAGGCAAACCTCTTGGCCGTGACAATGTACTGGGAGGTTCCTTTGTTGCCATGTAGCATTAGGATCTTGAACTAGGAGTGTAGCAATGTGCACTTCGAAGGAGAAGATGTTTTATATGTATAGATGAGTTTAAAAGCTTAATTTGATTAAGACTTGTTATAAAGTAAAACTAACTAGCATTTGTAGTGAACAAATGAAAGTTGTTTGTTTGAAATTTCAGCGAGTCAATAATTTTTTTTTCCTGTGGATCCACAAATGATATGGAGTAAATTTCTTAAATGAGGTAGTACATGCAATTTGAGCTTGATGAAGAATCTCAAGAATGTTTTAACTTTGACGAAGGAGTTTTTTGTGTTCACGTAAGGGAACTTTCAATGTTTGGCGAAACGTCTCAAGAGAGTTGAGATCATCCGTTTGGAAGCTGATAGTTTTGGGTTGAAACATCTACTCACCCTAATTAAGCTTCTTCTTGAAATACACATGTGCTAGAGAAGTTTATTATCAAGGCTAAATTGCCCATACAATATGGACAAAATTGTTTTGAAGCCACATTTCTGTCGAAACTACTTGCTGTGAAAAAAAATGTGCTCAGCTGTCGAAGAGCTTCCAAAAATGTTGACCCTAATTAAGCTTCTTCTTGAAATACACATGTGCTAGAGAAGTTTATTATCAAGGCTAAATTGCCCATACAATATGGACAAATTGTTTTGAAGCCACATTTCTGTCGAAACTACTTGCTGTGAAAAAAAATGTGCTCAGCTGTCGAAGAGCTTCCAAAAATGTTGACGTAATCTTCGATTATCCTTCTGAATAGGTGTACTTAGAAAAGCATATGGAAGGCCGAGTTTCAGGTTGACCTCATGGCAAGGGTATGTTGCCCTGGGCACTACACTGCTCTCCCGTATTGACACCCTTTTGACAGTAAAAGCTACCTGAATGTGACAGTATTAGACTTTTTAACATGCATCTAATTTGCTCTTGTTTCAACTTTCATTCTAGTTGTAAATATGAACCTCTCAAGGAAAGAGTTTAATGCTAGTGCTTTGGTTAAAGGGGAATTTTTTCCCAACAAAAAGTTTGCAATTGGAACTAAACTTTATTTACGGTTTGATTTGGTTCGGCTTTTTGAAAATCAAAACAAATCGTGGATTCTCGAGTCTTCCCATTAGCTCCGCTAGGTTTTATTGGATGTTCACATGTCATTTTTTTATTTGATGGTCACAGCATATCAAAAAAATGAAAAAAAAAAAAGTCACATGACATTTTTTGTTCACTTAAAATAGACGAAGTTAACGAAAAGATCCAAATACAGCAAAGTTGTATGTTTGAGTATTTAAATGCACGCAATTCAAGTTTTTGGAATGCAAGTGCATTGTCATAAGAAAACTTGTTCTATAATTATCCAAAAAAAGCATATTATGTAGCTTGTCCTATAATTATCTGAGAAAAAAAGGTATATTATGTAAGACTTCGAGTTTGGCTAATTCTTTGGAGTAAAATCTAATTATTTTTTACAAATAAAAAATAAAAAAGGTATTTAAGACCTGCTTTAAGTTGCACGAACTTTTAAATCTGAAATTTAATATAAACTGACGGCATTAAAGCAGGCTATTATATGCCCTTCCTTTTGGCCCGTTAGCAGGTTATCACTAGTTGAAAGAGTATATTTCAACTGCTTCAACTTTTAAATGTTCTACTTTTATTTATGATAATTTTGAAATTTTTGCAGCACTTATAATTATATTTTTTATTTAACGTGAAACACTTGAAACATTTTAAAATGTTTACATAATGTAAAGTCAATTCATATATTGTTTTTTCATCCTTTTTAGTTTCAGATTTTAAAGCAAAATAGCAACAATATTGAGTAATTTTTCTGTGACTCACAAACGCGTGGGCGATGCTCAAATATAATCAACCATACTAGAATTAAGTTCTCAAATATTAAACTATTGAATTAAATGACATTTAAATTACTGGATAACTCAATTTTCTTACTTAAATAATGAAGATATTAATTATCATAATTAATTAAAGCAATTTCATCATTATTGATAGTTATAATTCATTTCAAAAACTGCTGAAACTTAATAGTCCCTGAACCGTAATCGTCAAGTTGTCTATGATTTATAATCATTACCATAATATAAAAAGATATCGATGCAATATTATATGATATTAGGATTTAACCATCATATAATTAAGGGAAAATTTTATAAAAAAAATGCCTAAAGTGGACCTATTTTCAAATAATGGCCTGAAATGCTATCATTTTTTCTAATAAAAATCTAAAGTGGACATTATTTCAAATAAATGACTAAAATTGTTATGTCAATATCAAAGAATGGCCTAATCCCATTGACTAACAAGGACATTTTTGTCCTTTACTTTTTGATTTTTTTTTCCTTTTTCTATATTAGATGAAAGATAAATTAAAAAAGGGGAAGGGAAAACAATAAGGGCATGCAGCGCCCTTGTCACCATCACTCCACCATCGCCAAGGGTCGGTGAGGGCTTGTATTGCAGGAAGGGCTAGCGACAGTGGGGAAGCAACGACAAGCCTAATTTCCTTCCTTTTTGAAAAAAATTAATATATTTAAAATATTATTTAAAATTAAAATTATATTGGACAAAAATGCATTTGTTAAATCAGAATATTTAGCCAGCCGACAAGGTTAAATCCTTATATGAAACTGTCAAAACTATTTTAGACCCTTATTTGAAAAAATATCAACTTCAACCCCTTACTTGGAATTTTCCCTTTTATTAAAACTAACAAGAAAAAAAAAATGAAGCTTGCTGATGTTATTATTAAATTATCCCATTACCAAATAGATTATATATTTTTCAATATCCATTCTGAGTTTGATTTATATCATGAATTCGCAAATCAAAGGGTGAGGGGTTCACCCTTTCCCTTTGCCTAACTAAAAAGATAGAAAGTTTCGACCAAAAAAAAACTAAAAAGATGGAAAGCGGTCGCTAGAGCAAAAACTAGCCAGCGACAACTCAAGAAAAGTCTCACAGCTTGTGCTCGATGCTCTTCAACACCCACTCTCTCCCTCCCTCTCCCTCTCCCTTCCCCCCCCCTCTCTCTCTCTCTCTCTCTCTCTCTCTCTCTCTCTCTCTCTCTCTCAAGGAAGGTAGAAGAAGAAGAGCAGCATCAACTAGGACCGCTCAACGAACCCACAAAGACCACTCATGGCGCACTATTCGGTTCCATTTCCCTCATCAAAGAGCCTATCATTTCCACACACGGTTCAGATATGATCAGAAGCCAAACATCTTTCTTGGAGGCATCAAATGGTGCGTAATTTTCATGTTTCCTCTCGATGGGTGTTTCGGTTGTTCTCTTTCTGAGTAGTGGTGCGGCCTTTTGGAGTGATGACTGCACAAATACAAGCTCGTCTTATTTTGATCAAGGTACAGGTCCACCAGGTATTTTGTGGTCATGTAGAATGGGTGTTTGTTTCTGTGTATTTAGGTAGCTTGAAAGATGTTAGCTTTTGCACTGCTAAGATATTTGCATATAATATCTGTAACCAAACATTTGCGAATACAGACAGTGGGTGGTCCATTTCTCATGTTGTCTCTTTGGTTGCAGATTCCTTGGTAGCGGAATCTTGTCGTGGCAGAAGGGGAATCAGTTTATGATTTCTACTGGTACCCATACATGTCTGCTACACCAATTAATGAACATGATTATTTTTTCAGCTGTGGTTATTTGTCCTCCGGTAGTTAGCCACAGCTAGAATTGAGCTTGGAAGTTTTTCATTATTCAGACCCGGTTAGCTGTGGATTTGCATCAACTACTTGGGATCATCCGATTCATGTCTTAACTGCTACTACCGACAGGTCAAAATTGTTAAGTTTAGTTTAGAGGTTTTAAAGATCTCTTAGGGAGACTTTATGGTGTAAGAATTATTGTGGCCCACATGATATGATTTATTATATGGTTTAATAATTGTTGAAATGCTATAGAAAATAAATATTGGTTATGAGAAGTTGTGGCTCTAATAAAACGAAATTGTATAATCCTCAAGGGAAGTTATTGTTTTTTTCTGAAGAGGTGTGACTTTTATGGAAGTTAAAAGGCGCTTTGATGGAAGGCACCTATCGATAGAACGTATAAATAGAGTCCGGTCCTCTCTCCACCCATATGAGCAACAATAACTAAAAAGAACTCGGTATTCTCTCCTCCATCGATAGAATACGGGTTAAGAGAGAAAAATCGGATTTCTTCATTTGGTTCGAGTTCTTCGGTTTTCTACAATGATTATCATCAAGGGTAACGCTATGTATAAAGATACGTCTTCATCTATTCGTGAAAATCATGAAGATCAAATATCACTGTTTTCTTTTGAATTTCCGCATTAAAGAATTATATGTATTATCTAACATATGGGAGCCATATAATCGTTTCGGGGTACACTGAAGTTGTAGACCCTGAGCTTATCACACGTCTTAAACCCAAGGTGGCATTGTCGGGTAAGATCCATATGATAATTTGGTGACTCGGGTCGGGTCACGTGAGAGGGGCCTGCTATTGGGCTTTTCATTGGTGAATCTATGAGCGACAAAACTGAGCACGACCAATGTATTTGAACAAAACCAAGGGAGACATTTAGATTCGGGGTGGTCTGCGTTTAATAGCTAGTTTAACCTTTTAGGGTCATTGGTAAAACTGAAAAAATATGAATTGTGGATATAAAGATAAACAAAGAATTGAGTTGATGAAGCACGCTCCTTTCATTGATACTTCTTCATACAGTACAAGTAGCTAGATATCACCCTCCCTATAATCACGGTGGAAGTTGAACAACAATATGATTTACATTAAGATCGAAGAAAATCAAATTGAGGGGAAAACAACTCTAGATGATCAACTCGTGAACGCTCTACTTGATATATTCTATTTGTACTGATTTGTAAAAGATTATGCACTATATTTGTGGATGGATAGAGGAGGACTGGCAGGGACGTAGCACTTTAATCATTTGTCATGCAAGCATACTTAAATTATTATAAAGTTGATGCTAGACCTTCTCGTTTACTGTCAAATTCAATTAGTTGTGTTGGGTATTTATATTTATTTTGAAATTTAGTGTTCAATAGTGAATCTAAACTTTAAGCTATATCATACATCGACATTGGACTATATTTACATCTTTTTTTGGGGTAAATGGTAAGAATATATTAGCTTGAACCAACTATACAAAAACCAGCGCCAAAAACTTGCACTCAAAGAACAAAAGTTAATGAGTGAAAGGGTGTCGATGCAAAACAGCTTATAGCAATAAGAACAAAAACGGAGGGCCAACAGCAGTCGACCACACAGAAAACACCAAGACAACAACCAACGACGACCCAACTATGAATGCCAACAATCAAAGCGGACGCATGGAGTGGAAGCTGAGAGAAGGTTGATGCAGGAAAAACACCAGGTGAAGAAACACCAATAGGAGGCACTAGGCTGACAAGGCACTCGAGAAGATGGAGGGGTCGAGACCCCAAGATCTCTGTAGTCGCCTATTCCTTGAATTGTCAGGCACATTGTTGAAAGTGAGCGCCTTATCTCTAACTACCTTAATGATATGGTTTTTCATAGCCAAAATCACCAACGTTTCGCCACGGAATATTAAGCTATTCTTTTTCTTCCAAATAAGGTGGCAAATCGCTCCAAAAGAAAACCGAGCGATGCTATGGTAGAAGTCTTTACCCGATAAAAGCTTCATTGCCCAAGCGAGATTGTCCGCCCAAGGCCTATTACACCAAGGAATGTTACATCTTGAGGCCCAAAAATAAGCAATCATTACTGAAACATGACAATAAAAAAACAAGTGGTCTATGGAATCCGGCATAGCATTACAAAATGCACATAAGGCATGATCAATTCTTCCACTCAAGAGAAGAGACACCTAAGTAGGCAAGCGATTCTTCACGATAAGCCAAAGATGAAATTGAAATCTGGGGGCTAGAGCATTATTCCAAACAAAAGAAGCCCTCAATACTCAGTTCTTCTTACTTCTAATGGTCTCCCAAGCTGAGCCCACCGAAAAAATGCCAGAAGAATTTCCACACCAAGAGAAACAATCCGAGTTAGAGGAAAGAACCAGCACAGAAATATCCCAACATTGCAATAGGGTTTTGAAGACAAGGCCTGCAAGGAATAAGAGATCCGCCAATGTAGCAATTCTAGGAAGACCAGACGAATCATTGAAGGAATCAAGTAATAATAAGTTTAAAGGGCCTTCAGGGTGCCATCGATCAAACCATACGGACACCGAAAGACCGTGACCAACTTTCCAAATAAATGATGATTGGAAATCCCTCCTCAACTGAAGGATTTTCTTCCAAGCCCATGAACATACATAAGGTTTCGAAACAACCCAACAATTATCCCATTTTAAGAAATTGCTATGAATCCGGCGGCATCAAAGAGATTCTTTATTAGTAAACACAATCCAAATGTATTTCAGCATTGCTGCTTTATTGCAATCTCGTAGCTTGCGAATGCCAAGGCCACCTTCCTTTTTCGGGAGGCACACATCGTCCCAGGAAACTTTTGCCCCTCCACGTGTAAGAGAGGTGCCTTTTCATAAGAATTGTCTCAAAATCTACTCTATCCGCTCTAACATCGAAGCAGGCAAGGAAAAGACTATATTTACATCTCTGTATACAAGAAAAGTATAATAAAAAAAAAAATCCTAAACCTAGCCATATCACCTAAATGACCGACGTTCAAGTCAACACCTTCCTAAATAAATTAACTGGATGGATTGTATTGATACCAATATAAAAAGGTTTGAGACAAAATTGATCAAATTAAAAGATTTATTACTAAATTTGTATCAATACAATAGATTTAGAACATTTTTTGTACTTTTCCCTTTTTGTAATGTGCAAACCTAATATGTGCGGCCCAGAGGATTGAGAAACAAACTCGTGGGAAAAAAAATTGACGGAGCGTTTGAGAATTCAAATTACATTCTTAAAATCTAATTTTTTTTTTAAATGACACGTATTATACTTTACAAATTAACCCATCTAAATTCCTAACTCCAAATTCGTCCTTCCATGTCAGCTACTTTTTATAAATTAAAGCTATTGAACGGTACATTCAAGACACTACTCACAAGATCCAAATTGAAACGCACTTAAAGATAGAAAACCCACGTTGTCCTCCGACTACTTTCCATACACGATACACCGTCTGGTTTAAAACTATCATTGCATCAAAACATATAAATTACGTTTGGTCATTTGAATTTATAACTAAGATAGGACTGGATATATTGTTTGGTATAAATGCCTATAGGAATTGCAAATTTTACAAACGGAGATAGTAAAAATTTCCTTGTCTACTTTATTTTTATTTTATTTTTTATTTTATTTTCCTTTTTATTAATTTCTTTTTTATTTCTTTCTTCCCCTTCCATCATTCTCTAATAAAATTTGATTAAATAGAAAATTGTACTAATATACCTAAAATACTAAAACACCTAAAATATATAATAAATATATATCTATATATTGAATTTATATAATAAGATAGAATTAAATTCGAATATATAAATAACAATAAGATTAAATTAAAAAACTAAATTTTTATTTTTTGTTATTGTGAATTTCTTATATTATAATTCAAATATTATTTATATTGAAATATAATTTTAATTTTTTAATTTAAGAAATTTGTTATTTGAGAAAAAAAAATTCTGTTATAAATATTAAAAATCCTATTTACATTTATCCTATCTTTCCCATGGGATAATTTATCTGGTCTATATCCCATTTACATCTAACTTTATTCTATCTTGAGCAAATATCAAACACAAAATAGGAGATCCTAAATTTTATCCTGACCGCCAAACGTAACCATAGGAATCACAAAGAATCTTAAACCGGTGCACCTATAACAATATATGCCTAACTAATTTTTTTTACCATTAAAAATCTCAAACTAGTGCGCTTGTAACAAATTTATTCAAATTTCTCATTCATTAGTTTTCATTAAAACCAATACATTATTGAGTTAAATAACACGTAATAATTGATAGATGTATCAATTTGAGTTTTTACATAAATATATTAATTTGAGATTTTTCATGGTATATTTTCAAATTAAGAAAAACTAACATATGGCAAATTTATCACAAATATATTAATTTAGAGTTTTTAGTGGCCAAAAAATTAATTTGGAGGTAAATTTATCATAAATATATCAATTTGAAATTTTTCATAGTATTATCACAAGTATATATTACTAAACGTGTCAATTAAAAATCACCAAAATAAAAAGTGTCAGAACACAAGGTACAACAATTTACGGGTACGACCACGACACAACTCCCTATCCATATGTGTCGGTACAACTACAGCCATGACGAGCGTCCAGCTTTCGCCTGACTTTCCGCGTTGAGGCTGGAAGGCCAGTCAGCGCATTGATTTCTGTCGGTCGGTGGTGGGAGGATCGGCTCGCGATCTTTTTAAAAGGCCCAAATAATGCAGAGCAGTCCGGGTTGACCGCAAGCAAAATGCGTGACACGATGCTGAAAAACAGGGACTCTCCGTCCGGCAGGAAACATCGCTGTTTTCTCTCCATGCTCTTTTGCTTTTGAATTTCTCATCTCGGCAATTTCCTTTCAAAATTGGTAAGAGGGTATCCGAGCACTCTTCAGAATGTCAACAAGAGTGGACCAAGTTTTACTAGGTTGATCGTAGACAGATGTTTTATGTTAGGAAAACTTGATTGTTGATGAAGATAAAAAAGTAGTAATAGATTCTCCATGCTTTGATGCATGGTGACGATTACTATCCTTAAAGGTTTCATTTGCCTTATTACTGTTGTTGTCGAGTTTAGAACAAATATACGTCCAGATATAGACAAAAGCCGCAAAGAAACGAGTTCAACAAGAATTTCATTTTAAATATGTCGTTAAAGTTGTAAGAGGTAGTTCTAAAGAAGAAACATTTATGAATAGTTGTGATTATTATAAATAATATGTAAACCGGTCTCTAAACTTACCAATCAACGCATCTTTTGAAAATATGTACATTATCCCCAACTATCACCACTCTTCATATAAAAATTTATTTGACGACGTATTTTTAGAACAAGAGTCACTTCTTTTTATAATCAAGAGTCATGTCGTCTTTTAATCAATAGATATTTTTTCTTTTTTTGTGAGAACAAATTATTTCAACAACGTTCTGTCCAAACCAATCTGGTTAAAAAACAGGGCATATTCAAGATTTGGCCAGGAAGAAACCTTGCCGCGTCCGCTGGCGCTGGCTATAAAGGGTGGCCTTGGCTTTTTTATTGCATTGTTGCCTGTCCTTTTGTGCTGTGTGGCCGCTCAAGGGTTATATATTTTCAAGTGGTCTGAGGAGCTCCTCCTCCTCAAGCCTCTCCCTCTTAGCCTCCACCCCCTTACCTGACGCACTACAAATTCACGCCCTCCCACCTCCATCTCCTCATCCCATCTCCTCTCGCCTGCTCTATCTTCTCCAGCTATATCTGCTGAACTTTCCAAATATTTTGCCCCCTCTTCCTCCTTTCGGTTCCTTCTTCTGGTATGGCGACCGTTGTCTGCCAAGATCTGCAGTCATGTCTGGAGTCCCAAATCATGGAGCCGGTGTCTCTAAGGCTCAAATTGACTTCACCAAGTCCTCCCCACTTCTCTCAGTCCTTAGACGTGCCCTCAAGGAGTAGCCTCTTGGGTAACTCGTGCGACTTTCTTGCCAATCCCGTCTCACCAGTCAACAAGCGAGATTTTGCCTATGTCCCTCCGCTGACAAGGAGCCCTTCTTCGATATCACTCCGCGAGAGAAGCTTGGAGATGTGCACTGAGGATCTAGGGAATGAGACTGGTATTGTCGACCATGTCAGTGAAAGCGTGGTTGTACCGTCCATTCCTACCGACCGGTCAAGGTCTGATCAGAATTCGCTTGAACCCCCTCAACATGCCGGGGCTAAGGAACCAACGCGCCGCAGCTTTCCACCTCCGCTGACTACCATCAGCGGGGTAAAGTCCCTCCAATTTAGGCCTCACAGAGAAGACGGGAGGCTGGTCATCGAGGCCATTGAGACCCTGGCGAGTTACCCTCATTTTCAAGCCGAAAGGAGCGACGGCCGGCTTCGGCTATGTTTCCTGAGAGAACCCGTTTCATCATGTGTTGATTCTATAGATGATGATGAAGAGAGAATGTCCGACGACGACGCGGTGGAAGATGATGAAAAGGATTGGGGAGAAAACGGTGTCTTTGAGTTGGAGGAAGCTGATGGTGATGAAAATGATAAGAAAGATGATGATTCCTCTGGGGATGTCAAGGGAATCTTTCAGAGAATTGGAAGATGCAAGGAAAGAGAGCCTGAGAAAAGAAGGCTGTTAAGTTGGGAGCCATACTGGGTGGCCACATCTTGAAGCTTTTTCTCTTTTTCTTTTTTTCTTTTTTTGAATGAATATCATAGTTCAATTTTGTAAAGTGTAGTCCTTTTCCAACTTGTTATCCTTTCGTTCTTTGCAATTGGGTTTTCCTTTTTCTAACTTGATAAAATCAAGGAAGCAAAAACACACGTTTTAGTCAAGGGGGTGTCATTCTTTATTACCATCTCCTGTCCCCAAGTTCACACAAGGGTACATGTCTGCCAAACTAGACATCTCCTTCTCTCACTAAACCACCACGCTATTCCCTTAAGACCATCTCAGCCGCCGTCGGCAACCTCGCCGCCTCCTCCGTCTCCCTCCCCCGGTGTATGTTTGTGTATGCGCCGTACGTCTCTCATGCATCTAGTCCCCTCCCATGAGCTTTCTCTCTCTCTCTCTCTTCTCTTTACTCAATCCCGCTCTCGTTGTCGTGGTTGGCGAGGGCTTCTATGGCAATTTTAGGACATCTCCGATGAGAAGTGAACATACTTGAACAAGTGACGATGCTGCATCCTCTCTAACTTTAGGTGTTCATATCCATATTCAAAGCAACCCAATTCACAAATTGAAGAGTATGAAAGAGTTGGGAATAATTGTCAAAAAAATCTTGAATATATTATACGGCAAACAATTCAGTCATAAACATTCCAATTGTTCTAATTTAGTTTTAAATCTTTTGATACTTTATCAATTTAGTCTTAAACCTTTCAAATGTGCTAATATAATACTAAGCATTTAGAAAATTTGCCGTTTTAGTCCAATGCCTATTATTTGAATAATTGGTCGGAAAGACTATATTAACAAATCGTCAAAAAGTTTAGCACTAAACTGATAAAATTAAAAAATTTATGATCAAATTGATAAATCATTAAAAAATTTAAGATTAAATTAGTTATTGAAATGTTTAAATCTGAAATAGATTTAGGATTTTTTTTTTTTTTTTTGTAATTTTTCGAATGAGTTGCTTGGTACACATGACTTGACTGAAAACACATACAGACATGTGACCGTGGAAAGTTAAAACCACATCTTGTCTCGCATCCATCCAACATAAAATTAAAAGGATGTCCTGGCACCGCCCTCGAAGCGGCCAAATGTTCCTCAATTTTCTGCATATTTATAATTTTCCAGCTCATTCGACGTGGCCGATGCAACTCCAATCTTCTCAGATTTGGATTAGGTTGTCTAAAACTATGAACCATATTCAATCTGCACACCGCCCACATATGCAGCATGTGTAGAAAATGAAAACATGGTGGCGCCATCATGACAAAGGACATAAAAAAGAACAATCTTTTGTCCTCGTGAAATAATAAGATTTCACTTTATTTGCAATATGGAAAAAATTATATAAAAAGTTCTAAATTTATTGCATTTCTACCAATTTAACGTAAAATATGTTAATTTTACCAATTGAATTTTAAGCCATTTCATATTTTTTCAATTGAATCAATCCGGTCAATTTTGACCAAAAATCGCTAATGTAGATATTGACTGTCTTATGTGGCATTTAGTAATACTAACGTAGACAAATTTTAATAATATTTTTTTCAATTTTTTATTAATTTTTATCTTTATTTTCATCTTTATCTTTATCTTTATCTTTTTTTCTTTCTTTTTTAAACAACTTTGGCTCTCGCCAGCTAACCATCACCAATCAAGGGGTTCTAGCCCTTGCCAACCATAACCCGGATCTAGCGAGGGTCGATGCCCTCACCTCTTTGGGCCGGCGACGCCGTCAAGGGTCGGCGACCTCGCCGGAGCGTCGCCGGCCCCGGCGAGGCCGAGCCTCGCCTTGGTGGGCAAGCTCGGGCTCGCCAGATCCGGCGAGGCTCGGCCTCGCCCACGCCGGCAACGCCGAGCCTCGCCTTGGCGGGCGAGCTCGGGTGGCCCAGATCCGGCGAGGCCGCCGGCCGGAAAAAGAAAAAAATAAAAAGAAAGGAAAAAATGAAAAATAAAATAAAAACATTTAAAAAATTAAAAGAAACAAAAAAAAAGAATAAAATTTACCAAACATGTTTCTACTCATTTTTTATTCCCGAAACAAACGTTACCAAACGCGTTCTTTTTTGTTCAAAACCGTCCCCGGAATAAGTAAACACTTTTTTTTGTTTTTCGTTCCCGAACAAAAAAAAAAGAAAATGTTACCATTCACACCCTTTGTCTTCAACACCATTGAAGATGAACTCATCATCTTGGACTCTTCGTCCTCCCAAGCATGGGCGTTACGAAGACCAAGCTCGTGGCCGGCAACCTCCATGGCTAGAGGTGTAAAACAAGAAAATAAGAAAATAAAAATAAAACATTAAAATATTGAAATATTATAAAAAATTATACACGTCAACTTCAACGGTATCGCATAGGATAACTGGCATTCATGTTAACGATTTCCGACTAAAATTAATCGGATAGATTCAATTGGTAAAACATTAAAAGGCTTAAGACTCAATTGGTAAAATTAAAAATTTTAACATTGAATTGACAAAAGTACAATAAATTTGGGATTTTTTGGACAATTTTCCCAAGAAATAGGCACAATCTAATGTAGGTTTCAAATCAAGAACTTAGAAATTACCCAGTGATTTGTATTCTCTTAGAAATTGATTGGTTCCAAAGTGACCCGAGAATCGAGCCAACCTTTACGATGAGAGGGATCTATGCTTAGAACTAAGGAAGACTAAGTCGGTCGCAGCAAGTATGCTATCCCACAACAGGCGAACCTCTTTGTTTAAGCCTTCAAGGGATTGCCTTTTAGCTATGAACTAATCAAAAATTTAATTTAGAGCATAGAGATGCTCACGGGTACCAAGATGGTAACATTTCTAACTTGGTAGAGCTGCATTTTTTTAGGGATCCTACCAGGTTGGAGAAGAATAAGTATTTAGAAAGACATTGAGAAAATTTGCATAATTACACACTTTACTTTAAGGGGCTCTACCTCTTACATTACATCATCTTTACCTTTTATAGGTATTAAGAGGTCACAAACAAATAATGACCATATTCACAGGTCCGAAAACACACAAGCTCCAAGATTCATGAAGAAGAATCTGCCTCAAGATCTCAAAAGGAAAGCCTCTCACAATACCAATAGTCCTCCTTATAATGTTGGAATGGAACAGCATTACAAGAAAAAACGGCTTGCAACACATAACTCTGATAATTCATACTATAACTATAATTCTCAGGATGACAAATATATTTGTAGCGAAAGTTACTGTAGCACAAATCACTGTAACAAAGTACTTTAGTAATAAGCTAAAGGAATCATTATTCATAGGAACTGTTCATACCACCTAAAATAATTCGTGAAGTAAAATTTAAGTAATATGACTATTATTTTAGGAAAACATATCATGTGAACATCTTATAGTATAATGGTTAAGCCATTGACAATTCATAGTATAAAATTGGAAACTATACTAGCCAAAGCCAGTTCAATTCGATTCTCAAGTTGAATTAGAGTGGTTGCTTAGTGAGCAACCAGAACACCATGTTTATAGTCCAAAGTGATGATGATTGTGACAATTTGCATGGACGATACCAGATATAATTTTGTGGTTCACATAATCTCATAATAATTATCATAATCAAATTACTTCCATTAGATAGAAAGGAATATGCTATTTTGTTGTTTTCTTTTGCTCATTTGTTGAGAGCATATTTTGCTCCGCGTGAGAAATGAATAGGTCCAAGAAAAAATTCTTCCCTATGGAATCGGCAGAAGATATGGTTCATGTTGCCATCACCTTGCTGTCCCGGTGGTCCCGACACTATAAGTCAATTAAACGTATTAGCGTGTTGTTTCAATATAACATAATTAGACAGTTTTAACACATTTAACACTCATATTTAAAGACTTGCATGCTATTGTTTGTCTAGAAAACTGTTAAATGTGTCAACGCAAATGATCATGCATAAACGCGTTTTACATATTTATTATGTATATAGGTTTTTTTATATTTGTAAATATATGTCAATGGATAGTGTCATTTCAATACCTAATACCATATGACATGATTGATAATCGTGTGAGTCATACGATACCACGTAATCTGTTTTGTTAGGCATTTCATAATCGTGTGTCATTTCGACACCTTTAATAATAAACATGTCACATTCAAATTAGTAATATTCGTGCGATATCCTGTTTTGATACAAAACAAAGCGATTAATATGATATGACACAAGTAACTATCTCTATATAGGAATATATTTTTTAAATTTTATAAGTACTAAAAGAAAAGAAAAGAAAATTTTCCCCGGTCTAAACCAGGTAAATTTTACCTGCGGTAACTAAACTTTGATGGATTCATTGACTTTTGATGTCAATTACTTTACGTATATTAACCTTCCATTTCTTAAAAATTACTGCCCTTTTATCGTAATTTATAATCCATCCATCCATGACGTCAGCAAAAAAATGGAACCTGGCGGCGTAACGCTCTGACGTGGCTCTCGGCTCATTAACCCTGACTAAAACAAAATTAAAAAAGTTCACGAATATAACAAAAACAAAAAGGAAACAGAGAGCGGCTGAGAAGGGGCTGTCTGTTTGGTTTTTATTTCTATTCCGGAACATAATTTTTGTGCGTTTTTTTTTTATTTCTATTCCTTGAAATAATTTTTGAACAAAAATGTTACCAAATGCACCCGAAGAGACCCGCCGCCACCTTTGTTTTTTTCTTCCTTATTTTCTATTTTTCAGATTCTTTATTTTTCTTAATTGGGGTTGAGTAGGACAACATGACATCTTCCCGCCGTTCTTAGCATTTTGCAAAAAGACTGATTGGTGTGTTCTT
Organism: Eucalyptus brandiana; assembly: GCA_014182725.1. Lineage (NCBI taxonomy): Eukaryota > Viridiplantae > Streptophyta > Magnoliopsida > Myrtales > Myrtaceae > Eucalyptus > Eucalyptus brandiana. The sequence goes on from CM024669.1 coordinate 9,956,914, forward strand.
ATAGCAGAAAATGAATAATTTTAAAAATATTTTCCAAAAAATTATTACTTATATTATTTAGAAAAATTAGTAAATAAGAAATATTTTCATCATCAATAATAATCTATATCTAACTAAAAAAAATCCATTCATTTATTATTTTAGACAATATTAACAATCGTTTTCAGAAAATATTTGTCAAATTACTCATTTTTCACGAGATGAATGCGCCTTTAGTTGTGGTTAAAATGCGTTAGTTACAGAGAAAGGGAAATTTCAGTGCATTAAAAATTGAAATCTAAGTTCCATGTAAAATCCTTCAAAGTAGCCTGTCAATCAAATATATCCAACTAATTTTGGGTCCCTCGTTTGTACCTCATCCGTGGTCATATTTGTCAAATTACTCATTTTTCACGAGATGAATGCATCTTTAGTTGTGGTTAAAAGGCGTTAGTTACAGAGAAAGGGAAAATTCGGTGCATTAAAAATTGAAATCTAAGTTCCATGTAAAATCCTTCAAAGTAGCGTTTCAATCAAATATATCCAACTAATTTTGGGTCCCTCGTTTGTACCTCATCCGTGGTCCGAAAGATAAGGCACTTGCACAAAAGAAATTGGAAAAAGTACTCGAAATAGATTAAATAGAGTTAAGCTATCCAGCTAGTATGTCAAACTTGACCGATGACTTTTCAAGATCAACTCACCTAATACAAATATGAGGTCAATTTCAAGCTGCCCCAAATATTTTGTCAAGCCAAATTCAAGCTTGATCAAGCTTCGACTATATCTTTGAAGAAAATTTAATAATTGTAAAAATAGATACAAAATATTTAAAATTGCAAAAAAAAAAAATGCTCAACCTTTATTCATAAATAGATGGCTATCTAGTCTAGTCGAGTCAAGGTGATGTATCCCAACTTTATAAATAAGTCGAGTTCAAGCAAGAAAATTAATGCGCCATGAAGTTTGAGTCGCGTTTCAAGCAACGATCATTTCAAGCTCTAAGTTCTGACGATGAATTAACTCAACTCGGTTCAATTACAGCAAGGTGAAAAGTGAAAAGATACAGTTTGTGTTTTCCTATCTTTTCTATAGCTCTTGCTCTGTGCCAAAAAAAAAAAAAGTTACCTGATATTTGTATTGAATTTGATAGAGAACCCTTGTGAATTGCGATGCAACACCACCCTTTGATTTTTCTTAATTATTTCATAATAATTCCATCCCTTTCCGAGAGTGGGTTGGGTTGCCTTTATGCTAATGCATATGTTTGTAGTTTAGAAAATATTTTCTGAAATGTGATTGTTTATATCTTTTAGAAAAACTAGTCAACATAAAATATTTTCATCATTAACAACAATCTATATTTAACTATTTTCTTGGGTAAAATAAAATTTTCATCCATTTATTTTTGTAAGAAATATAAGCGATTAGTTTTCGAACAATATTTTTCAAATCACTCATTTTTTGCAAAACAAATGTACTCTTAATTGTTTTTGATAATTTGTTAGGGAATGGTCTAGATATGAATTTTGGCTCATCTTAGCATGGCCGCCTTTGGATCTTTGGGCGAGGAACCCTTGCGGTGGAGTCTTGATAATGGGCTCGCTAACCTCAAATTTTTTTATTGCCAATGGTGCAAAGTAGTTGTGATTGTAATCGATCATTTTGTAACGAGGCATGAGACCCTTATAACAATAAGACTAGGTGGGATTGCTAGTCTGGACATCCCTCCTCGCCTTTTTTACTGATACCATTGATCTACTCTCTAGATATATAAGAAAACAAATATGGCGAAAGTCAAGTACAATGTATGATTGTAACCACTAATCTTTCTATAATTTGAAACTTACCATTTCAAATTGCTATACCTAAAAAGCAAAGTGGCCAAGTCTGCTTACTAAAGTGAAATTTTCCGTACAAGAGTCATCCAATTCAAGCCGTAGTGATCTGTATACCTACTCGTCTATTTTATCAACTAATTCTCGTTCGCTTACTCATTCCTTCGTCTTCACATGTTAATACCACCTTAGTGATAAGGAAAAAATTTTGTTCACGAATTAAATTTTTCACGCCGTCTCGTCCAAATTAGTTAAATTGTACCAATGAAAACGAGTGGGAATGCAACTCACATTCCACCAGTTTTATTCTTGATGACCAAATGAGTCATATTCAACATGTAAAAAATATATATGAATGGTTCTAAAAAATCGAAAATAAATATTTGATATTTCCATTTTTTTTTTTTCATTCTGCGCGCAGCACTAAAGATGTGAATAAAAAATGAATTTTTATTTTGTTGATAATTTCAATGAAATGCAAATATGTTCTCGCAATTTTCATTCTCGAAGGCAAGACCTGTTTATTGGGCGAGCCTTCCTTCCCAAGCCCGCCCAGGCCCGAACTTGCGAACTTGAGCGATTACCCAGGCCCACCCAAGGGGAGAACATGGGCGAGCCAGGCCCATCCTATGGGCCATCATTCTTTTTTAATTTCTAAAATTTTCAACTAAAAAAAAAACTAAAAAAGAAATAGAAATGGGAAAAAAGAAATTACTTTTAGGGCTTTCAGTCATCTTATTTTATTAGTTCACCTATGAGTTTTATGCTATTTTTCTCTACTATATTAGAAATAAAGGCCTATTTTATCCTACTAGCTTTTATAAATAATAAATATTTAGAATAAAATTATTATGAAAATTATTCTATGATCTCTTTCAAGAATATACGGGCAAGTCGAATTGGGCCTCAAGGCCCACCAAATCTAGTGTCAACTAAACGGTTAAACCTACTCATATTGAAACCTTGTTACAACTTTTCATTCCTCTATATACCCAACGAACGTCTAGCAATGTCATCAATAGTAGATCACCACATTACCTCGAGCCAAACACTTAGGCATCATTCAATCGGTAAGAGCAACGTGAGGTGTGTGCAAAGCCCTCATTAGCCAAAAAAGGGTGTAGAAGCCGCAACAAAGCAGTTTGGTTAACGAAAAATATGTGTAGCTACTAGATAATAATCTCCTATTTGTAAATAAAGAATGAGTGTAATGGAAATCTTAAAACTTTTAACTTATGTAATTAAACAATAGAATTTTTTTAATTCGTGCAATCAAATACTTCGTTCACTCAATGCATTTGACAAAAAAAACGACGAGATTGCTTTTTTATAATAATTCTAGACTGCAAGTGGTCCCAAGTGGGCGCCGCCGCATAAGAGGACAAGACCAAAATCATTATTATTATTATCTTTTTAAGAACAGACCATAAAAAGGCCAAAAAGGGAAAATATGCCAATAATTCAATAATAATAATAATAAAAAAGAGTTTTTTTAAGAGAAAAGGAAGGACAAAGTTCAATCTTGAAAAGCTAGCAAGGAGTGACTGTTGAAAACGTGATTTGACAAGAGCTTACAACCGCCACCAACCCCTCAACTAGGATTTACAACCCTCGTTAGGTGTAGGTAAGGATTCAATGACCTTTGCACGGTGATGATGCTATCCAACCAACCTCGCATCAAGTTCATCAATTTTTTTTTTTTCCTTTTTTTAAGACTGAAGAATTGCTGGAAATCACTTTTTGAGGATTACACAACTCTTGACCTCTATGATGGGATAAATAACTCACACTAACCACGCTACCGTGATTGGGTCTCTCTCAACTATTAGATATGGCTTTTTCCTTTTATTTTGTGGTTTTTTGTTTTTCCCTTCTTCTTTTTTTTGGGTTTTTGTGAAAGAGTAGCCTTTTTTTTTTTCTTATGTGGGACCCATTCAATGCCACAATAGCCTTTTCCGGTGTCTGTGAAGTCAACAAAGTTTACAAACTATAAAGTTTTTAAAACTTGATCACAAAACTTGAAATTTTTAAACTGCAATTGTATTTACATGACCAATTTATGATTTATTGCACTAATTCCTGCAAACAACTTACGTATGGAAATTTTTTTTGTTAAAAGTAATAAAGAATTGATGTGCAAAAAGTAATTAGTCAATTTTGTTGGGAATAATAATCATACTTTTGTAATGTAATGCATCTTAAACCTAAATTGTCAAATTAGTGGAATTACTTCTTAAATCTCACTTGCATATGTCTATATACAATTGAAAGAAAAAGGAATATAAAATTAAAAATTGAAATCAATCTTTGCAAAACAATGTACCGGTACTTGATAATAATCTCTTTATACAAGGAACTCAAGTATGGAAAAGCATTAGTCAGAAGGTTCTTTTTCTTTTTCTTTTTTTCTTTTGAGTCGAATTTAAAAGGTTCTATTTAGCAACACTCTCTACTTATTTCCAACCCCATTTGTCCCTCATGATATATCGCTTTAGTCAACATCGTCGAATTAGTATAATTTATCTTTCCAAGTTCCATTTTCATTAATCAATCTATAATTCGAAATTTTTTATTTGGAAGAACAGTCAAAATTCTCTTGTTTTACTTGATCGTAACCTTTTCATTTCTTTTTTTCCTTAAATCTTAGCAACTTAAGTACGAAACAACAACTACTAAAGTAAAATACAATTATGACAAAAAAAAAAGTAAAATACAATTATATTGTTTTTATATATAATTTATAATCTAGATATATACGAAATGCAAAAACAATCTCCATCTTCTTCTCTCTCGCACGTCAGAGAAGTCAGACGAACAACTCTTTCCCAGAAGCTCGCGGCTTCCCAGCTTCGCTTGTCCCCGCCGTGATCGGATTCTCGACGCGCGGCGACGCCACGCCGGCGCCACCCTGCTCGTCGCCGTCGTCTTCGGGCCGCAGGTACCCCAGGAATCCGGTCTTCTCCCTCTCTCCCTCTCTCCCTCTCTCTCTCTCTCTCTCTCTCTCTCTCTCTCTCTCTCTCTCTGCGTCTGGTGCGCGCGCGTTGGCCGATTCTCCCTGTATGTCTAGCTTTCGTGCGTGCGTTGGGACTTGGTGAATTTGGATTTCTGGCGGAGATCGGTGCTGGGCATGTGGATGTGCGATTTGGGTCTCTGAATTTTGAGATGTTATGAATTGTTGGATCTTGTTTTTGGGGTTAAGTCATGTAATTGGTGTCTGAGACTTGATGGGTGTGTGAAAGAAAAGGGCTAGAAATGAAAGAAAGGGGCGGCGTCGATGGAAGCAAAGGAGCTTCCATGGCTGAATAAAAACTGTCGGATTGAATTTTGCCCATATGGGGCGGGTTCCCCGTTGGGGCTTGCCGTTACCTAATGGCGGATGCCCTTGGGCGAATTCTCCCACTGCTGCCGGGAAGGGCGGCTGTACGCATTCCTGTTGAAGTAATGCCTTTCGCCCCATTTTCTTGGAACATTCCTATTTCATCAGAATTGGATCGTATGGATATGGCGAAAAGAATTCTTGCTTTTTTCGCTTTTGTATTCGAAAAGGACTCATTTTTGGAGTATCCCTTTGAAGGAGTTGTTGTTAGACCTGTTTACAATTTTTTAAATCCTATGTCGATGGATAATTCTTCTATGAAGGTTCTCTTTTTTAGCCTAATGGTGTTTTTTACAGAAATAACTTATTGCGAGATTGTCAACATCCTGCAACCTGTTGGCAAAGAAAAGAAGTTCACATAGGAAGGACCCTTTAAAAAAACTCGTCTGTTTTTGACCTCATACCTCTTTCCATCCTCTGTTTTATACAGCTTGCTCTGCATAGGCTACACAAGCCTTGCTCGAATGAATCAAAGAAGTTCTCAGGAAGCAGAATGCTCTGTTATTGAAGTTGAAGATAAAGAGGCAGTGAAGGGAGAAAGATTTGAAACCTACCATTTGGACTTGGTTCCTAGAGTCTAGTTCTCAAGGAGAAAGGAGAGGCATTCCTTGATTATCTTGGTGCGGCTAGCATCAATAGAGTAGGGGTTTTAGAGTAAGGTCACCCAGTAGCCACCTTGCTGGGAAGAATCCCCTAACGCAATTTGTCTCTAGTAGGAACCTGATTTCAACCTTCCACCCACCTTAATTACCACTTTGCATCTTGAGTTTTCATCTTGGAGACCAAATTGCACCTCACAATAGTTGACATCTTTGATTTGTTTACAAAAACCATAATTCTTCCTAAATTAGCCCTGTTATAGTTCTGAAATTCCCACACTCCATAAAAACCCTCCCTATTAGAAAAATCACAACCCTAACCTCCCAGCCTAGCTTCTGCCTCCACTTCCACAGCGCCACACCATCCACCGTCCCAATCATCTATTGACTGGCTGGTGGATTTCTGAAAGTCGTGCGTTACTAGGGCTTTTGCATCTATTCTTAGGTTTGAACCAGAGTTGCGACCGATGACATAGTTTGTGGCCCTTCTCTTATGGATTTCAGTTGGTCCTAGGATTTTTTTAGATGCTCTGTGCCAGGTCTGGTTAAAATTCTGCACTTGAATGAAGTTGTTAAGCTATATTTGAGTCAATCGGATCACATGATGATGGAGTTGGAGTTTCAGTGATGTTCCGCTGGGAAATTCTAATCTCGAAGTTTTGACTTTTTGTTTAATTGATCAAGCCATGTTCTTCATTTGCCTTAGAACTGTTATCATCCAAGGAAATTTCTCCTATAAGAATGTAGTGTTCTTTTGTTGCTTGTAATCGTTTTGGCAGTCTTTGCACCATGCTTTATGCCATATTCTTTCATGTTATGGTCTTGTTATCATACAGTAGTTTGTATTAGTGACAAACTGGCATCAATCGCTAAAATTCGATTAATTCTACTGGTTCAAATAGTTTGAACAATTAGCATTGGCCCTACACGACATGTGGACTATCAAAAGGCCTGTGCTTGCCCCTTTTCTTTGACCAGTAAAGATGCTAGCCCTTTGTCCATGTAGTTGTTGCCTATGTAAAAAGCCAGATTGTTTATGACAGATCTATGCTTCTGTCGCCTGTGTAGCTGTTTCTTTATCTGAACTTAAATGAAAAAAGTGGGCTTAACATTTGCTTATGGAGACTACTAAGGCATAGCTGTACAAATAAAGGAAGCCTACTATAAGCACCTGTTCAGCAATAGATGGCGATTTATATACTATTTACTACTTTTAGATCTATGGTTATCTTCTGTCATTCAGAAATTAGTGCTAAGAGTTGCAAGATTACTTTTCCAAGATAACCTTTGTAATGTGGTTGACCGTTCTCCAAGTTTTGCATGAGAGTTATATCTACATGTAATTCAGAGGCATGCTTCTTACGAGCCCAATCTGCTTTTTCTGTAGGAATTACTTGCAGAAATGGCTTCTTTTCGAGCTTTCCTGAACAGTCCTGTTGGCCCCAAAACTACTCATTTTTGGGGACCTGTTGCAAACTGGGGATTTGTGGCTGCCGTACGCTTCTCTTCCTACTGTCTATTTCTACGTGCCCTAATGAAACATCTTGAAGTTTTAGTTTTGCCACTGGTGTTTTATTTACTTGGTGCTTTCAATAGGGATTGGTTGACATGCAAAAACCGCCAGAGATGATATCTGGCAACATGACTGCAGGTGAGCGATTTCTGATCCAATAAATTGCATCCATTTATCTTCTTTTCGTGCCCAGCTAGACACTGTTTTCACCTCCTTGTCTTGGTTGCAGCTATGTGCGTATACTCAGCACTGTTTATGAGGTTCGCATGGATGGTGCAACCACGCAACTATCTACTTCTTGCATGCCATGCTTCAAATGAAACTGTCCAGCTCTATCAACTCTCCCGTTGGGCAAAGGGTCAGGGGTAAGTACCGACCACAATATTGGTTTAATACACTATTTGCATGGTACCTCTAGTATACACTTAAGATTTCTTAGGCTCATTCATCATTTTACTTTGCCGTTTCTCTATTTAGGTACTTGTCGGAGAAGAAGAAAGATGAAGCCTCATCACAGTGATATGTTGTGAATGTATCTTTCCCTGTTCCATTTGTCTTTTGATATTTTCACTGGAGTTCCATAAAACAATTTCCTTTCTTATGCTATTAAAATCGCAATTTAGCAAGACTTCAGTGATCCCAGCTGGATTTGTATGTCTTGGTGTTGCAATTTACAATTTCTGTTAAACAAATGGTGCTTACGATTGCACATTTGTGAATGGATAGGATCACGCTGTCTATTTGTGCTTGCAATGAAAATCGCATCGTACAATCTATGAATGTACTGTGCAATCCATTAGGCAAAGATTATTTACCTGTGGGGAAAGGAGTCAGGAAGCGCAATCTGTTTGATTTAATGGTGAAATTTCCCTATCCAGATTTGTTTGGCATTTGGGTTCCTGTGTCCGTTGCTTGAGAAGATATGGATTCATGTTTTTCTCCAAATTTGTAGACTTATAATGCACTTAATCGGCTTCTCGAGATGCTTCGGAACTGATCAACTCAATCTCGCTGAGAATGTCAGATCGATCCTTAAACTAACAAACCAACTAAACTAGCAAATCTGTGCAGTTCCATTTAGCTTTGAACCGAGTAACCTTGGGAGAAAGAACAAGCTTCTGTTTTCGGAAGGAAATGGAAGCTCAACTATAAGGGAATTATTTTCTTACTTTTCAAAATATGTTTGGGATGGTGGTACCACTTTACAGGTTTTTGTGGGTTCAAAAATAGTTTGGGATAAATGCTTCTAAGTAGTATCAGTCTAGGATTTTCTATGGCATTAGCCTAAAAATAATAATAAATTATTTTATATTCCACTTTGTGAATAAAAAAATCAAAATATTTTCTTATTAGTTATTTAATATAATCACAAAGATATCAAATGACATCTTTTTAGTTATTTTATAAAATTGAAATGGCTTTTGATGCATTCTGATGTTAATCGTTTCAAGATGATGAAAATAACAAAAGATGAATGCCAGGGAACTAATGCTAGGACATTAAATGTGTGTTTGGCATGGCTTTTCTCCAAATGCTACAGCTACGAAATGAGGTGTTTTGGTTTTTCGAGTGTTTGGTAGTAGCCTCGTAGCTGAAACACTTTCACAGCATCAACCACAAAGCTACCTCTAGTAGTTTACAGAATATTAGGACAAAAATATTGTGAATGCCTCTCTAGTGGTATACCGTAGCAATGCCAATAAAGTCAAACTAACTTACCGTTTACCACAACACATTTGACATGAGGTTTTAGAATTGTTAGAATATGTTTCAAGTTTAAGTAGTAAAAAGAAACTCCATCCAGGTAGATTGAATTTGGTCTTTTAAAAGGGTTTTCTATTTTAAATACAGATATTATGCATATGTATGATATGGAATTCTACTCGGTGAGCACACACTAGAGCATACAAAATGAGTGTTCGGATTTCTTTATGTGAGTTTTCTAATCGAGTTCTTCTAGAGGTTGTGAGATAATACTTATGTATTTGGTTTAGGTGTAATCTAGGGCCAAGGCAACTTGAACGATCGAGTAATTGTACTCCGTTCTCTAAGGGTTTATAATTGATTTCTAATTGGCTGACTTTCTATGTAAAGTGTCGACATTAAATCGAAATACATAACAATTTATGGTGTCTTCATTTTTCTTTCTTGATTTCTCTTGTCTGGTGTTAGATTTTAATTACAAGATCCATCACTTTCGCCTTGTTTTCACAACAAGAATCCCTCTCAGCTTTATCATTTGCCTCCATGAAGAGCTTCTACTTGCTTAGCTTCAAGCCTTCAACCATTCCTTCTTTAATGACCCAAATGACATGAGGCAGCTCTAGAATTTCAACTAATACTTTCAAAATTGAGAACAGAACTTGGTTAAAGGGTGTTTGAAAATTTCACCTTTATGGGGATGTTTTACAAATATTATTCCTTAATTGTAAGGGCAATTTGGGAAACAAGGGGCTGGGATCACTGCCAGCAACCCTAAATTTACCGACGTATATGGTTGTACAATAGTTTAGGGAATTTTTGAACTGAGGTTTCACATATTGCATCTTTTCCCTCAAATGAAGCTATCGTGGGTAAAATGTTCTATCCTTGTTCGCATGTACTTAATTTCATTTTGTCTGATCTTTAATTTAAAATGTCATATTTTATAAATAATGATTAATATCATGAAAAGCCACAAATTTATATACTTGTAATAATTTATCTTCATTTAGTTTTCATCAATTTTACCATCAAATTACTAAGTTGAATGATATGTTATAGTTGATAGGTGTATTAATTTGAAGTTTTATCATGTATTTATCAAAAGTGTAATAGCTTATACTTTTTTCATGATATTAATCTAATATAATGAAAAATCAAAGGATGAGAAATTTGTTAAAAATGTACTAATTTAGGATTTTGGATGGTAAAAAATTAATTTTGGACAAATTTATTATAAGTGTATTAATTTACTTGGGGTGAAGTTATCATGAATGTGTCAATTAGGCATACATTTGAAAATTACGGTGTGTGTATATATATATACGGATAATACCCTAAAAAATCCAAAACTGGTACACTTGTGACAAATTTACCCCAAACTATTTTTTTGACCACCAAAAACCCAAAACTGTTATACTTTTGATAAATTTATCATAAACTGGTACACTTGTGACAAATTTACCCTATGTTAGTTTTCGTTAAATTTTATTCTCAAATTATTAAGTTATATGACACGTGACAGTTAACCAGTATATCAATTTAGGATTTTACGTTTTGTTTGTCACAATTTACAATTTTTATGATTTTTTTGTGGTATTAATCCAATTTAGCATAGGGTATATTTGTCACAAATTTACCAGTTTAGGGTTTTTTGCAGTCGAATAAATTAGTTTGGGGTAAATTTGTCATAAATGTATCAGTTTAGGGTTTTTTATAATCAGTTGGGGTAAATTTGTCACAAGTTTATTAATTTTGAGTTTTTCATGATCAAAAAAATAGTTTGGGGTAAATTTGTCACAAGTGTATCAATTTGGGATTTTTTAAGGTATTATCCCATATATATATATAAGGGTGAGCTTGACCTTAGATCGATTGTGAACCGACCCAATCCGGTTTTCAGAAGATTTGCATGGTCCTTAGTCTTGAGATTTCTAGATATGTATAGTCTAATAACGGTTTGTCGGACGCGAGTAAAACCAAAGAAAAGCCCCGTTACAAGACGTTCACGTTTCCGATTCCCGAAAAGATACACCATCACACGCCACAGTCTCTCTGTAACCAAAGCCCATCACTTCCCTCCATCACTTTCACTGCCTCTCTCTCTCTCCACTGTGTTCTCTCTCCTCTTCCTTGAACCAGCTGCTCGCCTCCCGGCAGACGACGCACGCCCTCCCGTTCCCCGCCTCTCCAACTGGGCTCGATGGACGCGGCGGCGGCGGTGGCGGCGGCGCGTGAAGTACGGTGACGGCTCGGTTCTCCCTTTGGTCCTCCGGCGAGAACTCGGAAAGGCTTTCTTGAATCATGGCGTTTAACCTGGAGTCCATCTCGGAGGCGACGTCCGGGGCCATCGGAGCGCTGGTCAGCACCACCGTCCTGTACCCGCTCGACACCTGTAAGACCAAGTACCAGGCCGAGGTTCGATCCCGCAACCACCAGAAGTACAGGTAATACGAGATATTTCTCTCTCTCCCCCTACTGGGTCCCACTCTAAAAAGCACGAGTTTTTTTTATGCTGTCGTGCTTGCTTTCGGCGGGATTTTCTTGTGGTTTGTGATGGTTAGCGTTGGTTTCTTGATGTTCTTGGATCTGGGTCTTGTGTGTTAACAATGATAGTTTATCTTGGGAAGATGCTCTGTTGCGTGAACTTCTTTTTAGCAGGATTATGGGTAGTTTTCTGCTTCGAATAGTGCCAGTGTTTTCAGTAATGCGATGTTGTTAGTGTAAAAACAGCGGAATGGCTCAGAATAAGCAATGGAGATATCAAAATTTGCAGTTCGTCTTGCTGTCCTGTTGCTGTTTTTGTACTTGAGTCAATATGCAACATAGATAGTGTTCATCGGCGGCTTCGATGAGATTGTTCAGAGTATATGAGTGTCTAGGCGGATCCGTGTACCGTGGACATAGAAATGTTGCAATTGGCATGGCCTTCGACTCTCCCGAGGAGTTGTTTCAAGTTTTGACAGAACGTTGTAATAGCATAGGCTTCCACTGGATGCTAGACCTTTGAGGAATCATTCATTGTGTCAGGCAACTGTTTTTGCCAAGAAACATCAGTTTGTATGCAGGAATCATGAATTCACACTCAGTCCCTTACATCTCATGCTTCTTATAGCTTTCAGACATCCACTGTCCATTTTTTCTTTGATTTCTGTTGGAATCATTTCTCCAAGTACTCCATTGTATTCTTGCCAATGAATGAATCTGAGAAGTGAAACATTGAGATCCTTCGTCATCAATGGGATAATCTAGGACCAGGTCACATGCAAATACTAGAATATTGTTTTGTTCAGAGCATATGGTCTAAGTGGGCGAGTGACAGGTCTAACACTCACAATCTATGCATGCTGGACTTCGATGCCCAATTTGTGGGACCTTGGGAGGTTTCTGTCTGGTTGACTTCATAACGCAGTAGTTCATTGTGATTCTGTTTTCTATATTTGGTTGTTTATTTATTATGCAAGCTAAGGATGCTGTGCATTTCCTGGTTTCTGCTAAAACTGATTGGGTAGTTGTCTGGTGTTTGTGTCAAGTGTTAATCTGTACATTGCTTTTGCAATGTGCTTTGCAGTTGGATGGGGGTGAACCATCATCAAGTTTGTAGAATAGCAAAAAGGAGGTTATTGCTGACAAGATGTGAAACAACGGTATTTGTGTTTTTACTAAACCAAGGACTGACTAAGTTGGAATTTTCGAACTAGTTGGAGTCAATGTGTTCCTTCATGTTATTTCAAATTTCTAGACCTTCCATTTATGGGGATGCCTGATCTGTTTCAGTGTTCACATCCTCATCCAAGTTGCTGACATGGACCTTCTGAAGATAGCTTGTATTCTGTGTCTTGCTTCTTCAGGAACATTTCAGATGTCCTATGGGAGGCAATTTCTACGCGCCAGATTCTTTCATTATATCAGGGACTTGGGACGAAGAATCTCCAATCTTTCATTTCACAATTTATCTACTTTTACGGATATAGCTTCTTTAAGAGACTTTACTTGAAAAAGAGCGGCAATAAAAGTATTGGAACCAGAGCAAACCTGATTCTTGCAGCTGCAGCTGGAGCTTGTACTGTCATTGTGATACAGGTAGTTAACATGGGCTGTTCTCGTGTCTAAACTTATATACAATATAGGAGGAAGGGATTGGTGTTATTTAACACAAGGGAAATATGGAGAGGTATCACAAGTAGAATTGTAATGAAGGAGTAAAACCATTAGGTTAATGTCTAATGCGATATCTACAACATCTGCTAATCTTTTTGTGCCATTGATGAAACCAGACATTTAGCCCAGTGAAAAGGCACTATTTCGCCAATATGTTTAGAATTCTTCTTCCATAATAAATGTTGATGTCAAGAGTGAATAGATCTGTTTTCGTTTGATCTTTTTCTAGTAGTCTAATATCAAAAGCATGATGCAGCCCTTGGATACAGCATCATCCAAGATGCAGACAAGCGAATTTGGTAAATCTAAAGGACTTTGGAAGACCTTTTCAGAGTTCACATGGAGGGAAGCATTTGATGGTCTTGGCATTTCTCTCCTCCTAACAATAAATCCATCTATTCAGGTAGGTGATCCTCTTTCAATATGTAGTCACATGTAGAGAGCATCTACTTTTCAGGGCTGCGAGATTCTTGATGTTATAATGTACAAAGATGACTATGGCGTGTTCTGTTCTAAAGAGGAAAAAGGTAACTAATGTATCCAAGATCCATTTTCATGCATGATGTTACTGTAATAGCTGATGTCAGGAACTAATTGCTGTTGTCTAATTCATGTTAGCTGCTTCCAATTCTGCAACATTTTTAGAGAGGGTTAAACTGTAGCTCAAATGTTACAACCCAAGGAAACAACCTGATGGCAGCTAGTAATAATTAAGACCCACCTTATAGAATCATTCCAAAAAAAATAAAAATATAGACTCCACTTGCTGTAACTATAGATATATGTTTTTCTTATTTTTATGTCTAGTTGAAAAGGTTAAATGCAGACAGCATAGTTGATAATGGAAGTATTTTTGTATTCTACAGTACACTGTATTTGATCAGTTGAAACAGAGATTGTTGAAGGAAAAGCAGAGCAGAAGTAGAGGTACCGGGTCATCTCCTGAGTCTCTCTCTGCCTTTTCCGCTTTCGTCCTGGGTGCAGTCTCCAAGTGTGTTGCGACCTGCACAACATACCCAGCTATCAGGTGAACTTAGTTTTTCTTTTCCTGACACATGGTGAATTTAACCTAATTCTTGAATTCATAGTTATGTTGCAATAGCCAGTTGGGATGAATGAATGGTAATAGTTACTGATTTTTTTTTCATCTTGTCTGTTGTTTCAGTTTATGCAAAATACATCAATAGGAGGCTTTCATTAAAAAATTTTGACGGAAAGATACTGCAATTGCCATACTTATCTGTATAGATCATTCGAATTTTCTATGGAAACCAAATACTCATATATTGTGTAAAGTTGTCTATCTAAATGCAAGCTTAATAACTATTATCTGCTGGGCTAGTTTTCCTGAAGCTTGATACGAGATATTTTGATGATGACTTGTGCGTGATTGTCAATTTAGTGATATGAGTCTAAAAAAGAGGGCTGCTTTTGTAATAAATGCTTGTTCACATGCTATCAGTGAACCTTGATTAAAGGAGCAGTAGTAAATCTATGAGATACTTAATTCCACATATTTTTCAGCTCTTAATGAGGTCAAACTTGACTCTAATTGTGTGTTCCATGGTTGTCCTCAACCTGCTATTCGTCCGTGCCTTCTACAGTATTGTCTACAGAACTTACTTTATCGAGTTTTGAGACAGGTGTAAGGTCACGATTCAGGCCGCGGAATCAGATGAAGATGAGACAAAGGAACCTCGGCCTAAAGCCGAGAAGACAATTTCTGGTGCAATGTACGCGATTTGGAGACGAGAAGGCTTGCTGGGTTTCTTCAAGGGACTGCAAGCTCAGATCCTGAAGACGGTGCTAAGTTCAGCATTACTCTTGATGGTTAAGGAGAAGATCACAAAGAGCACGTGGGTTTTAATGCTTGCGCTTCAAAGGTATATATTGGTCAATCGTGTCAAATTAAAGAATGCTTGATCATTGCTGCATGTCATCAAAGTTGTGGGTTGTAGAGCGTTGGGATTTGAAGTTGTGATTAAGGGCCTCTTCCAAGGGAAAGGGAAGATAAATTAAATCCTAGCAGATGGCGGCTACTTTCCCCTTGTTTAATAATGTGGGAATGGTTCAGGTTTGTTAAAAGATTATAAGTAGATGTATTTCTAGATCTCTTCTGCATATGTGATGTTACTTTGCCGATTGGATGTGATTTGCTTGCGTACTAGAAAATCAAGTCTGAAAACTCATTCTGTGGAGAAAATGAACTCTGTAAGCCAAAGAAAAGAATTCATATTGCCCGTATGAATGCCGGATACGGATCCAACAGGGTCCCTGCAATGGTAAATTGATGCCACGGCATCTTGGTCTCTTAAACAGGTTTTCTTCCTGGTTTGTATTATTTGAGGTGACTTTAGTTCAGCATGTGAATAAAGAATGGATTTCAGATTTTGTTTTGGTCAACAAATTCGAACGTCTATAGCTGTAGTAGTTCTTGCGTACACAGAAGGAACTTGGGTGTGCAAAAGAACCCATTCAAAAAGATTAATCACTCAGCAAGATAAGTAAGTGAAATATATTAGTAAGTCTTGTATATTTTGTTGAGATTTTCTACACAAAATAGAAAATTAATTACCATTAGTAAACATATAATGATGTAGCAGGGTTGGGCTCCTATTTTAGCGGTCAATATTTTGGAAAATGTTTTCTTGATCAATGTCCATCAAAACATTAGCCCACTCTAATTGCTTAATGGCCCGGTCAAGATAAGATCGACAAGTCCGGTTGTTTCGAGCTAAAAGAGAGGCTAGTCATCAAATGGGCCGAGCTATCCCTGAGTCAAATGATTGTTCATGCCATAAGCTTTTCTCTATCCAAAATTTAAACTGTCAGAAGAGCCCTGTGATATATATAGAGTATATTAAGTTCTTATTACTTTTCCCATATGCGATCTCTTTGTATTTGTAAGCTGGGTCTTCTATGTGAAATACAAAATTATAACGACAGATCTAGAATTTTAATTTGAGGCGGACGATATATGAAATTTGACTGTATATAAGCTTGGCATGGGCGAGATCTAAAAAATTTTAAAAGCAAATACTAGCAAATTTGACCCCCCCCAAAAGAAAAAATCATAATCTCCCCTATCACTTCCAAAAAATAATTTGGATCCACTCAAGACTTTCTTGCGTTCACGTAATTGACCAAGATATTAAAAAGTGGTGAAAATCAAACAAAAACGACTAAAATAAAACATGACTGGCCTCGAAGTAACACTTTCTTTTAAATGACATCATAGTCAATATTTCATATGCCAAATTAATACAAATTTCGGTAACCGTTGACCTAGGGAACGCAGAAAGAAAACCAAAACATGAGAAGACCTTCCCATGGCTTCTCAAGCAAGCTTGAATTGGATGGCTGTTTCCGCAAACTGCCCAGAATTTTTCCGGCGACAATTTATGGTGGCGTCGCCTTCCCTTCCTCTTCCTCTCGATCTCCTCTTCCCTCTTTTTCTCTTTTGCCCTCACATCGGTTTTCAGGTTATTACAGTTTCCTTAATGAAGTTTCTGTATTATCCTTGGGTGATAGAATTGTTATTTCACTGATCTGCCATTTGGACATTCTGGATCTATTTATAGCACCATAAATTAGTTACTTAAGTGCGTGTGCGCACATGACAAATCTTTGCTATTGTTGATCACATTCGTATTATCCAATTCTCCAAAAAAATCCAGGTTTAGATAGATGGATGGGATAAATATGTGCAAGAGCAATTTTCTTCTCGACTGGGGTTATTAGCAAGATGTGCATTCTGTATTATCCAATCGGAAAAGCTTGGCAAGATGTGATTTTTTGGTAAATTGCTTCCGTTGACATTCAAAATATAAACAATACACTTTCAACTTCAGAGCAGTGCTTATTTTTAACCATGCATACATTCGTAGACACGGACAGACAGACAGAGACAACAACATGCACTTATTTGCCTAAAAACCAAAGTTAGCTACTTGCTACTTTTGGTTAGGGGCTACATTATTGTTTCTTATTCTTTAAGGAAACCAGAAATTACAAAAACAGCATCATTGCACACAAAGGTTCTTGTTCCTTTGATGGCCACACCAACTTGAACTGTTCTCGTCAAGGTTTGACTGTGAAATCGAAGTTGGCGCAAGTAGTGGCTTTGCCCAGCAACGAGGAACTGAACCCCAGGGTCGATTGAGCCAGATCGAACACAAGGAAGTTGTCCTCCATTTGGTAAGATCCGATGGCCACTGCATGCTCGGCCTTCTTCCCTCCGTCCACGAAGGCCAGGCAGGCCACATCCTTGCTCACTTGCTTCATCGAGTTCGCTCCATAGATTGTCCAGTCCTTCCCACCCGCTACTTGCAGACTAATCTGGGGGACCCGTAAACCTACCCGAGTCGATGCAATCGCGCTTGACTTGAGACAATACTCAAAGGGTTTCACCTTTCGCGCTTGAGGAATGCGCTTGGTGGCCATCTTGAACTCCCTGACGAAGGCATCATAGACATCGCTCCTGAGAACAGTGTAAGGAAGTACAGTGCTCAGCTTCGTGCCGCCTCGGCCAAAAGAATCAATGGAAAATGCGTTTCTCGGGAAACGGACTGCCTTCCCAGTAATTGATATGCCGCCAAGGCCGATGTAGTAGTCAGATGATTTAGGGTTCTTTATCAATGGGGTGTAGGAAAGGTATCTGGATACATCAACCAAGGCTGGGCTCCTAAAGAGATACGGGCCGTTTCCAAAGAAAAGCGTACCCTTACCATTACGAGCACTAGGAAGACACATAGCGAATTTCTTGGTTATTCCCAGACGAGGAGGGGTTAGTTGTGTCGAAAGAGCGAGAGAAGCCCACGAAAGGGAAGCCAAACCGGTAGTGCCGGAAGGAAGAGACTTCAAAAGGTGCCGAGGAGCACAAGACATGTATATGTCGTTCAAAGTTATAGAACTAGTCGGGCGTCCGCCATTTGTGACATAAAGGGCGACGTTCTTGTATGTGAGGTCGGACAGAGCGCAAGTTTTGGTAAGCGGGTTGACGGGAGTGGTGATGCAATTTTGGCAATGCTTGCTGGAAGAGCTGCGGGATGGAGGGCAAAGTGGGGAGAGGTAGGACCTTGCCGACACGCATGGCGCAGCCTTGCAAGTTACGGGAGGGTGGTTATACTGGCAAGAGTACCATGAGAATGGAGCGCCCAGATCGACGAGGTAGTTCTCATGGAAGTTGAGGGTGGTGGTGTAGAGAGAAGTGGTGGTGTCTTTGGTGATGGGTGCAACTAGGGTTTTGTAGGGCGGAAATGCTGAAACATGAGAGCCAGCAAGGGCAAGTGCGAGAAGCAATAATGCTTGAACTAGATGCATTTTTTCTCCTCTTGGATTGGATCAGTGTTGAGGCTTTGAGGGATGATTTTGGGTGATTGGAGCAGATGGTTATTTTATAGGGAAAGATAAGCATTGACTTCTTGATGGATCAAGGAGCGTAGGTACTTCACTGGGACTGGAGAGCATATCCTCATGGATAAACAGCGTGCTAACTTGAGCAGAAGACTTCAACTGATTCTGACCAGAGCTACTATAACAGCCAATTGCTGGTTTCTTAGCTGTAATGACTTCTTCATTACTCAACTAATCTGTGTACATGTCGTTAATAAATATGGATTCTCTCACCTGTGAAGTACATTGATGAGTCTGCTTTAAAAAAAAAGAAAGTACATTGATGAGATGAGTGTTTTCAATAATTCAAATTTAATTACTTTTTAACCATACTCAATCTTAAAAATTCGATTTCAATAATATTGTTTATTTTGAACTTAAGTAAGTTCTTAAAAGGTTTTGTCTAGGTACTTGTCTGGACCTCGTAATTACCTTGGTTTAAAAGAAAAAGAGGAAACTGTTGGTATAGGGCAAGAAAAAGATATTATACCAATATAGGGCACGTGGTGTATGAACACCGATACGTCAAAATAAGAAATGCATATGTGGAACCTGTCGTCCTTATATATAAAATGGACAAGTTGCAGAGAGCCATTTGAGAGTTTCAGCTCCTCTTATGTGGTTATAACACAAGAAAAAAAATACTGCATTAAAA
This sequence comes from Eucalyptus brandiana, assembly GCA_014182725.1. Lineage (NCBI taxonomy): Eukaryota > Viridiplantae > Streptophyta > Magnoliopsida > Myrtales > Myrtaceae > Eucalyptus > Eucalyptus brandiana. The sequence continues at coordinate 9,976,130 of CM024669.1, forward strand.
TTTAAGAATTTTACTAAATTGATTGCTAAAAAATTTGTCCAGTGACCCCTATATAGTCTCCTAATAAACTAATGAATTATTGATTGTCTAATTGCGACTTGAAAGCACCATAAAAGCATTAATAAAGAATCACGCAAACTTCTTTTTGGAACAAAACCAACAAGTAAAATATGAGCAGGTATTTATATGGTAATATCAAAAGTATAATTAGCTCAGCTAAATTAAAGGATAAGGAAGAAAAACATCATATTGACCATCTCTGCCAAAATTTTAAAATAGATCATTCATATCAGAAAGATTGTACAACGTTTTTGTAAGCCCATGGGCTGGATGAATGTGCTGAAGGAAGTCAAATTATAGAAACAGCATTAATGTCGCTCCTGTCTAGTATTTTGAGGGCACTTCCAAAAATCCCAGAGGATCCGTCTCTTGGAGAAAGGCGAGCGTTGGGTTATTAGAGAATGAATCTCGGTCTTTCATTAAAAGCCTCTAAAGTATTTGTGTAGTATAAGATTTGGTGAAAAAGATATCACAAAATGCAATTAAGTATAATGTTTTCAGGAAGGTAAATCAATATCTCGATAGACCATAAAATTCCCATTTATACTTTGAGGCGACAACTCTCCTCAACATGGTTGCATTTAGTAATGGTTGCTAGATTGAGAGTAAACTGTGAACCACTACTAAAGAACTTTCAATCAATCCTCAAGAGGGTAGGAGCGATGACTGGTTTGATTAGTAGCTTCTTCTCGTTAGTCAAAATACATGGGCTTTGGCTTGGGCCTTTTACCTTTGCTTTTCTCTTTTTCTCTTTTCTCCCTTTGATTTTGCTTTTGAGAGGTTGGCAATAGGGCCTCTAGGAGTTGAAAAACTAGTGTTAACATTCCGCGGGTAGCCGCAAGTCCGAGAACGCATTCTTTACAGGGCTTGGAGTCTTGTCGGAACTTAGCAGCCTCAAGCAGGCTGACAGCTTTGACCATAGCCGTTAGCTTAAAGTATAGCATCCATCAACTACATTGTCCCAAAGTGACTCGTTATCTTGGAGATGGCCGGATTCAATAAAACAATCAACAATCTACAATTAAAGAAATGGTTTTTTAACAGGATTCTTCCGCTAAGCATTAATGCGCAACCCATTTTGGGCCGAAAGTCTGCGTTCGAATTGAAGGCACACTTGCCATATATCGGTGACACAATGACCAATTGCCTTTGAAACTCAAAAACCTTGGAATTAGAAAGTCCTCTCATGAATATATCAGCAATTAAGACTGGCCTCTCCGGGATAAAGTTTCTGGTTTCAGCCTCTAGCAGTTGCCGCATCATGTGATGAACACAATTAACACGTGAACTAAAGAGAGTATAAATACTTTGGAATGATTAATTAGGTGAAGACCAGTGATTGCACAAGAATATTGCGGATCCACAGACTTAATGCTTGATCTACTGCACTAAGTAAGCAAAAAACAATTAATATCTCATCGATGCCACCCAGATTTGGTAGAATCTTTGCCCATAGGCCACCGACCATTTACTTCGCATAAGCTTTTCTAAAGGAGTGTGAACCTTTTGACAGCGAAAAAGAATCCTTCCTTCCATGAAGCCTACTACCTTTTCTCGGCAGAGCTATTGCATTGTTAATAGCCACACATAAGCTCTAGAGATAGCCAGGTGTGACATACTACGCGTGGTTACCGCACGATACTGTGGAACAATTCCATCATTCATCAATTGTATCTTAGTCGTAGTATCAAAGACTAGGTAGTTAGTTCCTGTTTTCTTCTTCTATTTTTTTTTTAATTGACCGCTTAAAAGATCGGAATTAGCAAGCAACAAAATGATTAATTGAATGAGTTTCGATGCAGATAAGGCCGTCCTACCCTATTGCAATCCAGCCTCACTCAACCACACCCAAGAATGCGAGAGCAATTGAGATAGCACGGATGATACTGTTCCAGTCTCGATCTCGAAGGCATAGTGCCACAGCCCCCGAGTTAGACTTTTCACCAAGGAAATAATGAGCAAGGGCAACAAATGATTTAAGGTTAATCACTACTCTAGGGCTTTGCCCTAGAGGCCATCTGCTCTTATGAGAATTGCGAGGTTCGACTCTCAGTCTCTCCCCTTTGATGGGGTTGGAGACTAAATAGTTTATGAGCTCTTGAGATGCAATGCAGCAACAAACCAAGAAAAAAAAAAGGGAAGAAAAGGTTTATGGTCTAATCGCAACAAATGGAATAATGAGGAAAGCTTTCGGAAGAACAGAACCAAGAAACCTGCGACTCTTTTGCACCAATTCCCTTTGCAATGTACCTCAGTATTCAAGTAAAGGATAAAATTAGGGCAAAAGGAAGAACACATATAACATAGTAGAATCCAAACAAAGGATTTGACGGTCTTGTTCCTTTGATGGCCTTTTCAGAGTTCACATGGATTCTGGACATTGATGTACTTCACAGGTGAGAGAATCCATATTTATTAATGACATGTACACAGATTAGTTGAATAATGAAGAAGTCATTACAGCTAAGAGACCAGCAATTGGCTGTTTTAGTAGCTCTGGTCAGAATCAGTCGAAGTCTTCTGCTAAAGTTAGCACGCTGTTTATCCATGAGGATATGCTCTCCAGTCCCAGTGAAGTACCTACTCTCTTTGATCCATCAAGAAGTCAATGCTTATCTTTCCCTATAAATAACCATCTGCTCCAATCACCCAAAATCATCCCTCAAAGCCTCAACACTGATCCAATCCAAGAGAAGAGAAAAAATGCATCTAGTTCAAGCTTTATTGCTCCTCGCACTTGCCCTTGCTGGCTCTCATGTTTCAGCATTTCCGCCCTACAAAACCCTAGTTGCACCCATCACCAAAGACACCACCACTTCTCTCTACACCACCACCCTCAACTTCCATGAGAACTACCTCGTCGATCTCGGCGCTCCGTTCTCATGGTACTCTTGCCAGTATAAGCACCCTCCCGTAACTTGCAGGGCTGCGCCATGCATGTCGGCAAGGTCCTACCTCTCCCCACTTTGCCCTCCATCCAGCAGCTCTTCCAACAAGCATTGCCAAAATTGCATCACCACTCCCGTCAACCCGCTTACCAAAACTTGCGCTCTGTCCGACCTCACGTACAAGAACGTCGCCCTTTATGTCACAAATGGCGGACGCCCGACTAGTTCTATAACTTTGAACGACATATACATGTCTTGTGCTCCTGGGTACCTTTTGAAGTCTCTTCCTTCGGGCACTACCGGTTTGGCTTCCCTTTCGTGGGCTTCTCTCGCTCTTTCGACACAACTAACCCCTCCTCGTCTGGGAATAACCAAGAAATTCGCTATGTGTCTTCCTAGTGTTCGTAATGGTAAGGGTACGCTTTTCTTTGGAAACGGCCCATATCTCTTTAGGAGCCCTGCGTTGGTTGATGTATCCAGATACCTTTCCTACACCCCATTGATAAAGAACCCTAAATCATCTGACTACTACATCGGCCTTGACGGCATATCAATTGCTGGGAAGGCAGTCCGTTTCCCGAGAAACGCATTTTCCATTGATTCTTTTGGCCGAGGCGGCACGAAGCTGAGCACTGTACTTCCTTACACTGTTCTCAGGAGCGATGTCTATGATGCCTTCATCAGGGAGTTCAAGATGGCCACCAAGCGCATTCCTCAAGCAAGAAAGGTGAAGCCCTTTGAGTATTGTCTCAAGTCAAGCGCGATTGCATCGACTCGGGTAGGTTTACAGGTCCCCCAGATTAGTCTGCAAGCAGCGAGTGGGAAAGACTGGACAATCTATGGAGCGAACTCGATGAAGCAAGTGAGCAAGGATGTGGCCTGCCTGGCCTTCGTGGACGGAGGGAAGAAGGCCGAGCATGCAGTGGCCATCGGATCTTATCAAATGGAGGACAACTTCCTTGTGTTCGATCTGGCTCAATCGATGCTGGGGTTCAGTTCCTCATTGCTGGGCAAAGCCACTACTTGCGCCAACTTCGATTTCACAGTCAAACCTTGACGAGAATAGTTCAAGTTGGTGTGGCCATCAAAGGAACAAGAACCTTTGTGTGCAATGATACTGTGTGCTTTTTTGTAATTTCTGATTTCCTTAAAGAATAAGAAACAATAATGTAGCCCCTAACCAAAAGTAGCAAGTAACTAACTTTGGTTTTTGGGCAAGCTGTCTGTCCGTGTCTACGTATGTATGCATGGTTAAAAATAAGCACTGCTCTGAAGTTGAAAGTGTACTGTTTATATTTTGAATGTCAACGGAAGCAATTTACCAAAAAATCACATCTTGCCAAGCTTTTCCAATTGGATAATACAGAATGCACATCTCGCTAATAACCCCAGTCGAGAAGAAAATTGCTCTTGCACATATTTATCCCATCCATCTATCTAAACCTGGATTGTTTTGGAGAATTGGATAATACGAATGTGATCAACAATAGCAAAGATTTGTCATGTGCGCACACGCACTTAAGTAACTAATTTATGGTGCTATAAATAGATCCAGAATGTCCAAATGGCAGATCAGTGAAATAACAATTCTATCACCCAAGGATAATACAGAAACTTCATTAAGGAAACTGTAATAACCTGAAAACCGATGTGAGGGCGAAAGAGAAAAAGAGGGAAGAGGAGATTGAGAGGAAGAGGAAGGGAAGGCGACGCCACCATAAATTGTCGCCGAAAAAATTCTGGGCGGTTCGCGGAAACAGCCATCCAATTCAAGCTTGCTTGAGAAGCCATCGGAAGGTCTTCTCATGTTTTGGTTTTCTTTCTGCTTTCCCCAGGTCAACGGTTACCGAAATTTGTATTAATTTGGCGTATGAAATATTGACTATGATGTCATTTAAAAGAAAGTGTTACTTTGAGACCAGTCATGTTTTATTTTAGTCGTTTTTGTTTGATTTTCACCACTTTTTAATATCTTGGTCAATTACGCGAACGCAAGAAAGTCTTAAGTGGGTCCAAATGATTTTTTTGGAAGTGATAGGCGAGATTATGATTGTTTGTTTTTTTTTTTGGGTCAAATTTGCTAGTATTTCCTTTTAACAAATTTTAGATCTCGCCCATGCCAAGCTTAGATACAATCAAATTTCATATATCGTCTGCCTCAAATTAAAATTCTAGATCTGTCGTTATAATTCTATATTTCACATAGAAGACCTAGCTTACAAATACAAAGAGATCGCACATGGGAAAAGTAATAAGAACTTAGGGTCCGTTAGTGTCGCTGAAAATGGGCAATTTACGGAAAATATTTTTCCATAAGTCATTTTCCAAGAAAATAGCAATATTTTCTAGTGTTTGGCTAAAACCTGAAAATGTTTTAAGAAATATTTTTCCGGTGTTTGGTAAGAAAAATATTTTTTAAGATTTCACCACTTAGGCACGTATCACTTACTAATCTATAAATCCATCAAATATGAACTTGCTTTTTTAAACCAAGCAATTTTTTTTTCATATCTTTGTTCTCTCATTGTTGCTAAACGTCCATTTACTCTAAAAAATGTTTGTACGGATTTTAAAAAGAAGCAAAAGAAAAAAGAAGTAAAGCATGTATAGCCCTAATGATAATCTTCCAGTTAAGTGGCCTGTTCTCCCCTGTGTCTTTTGTGTTCTAATAAGCAAAAAAAAAAAAAAAGAAGCAAAGCATATGGAACCCTTTGTTGAGCAATGTACAACTGCACGGTAGAGTAAATAAAGAAAAGGATAAGCAAGAGTGCATAACACGAGCTTGAGATTGGCAAGCTCGAGGTTCGCCTGGCAAAGGCCGACGACTAGCCAAGAAAGAAGAAAATGGGAAAAAAAGAAAAAAGAAAAGAAATAGAAAGGAAAAAGGAAATTAAAAATAATTCAAATTAAAAAAGAAAAAGAAAAAGAAAATTAAAATATAATTCGAATAAAAAAGAAAAGAATAAGAAGAAAGGAGAGGAGGAAGTGATGATTTGTAGAGGTGTAAGATAAGAGAGATCAAGTGAGGAAACTGTTTTCCATTTTTCAAAAGTAGAAAACATTTTTTCCTGATTTATAAAACTTTTTTTCTTTCATGGAAAACATTTTCCCCAAGGAATTCATTTTCCATGAAACGAACGCCGGAAAATCCAGAAAACGTTTTCCCAGAAATTATTTTCCGCGAAATGAACGGAGCTTTAATATACTCTATCTATATATATATGACCGGGCTCTTCTAACAGTTTAAATTTTGGATAGAAAAAAGCTTATGTCATGAACAATCATTTGACTCAGTGATAACTCGACCCATTTGATGACTAGCCTCTCTTTTAGCTCGAAACAACCAGACTTGTTGATCTTATCTTGACCGGGCCATTACGCAATTAGAGTGGGCTAATATTTTGATGGACATTGATCAAGAAAACATTTTCCAAAATATTGACCGCTAAAATAGGAGCTCAACCTTTCGACCAAAAAAAAAAAAAAGGAGCTCAACCTTGCTACATTATCATATGTTTACTAATTGTAATTAATTTTCTACTGTGTAGAAAATCTCAACAAAATATACAAGACTCCTAATATATTTCACTTAATTATCTTGCTGAGTGATTAATCTTTTTGAATGGGTTCTTTTGCACACCCAAGTTCCTTTTGTGTACGCAAGAACTACTACAGCTATAGACGTTCGAATTTATTGACCAAAACAAAATCTGAAATCCATTCTTTATTCACATGCTGAACTAAAGTCACCTCAAATAATACAAACCAGGGACGAAAACCTGTTTAAGAGACCAAGATACCGTGGCATCAATTTACCATTGCAGGGACCCTGTTGAATCCGTATCCGGCATTCATACAGGCAATATGAATTCTTTTCTTTGGCTTACAGAGTTCATTTTCTCCACAGAATGAGGTTGCGGACTTGATTTTCTAGTACGCAAGCAAATCACATCCAATCGGCAAAGTAACATCACATATGCAGAAGAGATCTAGAAATACATCTACTTATAATCTTTTAACAAACCTAAACCATTCCCACATTATTAAACAAGGGGAAAGTAGCCGCCATCCGCTAGAATTTGATCTATCTTCCCTTTCCCTTGAAAGAGGCCCTTAATCACAACTTCGAATCCCAACGCTCTACAACCCACAACTTTGATGACATGCAGCAATGATCAAGCATTCTTTAATTTGACACGATTGACCAAAATATACCTTTGAAGCGCAAGCATTAAAACCCACGTGCTCTTTGTGATCTTCTCCTTAACCATCAAGAGTAATGCTGAACTTAGCACCGTCTTCAGGATCTGAGCTTGCAGTCCCTTGAAGAAACCCAGCAAGCCTTCTCGTCTCCAAATTGCGTACATTGCACCAGAAATTGTCTTCTCGGCTTTAGGCCGAGGTTCCTTTGTCTCATCTTCATCTGATTCCGCAGCTTGAATCGTGACCTTACACCTGTCTCTAAACTCGATAAAGTAAGTTCTGTAGACAGTACTGTAGAAGGCACAGACGAATAGCATGTTGAGGACAACCATGGAACACACAATTAGAGTCAAGTTTGACCTCATTAAGAGCTGAAAAATATGTGGAATTAAAGTATCTCATAGATTTACTACTGCTCCTTTAATCAAGGTTGATCGATAGCATGTGAACAAGCATTTATTACAAAAGTAGTCCTCTTTTTTAGATTCATATCACTCAATTGACAATCACGCACAAGTCATCATCAAAATATCTCGTATCAAGCTTCTGGAAAACTATCCTAGCAGATAATAGTTATTAAGCTTGCATTTAGGTAGACAACTTTTCACAATATATGAGTATTTGGTTTCCATAGAAAATTTGAATGATCTATACAGATAAGTATGGCAATTGCAGTGTCTTTCCGTCAAAATTTTTTCATGAAAGCCTCCCATTGATGTATTTTGCATAAACTGAAACAACAGACAAGACGGAAAAAAAAAAATCAGTAACTATTACCATTCATTCATCCCAACGGGCTATTGCAACATAACTATGAATTCAAGAATTAGGTTAAATTAACCATGTGTCGGGAAAAGAAAAGCTAATAAGTTCACCTGATAGCTGGGTATGTTGTGCAGGTCGCAACACACTTGGAGACTGCACCCAGAACGAAAGCGGAAAAGGCAGAGAGAGACTCAGGAGATGACCCCGTACCTCTACTTCTGCTCTGCTTTTCCTTCAACAATCTCTGTTTCAACTGATCAAATACAGTGTACTGTAGAATACAAAAGTACTTCCATTATTAACTATGCTGTCTGCATTTAACCTTTTCAACTAGACATAAAAATGAGAAAAACATATAACTATAGTTATAGCAAGTGGATTCTATTTTTTTTTGGAATGATTCTGTAAGGTGGGTCTTAATTATTACTAGCTGCATCAGGTTGTTTTCTTGGGTTGTAACATTTGAGCTACAGTTTAACCCTCTCTAAAAACGTTGCAGAATTGGGAGCTGCTAACATGAATTAGACAACAGCAATTACTTCCTGGCATCAGCTATTACAGTAACATCATGCATGAAAATGGATCTTGGATATATTAGAACATTAGTTACCTTTTTCCTCTTTAGAACAGAACACGCCATAGTCATCTTTGTACATTATAACATCAAGAATCTCGCAGCCCTGAAAAGTAGATGCTCTCTACATGTGACTACATATTGACAGAGAATCACCTACCTGAATAGATGGATTTATTGTTAGGAGGAGAGAAATGCCAAGACCGTCAAATGCTTCCCTCCATGTGAACTCTGAAAAGGTCAATGTGCAATTGGCTGTTTTAGTAGCTCTGGTCAGAATCAGTTGAAGTCTTCTGCTCAAGTTAGCACGCTGTTTATCCATGAGGATATGCTCTCCAGTCCCAGTGAAGTACCTACTCTCCTTGATCCATCAAGAAGTCAATGCTTATCTTTCACTATAAATAACGATCTGCCCCAATCACCCAAAATCATCCGTCAAAGCCTCAACACTGATCCAATCCAAGAAAAGAGAAAAAATGCATCTAGTTCAAGCATTATTGCTTCTCGCACTTGCCCTTGCTGGCTCTCATGTTTCAGCATTTCCGCGCTACAAAACCCTAGTTGCACCATCACCAAAGACACCACCACTTCTCTCTACACCACCACCCTCAACTTCCATGAGAACTACCTTGTTGATCTCGGCGCTCCGTTCTCATGGTACTCTTGCCAGTACAAGCACCCTCCCGTAAATTGCAAGGCTGCGCCATGCATGTCGGCAAGGTCCTACCTCTCCCCATTTTTCCCTCCATCCAGCAGCTCTTCCAACAAGCATTGCCAAAATTGCATCACCACTCCCATCAACCCGCTTACCAAAACTTGCACTCTGTCCGACCTCACATACAAGAACGTTGTCCTTTATGTAACAAATGGCGGACACCTGACTAGTTCTATAACTTTGAACGACATATACATGTCTTGTGCTCCTGGATACCTTTTGAAGTCTCTTCCTTCAGACACTATCGGTTTGGCTTCCCTTTCGTGGGCTTCTCTCGCTCTTTCGACACAACTAACCCCTCCTCATATGGGAATAACCAAGAAATTCGCTGTGTCTTCCTAGTGTTCCTAATGGTAAGGGTACACTTTTCTTTGGAAACAACCCGTATCTCTTTAGGAGCCTAGCTTTGGTTGATGTATCCAGATACCTTTCCTACACCCTATTGGTAAAGAACCCTAAATCATTTGACTACTACATCGTGTTGGATGCAAATTGTGCAATTCCAAGATCTCCATAACCATAACAAGAACATGCATAATTGAGTAGAAAGATTAACGCATCTATTTTGGAATCCATCGTTTTTGAAGTGGAAGCAGACGCACAAGTCATTCTCCTTTATTGCCCTCCGTATTATTGGCTCAATGAGACGGCCACCATTAGGTTAACGCTCCTTATGTGAGTATACATGTGAGAATTAAGATTAAATGAGAGACTTGAACACTACTTATAAAGTTTCCATAGAGTTTCCAACCAGACTCCCTCATTACAGGCTAGGCTCAACTCGGCTCATACTAGCCAGCTCCATATTAGACTAATTAATAAACCTTTTTATCTCACTTTAGACCAACCCCGTTTTACATAATCGTAAAACGGTAAATTACAATATCAATTAATGTAGTCAACATTAGTAAAACTCTTACATTCTCCCACTTGGACTATATTAATTGAAATTGTACTGTATGTGCGCACATTGATCTAGAGATAATTTGTAATAGTCAATCATATTTCATAAAGTTTCAAACACCGAATCATGGCGGTAACTATATATATACACATAGAGCTTTTCATGGTCATGAATGCTCTTAACTTTATTGATTGGATTTAATATGGTAGTGTATCAAATGGATAACATCTCTCATAGAGAAATCCTATTTGTCAGTCACTATTCTCTTATCTTAAGCGTCACAAAAAACTTGTGCTACTAGAGAATGTCTTTATGGTTCCAATGAATCCACATGTCTTATCCTTATGGTTAATCTTTATTTATGTATAACAAGATATATGCACAAGACTAATAACTGGATGCCCCTAGCCTTCACTCAAAGTTTAAGCAATACCTTGAGATTTTTATTAATATGTATTCAACATAATAACAATACATTCAAAATATTTTATTGAATGCAAAAGTTGATATATATCAAACCGTTACTAAGTGTAACGAACACAGATATAAACTTTATTTAAGGAAAAATAAAACGCAGCTCCCACTAAATAACAGCATCTCAAAATGCTCCTAGGCTCATGCTAATGACATGTTGCTCAAATACACACGGGCGTAGGCCTTTAGTTAGTGAATTTGCAACCATATCATCTAAGAAAATATGTTATAGTATAACATCACCTTTCTGCACTGTTTCTTTATGGTAAAAAATTTGACTTCCAAATATTTAGACACATTGAGACATCTGTTATTAATACTACAAATTTATTGTTTCAATACAATCGTATGGGTCAATCCATAAAATTAAAAACGATCAACTCCTTAACGAGGTTCTAGAGCATAATAGCCCAAGTAATAATCTAAAAGAATGTTACAAACTATGCTTCTATAGTAGAAGATAATATAGAACTTTATTTATTGCACTTCATACTGACATAAATATATATATATATATATATTTTGTTATTGATATTATGTCATCCTAACAGCCAGTAAAGTTTACATTTAAATATCCTACTAGCTGCAAGAATTGAACATATTTGTATATTAACATATAATCTCTTGTCCTCTTTAAGTTCCTTAAAACCTTCTTGGCAGCAACCTAATTATTGTGTCCTGAATTTGGCTTATGTATGCCTAGAAGTCCCGTCGTAAAGATAATATTTAGTGTAGTGCAAATTCGAGCATACATTATACTTTTAAGTGTACCAACACAAGGTATACCCTTTAACTAGATTTTCTCAATATCTAAATAAGGACAATATAATTGATTCAATCCATCACCCTTAACAACAAGAGCAATTCCTAACTTGCATTGATGTATATTGAATATTTCTAAAATATGATCAGCAAATATCTTCTGAGATAAATCTAATAAAATATGACGAGAACAATCCTTACGGATCTTAGTGCAAAGAACAAGAGATGCCTCAAGGTCACTACTTGTAAGCGAAATATCATATACAAAGAGTATGGGAAAAATAAATTTCCTCTCACTAACATCGCAGTATAATATCTATTGAATTACTTTGTTCCCAATTGAACGAAATAACAATTCTATGAAACTTTAATAATATTATTTGGAAACTTATTTAAAACCATGAATAAGACTTTTCAGTCTACACACAAGTTTACTTAAAACATGTGCTGCAAAATCTTCCGATTGCACTACATAGATTTTGTATTTATTTGGCGTAACTCCATATAAAAAATAAACTATTAATATCATGTTCACTCTGAAAGAATCTTTAAAACATACTAAAAAGAAATAATTATTTTTTTATTATAAACTATTTACCCCTCTTTCAGAGTGAAGACTTTATAATCTTTTATGGCATCTAATCACATACTTGATTGAGAACAAGAAATGACATTTATATATATATATGTTGCTAAATCAACCATGTAATGAATATTGTAATCATACTCTCACAAATAGACTATGTAGTCTGATGGTATAACTAATCATCTTTCCCTAACAAATCTCATGAGTAAAGCTACAACCACTTCATTTTGTACTTAAGAGGCTTAAGAAAATTTCATTATACCTATATTAAGAATAGTACCTTGAATCTCAATAAGTTTAGTCTATGGAATAGGGGATTCCACAATTGTTTGTATCACAATTGTTTGTATAGGCAAAGACAAAGACACAATGATCTTCCATCGCACTATTATCCTTAATAGTCTAAGAGCATTTATCCTCTACAATTACGTCGAACTCTAAAAATTTTACTGTAATGATTCCATAATTCTTATACCTTCATTAGAGTCATAAAATCAATACTCCTTTGAACAATTTGGGTAAGATATAAAATAATTTTAAGTGACTCTAAATTCCAACGCACTTAATATTGGATTAGATAACCTCACTTCTGCATGACACCTCTAAATTTAATATGATTCAAGTAATTTACGTGTAGTCCATAACTCAAAAGAAGTTTATGAAACAACTTTGGTAATAAACACTTTTTGTATGTGAAAAAGTTGCTTTTATTATATCAGCCCACAGAAGACCGGATAAATTAGTCTTACTAATCATACTCATTACCATGTTCATTATGGTGCAATTATGCCTTTTGACCAAATCTTCTTATCAAGATTTTCAGGCATAGTAATTAAATTACCACCCCAGAATTTATCAAGTATTTGACAAATGACCCTTTAAGCTATGCCGCATTGTCATACTTGCCAAAATACTCACTGCCACTATTAAACCTGACAACCTTTAAGACCAATTCTAACCAATTTATTCTTTATCTCGGTCATTTTACTTCCACAATAATCTATAGTAGTTTTTAGATAACCGTTAAGAGTAGACAGAATATCAATATTGTTAACTTTTCTACTCTTTCTTTAGACATGTGTGAGATTATTCCTTAAACAGAAAACTTGCGGAAACAACTTTTTCAATCTTATATGAGACGTATATATCATTAGAACTTAAACACAATCTTTGCAGATGTGTTCTAATTTCAGTATTCGGCAAGATATAATTTCAAAGCACTAAGGCTTCCATCATCTTTTAGCAGTGCAGTCAGTAGATAAATCATTTTTCAAGTGTTCTTGAATAGAACGCTTTTTGGACAGTAAGCAAATTTTATTGCTCTTTTCCTAAGCAGCAAATCATATGTTTATCACTTAAAATTTGAACTAGTAAAAACCTCAATAATATTTGAGTTATTAATTACAGAAAATGCGACTAAAATAACAAGCAATGTATGTAATTAGCATCATGTGAGCACTATGTAACTTGACGTACAAGTACACATCTAGAAAGTTACATGCAAAATCATATAATCACATTTTGGCAAAATACATGACATGCAATTGTACACTCCCCACATGATAGCGGTTATGAGAATATAATACAATCTTCGTGAATTCATCACCTTTGGGCATATGAATCACTAGGATCAGTCACTCATCTATCATACTATCATGTATCCCTCCATGAATTAATACAGAATCACCTCATTTGGGAGTATGACTACGCATTAGACCAGGAGACATCCCAATTAATATACGAGACCGAAATTTCTCAAATCCAATCAAGTGTGTCACTTTGGCGGTCACTACTCAATTGAATCATTGAAACTCTCTCATACTAGGGATATAAACCTTATTACTCACATACACCATATATATGTGATTTTAACTTTAGTGACATGGGTAGTAAATTACCAAAATCACATATCATGCTAATTACACTACTTTATTCATCTAGGAGAATTACCGATCATAGCAATACAAGAAACTTCTCATAACATAGAAGAAAGCGTCTCTTATGCACCTAGATTACATATTACCAAAATAACATAAAGAAGAATGTTGATCCAGATGATCTATCACAAGTTAACATCAATAGCAATATAGGGTATCCCAGATCAACAAGCTTGACAGCTAATCCACTATCGCTCATGAGTTTTATAAGGCAAAACATGACTCCAATGCCAATAGCTGATTTATTAGTCAATTTTAAGTAACAAATTATCATTGCATCAACGAGTGACATATAAATTGAGTTAAAACACAGAACCAAATATCTAAACTACAACAATATATATTATTGCTCTGCGTAAATATTGTCATACTTCTTCATTATAAAAAAAATATTCAACTCGATAGACTTTAACAAGTAACCAGTTGAGTTTAGGTACAATATGCAATGACTTAACTGACACGCATTACTCACATTCAATAGATGTGTTAATTAGTATAATCAGTTTGGTCACGAGTTCTTAAAACATTTATCATTCAAAGATTACCAAAAGAAACAAAAATACATCAAGATGCGTATAAAGAACTATACTTGAGCAACAAAAGTTTCATAAATTTTATTGTTTCTCATCGTCTCAATACATAATTCAATTACTATCCCATAATAATTGTATCTCATTAAGCTATGTGATAACATACTCGTAACCCAACACTTGTATTTCCAAAATCACAGAAAATACAAAAAAAGTACGCAAAAATACACTAAAAATACGCGTATTTAGGGTTTTGTATGTATTTTCACATTTATAAAACCAATAGACACGTAAAACAAATACACCACAAGATAGAGAACGGCCATACAAATCCAACTTCACTAGCCACATGCCCATCGGAGCTCCCACGCGCCCACACGCGTCGCCTGAGTGCATAGCGCGTGGAGCTCATGCGCGACCATAAAGGGTGGTTAAAAACCGGTCTGACCAGTAGCAGACCAACCGTCTGGCTCAACCGCCCAGTCCGATCGACCGGTCCTACCGGCTGATCGATTAGGTCCACCGTTGACCGGGTCGGGTCGAGTCAACTGTCAACGGGTCGGGTCGGGTCACGGGTCAGGTCGGATAGCTGACGTCATCGTGATGTCAGCCTAAGTGCGTGAGCACGTGTGGGGCGCGTGCTCGACGCCCTAGCAGCATGTGGCCATGTGTGGGGGCGCGTGCGGCCCTCTCTAACGATGTGCCGCACACAAATTTGCTCGTCTCGTCAAGCTTAGTCCGAATTTGTGATTTAATTTTATTTTTATTGATAAAAAAATCACGAAAATCATAAAATTAGGGCAAAATTCTGTGCATTTGAGTTCTAGGGTTATGGAGGCTCTGATACCACATGTTGGATGTAAATTGCGCAATTCCAAGATCTCCATAACTAGAACAAGAACATACATAATTGAATAGAAAAATTAACGCATCTGTTTTGGAATCCATCGTTTTTTAAGCGGAAGCGGAAAACCAATGTTTCACGCACAAGTCCTTCTCCTCTATTGCCATCCGTATCACTGACTTAATGAGACGGTCACCTCACCCTTTAGCGCTAGGTTAACGCTCTTTATGTGAGGATACATGTGAGAATTATCGTTAGAGGAGAGATTTGAGCACTATTTGTAGAGTTTTCAGCTAGGCTCTCTCATTATGGGCCAAGCTCAACTCAGCCTACTTTAGCCAGCCCCATATTAGACTAATTAAGAAACATTTTACCTCACTTTAGACCAATCCCGTTATTGTAAAACGATAAATTACAATATCAATTAATGTAGTTCACATGAGGAAAACTCTTACACATCAGCCTCGACAACATATCAATTACTGGGAAGGCAATCCATTTCTCGAGAAACGCATTTTCCATTGATTCTTTTGGCCAAGGTGGCACGAAGCTGAGCACTATAATTCCTTACACTTAGGGGTGGCAAATGGGTGGGTCGAGCCGGGTATGGGTCAAGTTGAAAATAGGTTAATCCATATTTTACCCATTTAACTCGTTTAGACCTATATTCTTGTAATGTAAATCTAGTGACCTATACCTGACCTGACTCATACCCAACCTGGCCCGTATTACTAAAACCTATTAATATTATAGGAAAACCCACTTCTACTATATGCTAATTGGATTAAAATTTCAAATTAAATTAAAAATAGTAAATAAAAAAAGGTTTAAAAAACCTATAAATTGAAATATTTATAAAAATAAATAAATTAGACTATGCACATGCTTCTCTCATTTGAAGTGAACATACCATTGAATAACTAAAAATTGTAACATGAAATTTTTTTAACTAAACCTAAGAAAACTCAGTTTTATGATTTTTTTATAAAAAAAAGTATTGTTAAAACATTTGTATGCAATACAAATTTTTTAACAATTTTATGCAATACAAATTTAATGGAAAATACCACCCGCCATGGTGGCTCCGCTGGATAAGGCTCCATTGATCCCTGCCCTCAAGGTGAGGGGTTCGAAACCCAACGGAGGCGTTTAGTGCCTTAACCGCTTGCATAGGGTGATGGTTCTCCCGTGCGGCCCTAGAGTTTGTCACGGCGGCCGGCATTTGTACGGTTTCCTTGAGTCATAAAAAAAAAATTAATGAAAAATTTTTATAATTCTTTTTTAAAATATTTTTTAAATCGAATTTTAATTTTTTAAATATAATTTTTAATTATTTTAAATTTTAAATATAATTTTTAATTATTTTTTTAAATATAATTTTTATAATTTATAATTTATAATTAATTTTTCTCTTTTCTCTTTTCTCTTTTCTTTTTCTTCTTCTTCAACCCGCTATCAGCCACGACAGCGGTCGGCGATCGGCCACGGGCGAGATCGAGCTCGTCAACGTCGAGCGGGGCTCAATCTCGCTAGATTCAGCGAGGCTCGAGCCTCACTAGTCGTCGGCAACCTGCTGGTGAGCTCAAGTCTCGCCTAGCTTGTCGCCGGCCATCGCCTTGCCGGCCACCGGCTAAGGAAGGAAGAAAAAGAAAGAAAAAGAAAATTTGAAATATTAAAAATAATTATAATTTTGATTTTTAATAAAAAGATCATTTTTATAAAGTTAAGAAAGACCATGTGTTTAAACTTTAAAGTGTGTTTCCTAATAATTCATTTAGACCCTTTTTTTTTTTTTGTGTTTTACTTTCTTAGATCCATTTTTGACCTATATTTAACTTTCACTTGATTAATTTTTACCCATATTTAACTTTTACTTGACCAATATATGACTCATTTAACTAAAAATGGGTCATAATATAGGTTTATGACCCATTTTGCTAGCTCTACTTACACCGTTCTTAGGAGGGATGTCTATGATGCCTTCGTCAAGGAGTTCAAGATAGCCACCGAGCACATTCCTCAAGCGAAAAGGGTGAAGCCCTTTGAGTATTGTCTCAAGTCAAGCGCGATTGCGTCGACTCGGGTAGGTTTACAGGTCCCTTAGATTAGTCTGCAAGTGGCGAGTGGGAAGGACTAGACAATCTATGGAGCGAACTCGATGAAGCAAGCGAGCAAGGATGTGGTCTGCCTGGCCTTCGTGGACGGAGGAAAGGCGGCCGAGCATGCAGTGGCCATCGGGTCTTACCAAATGGAGGACAACTTCCTTGTGTTTGATCTGGCTCAATCGACGCTGGGGTTCAGTTCCTCATTGCTGGGCTATGCCACTACTTGCGCCAACTTCGATTTCACAGTCAAACCTTGACGAGAACAGTTCAACATGGATAAAGTTTCTGGTTTCAGGCTCTAGCAGTTGCCACATCATGTGATAAAGACAATTAACATGTGAACTAAAGAGAGTATAAACACTTTGGAATGATTAATTAGGTGAAGACCAGTGATAGCACAAGAATGTTGCAGATCCACAGACTTAAAGCTTGATCTACTGCGCTAAGTAAGCAAAAAACAATTATTATCTCATCGATGCAACACAGATTTGGTAGAATCTTTTCCATAGGCCACCGACCATTTACTTAGCCTAAGCTTTTCTAAAGGAGTGTGGACCTTTTGACAGCGAAAAGGAATCCTTCTTCCATGAACCTATTACCTTTTCTCGGCAGAGCTATTGCATAGTTAATAGCAACACATAAGCTGTAGAGATAGCCAGCTGTGACATACTACGCGTGGTTACCACACAATACTGTGGAACAGTTCCATCAGTCGTCAATTGTATCTTAGTCGTAGAATCAGAGACTAAGTAGTTAGTTCCTGTTTTCTTCTTCTTCTTCTTCTTCTTTTTTTAAAATTTTCCACTTAAAAGATCGAAATTAGCAAAAGCCACAAAATGATTAATTGAATGAGCTTTGATGCACATAAGACCGTCCTACCCTATTGACATCCAGCCTCACTCAACCACACCCAAGAATGCGAGAGCAATTGAGATAGCACGGATGATACTGTTCCAGTCTCGAAGGCATAGCGCCACAGCCCCCGAGTTAGACTTTTCACCAAGGAAATAATGAGCAAGGGCAACAAATGATTTAAGGTTAATCACTACTCTAGGGCTTTGCCCTAGCCAGCTGCTCTTATGAGAATTGCGAGGTTCGACTCTCAGTCTCTCACCTTTGATGGGGTTGGAGACTAAATAGCCTATGAGCTCTTGAGATGCAATGCAGCAACAAACCAAGAAAGAAAAAAGGGAAGAAAAGGTTTATGGTCTAATCGCAACAAATGGAATAATAAGAAAAGCTTTCGGAAGAACAGAACCAAGAAACCTGCGACTCTGTTGCACCAATTCCCTTTGCAATGTACCTCAGTATTCAAGTAAAGGATGAAATTAGGGCAAAAGGAAGAACACATATAACATAGTAGAATCCTCATACCAAGTCACGTGTTACATATTTCCAGCCACAACACAAGCTACTACGAAAAGAATGTACTCAAGATTATTCTGCAATTTCACCTTTTCCTTCAAATTAAAACAATGCAATGAATACTCTGTAGCTGTTCTTTGATTGCTCTCCGTCAAGCAGCCATTAGGCCAATGTTATCGCCAGTCTCATAATAGGAGCACAACACCGATGAGTAAAAAAAGCAATTGATAAATGAAACTGCTTTTCAGAATCAAACTGGCTGACTTGACGCTCATGTAGCTTCCTTCAGGTGTATTCGTGGTTAAGATGACTACCATCCAATCATTTTCAGAACTAATTCCAATTCCTGTATACTTGCTATCGTTTAGGCTAACTGAATACTGAGACTGGGTGAAATTAGTGAGGACAAGGCTTGGGACCAAGTTGGGAACACAAGCAGGCATTATTACCCCATCCCTTGTAACAGAGACATTCAGATGGCAGTTGGCTAAAAGTGTTGGATAGTTGGAGAACTGAGGCTCAGTACCAGGTACAGTGTTAGCACCTGTCGTATTAGTGCAAGGTTGATTCTTATATTGATCAGCCATTTCCTCGGCAAGGCATTCCGCATTATCATTTTTTGTAAGGGCTGTTAAATTCAAAGATGTCCGATAACTATTAATGCCTTGAAGAAGATTATCTTCCTCACCTGCAAGGACAATGAGAAGATGAATCAGATGGTAGTTTGGAAGCACAAGCAGGTGTGCATATGAGAGATGGGAGAGGCAGTAAGGGGTTTGTTCCTTGGAGATGTGATATTCATGGATATTTAAGAAATGCATTAGGTGGCACTGATTTTCAACAGCATACCAGCTCTAAAATACAAAATTGTTCTAATTCTAGCATGTCAGTCATATAACTAAATAAGCTAGCAAAGTTATAGAAAACAACCAAAATACAAGAACATGGTAGGTGGGATTCGCCCACTGCAATAGAAAGGCCTCAGTCATCCCCCACATGACAATGAAAGACATGGCTCGTCGATATGCAGTGCAACTATCCGAAAGACATGGCTTGTCCATGCGCAGAAATTGAAGGCCAAACTTTAGACTGGTACACCTAAATATATTGATACTCCATACTTTAGGTGACCAGAAATTATTGTAAAAACTCACATGGCACTCCGCGTCAAACTACCAATGGATTCAGAATTTTGTGAAATACAATACATCCAGACAAGCATTACGAGAAAGTGTAGCGAGAGGAGCAGCAAAAAAAACAGCATAGGCATTTATCTCTCCTGGATATTAACAGAACTGCCTTGATGGCAAAAAAATCAAACAACTTGCCTAAAGAAAAACATATTCAGCTCTAGTGTAAGGATCATAGGAACTAAAAGTAAACATACGGCTCGATAACCTATTTACTGCCAAGTTACAGATTGACAACATGGACAAAGAATCGAAATCAGTCCATCAGAAGGTTTGATGATAAAACAAATTGTTCGATGGCGATATCTGAGATAAATCTACTTCGCTGACGGCAATTACCATAATTTTCTCCAGATGATTCCGTCCAGTTAAAGAGAGTCGATTCCATTTAACTATGACATGAGTGACAGTCTGGCAGTGACATAGCATTTCAAAATGGAAAGGCATGTCCCTATGATCTACACGAGATTCAGTTAAAGTCAAGCAAAATGATTGACTTCCAAAACGTGGCATCTGTCTGTGCAAAACCTTTACTCCATGCTCTTATTCATCAGTGTAAGACACCTCAGAAACCATCTCAGAACAAGCGGCAAAGAAGAACCCAACACACCAAAAAAAAAAAAAAAACTTACGGAGAAATGACAACATGACATACAGAAGACTGTCGATCATCAACATTTTTTACAACAATTGCATAGATTTTCGGGGCCACCCAAGCCTGGAAAAGTTCAGATCAGATCTGTTCCTACCAATTAAGAGACGGCATAACACAAACCGAAACCCTCAATTCGCCTGCTCTCCATAACAGTCAACCACACATCGCATCGGACATTTATGAATTGCTTCAAATATCTACACATCCACCGACTACGTTCACAGGATGATCAGAGACCACTTCTTTCCTATCAAAGTTCTCCATCCAGGTCTAAATCTTCCTAAGACGAAGAAAAAGATTCAGCAGCGTTCCCGAACGGATCGAAGCATAAATAAACCGACGGCATCAACTACTCCAACATCCAATCAGAAAATCAACAGCGTGACCGCAAAAAAGTCCTCCATTTCTCTAAGCCGAACGACAACCGCGAAAGCGCAACCGAACCGAAGTCAAACCGACGTCAGCGGATGTAAACAGCGACTCTCCGAGCTCAACAGCGAAGCTAGACCAGATTCGGCGCTCGGATCAAAGGACGCTCAGATCTCGCCACCTATCCCCGTCCGTGGCACCGACGGAGCTCGCGATGCTCGAAATGCACCTCTCTCTCTCTCTCTCTCTCTCTCTCGCTCGGATGCAGCAAGGGAAAAGGACGGACGAGCGAACGAGAAAGCAAGCGGGAGGAAAGGAATGCCGAAGCTTACTGTCGCACTTGACCAGGAGGCGGTCCGGGGAGAGGATCGCGACGGCGAGCAGCGCGAGGAGGAGGCGGCGGAGCCCCGATGAAGACGGAGGCGGCGGCGGCGGCGACGCCATTGTTGTCGGGACCTGAAGAGAGAGAGAATGAATGCCGGTGAGCTCGCTCCGTCTCTCTCTCTCTCTCTCTCTCTCTCTAGCTTTCTCTGTTGCTGCAGGTTGCTTCTTTATTTTGTTGGTGCAGAGAACGAGGAGGGAGGGAGGACGGTAGTTCGGGAGAGGAAGACGGGCTAACTCACGACGACGACATTCTAACAAGTAACCACTTTTCTGGTGCAGGTCAGGACCGGGACCGGGACCGTCTTGACTTGACGGTCGGACCGGGTTCGACCGTCGTGACTGTGGTTCTTCCGCTGGGAGGCTTGCTACTTGGGCTTCTTATCCGGTTGGGCCAGGGCCGAGTCAGGCCCATGGGCCCTTCCGAGGCCCATTTTTGGAATTATGTGAATGAAGTATAGGACCCGATTCGGGCCGCGCAGCATGGCCCGATGCGCATCCCTAATTGTCACGCTACCTTCAGCATGACCTTTCGACTTTGAATCTAAGTACTTTTTGGAGCTAGAGATTTCAATTTTTTTTTTTTTTTTTTTTTTGTTCAGTAATGAAGTCTCAAAGGTGTTTGAAGGGACGGGTTTTGAGAAATCGTATCTCGAGTATCAACGGCTGAGATTGCTTCACATAATGCTTTTGTATTTTTCACGATCTCGAGGTCCCGCTACTACCAAAGGATCACGATTGATCAAGGAAGACCATCCAAAATCGCCTAGAGTTTTTGGAACGTTCCCAAGGATGAGCGCGATGATAATTGTGTCGAGTTCTAGAGCTTTCTCGATTTAAATGCTAGTAGATTGTAGAAAGGTAAATGCGATCTCGTCCACTAGATCAAATATAAATCAACAGTTGTAATGAAGGGGCTTATAGTATAAGAAATGATGTCCTCCCTCTCATTGTAATCATCTAAGCATTTCAATAATATAGTTCCTTTCTCTCCCAAAGATTCTTTCTCTCTACAATCCGGACAAGCGAACAAGCAAGCAATGATTCCTGGGAAAGGCTTACCTTAGGAGCTCCAATGATCCAAGAAAGCCTAAATTGCCGCACAATCTCCATCCCAAATGATCGACTTGTGACAAATGGTATTAGAGCAATAGAGGAGAACCGTTCCAAGAGATTGAGGAGCACTAATTGGTCGAGAGAATGTTGAGCCAAGGTGCTATTATAGATGGAGAGATCACCCAAGTCAAGGAGACTTGCGGCAAAGCCAAGAAAAGGGATACCTCATTGGACGTCATGTCCGTCCTTGATGAGAAGCTTGCTTTTGATGAGGAGTGCCATGGCAAAATTCATGGATGGACTCCATGAAGTGAGAGACTACGTCAACAAAGTCGAAGACATTGCTCCTTCTCAAGTAAACTATTGCCATGAATGAAACCACAGCATCTTTGCATAAGAATGACGAGGCCCTTAAAGCATTTATCAATGCTATAAAGGCAGAGGTCCAAGAGCTCAAAGAGGACAGCCCCCACAATGCCGAGGTTGAAGCCATGAAGGCCGAGATCCAAGAGCTCAAGACCAAGCTCGCCTTATGCAAGCTAAGCATCACAAACGGAACAATGCTTGTTCAAATGGCGCCCAAGCTTGAGGTGCCAAAGCTCAAAAAGTTCGAGGGCAACCGATCTGCCAAAGAGGTGGATAACTTCTTATGGAGCATAGAGCAATACTTTTGATGCCGTTAATATCCAAGAAGAGATGGCCAAGGTAAGAACCACTTTGATGTTCCTTAGTGACAATGCAATGCTTTGGTGGTGCAATAAGTGCGATGAGACCAAGTGAGGTGCTAATCTTGTCAACATGTGAGATGACTTTGTGAAGGAATTTTGAGACTACTTCCTCAAGTTTGCTCACCAAGAAACCCAAAGCAAACTCCATTGCCTTGAGCAACGAGGCATGATCCAAGAGTATGTGAAGGAATTCACCGAGCTTAAGCTCCAAATTCCCAATTTAGGAGAGGAGGAGGCTCTTGGGGCATTCATGGATGGACTAAAACCATGGGCACAACTTGAGGTCAAGTGAAGGGATGTCCAGAGTATCTCGAGGGCACTCACCATGGCTATTTCCCTTGTCGACTTTACAAGGTGGAGTCATCCAAGTTCAAAACAAGTGGCTGGAGAATAGATCACCACCATGAGGACTAGGAAGGAGAAACCAACGGTGGCCAAAGAGACCATGGTAGTTGAGACAAGTCATGAGGAGAAGGATCGTCTAAGCTATCCTTCCAAAAGAACTAGCCCCAAGTGGAATTCAATAGAATAAATTCGACCAACCTCCACCATCCCCATGCTTCATTTACCAAGGTCCTCGTTGGACCAAAAAATGTCCCAAGAAGAGCAAGATCAATGCCCTTCTCACCATAGAAGAGGAAAAGGAGCTAAAGTAAGAGAGGAGACAAGTACAGCTCGAAGTTGTGAAGGTTCCCAATTCTGTGTGAGCCTAAACACTAACGAAATCCACAAACACAAACATGTCATTCATTCAAGTTAAGGTATGTGGCACAACCCTATATGCCTTGGTTGATACAGGTGCTTTGAATATGTTCAATTCAAGGCCGTCAACTCAAATGACATCAAGGGCATAGGCTCAACCCAAGATGTGGACATCCAAATTGGCGGATGGAAAGACAAACTCTCCTTCGAGGTAATTCCAATTGATGTGTACAATCTAATTCTGGGTTTGGAGTTCCTCAATAATGCAAAAGCCATGGTTGATGTGAGGACCAAGGGCATCATAATTACCAACCCATGGCACCCAACGGTGATGCTGAAGTTGCAAGGAATGATGGACACCAAGAGCATCTCCACAATTCGATTCATGGAAAAAGGGCCAATAGTTGAAGACCTCATGATTGAGTCACACCCAAAGCCACAACCTTTGGAGAAGTCGAAGATAGGGTTGGATCCTCCAACTCTAACTTGTGACATGCCGATCCATGTGCTTTTTACAAAAGTAGAGTAGCACCATGGTGATGGCCGAACCAAAGAAGGAGCCATCTAGCCGACGAACTAAGGAGCCTAAGACGAAGCAAACTTGGAAGAAGAAGAATCACTCCAAATGATGAACACCCCGAGTTGAGAGCACTGAGGGTGTCACTTGAATGGGTGGGAGAGAATGTCACGATTTTGAGCTTCCTATGACTAAAGGATTGTGCTTGATTGAGGAAGACCATCCGGAATCACCTAGGGTTTCCAAAATATCCTCAGGGACTAGCAAGACGGTAATTGTGTTAAGTTCTAGAGTTTGCTCAGCTTAAATGCCAATAGTCGGTTGGAGGGGAGATGCAATCTCATATGCTAAATCGAATATAAATCAATGGTTATAATGAGAAAGCCTCTAGTATAAGAAGGGATACTCTCCTCCTCATTGTAATCATTCGAATATTTTAGTAATTGAGTTCCTTTCTTCCCTTAAGCTTCTCTCCCTAGAATTTTCTCTCTTTATGATTCGGGTGAGCAAGCGAGCAATCGATTCCTGGCAAAGGCTTAGCTTAGGCACTCCAACGATCCAAGGAGGCCTAAGTTGGTGCTCTAATGATTCAAGGAAGTCTAAGTCGCCGCACAATCTTGATCTCAAACGATTGGCCCATAACTTATTTTTGTCTAATAAAAATATAACTACGCACTCATATTAATGCCTATTTATTCGCAATCAAATGTTTGTTTTGAACTCATAGAATGGTAGGCAGATTGTTCAATGAAAAAGGCAACAAAACAAAAGCTTTGACTCGAGGCGAGTTGCCGCTTAATGTCACTTGAGGAATGTCATTGTAAGAGATGGTGAGATTTTTGGTCTTTCAAACATGGCAAAGAATCTAAATCATGATTTTGTGTTTAAGTGCTTACAAAGTATGGTGATTTGTATTAGCATGTCCTAATCAAATCTGTAATTTGCATCACTTCTTGTCGATCTAAAGCATCTTGATTTTGCTGATTCCACACATCAAACGGTTGAATTACAATAAAAACATGTTAATCCGTCTTAATTCGTGTCAATATATAAAGTTAGACATATCACGTTGTATAACATTAGGTTTTTATCTTCGTGCGGTGTAAATGAGCCATGGTCAGCATCAGCCAGTCGAAATTATGGATCGTATTAGTAGGAGCAGGTGGTGGAAGCATTTAACCACAAAAGTCGCATAAACCCAAGCATTCAATTGGGAATTCCAAACCAAAAACCTACTACAGTAGTTTCCAACTTATTCATGGATTATGATTTTTAAAATCTTATTCTCTATGCTAGTTCTCCATAAACTCAATAACATGATTAAGTAGTAATACATTGATTGATATGACTTTTGAATTAAAGAAAAAAATCACAATGGTTTTTATTCTATTAGCATGGGAATTTTGCATCAAGTGTTGCCAAATTTATTGTTTTTTCCCTCTTCCCTCGCATGGGAATGAGAAAATTCTAGCTTTTTTTTTCAACCAAAAGTTGAAACGCAAAAAATAAGAAAGAAAAGTCTGACATGGAGAATGCCCTAATTTGCTATCAACGTCACAGATAATTCACATAGTAATCGCAATTATATTCAGTTGGATAACAGAAGATTTCGTTATGAAACTTGACTTGCTAATACGATATCATCAGCATATCGGGCGCAAAAACCGATACTTTCTTTCGTGATCACAAGAGGAAAAAGGAAAAGTGATTGTGCTGTATAATTGCAAATTCTGGATGAGATTAACAACGTAGCAAAATGTTCTACTCTTGTGAACCATCGACTCAAAAGGGAGGTGGCCGAATGATCTTGAAACTCTGAACATGTGATTGATCATGGAGGGCAAACTGATTTGTAAAAAGCAAGACAATATAGAAATATATCGCATGTGACCAAAGTTCCGATGAGAATATGATAGAAATTAACACCGGAGGTATATTGAAATATATCTTTGACATATACTTTTTGAGTTATGAGTAGTCACATGGAGAGAGAGAGAGAGAGAGCGCTAAGGGCAAAAGGAGAGCGATTTTAAAAAAAATTATAAGGCAAATTACAAAAACTAAAATATCGTGAGGCAACTTGCTATGATCTCGAAAACTATGGAGCAAAATGTGAATCACATTATTAAAACGATCATCTCAGTCTAGTAGACTTTAGTAAACCAATATAAATGGGCCTAGTCAAATAACGGAATTACTTATCCAAGCCCACCCATATGTCCCTTCGAGCTGATAGAGCTTGATCGGGACTGGTCAAGACATCGGGCTACCTCCTTAAGGATCTTGTCTAGTCATTGGGTCTTCGAAAAGTTGTGATACATTATTGTTATACCTTGTGTGAAAAGACTTCTCTACTACTTGTATTGTGAAGGAACTATGATAATGTGCTCTCCAATTTCAAACCCTTGGGTCGGGGATGGTATAAAGTAATTATAATTAAATTCGGATTTTTCATAGTGATTGATGGGCATATTCCCCATTTCACGGTTCCAGAATCAAACGGATAATGGCCAGGAGTCACTAGTTACAAAAATGGCATGTCATGCAACTTCTTCTTCAAGAGGACCACAGGTAGCAAAGACAAGAAATTGGTGGACGCGATTTATTGAAGATAACGTGGCCCAATTTTCCATTTCCATGCATTTCCATGAAATCAAATATTTCTCTATCCCTCTGTCTGTCTCTCTCTCTCTCTCTCTCTCTCTCTCTCTCTCTGCCTTCACTGTCCTCTGCTCAGTCTCCATAGTTCACAGTACTTCCTCTACGTGAACACAGAAAACGCTAAAACAATTGACACTTCTCCAAAGTTCGATCTTTTCTATACCATTTCTTGAGGAGGAGATGGCGGTCTCGGCTGATGGCCGGGTGTCGCTCTCAGCCACCGGGCAGCTGCACGGCGCGACGGGATTGGCAGGCCGGAGCTGGAAGATGGTGAAGTTCTGCAACGGGGAGTTGATGGGGAAGAAGCTGAAGATGAGCCAAACGGGTCACGGGGTCAACGGAAAGAGTGATGTCAAGAAGCATGTGTCCATGTCTCTCGCTACTGATATTGCAGGCGAGGCTAAGGTAAAGCTAACAGTTTTGATGCTCGCTAGACACTATGCAGTTCAAGAAAATGCGAAAGCCATTTAACCGGGCATGAATGCACTTTGTTTAGTTTTTATTTATTGAATAACCATCAAGAGATCACATTACTTAAAGATAGTTTAGTTATTGCATTATGTACAAACAGGACAGGGTTCTCTGGGCTGCTAGCATATGGTAGTTTTTTTAGAGTTTTAACCATTTAAAGCTTAAGATGGCAGACGTTTTGTCAACAACCCTTTTTTTTCCATTTCGGTTGAGGAAGTAGCTAAGCATGAAGGAAGAGAATCACCGAACCAAAAGACATCAGGATACCATGTTTTGGGAATTGTGCAGTGTTAGAAGATCCTCTGTTGTGGATATGATGTACATGTTCGAAAAGCAAATTGCTGGATTCATATTACTCTTTCTATTTACAAGGCTCGGTATGTTTATTCAGGACACATCGGCCGGATGTAAAGGAGTTTGCAATTTCTTTCACTGCTTGAATAGTGCAATCTTCTCTCACAAACAAAATGCGACCCAGAAATGGATTTTGAATGCCCATGTGAAATTGTTAGTTAGCAACGCAATTCTACTTGGTGACGGAGTTGCATTAAGCAACAAAAATTAGCTTCTGTATGATGTTACATGATGCAGTTGAGGGACTTGGAGATGGAAAGGAGGGATGCAAGGACAGTTGCGGCAATTATATTGGGAGGCGGTGCCGGTACTCGTCTTTTCCCTCTTACCAAACGCCGTGCCAAGCCTGCCGTAAGTGTCATAACATCATCTCTCTACCTCCAACCTTCTCTTGAATTTGTCCTATAGAATTGACTTCAGTGACAAACACAAGGGGCCTACATTGGGTTCAGACATGTTGGCTACATGTTTCTTGAGTTATGTTCGCTGAAAAGCAATTATGCCTAGCAATTTTGCCTGAGCTAAGTGACGCAGGCGGTTCTATGATTCTACAAATAAGTATCTTACGTGGATTGCAATCAACTGTTTGATAGAACGACTCTTACAGAATTTGCTGTGTTTCTTTTGCTCCTACTTGTAGGTTCCGATTGGGGGCGCGTATAGGCTGATTGATGTGCCAATGAGCAACTGCATTAATAGTGGAGTCAACAAGATCTACATCCTCACTCAGTTCAATTCAGCATCTCTCAACAGGCACCTCTCCCGTGCTTACAATTTTGGCAGTGGAGTCACCCTTGGAGATGGCTACGTCGAGGTAATCACTTGTCTACAACTTATTGTTTCTTGTTGCATGCAGTTGATTAATAGACTCGCTTATGAATAAATCTTGGGAAGTGTGAAGTCAATTTGGAGCTGTTAACTGAGGCTTACTAGGGCTGATTTTTGGCCAGGTTCTTGCAGCAACCCAAACTCCAGGAGAGGCAGGTAAGAGGTGGTTCCAGGGCACTGCAGATGCGGTTCGACAGTTCCATTGGCTTTTTGAGGTACTGTGCAACGCTACTAAGATGCTTAGCTCATAATCTCAAGACATTGAAATGATGTGCACTTCTACTGTTCTGCAGGAGTTGAATTTACTGAGATCGACTGTTTGCTCAGAGTCAAATACTCTTGAGATACCATAAAAGTGGATCATTTCAGGACACGTAGAACATAGGAAAGTGGTTTGGATGAAATTTTAACATGTTCTAGACGAGGTTTATACTATGTAGTCAGCCTTTATTTGCGAATTAGCTGACGATCAACCAGGTTGCCCCTCTATTTCTATACTCCTCAAGACTGAATCTTGGAGAGAGGCATTGATGCTCTTGATATTCCAATAGGATGGTGCAGTAACAGCTAGCATTCTATGGTAGACACTGAATCCGAACATTAATCAACACTATGATACAGTCCATCTCAGTTTGACCCTTTTCCTACTAGACAGAATCTGTATGTCCAGTGAGAATGTCTAGCATTTCGACCTGAAATGACATTTTCATCACGTGAATGATGGTAAATAACTCGTTCCTTCCTGATGCAGGACGCAAGAACCAAGGAGATTGAGGACGTCCTTATCCTATCCGGGGATCACTTATATCGGATGGACTATATGGATTTTGTTCAGGTGATGAACCATTGGAGAACTCCGGGGAATCTTAGTGGGACTATTCTCGTTTTTTAATGGCATTTTACAGTTTTATAACACTCTCACACATGATTTTATATCTTCATTTCAGAACCATAGACAGAGTGGGGCAGATATCAGCATTGCTTCTTTGCCAGTGGATGACAGGTAGAGCACTGATTCAATCAAACCCAGGTCTACTTCCATGCCTAAAAACATTTCTTCAACTTACCCAAAGCACTAGAATTTCACAACCTTCTTGCGGATACTTTGTATTGTGTCCAGTTGAGCTTCGATCAGACGCCAAACCTCTGTATCAGTCTCCATTTCCCACATCCAATCAGCAGTCACTGTCTCTTAATGTTATGTTGCTTGCATTTATTCATGATGAAGATTACCTATTTGACAAGCTTTCTTCTGTTTCTACACAGACGGGCCTCGGACTTTGGTTTAATGAAGATCGACAACAAAGGAAGGATCCTTTCCTTCAGCGAGAAGCCCAGAGGAAATGACCTCAAAGCAATGGTACTAACAGAAACCAGAATACTTTTTATGAACTTATGGTCATATTCAGAAACTGGTAACATGCTGATACAAATGAATGCTTCAGCAAGTGGATACCACTGTTCTAGGTCTTTCACGGGATGAGGCACAGAAAAAACCGTATATTGCTTCCATGGGAGTCTACGTCTTCAAGAAGGAGATACTTCTGAATCTCTTAAGGTACTGGTTCACTCAAAGTCGTGCTTCTCATGCACAAATGTGCAGAACTATGGCACATATTAGGCTGATCAATGCAAATTAATTCTATGCCTCTTTGTCGATTCAGATGGCGCTTTCCCACTGCCAATGACTTTGGATCGGAGATTATCCCTGCCTCTGCCAGCGAATTCTACACAAAGGTCAGAATTGTTCCGTGCTTATTGTCATCGGTGAAGTATGTTTTTGGTTCATTAGCTAGTAACTTTAGGTGCTAGCATCAACAGATTCATTGAGAAGTTGTTGCAGGCTTATCTATTTAATGATTACTGGGAAGACATAGGGACCATCAGATCCTTCTTTGAGGCAAACCTCGCTCTGACCGAGCATGTAAGTGCATTATTTAACTAGATTGTATCTCACTTCTGTCAACTAGCTTCAATGCTTCTTTCTGTTTCCATCTGGAACAAAAAGTATGGCATTGACTGCATTTTTTTACATGTTCTGGGTTCTTATTAAGAGCTCTAACCCATACAGAGCATTTCTTTTTTTATCTCTCAGCCACCAAGATTTAGCTTTTATGATGCAACAAAGCCGATATACACATCAAGAAGGAACTTGCCACCGTCCAAGATCGACAGCAGCAAGGTGAGTTTAGGTTACATTCCCCATTCCATGAACCTGGTAACATTGCATTTATCTTCAAATAGTTTATATTGGGGAAGGAAAATGTGCGGAGATATCTTTTGTCCTACCAATCGTTGGCCAACTGTTCATCCTTTCTTCAGATTGTTGACTCAATTGTATCACACGGGAGCTTCTTAAATAATTGCTTCATAGAGCACAGCGTCGTTGGTATCAGATCGCGCATAAATGCTAACGTTCACCTGAAGGTAATTACCACACTTTACTCTGATCTTAAGTGAATTAGACATGTGCGAAATTGCTGCTTTGGCAAGTTTGTTATGATCTCATTTAGGAGCTCAGTTGCTGCTTAGCATGAAATGTTCTGCTTCAGCTAATTACATGGTGCTACAGGACACAGTGATGCTCGGAGCTGACTTTTATGAAACTGATGCCGAAGTAGCCGCGCAGTTTGCTGAGGGAAAAGCCCCCATTGGCATCGGAGAAAACACGAAAATCAAGTACCACAACAATGCTCCTAATCTTTCCATTAATTCCGTTCCGTCCTCATTTCATGTCTTTCTCCATGTGCACTAGAGCGAGGTTGAGCATGTTTGGTGAATATCTGCGCGCGCGTAAAACACCATGGAGCCTGGATCAAGCTATGATCCTTATGCACTCTTGCCTTCGACTTGATTATCGTTACATATCTGTGCAGGGATTGCATCATCGACAAAAATGCAAGAATTGGGAAGAATGTCGTCATTGCGAATTCCGAGGTTCGCTGAATTGAATTCCCCTTGATATGCAGCCTAAAAGACATTTCATTTCATACATGATAAGGGGAGTTTATTCATTCAATTGTCAGATGTTCACATTTCACCATTCCTTTTGCAGGGAATACAAGAAGCTGACAGATCTTCGGAAGGCTTTTACATCAGATCCGGCATCAGCGTCATCCTGAAAAACTCAACGATCCCGGACGGATTTGTAATATAAACCGACCGGCCTATCCTTTCATTTTGTTCTGCGATTAGGATGGGATATCAAGGGGACCAAAGAAGACAATGAATACAAGATTATGTTTGCTAGAGAAGGAAAGAAACATGTCACTGCAAATAGCCAGTGTCTTCAAAAGGAATACGTCAATATGCAATGTGAAATGACCTGAATTCTTGCCAGTCTTTCAATTGATTCCGTAATGCATCTTAAATTTAGATTCTTTTGCTAAATTTGTTAACGCAGATTACAAAATAAGAAGAAATTGCCAATTGCTTTCATAAAAAAAGATCATAGTTACATAGGTAAAGATCTTAAGAATATGGCCACAATGTAGTCCATAGGTTTGCTGCAATAATCCTGGGACTAGAATCAATTGGACCGGCTGCAAATGGGCGGGCCAGAATCAATTGGACCGACTAGTTGGCCCTGACTAGGCTTTTTAATTTGGATTACTTTTTCGAACCCGCCCATCTGCGCTTCGGGCTCGGTCAATCTACTTGGCACGTGAACATGTTTACTATTAGTTTAGGAACAATTACAATGGAATTCCTAAAATTTGTAAGCACTTAATACTTTTACCGTATTTTAGTTCTAAAACTTGTCGCCATTCTCCATTTTAGTTAGTGCTTCTGTGAGCTCTGTCAGCTTTCCGTGGACCAAAAGTCCAAAACAACATGTTTCATTAAATTTTTGGTCCTTGTAGGGTCCAATAAACTGATGGAGTTCATTAAAACTCAATATGAGTTACAAATTAAAATGAAAATAAAAAAGATGATTAATATTACAAAAAATCTCCAAAACTATATCTACCATGGCACAAGTATTCTCTTTTTTTTTTTTTTTTTTTTTTTTTTTTTTTGTGAAAGGTAAGTATTATAAGGGGAGGTCAAAAAGTACAAAGAACCGGCTTCAAAAACTTACACTCTAATGAACAGGCTCAAAAGAGTAGAAGGAAGCTGGACAAACCCAAGTGGAGTAAAGCGTCAACGCCTAGATGTAACGCCCACGGCATCGACCCTAATCAAAAATAGAAGGGTCTAACTCCCAAGATCGTTGCAATCTTCTGTTCTTTGAGGAATCCTCCACATTCTCGAAGGTGCAAGCCTTCTCTTGGACTACCTTCATAAGATGCTTCTTCATGCCGGATGTAGAGCTCTGCACCCCCCCTGAAGAGCATATCATTCCTATTCTTCCACATAATGTGGCACAGAGCACCAAAAGAGAACCGGCCAATACAACTATGAAAGTCCTTACCCAAAACCAATGTCGAGGCCCAGGTAAGGGTGTCCTCCCAAGTCTTGTTTCTCCAGGGAAGACCACATCGAGTCACCCAAAACAAGGCAACAACCGAAGTAACATGGCACCAAAAAAATAAATGATTAATCGAGTCCGGCACCTCATTACAAAACGGACAAAAGGCAGCTTCAATCCTGCCATAGGACATGAGAAGGGACTGGATTGGTAGCCTTCGCTTGGTAATGAGCCACAAGTTGAGTTGATATTGAGGAAGGATATCATTATTCTAGATGAAGCCATCCCACCCCACTTGATTCTTTTCCTGCCTAATAAGCTCCCAAGTCGAGGCCATCGAAAACTTACCCAATGAAGCCTCCGACCAGCAAAAACGATCCCGAGCGTTCGTCAAAGAGGGGAGCGGCGAATCCCAACCTTTGATCACCAATCTAATAGCCTAACCATCATCAGTGAAGAGATCCGCCACTTTAGCTTGCCTAGATAAGCCAGAGCTATAGATGAGAAGATCTAAGAAGAAGAGATTTAAGGGACCCCTGGGGTGCCAATTATCAAACTAGAGCGACGTGGAACGTCCGTCACCTATTCTCCAGTGGAAGCAGAGCCAAAATTCTGTCCTTAGTTGAAGGAGTTTTTTCCAAGCCCAAGAACAACAGATCAGCTTCTTTGCCACCCAAAAATTCCCCCTTTTTAAAAAGGTAGTCCTTGTTTGAAAATAAAATCCATATGTGTTTGAAGTATTCTCAACTTGTTTGTATTGCTAAAAACCCTAAATTTGCCAAGTGTGACAAAAAATGCCACACTTTTTTTTTTGTATCATAAAAACTTCTTAAACTTATACCAACGTGATAAATTTATCATGAATCGAACTAAAATAAAGAATATATATGTCGCATGTATAATGTTTGGATTTTTCGTGACACAAAAAAATAATTATTACTTTGAAATTTTGTGGTATTTACCCTAAAATAAACTCAAAATAAAGAAATAAATTATTTTAAGATAAGGGAGGAAAAGATTGAGGGCGAGAGAATGATAAAAAAGAGTGTTTGGGAACCCTTGCTGTAGTCATCATGAGGGCATCCGAGGGCCAACCGGCCCTTGCCCAACGACGACTAGCCATGTTTTCACAACCGTCGAGAGTGGGCCGTTGCCTTCTTTTTCTAAACATTATTTTACGATGGAATGTTCAGTAGAAAAATAGTCACTTTTCTTAATATTGCAATTTATACAATTTCTATCATTTTCCACTAAACATTATTTTAATATTTCAAAAGAAAGCAAAAAACCAAATCGAATTGAACCAAGTATTTGGTTTGGGGCACAATTCGGTTTGGTTTTATCCGTGTTGGGAATAACGGATTCCCTAAAACGGATCCTAAAACGGATCTGATACTCAATCGAACCTCTAAAACGAACGCGGAAAACGAGTCTAGGAGTTACATGTATCACCGATCAAAGATACACTACAGAATTGTGCGTACCTTGTCTTTCACAGATTAAACATCAATGTTGAAGTTCGAGGAAAAATTCTGATCTCGTTCTACCGAAGAGCGTACTGTTGCTATGAGGGGGAGAAAAACACTATTTTGGGAGCGTACTGTTCTTACGTTTCTTGGAGGGAGAGAGAGAGATTAAAACGTACATACACTAAAGGGTACGTTCCCTTTTTTTTTTTTTCTTTTCTCTCTTAAAACGTCTTCTCCAAAAGACGTAACCCCTCAATATAAAACGCATCTTCCAAAAGACGCAACACCTCAACGTACCCTTTCATATCTCAACCCTTTCTCCATGGGCCCTTAACCTACGGGCCGGGTTCTTAGGCGCATCATGGGTAGACGGGCCTACTTAGGCCCATTAACACATAGAAAAAAACCCATCATCTCTCACTCGCACATGGTGAGTCAAACAGGATCCTCTTTACCTCTTTGCAACATTCATACCGGTGAATAATTCGTGCGACCAGCATACTTTGAGAGTTCATTGCCATACATCTATTAGAAATATATAGTAGCTCATAATAGGCATCACACTCTGACTAGATTTAGTATGCAATACCCTAGATCGATCGATCACATTTATATCTCTATCTTGATCTCTTTTTAAACAATAATATATTGTATTCATAATTATGATTATCCCAAAAACAATCATAATTAGTCAACCGGTGAATACAAAACTAGAATGTAATTTTCCAAATTCGATCTTCTTATTTCCTTCAAACTCTCAATTTCAGTTCAGCTTGCTTTTCTAGAAATGTCCCATTATATCGAATCAAATTTATGGTCATTAGCAACATCCTAAGATAGTAAACACTAAATAGAAATCTTAAGAATAAGTAAGAGTCATGAGGGCACTAAATTGAGGAATTCTTTTCCTTAAGAGTCTTACATGGAATAAAAGTTAAGAGCAAACTTTTGCCACTCTTATTGGTCGTCTCATGCATACGTAGCATGAAATACGTATTACGATATTAGCTTCTTTCCCATAGAGCGTATGTATACACTATCAATATTGTACAGATGATGGTTCAGACATACCTAATGTCTAACTTGAGTTCACATATCTACTCATTCACAGAATTCATCAGAACTCACATCTGACATCATAGACAGATAAAGTAAAATATGTGGGTTATTTTACTTTCAGACATAGTAAATATTATGTTCTCATCTTAACACTCAGTTAAGATGACATGTATTTTAAGCTTGAGCTCTCGATTATTACCTAGATAATAAGCTTAAAAACCATCCCGTCTTTATTTATGACATAGTAAATAGAGACGATTAGCCGTGTGAGTATGCTAATCTTTTATCTGTCCGACATACTTTCTTAACTTAATATAATGCATTGAGCATTAAGATACATAAATGTCAAACAAAGATTCATAGGCATTAATAATGAAAAACACAAATTCATTAAATGTGAACACTTCAGGGAAATTACAATATTCAGTATATTAGCCTCTACGCAGTCCTAGAGATTTTACATGATTACAAAACGCATTTCTAAGTATTGGCTTTGTCATAGGATCTGCTATTATTCTATGCGTAGATATATACTGTAAGTTCACATCTTTTCGTGCAACCATATCCTTGACAAAATTATACTTTGTATCTATATGTTTGTTATTGCTATGATATTTTGGATCTTTAGTGTACACTATAGCTGATTGGCTATCACAGTTAACCAATAATGGATTTGCAGCATACCCAATCACACATAAATGATCCAAAAATCTCTTAAATCAAACACCTTCTTGTATTGTTGTTGATAATGCCACGAACTCAGCTTCCATCGTGGACAAGACTATACATATTTGTTTCTTACTACTCCAAGATATGGTGCAATTATTCAGTAAAAAAACAAAACTAGAGGTAGATTTTCTTTCATCTAAATCTCCTCCTCAATCAACATCTGAATAACCTTCAAGTCGCATATCCTTTCCTTGGTAATTCAGCTTGTATTCAACAGTTCTTTTCAGATACCTCAATATTCTTTTAACAGATTTCTAATGTGCTTGACCTTGATTGGATTAGTATCTACTCACCATTCCAACTGTAAAACATATGTCAAGTCTTGTACACATCATAACGTACATTAAGCTTCCCACAGCACTAGTATAATGAACATATTTTATTTGTTCATACACAGTCTATGGCTCAATCATTCATCTTTTGCAATAGAAGTATCTATGGGTTTACAATCTTTTATACGAAATCGTTCAAGAACCTTATTTATGTATGTTTCTTGCGAAAGAGATAATGACATCTTCGAACGATCTCTTAAAATCTTAATTCTAAGAAAGTACGCAACCTCACCCATATCTTTCATCTCAAAATTGGAAGATAACCAACTTTTGACAGTATAAACAAACTGCATATTACTTCCGACAATTAGTATATCATCAACATATAACAATATGACCACAAATTGATCTTTAGATCTTTTGATATATACATAATGATCCTCATCAATCATTGTAAAATCATATGCCATTGTGGTATTATGAAAACGTATATACCATTATCTTGACGACTGCTTAAGGTTATATATAGATCTCAAAGGTCGACATACCTTTTTTTTTTGGTCTTCCATAATGAAACCAGCAGGTTATTCCATATAAATTTCTTCCTCTAATTCTCTATTAAGAAAATTAGTCTTTATATTCATTTGATATAACTCAAGATCCATACTTACCACTATTACTAGAATAATGCGAATCGAGGTAAATCTCACTATAGGAGAAAATGTTTCTTCATAATAAATTCATTCCTATTGATTATACCCCTTCACCACGAGACGAGTTTTATGTCTTTCTATCGAGCCATTAGCTTTACGCTTTATTTTGAGAACCCACTTATTCCTAATGGCTTTGCGTCCTTTTGAAAGATCAACTAGTTCCCAAACATGATTTGACTTCATTAACTCAATCTCCTCTTCCATTGCATGCATCCATTTTTCCTTATTATGGTAATTTAGAGCTTCATTAACATTTCTTAACTCATCTTCATCTTGTGGAGTAACCATAAAAGTTTCCCCTTCAATGTCAAAACGTCGACGGGGAATATTTTTGCGACTTGTTCGCCATACGGGAGATTGTATACTTTGTACATCATATTCCCCATCATGCTCCCATTCGAATTAGATAATGATGATATCATGTCATCATGTGGTTGTAATTGAGAGTGAGTTGAATTAAATTCATCACTTCTCATATTACTCCCACTTTGACGAATTCCACTTACCTGAATCCAAGGTTTCAAATAGGGAGTAATCCTCACATATTTCGCCATTCTTAAGAAATTCATTCTCTAATAATGTAATATCCCGTTATTCGAATTCAGTTATACTTCAACTTTCCTGCTCACCTATAAACACATACTCTTTCGAGTGTTCAGAGTATTTTATGAAAATACTCTTCTTTCCTCTCAATTTCTCAAACTTGTGAGAGGGCTCATGAGTATAGACAGCACAACCTAGAGTGGAAGGGCTCATGAGTTTAAGAAAACTTAAGTCCGGTTTTCTACCAGTCTATAACTCGGAGTGGAAGTAACTGATTTAGAAGGCACTCGATTAAGTATATAGGCGGCAATTAATAACACATCACTCCAAAAAATGATAGATAAGTTAGCATGCGCCATCATGGACCTAACCATTTCCAGTAGGATTTTTGTTCCTTCTCTCCGCAACACCATTTTGTTGAGAAGTCTATGGAATAGACAATTGTCTTTGTATTCCTTTTTTATCACATAAATTTCTGAACTCATTAGATAAATATTTACGATCTCGATCGGATCTTAATACTTTTATTTTCTTGTTTAATTGATTTTCTACCAAGTTCATAAACTTTTTGAAACAACTCAATACTTCAGATTTATGAGAAATCAAATAGACGTATTTTAATCGAGTATAATCATCTATAAATGTGATTAAATAAACAATCTCATACCTTTTTCTCTCATTCATCGGACCATAGACATTAGAATAAATTAAATGTAAAGGAAATTTAGCTTTTGTGCATTTTCCAAATGGTTTTCTTGTCGTTTTCCCTACTAAACAATACTCATATATGGACAAATTGACTTTTTCAATATTGCCTAATAAGCCCTCTTTGGTTAGTCTATTCATACGTTGTTGGCCAATATAACCAAGTCTAGCATGCCACATATTCACATTATTATCATATGAATTAGAAGATGTGAAAAGGTAATAACAAACATTGACATCACCATAGTCAACATTCAATATAATAAAACTATCTAAAAATAACCACAACCATAGTAGTTTGCATTCAAATACAAATCTACACCACTATTACAGAAGTTCATAATAAAACCAAGCTTAACCAACACTAAAACAGACGCTAAATTTCGACGAATCTCTAGAGCATATAATACATCATGTAGGAACAAAGTGTGTCTACCACGCATGTTCAATTGACATGTGCCAATCCATTTTACTTCGGCTCTAGAGTTATTTCCTACATAAATCCACTTAGTTCTAGTCGGTACTCATCAAAATTCTACAAATGATTTTTTTTTTTTTGATGACCCAGGGAACCCGCCGCACGGTCGGAATTCTACAAATGATTATTTATCCTTTGCTACATGGTCTGTTGCTCCCAAATCCACAGTCCACAAATGATTAGATTTAGTTAAGAATATAAAACTTGACACATGAGTAAAGTTCTTAAGAGTACAAGGGGTGACTACCTTCTTTGGCTCACGACAGTCGCGAGCATAGTGACTTTTCTGGTCACAGTTGTAACACTTCACCCTTGAAATATTCTTCACTTGAGGACGTTTTCCTATCTTATATTGGTTAACTCTTGGTTTCTTGTAAAAAGAACTTGATCCATTGCATTTCCACATATTGAACGAATCAATGTGCTTGCGCTTGGAGCTCGAAGCCCCTTATGAGTTGAAAGCAACACAATAAATATCTGTATTCTACTCAAATGCCTTGAGGTGGTCCTCTATTAGCTCAAGGCAGCGCACAGCATTTTCAAGTTCTTCCATAACATGGTCAAGAGCTTTTAGTGCTTCTTGCTTTTCAAGTACATATTAAATTTGCATATTTAATATTTCATAATTCTCGCCGTTCAATTCCTCTTCTTTGTTCAAATCAGCAATTATATTCTTAGTTGTTAAAGCCATCATTTTGTATATATCAAACATATATGTACGAATTATTAATGCCTATCATTTATGCATCCATTTTGCACAAACTCATCATAGTAATGAATAATTTTAAGTAAGGTTTCAGAATCAAAAAGTCACTATGTTTTCAATCATCATTCAAAAAATCCTAACTTAAAACTATCATTAATATAATATTCTATGCAAAATAAGTTTAACAAAGTCACTAAAATTTTTTTGAACTTCCCACAACGAATTGTAAATTAACATACTAATTTACAATAATAAATAATATTGAACTTTCAATAATTAAACATGTCTATTACTCTAAGTAATATATTCAAAGGAAAAATATCAACATAGAAAGAGATATTTACACCTAAAACATCTCAAACTAATATAAGAAATAAATGGGGAAAGTATCTTCTAATCTATCACTAAAAATCTCTAAGAGATTTGAAGGCACATTGGCCAATCACGGAAAAGCCTTTGGAGAGCTCCACGCACCTCCAAGGCACATTCACTCTGCGCCATGTGACACTCAACCTAAAGATTGAAGTTTTGATTAACTCGATTCTATAGTACTCTCTTACAAAAGCCACTGCAAGCCTCCTATAATCCGGGACTACGTTGACCTCTCATAAGTGATCTAACACTATTTGTTATTCAAGTGGAATAGTGTTTATTAAGGCCGGCACCTTATCAAAATCGAGCATAAGATAATCATTCTAGATGATTTCCTATATCATCTTATTGATCCTAATCATGTGTGATACCATATCACCGCCATTCCACCGATAATTAGCTAATTCTGTCATTAGCCCTTTAAGTCTTGTATTTTTTTTTTTTTTTTTGATACCTAAGGAATCCCGTACAACCGGCAGCCAACGGGTAAATCCTTGAGTGACGCTAGCGGAGGACCCACCACCCCGACATCACGCTTAAGACACCAAGCGCCTCTACTAGGTTTTGAACCCCTCACCTCTACGCAAGGATCAATGGAACTCTTATCCAGCGAAGCTACCATAGCCAGTGGTTATAACGCGTCATAGTTTCTACAACAAATGCAGAATAAAAATGGATTACTTATAATCCATAATGAACAAAAGGGAAAATACATAGTTTTCCATGGTTCCTGCAACAAATGCAGAACAAAAGTAGATTACTTATAATCCACAATGAACAAAAGGGAAAATACATAATTTTCTATAATTTCTGTGACAAAAGCAAAACAAAAGAAAATGTTTACTTATAATCCACAATGAACAAAAGAGAAAATACAAAATTTTCTTCTTCTTCTTTTTTCGCCGGTCAACGGTGGTCAACGGCGGTCAATGTAGGTCAACGGTCAACGGGTCAGGTCAAACCAACCTACCCGGCATGTGCCATGTGCGTGCGTGGCACACGCCAGCGACCACACGCGTGCGTCGCATGTGCCTGGGACCAAAACGGCATGTGCATCGCACGCACTCGGGGAGGACCATATCAGCGCATGCAACGACCCCAGTTCGTTCTGACCACGCGTGGTGGCACGTCCAACGGCCCCCAACAGCGATCCGCCACTTGTTTTTCTCGTGTTGACGAAAGCTTCGACCTTATGCTATCATAAACGAATTTCGATTTACAAAAAATCAAAAAACGAGGGGGAACGATACGAGTGTCGGGATTTTTTTTTTCATCCCCGATCGATCGACAGCGGTGTTTCACGAAAAATCAATCAAAAAAAATTCATAAACATGAAAAGGGATCGGGAAATATGAACTATGGCTCTGATACCAATGTTAAAAATAACGGATTCCTTAAAATGGATCCGATACTCAATCAAACTCCTAAAACGAACGCGGAAGACAAGCCCATAAGTCACATGTATCACCAATCAAAGATATACTACGAAATCAAGCATACCGTGT
The DNA here is from genome assembly GCA_014182725.1 of Eucalyptus brandiana. Taxonomy (NCBI): domain Eukaryota; kingdom Viridiplantae; phylum Streptophyta; class Magnoliopsida; order Myrtales; family Myrtaceae; genus Eucalyptus; species Eucalyptus brandiana. The sequence continues at coordinate 10,017,716 of CM024669.1, forward strand.
CTTTCACAGATTAAACACCAATGTTGAAGTTCGAAGAAGAATTTTGATCCTGTTCTACCGAGAAGCGTACTGTTGCTATGAGGAGAGAAAAACACTGTTTTAGGAGCATACTGTTCTTACGCTTCTTAAAGGGAGAGAGAGACTAAAATGTACGTTCACTAAAGGATAGTTCTCTTTTTTTTTTTTTTCTCTTTTTTCTCTTAAAATGTCTTCTCCAAGAGACGCAATCCCTCAATGTAAAACGTCTCTTCCAAAAGACGTAACCCCTCAACGTACCCTTTCATATCTCAACCCTTCCTCCATGAGCCCTTAACCTACGGGCTAGGTTCTTATGCCCATCATGGGCGGCGGGCCTACTTAGATCCATCAACATATAGAAAAATTCCGTTAATCTAAAAATCCAAATTAACTCAAATCGACCTGAACTATTAACACCTTTAGTGGCAGCAACGCTAGTGAAGCACTCGGGAACCTTGCCAAGTTGCTACGAGGGCATGCAATGACCGATCGGCCCTTGCCTAGTGGCAACGAGCTACATTGCCCTGACCATTGGGATGATCGTGGCACTCGCCTTCTTTTTCCAAACCTTCTTTCACGGCGGAATCTCGTAGAAAAAGGGCCAAAACTGAACCGCGTTAAAAGCAAGTCTTTCTTGAGCCAAAAAAAAAAGCAAGTCTTTCCACGGCACAACTCGTCGATTCTTTTCACTTTTTACGGCCGTGGCTCCCCGTACAAAAAAAAAGGTAAAAAAAACTAAAAACCGAACGACGACACGTTCACACGAAGCTGCTCCGAAAGTCGAGAGCTTCTTAAAAGACTCGCGACGCGACCGAAGGAGTCGCACGTTGGGCCATGCTCTGCTCCTCGCACTTTCTTCATCCCTCGTGCTTTTGGAAATTTTCACTGGTTCAAAGATGACATCATGGATTTTCTGTCTTTGTCTTAATTTTCTGCCCCCCTTTTTGACCTGGATTTCCGAGCCATGTTATTATTATTATCCTTCTATAGGCGGCCGCCAATGGTAAAAAAGAAAAGAAAAGACAGTCTGACGTGCGATTCACGAAGGGGGAGATCCCATAGGACATGTCGGCACGTTTGGGTTGCTACAATGCCTTTTCTTTTAAAATTTAATTTCATCACATTAATGTCATTATCATAAATTTACCTCAAATTATTTTTTATCACTAAAAACCCAAATCTACCATATATTGATTTATGTTAAATTGACTAAATATCGCGAAAAACTACAAATTAGCTATATGTGACAAAAAAAAAAGTAAAATCCCAAAATTACAAAAAATTATAAATTGGTACATATATAACAAATAAAAAGTAAAATTCTAAATTGCATAACTATCAATTGTCACGTGCTATTTAATTTAGTAATATGATGAAAAAATTTAATTGAAACTAATGAAGGGTAAATCTGTTATAAAAATATTAATTTGAGATTTTTCTTGCTTAGAATCTTTAAATATGGTTAAGATTTAGATTTACATTCATCTTTTTTTCACAATTTGTTTGGCATATTTTGGCAAGAAATCCGACTTCCAAAATGTTTAGACAAAATTAACCCTAATTGCGTGGGAGTGTGGCAATCTCCCGTGTTCTTATGTAATTGGAAAATTTTCGGGATTGGAGACTCATATGTCACAAGTCAACACTTCAAGGCTTGCCTGGTCATCTTGGCCATCTTCACGGTCTATTAGGCCTTGATAATGTCCAATCTGTGACACATAATCCTATAAATAAGTTTTTTATTCTTACACTCAATGATTAATTAAATATTATAGTTATAAGAATAAGGATTTTTTGGTGAGGTAAAATAATTAGGTGACCACAGCCATGGTTATCGACAAGGTGTTATTATTACTTCTCACCTTACTATTTTTTCCCCCTCCAGGAAAGATTTTCCGTTATATTATATATAGACATACACAAAATCAGCTTTGCAAGAAATAAAAATGGAAACCAGGTGGTGTTCCATAAATGAAAATTGTGAGAAATGCTTGACATAGACCTCATACCTAATTTGGTTTAAACCGTGAAGATTTTGACTTATTATTTGTTCATGTTTCTCAGTTGTCATTATCCCTCGAGGTTGCTACTTTTAATCCAACCGCAGCTTAGAAAAATGGGTCAAAAGGGCTTTGTTGATTATGAGTTCATGAAAGAGTTATAACTAATAATGAAGAAAGAAATTATTTTTCCTTCACATTAAACAAACATGAGCAATTTAAGTTAAACACAAGCGTGGTCGGATTGATGCTATTTGGTGTTTTTTTTTTTAATTCGACTTCACTTAACTTTTCAACTATGAATTGAACCTGCCGATATATGATATGAAGTACGAATTGAAATTTTTTTATATATAGATACATATTTAATATTTTATTTTAATGTATTATTTAGTATTTATATTTATAGTTTATACTATAGTTTATTTTACTATTTAATAAAAATTTGATTAGTTAATATTTTTATTACTTAATATAAATATAATTAATCAATAGAATTTCTATGATTTGATAGAATTTTAGAATGGAACAAAATTCTAAATTCGAATTCTTTTGAAATTGAAAATGTAATAAAATATACTATGATTTTTTCACTCATAAGAAGACAATTACATTGCTGAGTGGTCCATGAGAATTTAATATCAAATTTACATTCATCTAAAAAAGTAATTGAAAAAGAATTGGAATAGAAATTTTATGCAATTATTAAACGTGTTTATGTTCTTTTTCTATTTTGGAATCGAAATTTTATATAGTTACCAAACGCTTTATTTTGCTCAGAAATTGTTTCCGGTAACAAAATAAATAATAATAATTTTTGATCAGAAATTATTCATCCTTACTCTTCTTGTAATGACAAACATCCTCGCTTATGAGTTTAGACTAGTATGGCCAAGAGAGAGAAGAAAAATAATTTGAAATTTTTCGCTATGTAAGCCTGAGGATAACATAAATCGAGGGTTGAATGGATTTATGTAAATCTAACGTGTCTATTACTAAGGTAGCTAGTATTTTCTCGCCGTTGTGTTATTTATGTGACGAAGAAAGGTTGGAAGAGTTTGGATCCAACGCTATCACGGGCCACCTTTGCTTCCTCATATTGCCACTGCTTCACGAAGAAATCGACGCGAATGTATGTACGGAGAAAACGCAATAAAAACATGGGAAAACACTTTATTGCAGCTGGATGTTTCACACGCATGCCAACTGCACAGAACTAAATGAAAACGACCGGAACTGATGAGACCGGAGTTACTAGGGGCGTAGAAACGATCTAGACGAGGCAATACACAACAGGACTGTCTACAAAATCGATTGGATACTCGCTCCAATTGCGAAGCAATGTCCGTACAAGCTTAATCTCTTCTGGGCGACAACAGCACCTTGTTGATCACCTCGTCCAGGTTCAAGAACGACGACCCGGAAGGACGCGTGGCCTCTCGGGCCATCTCCTTCCACTCCATCGCCTTCCTCTTCATCTGCTTCCCTTTCTCCCCCTCCATCAGCTCCTTCACCTGCCTCTCCACCTCGTTCCTTTTCACGTCGCTGTCGATCTCCATCCCGATCCCCCACTCCTGGCAGCTGTACCAGCAGTTCGTCTGCTGGTCCCCAAAGAATGGCCAGCACACCACCGGCACCCCGGCCGCGATGCTCTCGATCGTGGAGTTCCACCCGCTGTGGGTCAGGAACCCGCCAACCGCTGAGTGGCTTAGCACCCGCTCCTGGGGGCACCAGCTCACCAGCAGGCTCCGCTCCCTCGTTGCAGCCAAGAAATCCGGAGGCAGTATCGCCGCATCACCAACGACCAAGTCTGGCCTGATGACCCACAGGAACGCCTGGCCGCTGTTCGCGAGCCCCCATGCGAACTCCACCAGCTGCGCTGGCGACATCACTGTGATGCTCCCGAAGTTCACGTACACAACTGAGCTGGGTTGTTTCGAGTCGAGCCACTCGATGCAACCTGGCTCTTCCTTCCACAGGTTGGACTCGAACGGCCTGGTGTTATTATCCGATAGTTGCTTTGTAAGGAGATGAAGGGGGCCAAGGGTGTAGATGGGAGGGAACATGGCCTTGAGGGCGTCGAGGACCTCGTGCTCTAATTGGTCGAACGTGTTGAAAACAATGGCTGAGGCTCTCTTCGCTCGCTCGACCTCTCTCATGCAGAAGGGTACCATCAAGTCGTCCGGGTCAGTGGTTAGGATGAAGGTCGGTAAGTCTCTCAGGCGGATGTTTTTCATCCCAGGTATCCAGTCAATGGTGGTGTCTAGATACCCGTTTGTCAAGTAGCTGGCATCTGCAAATTGAGAGTCGATCAATTAAACCGTTTAACCATTCATGATAAGGTTCTTACATCTAAACTTCTACGTTTCACAGTTGACTTGATTTTTTTGGTTAGAAAATTACAACACAGTCCGTCACTGGCTAATCATGTAAATCAGGAACAAACAAAGCCACACGATATAAATGCCAACCAAATCCACAAAAGAGAAGAAAAACCATTAGCCGTAAATCTGCTAAGTGAGATTACTTAATTAAATCAAATCGGACAGTTAATTAGTAATGCATACCTTTGAGTGGAGTAAGACCCTTGTCAATAAGACTGCGATACTGCACGTAGCCCATGAAGCTGCACGCGCTCGCCGTCCAGAACAGGACCTCCGGCACGCCGATTGCCTCTGCAGCATCGAGTGTGAAGGTCATCGCGCCATCCGACACCACGCAGCTCACCAGCGGGGAACCCGACGTCGCGCTCTCCTCGTTGAGCCTCTGGAGCAAGTCCCGGAAGTAGGGCAAGCAGAACTTGCTCGTGGACTGGCACAGGGCGAGAGTGTCCTGCGTGGCGTCGGTGGCATCAGAGGGCGGGAGGCCGTCGGGGATGGTGCGGAACTGGAAAGATGGGAGGCCATCGAGAGAGGAGGGGCCGCGGGAGCGGATGAGGCGGCTGTGGTTGTACTCGGTGTTGACGAAGGTGACGTGGAAGCCCCGGTGGTGGAGGAGCTTGGCGAGGTTGAGCATGGGGTTGATGTGGCCCTGGGCTGGGTAGGGAATGCACACCGCGTGAGGCTTTTGGATCATATCTATCGAATCCATCTCTCTCTCTCTCCTCTCTGTTTCGATCGTTTCTCTTGCTGCTGTCTTGCCCTTTTCTGGTTTTGTTCTATTTATAGGCGGGGCGAGATCGAGAGGAGGCGAGAAAATATTGGATGGTTCGGGAGCTCCACATCAGCGTGGTCCCCGGCCACTCACGAGGTGCCGTGTGGAGCCAAGAAAATATTGGGATAGAGGAACGAACGGCCATTTTCTTTCTCAATTGAAGGAAAGAGACAAGTTTAAGCCGCAATGATTGCTCTGACAGGAGAGAGAGAGAGAGAGCGTGCAGGCTAGGAAGGGGAGAGAGGGGAAGAAGGCAGAAGACACCAAGTGAGCGCATTCCTCCACATGGCACCTCGTGAGTGGCCGGGGATCATAGTGGAGCTCCCGGACCACCCAATATTTTCTCGAGGGAAGAAGGGTGGCACGTCGGCGACCAATTCCGGCCGATTTGCAAGACGTGAGAGACACGTGATGCGGTGAGGGATGGGAAGACAGTGACATGGCTCGTCGTTCACGTGCATTTGCAGATCTCATAATCCAAAAATCGGTCGACGCCATGATCCTTGGCGTGTTTGGTTTTTTTTTTCCGCTATAAAAAAATAACTAAATACTGATTTCTTTATTTTTTGTGGTTTGACTAATTCGTGAAAAGTTAGGTAGTTTATAATTTTTTAGATACGGCCTGATATATGCTATTTCTTTATTTTTAGTGGTTTGAATAATTCATGAAAGTTGGGTGGTTTATAATTTTTTTAGGTACGACCTGATATATGCTATTGCAAGACCATCATTAATGAATAGATTCAAGTGCTTAACAGGCGGATCCAGGGTCTTGATAACTAGACCATGGAAGCTAGTGATTAGATTTAGATCCTTGATGCTTGGATTGTAATTTGGCGATTTTAAACACCAAATGATGTTCGAACAAGCGAAAAATGTTTGAGAAGTGAATCCATCTGTTTATATTATCTTATAGGCTAAATTCACACCATTATCATCCCCATTCCCTTGTTCTCTATATGAAGCTCTATGAGTCATTGTTGAAAGCAGCATATGCTTGCATGCCTAGTGTGAACAAAGGTTTTAGACATGCGTCATGCACTTATAAGAATTCGAAACTTGTGGGAAAGAAAAATATTACTTGATTTACAAATCCAAATCCATTTCAACCATCAATCAATCAGGTGAATCTACACTAAAATGTGCATAATTGATAATCCAGATAATAATGATTCGCATGATTTACGAATCATGCAATATACTTTTCGAAATTTACCCTGGCTTGTCAAAATAGGCAATGGTTATTATTTGGACTGTTGTTATCTGTTTTACTTTCGTGTTCCAAAATTCTGGCCATAGAGAAAAGCAATGCGAACTGCGCTGCAAAGCCAAATTTGAGTGAAGGTGACTGCAGAACGCATGCTGCACTTTTCTATTTACATGTTTCCAGCTTTGTTTGTAGTGGTCATTGGATCTCGGTTCTCCTTTGGATTTGATGATTGAGATTTCTCCTCGAGTGACAATAGCGGATAGCCCTATTTTAAGAACTCGTCTGATATTAAGGATTTGCATAGATAGTTTAAATTAAAGATTGAATTTTAGGTAATGAGAGAATTATTCGATAACATTAGCAAAATACGGTTGTCCATGAAAAACATTTTGGAAGTTGAAAGGCCATGGAGAGATATTGTCTACGACTCATGTATCTCTTATTCAAGCTCATAATCTTCTATCCATTTATTTGTTCCTTCATATGCCTCCCCACCAGTAGATCTCAAGATCGGATTCTATGCTTGTGTAGCCGATGGATTAAGTAGCCTTTTTTATCATCTTTTTCTTAAACGGAACGAATTACGTTATGTAGCCATTTTCTTTTTTCTTCTTATTGCGTAAAGTAGCAACTTTCGTGCTGACCAAGCTAAGTGATTTTTTGACTTTATTGTATATTTTTAATCTACTCAAATTATGCTTGCCAGACATCAAATGGGTTCAAAAGGCTGAGCGATCTGGAGGCTCGCTTGACTTTGCATGCCTCATGAATCGATTAGATAGTCAATACGCGTGTTGTAACTTGAAAGAGTTTACACACAATTAGTTAGATTTTAGCAGATGACTTTTAGATTTTGAGCTAAAAATATCCAGAACAGTTTGTAGTACATTTGACTTTTCTGGTCTAGTTAGCTAAATGCTTATGCAAATTCAACAACTGTTTTTGATCCTAGGCTAGCCAAATAAACTTCACAAGCAAATGACTGAGGAGTTTGAAATTTGAAGAACTTTTGTTCTCAAAACGTGTATTTTTTTCGCGGGTTACGCACCGCATGACCCATTTTCGACCTCAGCAATGGAGAAAATGTTAAAAAATTTCATGCATTGCTTCGCCTCTTGCCCATGCGCTCATTTAAAATAATGTCTTCTAGAAAATTCTTTGGCTTTATAGGGACGTCTTTAATTATATTTTATTCAAAATAAATTATTTTCATGGCATTGGTTGTACAAGAGTCTTTAGGATACTTATCAACAAAATTTAAATAGCGTAATTGTCTCCTCGAATTGAAATGTGGGTCGACGACTTTAAAAAAAGGAAGAAATTCAAATAGCCTCCTTCTCACAGTAAGCGGCGGCCAAATAAAATAATCAATTATTCAACTAGCCATTGACTCCATATAAGCCGCCACGGGACTAATTAAATGATTTAAAAACAAAAATGCTCATTTCTTAACATACTGTGAACATAAAAGGTAATTACCAATTTTAACAGTAACACTTAAACGTTTAAATTGTCAAAGCGCATAAAATGAGACTTAATAAATAGCTGAAGGACACTCTTTAATATTTTATGGTGTGTTTGTTTTGTAAAAAAAAAAAATGATTTAAAAAAATATCACTTGTGTCACTTACGATGAAAATATATTTTCATTGTCCGAGAAGTTATCAAATATTCTACTCAATTTTAGCCCAGATTATTGTGCGTGTAGTTTGGTCAGCGGAAACCACACATCATTTATTCTTTTTGCTCGATTGATTGCTTATGGTGGAACCAATCTTTGCGTTTCGTACTAGGCCGATATCGACGGATTCGTCATTTTCAATTTGGCGGAACTAGAGTCCAAGGAACTTAATTGGAAACTTTCTACAAGTTGGACGATATATAACAGAAATTACAAACTTGAGAAGTTAAAGAAAACAATGCAAGTTTAGTAATCAAATGTACATCATGGGTTAATTTTTCAATAAATTCAGTCTCTATTTGAAATGGTTTTTAGAGTATATTTGTTTCACGGAAAATTCAATAAGAAAGCATTTTCCAAGAAATACAATTAGTTTTTTTTTATTTGGTGATATATGATCGAAAATGTTTTTTTATGTTTGGATCTTAGTGGAAAAGAATTTCAATCTCATGCCGTCTTTATCTTAGGCCAAAAAAAAATATTTTTTTTAAAGTTGAATTTTAAATTATTTTATTTTTCTTTTCTTTTTTAAATTGAATTTTTGATTATCTTTTAATTTATTCTTTTCTCTTTTCTTCCCTTTTTTTTTTTCCTCATTCCTTGTTGTGACTGGCCGGCAACAATCATAGGCAAGCTCTAGGCTTGCCCAATATTGGCCTTGGACGAGCTCAAAATCACCAAGATTTGGTGAGATCAAGCCTCGTCGGCCATCACCGAGACATGACAACCGGTTGAGGGAGAAATAAAAAGAAAAATTCGAAAAAAATTAAAAATTCGAGATGAGCGATTTCGAAAGGTATTTTTGCCACTTTAGATTTAGGAATTCACTTTCCTAGATTTATACATAAATATTTTCATTGACCGGAAAGTGCTTTCGGTCAACAAGCCATTTTCCATGAAAATCCGAAAAATCAATTCCTGAAAATTGCTTTTCCTGAACAAACACACCCTTACTTTTTACTGTTTTACTTAATCTAAATCTCTCAACTCACGCACTTTTTTTTTTCTTTTTTCCACAATTTTTTGGAATTCAAAACAATAATTTAAATGTTGGCGAGTACTTTCCTTTTTATGAATATGTTGGAATAAAATTTGTTATATCTAACATAGATCCTCTGGTGTCAATCTACTTCCAAGATGGGAACCCGGCACTTGAAACTTGAAAGAAATAATACACAGAGACTCTGACAATTAGAAGGCATTATCAAAATTCACCGCCATGATCGCACAGTGAAGTGGCAAATTATAGCAATGATTAAAATACCCATCATAATAATGGTGAAAACAGGATATACTCAAATTATTTCAAGCAGCCCCTTTATGACATCACTATGTACAGAGCGAGAAAATATTTGGTATGCTTGGGGTACCAAGTCATCTTCTTACTAGTCCATTTAATGTATGAAATGTGTTCATAAAGGGTCCCACTTGTAAGTTTTTTCTCTCTTCTTTACCCTCTCTTTTCTCTCACCTTCTTTTTCTTTTTTTTTCTTGTTTTCTTTTTGCAGACGACCTTGCACAATGCCGTCTCTTCCCTTACCCGCCTCTCCTCCCTTCGGCTCTCTCCCTCACCTGCATGGCGATGGCAATCATTCCCCTGCCATCTCCCTCACCTGAGCCTAACCTTTGCACCTCCCCCACCAGCGACGACTCCACCAATGAAGCCATCCACCACACCTGCGACCCCTTTGGGTCCAAGAACAAGCCCAAGTCCCTCCGCCATCATCACCCGCGACCCCGAGCCCTCCTTCTCCCTCTCCCTCTCCCTTACACCCCGCATCCTCAAGGTTCTTTGTGGCTCTGCCATAATTGTCTCCCTTCACAACTTCCGGATCCGACGAGGGCTCAACCTCGCCAAATCCAATGTGGTCGCTCCTCACCTTAGGTGCAAGAGTCGCCCCTCGCCACTATTCTAGGTCTTTCACGGGATGAGGCACAGAAAAAACCGTGTATTACTTCCATGGGAGTCTACATCTTCAAGAAGGAGATACTTCTGAATCTCTTAAGGTACCGGTTCACTCAAAGTCGTGTTTCTCATGCACGAATGTGCAGAACTATGGCACATCTTAGGCTTATCAATGCAAATTAATTCTATGCCTCTTTGTCGATTCAGATGGCGCTTTCCCACTGCCAATGACTTTGGATCGGAGATTATCCCTGCCTCTGCCAGCGAATTCTACATAAAGGTCAGAATTGTTCCGTGCTTATTGTCATTGGTGAAGTATGTTTTTGGTTCATTAGCAGGTAACTTTAGGTGCTAGCATCAACAGATTCATTGAGAAGTTGTTGCAGGCTTATCTATTTAATGATTACTGGGAAGACATAGGGACCATCAGATCCTTCTTTGAGGCAAACCTCGCTCTGACCGAGCATGTAAGTGCATTATTTAACTAGATTGTATCTCACTTCTGTCGACTAGCTTCAATGCTTCTTTCTGTTTCCATCTGTTGACTGCATTTTTTTACATGTTCTGGGTTCTTATTAAAAGCTCTAACCCATACAGAGCATGTCTTTTTTTAATCTCTCAGCCACCAAGATTTACCCTTTACGATGCGACAAAGCCAATATACACATCAAGAAGGAACTTGCCACCGTCCAAGATCGACAGCAGCAAGGTGAGTTTAGGTTACATTTTCCATTCCATGAACCTGGTAACTTGCATTTATCTTCAAATAGTTTATATTGGGGAAGGAAAATGTGCGGAGATATCTTGTCCTACCAATCGCTGGCCAACTGTTCATCCTTTCTTCAGGTTGTTGACTCAATTGTCTCGCACGAGAGCTTCTTAAATAATTGCTTTATAGAGCACAGCGTCGTTGGTATCAGATCGCACATAAATGCTAACGTTCACCTGAAGGTAATTACCACACTTTACTCTGATCTTAAGTGAATTAGACATGTGCGAAATTGCTGCTTTGGCAAATTTATTATGATACTCTGATCTTAAGTGAATTAGACATGTGCGAAATTGCTGCTTTGGCAAGTTTATTATGATCTCATTTAGGAGCTCAGTTGCTGCTTAGCATGAGATGTTATGCTTCAGCTAATTACATGGTGTTACAGGACACAGTGATGCTCGGAGCTGACTTTTATGAAACTGATGCCGAAGTAGCCGCGCAGTTTGCAGAGGGAAAAGTCCCCATCGGCATCGGAGAAAACACGAAAATCAAGTATCGCAACAATGCTCCTAATCTTTCCATTAATTCCGTTCCGTCCTCATTTCATGTCTTTCTCCATGTGCACTAGAGCGAGGTTGAGCATGTTTGGTGAATATCTGCGCGCGCATGAAACACCATGGAGCCTGGATCAAGCTATGATCCTTATGCACGCTTGCCTTCGACTTGATTATCGTTACATATCTGTGCAGGGATTGCATCATCGACAAAAATGCAAGAATTGGGAAGAATGTTGTCATTGCGAATTCCGAGGTTCGCTGAATTGAATTCCCCTTGATATGCAGCCTAAAAGACATTTCATTTCATACATGATACGGGGAGTTCATTCATTCAATTGTCAGATGTTCACATTTCACCATTCTTTTTGCAGGGAATACAAGAAGCTGACAGATCTTCGGAAGGCTTCTACATCAGATCCGGCATCAGTGTCATCCTGAAAAACTCAACGATTCCAGACGGATTTGTAATATAAACCGACCGCCCTATACTTTCATTCTGTTCTGCGATTAGGATGGGATATCAAGGGGACCAAAGAAGACAATGGATACAAGATTATGTTTGCTAGAGAAGGAAAGAAACATGTCACTGCAAATAGCCAGTGTCTTCAAAAGGCATACGACAATATGCAATGCGAAATGACCCGAATTCTCCCCAATCTTTCAATTGATTCTGCAATGCATCTTAAATTTAGATTCTTTGGATAAATATATGAAATGGTTATCAGATGATGTTAAATTTGTTAACGCAGATTACAAAACAAGAAGAAATTGCCAATTGCTTTCATAAAAAAGATCATAGTTACATAGGTAAAGATCTTAAGATTATGGCCACAATGTAGTCCATAGGTTTGCTGCAATAATCCTGGGACTAGAATCAAGTGGACCGGCTGCAAATGGGCGGGCCAGAATCAATTGGACCGACTAGTTGGCCCTGACTAGGCTTTTTAATTTGGATTACTTTTTCAAATCCGCCCATCTGCGCTTCGGGGTCGGTCGATCTACTGAGCACGTGAACACGTTTCCTATTAGTTTAGGAACAATTACAATGGAATTCCTAAAATTTGTAAGCACTTAATAATTGCACCGTATATTTAAGTTCCAAAACTTGTAGCCATTCTCCATTTTAGTTAGTGCTTCTGTGAACTCTGTTAGCTTTTCGAGGACCAAAAGTCCAAAACAACAGGTTTCATTAAATTTTTGGTCTTTGTAGGGTCCAATAAGGTGATGGAGTTCATTAAAGAGTTACAAATTAAAATGAAAATAAAAAAGTGATTAATATTACAAAAAACCTGCAAACTATATCTACAACGATACAAGTATTCTCAACTTGTTCGTGTTGCTAAAAACTCTAAATTTGCCAAGTGTGACAAAAAATGCCACACTTTTTTTCGTATCATAAGAAGTTCTTAAACTTATACCAACGTGACAAATATATCTTGAATGGACTGAAATAAAGGACTTATATGTCACATGTATAATGTTTGGATTTTTTCGTGACACAAAAAAAAAATCGTTACTTTGAAATTTTGTGGTATTTACCCTAAAATAAACTCGAAATAAAGAAATAAACTATATTAAGATAAGGGAGGAAAAGATTGAGGGTGAGACAAAGATAAGCAAGAGTGTTCGGGAACCCTTATTGTAGTCACTATGAGGGCATGCGAGGGTCAACCGGCCCTTGCCCGGCGACGACTAGCCGTGTTGTTACAACTGTCGAGAGTGGGTCGTTCCCTTCTTTTTCTAAATCTTCTTGTACGATGGGATCTTCAATAGAAAAATAGTCACTTTTCTTAATTTTACAATTTATACAATTTCTTTCGTTTTTCACTAAACATTTTTTTTAATATTTCAAAAAAAAACGAAAAACCCAACCGAATTGAACCAAGTATTTGATTCAGGGCACAATTCCGTTTGGTTTAACTGAAAATCCAAATTGACTCAAATCAAACCGAACTATTAACACCTTTAGTGGCAGCAATGCCAGTGAAGCGTTTGGCAACCTAGCCAAGTCGCTACGAGGGCATGCAATGGCCGATCAGCCCTTGCCCAGTGGCGACAAGCGGCATTGCCCCGACCATCGGGATGATCGTGGCCCTCGCCTTCTTTTTCCAAACCTTCTTTCACGGCGGAATCTTTCCGTAGAAAAAGGACCAAAACCGAACCGCGTTAAAAGCACGTCTTTCCACGGCACAACTCGTCGGTTCTTTTCACTTTTGACGGCCGTGGCTTCCCGTAGAAGAAACTAAAAACCGAACGACGACACGTCCACACGAAGCTGCTCCGAAAGTCAAGAGCTTCTTAAAAGACTCGCAACGCGACCGAAGGAGTCGCACGTTGTTGGGGCCATGCTCTGCTCCTCGCACTTTCTTCGTCCCCTCGTGCTTTTGGAAATTTTCGCCGGTTCAAAGATGACATCATCGATTCCCCTTTCTTTATCTTAATTTTCTGGCCCCCTTTTTGACCTGGATTTCCGAGCCATGTTATTATTATTATTATCCCAACATAGGCGCCTGCCAATGGTAAAAAAGAAAAGAAAAGACAGTCTGACGTGCGATTCACGAAGGGGGAGATCCCATAGGACATGTCGGCATGTTTGGGTTGCTACAATGCCTTTTCTTTTAAAATTTAATTTCATCAAATTAATATATTTATGATAATTTACCTCAAATTATTTTTATCACTAAAAATCCAAATTTACCATCTATTGATTTATGTTAAATTGACTAAATATCGCGAAAAAATATAAATTGATATATATGTGTGATAAATGAAAAGCAAAATCCCAAAATCGCGAAAAACTATAAATCGATATATATGTGACAAATGAAATGTAGAATCCTAAATTGCATAATCACAATCATTGTCGTGTGTCATTTAATTCAACAATTTGATGAAAAAAATTAATGAAACTAACGAACGAAAATCTGTCATAAGTATACTAATTTAAGATTTTTCTTAGTTAAATAATAAATCTAAATAATTTATTATAAATGTATCAATTTAGAGTTTTTAGTGATATCAATCATTTTTCTTTTCTCGGATAAGTGCTTATTTGAATATCTTAAATTTTGTCATGAAAGTACAATTAATTTTTAGAACTTTAAAAAGTGCAATCAATTTAATGGAAGGACTAATTGCACCAATTTTGACAAGTCTTATAATTTAAATGCATTTTTTGAAAGTTTTAGAATTAATTGCACTTTTATGATCAATTTTACGATTTTTAGTGCACTTATGGCTTGTGAAATTTGTATTTTTTATTGTAATATATTCGGAATCTTTAAATATGGTTAAGATTTAGATTTACATGCATCTTTTTCACAATTTGTTCGACATATTTTGGCAAGAAATCCGACTTCCAAAAAAGTTGAGACAAATTAACCCTAATTGCGTGGGATTGTGGCAATCTCCCATGTTCTAACATAATTGGATAATTTTCAAGATAGGAGACTCGTATGTCACAAGTCAACACTTCAAGTCTTGCCCGGTCATCTTGGCCATCTTCACGGTCTATTAGGCCTTTATAACCTCCAATCCGTGACACATAATCCTATAAAATAAGTCTCGAAATGATCAATTTGAATTGCAAGTGCCATAGATTATCACAAAGATGACGAATTCCATCGGATACAGCGGTCCAGATGCTTTGTATTATCGTACCATGCTCATAGAATAATAAGTCTTCATCAAACGATCCTTTGCGTGGCTTCGGTAGGAAGATCCGAATCCAAATGGATAGCCGTCGGATCGGAAGTGGAAAGCTTCTACTGGCCGTCGGATTACGAAGAGGATGAAAGTTCCAAAGCTTGGGGATATAAAGGTGGGAGGAAAGTGGGGTTGGTGAATGAACTTTGATTTCTCAACCCTTGGGCCTTGATTTAGAAGTGAAGGGACATCAATGCCGAATCAAGTGGAGGACCAAAAGAGTAATTACCCAAAAAATATTAAAAATAACTTACGAATTTTAGGTGACGTGAAATAATTAGGTGATCATAGCCATGGTTATGGACAAGATGTAATTATTGCTTCTCACTTTACTTATTTCTTTGATGAAAATAATTATATATATTAAGTCAATTTTGTATTGATTTGATATTGAAAGATTTACCTTGGAAAGATTTCACTTATTGATGATCATTTGACAAATCAAACGTGACATTAAATTTCATGGAATTTATGGTGGGCTTTTTTTTTTTCTTAATTCTTACACTCAATGATTAATTAAAAATTATAGTTATAAAATAAGAATTTTTGGTGAGGTGAAATAATTAGGTGACCATAGCCATAGTTATCGATAGGGTGTTATTATTGCTTCTCACCTTACTGTTTTTCCCCTCCAGGAAAGATTTTTCGTTATATAGCTTTGCAAGAAATAAAAATGGAAACCAAGTGGTGTTCCATAAATGAAAATTGTGAGAAATGCTTGATATAGACCTCATACCTAATTTGGTTAAACCGTGAAGATTTTGACTTATTATTTGCTCATGTTTCTCAGTTGTCATTATCCCTCGAAGTTGCTACTTTTAATCCAACCGCA
The DNA here is from genome assembly GCA_014182725.1 of Eucalyptus brandiana. Lineage (NCBI taxonomy): Eukaryota > Viridiplantae > Streptophyta > Magnoliopsida > Myrtales > Myrtaceae > Eucalyptus > Eucalyptus brandiana. The sequence goes on from CM024669.1 coordinate 10,033,490, forward strand.
GCTTAGAAAAATGGGTTGAAAGGGCTTTGTTTTTTTTTTTTTTTTTTTTTTTTTTTTTTTTTTTTGGTATTGGAGGAGCAGAACTTGCGTGCCTGGCAAGCGCGCCGTAAACCCCAAGAACACTTAAGCGGGAGGACCCACCACCCCCGAGTCACACTTAATACACCTGCCGCCTCCTCAGGTTTAACCCTTCACCTCTTCGTTGAGGATCAGCAGAGTCTTAACCAGTGGAGCCACCGCGGCCGGTGGTTTGAAAGGGCTTTGTTGATTATGAGTTCATGAAAGAGTTATAACTAATAATGAAGAAAGAAATTATTTATCCTTCACGTTAAAAACATGAGCAATTTAAGTTAACACAAGTGTGGTTGGATTGATGCTATTTGGTGTTTTTTCTGAATTCAACTCAACTTAACTTTCCAACTACGAATTGGACCTATCGATATATCTATAAATTTCATCTCAACTCAACTCAATTTGATTTTATTATCGTAAGTAGAATTTTAGCTATAACCCAACTTCGAAGTTCGATTTATGATCTTCCAAGTACCCTAATAGTTAAAAGTAAATATTTTACACACGTGTTCAAAGGATAAAATTCTCTTATCCCTATAGTATGTAATTTATACATGGCATCCAACATTACTTTGCATGAGCACAAGGAGGAAGGGGGGGGGGGCAGCTTTTTGAAAAGTAGTGTTTTTCTTTTTCTTCTTTGTTTGTCTCCTTTCCTTTTCCCTCATTAAATTGAAATCAAAGGAGCTTAATTGTGAGAATCCACTAAAAAAGTGATGAAATAAATGAATAATTATCATTATTTTTTGTTGAGATTGATGGGAAAAAGGTGAGATGAGATGAGATGAAAATGAAGAAAATGGTGAAATGGAAAATTGCAAGAAAGAAAGAAAGAAAGAAAGAAAAAGGTATGGGGCTTGATCCAATCAAAGCGTCTGAATCGGGCGTTCCCCCTTACCCCTTCCTTCCTCCCATGTCCTTTCCCTTTCCCCCTCGCTTCAGTTCTCTTCTCTCCCCTCCTTCCCCATTATTCTCTCTCTCTCTCTCTCTCTCCCTTGACTCTCTCTCCTCTCTCTAGTTTCTCTCTCCGCATTTCTAGGGTTCTTTCCTTCTCCTGCTCCACAACCCTCTCTCCTCACTCCTCCCCATTCCTCTCTTCCCATCTCTCTCTCTCTCTCTTTCCTTCTGTGTGAAGCACCAGTTGAGCTCCCATGGCGAATTTCGCGCCCTTTCCGTCTTCCCTGGAGAAACCCACCAGCTTCACCGCCTCGTCCTCCTCCGCTCCGGCCGCCGGCGCCGGCGCCGGCGACGACGACGTCTTCGAGGACAGCTGCAGCATCTGCCTCGAGTGTTTCACCTCCCAGGACCCCGCCACTGTATGATCGCCGTCGCTTGAGCCGCTCCTCAGTGTTTTTTTTTTTCTTTTTTTGCTTTTGTTTGCTTTTGTGGGTTGTGTGTGGGACGACGGGAACAGTGTAGCGGAAGTGGTTTCCGTGGTTTTGGGGACGTGATGGGGTGTGGTGGGAGCGTTACGATGTCGGAATTGTCGAAATGTCGGATCTTTTAGGATAGGGGTTGAATTGCATTCGGTTGAATTGATGTTGTATCCGGTAGATTCGTACTTATGTTGCCTCTGATTAAGGGTGCGGTGGGAACGGTTCTGAAAATCACCATCTGCTTCGATACAGGATGTAGAACTTGGGAGGTTTGGGAGATCATTGATGGATCTGCCGGAGTCAAAACGAAATATGGGTTAGTTTTTGTTAGCAGGTGCGAGCAGGATAGGTGTTGATTTTCTTTGGCCGGCCCAGATATGGTAATTGGGGAACTGTAATGCCGGGTCGTTCGAGGTTGCGCTGTATTGTCTTTTAGTATGGTCCTGTTGATTTTTTGGGTGCAAATGTTGTAATTCCTGATGCATATTTGGGAGATGAGAAGTTTCAATAGCCAACTATTTTTTATTGGATGACACAAAAACTACTCGTTTATGAATGCCTAAATCTCTCTTTTGGATGCATCAATTATTGTATTTTCACATTAAACTCCTTTTTGTTCAGCTGATGAATTTTTTTTTTTTCCTTTTGTGAGAACTACTGTGTGATCTACTTTATTTTCCAAGTGGGTCATCTCTATCCTTTTCCTGTTGCAGGTTACAACTTGCAATCATGATTATCACCTTCAATGTATTCTTGAATGGTAAAGCCTAACCTAATATTATTTGATTCTAGTTTTATAGTTTTCTTGGTTAAGTTTCCTACCATGAGGGATTCTAGTTCCACCTTGTTTGTGGTGAGTCTATTACATCCAGGCAATCACCCAGTCACAATAATTGAGATCACTTTCTCACAGGTCACAGAGAAGCAAAGAATGCCCAATCTGTTGGCAGTTACTTTCCTTGAAGGATCCTGGCAGGTATGCAGTCATGGTGGCTGGTTATTCCTTGGGATTATTCTTGCATTTGTAATTTGAAACCCAGCTCACAAGCAAATAAGATGTTTGCATGTTGATTCAAGCTTTCGTTTTATCAAGCACTGCTTCTCATGTATATGTTACTTTTTCCATAGCCAAGAGCTTCTCAGTGCTGTTGAGCAGGAAAGAAAGCGAAGGTCGAGGAACAGATCTACCCCTTCACCGACCACTGTCATCAGTTTCCATGAGGATTTTGGCATCGGACAAGTATTATACATATAAGAGTCATTTTTCTTATACTTTCACAAGTGCTGTTAGAGGCACATTAGATGAATGGGTATTTATTTCGTCCCTTTTCACTCCTTCAGGAACTTTCCTCACAAGATGTCTCAGATATTGATGAGCGTGTTCTGCAGCATTTAGCTGCTGCAGTGAGTAGGGCTCATTATTTACGCAGAAGGGAGAGACAGAGATCGTCTGGACTTGGTTCTTCCAGAATCCGTGTTTCTAGCTCTCCAGACAATTGCCCCATGATGCGGCATTCACACCAGACCAATGTGGAAGGGCAAGAAGGTTTCATTGTTGAATCTTCTAGCAGTGATTTAACTTCTGGAACTCCAATCTGTCTAAACATTCATCCTCAATCCCCAATGTCCCCTCCTTTTGCAAACATGGCTCCCAGTGCTGCAGTCAACAGAGGAACTTTTAGTAGCAGGTAGAAAGTTGAAAAGTGCGTCTTTTGAGAGTAAATTTTTCAGTGTCTTGCCTTTTCTGATGAATCTACTCTCTTTTTATTATTGATATATCTCTCTTTAACTCATGCTGATTGAAGGCATCGAATAGATTTTTCACAATCTTGATCAACAGAAGGATGATACATCATGTGACATATTTATGTGTAGCTTGTCATCCTATCTGTGCTAGTGCCAACTGCAATCACTTGTAGGATGTTCTCATATCCGTGAAACACCTGTGGAAAATGTCCTGTGTGGTATGGGTACTCCTAGTGGGATTGATTTTCAGAGTGGTGCCTTTTTTGATTAGTGGTTTTCAAAGATGTTCTTATGATTTAAAATTTAATTTACAGAGTTCTTCAGAGCCAGATACGAGTTAACAGTCATCAGAGCCCACAGGAACCTAGTCCACCTGAAATGTCCTCCTTCTCAGAGTCTTTAAAATCTAAGTTCTCTTCTGCAACCGCCAGGTAAAAGTATTTTGCAACTTGATAATTTTGGAGAATTAACTTCTGTCATAGTAATTCTTTGAAGAGCCTAATCTATAATATAAATGTGTATCAGATACAAGGAGTCAATCTCAAAGGGCACTAAAGGTTTGAAGGAGAAGATACTTGCTCGCAACAGCTCAGTCAAGGAGCTGAGTAAGGGAGTTCAGCGTGAGATGAGTGCTGGAATTGCTGGTGTTGCGCGAATCATTGAGCGCCTAGACCTGAAGCGATCTGAAGCCTCTGCATCTGTCCCTGGTCATGTTGTGGTAACTTCGGATTTCTCCAAGAGAGAAAAGAGTTCACTGGAGGATCTTCTGACTCAATCTTTTAGAGAAGCTCCAGTAAGTCCAGATGCAGATTTACATGACATGGGTAATATCCCAGGCCGACTTGAAGTTATTCCTACCCAGGTAACAAACAACCTTCTTTCTGTGGTTTGACTATCTACTTAATTTTCTTGCAGAATGTATTTGCTCGAGCTGTTTGTGTTGGATTGAAAGGGCTATTTAGAATGCAAAGTCGTCAGTTAAAGGTCTTTCTTTGAAAAAGTCTTTGACTTTTCATGTTGAATCATGTGAAAAAGTATTGATATAACATGACCGGCCTTGATACATTTACTATAATGGTAGTATCCCAAAGGTGAAAAGAAGGTGGCAAAACAAATAGTGATGTGGCGCCACATCGCTTGGCTGATTTCTTTTTGGCACATGGAAGCATGATGAATTGTTTTCGCCTTATATTTCTACAGGAGAGACATTGATGCTGCTATGTCGTGGGTCGGCCTTGAGCTATTCTGGTTTTTCTACTAGTGGCTTGTCTGAAGGCATGTGGAGCAAGTGACGTACAGTTAGAAAACCAACTTCTCTCATTGGTTTCTGCGTCCTGTGTCCGCTGTTCATGTGACGGAAGCATCAGCTGATTGTTTAACATATGAAAGCATTCTTTATATATATATATATATATATATATATTTGAGGGTATTGAAGAAGGATCATTTGATGATTCTCATATTACTTGTATGTTTCTATTCGCAAAGTTGCTTGCCCCTTCAAGAATTCAAAGATATGTCCATTTCCTCCTATACAATTTACTATGGACAGACGAAGATGCTGAATATGTTTCACTATAGGGATCATACAGAAATACTTCTCCGAACCCCAGCATCTCGTCCTTTTCTTATTGCAATGGTAAAAGCATAACATTGGCATGGAAGGAAAGAAAACAAAATCCCAATGCCGTTGTTTAAGAAAAGAGAGGTTTGTGGAAGGCTTCCAAGGCTTTAATCTTAATGAACAGTGATTGCTGATCATTTGTTTGTTCGGTTTTATTTCTGAGATTCTTGATTAGCATATCGCTGCACTTTTGTTCTCTGTAAGTTCTCGAATGCCTTAACGATTTCACCTGATGCCTCTCTTCGCCTCTTTTCTCCGCATCGCTTATCTGAGTGACGATTCTGCTCATCTAAGGCGGGAGTGTCAGACTCAAGCTGCTCTGACCCTTCTGTGCTCAATTTGTTGATCATTCGTACTCGGTTCATTTTATCTCTGAATAGCTTGAGCTAGAAACGTGCTCCATATCTATCATTGAGAAGAAGATCCAGAAATCCTTTTTAATAGCAATGGCAAACAGATTCAACTTTAGCGCGCTTTCAAAATTCTAGTTCGAGTTTGAGATTGGACTTCGCTGGGAATCAATATATGTGGACAGACCGAGTTGAGCCTAATGAAAAAGTTATTGGGGTTGAGCTTGAACCTTAGAAGACACGTTCGAATTTGAGTTTGGCATCACCGCACGCATTCGATTGGGGTTCCACTTAAGCCACGAATTCTGGTCAGGCCACTTCTGTCAAAGGCCACATATTACGCAGAATGCGTCAATCAAGGACGACTGACCTCAGGGATAGAGCCACTAGGCGTTTTGAGGCTATTCGGTCTTTTCACGGTGAAGAAAGCATCGATAAAGTTTTTCATTTTGGTATATAATAGCACAAAAAAGTCGTTCACAATCAATTTATTCTTATGATACCTCATAGTCAAGCTGCAATTTACCAGTCTAGCCCTGATAAAACGGTATCAATGAACAGACAATCTCATGTAACTTGTGCAACAATGGACACAGCAGCTAGTCATGACATTCTCTCTCAGAGTCGTGCCTTATCAGTAAGCAAGTGCTTCTAGAAGGATTGCGAAAGAAAAGGTTTCCTCATATCTGTCCCAGAATAACCTCAGCACCAGAAACCTTGAGGTCGGATGGAGCTTCTTCCACATTGAGAGCCTTCACTTTCCCGTCCTCCACATAAGCTGACCATCTACACCAGAGCAGCCATTTGATTACCAAAAAAAGAGTATTCCAAGTACAAACTGATATTTAGTTAGGCATTTCATCCATAAGGCGATGGTCCAAAGGTAAAAATGACAAACGGAAACAAGGATGTTTGGTGTCCAATATTAACTTATTAAAGCCTAGGGTATACCTTTCAGAGCGAAGTCCAAGCAAAGCTGCTGAGAGATCTTTAGTCAAGTCCAAGCTCTTATGGAAGCTAGCATCAAAATCCCCATAGAATTCGATCTGTTATTTTTAGGATAAACAAGCACAAGTTCATGTCAGAACCTTCTTAAAATGTGGGGAGGCAGACGAGAGAAGTTCACAGACAAGGTAGAAATCAAGCTTTCCTTGTTGTGATAGATAAATGAACCGCATTCTTCACTGTGTCATACACATACCATCATAAAGGAAGCATCATTTACATCTCTGGAAATGGATTGTTTTGCCTAAGGAAACTAATTTAGTAGTAAACTCCCTTTAATGATGGTGCTAATAATAAAAATGAGGTAAGTATTCTAGCAGCTCTACTACCAGCTCACCTCTGATTGTGATCACTGCACGTCCTAATGATGTGCATTTACAGTTTTTGCAAAAGGGACACTGTCACTAAGAGGAGAATTATCTTCTTGAATTTACAAAAAAAAAAAAAAGCAACCTCTTATTGATGTTGTACAAGTTCCAGGAGAAATGTGAGGCAGTACCAGAAATCTTCACAACAATCAACAAAGTTTTCCTCAAGAAATTTTCAAAAAGACAAGGCAAGAAACTGAACTCCCAACTCATCCAATTCAAACATTCCAAAACCGTTCATAATTAATTTAAGAGAGAAAAGACTGCCAAAAGGTATTTGGATGAAGAAAATATGAAAGCCAGACATTATAGTTCATCTCTAGAAGCAAAGGATTGGGTTTCAAAATTAATAACTTACAGCATCTTTTGCTTTGAGATTTTCAGCCCAGCCGTTCATGGTGTAGGGGTCATTAACAGCCACACAAATCACAGAGTCTATGCCTTTAGCCTTAAACTTATCGATATTGTTCTTGTAGCTAGGCACATGCTGCAGTGAACAAACTCCTGTGTATGCACCCTGGGAGATCAAATATGAAAACGTGAAATGAAAGCACTAAGAGAAAGAAGAAAAAGAAAGACCAGTAAAGAATTCTTAAATATTGACTTCATGTTCTTTATTATTTGACTTGCAGTAATTAAAGCTTCAATATGTCAAATCTTCTTACATTTAGTGTGTCTCAGTTTCCAAGGTTAAAATGGCAAGACAATACACATCATGAACTATAATTGGATAATGCATTCCGAGAAAACACACGCAACGCCATTGAGAAGAGACTGACATAAACAGTTTCAAGCTCATCTACAGTTTCTCTTGACAAGCATGGAATTAGATGCAAGATGAATTCAGCATCAAGGACTTGGGTACAAATAAAAATAAAAATAAAAATATAGTATAGATAGAACTAGAAATGCTGTAAGAGGTAAGACGGAGGATTAAATATGCCATCACATCAAACTACATTTTCAACAGACAACAACAAAGTTTTCTCTATTTGTTCAATGTGTTTACTGCTTTTTATATTATTTCTATGTTTTGCTTTCAATGTTTTAGATTGACTTTTATTTAGTATTGCACACCTTGATATCAAAAAGTCTTTTTTACCTTTCATTTTGGTTGGAAGTTATAACAAGTTGGTAAAATAGTCACCTCTATGTCCAAATTTTCCTTGATGATGCAGCTAGGATCATGAAGTAAGTGAACCGCAGAACCTAAACATGGTGGACTAGCATGCAATCTCATATTATGGACTGCAAAGCCTTTGAAGTTTCTGCTAAGAACCCAGCACCCATCCTTTTTACAAGTACAGCAAATCTTCAAAGAATGGGAAAATACCCCATAAAAGCGCCAAACATTAAATTTCAATGTGATGTCATATATTAGGCTCTTGTCCAGGTTTTTATATCCTCCCTTCCAGCTTTCAGAAAATAAGAACTCTGCAGAGTTCAAAAGAAAGATTTCTATTTTTGCTATCTGTTAGGACAACAAGTCTGGCTACATGTCATTGTTTATTGATCTATTCAAGCCTCAGCACAATGACAACAACCAAGAAGGCGAGAACATGAAAGCAAGCCATTAAACAAACAATTGAAACGATTCCCATTAGACAATTCAGACGCATCTCCTCTGTCCTATTCAACCATTTCAGATGTCGGAAAAAAAAGAGCAATCTTTGCCGCTAAGTTAGCACTAAATAAGGAAGACATCGCTTGCTGCAATCGACACCCATGAATCAACTGCCCAGAAGACAAAAAGGGCTCGATTATTTCGCACGAAACTACAGACATGAAATAGCGGAGAGTTCACTCACCGGGAGACCGAAAATGACAACCTTCTTGCCCTGAAATCCCATGTCCGAACGAAGCCCAGGCGAAGCAAATTAGTAAAATTCAGAAGCTGAACTTCCACTGCAAATGAAGCAATCAGCAAGAAATCCAAGACCAACCTCGAAGATATCCTTGAGAGGGGTGGTGGCGAACTTGGAGGACACGCCCTCGTCCCAGCTCCGAGCCTTCTGGAGGGAGACGCCCGGCGCGGCGGAGACGATGTCGCCGCCGACGGCGACCGAGGCGTAGGTCCTGGCCGCCGCCGTCCATAGGCCACCGAGGACGGAGGAGCTCGAGCGCTTCGCGAGCAACGACGCCATCGCCGGAGGTTTTGCAGTCGATGGAGGTGGGTTTGTGCGGAATGTGGACTGGTTCCTTCCTTCTCGACCAGTTTTGCTCCACACTTTTGGGGAAGGAGTGTCGTCTTTTTCGACCAATTAAAAATGAAAATATATTTGACCAAAATACAAAAAAGGAAAATATATCAACGTTTCTTTTATTAAAAACTCAAGATTCGAAAAATATTTTTTAAAAATTAATCGGTTATATTGCTTAAAAAAATCAATCGATAAAAAATATATTCATTACGGACAATAGTTTCTAATTAATTATTTTTGATGGGTGATAAAAATATTTTTATTCATCTATTTTTGTAAAAAATATAAGTAATAATTTTTAGAAAACATTTTTCAAATCTCGATTTTTCTACGAAACAAATACACCTTAAAATCTGACAAGAAATAAAAGAATCCTCTAGTAAATTAATAGTTGAAATTCGCTTTCTTGCAACACCTGCCTTGAAGTGGAGCTAGGCACGAATAGCTCAAGCTTGATCCAGTGGCTACTCAAGATTGACTCATCTAGTTTTGGATCAAGTTCCACCTCGAAATACTTAATTATTTGTCAAGCTGAGAATAAAGTTGCCAATATTTAGTTCGACAAACTCAAGAGGTTAATCCAATTTCTATGATTGTCTCTTTTTTGCAAAGATATTAATTACTTATGAAAATAGACAAAAAGAAAAAAAGAAGCCTTTAAAATTACATTATACATCCATATTTCCAGGCTATTTTTAAGATTGAGCTCAAGCTCGAGTTTTTTTCACAAAACCGATCGTACTCAAGTTGAAGTCGAGTCAAGTATATAGATTCTCTATACTAATGAAGCTCAAGTAGGAATTTTTTATATTAGATTTATTCTAATCAAATTTCAAGCATCGAGTATAAAAGTTAAATCAAGCTCGAGCTCTGGGATGCTATTCAAGTTCACATTTTTATGATTTTTAGTAAGTGTCTAGTTACTACTTAAGCTGGTTAGTGTTGCGAAAAAGCGTGCGATTGAACAATAATATAAATCGAAGGAGAAAATAAATCGGATACCAAATTTATGTGATTCAATTGTAAAGACCTACGTTGTGACATCCCGATTTTCCAATTCTATATTCAATAAATTGAGACAGGCATTTCGTTGACACGCATATAGTTCTTTTCCTTGAGTCGGCCACTCATGTGGAAACTAGTCATCAGGTGAAGGCTGTTAAGAGTTTAATGCATCGACTCGAGAATTTGACTAGGAAGCGACCTTTCGACCGAGCTAATCTGCAAGGGTCATTACGGCACGATTAAAATCGATTAGAGATCGGAGATAGGTCGACTCGACAGAGGCATGTGATCAGGTGTGGGTGATTCCACCAGATCGCACAATTCTTGTCGATCGACACTGAACCGACTTTTCTATCGATTGGGTACCCTGTGTTCGTATTTGAAATCTTGAGATTTACCTCGACAACCGAAAGTCGCCAATGTTTCAAAGATGTACATTGTGGCTTGAGATGATCAACCACATGTCAAATGCATGAAAATTTCTAAAGGCTACCCGGTAGGTTGGGCGCGCTAGTATCGTGCCAAAGTGAAATTAACCGTGGAATTGAGATCGAATTCGAAATTGGAAGTACGGGTGTGTCACAAATCATTTCGGGATCATTAAATCATCTTTGGAAGATTTTTCATGTAATCAGAATTTTTCAGAAATTAAATCAGAGAACGGCTAATTTGGCTCGAGAAATTAGTAGGCCCGTATTTGGTTGCGCTTTTGGGACTTAAGTTGGTTCTATGGACGAGTGAAGATGTGAATTGAAGTGTCGTGATATCGGATTAATTTTATGGACTTCAATTTGATTCAATTGGAAGAGAATCAAGTGGAATTGAAGAATTGGTTGTACAAGATTTAAATGCCCGGGAAAAATAAAATGGACCCATTGGAAGAGGTTGTGGAGGATTGGGTGAGTGGAGTGTGATGTCACCCATGATGTCATGGTGGTGGGCCATTGTGTGGGATTAAAAGAAAGAGAAAAAAGAAAAGAAAAAGGGTCCCATCTCTCTCTCTCCTCCTTCTCTTCTTCCTCTCTACCGTGCGCCCCCTCCATCTCCATCTTCTTCTCCTTCTTCGCATGCCCAGCCATGGAGGAAGCCGATTGCAGCAGCCCTTTGCTCGACCGGTCGCTCGTCCGCCGTTCGCCGCCGCCGCACGCCGTCGTCGCTCCGCCCTAGCCGCGCGTCCTCCGCCTTCCTCTCTCCCCTCTTGTTCTTTGTCCGAACAGCTTCTTCTTCCTCTTCTTTGGTGCTTTTCAAACCCGAAATTGCAGAGGAAAAGCTAGAGCAGCCATGGCCGTTTGCCCGCCTGCTCGTCGCCGGCCGCCCCTCCGCCTACTCGTCGCCGGCCGCCCCTCCGCCCGCTCGCCGTTGTAGCCCCGCGAGCTGCTCCGCCCAGCCACCTTCGCCTGCCTTGTCCGCGTGTCCCACGAGCTGCCGAAGCTCGTCCGCGCCGCCGTGAGGCCTCGCCGGGCCACCGCCTCGCCCGTCTGAGCGTCCGCCGAGCTGCAGCTGCCGCTTCTCCGCCGGTTCCGCGCTCGAACCGCCGTCGATCAGCCCCTTCTCGGCCGCAACCAGCGGTGGAAAAATGGGTATTCCGGCTCGGTTTTGGCCCGTTTTGGCTGCTTCCCGAGCCGGATGCTCGGCCCGCTTTGGGAAAGTCGATCCTCGCGTCGTCCCCGTCGTTTTGGTCCGCTCGGCTCGTTAATCCGGTGAGTTTAGCTCACTAAATCTTGATTAGAGTGTTAATGATGCTCTAAGTGTGCTTAGTTTAAGTTAAGCAAGTTTATGTGGATATCTTAGTTTATTTAATTGTGATTTGGATTAAAAGGTTTGTTTAATTTAAAGTGTGTTTAATTAAAGGTTAAGAGAGTTTATTTAATAATAAACCTTGATGGGACATAATAGGGTTTTATTTTCGAATTATTTAATTTTTTCGAAATTCTGGAATTTATAATATAATATTATATTCCGAAATTATTAAAATATTATTATTTAATAAAAATGGAAAAATTGTTTTTGACCCCGATTCTTAGAATTTCGTGCCGATCGCTGCTTATGCGTTCGGATTTTGAAATTGATGGTTGGATATTATAAATTGGGTGTGGATAACAAAAATATGGATATTATTATTTAATTAATTTTCGGAATAAATTTAATTATTTATTAAAATTCGAAAATTTCGTCGGGACCCTAAACTCTCGAATTTCGTGCCGATCGCTGTATTTGTGTATTTAGAATTTGAAATCGATGATTGGTTGTGGCGAATTGAGTGTGATTGCGATTTATGAGAATTCTTTAGAAAACCCTAAGTGTGGGAATTGATGGGAGATTGACCGTGATTAACCACCAATTGGAGGTCGTGCCTAGTGAGGCCGTGATTAACCACCGATTGGAGGTCGTGCCTAGTAGGGCCGTGATGGACCACCTATGAGAGGTCGTGCCTAGCGAGGCCGTGATGAACCGCCTAAGAGAGGTCGTGCCTAATGGGGCCGTGATTGACCACCTATTAGAGGTCGTGCCCAGTGAGGCCGTGATGGACCACCTATGAGAGGTCGTGCCCAGTGAGGCCGTGATGGACCACCTAATTAAAGGTCGTGCCGAGTGGGGCCGTGATTGCCACTGGTTGTTAAACCTTCCTATAGGGCCGTGATTGAGAGCAATGATTGATTTGCTAGAATGACATGTAATCGGCCAAGTCGATTGATCGGCGAGACGATCCAAGTGGTTGAATTGTTCTAATGATGTGATTGTGTCATGGTTGTTTGGTTATCATAATTGTACGTGGTTGAATTATATAAACTGTGCTAACCTGCAGATGGAGACTAATGCGAGGTGAGTCTTCTGTGTGATGTGGCTAGGCCACCTGTGGCGTATTTTCTTTCTAATAGGGGTTTAGGAGGTTGAACTTGCTGAGACATTGTCTCATCTCGGTTTGGGGATTAAAATTTCAAGTCCCTGCTGGATGGAGCGGCTAGATAGCTTTGGTTGGCCTTGAGGAGTTGAAGAGGTGAAGTCATGAGGATTGGAGAGTGTGTCCGACTTGTAGATCGTAGGACAATTCCTTTTTAAGAGCTGGTCTATTTTGTAGATAGTCCAGAGTTGTATTTAAACCTATGTGGTTGTAAATGAGTGTTTGGTGTGGTGATTGATTGCCGCTTTTCTATCCCAAGTTAAATGTTGTCGGGGATTTGTTTCGCTTCCGCATGTGTAATAGAATTGAATGGGTCGGCGACGTATCCTGGGATGTCGCATATTTGGTCGACCGTAGTGGGATGTGCGCGTGCTCGGGGTTCAGAGCGTGACATCCCCGTTTAAGTGGTATCAGAGCATGGTCTGAGTATGGAGTGATAAGGTGCGATGAGTCATGGGATAGTTAGTAGGAAATGCTTTTAATATGCTGATGCATGTGGTTGATAGCTGTTTGGTAGTATGTTTGTGGGCTCACTCAAATTTCAACCTGATGTTGGAATCGGAAATCAGGTGTCTATAAAGAGCATGTAGGATGAGTGACCAGGAGTGGAGGACTCCTTGGAAGAGGTCGGTAGGACCTATACCTCGAGGTAGGATGCTGACAAGAGTCGGTACCCGAGGTAGAGCGCAGGCTTAGACCGGTGCAAGTATGAGAGTACCGCTGCAAGTCGGTACTAAGAGTGTAGCAGCACCAAGCGATCCTAGGTTTGATGGGATCGTTAAGGCGCTAGTGTTCCTTGGAAGCTTGTTGGGTCAATGAGTTCAGGACCGAGCCGTTGCTGTTGCCGTTGTTTCTACCGTTGATAGTATTGTGACCGCTGTTGTTGTTGCCGCGTCTGTTAAGGCCCAATCTAGAGTTGTGATTGAGGATCAAGCTGCTGTATCTAAGTCAAGGTTCAGTTTAGATAGAGATGGAAATCGATTGGGGAGAAAGGCCGATGTCAGAAGAAAGGTGCCCCGTTTCACCTAACTGGAAGAGTAGAGTTGAAAAGTCAGTACTCATCTCGATCGATGTGTGTCGTGTCTGTAAGAAAGGACATGGATCTGTCCCGTGTTGTAAGAGGGAAGGGACTTGTTACAGGTGTCGCCAATAAGGCCATTTGATCAGAGGTTATCTTTATAGACAGATGGAATCACAGCTATTTCTATCACCGTCGTTGATAAGACAGAACAGAGGAAACGTGCTTCGGGACATTTAATGGGGCACTTGGAACAGACCCCAGTGCAAAGAAGGGTGCATGATATTCCTTGATGGGAGGTAGATGACTCCCTGATTGTGTGTCGAGTCAGTGGAAAGGAGGCATGAGTCAGCCTGGTGTCAGAGTAAGAAGGGAGCATGATTTGAATGTGGCCAGCACAGCCGTCAGGTTAGTAACTGTCCGCGTAAGTCCATGAGAGCGTAAGTACCATTATTGCACATAGGATGCCACTAGGATGGCTAGTGGAGCATGAAGGGATCGACTATGCATCAATCAGAAGAAGAATGTTTGTGAGATGTTTTTTTTATATCAGAGTAGTGCAGCAGAATTTTCGGCGAGGGTTGTAGGATTTTCGGATTGGTATCAAAATAATAGAAATATGAATCTCTAACTATAGTTGTACTTGAAGGGGGTTTGCTTAAGTATGACTTGGAAGTCATTTATAAAAAGGTTTGGCTCAAGGAACTTTCTACTATTCTGAATCATGGTAGTAATGTAATTCAGTTTGCTCAGTTAACGTGTGAAAGTTGCGAATCACTGAAAGTCGAAGAGGAACTTCAATCCTTGTTATTCGTCACTGAAGGTGACTTGGTTCTGATTATTGATTATCGAATCTACATGGCAGTTGTAATGGATGCGTCAATTGAGGAGCCGAATATGGAGAACATAATTATGGTACATAAGTATTCTAAGGTATTTTCTGAAGAATTGTCAAGTTGCTGTCAGAAAGAGAAATAGAGTTCGTGATTAAATTAGCATCCGGAACAGAGCCAGTCCCTAAGGCTCCTTACCGGATGGCGTTACCCAAGTTAAAAGAAATGAAGGTACAGATGCAGGAATTGTGGAATAGGAGATTCATATGTTCCAATGCATCACCTTGATTGTGAAGAAGAAAGTTGGTTCGTTGTGGTTGTACATCGATATTCTTCAAGATCGACTTGAGGTTAGGGTATCATCAGTTGAGGATCAGGAAGAAAGACATACCGAAGTTAAGACCTCGCACTCGATACAGTAGTAATGAGTTCACTGTAATGCTGTGTGGTTTAATAGACACCCTAGCTATTTGTTTGGGTCTGATGAGCAGAATGTTTAAGGACACTTGAATCAGTTGTGATCGTATTCATTGAAGTTATCCTGGTGTGTTCGAAGAGTGCCGAGGGGCACGAGAGACGTTTGAGGATGGTACTTCAGACCTTGAGTACTCTTGGATTTTACAATAAGCTTAGCAGATGTGAGTTTTGGATGATTCGTGTTGCGTTCCTAGGTCACGTGATTTCAGGCGAAGAAATCTCTGTAGACCCCATCCAAGATCGAAGCAGTGAATAGTTGGCCGAGATTGACTACAGTGACAGAGATTGAAAGTTTCTGGGGATTAGCATGATTTTACGGACAGTTCATAGAAGGGTTTTCAGCGTTAGTGTTACCGTTAGCAAGACTACTGAGAAATGAAGAGAAGTTCGTATGGACAGGTAAGTGCGAGTGTAGTTTTCAAGAGCTTAAGCAAGAGCTGACTACCGCACTTGTGCTGACTATTATTATCTGGTCCTGGAAGTTATGAGATCTGCAGTGATACATTGTTTAAAGGATTGGGTTGTGTGTTGATACAGCAGGATAGGGTTGTTGCATATACGTCCCATCAGTTGAGACCTCATGAGTTGAATATGAGATGGCGTCGCTGGATGGAACTCATTGAAGATTATGACTATAATATTTTATGTCACTCTAGAAAGGTGAGAAAAGTCGCTGATGCACTGAGTCGAGAGTCCTTAGTTGCACAGTTGGTACTCAAGGATTGGATCTTATTTGAGAAAGTTCAAAATTCGGTTTTCAAATCTAAGGTAGGCCACCTTTTAAATCTTATGACTATCCTCAGAATTGAGCTGAAAGTTCAGATCAGAATCAAAGCACTTTAGTGGATAGATTCAGAAATTCAGAAGACTCTATAAGAGAATGCAGATGAGAGAGAGGTTGATTTTCAGATTTCTAAAGACAGAATGCTAAGGTTCTGAGGATGATTGTATGTAATTGACAATACAGAGATTAAAGAAGATATCTCATGGGAAACTCATCATAGCAATTTCAGCGTTGTCCAGACAGTACGAATAGACTTTGTTTTGAGTGTGTGACATCCTGATTTTCCGACTCTGATTTCGATTGGTTAAATTGGGCATTTCATCGACGTGATTACAGTGTTTTTCTCTGAGTTGGCCACTTATGAGATAACTAGACTAGTTGGGTGAGTTATTAAGGACTTTAAGGCAAATAGACTTGAGAATTCGACTAGGAATCGACTTCTCGACCGTGCTCATCTTTAGAGATCATTATGGCACAATTAAAAATCGAATTAAGATCAAAGATAGGTTGGTTCGACTGAGATGAATGACCGATCGTGGGTGACTCCACTAAATTGGAAAAACTCTCATCGACTGATACTAATTCGATTTTACTGTCGTTTTGGTACCCTGTGTCCGTATTTGAATCATTGAGATTTCACGGCCCTCGAGAGTCGCCAATGTGTCGAGTGGGTTCATCGTGGCTCGAAGAAAATCAACCACAGGTCATTTGTCCTAAAAAGCTCCAAAAACTACCTAGTAGCCTATGTCACACTAAAAGCATGTCGGAGTGAAATTAACCGCCAATCTAAGTTCGATTTCAAAAATTGGAGATTCTGTCTTGTCACAAAGTGGGTACACCAAAGTGTGTGTATATCATATAAATCATCTGCATGGAGTGCCGGGGATGAATTGTATTTCAAATCTAAAATCAGATGTTCCAAGTTGGCAGAGCTTTCAGATGGTTCTTTCTTAAGCAGTGCATAGAAGAGAGTGCGGAATTTCGATTGCTGAGATGAAGTCAGGGAAAGAAACATCATAGGCCTAGGTCAGTACAGCAGTCAGTGATTGCAGTTGTCGAGATCAGTGTTAAAGTTATATCAGATCTTGACTAGAGGTTCCTAGTTTCATCAGATCAGTCAGATAATTTCTTTTTAATCAGTGCAGAGCAGAGTGTATAGGGTTTCAGTCGGTTGAGATGAGATCAGAGATCAGAAAATCGCAGGTCCAGAGATGGTTTAGAAATCAGTGATTCAGTTGCAATTATCAGAGACGATTTAGAGACTGCTTAGAATCGCCAGTTTAGCTTTGCAGATTTTGTGTTGAAGACCTTTGGAATCTTAAGTGGGCAAGTGTTTAGTATTTTGGATCCGAAGTGGTTTGAGCAAGATAGCAGTGATCCAGTAGTATTGGTACAGAAAGAGCAACTTGAGAAAGAAAAGATTATATGAGAAGACTGTACCCCCGCCTTTTTGTTTAAGAATTGGTAAATGTTTAAATTTCGAGGACGAAATTTTTATAAGAGGGGAAGAGTTGTGACATCTCGATTTTCCAATTCTATTTTCAATAAATTGAGACGGGCATTTCGTTGGCACGCATATAGTTCTTTTCCTTGAGTCGGCCACTCATGTGGAAACTAGTCTATCGGGTGAAGCCGTTAAGAGTTTCTAATACATCGGACTCGAGAATTTGACCGGGAAGCGACCTTTCGACCGAGCTAATGCAAGGGTCATTACGGCACGATTAAAATCGATTAGAGATCGGAGATAGGTCGATCGACGAGGCATGTGATCGGGTGTGGGTGATTCCACCAGATCGCACAATTCTTGTCGATCGACACTGAACCGACTTTTCTATCGATTTGGTACCCTGTGTTCGTATTTGAAATCTTGAGATTTACCTCGACAACCGAAAGTCGCCAATGTTTCAAAGATGTACATTGTGGCTTGAGATGATCAACCACAGGTCAAATGCATGAAAATTTCTAAAGGCTACCGGTAGGTTGGGTCGCGCTAGTATCGTGCCAAAGTGAAATTAACCGTGGAATTGAGATCGAATTCAGAAATTGGAAGTCTGGGTGTGTCACAAATCATTTCAGGATCATTGAATCATCTTTGGAAGATTTTTCATGTAATCAGAATTTTTCAGAAATTAAATCAGAGAACGGCTAATTTGGCTCAAGAAATTAGTAGGCCCATCTTTGGTTGCGCTTTTGGGACTTAAGTTGGTTCTATGGACGAGTGAAGATGTGAATTGAAGTGTGGTGATATCGGATTAATTTTATGGACTTCAATTTGATTCAATTGGAAGAGAATCGAGTGGAATTGAAGAATTGGTTGTACAAGATTTCATGCCCCGGCGGAAAAATAAAATGGACCAATTGGAAGAGGTTGTGGAGGATTGGGTGAGTGGAGTGTGATGTCACCCATGATGTCATGGTGGTGGGCCATTGTGTGGGATTAAAAGAAAGAGAAAAAGAGAAAAGAAAAAGGGTCCCATCTCTCTCTCTCCTCCTTCTCTTCTTCCTCTCTACCGTGCGCCCCCTCCATCTCCATCTTCTTCTCCTTCTTCGCACGCCCACCCATGGGGGAAGCCGATGGCAGCAGCCCTTTGCTCGACCGGTCGCTCGTCCGCCGTTTGCCGCCGCCGCACGCTGTCGTCGCTCCGCCCTAGCCGCGCGTCCTCCGCCTTCCTCTCTCCCCTCTTGTTGCTGTCCGAACAGCTTCTTCTTCCTCTTGCTGGTGCTTTTCAAACCCAGAAATTGCAGAGGAAAAGCTAGAGTAGCCATGGCCGTTTGCCCGCCTGCTCGTCGCCGGCCGCCCCTCCGCCCGCTCGCCGTCGCAGCCCCGCGAGCTGCTCCGCCCAGCCGCCTCCGCCTGCCTTGTCCGCGTGTCCCACGAGCTGCCGAAGCTCGTCCGCGCCGCCGTGAGGCCTCGCCGGGCCGCCGCCTCGCCCGTCCGAGCGTCCGCCGAGCTGCAGCCGCCACTTCTCCGCCGGTTCCGCGCCCGAACCGCCGCCGATCAGCCCCTTCTCGGCCGCAACCAGCAGCTGGAAAAATGGGTATTCCAGCTCGGTTTTGGCCTGTTTTGGCCGGCTTCCCGAGCCCGGATGCTCGGCCCGCTTTGGGGAAAGTCGATCCTCGCGTCGTCCCCGTCGTTTTGGTCCGCTCGGCTCGTTAATCCGGTGAGTTTAGCTCACTAAATCTTGATTAGAGTGTTAATGATGCTCTAAGTGTGCTTAGTTTAAGTTAAGCAAGTTTATGTGGATATCTTAGTTTATTTAATTGTGATTTGGATTAAAAGGTTTGTTTAATTTAAAGTGTGTTTAATTAAAGGCTAAGAGAGTTTATTTAATAATAAACCTTGATGGGACATAATAGGGTTTTATTTTCGAATTATTTAATTTTTTCGAAATTCTGGAATTTATAATATAATATTATATTCCAAAATTATTAAAATATTATTATTTAAAAAAAAAACGGAAAAATTATTTTTGACCCCGATTGCTCGAATTTCGTGCCGATCGCTGCTATGCGTTCGGATTTTTTGAAATTGATGGTTGGATATTATAAATTGGGTGTGGATGACAAAAATATGGATATTATTATTTAATTAATTTTCGGAATAAATTTAATTATTTATTAAAATTCGAAAATTTCGTCGGGACCCTAAACTCTCGAATTTCGTGCCGATCGCTGCTTTGTGTATTTAGAATTTGAAATCGATGATTGGTTGTGGCGAATTGAGTGTGATTGCGATTTATGAGGATTCTTTAGAAAACCATAAGTGTGGGAATTGATGGGAGATTGGCCGTGATTAACCACCGATTGGAGATCGTGCCTAGTGAGGCCGTGATTAACCACCGATTGGAGGTCGTGCCTAGTAGGGCCGTGATGGACCACCTATGAGAGGTCGTGCCTAGTGAGGCCGTGATGAACCACCTAAGAGAGGTCGTGTCTAATGGGGCCGTGATTGACCACCTATTAGAGGTCGTGCCCAGTGAGGCCGTGATGGACCACCTAATTAAAGGTCGTGCTGAGTGGGGCCGTGATTGCCACTGGTTGTTAAACCTTCCTATAAGGCCGTGATTGAGAGCAATGATTGATTTGCTAGAATGACATGTAATCGGCCAAGTCGATTGATCGCTGAGACGATCCAAGTGGTTGAATTGTTCTAATGATGTGATTGTGTCATGGTTGTTTAGTTATCATAATTGTACATGGTTGAATTATATAAACTGTGCTAACCTGCAGATGGAGACTAATGCGAGGTGAGTCTTCTGTGTGATGTGGCTAGGCCACCTGGGGCGTATTTTCTTTCTAATAGGGGTTTAGGGGGTTGAACTTGCTTTGAGACATTGTCTCATCCCGGTTTGGGGATTAAAATTTCAGGTCCCCGCTTTGGATGGAGCGGCTAGATAGCTTTGGTTGGCCTTGAGGAGTTGAAGAGGTGAAGTCATGAGGATTGGAGAGTGTGTCCGACTTGTAGATCGTAGGACAATTCCTTTTTAAGAGCTGGTCTATTTTGTAGACAGTCCAGAGTTGTATTTAAACCTATGTAGTTGTAAATGAGTGTTTGGTGTAGTGATTGATTGCCTGCTTTTCTATTCCAAGTTAAATGTTGTCAGGGGATTTGTTTCGCTTCCGCATGTGTAATAGAATTGAATGGGTCGGCGACGTATCCTGGGATGTCGCATATTTGGTCGACCGTAGTGGGATGTGCGCGTGCTCGGGGTTCAGGGCGTGACATACGTCCACGGGGAGAGTAGTGATGAATTTCATTATAGATCAAGCGATCCAAAAAGATTACACACTCAAGTCATTCAAACACTCTTTTGGTGTTTCCCAAACTCCAATTACACCCAACAATGCACGCAGTGTTTAGCCCCAAAATTCCTCAAGAAATAATATCTCGATCTCACAAAAGAATTACACGCAAATCTTACCACAAGATTTAATTTACTTGAACACTAAATCTTCTTGGATGCAATTTACGGACAAGAACGACAAAGAAAAATTCCTCCCAAGCACTCGACGACGAGACGGCGCTTCAAGACCCTTATTCTTTTGCCACCTATATCTTAAATGATTTTATTCAAAGCATATTTCTGTATATTTTACACAAAATCCAAGTCCAAGTGAAAGTTGGACTTTCCTATTTTAGCGGCCAAACTCTCCAACGCAGATTCAAATTTTGGGAAGTTGATCTTTGGATTTTCTTTGCTGGATTTCGAACATCCGCAAAATATCCAATTTAGAATATTCGGAATTTCACATTGAACTCAAACTCGAGACATATTTTAATAGTTAGCTTCCCTTTAGTTATGATTATAACAGGTTTATCTATGTAAGTTTATGGATCCTTTATTTTCTAGAAGTGTCTCTTTACTACTTAGGCTTAGTTAGCAATCCTCTATGTGATGGTCTAAGAGGTTTTTTCATTATATACTTTTCTGTATCCTTCTGTAATTTCATTATTAGTTTGCTGAACCTGTCTCATGAGCATGAAGGCAAGTTTGCAACATTGGAAAATGTTTGCAGGTCTGTTTGTTTTGCAGGAAATATATACTTTGAAAATTTTATCTCATGTTTTCAGTGATGAAATCGCATAGAAGAATAAGTCGATAAAAAGTCCTTTCATGGTGATGGAAAACTTATATTATAAAAATGACTTCCTTTACTAAAAATCAGAAATCATTTTTCAAAACACGACTAAACCCCAATGTTGAAACATGGGCCAAGATCTCCCAGCTGGGCAAGACCCTTGAGGCCAGGCCCGGATCCCCGCTGCCGAACAGACCGGCTAATGCTTGAGAAAAAGGCAAATGAAGCGATAGCATATTCGACAGTTTTCATCGTTTGCTGAAGTTCCAAAGACATATCCAACCACCCCGCAAATTCAAGGATGCTGTCAGGTTAGATAGAAAATGTCTGCTTTTGGCGGGGGAAGAACATGTCTGCGCATCGTTCACTTCCCTCCTTGCATATGCCGAATGTTACAAGTTGAAATTCGAATGATTCACAGTAGAACATGATATTTTCGAACATTTTGACAAATACAGATCTATAAAAACATCACTCCTTTCTCATGTGAGATCTACATCGGAGAAGCATTGAATATCAACAAGGAAATTTCCCAAGAGAAATGTAAGTAAATCTAGACAAAATCACATGATAGGGTTCCGAGGATTTAGGCTTTTCAAGCACATCAAGAAGTCCCAACTCTCAAGTGAGATACCTAACGTTCAAGAGAACCAAATACAAGAGGACCAGACTGGATGAGATTGAGACAAATTTTATGGCTGGTTTGCTTCATGGCTAAAGCAAATGGTGTTGAGAGTGCATGGCAGAAATTTGATACATTCACCTGATGAGATCGTTAAGAAATGGCCTAAGTCCGAGCTCGTCAATATATTTAGATAGATCATCAATTTTCCGTTGTGGGACTTTTCTAACATAACTTACTCACATGTGCATCCTAACAAATGGTGACCAAAAACTTTATAAAATAAATTGTCATATTTTCACCCTCATTTTGGGGGAAAAGTGTCAGAAAGTTCTAAACTTATGATATTAGTGCCAATTTAGTACAAAATCTTTTGTCTTAGAGCCAAATTAGTTCTTTGCTAACATGAACATTTTAAATAATATTTAAATAATAATTTATTTATTTTAATGTTTTCTTTCCTCCTCTTTCCCCAACGGCTGGTGAGGTAGTCTCTAGGCAATGCATGGCCTCACCAATGTTTGTTTGCCCTTGCCTCAACATGGGGGGCCACCTTGCTCAAGCGAGGCCAATTCTTGCCGAACTAACACCAGAGGAAAGAGGAAGAAAGAAAGAGAGAAAAAAAGAAATAAAAAATTTATAATTATTAAAATATTATTAAAAGATATCCGGTTAGTGTCAACTATGCTATATAAGCTAGCTGAAATCCACATCAATAATATTCAACCAAAAATAGTCGAAATGACTAAATTGACTCTAGCTCAAAATATTTAGGACTAAACTAACACCATTAAAATGTTTAAGATTAAAATGATACAAATGCGATATGTTTAGACTTTTCTAATGCTTTTCCTTCCATTTTGGCTAAGACATTCCATTTTTTCTAGTTAGCTTACCAAAATACCCTCATTTCTCTCTTAAAGTTATTATTATTTTTTTTTTATCAGGCTAATCCACGAAGCCACATTTATTTTTATCATCTCTCTTATCGGTTTCACAATTTAAATGCTCCATTACACCCTGTAAAATATCATTGTATCTTGCATTTTATTAGAACTTTGCCTAGAGAAATCTTAATTTACAAAATTATATTTTCAATCACAAGATAATTCTATGTATGATAGCTTATGAACACAAAATTAATTTCCTATTTTTATCAAATAGTATAAGTGAAAGTATAATTGAAAATTGAAAATTGAAAATTAAAATTCAATTTAATTATCTAGTCGATCTTGATAAAAAAAATGTAAAAGAAAAATTGATCAAAGTTTGGAAAAAGGTTAAATTGTTAAAAGCATGATCAAATGTCAAACATATTTATTTTTAGATCATACGCACATAAAGGAAAAAAAAAAAGAAACTTTTTGTTGTTCTACTCTTATTATGATGACAGCAATTACTATCCATTGTAAATTCAATTTCATATCAAGAGTATCAAAAATTTAAATTATACTTAAAACTTTCCTTCAAGAAAATCAGATGTGAGTTCGAAAGTGAGAGGCGTCATTTAATCATTTGGTAATTCATATTAATATGTAAAAAGCTCAAAAGAAAGCACAAATAAGTATTATTTGACTTTAAAAACCTACAAACTTATTGTGGAAAGACGCTCACAATGTTAAAATCGGCTAGATAATTAGATTAAATTCTAATTTTTAACTTTGAAATAAAGTTTCGCTCAAACTACTTGATAAAAAAAAATACAATTAATTGTGTATTCATAAGCCGTCAAAACTACAAATTTCTAACATTTTGTGTAACTTTTGTGATTAATATATGAGATCATATATTAAAATGAATGACATTTTCTAGGCAAAATGATAAAAATATACATGATAAGACATTATCTTGTTGAGTGTAATTTGACACATATGTTGTGAAACTGATAAGATAAAAAGGACGACAAAAATAAAGGTCGTTTTGTGGGTTAGGTCGATAAAAAAAGAAATAATAATTTGAAGAGAGAGAGGGAGGGAGGGAGGGAGGGTATTTTGGAAAGTTTATTGAAAAAAATGGAGTGTTTTAGCGAAAATGGAGGTGCAAATAGCACTGCCCTTACATTGGGATGAACAAGCATATCATATGGTCATCCTGCTACGTGAATGGTAGATTTCTCTTTAGCTAGCAATCCAAGAAATACGACTTGAAATGGTCGAGCCTCTGAAATCATCATCTTTTTACAATATTTCATTATATTCCATAATGTAGGAGGAAAGTTAGCAAAAGACGACTTACTTATTTTGGATTTGCAATGAACAATTTACCCCGGAATGAATGTTGAATTGCAGATGAATGACAAACAATATTACTTCACATTAGTTTCAATGCAGTCATGAGGAAAACATTCAATTTCCAGAGCATAAATGCCAATTGTTTTTGTAAAGAAGAAATGGAACGCCTTCTTTTTCTTTGATGGAAATGGTACAGGAAAAGAACAACAATTTCCTTATGAGCGTACGTTCTACCAACCGTTCCAACATTTATCTTCAGAATTTTTTACACGACACTTTCATACCCTTTTAAAGGGTGTCTTTCCATCATAATATATCGTGAATAAAATGGTGCATTCTAATTGCACCTTATCATGGATGTATTAATAAAATACAACACACAATAACAAGGGTATCTCAAGGTATAAAGAGAGAAGTCATCGTGTCATATAACTAAAACCAACGATAGCAGCAACAGATGACAAAGCAACCCGGAATTGAGGAGGTCCACTGCAGAACACTCACTGGTCACTGCTTTTTTTGCGCATACCACTCTTCTATACTGCTATACCAGCTCCACAGTAAGAAGAGACCGGCGAGACGGGACATTCCAGCACCAACCACCTCCACGAATGCCATGACGTACGATCTTTGAGGAGACAAACCAGCACCCGCAAGTGCTAGCAAGTAGCCCACAACGTTGCAAGGCACAATGAAACTGCCAGATTTAATCCCGTTTATCGTCTTCTCTGCAACTTCATCCGCTTTCATTGCACTAGAAGAATCAGTCATGATGCTTGATATCGGAGGTCTTCTCCTTTTTTCTGCAGTCAGGAAGTGATACATCCGTTAAAAAGAGAAAAAGAAAAAGGATGGACTAATTCAAAGAGCATAGGCTAAAAAAAGAACAATTTTCTGGCATGTCCTGCAACTAACTTGGAAAGCATTTATAAAGAGCAGGAAAGAGATCATAAGCTAGGAACAAAGTAGATGCATGCTTAACCTGAACTAGCGGGAATCATGCATGCTAACTCGATTATTCTACACTTTTGTGCTGCGGAAACAACTACGTGCTTCGTGATTGATGGAAACTGCCAGCAGAAAACCCTGGGATTGCCGAGGAGCAATTACTGTGAACTAACAAAGGAACTCTATGGTTTCGAAAAAAGAAGAGCCGCTTCTCCTTCGATCGTATATGGAAGTTCTTGGAGAGTGAATTGTCTTCGCTTCGTTTGTTTGAGGGAAAATATGATATTTCTGAAAACTATTTTTCAAGAAAATGACAATATATCTTGGTATTTGATTGAAATTTGAAAATGAATTTGAAAATATTTTCCGCAATTTGGTGTGGAAAATCTTTCCTCTATGCAATCCTTTCAATTCTTTTTTATTTTAAAATTTTATTTATTCATTAATTTTCTTTTCTTTCTTTTTTTCTTCTTCTTCATTAGCTGGTGATTAGCGAGACCCAAGCTTGCCCTATGGGCCCTCAAGTGAGTTTGGCCCTTGCTAGATTTAGCGAGCTAAGCGGGGCTCGTGAATTCCCCAAGGTCATTAGAGGTTGGTGAGGCTCAAGCCTCACCCACCTTGCCATAGGCCAACAAGGCTTGACCTTGCTTATGGCTAGTTGCCGACCGAGGAAAAAAAAAAGAAAAAGAAAGAAAAGGAAAACAAAGAAAAGGAAAAAAAGAAAAATATAAAATAATTAAAAACTCAATTTTAAAAAAATTAAAAGAATAAAAGGAAAAAGTGTTCGATGAAAGAAAGTGAGGTGAAAGGAGATACAGAGAATGTTTTTCGATACTTGACAAGTGAAAAACATTTTTCCCTATTTTAGAAGACATTTTTCAATTGACGGGAAGTATTTTTCTCGACCTATTCATTTTCTATGAATCGAACTTCAAAAAATCCAAAAGGGTTTTCTTAAAAGTTATTTTTCACAAAATGAATCGTTGACATCAAAAGTTGACTCTGTGGGCTGTTGATGGTCAATAAGGCCCATCGGGAGTTCGGATGTAGCAATAGTCATAGTTAATGATGGCTCAACATCACCTAACCATTTGGAGGCAAGAGGGTAAGAAAGAGAGTAGCTCCCGAAGCACTCGATGTTAACCACTTCGTGGATAAGGCGATATAGTTATTGAAGACACACCGTGTATTCCGGAAATAATTTGAAACTACCTTTTTCGAAACAACATAAAACTCGATAAACAAAAAAGCTGAAGAGCCAACATTCGATGAAAGATATTTTGTTGGGAAACTTTCTCGGCGGAATGCGAACGGAAAATTCTACCAAATTTATATTATCCTGTTCCACCACAGTTGCCTAACTGCACAGATTTCACAAGCAATATATGGTAGAGCATCTGATCCTCACAATTGCAAAGCGATATGACCAAAAACATTGCACACGGACAATCTACAAGAGGCGAATTCACAGCGATATACCTAGACTCGTCAAACCGGTGGTTGGGTCAAGTTGAAAATGATTCAACTGAATCTAATGACACATACCCGACTTAACTAATGTTGCTAAAATATTTTCATATTTATCCTAATTTATGAAAACTCATAGTGCGGAGTGACTGAGTGCGCGATCAAATGAGAGTGAGAAAAAATGAAGAGAAAGTCATAGATGTGGATTGGTTCAAGTTATAAACCCATTTATGATCTATTTCAGACTCATATTATGTTTAAATGCATTTATAACTCATTTACTAAATGGAACTAACCCAACATCACATTTGAAATAAGACAGGTTTAAGTATACCTTCCACTAATCCAGGAGTGTCGGTATCCGGTGGGAGAACAAGCGAAACATGAATGTCATCAGCAATTATCTCTTGTTGCAGTGCTTCCGCTAGTCCTCGGAGCCCGAATTTGCTTGCGCAGTAAGCAGTGTAACCGTAGACCCCCACCTACAGCAATCACCTATCACCAATTCCATTTGAAGCATAGAGACAATGCAAAACTAATACTTCATTCGTCTCATGGAAAATAATTTCTAGAAAAACATTTTTCGAATTTCCCGGTATTTATTTCACGGAAAATAAATTAATCTTAATAAACATTTTCCACCAAGAAAAAAAAAATCTTCTCAAATGGAAGAAAATGTTTTCACTTTTCAACTGGGGAAAACACCAACAAAAAAAAGTTCGGAAAAATATTTTCCTTACTTACTCTCTCTTATCTCATATGCTATTGGCCCCTCTTCTTTCTTTTTTTCTCTTTTTTAAAAATTCGAATTTTTAATTCTTTTTTTTTTTTTTTTTTTTCCTTTTTTTTTTTTCACCTTCTTCTTCGATTGGTTGCCGACCACAGCTATGACCAATGACTGGCCACTGGCTTGTTGACGTCGGCCTTAGGCTTTGCAGATCGGCGAGCCTTTGACTTGCCCACGCCCTCATCAATCTCTAGCAAGTGGCAAGCCTCAATCTCTAGCAAGTGGTAAGCTTGAGGCTTGCCAACTTTTAGCGAGCTCAAGCTTGTCGCTTGCCAGATCAGTGAATAGCGCTCGCCATACGAGCTCGCGGTCATTGGCCATTGCTGTGATCAGTGACCAACCAAAAACGAAGACGAGAAACAGAAACAAAAGAAAAAGAAAAAGAAAAAGAAATTATTTTAAAAATAAAAAAATAATATAAAATTATTTTAAAAATAAAGTAATAAAAAATTATTAAAAAACTGCACAGAGAAAAAGGTTTTCTATCAAACAACAAAAATATTTTCCACTTCATTTCAAATTTCGGTTGAATACCAGAAAAGAACTATATTTTTCTGAAAAATGACATTCTAAAAAATATTTTCAAGAAACACTATAATGGAGTCTAAATGCTCTGCTTTGAACTGAAACAGTAATCACCTGGCCGGCCTGAGAGGACATGAGGGCAATCGACGCTGGCCTCCGATCGGTCCTCGCTTTCATCGCCGGCAAAAATGCCTTGATCACGTTGAAGCTGCCCATCAGATTGACGTCTATCATGAACCTGACCTCGTCCAGATCCTGCTTGACCAGTTCCTCGGGGAGGAACACCCCCTGGTTCACCACCAGCACGTCGACTGGCCCGGCCTCCTCTGTGGCGCGCCTCACGGCGTCAAAGTCACGGACATCAGCGGAGAAGGTCGCGACATCGGTGCCTGTGGCGAGCCGGATTTCCTGCTTGGCCTTCTCCAGCTTGGCCTGGGACCGGGCGAGGATCGAGACGTGGGCGCCCTCCGAGGCGGCACGGTGGGCGATCGCGAGGCCGATGCCGCTGGAGCCGCCGGTGATGAAGACGTGGCGGTTCTTGATGGGGATCTTAACGGGGCGGGGGCGAACAATGAGGGAGAGGAGGAGGAGGAGGGAGAGAGGGAGGAGGAGGAGGAGAAGGAGAGAGAGGAGAGAGAGTGCCGCCATTGAGAGCGTTGACTGAGGAGCCGGCCAATTCAGAATTTGTATGCAATAAGTTCCTGGGAGAGGATCAATACTGGAGGGGACATCGAGGCGTGGGGTATTGAAAACAAGAGCACTGCCTCCTCAAATATAAGTCAATTAGTGTCACCACCTGAAATTTTCTATACAAAATTTAAGCGAATGAATAATTTAATTTCACTTTTTGATGAATGACTAATTTATCCTTAATCGTATATATAATTTAACCTCAACTCATATGCACCGATATCTTTTATATAGAAATATGTCTTTACATATGTTGTGCGCTCTGATTTAATCTTTCAAAAATATTTTTGGAAGCGCTAATCTAGATGCCCTCGAGATCCGAACTAGACCAATCAAAGTTATTTGATGTGAGAATAATTTTATAGATGAAAGCTTTAGGTCTAAAGTAAGAGATCTACTTGCCACTCGACCATAGAGCACAACATCATACTAAAAATTAATAAATAATATCATTTTAGCAAAAAAAAAAAATTAACAAATAATATCACATATCATTCCGAGTCACTATAATTCAGAAACTACCAATCACTTATTTCTTAGTTATTTACATTTTCATAAAAAAGTTCAATCACTTGAGGAACATAGCATATGTTCTACATAATTTAAGTGCTTGAAATTGATAACTAATTCACCTATTGCAAGCATGCATGATGACGTAGATTCACAAGCATATCAAGAATCCACATACTCACAAAAGCAATTGCAAGCACCAAGCAACCGTGTCGATTTTCCTTCAACACTTGCCCACTACAGTAGTAAGGAAATCAACATACTCAAAACAATGAGTTCTCACATACACTTCTTTCTATTTACACTAAAAAAATGACAAAACTTTTTTTTATCATCAACATGTGAAAGACTTAGTTAATGAGAGCGAAATTTGATTATTTATGAACATAATTATTGGTAACTTAAAGAGAATCAAAATTTCATCATTGAAGATATTGATGACATACAACGTGAAGATATCGATGAGAACCTTGAAGTTAATCAAAGAAATCATTGACATTGACATTGATAGTAAGCAATTAACAAGAGCACAATCGCCGGTTGGTCATTTTGCCTCCATTTTTGGGATTTTTGTAA
This sequence comes from Eucalyptus brandiana, assembly GCA_014182725.1. Lineage (NCBI taxonomy): Eukaryota > Viridiplantae > Streptophyta > Magnoliopsida > Myrtales > Myrtaceae > Eucalyptus > Eucalyptus brandiana. Next base: position 10,063,187 of record CM024669.1, read on the forward strand.
CTTCTCGTAATCACTAGGAAGTTATTCCTTTTTAATAATTGTTTGTAACCTATGTTTGTAACCTCCTTTTGTAATCTCCGTTGATAATCGTTGATTGTAGGCTTTAAATAATCACATTATATTCTCTAGAACCACCCCCCCCAACACACACAAAAACAAACAAATCTTGTTATTATTCAATTATCTTTCAATTTCTATATTGTAGTCATAGTTTTAGTTTCTAGGTTCTCACCATCGATTAAATTCAAGTAAATTTTGTGTATTTTCGGTTTCGTTTGAAGTGAAAATATCGATTTCCTTGTGTATCTGTGATTTTTCCTATTCGGAGTTAACCCAAAACCTATATTCTCTCACAAAACATCTTTTTGGTGCGCCCAGTAAGACAAGTGCAGTGAACTTGAGGAAATACAATGCCGAGAACAAGGAATCATTCAAAACTTGATTGATGCTGTTGTAACAACCTTGGTGATGCAGCTATCTGATCTGAGACCTCATCCTTCATAGCAGCATAGCCAAACCAAGGGGGCAATCTCAAAATCCCTTTGCACTTTATAAGGAGTAGGCGAGGGTGTTAGTACCAAAACCCACTTTGAAGGCTATTCAAGAAACAATAGAATAAGATGGCAAATTATGTAGCAAGACAAATATTTGATGCAATCAAACTCGAGACATCGAATCAGTCCATACTAATATTACCCAATATGACAGTTTTCAAATATGTTCCTCAAACTCTTAATCAATTGAATGGTGAAAATAATTTAGGCCAAGTAATCCCAACTTAAGAGGATTTTACAAAGTCCTCAAAATCTCATCTACTTTGAACCTAAAGGATAGGAATGTCAAGTCTATTGATCTGTCTATGCTAAACCCAAGGGGGCGGGAAGACAAGTATATCCACTTACAAATCCTAATTAAGTGGCTAGGCTCATATTACAAGAATTAGGTGCTGATAAAGAAATGACCAAGCCAATATATGGGAAGCCACATCATGATTGGGTTGACACTAGACCTTACCCAAGAGAATTCAAAACTCTTGACTTTGTTGTTTTCACTGGCTAAAGATGATGATTGTTGCATGTTGGTCAACTTATTGCCTAATGTGGAGAGGTAGGAACAAATGAATTCTTGAGACTTAGGTGTTCCCTTTGCCTTCATCAAAAATTGCCTTTACTTAATATATAAATTTATCTCCTAATTCAGTTCATACTTGGGCTAAGATGGAAGGATAATAACATTCTCAATTTTATAGAATGATATCTAAGGTATTGTTTATTGATTTGACTTGAATCTATCAATATGATAATGAGTTAGTCAATCAGTTTGTTGCTTGATTCAAGGGGGCTAGAAATAAATGCCCCACTTCACTCTTAGAGAAAGAATTCACAAATAAATCCCAGTCTGTTAGTGAAATTATCGACAAAAACTTTGAAGTTGATCAATGAAGTCACTAAATCAACAATAGACAATTGACAAGAGGATAACTGCCGTTTGATTATTTAGTCACTATTTTAGTATTGTTGTAACTTTTCATAACCACTAGGAAGTTATTTCTCTTTTAGTAACCTTTTGTAACCTATATTTGTAACCACCATAGGTAACTGTCAATTGTAGGTTTTAAATAATCACATCATACTCTTTATAAAACCCCTTTTCACCAACAAACAAATCTTGTTATCTTGCAATTATCTTTCAATTATTGTATTGTAGTCATGGTTGTAGTTTTCAAATCCTCACTATCCATTAAATTCCAGTGTTGTATCTTTATATCCTTTGACTTAGTTGTCGATTATATTACAACAAAAAGTTTTATGCTTTTAGTTCCATTTGAAGTGAAATCATTGGTCTCCTTGTGTATGTGAAATATTTTCTATTTAGAGTCATTGCATAATCTTTCTTCTCTCATAAAAAATTGAAGAATGACTTTCAGTAAAAGATATTTCATCGTGGATGGAAATTTTGGTGAAACACTTTCAAAAAACATTATTTAAGTTTGTTCAAGACAATGGGAATAATGACACTAAAAGTGCAAAAATTTTCAGATGACACTCACTTTAGTGCCATAAGTTTTCGCTGGCTTACTTAAGATTCAAATCAGAAAGTCCAACGTGGACTTTTGAGGTGGCTTGCCTAAACGATGTCACACGAAGCTTCATGCATTCTCGCAAAATAGATAGAGTCATGAAGCTTCATTCAATGCTAGTGTTTTGTCTTCTCTCCCTCTTGCTATTGTTGATTGTTCAAAGTCATCAGTCGATGTTGCTCGGTCACAATCACTTGCTTGCTCACATGCCCTTTCTCTCGCTCTCATTCAACCACTCACTCAAGGTTCGTCATCCCCTCTCACTTGCTCAATTTGTTGGAAAGGATTCGGTTTGTGGTGCGATTGTGGCGGTGTCAATGCTAAAGAAGGATTTTCACAACAAATCAAAGGTGAGTGATTTATTTTGTTTGGTGAAATGTATTGTGTTCTCTGTTCACTAAATGACAACCACTTAGTCATTATTTATTCAATTTGGTGCGATTGTAAAGATCTCATATGAAGTTACTATCATTTATGCATTGTGATCTAAAAAACTAATTATATTTTCTTATCTTGAGTGCAATGTTGACATGGACACCATTGCATTCATCACTGTTTGTGATGGTTGAGAAATTTTTATTGATAGTGATTAGTGGGAATATATTGGTGGAAATGTTGGTACTATCCTTGTTGATGTAAGTAGACTGTCATATATTAATTTCAGGATGGATATAGTGCAATATTTAGGATATAAGCTATCATTTTTTTTTTTTGTGGAAATGTTGGTACTATCCTTGTCGGTGGAACTGCTAGTACAATTTTTTTCGTGAAAGATGAAATTTTTTTTCATTTATCCATTTTTGTAAGCAATACAAGTGATCATTTTTTCAAAAATGTTTTCCAAATTTTAATTTTTTTTGTGAAACAAATGCACCCTAAAATATAACAAGAAATAAGAGAATTCGCAAGTAAATTAATAGTTGAAATTCGCTTTCTTGCAAGACTAGACTTTGGGTGGACCTAGGGACGAATAGTTAGGCTTAACTTGATGATTACTTCAAATCGACTCATCTAGTTTTGAATCAAGTTTGAGCTCAAATTTCTTAATTATTTGTCAAGTTGAGCTTGAGGTTACCAATAGTCACCTCAACAAACTAACGAGGTTAATCCAATTTCTATTTATTTTTTTGCAGATATTAATAACTTCAAAAAATAGACAACAAAAGGTCTTCAAAGTTCCTTCGCAAACTAATTGTAACCGAGTCGAAGTTGAGTCAAGAAGGAGCTCAAGTAGGGGATTACATATTAGACCCATTCAAATCTAATTTCGAGCACCGAGTATAAAAGTTGAATCAAGCTCGTTGTTGGTGATGTATCTCTACGTTTCAGTTAACCTTTCCATTGATATTCAGTAAGTGTCTATTTACTACTTAAGCTAGTTAGCTTCCCTTTAGTTATGATTATAAAACAAAAGGTCCATTTATGTATATTTATACAACCTCGATTTTCTAGGAGTGTCTCTTTACTATTTAGGCTAGTTAGCAATCCTTTAGTTATGGTTTTAAAGATTTCTCATTATATGTTTTTCTGCATCCCTCAGTAATTTCATCATCAGTTTGCTGATCCTGTCTCAGGATGACGAAGGCAAGTATGCAAAACATTGGAAGATGATTCTAGGTCCCTTTATTTTGTGGGAAATTTGTGTTCGAAAAATATTAATCTCATTTTTAAGCTATTAGATTGCTTAAAAAGTAAATTGATGGAAAGTCTCTTACGGAAAATCTATACTTATATTCGGGGATATGACTCTCTTCCGAAACTCAGAAACTATTTTTCAAAGTACGACTAGACTCTAACGCTTGGACCTCGGATGGGACATTTGGACTTGGGTACCAAGACCGGGCCAAGGACCCTTGTGGCGGGGCCCAATAGCCTCAACGCTAGGCCCGGATCCCCCAACACCAGACATGCCGGCTTATGCTCGAGAAAATGGCAAATGAAGTGATGGCGTATTCGACGGTTTTCGTCGTTTGCTGTGGTCCCAAAGACATCCAACCGGTAAACTGGAAGTTCAAGGATGCTATCAGGTTAACAACCAGTCATTCAAATGATACTTAGTCTTGCCTCCATTTTCGCAGGTGAAGAACATGTCTGCGCATTGTTCACTTCCCACTTTGCATATGCCAAACGTTACCAGTTGAAATTTTAACGATTAACAGTCGAACATGGTTTTTCCTAACATTTTCACAGATACAGATCTATAATAGCATCACTCCTTTCCCCGGTAAGATCTCCATCAGAGCAGCATTAAAAATTGACAAGCTAATTTCCAAGAGAAATATGAGTAATTCTAGTCTGAGAGCACATGATAGGGTTCCAAGGATTTAGACTTTTCAAGCACACCAAGAAGTCTCAACTCTAAAGTAAGACATGTAACGTTCAAGAGAAATTAATACTAGAGGACCAGAGTGGATGAGATTGAGACCAATTTTCTGGCTGGTTCGCTTCATGACTAAAGCAAATGGCAGTCAAAAACTTCAGAAAACAACTTTGACAATATAAGGCAATACAGAGATCAAATAAAAGCATCCCGTATGAAGTCATCATGTTATATAACAAAACTCAAAGCAATGACAGAAGCAACAGATGGCAAAACAACCCAGCATTGAGGAAGACTGCTGCAGAAAACTTACAGTCACTGCTTACTTTGCGCATGCCACTTTTCTATACTGCTATACCAGTTCCACTGAAAGAACAAACCGGCAAGACGGAGAATACCAGCACTGACCACCTCCACGAATGCCATGACGTACGATCTTTGAGGAGACAAACCAGCAGTTGCAATTGCTAGCAAGTAGCCCTCGAAGTTGCAAGGTACAATAAAACTGCCAGATTTAATTCCATTTAATGTCTTCTCTGCAACTTCATCCGCTTTCATTGCACCAGAAGAAGCAGATATGATGCTTGTCAGCGGAGGTTTTCTCTTATTTTCTGCAGTCAGGAAATGATGTATAAATAATTGTCCATTGGAAAAAAAAAAAGATGACTAATCCAAGAGCATAGGCAAGAAAAATAAAACACAATTTGCTAGCATGACCTCAGCATTCAATTCTTTGACAGCACTCAGAGCACAGGAGATACGGACATAAGGCCAGTCATAAAAACGCATATGCCTTTTAGGTACTAATTTATGGGCCAGAGCTGTTGCCATTAATAGCTAGAGACAATGTCTATTATAAAATGCCCAATATAACAATAGATGAAAATGCATTCCTGCAGTTAAGTTAGAAAGCATCTATCAAGAGCAGGTAAGAAATCACGAGCTAGGAAACAAGTAGATGCAGCTTAATCAAAGTTAGCTGGAATCATGCATGCTAACTCAATCATTCTACACTCTTGTGCGGTAGAAACAACTACATGCTTCTCATCATCCAATCGTGATCGATGAAACCAGCGGAAAGCCTGGGGATTGCAGAGCAGCAACTACTGTGAAGAAATAAAAGAACTATTTGGAAAGCAATTGATTTGTTTCTCCTTCGATAATTTATGGAAGTTCGTAGCGAATCAACAGTCATTTACATATCTAAATTCTACCAAATTCAGATTATCTTGTTCCAATAAAGTCAGCTAACTACACAGATTCCACAAGCAATATATGGTCAAAGCATTTGATCCTCAGCAATTGCAAAGCAGTACAACTAAAAGCACTACACCAGGGCAATCTGCAAGAGGGGAATTCACAACGATATACCTTCCACTAGTCCAGGAGTATCAGTATCTGGTGGGAAAACAAGCGAAACATGGATGTTGTCGGCAATAATCTCTTGCTGCAGCGCCTCCGCCAATCCTCGGAGCCCGAATTTGCTCGCGGAGTAAGCAGTGTAGCCGTAGATCCCCACCTACCAGCAATCGCCCAATCACCAATTGAATTCAAAGCATGGAGACAATGCAAAGCTAGAATGCTCTCGCGGCGAGCTATAGCAGGAATTACCTGACCGGCCTGAGAGGACATGAGGGCAATCGACGCCGGCCTCCGGTCGTTCCTCGCTTTCATCGCCGGCAAGAACGCCTTGATCATGTTGAAGCTCCCGATCAGGTTGACGTCTATCATGAACCTGACCTCCTCCAGCTCCTGCTTGGCCAGCTCCTCGGCGACGAACACCCCCTGGTTCACCACCAGCACGTCCACCGGCTCGGCCTCCTCCGCGGCCCGCCGCAACGCGTCGAAGTCGCGGACGTCCGCGGAGAACGTCGCGACGTCGATCCCCGTGGCGAGGCGGATGGCCTGCTTTGCCTCGTCCAGCTTGGCCTGGGACCGGGCGAGGATCGAGACGCGGGCGCCCTCCGCGGCGGCGCGGTGGGCGAGGGCGAGGCCGATGCCGCTGGAACCGCCGGTGATGAACACGTGGCGGTTCTTGAGGGGGATCCTGACGGGGCGGGGGCGGACGATGAGGGAGAGGAGGAGGAGGAGGAGGGCGGGGAGGAGGAGGAGGGCGACGAGGGAGAGGAGGGAGAGCGCCGCCATCGCCGGAGAGGGGCTTCGGAGCTCGAGCTCGGGCGATGACGGTGGCGGCGGCGGCAGCGGCGGCGGCGGCAGGGGCAGAGGGAGATGAGGGAGGGGAACGGACGGTAATGATGCGTGACGGAGGGGTGGGGATCGATCGGGCGGGCTTTTCTAACCGTTCGATGGGATCGAGAGCGTAGACCGAGGAATCAATCAGTTCTGAATTTGGGAGGGGAAATCGAGGCATGCGATGTAGACAGATTAGTGCATTGAAACTAAGAATATTATTTATTTGAATATAATTAATCAGTATTTCGAGAGCCTAGTTAAGAAAATCCATGGGACAGTACGCTATTAACCGATCGATTTTGTCCCAAACAAATTTTCAACAAGCATTTTTTTTATAGTAGCCACCAAAAATCATAAATTATATCTACTGTGACAGAATCACATGAAATTTTTTATTGTGACATAAAAAATTCCGAAATATACTCATTAGGACGCATTTATTTTCCATCAAGATTTCATTAGATTATTTGTCAACCAAAGTAAAGTTGTACTTAATCACACGTGTGTTATGTTAACATTATTTTTTTCTAGAGTCAATGTAGGCAAATTTTTAATAATTCTAATCTTTTGCGGAACAAGTTCATAGAAGGGGATCAATTTGGAACAAGAAGTGGAGACATGGGATGTGGACAAATTAGTGTATTGAAAATAAGAATATTTCTTTCTTAAAAATAATTAATCAGTGTGTGGACAGACCATCATTAAGAAAATCCATGATACAGTCTCCAACTAACCGATTGATTTTATCCCAATTTTTTTTTGACAAGCATCCTTTTTTTATTTTTTGGTATAACAGAATAGAACACTGGTATTTAAGAAATCATTTTTCTTCCAAGAATCTAGACTATTTGGAAAGGGAATAAGTCGTGAAAACTCTTAAATTATATCCATTATGACATATTTATCATGAATTTTTAATTGTGGTATAAAAAAGCCCAAACTATACCTATTAAGATACATTTACCTTCGTTAGATAGTTTGACAGCCAAAATGAGGTCATTTTTATTTTATTTAAGTCACGTGTAGTTATATCAACATTGTTTGTTTTTTAATATTCATGTAGCTAGATTTTTAACGATTCTAATCTTTTGTGCAAGAAGTTCATATAAGCGGGTCGATTTGGGAGGGGAAATCGAGGCATTGGATGTGGACAAATTAGCACATCAAATCATTAAGAAAATCTGTGGTATAATCTCCTATTAACTTATTGATTTTGTACCAAAAGAATTTTCTACATGCGTCCTATTTTTTTTTTTTTTTTTTTGGGTGGGGGGGGTATAGCAGAACATTGGTATTTGAGAAATCATTTTTGTTCCAAGAATCTAGACTATTTGAAAAGAAAAAAAAAACCACCAAAAATCTTAAATTATATTCATTATGATAGATTTATCATAAATTTTTAATTGTGACATAAAAATCCCAAACTATACCTATTATGACACATTTACTTTTCGTTAGATGATTTGTCAACCAAAATAATGTCCTTTTTACTTCATCTAAGTCACATGTATACTAACATTGTTTGTTTTCTAATGTTCATGTAGGCAGATTTTTAACTATTATAATCTCTTGTGCAACAAGTTCATATAAGAGGATCAATGTGGGAGGGGAAATCAAGGCATGGGATGTGTAAAAATTAGCGTATGAATTGTTAAGAAAATCCATGGTATGATCTCCTATTAACAAATTGATTTTGTCCCAAAAGAATTTTCGGCATGCATCTTTTTTTTTTTGGATATAGCAGAACATTGGTATTTGGCAAATCATTTTTCTTCCAAAATTCCAGACTTTTTTTTTTGGGTCAGAAAGAACTATATATTAAGGCGGTACAATATTACACCCGCTTGCAACAACATCTGCATTCACCAGATCTAAAAGCAAAAAAGGGGGAAATAGATTCCAGTTTGGGGATTGGTCTTGCCGGCCATGGGCCTTCGCGGCCCAGTTAGCCACCGAGTTTGCCTCTCTCCTGCAATGTCTCAGACGCAAATTAGGGCACGAAAGGAGGAGTGTCTTCATCTCTTCGAAGAGCGGTCTGTCCTGCCATGGAGGTGGTATGTTCTGGTTCAAGATATCCAAAATGATCCAGCAATCAGATTCAACTTCCAGTCGAGCTCTGTGGAATCCCGTCTGCAGCAGATGCCGAAGGGTACAAGCGAGTGCTTGCACCTCAGATTGAAGCGCCGAGTTCGCTGGAAATTCTACAGAATAAATATCGGTAAGTCTTCCCTTGTGATCCCTACTGATGCACGCCATTGATCCCTTGTTACTTCCCTTTTGGTAAGCCCCATCTATATTACATTTTATAGTACCACGATCAGGGGATCGCTAAAGAAATTCAGAGTGCAAAGCAATGGATTGTGGTTTCTTCCGCCTAGGGTTGGTTCGGTCGTAGCTGTTGGTTTGAGCTCGAGCATCAGAAACAGCAAGGTGGGGCTTCGGCTGCTGGTGCCTGAAAACGAAGTTATTCCGGCCTCGCCAAATCTACCATAAGACATTCGCAATAAGCTCTAGCCCAGGTACGGAACGCTTATGCCTGACTTGATTAGCTATCCAAACTGCTATGCTGTGAACTGGTGTTGGGATGTTTAGTGCAATTAAATCAGCATGCTGCCATACCTCCTCTGTCCATGAACAAGAGAAAAACATGTGCTCAATTGTTTCGTGGGTGTGCTGATCGCATAGGTCACATATAGGGTCCGCAGTAATATGGCGTCTAAACAGATTAGCTTTGGTCGCAAGTGCGTTATGGAAGACTGACCATAAGAACATTCTAACTTTAGGCTCCGTGCGCATCGTCCATATTCTCTTCCACATATGACTGTCCTGATTGTGAGATGTCGAGGCTCCATTAACTGATCGGTTGACTTCCGTAAAAGTGAGGGACTGATAGTTACTCTTCACAGAATAAAGACCATCCTTACTTGCTGCCCATATTAACTGGTCAGAAGCAAAGAATGGTCTGATAAGGATTTTGGTAACCTCACGGACGATATAGTCATCATAATGCTACTGTATAAGTGGAAGATTCCAGGCTTGGTGGTGAGGGTCAATGAGATCAACCACAATTTCTGGTTCGTCTCGAGCAAGGGGCCCTGGAATGGACCCAATAGGTAACCATTAATCCTGTCGAATTCTGATACTTTTACCATCACCCACAGACCATCTCAAATTCGGTAGGATAGCATCTCTTCCAGCAAGAAGACTCCTCCAGCCCCAAGATGGTCGATACCCATTTTCTGCCCGTAAAAAGGATTGATTAGGGAAATAAAGGCCCTTAAAAAGCTGACCCCATAAGGATAATGGACTTTGAACTAATTTCCAGGCTTGTCTACCCAGCAAAGCTTTATTGAAAACCATCAAGTCACGAAAACCCAAACCACCACTATGCTTACTGATCTTTAGTGCGTTCCATTTCTGCCAATGCACCCCTCGGCTACTAACATCATTCCTCCACCAGAATTGAGATATACGTTGTTCTAGTCCCTTGCATATAGATTGAGGAAGCTGAAAAACAGACATAGCATATTGGGGAATAGCCTGCACTACCGCCTTAAGAAGGACTTCTTTTCCCCCTTTAGATAATAGACGTTCTTTCCATCCTTCCAATTTTGCTGAAACCCTCGCCACAATCCAAGAGAACGTGTCTCTCTTTGATCTACCCCAATCAGAGGGGATACCCAAGTACTTACCGAATCGTTGTAGGACGGGGACCCTGAATTCTCTTGCCAAGTGATCCTGCAACCTTAATGGACAATATTTGCTACATATCATACCCGATTCGTTCCTGTTAATAGTTTGTCCGGTAGCGATACAATATTGATTCAGTATATTGGACATGTTCTGACATTCAGTAATGGTTGCATCCAGAAAAAAGACTGAATCATCGGCAAAAAATAAGTGGGATAGTGTTGGGCAGGACCGAGCAAGCTTTATCCCTTTAAGATATCCAGTACGAACTGCTTGGGTAATCAAAGTTGAAAGAACATTGGCGACCAGCACAAAAAGGTAAGGAGATAGAGAGTCACCTTGCCTGAGTCCTCGTTTCGGTTGGATGTAAGGTAGTGGCTCACCATTAAAACGGACATTGAGGGATGGAGTAGTTACACACTGCACGACCCATAGGACCCATCGATGATGAAAACCCAACTTAAGCAAGTAGTCCTTCAAAAAATCCCACTCCACACGATCATATGCCTTATGCATGTCTGTCTTTACTAAGACTTTATGCCGTCGCTTCCATTTGCGTGCTTTGAATTGATGCATTACTTCCTGGAGGATTAAAACATTGTCTTGAATGTGTCGACCACTAACAAATGCAGCTTGTTCCTTGGCTATAAGATTCGGTAGCCATGGTTTCAGTCGATTGGCAAGAACTTTTGAAATTATTTTATAAGCATAGTTACAGAGACTGATTGGCCGATACTGCTGTAGACTTTGGGGGTGATTGGTCTTGGGGATCAAAGCAATTATGGTTCTATTAAGCTTTCTTGGTAATGAACCTGAATTAAAAAAATCGTCCACTAACCTTAGAAGATCATACTTGACTATTTCCCAATGAGTCTGGTAGAAAAGGCCGCTCAATCCATCTGGGCCGGGAAGTTTTGAGATCCCTAACTGGAAAGTTGCCTTTTGCACCCCTTCCATAGTGACCGAGGCAGTTAACTGGTTATTCATGTCTGAAGTGACCACTGAAGGGCATTGATCCAAAACAGGGCCGTAGTCCTGAGCTCTCTCCGAAGTATATAATCGAGAGAAAAAAAGTAGTCGTCATCTCCCTTAGCGCTTGAGGATCTCGCACCCATTCATCATTCGCATCTTGTAACATGATGATCCGGTTTCGTTGGCAGCGTTGTATGGTAGAGGCGTGGAAAAATTTCGAATTCTTATCCCCCGAACGCAACCAGTTGATTCTCGACCGCATAGCCCAGAATTGCTCCTCTTGTTGCCATAGATTTCGTATTTCATCCCGAATATTAGATGCATCCTTTGTCTCATTAGAGTGAAGAGATGGGTTGTTGGTGAGGTCGGTTAGCTGTTGGTATAACGCGGTAATTCGTAGTTGTCCATTCTGAAATTTCGCTCGATTCCATGCCTGTAAAGCCCTCGTTACAACCTGAATCTTTTGATTGAAAATGGATTGTCGATGCTTGCTTGAATTCCAATGCCTCTGTATAATGTTCTGACATTCGGGATCCCTATTCCAATATGCTTCATAAACAAATTGTCTTCGTCTCTTGCCAGGTTGCCCTATAGTATCTAAAAGGAGGGGGCTGTGGTCAGAGCCCGCAGCCGGCAACGCCAATGTTACAGCTGCAGGATATAAAACCCGCCAGTTGGATGTGCACAGGACCCGATCAAGTCGCTCTTTGATAAGATCATCGCCAACTCTTTTATTAGTCCAGGTAAACCGACAACCTTTACTTTCCACTTCCATTAACGAGCAATCATTTATGAAAGAGTGAAAGGAGGAGAGTCGGGAAGGAGCAACGGACCGCTTGCCCACCTTTTCCCATGGGTAGAGAATGTCATTAAAATCTCCTGTACAAATCCAAGGCCAAGTATTGGAAATACTAATCAGCCGAAGCTCTTGCCATAATAACTGCCACTTATGGTAGGAATATGGTGCATATAGACAGGTAATTCGCATGGTTTGGTCCAGAATCAAGTCACTGCACAACATGTCAATATAATCCCCTGAAGCATGGAGGATATCGATAGATAAGTTATCCTGCCATAGAAGTGCTAGACCACCTTTCAGACCAACAGGATCACTAACAAAAAGCTGCTGAAAATGCAAACGCCGTTGTAAGTTGGTGAGAACCGGTTCAAAATTCTTAGTTTCCATTAGAAAAACCAAGTCGGGCTTATTCTTGGCCACTAAGGCCTTAAGAGCTTGAACTGTCAGGGGATTGCCCAGACCCTGACAGTTCTAACAGAGTAGTTTCATTTGGTTTTGGGTGGCTGTTGAGGGCCAGCCACCGTCGCCCATTGTTTCATTTCTTCTGCTGAATACACTGGATTGTCCATCAGCTAGGTGCCATCAAAGTTTGTATCGGGTAAATGTCGCATCTCATAAGGGGAAAATCGCTGCTGCTTCTTAGAAGTACCCCCTGTGTTGAGATTTCTGAGTGAGTTCCGTTGTATATGCTTTGTCTTTTCCGTAGATGTAGATTGAACTGCCTTTAACTTCGTCAAAGCAGGTACCAAGTCATCGGTATGCCGAACTTCCGGTGCTGCAGCCGAGAGATTTGCTGGCTGTGGATTCATCGCTTCTTGTGCTCGAGTGGGATATTCAGGTGGAGGTAGTAAAGGAAGTTGTTGCTGCATATTAGGGGGAGTTTCAGGTACCTTATCATCCATCTGCTGAGTTAGTTCCTGTGGATTATAGAATGCTTTCCAGTAAGGACTATGTTCCTTCACGTCAGCACGGAGCCAATGACCATAAGCCATTTTGCTATTTCCCTCTAGTAAAGCTTCATCATAAGGAAAGTCTGGGTAATACATCGCATAGTGGCCGATTCTGCCACATGAATAACAAAAGTGAGGCAAGCGTTCATATTTAAAATCAAGCCAAAATGTTTTCCCAGCTATTCTAATTAGCTTTCCTGTCTTCAGGGGATTGGCGAGAGCGATCTCTATTCTAACTCTGCAATTTCTAATGGTTGATCCGTCGGATATAGTGGAGTCCACAGCAACAATTGAACCAATCTATTGCACGGCCCGGCGAAGGAGCTGTTCAGTGCTCCATTCCAAAGGTAAACCGTATACGTGAACCCAGAAAGCGCAGCAGTGAAAATCATACTAGTGCAGAGGTGTATTAGGCATCCATTGTTTAAAGATAACTAGGTGTCCTGAAAACAACCAAGGACCACCATCAGCTATTCTTTGTTTCTCTTTTTCTAACTGAAACTTAGCAATATACAAGCCGTTATCTCTCTGAGATATATGGACACGCTCGGTCCTCCATGCTCTGGTCATGGTGCCCTGAAAAGCTGGCAGATTAACCGTAGGGTTGGAGACAATGCTGCCAATTAAGGTAAGTCTACAGTCTTTTAATCCCTGCGGATGTGGTGGTTCGTCCCAAATTTCAATTTCCTTTTCAGAGCATAATCGACCAAGTCGTTGACACAGGGCATCTAGTCGTACCGACTCGTCTGGTGCATGTGCATCCATTTGGATTATCGGACAAGTAATTCCTTAAAAGAACTGGAAACGGAGCCGTAGCTAGTCTCCCCAATGCAACACTCAACAGCAAGTCCCCGCTATCCCATAATCCATCATCAAGAGGAAAATGAGTAGATATGCCGCAGAAGGTAGAAGCCTTACCTATCGAATTAGTGCAGAGAGCTGACCCATTGCTGCAAGTGGAGAATCGGAGGCATGCATGCTGATAGACGAACCACAGGAGAAGGATTATGTCGTACAGAGAACGTATCCGCAGATACAACAGAAAGGATGTAGAAGAAGCGGATTCTGCCATAATTCAGCAAGTGGACGATCCATGGGGAGCCGAGTAAGGAGGATTTCAGAAGGAAGATGAAATTAGAGGGTAGTAAGTAGTGAAATTGAGGGAACAGGGCAAGAAAAACTACAGTCTACCATGGCGGTAGGGGTATCTCTGCATATTGAGAGAAAACTACCATGTCGGTAGAAGAGAGAGCATTCCAAACTTTTAGGAAAGGAAAAAAAGCCAACAAAAATCATAAATTATATCTACTTTGACAAATTTACCATAAACTTTTTATTGTGACATAAAAAGCCCTAAACTATGCCTACTTGGACACATTTACCTTCCGTGAAGGTTCTATTAGATGATTTGTTGGCCGAAATAAGGTCGTTTTTATTTCACTTAAATTACGTATGCATTATGTCAACACTATTTGTTTTCTAACTTCTATCCAAGCAAATTTTAAATGATTTCGATCTTTTGCGCAACAAGTTCATATAAGAGGATCAATTTGGGAGGGGAAATAAAGACATGGGATGTGGGCAGATTAGCATATTGAAAATAAGAATACTTATTTATTAGATATATTTAATTAGTGTCTTGAGATCCTCATTAAGAAAGTCCATGGTATAAAGGGTAGGATTGTTGGAGATGGCCAGTGAAGGTCGCTAATCTTAGGCGAGGGTGACTAGTCCTCCTAGTGCCTAGGTGATTATGTGGGCCGACGAGGCTCACCCAAAACTAGGTTGAGGGTGCCCATATTTGCTGGCCTTTGGCGATGGTGCTGGCATTGCCCCTTTGGTAAGGGCCTCGATATTCTTTTTCTTTTACAAATTTTTAATAAATTTTGCCCTTACATTTTTAATCTAATTTACGTAATATTTTAAGGAGACTATAATAAAAAAAATGCCCCATATGAGAGAGAAAATAATCGTAAAAATGTAATGTCGATATTTTTCGTTAGCCAACTTAATCATGTTAATGGAAGAACTTGCATCAATTTGACAAATTTTAAAATTTAATTGTACTTTTTGAAAATTTTAGAGTGTAATTGCCTTTTTATAACAAGTTTTAGAACTTCTAATACACTTATCACATCATTAAATTATTGTTTTGTCATATTTAAACTTCTCTTTGATCATTTATCCTAAATTTTAACAAATGGACAAATGAAAGTATCTTTAAATGATGTAGTAATGTATATAAATTAATCTGATATGTAAAAATGTGTGTTGTGGTTTTCAAGAAAATGTGACCCTACTTTTTTTTTTATCTCATTGAATTGTTGTTTGGGGATTATTTGTTTGCTTCAGCATGTGCATTAAAATGAATGGGTCGGCGATGCGTCCTAGGACGTCGCTTTTTAATCGACTATAGAGGGATGGGTACGTGCTCAGAGGATCGGGGCGTGACAAATTTATCCTTAATTGTATGTATAATTTAACCTCAACTCATATACCAAAATCTTTTATATAGAAATATGTCTTTACATTTGCTGTGCGCTCTGATTTAATCTTTCAAAGAGATTTTTGGAAGCACTAAACTAAATGCCCTCGAGATCCGAACTAGACCAATCAAAGTTATTTGACGTAAGAATAATCTAGTAGATGAAAGCTTTAGGTCTAAAGTAAGAGATCTACTTGCCACTCGACCATAGAGCACAACATCATACTAACAATTAATAAATAATATCATTTTAGCAACCAAAAAAATTAACAAATAATATCACATGTCATTCTGAGTCACTATAATTTAGAAACTACCAATCACTTATTTCTTAGTTATTTACATTTTCACAAAAAAAGTTAAATCACTTGAGGAACACAACATATATTCTACATAATTTAAGTGCTTGTAATTGATAACTAATTCACCTATTGCAACCATGCACGATGACGTAGATTCACAAGCATATCAAGAATCCACATACTCACAAAAGCAATTGCAAGCACCAAGCAACCGTGTCGATTTTCCTTTAACACTTGCCCACTACAGTAGTAAGGAAATCGACATACTCAAAACAATGAGTTCTCACATGCACTTATTTCTGTTTATACTAAAAAAAATGACAAATTTTTTATTATTACCAACATGTGAAAAACTTAGTTAATGAGAACAGAATTTGATTATTTATGAACAAAATCATTGGTAACTTAAAGAGAATCAAAATTTTATCATTGAAGATATTGATGACATACGATGTGAAGATATCGACGAGAACCTTGAAGTTAATCAAAGGAATCATCAATGTCGACGGTAAGCAATTGACAAAAGCATAATCGCTGGTTGGTCATTTTGCCTCCTTTTTGGGATTGTTGTAACTTCTCATAACTACTAGGAAGTTATTCCTTTTCAATAACTATTTGTAACCTATGTTTGTACCCTCCATTTGTAATCTCTGTTGATAATCGTTGATCGTAGCCTTTAAATAATCACATTGTATTCTCTAGAAACACCCCCCCAACACACACACAAACAAACAAATCTTGTTATTATTCAATTATCTTTCAATTTTTGTATTGTAGTCATAGTTGTAGTTTTCAGGTTCTCGCCATTGATTAAATTCAAGTAAAATTTGTGTATTTTTGGTTTCATTTGAAGTGAAAATATCGATTTCCTTGTGTATCTATGATTTTTCCTATTCGAAGTTAGCCCAAAACTTGTATCCTTTCACAAAACATCTTTTTGGAACATCCTGTAAGACAATTGCAGTGAATTTGAGGATATACAATGCCGAGAACAATGAATCATCCAAAACTTGATTGATGCTGTTGTAACAACCTTGGTGATGCAGCTATCCAATCTGAGACCTCATCCTTTACAGCAGCAAGCCAAACCAATGAGGCAATGTCGAAATCCCTTTGCATTTTATAAGGAGTAGGCGAGGGTGTTAGTACCAAACCCCACTTTGAAGGCTATTCAAGAAACAATAGAATAGGATGGCGAATTATGTAGCAAGACACACATTTGATGCGATCAAACTAGAGACATTGAATCAGTCCATACTAATATTACCCAATATGACAGTTTTCAAATATGTTCTTCCAACTCTTAATCAATTGAACAGTGGACATAATTTAGACCAAGTAATCCCAACACCAGAGGATTTTACAAAGTACTCAAAATCTCATCTACCTTGAACCTAAAGGATAGGAATGTCAAGTCTATTGATCTATTTATGCTAAACAAAAGGGGGTAGGAAGACAAGTATATCCACTTACGAATCCTAATTAAGTGGCTAGTAGGTGCCGATAAAGAAATGATCAAGCCAATATATAGGAAGCCGCATCATGTTTGGGTTGACACTAGACCTTACCCAAGAGAATTCAAAACTCCCGACTTTGTTGTTTTCACCAGCTAAAGATGATGACTACTACATGTTAGTCAACTAATTGCCTAATGTGGAGAGGAAGGAACAAATGAATTCTTGAGACTCAGGTGTTCCTTTTGCCTTTATCAAAAACTGCCTTTACTTCATATATAAATTCATCTCCTAATTCAGTTCATACTTTGGCTAAGATAGAAGGATAATAACATTCTCAATTTGATAGAATGACATCTAAGGTACCGATTATTGATTTGACTTGAATCTATCAATATGATAATGAGTTAGTCAATGAGTTTGTTGCTTGATTCAAGGGGATTAGAAATAGATGCCTCACTTCACTCTTAGAGAAAGAATTCACAAATATGCCTTCCAGTGGATAGAAATTCAATCCTAGAGAAAAAAATTTAAAGTCAAAATTTTGTAGATTCAATCCAATTGGCAATGAGAGTGTCTAAGTATAAGCAATTATTTAAGGACAAAGATAGAAAGCCACATGAAGACAATACAAAACGTGCCTTTCATGGAAAAATATGAGTTAGATAATGAATATGACCAAAATAAAGTTCAGCAAGGAAAAATCAAATTTGTTGATGACAAGGCGGCTCATGATGACTCATGATTATCTATCTAAAATAATTGAATGATCAATGAATCATTTATTTCTTTAAAGGCGGCATTTACTTACACGAAAAAATGATCAACTTTTGATTATTATCAACAAGTGATAGATTTCAGCAATGAGAATATAGTCTAGTCATTTATGAATAGAATTATCAATAAATCAAAGAGAAATGATAGTTCGATAGTGAAATTATCGCTGAAAACCTTGAAGTTGATCAATGAAGTCACTGAATCAACAACAAACAATTGACAAGAGGATAACCACCGGTTGATTATTTAGTCGCTTATAATTGTAACTTTTCATAATCACTAGGAAGTTATTTCTCTTTCAGTAACCTTTTGTAACCTATATTCGTTACCACCATAGGTAATGTCGATCATAGCTTTTAAATAATCATATCATACTCTTTGAAAACCCCTTAACACCAACAAACAAATCTTGTGATCTTGTGATTATCTTTCAATTATTGTATTTTAGTCATGGTTGTAGTTTTCAAATCCTCACTATCGATTAAATTCCAGTGTTGTATCTTTATATCCTTTAACTTATTTGTCGATTATATTTCAGCAAAAGTTTTATGCTTTTAGATCCATTTGAAGTGAAATCATTGGTCTCTTTGTGTACATGAAAATCTATTTAGAGTCATTGCATAATTTGTCTTCTCTCATAAAAAACTGAAGAATGACTTTCAGTAAAAGATATTTCATTGTGGATGGAAATTCTGGTGAAACACTTTCAAAAAATATTATTTAAGTTTGTTCAAGATAATGGGAATAATGACACTAAAAGTGCAAAAAGCTTCCTATGACACTTATTTTAGTGTCATAAGTTTTCACTGGCTTACTTAAGTGTCAAATCGGAAAGTCCAACGTGGACTTTTAAGGTGGCTTGCCTAAACGATGTCACACAAAGCTTCACACATTCTTGCAAAATAGATAGTCATGAAGCTTCATTCAATGCTAGTATTTTGTCCTCTCTCGCTCTTGCTATCATTGACTGTTCAAAGTCATCAATCGATGTTGCTCGGCCGCAATCACTTGCTTGCTCATGTGCCCTTTCTCTCGCTCTCATTCAATCACTCACTCAAGGTTCATCATCCTCTCTCACTTACTCAATTTGTTGGAAAGGATTCGGTTTGTGGTGCGATTGTGGCGATGTCAATGCTAAAGAAGGAATCTCACAACAAATCAAAGGTGAGTGATTTATTTTGTTTGGTGAAATGCATTGTGTTCTCTGTCCACTAAATGACAACCACTTAGTCATTGTTTATTCAATTTGGTGCAATTATAAAGACCTCATATGAAGTTACTGCCCTTTTTTGCATTGTGATCCCAAAAACTAATTATATTTTCTTATCTTGAGTGCAGCGTTGACATGGACACCATTGCATCCATCACTATTTGTGATGGTTGAGAAATTTTTATTGGTAGTGATTAGTGGGAATATATTGGTGGAAATGTTGGTACTATCCTTGTTGATGTAAGTAGACGGTCATATATTAATTTCAGGACAGATGTAGTGCAATATTTAAGATATAAAAGATCATTTTTTGTAGAAATGTTGGGTACTATCCTTGTTGGTGGAACTGTTAGTACAATTTTTTTTGTAAATGATGAAATTTTTATTTATTTATCCATTTTTGTAAGCAATACAAGCGATCATTTTTTTCAAAAATATTTTCCAAATTTTAATGTTTCTATGAAACAAATGCACCCTAAAATATAACAAGAAATAAGAGAATTTGCAAGTAAATTAATAGTCAAAATTTGCTTTCTTGCAAGAATAGACTTTGGGTGAAGATAGGGACGAATAGTTAAGCTTAACTTGATGGTTACTTCAAATTGACTCATCTAGTTTTGAATCAAGTTTGAGCTCAAATTTCTTAATTATCTATCGAGTTGAGCTTGAGGTTGCCAATAGTCACCTCAGCAAATTGATGAGGTTAATCCAATTTCTATATATATATATATATTATATGTAGAGATATTAATAACTTCAAAAAATAGACACCAAAAGGTCTTCAAAGTTGCATTATACATCCATATTTCCTAGCTATTTTTTGGATTGAGCTCAAGCTTGAGTTCCTTCACAAGTTGATTGCAACCGAGTTGAAGTTGAGTCAAGTATATAGATTGTTATCTAAAAGAGCTCAAGTAGGGGATTACAAATTAGACCCATTCAAATCTAATTTCGAGCACCGAGAACAAAAGTTGAATGAAGCTCGAGCTTGGTTGATGTATCTCTACGTTTCAGTTCACCTTTCCATTGATTTTCAGTTAGTGTCTATTTACTACTTAAGCCAATTAGAGCGCATTTGGTAACATTTATGTTTCGGGGAACAATTTTTGAACAAAAATAGATTTTTTTTGTTTCTGTTCCCGGGAACAATTTCTGAATATAAGAACATGCTTGGTTATTGCAAAAAATATATATTCAGAAATAGAAATGCGTTTGGTAAACTTGTATAATTTTATTTTTTCTTTTAATTTTTCAATATTTTTATTATATTTTTCTTCTTTCTTTTTCTTTTTTCCTTCTTTCTCTTTGTGGCCAGTCGCCGGCCACATCGGCGGTCGGCGACAAGCTAGGTGAGCTCCGGCAAGCTCGTCGAAGCCTCACCGGTGGCCTCGGTGGCCAAGCGAGTCTCACATTGCTTGGGCGAGTTTGAGCCTCACCAGTGGCCTCAACCTCGCCCAGGCGGCGCGAGGTCGGCCTTGCGTTGGCTGGCGAGGCTCGAGCTGACGAGCCTCGCCATGGCTCGATGTCTTCGGGGGCTAGCGACGCTTCGGCAAGGTCCCCGACCTTTGTCTAGTCGGTTGCCGGTGTCGGCCATGGCCAAGGCCAACAACTAGCCAAAAGGAAGAAGAAGAAAAAAAAAAAAAAAAAGAGGAGAGAAAAATTGTTTCTCAAAATTGTTCCCGAAAACAAGAAGCAACTTTTATCTACTTCTTATTTCTGTTCCAAATCTATTCCTGGAAACCAAAGTTTTACTAAACACGTTTCAATTCTTTTTTTGGTTCCCAGGAACAAAAGAGCATAAATTTTTGTTCCGGGGAACAGAAACAATTTTAAACAAACAAGGTCTTAGCTTCCCTTTAGTTATGATTATAAAATAAAAGGTCAATTTATGTATATTTATACAACCTTGATTTTCTAGGAGTGTCTCTTTACTCTTTAGGCTAGTTAGCATTCCTTTAGTTATGGTTTTAAAGATTTCTCGTTATATGTTTTTCTGGTAATTTCATTATCAGTTTATTGATCCTGTCTCAGAATGACGAAGGCAAGTATGCAACATTGGAAGATGATTCTAGGTCCCTTTATTTTGTGGGAAATTTGTGTTCAAAAAATATTTATCTCATTTTTCAGCTATTAAATTGCTTTAAAAAGCAAATTGATGGAAAGTCTCTTACGGAAAATCTATACTTATATTCGGGGAAATGACTTCCGAAACTCAGAAACTATTTTTCAAAATAGTAAGACTAGACTCGAATGCTTGGACCTCGGATGGGACATTTGGACTTGGGTACCAAGACCGGGCCGAGGACCCTTGTGGCCGGGCCCAATACCTTCAACGCTAAAATCGGATCCCCCAACGCCAGACTTACCGGCTTATGCTCAAGAAAATGGCAAATGAGGCGATGGCGCATTCGACGGTTTTCGTCGTTTGTACTTTCTGTAGTCCCAAAGACACACAACCGGTAAACTGGAAGTTCAAGGATGCTCTTAGGTTAACAACCAGTCATTCAAATGATACTTAGTCTTGCCTCCATTTTCGCAGGCGAAGAACGTGTCTGCGCATTTTTCGCTTCCCACTTTGCATATGGCAAACGTTACAAGTTGAAATTTTAACGATTAACAGTCGAACATGATTTTTTCTAACATTTTCAGAGATACAGATCTATAAAAGCATCACTCCTTTCTCCGGTAAGATCTCCATGAGAGCAGCATTAAAAATTGACAAGCTAATTTCCGAGAGAAATATGAGTAATTCTGAGAGCACATGATAGGGTTCCAAGGATTTAGACTTTTCAAGCACACCAAGAAGTCTCAACTCTAAAGTAAGACATCTAACGTTCAAGAGAAATTAATACTGGAGGACCAGAGGGGATGAGATTGAGACAAATTTTCTGGCTGGTTTGCTTCATGACTAAAGCAAATAGCAGTCAAGAACTTCAGAAAACAACTTTGACAATCTAAGGCAATACAGAGATCAAATAAAAGCATCGCATATGAAGTCATCGTGTTATATAACAAAACTCAAAGCAATGACAGCAGCAACATATGGCAAAACAACCCAGCATTGAGGAGGACTACTGCAGAAAACTTACAGGTCACTGCTTACTTTGCGAGTGCCAATTTTCTATACTGCTATACCAGCTCCACTGAAAGAACAACCAGGCAAGACGGACAGTACCAGCACTGACCACCTCCACGAATGCCATGACGTACGATCTTTGAGGAGAGACACCACCAGTTGAAATTGCTAGCAAGTAGCCCACGAAGTTGCAAATTACAATAAAACTGCCAGATTTAATTCCATTTAATGTCTTCTCTGCAACTTCATCCGCTTTCATTGCACTAGAAGAAGCAGCTATGATGCTTGTCAGCGGAGGTCTTCTCTTATTTTCTGCAGTCAGGAAATGATGTATAAATAATTGTCCATAGGAAAAAAAAAGGATGGACTAATCCAAGAGCATAGGCAAGAAAAATAAAACACAATTTGCTAGTGTGGCCTCAGCATTCAATTCTTGACAGCACTCAGAGCACAGGAGATACGGACATAAGGCCAGTCATACAAACACGTATGCCTTTTAGGTACTAATTTATGGGCCAGAGCTGTTGCCATTAATAGCTAGAGACACTGTCTATTAGAAAATGCCCAATATAACAATAGATGAACATGCATTCCTGCAGTTAAGTTAGAAAGCATCCATCAAGAGCAGGTAAGAGATCACGAGCTGGGAAACAAGTAGATGCAGCTTAATCGAAGTTAGCTGGAATCATGCATGCTAACTCGATTATTCTACACTCTTGTGCGGTAGAAACAACTACATGCTTCTCATCATCCAATCGTGATCGATGAAACCAGCGGAAAGCCCGGGGATTGCAGAGCAGCAACTACTGTGAAGAAATAAAAGAACTCTAAGATTTGGAAAGCAATTGATTTGCTTCTCGTTTGATCATTTATGGAAGTTCCTAGTGAATCAACTATTATTTACATATCTAAATTCTACTAAGGGTGCATTTGTTTCACGGAAAACACAATGATAAAGGAAAATGCTTTCCGGGAAAGCATTTTCCAAGAATACGGTTTGTTTTCATTTATTTGGTAATGTATACTTGAAAATGTTTTTTGCCGTTTGGATCTTATTAAAAATAATTTCACATTTCATCATAGGAAAAAAAAAATGAATTTTCAATTTAAAAAACTTCAAAATTTTAATATTGTTGTTTTTTATTTACTTTCTTTTTATTTCCTTTTTTTCTTTTTTCCTTCTTCTTGTCCTTCACTCTTCAGCTTCCTCACGCCATTCTTTTGCTTCCTCTGGCAGTTCGTTCTCGGCTGGCTTACAAGGGATAAGCTCAGCTGTCGCCAAAGGTGGCGAGCTTGCTAGTTGGTCGCTAGAGGCTGTGAGCTCGCCCAATCTGGCGATGCTTGAGCCTCATCGCTGGAGGCCATGAGCTCACCCGATTTAGCGAGGCTTGAGGCTCATCGGCCTTGGGCAAGCTCAAGCCTTATTGTCGAAGGTCATCAGATTGCTCGATCTGGTGAGACCAGAGCTCAGTAGCCGTCCTTGTGGCTGGTGACGGGTGAAGAAGAAGCAAAAAGAAAAAGGAAGAAAAGACAAAGAAGCAAATTCGAATTTTTTATTTTTATTTTTATAATTTTTTTAAAAAAATAAAAAATTCAAATTCAATTTCTTTAAAAAATATATTTTTATAAGAATAATTGTTTGTAAACCAAGCATCAAATTTAAGCTTTGGTAGATTCGGAAAACGTTTTTGGTCCTTTCAAAGAGGAAATCATTTTTCTGAATTTAAACTTTGCTAGGAAAACATTTTTTGTTAACTAGGAAAACGTTTTTTGTTGATTCATTTTCCTGAGCGACCCAAACGCTGAAAAATGAAAAAAAAAAATGTTTTTCCCGAAAATGTATCCTGCCAAACAAACGCACCCTAAATTCAGATTATCTTGTTCCAGCACAGTTGGCTAACTACACAGATTCCACGAGCAATATATGGTCAAAGCATTTGATCCTCACAATTGCAAAGCAGTACAACTAAAAACACTACACCGTGGCGATCTGCAAGAGGCGAATTCACAACGATATACCTTCCACTAATCCAGGAGTATCGGTATCCGGTGGGCAAACAAGCGAAACATGGATGTCGTCGGCGATAATCTCTTGTTGCAGCGCCTCCGCCAATCCTCGGAGCCCGAATTTGCTGGCGGAGTAAGCAGTGTAGCCGTAGATGCCCGCCTATAGCAATCACCCCATCACCAATTTCCATTAAAAGCATAGAGACAATGCAAAGCGAGAATGCTCTCGCGGCGAGCTATAGCAGGAATTACCTGACCGGCCTGAGAGGACATGAGGGCAATCGACGCCGGCCTCCGGTCGGTCCTCGCTTTCATCGCCGGCAAGAACGCCTTGATCATGTTGAAGCTCCCGATCAGGTTGACGTCTATTATGAACCTGACCTTCTCCAGCTCCTGCTTGGCCAGCTCCTTGGCGACGAACACCCCCTGGTTCACCACCAGCACGTCCACCGGCTCGGCCTCCTCTGCGACCCGCCGCAACGCGTCGAAGTCGCGGACGTCCGCGGAGAACGTCGCGACGTCGATCCCCGTGGCGAGGCGGATGGCCTCGCTGGCCTCCTCCAGCTTGGCCTGGGACCGGGCGAGGATCGAGACGCGGGCGCCCTCCGCGGCAGCGCGGTGGGCGAGGGCGAGGCCGATGCCGCTGGAGCCGCCGGTGATGAACACGTGGCGGTTCTTGAGGGGGATCCTGACGGGGCGGGGGCGGACGATGATGGAGAGTAGGAGGAGGAGGAGGGCGGGGAGGAGGAAGAGGGCGACGAGGGAGAGGAGGGAGAGCGCCGCCATCGCCGGAGGAGAACTTTGGAGCTCGAGTTCGGGCGATAGTGTGGTGGTGGTGGTGGTGAGGGCGCGGGCGGAGGGGGCAATGCAGGAGGGGAACGGACGGTGGTGATGTGTGACGGACGGGTGGGGGATCTATCGGGCCTTCCTTATTGTTTGATGAGATCGAGAGGGGAGACCGAGGAATAGACCAGTTCTGAATTTGGGAGGGAAAATCGAGGCATGTGATGTGGACAAATTAGTGAATTGAAACTAAGAATATTATTTTATTAAATATAATTAATCAGTATTTCGAGACCCTAGTTAAGAAAATCCATGGGACAGTACCCTATTAACCGATCGATTTTGTCCCAAACAAATTTTTGACAAGCAATTTTTTTTTTTTTTATAGTAGCCATCAAAAATTATAAATTATATCCACTATGACAGAATTATCATGAATTTTTTTATTGTGACATAAAAAACTCAAAGTATATTCATTGGGACATATTTACTTTGCATCAATATTCCATTAGATTATTTGTCAACCAAAATAAAGTCGTTCTTAAGTCACACGTCCGTTATGTTAACATTATTTGTTTTCTAGAGTCAATGTAGGCAAATTTTTAATAATTCTAATCTTTTGCGGAACAAGTTCATACAAGGGGATTAATTTGGGAGAAGAAATAGAGACATGGGATTGTGGACAAATTAGTGTATTGAAAATAAGAGTTTTTCTTTCTTAAATATAATTAATTAGTGTGTGGACAGACCATCGTTAAGAAAATCCATGATATAGTATCCCAATTTTTTTTTTTGACAAGCATCCTTTTTTTATTTTTTGGTATAACAAAACATTGGTATCTGAGAAATCATTTTTCTTCCAAGAATCTAGACTATTTGGAAAGGAAATAACTCACGAAAAATCTTAAATTATATTTCCATTATGACATATTTATCATGAATTTTTAATTGTGGTATAAAAAAGCCCAAACTATATCTATTAAGATACATTTACCTTTCGTTAGATAGTTTGACAGCCAAAATGAGGTCATTTTCATTTTATTTAAGTCACGTGTACGTTATATCAACATTATTTGTTTTTTAATATTCATGTAACTAGATTTTTAACGATTATGATCTTTTGTGCAAGAAGTTCATATAAGAGGATTGATTTGGGAGGGGAAATCGAGGCATTGGATGTGGACAAATTAGCACATCAAATCATTAAGAAAATCCGTGGTATAATCTCATTTTTTTTTTCAAAAATACAAGTGCTATTCATTTACTTAGGCAAGTTTGGAGTAATTACATCAAAAACATTTGCGCATAATAAATCGAACAAGGCTGTTGGGGGGTTGTTTACCCAATTGCGAGGGAGGTGATTCTCTCTCTGTGCTCTTGCAAGCCAATTTGTAGGTTTGTTGGACTCTCTACTGCAACGGACCAAAGTCAGGCCTAGAAAGTCCTTTATTTTTGCCTTGATCTGGTCGACAAGCGATGCCACTTCCCAGTTTGGCTTTGTCGTATCTTGAACTGCTTGCACGAGTAGCAAGCAGTCAGATTGTACTTGGAGTCTTCGAATAGATCTAGTGGAGAGGCTGTCGGAGAGGAAGTCTAGGGTTTCCAAGAGAGCAAGTGCTTCCGCCTGTTCAGCCGAGGATGCCGCCACCATCTTGGAGAAACCATCGACCAAGCAGCCCTAAGAGTTTCAACAAAGGCAGGTGATTGCTCCCCTATGCTCAGCCGAGGATGCCACTCCTCTGTTCTCTTTGAGATATGGTGTTACGCCTTCAATCCTGACAAATGAGGCTTCAATGTTGATTCTCAGAGCATCCGAGTTCGGGGGAAGCCATCTTAGCGTGTGAGTGCCACTTCTTTTCTCCATTTTTGCGTTGCTATTCCATACTGTGAAATCTTCGTGTAAAGCTATTGATTTGAACAAGGTCTGGTGCGGGTGCAGGGGATTTTAGGCAAAGATGTACCGGTTCCGATCTTTCCATATGCACCACATAGTAGTGGCGATTAGTTCAAATTTTCGTGCACTTCTTGGGTCATGTTTCCTCATGTACAGCCATTCATCAAGTCGTGTTAATCCAAGTCTTGTGATTTTAATTTGCAGAGGGCTGGCTCTCCATATCTGAGATGTCCAAGGACAGAGCAACAAAGTGTGTTCGATAATTTCGGCTTCGTTTTTGCAGATAGGGCATAAAGGATCAGGTGTGATTCTTCTCCTGTGCAAGTTTTCCAATGTAGGTAGTGCGTTTTGGCTTGCATTCCAGAGAAATTGTTTGACTTTGGGGAGAGTTCCAGAATTCCAAATAAATTTCCATAAGTCTGGCTTTATTTGGTGAGAAGAATATGCTGTTGTGGTTTGTTGGTTGGTTGCTTGATTTCTAGTGGTGAAATAGCCATTTTTCACTGTGTAGAACCCTGATTTGCTGTTAATCCATGCAATTTTATCCTCTATAGTAGGTAATCCAATAGGGGTTGCAAGGATTTCCTTTACTCTGTGGTCATCAAACAGCAACCTTACCATTGTCTCGTTCCATTTACCCTCCTCTTGTTCTATTAATGCACCCACTTTCTCTGGCTCATTTCTTGTCGCCGGTTCTCCAATAGGTCCACTTTTTAGCCATTTATCTTCTCTAAGTGAAATTTTCTGTCCATTTCCAACGGACCACATAACTTGTGAAGCTATAGAGTCTCTTCCCAATACAATACTCTGCCATCCCCATGAGGGTCGTGACCCTTTTCCAACTTTTCAGAAATCACAATGTGGGTAATATAGGCCCTTCATCAGTTGACTTAAAAGGGATGTAGGTTGCTGTGACATACGCCACGCTTGCTTTTCTAGCATTGCCTTGTTAAAAGCCAGGAGATCTTTAAAGCTGAGACCTCCCTCATCCTTCCTAAGTTTCAAAAGTTCCTATTTTTTCCAATGAACCCCAGCAATTTTGTTTCCATTCCTCCACCAGAAATTTGCAATCTTCTTCTCAATAGCTTTACATATTGACACAGGAATTTTAAAAATGGACATTGCATATTGTAGAATGGTCTGCACCACTGATTTAATCAATATCTCCTTACCTGTTTTTGACAGCAAGTTGTCCTTTCAACTCTCCAATTTCATGTGAACTCTAGCAAGAATCCAGGCAAAAATGTCTTTTTTTGAACCTCCTCAATCCAAGGGAATACCTAGATACTTTCTCGTTTTCTCTATTTCTGAAACTCTTAGCTCTGCAGCCATATTCCTTCTTAGATTTATTGGGCAACTTTTGCTGAAATAAATTCCTTATTTGTTTAGATTAATAGCCTGTCCTTGTGAAACAATATTGATGTAGAATAGCCGCCAAATTCTGACATTCCAATACAATGCCATTAAGAAAGAAGATAGAGTCATCCCCGAATAACATATGTGATAATGTAGGGCAGCTACTATTAAGCTTAATTCCATGGAGTGTTCCATCTACCACTACTCGATTCATTAAGTGAGATAGGACATTAGCCACTAAGATAAAGAGGTAAGGGGATAATGGATCACCTTGTCAAATCCCTCGTGTAGGCTTGAAAAACGGTAGAGGATCCCCATTGAAATTTATGCTGAAGGAAACCGTTGATACACATTGCATCATCCATTGCACCCACTGATCACATAAACCCATCTTGGTCAAACATTCTCGAAGGAAATCCCATTCAATTCAGTCATTTGCTTTTTGCATGTCAAGCTTTAGGATAGCTTGGAACTTACTTTTCCTCTCCCGTGTGCGCAACTTATGTAATACTTCCTACACAACCAAGATATTATCTTGAATTTGTCTGCCCCCCACAAAGGCACTTTGTTCTTCAGCAATTAGGCTTGGTAGTAATGGTTTTAATCTATTTGTCATTACTTTGGAAATGATCTTATAGACAAAATTGCATAGGCTAATAGGTCGGAATTGTTCAAGCTTTTCGAGGTTTGGGATCTTGGGAATAAGAGTTATTTGGGTTTTGTTCATAGCTGGGTTTAGGTGTCCAATGTCAAAGAAATTATGCACTTCTTTGAAAATATCCTGACTTATATCTGGCCAATAATTGCGGTAAAACAGCCCATTTAAACCATCCAGTCCTGGAGCTTTAGTAGCTCCTAACTCTTGCATTGCAGTAGTAATCTCCTTCATTGTAACAGGTTCTACTAACCTTTGGTTCATCATTTCATTGACTGTGGTTGGTATTTGTTATATGATAGGCTGAAAATTGCGAGACCCCACTAACTCGTATAAGTCTTTAAAGAATATTTCTGTCATCTCCTTCAAAGGTTGTTCCTCTTTCACCCATACATCTTTTGCATTTTTCAGCATAATAATTCTATTTCTAGTTCTTCGTTGAATGGTTGTTGCATGGAAAAATTTTGTATTTCTATCCCCCCATTTTAACTAGTTGATTCTAGAGTGCATGCCCCAATACATCTCCTCTTGCCGCCATAGCTTTTCAATTTCTTGGGTTATCTTCTTTGCTGTCTCGCTCTCATTGCATACTTCATTACCATTTGTTAGCCTTTGTAATTCATTCTTCAGCCAATCAATTCTCATCTTTGCATTATAGAATCTATTTTTACTCCATTTTGCTAGCTGTTGAGCCACAATCTGCAACCTTTCCACTATATTTAGACTTTGAGAATCACTATCATCCTATGTTTTCTTAACTAGTTGCACACATTCCTCTTCTTCTGCCTAGAATGCTTCATATTGAAAAACCCTCCTCCTCCGATCTTTCCGCATGTGTAATGAGAGTATGAGAGGGCTGTGATCAGACCCTATGGCTGGTAATGCGACACATTTAGCATTAGGATAAGTTATCCTCCATTCAAAATTGCATAGTGTTCTATCTAGTCGCTTCTTGACAAATTGATCTCCTTCTCGATTGTTTGTCCAAGTGAAGGCACATCCCTTGGATTCCAAATCCATTAAGGAGCATTGGATAAGGAAATCCTTGAAGGCTGTAAGCCGGTAACTTTCTGCTCTCTTCTTGCCCACTTTTTTCCAGTGATACAATAACTCATTGAAGTCCCCCATGCAAAGTCAAGGTCGATGATGGTTTACACTTGTTCTATATATGGCCTCCCATAACAGCACTCTTTCTTGAAATTCATTAGGAGCATGTAAAAAGGTAACCTGCATCCTCTGCTTGGTTTCTTTAATTTGACATTGAACATTTATATAATTATTTGAGAATGAGTCAATGGATAGCACTACCCGGTAATCCTAGAGAAGGGTCAAACCTCCTGCAATTCCTTCTAGATTCACCAAAAAGCTATTCTAAAAATTCAGCCTCCTTCTTAATCATTGCACCTTCTGCTCTTGATTTTTAGTCTCCATTAAAAAAATAATA
This sequence comes from Eucalyptus brandiana, assembly GCA_014182725.1. Classification (NCBI taxonomy): domain Eukaryota; kingdom Viridiplantae; phylum Streptophyta; class Magnoliopsida; order Myrtales; family Myrtaceae; genus Eucalyptus; species Eucalyptus brandiana. The sequence goes on from CM024669.1 coordinate 10,093,634, forward strand.
CTAGACTTTTCCTGAGTTACTAAGACTCTTAAAGCTTGAATTGTCAAGGGTGTGCCTAACCCCTAACAATTTTAATTTAGTAGTTTCATGGATGATCCAATGGCTTATTAGGGTTAGCCACCAAAGACCACTGATTTGACTTCTCCGCCACCTTAATAGGGGTTTCCACTAGCTGTGTATTATCGATAACTAGTGTTTTAGAACTTTGAGCACCATATGGACAGAACCTCTTTCCTTTTTCACCTGTTGAGTGCTTGATGCCTTTGGATTTATGCCGTATCAGCCCCTTTTCACCTACTGGGGCCTCTAACATATCCATTTTTGCTTCCTTTTGTTGTTCCTCAAAGAGTACTATAATTGATTCTTCATCTATGCAGCAGCTTCCTCTCTTTTGTGGGCCTTTCTCCTCCATGAGTTGTAGTGCTAAATTCTTTGTAGACATAATATTCTCCTGTTGAGTTGGCTAGTCAGTACTCTTCTGTCCATAAATGTTATTCAAATTTTGATTCTGCATCTGTTGTTCATTTTCAAGAACTGAATAGGTAAGGGTCTCTAGCACACTCTCATCATCTTCTAGTATAATTTCTTGTTTGCCATAGAAAATTTTACCATACGGGCTAAGTTCTCGCACTTCCGCTCTTAGCCATTGCCCAAATCTTCCCGATAAGTCCTCTGCTAGCCTGAATTCTCATAGGGTATTTCTTTGCAAGATGTAGCATAATGCCCAATCTTACCGCATGAGTAGCAATAATGCGGAAGTCGCTCGTATTTAAACTCTACCCACAGTCTCTTTCTCTCCAAATTAACAATGAGTCCTATCTTGAGAGGGTTTTCCAAATTCAGCTTTACTTTTGCCTTACCAATAACTGATCGATTTTGTACCAAAAGAATTTTCTACATGCATCCTTTTTTTTTTTTTGGGTGGGGGGGGGGGGGGGGTATAGAAGAACATTGGTATTTGAGAAATCATTTTTGTTCCAAGAATCTAGACTATTTGAAAAGAAAAAAAAAAACCTCCAAAAATCTTAAAGGGTTAATACCCTGAAAAACCCCAAACTGGTACACTTGTGACAAATTTACCCTCAACTATTTTTTTTTACCACCAAAAACCCCAAACTGGTATACCTTTGACAAATTTACCCCAAACTGGTACACTTATGACAAATTTACCCTCTGTTAGTTTTCATTAAATTTTATTATCAAATTATTAAGTTAAATGATACGTGACGGTTGACGGGTATACCAATTTAGGATTTTATGCTCCGTTTGTCACCATTTACAATTTTTGTGATTTTTTTGTGGTATTAATCCAATTTAGCATAGGGTATATTTGTCACAAATTTACCATTTTGGGGTTTTTTGTAGTCAAATAAATTAGTTTGGGGTAAATTTGTCGTAAATGTACCGGTTTAGGGTTTTTTATAGTCAGTCAGGGTAAATTTGTCACAGGTATACCAGTTTGGGGTTTTTCATGGTCAAAAAAATAGTTTGGGGTAAATTTGTCACAAGTGTACCAGTTTGGGGTTTTCAAGTTATTAACCCAATCTTAAATTATATTCATTATGATAGATTTATCATAAACTTTTAATCGTGACATAAAAAACCCCAAACTATACCTATTATGATACATTTACTTTTCATTAGATGATTTGTCAACCAAAATAACGTCCTTTTTATTTCATCTAAGTCGCGATTAACACTGTTTGTTTTCTAATGTTCATGTAGGCAAATTTTTAACTATTATAATCTTTTGTGCGACAAGTTCGTATAAGAGGATCAATGTGGGAGGGGAAATCAAGGCATGGGATGTGTAAAAATTAGCGTATTGAATCGTTAAGAAAATCCAAGGTATAATCTCCTATTAACAAATCGATTTTGTCCCAAAAGAATTTTCGGCATGCGTCTTTTTTTTTTTTTTTGGATATAGCAGAACATTGGTATTTGACAAATCATTTTTCTTCCAAAATTCCAGACTTTTAGGAAAGGAAAAAAGCCAACAAAAATCATAAATTATATCCACTTTGACAAATTTACCATAAAATTTTTATTGTGACATAAAAAGGCCTAAACTATACCTACTTGGACATATTTACCTTCCGTCAAGGTTCCATTAGATGATTTGTTGGCCAAAATAAGGTAATTTTTATTTCACTTAAATTACATATGTGTTATGTCAACACTATGTACTTTCTAACATCTACCCAAGCAAATTTTTAATGATTCTGATCTTTTGTGTAACAAGAGCATCAATTTGAGAGGGGAAATAAAGACATGGGATGTGGGCAAATTAGCGTATTGAAAATAAGAATATTTATTTATTAAACATAAATAATCAGTGTTTTAAGACCCTCATTAAGAAAGTCCATGGTATTAAGGGTAGGATTGCCGGAGATGGCCAGCGAAGGTTGCTAATCTTAGGCGAGGGTGGCTAGTCCTCTTAGCCCCTGGGTGATGGCGAGGGCCGATGAGGCTCACCCAAATCTAAGTCGAGGGTGCCCATATTTGCTGGCCTTTGGCGATGGTGCTGGCATTGCCCCTCTGGCAAGGGCCTTGCTATTCTTTTTTCTTTTTAATTTTTTAAAAAAATTTACCCTTACATTTTTTTTATCTAATTTAAGTAATATTTTAAGAAGACTATAATAAAAAAATGTCCCATATGAGAGAGAAAATAATTGTAAAAATGTAATGTCGATATTTTCATTAGCTAACTTAATCATGTTAATGGAAGAACTTGCACCAATTTGACAAATTTTAGAATTTAATTATACTTTTTGAAAATTTTAGGGCGCAATTGCATTTTCATAACAAATTTTAAAACTTCTAGTACACTTATCACATAATTAAATTATTGGTTTGTCACATAATTTTAACCAGCCGTCCAAATCTCGTGCCACCGGGAGCGCTAGGGGATATTTAGTTCTATGTTTGCAGAAGGATAAATTGATTCATTTAAGTGGTGCGTTTGTTTCACGGAAAACTTAATGATAAAAGAAAATGCTTTTTGGGAAAGCATTTTCCAAGAATAAGGTTTGTTTTCTTTTGTTTGGCGATATATAATTGAAAATGTTTTCTGCCGTTGTATCCCATTAAAAAATAATTTCACTTCATCATAAGAAAAAAAAATGAAGAAGCAAAAACTCATTGCCCATCCTTGTGGCCGGTGACGGGTGAAGAGGAAGCAAAAAGAAAAAAGAAGAAAAGAAAAAGAAAGAAGCAAATTCGAATTTTTTATTTTTATTTTAAAAATGTTTTCCAAATTTTAATTTTTTCAAAAAATTAAAAATTCAAATTAAACTTTTTTAAAATATATTTTTATAAGAATAATTATTTGTAAACCAAGCATCAAATCTAAGCTTTGGTAGATTCGGAAAACGTTTTCCAGTCTTTTCTTTCAAAGGGAAAATCATTTTTTCGAATTTAAGCTTTCTTTAGGAAAATATTTTAAGTTGGTAAGAAAACATTTTCCATCGACTCATTTTTCTAAGCAACCCAAGCGCCGGAAAATAAGGAAAATGTTTTCCCCGAAAATGTATTTTGCAAAACAAACGCACCCTAAGTTGATGTTTTGTTTGGAGTTGCAAATGGTTTATTTTGGAAAGTGAATAATCAAATTCATAGGAGTGCAGCACTTGGAGATGGTATTTACCATTATTCCAAAATTGTAGAGCCATATATAAACATTTTTTGTTTCTTTAATCAATAATCGGTCCGACTTATTAGTTGTTTTGGCTTATTTGAGGGATAATACCAGAGTCATGCATAAAGTTTTTTATTTTTATTTTGAATGATTATTACTCACTTTTTTTTTTCAATTCACGTGGCACAAATGCTGTGACTTTGTTTGATTTCAAGCATCCCAAACTTTCAAAAGCATATAAAATGAGAACACGTAATATTTTTTTTGAAAACTTAAATAATGTTTATGAAATTTTCAAAAAGAAGCAAAAACACTTGCATCTTCAATTTTAGGGCCAATACCATGAAAAGCCCCAAATTAATACACTTGCGATCAATTTAATCCAAATTATTTTTAACCACCAAAATCCCAAACCGATATAATTGTGATAAATTTATCTATTGTTAATTTCCGTTAAGTTTTATTGTCAAATTTCCAAGTTGGATTTGTACATAGTAATTGACAGACGCACCTATTATCAGTTTGTGGTTTTCTTATAATGTTAATTTGATTTAACATAAATTATTTAAGGGTAAATTTGTCACAAATGTATTAATTTAAGATTTTTGGTGATCAAAAAATTAATTTAGGATAAATTTATCATAATTATATTATTTTGAAGTTTTGATGATTATAGAATTAATTTGGATTTTGTCTAGTTTGAAATTTTTCGTATGATAAACTTCCAAGTTCATAAGTAAAGATAAACCCTCGCGTCAAACTAATCCATATCTCTACTTAATCCATCCGTTCCCGTCCTCTCTCGTTTTCTCTCCCAAGCCTAAAAAAGTCAAAGCCGACGACGAGGTTTTCCAAGTCAAAATCTCTCTCTCTCTCTCTCTCTCTCTCTCTCTCTCTCTGTGCAGCAAGGCACGGTAGCTCTGGGGGCGGACGCCGGCGGAGCAAAGCGGCGACCAGGGGAGCGGCTGCAAGACGACGTCCACGATCTCCATCCTCTGTAAGGTATCCGCACGTGAAGCCGAAGGGTTCTTCTGTTCGATTTTTTCTTCTCTTTCTTTTGGGTTCTAGTTGTTCCTGGCGAAATTTTATGTCGGGGTTTCCAACGATCGTTAGATCTCAGGCTCAGTCATTACAAATCGCCATCTTGTCGTGCTCTCGGTTGGACCGTTTCCTTTTTTTGTTTTGTCCCTTTGGAATTTCTTCTGTCATCCCAGTATTTCCCAGCAAAGAGTAGGGATTTGATTATACTGGTTTGAGGGTACATGAACTGGTAGTTGATGGTCTTTACCAAAAAAAAAAAAAAACTGGTAGTTGATGGTTTCTTCAGGTCTGGAAAAATCTCGGGCTCGACTGTTTCGATGAAATGCGAATTTAGAGGCTTGAAGTTGATGTAATTCTGTTGATCATTCTCTTAAAGGAATGTTGATGGATCCCTAGTCTTCAGCTAATGTTTGTGGATGCTTTTAGTGGGAGATAAGTGAGCAGGAGCTATAATTTGGTTGTGTTCTTTGTTTAATTTCGCAGAATTACTTGAAAGATGCCTCCACAGAAGATTGAAAGTGGACACAAGGACACGGTCCATGATCTGGCGATGGACTACTATGGTAAGAGACTGGCCACGGCATCGTCGGACCACACCATTAACATTGTTGGAGTCACCAACTCGGGATCTCAGCATCTTGCCACCCTGACCGGCCATCAAGGACCCGTTTGGCAGATATCTTGGGCTCATCCCAAATTCGGGTCTTTGCTTGCTTCGTGCTCGTATGACGGACGGGTCATCATATGGAGAGAAGGTAATCCAAATGAGTGGACGCAGGCACACGTATTTGAAGAGCACAAATCATCGGTCAATGCCGTTGCTTGGGCTCCTCATGAGCTCGGCCTTTGTCTGGCTTGTGGTTCGTCCGATGGGAATATTTCGGTCTTCACTGCTAGACAGGACGGCGGTTGGGATACTTCAAGGATCGATCAGGCTCATCCGGTCGGGGTCACCTCCGTGTCGTGGGCCCCGTCGACTGCCCCTGGTGCACTTGTTGGTTCTGGCATGATGGAACCTGTTCAGAAGCTCTGCTCAGGTGGTTGTGATAACACCGTGAAGGTGTGGAAGCTCTACAACGGGGTCTGGAAGTTGGACTGCTTTCCGGTGCTTCAGATGCACACTGACTGGGTGAGGGACGTTGCCTGGGCGCCCAACTTGGGCCTTCCGAAATCGACTATCGCAAGCGCATCGCAGGACGGGAGGGTCATCATATGGACCGTGGCCAGGGAAGGGGATCCATGGCAGGGGAAGGTTTTGTACGATTTTAGGACTCCGGTTTGGAGGGTCTCGTGGTCCCTGACCGGTAACATTTTGGCGGTGGCAGACGGGAATAACAATGTCACCCTTTGGAACGAAGCTGTCGATGGCGAGTGGATCCAGGTTTCAACAGTCGAGCCATAGGATTCAATTTGTGATTTTCCTGTCGAACTGCTTTTAGCTGCGCAATGTGCATAGAGAACGATTTGCCAACATAGTAGAACCCGCGAACATGCTTGGGTTTACTTCATAGATGAATTTATGTTCCTTTTGGGCCGGTATAGATGCTTTAAATTGTTCTTGCTTTGCGGCTAGATATCCTTATGAATGAAGTTTGGATGGTAAGTGGCGCCAGACTTTCTACTCACCCTTTTTTGTCAGCCATGTTTTGAGCGATGCTGTGACCAATTTGGCCTGAATAGTTGGTCTCAATGGCTTGTGGATTTGCACCGGCTGTTTACCACTGAAACTCGTAATGACCTATTGCTGATGAACTTCTTAATCTTCTCAGAAGGGTGATCGTTTAGATATATTTGTGTTCCAAATGGAGGTGGTAAGCGGGTGGCTCGACTCGAATGTGGATTGGGTCGTATTTGGGTTATAAAGACCAAATCGACCTGGTTAACTGGGGATGGGCACTTGGCACATGGCAGGCCGGGCCGGGCTGCGCCTTTCCCAACGATTGTCCCTGGCAATCGTTTCATGTGGTGGAAAACTGCCTCCTTTGGGTCGGGTCGGGGCCCAACGGGGCGGCAGGTCTGAACCCCTTGCCCATTGCTACGTTTAATCCATCTATAACCATAATTCTTATTTTGAATTTGGCCTTCAGTGCATTTGTTAAACACCCTTTAAAGAAGATATATGATTTTCAATGCAACGTATTCCCTTGTGATATGTGTGATCAATATATTGAAAATCAAAATATTTCCTCTTATTTAGAATGCTTAACAAGATGCTTCTTATACGATAGCCACTCCACTCTTATTGTCGCGGCGGCCACCGCTGCCGTTCCATTGCCACCTTAATTCTAGTGAAATTTTCGTAAATACCATGATAAGAAAAATTCCATTTATTTATAAATGGAAAAGCCTTGCAGTGGGATGCGCTGTAAAACTTAGAACTAAATAATCAGATCCTTCACCCCAGGACAAGTAGAATTCTTAAGACGAGTTGAAAAGAACACCGCACGTCTGCTGTGTAACGATGCAGATCTATTCGCCGGTCACCGCTAACGATGCTGAATGTGATGGCCAGACCCCAACCTCAAACCTCAGGGAAATTACTCCCACCGGCGACGCCGATCGCTGAAGCTGCTCTCCACCTTTGCGCATAGCTCGCTCGATCATGTTCGACCTTCTAGAGCCGTAAAGTTCATCGGGAACGCGACCTCCACGAGACAGGAGAGATCGATAGAAGCAGTGCGAGTGGCAATCGGTTTACGATGGCTTCGCAAATTTCAGAAAGACCTGCCACAGTTATTACTCAGCAGAGTTGAAATTTGGCTATAATAGAAAGCCGTTCAAGACACATTCTGTCGGGTTTCATCTTTTGAGGACCCATTTTAATTTGTTTTACATAATTGTTGAATTATGGAACTAAATATGTCCTTAAAAGGTTTCATCCTGATTTAATTTGAACCTCGAAACTTCCTGAATGTAAAACAACTTAGAGGGTATTACCTCCTTCTAGAGAAGATAAATATATAAAAGGGAACTTGAGAATGTTGGTCGTGCTTGTACTGGCACATTAAATCAAGAACGTAGTCCTGATATTTATCAGGTAGGTAGGGCGACCCCAACATGAAAGCGAAAGTTTCCTACTGTTTGGTGAGATTATCCTGTGATTAGATATCTAGGATCATATTGTATTCTCGGTTATTCTACTTTAATATGATTTATTGATCCACGTCGTGGCCTCTAGTTTTATAAACTCATTACAATCGATATGATAAGAATAAAGAAAAGGGAATACTATCATCATAAAAGCTGATGGAAACCATTACAAAGTTCACCTAAATTGATCCCCACCTTCAAACACAAGAACAGACATTCTGGGTTTAAATGACTGAGAAATTGAACAACGTACGATCATGCTATACTGACTCGGTTTTAGCGATGCACCGAGTAATAAAGGCGTGTACCTATTCAAGTTAGAAAATAGTACGTTGGATTGATGGATGCCCCTTCTCACACATGGTCCAGACTTCTAGAAGAGAGTCGTGTGCAAAGATCCGAATCAAGGGGTGCCCTAGTTATGGAATTGAAAAGACACGACCCAAAACGGGATAATTAAAATAAAAACCATAAATTTATTATATTAATATCAATTTAATTATAAATAATTTAATTTAATTAATTTAGCACTAAACGTTTTGACGATTTATCGATATAATTATTTCAGTTAAATTTACCTGAAAATCGCTAATATAAATGATATGCTTTTTACATGGCGCAGTTAGTGTTGAACAATTTTTTTTTAACTTCTTTTTATAGGTTTTATAACTTTTTTCTCTTGTTTCTTTTTTTCTTCTTCCTTTGAGTCATCAAACTTTGGCAATGGCCAACAATCAACCACAGGTAAGAGCCGACCTCACCTGACCTAGCAAGATCGAGCCTTGTTTAGCCATTGGTGAGGCTCGACCTTAGTAGATTTAGAGAGGTTAGGCCTCGCCTAGCCTTTGCCTCGTCGGATTTGGCAAGATAGACCCTCACCCAATCTGGCGAGGTTAGCGAGGGTCCACCATTGCCAAGGCCAAGTGACCAGCAAAGGGGAAAAAACAATAAAAAAATAAAAATAAAAATTGTAAAAAATCAGAAAAACTGAAAACTGGCCTCATGTAATGTGTGTTTGACGGGGCAAGAAAGCTGAAGATGACTGAAAACTGAGGCAACCCATGAGATTAGCACATGCGAAGTTAGCTATAGCTTTCCTCCAAAGATAAAGGCACCGCTCCATTTGAGGTTATTTTTAGCGGCTCTCTCTCTCTCTCTGGCTTTGCCTTTGATGATAATCTTGCTTAGAACCTTGTGTTACTTGTGAAGACTCTCTAGCTTCTAGAACTTAACTTCAACATATCAAGCTCAAAGATAAAACTACGGGCGAGTTACTACTCACCCTATTCAGTGAAAAAATCAGTTTATTTTTTCGAGATTATGCACTATTGGCATCGGGAATGTTTGAATTTTAATCATTATCGCAATCTCAACGTCCAGCTCAATTTGATGCTGAAGCCACTCAAACTCACCTTTCGAATGATACTAGGAGTGCTATCTTGCAAATTGCTTGACCTAGTTGCATCCCTAATCATTTGATCTTTGTCTCATCGCGAGTCCCTCTCTTGGAGGCATCATCCCTTCCAAGCAATTTTGAGTGTTGGATAGTGACATCGTGGATTGGACGTACAACTGCGATCAACACGGCCTATAAATGATGATGAACATGGTTGTTGATAAGATTGCCAAATCTCATGTACCAGGACAGCTTCAATAGTGACCTTAAAAATATCTCAATAAAATTACTTACCCTATTTTAAGGCTTCATTAATTGGTAGAAAAATTGATGATTTGTAAAATATATATTTTTAAATTGTGGATAATAGAAATATTTTTCATTAACTAATTATTTCAAACAATCATTTTTAGAAATATGTTTTTTTTTTTTAATTATTCATTATTTACGAAATAAAGAGAGTCTAAGTTCAATAACTTATTATTATTATAATTATTACTATTTTGAATTTGAGCTTGTTAATTGGTGGCCTAGTGGAAGCCAACGATAACGGCAAAGAACAATCTTTCACATCATCAGTCCTTTTCATTTTAGGCTGGCTTTTGCAAGTTGGGGAAACTTTTGTCTCTCTTTGTGGCCCACATCCGATAAAAAATACCAGGAATTTTTTTATTTTAACTCTTGGTTGGGACAAGATCAAATCGAAGTTGCAACATTTTCTGGGGTAATATAAGCTATGACATGACTGATTCCCCACCGAGTGAATCTAGTGACATGTTCATCAATTATCACCAACTAGCTAGAAAGATGTCCTTAGCTATAATTGTTGCATTGGCTACTACTTTCTTGGGCGCAAAAAATGTATAACGAGATAATCATGATAGTAAGGTGATTGCAACTTGTACTGAAATAATTGAACAAATAAAGTTATTATTCAAATCTTTTAGACTCCACTTCCATCTTTATGTACATTTCTTACTTTCTCCTATGTCCTGAAATCACATTGCTTTTCTTTAAACAATCCAATGAACTTTTTATTGGCCTAAAATAAGCACTGATTCACTCTTTTTGAGACTAAGACCTTTCAAAGGAAGGTTCTGACCTTCCGGTTATGGGCAAAATACTAGCCGATGCTATTTTTGTCACATGGACCATACGTAATGCATTTTTTTATCCGAAAGATGTTAAGTTTGTCACTATGGTAAAATGTTCTACAATTCGAAGGTTGTGTAAAATTTTTCACGGTGGCAAGAGTTTGTGTATTTTTTTCTTTTTTTAGTGGTAAGGTAGTGCAACTCCCTGTGTAATTTTAAAGGCATGCTTTTCTGTATTAGCTTGGTGCATTCAATATTTTACTCTTAAAGTATTTCCAATAAAACTGAAAAAAGTATTCCCAATAAAAATTTGAACCCAAAACCACAAGCAGAAAAACAAACTCTCTTATCTGCAAAGTCGATATCTTGTTGGCAATTCTTCTACTTTTAAAACATTAGTTCATTTTAACGCATGATTGCGGAGTATAAATTATATAATCGGTTTGTGGAAATAAATAAGTAAATAAATATATAAATAAATGTAATGTGGTTACTAACAATGAATAAAACAAGCTATAGAAGGCGAAGGCATTATCTTATCAGGAGACCCACAGGACCATATGATTGATGGGCCTTATTACACCTGAAAATTGAGAACACCATGCATATCCGAATTATGACATCAGCATCTTCTTCCCTAATAACCAGACCCACTTGCCAAGCACCAACCATTTGATTTCATTTTGTTTTTACCATAATTTTCTATGAATCCATTGCCCTAGAATTTAGTCTTGGGATTCGAAGAATTGGTCTGAGGAGCTTGAGAGAGCCTTCTTGTGCTGTCAGTTTGCCTGTAGGATCTCGTACTGTTGTTGAAGCTCGAGCTATGTCTTCCATGTCTGCTTCTTCTTCTTGGATGAGAGCACTTGGGAATGAAGACACCAGTCCCTTTGCTTTCCCTCGCGCAAACCTGCTCGTATAATGACGGAGATGGCATGGATGTTGACTTAATTTCCATTCTTGAGAAACCCTGCGATATATGGAGAAAAATGTAAATGGCACAGCTATAAACCACACGGAGGAAGTATCTTATAAATTCATGTATTTCACGTAGTATTATCAATAAAATTGAGATTTTTCAACATTTTCAAATACCATCTTCTTTATTTATTGTGCTACAATTACTTCACTGAAAAGTGATAGATTACTTGTTTCATCAGGAATACAACTACTATGGCACAAGGTTCCTCAAATTTTGAAGCTTTAGCAACTAAAGGAGAATTTGCAAATTAAGTGGAGCAATATTCAAGGAAAATTCAGGGATGGGTATTGAAAATGTTTGCATAAGAGTTGGTCTAAACATTCTAACAAAAATATAAAAGAAACTGTGCAACATAGAACAATTTGGCCAAATCATATGAATCCTCCTTCCATAATAAACTTTGCAATTTTTTGCAGCAAAACTCTTCTGGGAAGATATAGCGTATTGAACTAGCGTGAAGTCTAAATATGACAAACGGATGAGCAATCCCATTGACCTAATTCAGTGTGATTTGACATAGCTATTTGAGCTATGAAGAGGCTGATAGCATCGACATAGCAGTGAAGGGAAGTTGAAAAAAATACCTGGAGAGGAGCAGAAGGCCACTGAGTAACAGGCAAGTGTTCATCTTCATCCATGATCAGAAGAGAAATCTGCTTGCTCAAGTCTGCAAAATACACATCATCTTCCACATCCAGCGTTGCTACTTCCATTTTTATCTCTTCCAAAAACTCTAAGCTTGATGTTTAAGACACACTTTCTCTACTCTCTAGGCTCCATAGCTATCTCTCTCTCTCTCTCTCTCTCTCTCTCTCTCTCTCTCTTATGTTGTCCAAGAGGATGAAAGAAACCCGAACAAGTGTTATTGCTATTTTCAGTCACTTGGCCTTTTTTCTTTCCCTTCCCAGCTGAGCGGGACTTGAAGGGTGTTTTTAAGTAGTGGAAAGGGAAGGAATGGGTGAGGAAGTTGAGTTCATGGGCATGTGGGATGGTGGGTCATGAGTGACAGTTGGGCCAATCTGTCCCAAGATTCCCAGCCCCACAAGAATCCCTGAGTGAAGTTATGATAATATCCAATTGGAGTGAAAGGGAGGGGATATGAGAGGTTGAGGTGGGGAAAAAACAACCTACTCCCAGATATCTCATCCAAGATAGACTCAGGTCTCTTATTCTCATGTTGCCAGGGTCATCCATGAATGGATGAGAGAGCTAACATCTCTCTCTCTCTCTCTCTCTCAACCGCACACACAAGCATACATAGACCTCGATGCTCGTGCACACTCATGGAGTGAGCTTGAGGAAAGCATTAAAGCAAATAATAGTCAAGAGTGCATCCCAACTTTTGTGCAACAATAAAAAGTAACTTTTTTCGTTCCATAGGTGCATCTCGTTAGAATGACAGACATCATTATGCAACGATTTGCAAAAAGAATACCATTTAGTCCCATCACAGTTAAATCATATTACAAGATTGCAGAGGCCAAGATAGACTGTGATGTCTAACTATTAGGTTGATTGTGATGGAAGGAGTATTAATATGGTTTCAAGGCATATATTGACTCACTTTGAAGTCACTATAGCTTTAAATATAGTCATAAGGTTTCACTGGATAGAGTTGCCATGACATATCAAAGAAGGTAGTCATATAACATTATCCCTTCGATATAATGCATTTAGTTTCTGTTCATTCAATAATTTTTCTTTCTATAGATTTTCATTAGAAGCACTAGAAGAAAGTACTTGCTCAGGATTCATAGTCCACAAACACATGCTTGGCTGAAAAGAGCTTGTGTCCCAGGTCTCCTTATCTGATGCATCCTGCCGGCTGGCTATTCTAGTGGTGCTGATACGATGCACATTCAGTGTTTTTAAGCGTTTGAAAAGTCGGTCAAAGCTCATCTGCTGGAAAGTGGTTCCTTTGCTAGCCTCACTCTGATGTAGGACCATCAATTTATTCATTTATTTATTGGTGATAACAGATGCAGCCCTCCAGGAGTTTGAAGGGCCAGAAAAACAATGGATTTTAGAAAATTCTAAATTCGAGGCATATGGCACCAATTTTGGTACCAGAAGAACAATGGGTTTTAGTTAAATCTGTTTCGTATCAATAAGTATCGGAGCTAGATCTATATTCCATCACATGGATTGCGCAATCAATTGTGCTTGTGGAAAGCTTTTTGGCAACGATACTAAACCTGATGATAAAAATCCCAAAGAATTAGGACCTACTGGAGCTAGTGGACTTGTGACCTCCAGGAGAGGCTTCCAGCAAGCTCACGGTTGCATGTACTTATCCTTCAAATGTTAAATCACCAACTTAGAGTACGAGCTTTGTCGGGCCCCAGCTGAGCCACAGCGCCAACCCAACCGCGCAACCCCACACCCCCGGGGAAAAAAATTGCAAAAGGGAAAATTAAATGGAGAAAAGCATCATTATCTCGACACTTGAAGATATTTATATCCAATTTGTTCTCACAATTTGTACAGCAATATTTGAGGATACAGTCTGTAGTCACTCGCATTCCTCCGTTGTTGGAGCTGCATCTTTATCGGTTTTTAAGGCCATTTTAGAATCACAGAAATCTTTGAAATTAAAAAAAAAAAAAATCAAGTTGTATCTTTCATCATATCCATTGTCTACTTATCTACCATATTGCCACTCTCTCTCTTTTCGAGCACTCATTGCCCTCACTCTAAGGTTGATGTGACCATCCCCATCTTCAACTTGGGAGAAAACTCTCTATCATGTTTTGAGATGACAAAATAATTATAAATTAATATTGCGTGCATCGACAATAATGGTGTAGCACCAACTGATAAATGTATGTGTAATATCCAAATCGTGTCTTAACAAGCTCGTCAAAATGTGGAATCCTTTGCCTCTACCAAAAGTAAATGAGTTATTAGGCGTTAATCATGTCTAAAGGTTGGATGGAGCTGATTATAAGGTGAATAAATCATAGAGCAAGGAGTTCGTGAGGACTTAAATGGACCAAGGAAAGGCGAACATTGAGTCAAATCAGAGTTGTCAATAGGCTTGGAAGGACTAGAAGGTAGTTGGTGAATTGCCGAATTTCAACAAGAAGCGCGTAAAAAGATTAGAAGGACCGTTAGTGGAAGCAGCTCCTTCCGTCGATGAAGTGTAAGATGTGTGAAGACTTGGACCTCTTTTGGTTTGATATAATATTTAAATCAGAGGTTGATAACCAGTTTCAAAGTTTGGAGTGCATAGAAAATAGCCCTGGGAAAAATCAACGTACTATTTGCCCTTTAATGCAAGCATGGGGTGTGCAATCTGCAGGCCGACAAAGGAGCTTTTGTGTCAGCGGATGTTTGACCAAGAAGAGGACTCTCAAACCGCTAATTCAAGGTTTAAACTCTTATTAAACAGGAATGAACAATAAGTTGATTCCAAATTTCTTAATTTCTTTGTAAGTAACTAATTTCACTAACAAGATTTCGTTTAAGTGGTAAATTTCTAAACTTTTGATAACTAACTATTGGATTTGACGCAGGTAAACTCCTTCTATTGCTGGTAAATTACCAATAGTGCACAAAGCCGACAATTGGTCGGTCATCTGAATCAACTAAAAAGATTTACAGTATACTAACTGTTATAGTGAAATTCACAGTCCAAGAATGAGGCCGCACTACAAAAGATAAAGGTGTGCTGCCCTAATAAGCTGACTCATTCGTAGGGCTTGGATATGATTAAGCTCACCTGATCAAAGTTTACTCAAGCAAATCGCACAAAGACATTTAATGCATTATCAATTATCAGATGTGAATATAAATATGTACGAACCAGGGGATTAAAAATAGACACCCAAAGACTAAATCAGGAGAAGTAACACTTGGCCACTAGAGGGGTATGAATCTGTGTAATCGCATTGCGAATCAACAAAGAGGAGAGAAGCATGAAGTACGATTCTACAATAACGAAAGTGTGGGAAATGACCACCAGAAATGGTCGAGGTACAATAACGAAAGTGCTGGTTTAATTTGAACACTATATTCCGACAGATAATAGGATGCAAGCAAGAACTTTGGCATGCCACATCTATTAGTGGTAGACCATGGTTAAAAATCATGTGAGAGGAAGGTCAGGCAAACTTGTTGCAATTGGTTGGGGTGTTAGGGGAATTCAACTTAGGATCTATCACTTCTACAAATTCTACCTGTTACATGCAATTATTCTCAGTTAAAGTCACCAAACCAACCAAAGGCCTAAATTTAACCAGTTTATGAGATTTTCAAGATATTTAATGAGTTTCTAGATAGTCGAGTTCTACGCTTATGCCCCTGCACCACAAAAAAGTTATGCCATTGACGTAAACTATGTTTTGATAATTCTGTATCTTGTGGAGTGAACTAGTGTTTATGGTTTTGATGGATTAATGATAAGGATGTGTGGTAAAGTTGTGGCCTTCACTTACATGACGATGTTCAGCTAAAACTAAAAGTGACGGGTCAAAAGAACATGACTTCCTTAAGGATTACTTGAGCAATTCGTGCAAACTTTAGTCTTTTAGTCTCTTGGCAATCCATGTTTCAAGAAATGTCTTTCTATCTCTTCTTGTTTTTTAGGTAATACAAGGCATGTAAAATATCAACATAAGAGTTCAACAACGTGTACTTGTTTTAACTTTTACTGAGTACGTTAAGTATATTCACTTAATATTTGTGGATAACATGTGCGAAATGATTATTGTGTAACATGGTTACGTTTTGAAAATCCGTCTTTTATGACTTTATCCCATTTGAAACTGTTCTTTTTGTGCACAGGATGATAGATGAAATTTTGATTTGTTAGGCAACATTTGGAATGGGATAAAAAGGATAGCTAGCCCATCACAGAGAAATCATTCTGACCAAAAAAATCATAGAGAAATCATAACGGAAGATCAATTGTAGATGGACCAAAGCTGGCCCCAATTCATTCTCACTTTTAGGGCGGGTAGCTACGTCGCTATTGCTGTGCCGTGCGGGCTGTCATTCCGGTCAAGAAGAAGGTGAATATGCAACAGCGTAATTCTCTATCAACTAACTTGGGACAGAATAGCTGTTCCTAATGGCATGCTTTATGGACGGCATGGTTGGCCGTGCCTGACAATCTAGGGACGGGCTTCACAAAGCAGTCGCCGACTTTTGATGCCAAGCTTAAAGGCGACGACGGGTCGATAGGCCTCCAGCCGTCGCTCCTGCCAGTTTGGGCAGGTATATTACACCAATTATATTTTTATGCTGCATGTCTTGACGTGGTATTCACTGGCAAATTGTGTTAGTGTGAAAAGGGGGGAAGCACATAATCAAAGAATAGCCAAGCCGACGTGAAAACAAATGCATTTGTCGAAGTTTTACCAATTTCAAGCAGGCCAAACAACCAAACAAGCATATTCTTCCTTAAAGCCATGGATGGGTGGTTCTTGAGTTTCATTATGCAGTTAATGACTAAAATATTGATTCTTTGGGACCACATTGAGACAAAAGTTAATTGTAAGGGAAACAAACAGACGCTATTTTCCAAATAAACATTTTATCACTTCATTTATGGGAGTTTTACTCGCGAAATCAAATGAGGAGATTTCACACCGTATCTACAGCACGAGTCACGAGCCAGATTTAATGAGCTTGGAGTTAGATGAGGAGAATGAATTTTCCCTTATTTTTTACGCACTTTGGTGATAAAGCGAGCACTTAATATAGAGACAACCCGTTGAGGGCCATCCAGAAGGAGCAACATCAACCTCGATGATTACACACCGTGTAAATACTGGCCTCCGTGGTACATCCAAAGATGTGTCCGGACCTTCCAACGATCCACCCATGTACGCCAGTCAAATCAAGTATTTGATACACAATTTGAAAGTAATTATTCATGTAAAATTCTGGGAAAAGAGGTCCAGATCCATTTAGGAAGAAAGGTGAAGAATTTCTAGTCGTAAGTCGCCTTCATCGTAATATTTGAGCTCGTGAGTTATGTGCAGGATGTGAGCAATCTTGTACCAATCCTCGCCTGCATCTTTTTTGCACCTCTCCTCCAAATCTGGGCAAGCTGCTGTTCTTAGGTGAGTAAGGAATGCAAGCCTTCGCACTCCTTCAGGTAATGATGTCAACAAGGGGCACTGGATGATGTCAAGCCTTCGAAGTGATTGAAGCCTCTCCATTTGCTTTGGTAAAGCCTTCAAATTTAAGCACTTTTTAATATAAAGACACTCGAGATTGCTAGCTTGTAGAAGCCACTTTGGGAGAGATGCTAGTTTGGGAACTTCATGGATGTCCATGGATCGGAGATTCTTAAGTCCTTGCAAGTCTAATTTGTTGTCGCTTTCGTCTTGCAATAAATCGAGCTCCTCACAACACCAAAAGCAGAGATTCACAAGGTTCAATAGATGTTGCATACTGAGTGAGAGGGAAGTTAAAAGAGGACAGTGATAAATGCTAAGAATTTCAAGTGAAGTGAGATTTTGTAAACACTCCTCGGGCAAACATTCTAGAAACTCCATCTCTAATATAATCAGACTCTTCAACTTAGTGAGGCCAGATATCCGACGTATCAACTCTGAATTGACCTTTCTCAGCTTCAACTCCTCAAGATGTGGGATTAATGGCATGGCTTTCAAGTTTTCACAATAACCAATCCGTTATCTCAATAGACTAGGTAATGCTGTTGTTAAAGTGGATGAATAGTCTAACTCGATGTATTCCAATTCAGTTAGCCCCAAAATTTCTAAAGACCTAAGGTGAGGCAGTTGGGCTAGTTGAGGGAGATGTTTACATCTTCGGCATTTTTGCAAGTGTAACTCAACTAAATTTGGCAAGAAAATGACGAGGCTATCATCCACCTTAGAAAGCTCTCACCTTTATATCCATCGATTGTCAAGTTCTGCAAATTTGAGTGCGGCCTCAGTCCATCTAATAGAGCTTCATCTCTATCCCCAGTTGATGCATCATCAATATCGAGATAGCCCCATCGAAGTTCAACAGATTTCAAAGAATGCTTCCCTATCAAATTCGCAGCCCTAGATTCTGCTACTGCATCTATTACGTGTCCCAAATTTTCAATGCTAAGGCTTCCCTGGATGTTATTAGGCCCATTTAGCTCCTCAAGTCCGCAATAATTCTTAGCAAGAGCTTTGTCTTAAGGCAAAATGAAGTGAGTTAGCCTATGCAAAGATCTCAATTGCCCTACTCCACATGGCATATATCTAAGTTTCCAACAATAATCTATGTCTAGATTTCTAAGGTTGACCAACTTCCTTATTCCCGTTGGCAATTCTTCAAGGGCACAACAACGATAGAGATTAAGTGTTTGCAAATACTGTAATCTCGTAATGGAGTTAGGAAGCCTTTTGAGTGTATTATTGAGAGAGAGATCAAGATACACGAGATGCTTCAACTTACATATGGACCTTGGGACCTTCTTTACATTTGTTGCATGTAGATCCAAGATGCGTAAGCTCTTGAAACTTTTAATGAGTTGGCATAGATTTGCTTGACTTGGTGGTTCTCTTTGTTTCATTTGCCAATATGTCGTAGGCTTTGGTACAACAAAAAGAATTGTTCTCAATGCACTTGCCTTCAAGCCCGAGATGGGAAGTTCACCCATCAAACTGAAAGTTAAACCAAGAGATATATGACGAGTTCTTTCATTTAAAGATTTTGTGTCAGCCCATGCCACACAACACTCAGTTCCAGCAACTAAGCAGGCTAGATCACGCATCAAATCATGCATCTTGCAAGTCTCTACCTTCGTGATTGGATCTTTTCTAAAATCTTGGAAGAAGTTACTCCAAAGTAGATCCATGAAATATCCATGGGCAATTTCTTCTAAATGCCGACTTCTATTTGATGGCTGGATAAATCCTTCTACCACCCAAAGATCAACCAAAGTCTGCTTCTTTATCTCATAATCTTTGGGAAATAATGAATAGAATGTGAAACATTGTTTCAAATGTGAAGGAAGATAGTCATAACTTAGCTTAAGAACTGATATTATGTTGTCTTCCCTTTGAGACACTTCTGGGAGTTCATTATCTTTAAAATGTAACCATTCGGGTTTAATTTTCTTAAAGAATAGTAAACTCCCAACAATTCGGACAACCAATGGAACCCCGGAACACTTTTTAACTATCTCTTTGCCAATAGCTAGCATGTCAGGATCTTGTATCTCCTCTTCTTTTCGACAAGCCATTTGCATTAATATATCAATGGATGCACTTTCAGACAAGCCCCCAAGAAGATGAGGTGGAGTAGTGCTGGTGATCTCCGCAACCAAAGGAATGTGTGTAGTTATAAGCATCTTGCTTCCTCTAGCACCTCCTACTAATAAAGTTTTCAAGCTCAACCATGTTTTTCGTTCTACATTCCACAAATCATCTAAAACTAAGAGATATCTCTTCTGCCCTTAGTTCACTTTGCAAATGTTCCATCGCAACCTCGGTTGATTCTTTCTTCTTTGCACAAGCTATGATTTTTTTCACTATTTTTTTCATATCAAAATCACTAGAGACACATACCCACATTTTCAAATCAAAATGTTTACTGACCCTTTCATCATTATAAACTCATTGAGCAAGGGCCGTTTTTCCAAGCCCACCAATACCAGAGAGAGCTCATATCAAAGCCAACTCGCGGCCCATATTAGTCGAAACTCCTCCAAATGAGGACTAAGTGGAAAATTTTCTAGAAAGGGTAAAGGAGTTCTTGTCTAAGTATTGCCGAGGCTCATATCAAGGCCAACTCCCGGCCCCCTCTCTCTCGTTTCTTTTCAACTTCTTCCGCTTTTTATTTTGAGCACAAATCACCAGCATCTTCCTACACACACACAGAGAGCTCTCTTCTCCGCCACTACAGCTTTCTTTTTTCGTTTTTCCCTTTTTCTATCTCTGTTTTGCTGATTCCTTCTTACTTCCGTTCTGCACTCTATTTGGTTTTTTTTTTCTGACCTTTCATTCTTCAGTTTTCACAAATTTTCAGCTCCCTCTCCTCCCTTTTTAAGATATTGGCCAAAAAGTCTTCCCCAAATTTTTTGCTTAGTTCACGGTTTTGGATTACAGAAACCTCTCCACCGAGTCTGCTCAATCTTTACTTGAACTCCTGATTGCAGTGTATATTCTCTAGGTCAATTATATACTAACCTTAAAGACCAAGCTCCGTTGTGGAATTACGGCTCAACCAACGGAGATGGAAGGAGACACGGAGGATTTGGCGAATATCAAATCTCTTCCCCCCTTTTTATTTATTTATTTTATTATTTATTTTATTATTATTTTTTAATTTATTTTACTTTTTCACTGATAGGGGCAAGATCACATCGTTTCTTATTGTTTATTCACATGTTACCAAATTGCATCTAGATATGTCAAAAATTAATAAAATGCCACTCTTTGGTCTAGTTTTACCATTTTCACATTTTCCTAATCTAAGTTGCAACAGAAAGTCTTGGGAAATCATTCAAACACATTTTAGGCATGTAGAAAACTTTTCAAATCAAGCCAAGAGATCAAAATAACTCAATATAGCAAGATGTACATCAAGCCATTCTTGACATCCGAATAAACTTAACCTCAAAACTAAACCTAATTAAGAAAACATCAAACAACCAAATTCCAGAGTGCCTAGTAGATCAATGTAACTTATTGTTTAGAGTTTTCATTTATTTTGAAAGGAAAGAATTGAACTAATCGAAACATTAATCACTTTGAAATCAACACAAACAATAAGAAAATTTAAAATATAAAAACCTAGTTTGATAAAGGAAGAAAAATGAAGACCATGTTATCTTGTAAGACACCTGATAAGTGGGATTAAAAGTGTAAAGAACTCAATTGGAGAGAATTTTGGAGCTTCGTAAAGAGACTTGAGTAGGAAACTTTTGTTCTATTATTTTTCTATAAAGAAAGGTTGAAAGATGTAATATGCAAGAGCTGTTGAAGTTAAAATATATATTTTTTAGGAAAAAATTAAATGGAGATGGAAGCTCACGTCCAAATGGAGAAGAAATTAAAAAACATTTAACTCATATTTCTCATTCAAGATATAAATTAACTTGAATTAGAAATATAATGTCAACAGTGATGTAATTGGGGTTAGAATTTGAGGTGAAATATTAGGAAGATGTGTTTAACTAAAAGAGTAACAAATGGCTTATTTTTGGGTGAAAAATGAAGATATTTGGTAATTTTTGGATGATATTTTACATTCTGTTAATTAAATAGGGAACTTGCCATTCATCCTAAGCATCAATACGTTAGAAAAATATTTTGAAACCACTAGAATATTATTCGCAAAAGCTATATAATGCTGGGTAATTCTATATCCAGTATATTTTAACTTTAATAATTACAGAATACGTATTTTAGAGTACATTGATCTCCGCCAACAAATATTATATCGATATATTTTTACCGTCACTCTCTATAATCAACTTATATATATATTAATTTAAGTATATTGAAACTCATATTTCTAATTTATTTCATTGAATTATGATTCCTCATGAGCTGTATAACCCTCAACGAAGTCACACATTGAAAGATCATGGATTTTGAAATTAATGATTCGAATTTTCTGAGCATCACAAAAACAGCGGGAAAGTTGTAATTTCACCAATTTCATCAAAAGTCCAAGTCATCCATTTATAATCTTAATTTCATAAATTTTATTAGCAAATGTAGAAAATTTGGGATGTCATAGCGGATTTTCATCTGCCCGATTCTTCCCGGTCCAAGGGAAAAGGTGGGGGAGCGGATGACCACCGTGATCAAAGAAACAAATAGAGAAGTGTCTATTTATTTGATAAAATTAGGAGTTCATAAAGAAAAGGAAGGGGACAATGAAGATATCCATGATCAAGGAAACAAACGGAGAAGCCTTCGGTGGCAAATGGAAGAAGCCACAAGAAGACATGTCCAAAGATCAGCAGGAAGCCGATAAGGGTTTCTTTGTGTGATGGCTTGCACTATGCTTGGGATTTCCTAAATAAGAATTGGCTTTTGGTAATGCAGTTCGCAGAAGAGGAAGAACCTAAGCGAGAAGTGCGAATTGGCGCATTTAAGCTACTCAACGCCATGAAGGTTCAAGTGCCGCCCAAGAAACCTAGAGTTCCAAGTTTGCAGTCGCAGAAGGGTTCGAGTCTTTGAATGGAGTCGACCTAATACTGGTTCAAGGCGGTCAACTCAGGCGAAGTACCAACCTTTGGCATTGCTCGGGCATGGACATGAGAATTGGTGATTGGAAGAGCAAATTTACCATCGAAGTAATTTTGCTTGATGAATATGATCTTATTTTGGGTGTGGAATTCTTCAAGAGAGTAGATTCGAGTTGCTTATTATCATCAATCTGAAAAGCCAATCCGTGGTGTTGATGGTTCGTGAGACTGTGACAACCAAGACCATCTCCGCTACGTGACTCGTGGAGAGGAGGCTGAGAGTTGAGAAGCCCGTGGCCATGGGCTAAGTCAAGGGCAAGGCCGTAATCTTTGGAGAGGCCAAAGTTGGAGTTGGAGCGATCCAAGTCAACCCAAAGAAGGGATGCTAGTCCATGTGCTTTTTCTGAAGTGTGGGACTCCCCGGGTAACATGGAGTTGGTCGAGCCAAGGGAGGAACAGCTTGTGGAGCGGGTTGGGGTCCAAGAGCCATGTACTCGTGGAGTCAAAAAGGGGAAAGAAGAAACGGCCTGGGAGACAAAAGAACCTATAACCTCTAAGGGAGTCAATGATCAAAGGAAATGATTTAATCAATCAAGTGAAGAACTGTGTCAAATGCACCGAGGGCATATAGGTGGAGGAGAATGTCACGGATAAAAGGATTTCAAGGTACAATAGGACTAAGCATGACTTGAAACTTCTAATGTGTAAGGAATTTATGAGTACTTTAGAATATTCATAGGAGCAATATAAGAATTTTATAATCGTATTTTGGAGAATTTTTGTAATTTTTGGGATAGATGATAGATGGAAAGATTGGATCTCTTCACTTAAATCAACAGGACATCTACTATTGTAATTTGAGTGGCTCATATATATATATATATAGGTTGCCTTCCTCATTTGTAATATCTATAAGTCCAACGGAATGAAAAGAGCATTCTCTCCCAAAAATACTTCTCTCTCTTGAGTTTCTCTCTATGATCCGGCGTAGGCCGAGCGAGCAAACAAGAGATAAATCAAGGGAAAGCATGAGCTCACGCAACTCAAGTTTGCGACTCCAGTTGTAATACTTGGGCTTTAAAAAGTAACTAAGTCAGGGGCCCAAAGCCCAAATTTTATATAAGCCGAGCCTCAGCCTATTTTGAAATCTCTCTGTAGCTGAAATAGAACTAGAAGGGTAAATAGAAGGAAAAGAAAGAGGAGGACTGTAAAAAAAAAAAAAAAAAAAAGGAGAAAAAGAAGGAAAGGGAAAACAAAGGCGATGAGCCATCCAAAGAGCAAAAGAGGAAAGGAAATTGTCAAATTCATGCACGGGAGGCCTCAACAAACTGGATTGACTCCGTTTTGTAGCGATCAATATGTATTCTAACCATTTGTTCATTTAATTGGAGAAATTTTTGGAGTTATGGCTTAAATTTGGGTCTATCTCAATTCTGAGTTTCTTGGTCCAACCTAGTGCTGGTTGGCTGAGATATTATGTGGAAATGAAAGATCAAGTTGTTGCGGAGATGTGAGATTTTACGGAAAGTAAACTTTAGAAGTTCCATGCGTGCTACCAAACCCAGTTGGCTGAGATATTATGTGGAAATGAAAGATCAAGTTGTTGTGGAGATGTGAGATTTTACGGAAAGTAAACTTTAGAAGTTCCATGCGCGCTACCAAACCCAGTTACGAATTTCTATTTTCAGTGATGATTTTTCATCTTCGACCATCTTTTGAGTTGGCAAAGTTTGAGATCTTTCATTACTTCATAAGAGCTTTCTTTTTGTTGATAAAACCTCTTATGATATTTTTAATTTGACAAAACCATCTATGTGTGCTAAATGAGTGTGATAAATGCAAATAGGTTATGCAAAAGTCCGCATTAAAGAGACTTACATGTTTAAGGTGAAAAGGTTTTAAATAGCTAGAAGAACCTACATTGTAGGGTGCATTAGTATAGAAGAATGGGAAGTTTATAAAGATTTGGAGGTACCAAGGTGAGCAGTCTACTATGTCACCAATGAACTCAAGTTACCTATTAAGACACAATTAGATATTACCGAGAAATTTGATATAATCGGAAACTGATGTCACAAGGAGACTAGATATAACCAGGAATGGCTCATATGAGTGGAGCGATTATATTACCTAAACAACATGTTTATCACATGCTTTAGAAATCTAGATAAAATATCGCATGACTATTTTTATCTGAATATTATTTCAAAGCTAGTGATATGACCTGGATTCCAAATCGAAGAAATTGATTGATTATCAATCTCGAGAAATATCCACATAGAAAATATCAATTACACATGATATATTGACTAAATGACAATCATCCCGAAGATAGATTTTTTTCCATAGTTCAAGCTTTCATTTTGGAAATTGAAAGATTTTATTGTATGGCGACCATATCTTTAGAATCTTAGATTGATTGATTTTAACGTTTAAATTGATCTACTCAACAATTATCCAACAGATAATTTGGAGATTGATCTTCATGAAGATTGTCCAACGGGAGATTGGATACTAAGGAGTACAAAAGGAGATCAACAAACATTGAAGAAGTAAGAGATCAAGAGTGAGAAACAACCCATTAATAGAGAAAGCTTTTTATTCTTATAGTTGTATGCTATATAGCACCGACACTCTCTGGGAGCCTTCGTATAGTGTCCGACACACTCTGACACGTTCCGACACGCTCCAACACGCGGTCAATGAGTGTCGAAAAATCCGACACGTGGTCAACTCTCTCCGACATGCGAGTCCTGGAATTCCGACACGCGATTCCGACATACACCGGGTCAATTTTAAAAATTTCTAATACTTGAGGGGTCATAATATAAATATACAAAAAGAAGTAATAAAGAAGTATAAAAAAATTCTATAAATATACACGCATGGGGAAATTTTTCTTTTTTCCGTTTTGTTTTTTTAGAATTGTTTTAGTTTTTTTAAAAGTCTTTTACTATGAAAGAAGTAATAAAAAATGCTATATATGATAAATAAATAAATTTAAAAATATCATTTCAGCATTTTTCTTTAAACAATGTTTTTTCCTCTAAATTTTATGTATTATTATAACAAATTAAAATAATGAATGCTATTATTTAATTTTTTTCATGTAAATTAATTCTAGGCTATTTTTTATTATTTATTTGTGTGTGTGTGTGTGTGTGTGTGTGTGTGTGTGTGTGTGTGTGTATAATATATCATGTGTCGGAACATGTCAGAATTTTTTATTTTTAAGAAATGATGTGTCTGCGTGTTATGTCGTGTTGTGTCGTGTCACGTGTCGCATGTCCGTGTTAGTGCTATATAGATCGGTACACAGGTGTGTACCCACTTTCAAGAGCTCCTTCGCGATCTCAACATCACCACGAGCTGCCGCGATATCATCGTCGTCCCCCGAGACTGGTCTTAATTAGTTAATCGCAGGGATATCGTGAAGGTAAAGTAAGTTACAACCATTGCAATGACAGATATCATAAGTGGTAGCCTGACAGAGAGATATTTGGTGAGGCAAATGATCATCTGGACTGATAGAAAGAACCCAAATGTGTTACTGCACAATAATAGGCCGTACACCACGAGCTCGACATTACTTGGAGGAGTGCCATAACTTTACGATAGTCACGTTATAGTTATAGTTGTTCTGCTCAACTTCCTTGGAATTTTTGTCATTGACAACGTTTACGATTTTTGGAGGTTGAAGCACAGATTGGTACGTCGCGCTCACAATCAGCACAACGACAACCGGCAGGGCGTTGCGTATTTCGCCCAAGGACTCTCCCCCTTGGTTTAATTTTCTAGATGTTGAACTTGATGATGATTAAGGAGCATTTGTGACTGGTTCCCCATCTGATTGGTGACCGTTACCTCCCTCCATATCGTCATCGTCCGTTGAGACTAGTGTTGAAGCGGGTGAGTTTGATCGTCCTCCTCTGCGCACAGCTCCGGCACGTGTGAGAATTTCTCTGATCTCTCTATCTTGTGGTCCCCTTTGCAAGGGAGTTAAGACATCTAGAGGTGTCAAGCTGCTCTCGTTCAAGGCGTTCACCTCCACGACCTCAGACTCCAAAGCATGTCCACAAAGCATGAAGTCGACCACCTGCAACTCTTTCCCATCTTTGTTTTACTCTCATTGATTTTCAGGCATTTAGATATGCATAAATGTTTTCGACATAGACGAGACATCCTATATTTCCGTGATGATCAAATAAGTTCCTTTGCATAAGATAGGGACCCAAAATAACACCTTCACTGAAATAATGCACAAAGAAAAGTGCGATAAAATAAGGGAACCGTGAGTCTTGCCTTGAAATTTTTGCTGGCGGCAGAGAGATGCAAGTCAGTGTCGCCTTTTTGGTCCTTCCAATTAATCAATTGCTCCTTCTCTTGCCGCTTCAGATGCTCCACCAACCGAACCGGTCGTGCACGGCGAGGTAAAGCGCGGTCTCCTCTCGGGTAGTTGTCTCTTCAAGAGATTCAGGTGAAGTGGATAGCAGTATCTCCATGAAATTGACCTCCCCGTGGATGACGACATAATGCAAAGGGATTCTTCTCTCCCATCCCTTTACGGAGCATAGATGTGTACCCACTTTCAAGAGCTCCTCCGCGATCTCAACATTACCATAAGCGACCCGGCACATGCCACGCGCGTGCGCGACTGAGGTCAGCTAACGCGTGCCGTGCATGCTCCAGTGACCATGCACGTGCATTGCACGCGCCTGGCACCGAAACGGCGCGTGCGACGCACGCGCTCGGGGGGAGATCGAATTAGTACCTATGTAGCACCGATACTATCTGGGAGCCTTCGTGTCGTGTCTGACACGCTCCGATACGCGGTCAACGAGTGTCGAAAAATCCGACACGTGATCAATTCTCTCCGACACACGATTCCGACATGCACGAGGTCAATTTTAAAAATTTCTAATACTTGAGGGGTCAAAATAGAAATATGCAAAAAATAAGTAATGAAAGAAGTAATAAAAAAAAATGCTATAAATTTACATGCAAGGGGTCAATTTTTTTATTTCAGTTTTGTTTTTTTAGAATTTTTTTAGTTTTTTTAAAAGTCTTTTACTATGAAAGAAGTAATAAAAAAATGCTATATATGATAAATAAATAAATTTAAAAATATTATTTCAGCATTTTTCTTTAAACAATGTTTTTTCCTCTAAATTTTATGTATTATTATAACAAATTAAAATAATGAATGCTATTATTTAATATTTTTCATGTAAATTAATTCTAGGGTATTTTTAT
Source organism: Eucalyptus brandiana (assembly GCA_014182725.1). Classification (NCBI taxonomy): domain Eukaryota; kingdom Viridiplantae; phylum Streptophyta; class Magnoliopsida; order Myrtales; family Myrtaceae; genus Eucalyptus; species Eucalyptus brandiana. The sequence continues at coordinate 10,121,279 of CM024669.1, forward strand.
TATTATTTATTTATGAATTTATATATAAAAATATATTTAATATATCACGTGTCGGAATTCTCTATTTTAAAGAAATGACGTCTCGGCGTGTCATGTCGCGTGTCGTGCGTCCGTGTCAATGCTACATAAATCAGTACATAAGTGTGTACCCACTTTCAAGAGCTCCTCCGCGATCTCAACATCACCATGAGCTGCCGCGATATCATCGTCGTCCCCCAAGACTGGTCTTAATTAGTGAATCGCAGGGATGTCGTGAAGGTAAAGTAAGTTACAATCATTGCGATGAGGGATAGTATAAGCGGTAGCCTGACGAGGAGATCTTTGGTGAGGCAAATGATCATTTGGACTGACAGAAAGAACCCGAATGTGTTGCCGCACAGGAGGAGGCCATACATCACGAGCTCGACATTACTTGGAGGAGTGCCATAACTTAGAGTAATTCTAGTCACGTTATAGTTATAGTTGTTATACTCAACTTCCTTGGAATTTTTCTCATTGACAACTTCTACGATTTTTGGAGGCTGAAGCACGGATTGGTACATCGCGCTCACAATCAGCGCAACGACGACCGTCAAGGCGTTGCGTATTTCACCCAAGGACTCTCCCCCTTGGTTTAATTTTCTAGATGTTGAACTTGATGATGATTGAGGAGCATTTGTGACTGGTTCCCCATCTGATTGGTGACCGTTACCTCCCTCCATATCGTCATCGTCTGTTGAGACTAGTGTTGAAGCGGGTAAGTTTGATCATCCTCCTCTGCGCACAGCTTTGGCTCGTGTGAGAATTTCTCTGATCTCTCTATCTCTACTCCCCTTGGACAGGGAGTTGAGATATCTAGAGGTTTCGAGCCGCTCTCGTTCAAGGCATTCACCTCCACGACCTCAGACTCCAAAGCATGTCCACGAAGCATGAAGTCGACCACCTGCAACTCTTTCCCATCTTTGTTTTACTCTCATTGATTTTCAGGCATTTAGATACTGTAGAAATATTTTCGACATAGATGAGACATCTTATATTTCCATGATGATCAAATAAGTTCCTTTGCTTAGAAGATTTTTGCATAAGATAAGGACCCAAAATAACACCCTCACTGAAAAAATGCAAAAAGAAAAGTGCGATAAAATAAGGGAATCGTGAGTCTTGCCTTGAAATTTTTGCTAGCGGCAGCGAGATGCAAGGCAATGTCGCCTTTTTGGTCCTTCCGATTGATCAATTGCTCCTTCTCGTGCCGCTTCAGATGCTCCACCAACCGAACCGGCACTTTAAACTGGTTGTCCTGCACGGTGAGGTGAAGCGCAGTCTCCTCTCGGGTGGTTGTCTCTTCAAGAGACTCAGGTGAAGTGGATAGCAGTATCTCCATGAAATTGACCTCCCCGTGGATGACGGCATAATGCAAAGGGATTCTTCTCTCCCATCCCTTTATGGAGCACAGGTGTGTACCCACTTTCAAGAGCTCCTCCACGATCTCAACATCATCATGAGCGACTCGGCACGTGCCACGTGTGTGCACGACTGACGTCAGCTGGCGTGTGCCATGCATGCTCCAGTGACCGCGCACATGCGTCGCACACGCCTGGCACCAAAACGGCGCGTGTGATGCATGCACCCAGGGGGAGACTAAATCGGTACCTATGTAGCACCGACACTCTCTGGGAGCCTTTGTGTCATGTCCGACACGCTCCGATACGCGGTTAACGAGTGTCTAAAAATCCAACACGTGGTCAACTCTCTCCGATACGCGATTCCGACATGCACGGGGTCAATTTTAAAAATTTCTAATACTTGAGGGGTCAAAATAGAAATATACAAAAAAAGAAGTAATGAAAGAAGTAATAAAAAAGTGTTATAAATATTACACGCACGGGGTCAATTTTTTTTTTTTTTTTCAGTTTTGTTTTTTTAGAATTGTTTTAGTTTTTTTAAAAGTCTTTTACTATGAAAGAAGTAATAAAAAAAATGCTATATATGATAAATAAATAAATTTAAAAATATCATTTCAGCATTTTTCTTTAAACCATGTTTTTTTCCTCTAAGTTTTATGTATTATTATAACAAATTAAAATAATGAATGCTATTATTTGATATTTTTCATGTAAATTAATTCTAGGCTATTTTATTATTATTTATTTATGTATTTATTTATAAAAATATATTTAATATATCACGTGTTGGAATGTGTCGGAATTCTCTATTTTTAAGAAATAACGTCTCGGCGTGTCGTGTCGCGTGTCGCGTGTCCGTGTCAATGCTACATAGATCAGTACACAAGTGTGTACCCACTTTCAAGAGCTCCTCCGCAATCTCAACATCACCACGAGCTGCCGCGATATCATTGTCGTCCCCCGAGACTAGTCTTAATTAGTGAATCGTGGGGATGTCGTGAAGGTAAAGTAAGTTACAATTATAGTGATGAGGGATAGCATAAGCGGTAGCCTGACGAGGAGATATTTGATGAGGCAAATGATCATCTGGACTAATAGAAAGAACCCGAATGTGTTGCTACACAGGAAAAGGCCATACACCACGAGCTCGACATTACTTGGAAGAGTGCCATAACTTAGAGTAATTCTAGTCACATTATAGTTATAGTTGTTTTGCTCAACTTCCTTGGAATTTTTGTCATTGACAACTTCTACGATTTTTGGAGGCTGAAGCACGGATTGGTACGTGGCGCTCACAATCAGCGCAGCGACGACCGACAGGGCATTGCGTATTTCGCCCAAGGACTCTACCCCTTGGTTTAATTTTCAAGATGTTGAACTTGATGATGATTGAGGAGCATTTGTGACTGGTTCCCCATCTAATTGGTGACTGTTACCTCCCTCCATATCATCATCATCCGCTGAGACTGGTGTTGAAGCGGGTGAGTTTGATCGTCCTCCTCTGCGCACAGCTCCGGCACATGTGAGAATTTCTCTAATCTCTCTATCCCGTGCTCCCCTTGGGGAGGGAGTTGAGACATCTACAGGTGTCAAGCCATTCTCGTTCAAGGCGTTCACCTCCATGACCTCACACTCCAAAGCATGTCCACGAAGCATGAAGTCGACCACCTGCAACTCTTTCCCATCTTTTTTATACTCTCATTGATTTTTAGGCATTTAGATACTGCAAAAATGTTTTCGACATAGAAGAGACATTCTATATTTCCGTGATGATCAAATAAGTTCCTTTGCTTAGAAGATTTTTGCATAAGATAGGAACCCAAAATAACACCCTCACTGAAAAAATGCAAAAAGAAAAGTGCGATAAAATAAGGGAACCGCGAGTCTTGCCTCGAAATTTTTGCTGGCGGCAGTGAGATGCAAGGCAGTGTCGCCTTTTTGGTCATTCCAATTGATCAATTGCTCCTTCTCGTGCCGCTTTAGATGCTTCACCAACCGAATCGGCACTTTAAACTGGTTGTCCTGCATGGCGAGGTGAAGCGCGGTCTCCTCTCGGGTGGTTGTCTCTTCAAGAGACTCAAGTGAAGTGGATAGCAGTATCTCCATGACATTAACCTCCCCGTGGATGACGGCATAATGCAAAGGGATTCTTCTCTCTCATCCCTCTACGGAGCACAGGTGTGTACCCACTTTCAAGAGCTCCTCTGCGATCTCAACATCACCATGAGCGACCCGGCACATGCCACGCGCATGTGCGACTGAAGTCAATTGGCACGTGCCGTGCATACTCCAGCGACCGCGCACGTGCGTCGCACGCACCTGGCACCGAAACAGCGCGTGCGACCCATGTGCCCAGTGGGAGACCGAATCGGTACCTATGTAGCACCAACACTCTCTAGGAGCCTTCGTGTTGTGCCGACACGCTCCGATACGCGTTCAACGAGTGTCGAAAAATCCGACACGTGGTCAACTCCCTCCGACACGCGAGTTTAGAATTCTGACACCCGATTCCAACATGCACGGGGTCAATTTTAAAAATTTCTAATACTTGTGGGGTCAAAATATAAATATACAAAAAAGAAGTAATGAAAGAAGTAATAAAAAAAATGCTATAAATATACATGCAAAAGGTCAATTTTTTTTCAGTTTTTTTTTTATGAATTTTTTTAGTTTTTTTCAAAGTCTTTTACTATGAAAGAAGTAATAAAAAAATGCTATATATGATAAATAAATAAATTTAAAAATATCATTTCAGCATTTTTCTTTAAACAATGTTTTTTCCTCTAAATTTTATCTATTATTATAACAAATTAAAATAATGAATGCTATTATTTAATATTTTGCATGTAAATTAATTCTAGGCTATTATTATTATTATTGTTGTTGTTGTTGTTGTTATTATTTATGTATTTTTATATAAAAATATATTTAATAAATCACGTGTCGAAATGTGTCAGAATTCTCTATTTTTAAGAAATGACGTCTCGGCGTGTCGTCTCGTGTCGTGTCGCGTATCGCGTGTCCGTATCAATGCTACATAGATTGGTACATAGGTGTGTACCCACTTTCAAGAGCTCCTCCGCGATCTCAACATCACCACGAGCTGCCACGATATCATCGTCGTCCCCTGAGACTGGTCTTAATTAGTTAATCGCAGGGATATCGTGAAGGTAAAGCAAGTTACAATCATTGCAATGAGGATTAGCATAAGCAGTAGCCTGATGGGGAGATATTTGATGAGGCAAATGATCATATGGACTGACAGAAAGAACCCGAATGTGTTGCCGCACAAGAAGATGCCGTACACCATGAGCTTGACGTTACTTGGAGGAGTGCCATAACTTAGAGTAATTCTAGTCACGTTATAGTTATAGCTGTTTTGCTCAACTTCATTAGAATTTTTGTCATTGACAACTTCTACGATTTTTGGATGCTAAAGCACGGATTGGTACGTCGCGCTCACAATCAACGTTGCGACGACTAGTAGGGCATTGCATATTTCACCCAATGACTCTCCCTCTTGGTTTAATTTTCTAGATGCTGAACTTAATGATGATTGAGGAGCATTTGTGACTGGTTCCTCATTTGATTGGTGACCATTACCTCCCTTCATATCGTCATCGTCCGCTGAGACTAGTGTTGAAGCGGGTGAGTTTGATCGTCCTCCTCTACGCACAGCTCCGACTCGTGTGAGAATTTCTCTGATCTCTCTATCTCGTGCTCCCCTTGGCCAGGGAGTTGAGACATCTAGAGGTGTCAAGCTGCTCTTGTTCAAGGCATTCACCTCCACGACCTCAGACTCCAAAGCATGTCCACGAAGCATGAAGTCGACCACCTGCAACTCTTTCCCATATTTGTTTTACTCTCATTGATTTTCAGGCATTTAGATATTGCAGAAATATTTTCGACATAGACGAGACATCTTATATTTCCGTAATGATCAAATAAGTTCCTTTGCTTAGAAGATTTTTGCATAAGATAGGAACCCAAAATAACACCCTCATATAAATAATGCACAAAGAAAAGTGCGATAAAATAAGGGAACCGTGAGTCTTGCCTCAAAATTTTTGCTAGCGGCAGCGAGATACAAGGCAATGTCGCCTTTGTGGTCCTTCCAATTGATCAATTGCTCCTTCTAGTGCCGCTTCAGATGCTCCACCAACCGAACAGGCACTTTAAATCGGTTGTTCTGCAAGGCGAGGTGAAGCACGGTCTCCTCTCGGGTGGTTGTCTCTTCAAGAGACTCAGGTAAAGTGGATAGTAGTATCTCCATGACATCGACCTCCCCGTGGATGACGGCATAATGCAAAAGGATTCTTCTCTCCCATCCCTTCACGGAGCATAGGTGTGTACCCACTTTCAAGAGCTCCTCCGCGATCTCAACATCACCACGAGTGACCCGGCACGTGCGAGGATGACGTCACGATGACGTCAGCAAGCGCGTGCGTTCCACGCGCTTGGCACCGAAACGGCGCGTGTAATGCACGCGCCCGGGGGAGACCGAAACGATACCTATGTGGCACCGACACTCTCTGGGAGCCTTCGTGTCGTGTCCGACACGCTCCGATACGCGGCCAACGAGTGTCGAAAAATTCGACACGTGGTCAACTCTCTCCGACACACGAGTTTGGAATTCCAACATGCACGGGGTCAATTTAAAAAATTTATAATACTTGAGGGGTCAAAGTATAAATATACAAAAAAGAAGTAATAAAAGAAGTAATAAAGAATGCTATAAATATACACACACGGGGTCAATTTTTTTTTTTTAGAATTATTTTAGTTTTTCTAAAAGTCTTTTACTATGAAAGAAGTAATAAAAGGATGCTATATATGATAAATAAATAAATTTGAAAATATCATTTCAGCATTTTTCTTTAAAGAACGTTTTTTTCCTCTAAATTTTATGTATTATTATAACAAATTAAAGTAATGAATGCTATTATTTAATATTTTTCATGGAAATTATTTCTAGGCTATTTTTATTATTATTTATTTATGTATTTATATATAAGAATATATTTAATATATCACGTGTCGGAACATGTCGGAATTTTTTATTTTTAAGAAATGACGTCTCGGCATGTCGTGTCGCGTGTCGTGTGTCCGTGTCAATGCTACATAGATCAGTACACAAGTGTGTACCCACTTTCAAGAGGTTCTCTCCGATCTCAACATCACCACGAGCTGCCGCGATATCATCGTCGTCCCCTGAGATTGGTCTTAATTAGTGAATCACGGGGATGTCGTGAAGGTAAAGTAAGTTACAATTATAGCGATGAGGGATAGCATAAGCGGTAGCCTGACGGGGAGATCTTTGGTAAGGCAAATGATCATCTGGACTGATAGAAAGAACTCGAATGTGTTGCCGCATAGGAAGAGGCCGTACACCACAAGCTCGACATTACTTGGAGGAGTGTCATAACTTAGAGTAATTCTAGTCATGTTATAGTTATAGTTGTTCTGCTCAACTTCCTTGGAATTTTTGTCATTGACAACTTCTACGATTTTTGGAGGCTGAAGCACGGATTGGTACGTCGCGCTCACAATCAGTGCAGCAACAACCAGCAAGGCGTTGCGTATTTCGCCCAAGGACTCTCCCCCTTGGTTTAATTTTCTAGATGTTGAACTTGATGATGATTAAGGAGCATTTGTGACTGGTTCCCCATCTGATTGGTGACCGTTACCTCCCTTCATATCATCATCGTCTGCTGAGACTGGTGTTGAAGCGGGTGAGTTTGATCGTCCTCCTCTGCGCACAGCTTTGGCTCATGTGAGAATTTCTCTGATCTCTCTATCTCGTGCTCCCCTTGGCCAGGGAGTTGAGACATCTAGAGGTGTCAAGACGCTCTCGTTCAAGGCATTCACCTCCACGACCTTAGACTCCAAAGCATGTCCACGAAGCATGAAGTCGACCACCTGGAACTCTTTCCCATATTTGTTTTACTCTCATTGATTTTCAGGCATTTAGATACTGCAGAAATATTTTCGACATAGACGAGACATCTTATATTTCCGTAATGATCAAATAAGTTCCTTTGCTTAGAAGATTTTTGCATAAGATAGGGACCCAAAAGATCACCCTCACTGAAATAATGCACAAAGAAAAGTGCAATAAAATAAGGGAACCGCGAGTCTTGCCTTGAAATTTTTGCTAGCGGCAGTGAGATGCAAGGCAGTGTCACCTTTGTGGTCCTTCCAATTGATCAATTACTTCTTCTCGTGCCGCTTCAGATGCTCCACCAACTGAACTAGCACTTTAAACCGGTTATTCTGCACGGCGAGGTGACGCGCGGTCTCCTCTCGGGTGGTTGTCTCTTCAAGAGACTCAGGTGAAGTGGATAGCAGTATCTCCATGACATCGTCCTCCCCGTGGATGACAGCATAATGCAAAGGGATTCTTCTCTCCCATCCCTTCACGGAGCACAAGTATGTACCCACTTTCAAGAGCTCCTCTGCGATCTCAACATCACCATGAGTGACCTGGCACGTGCCATGCACGTGCGAGGATGACGTCACGATGACGTCAACGGGCACGTGCCATGCACGTGCGCGACTGATGTCAGCTGGTGCGTGTCGCACGCGTGCGTCGCACACGCTTGGCAGTGAAACAGCCCGTGCGATGCACGCGCCCGCGGGGAGACTGAATCGGTACCTACGTAACACCGACACTCTTTGGGAGCCTTCTTGTCGTGTCCGACACATGTCCGACACTCTTCGATACGTGGTCAACGAGTGTAAAAAAATCCGCCACGTGGTCAACTCTCTCCGACATGCGATTCCGGAATTCTGACACGCGATTCCAACATGCACGGGGTCAATTTTAAAAATTTATAATATTTGAGGGGTTAAAATATAAATATACAAAAAAGAAGTAATAAAGAATGCTATAAATATACACGCACGGGGTCAATTTTTTTTTTTTTCAGTTTTGTTTTTTTAGAATTGTTTTAGTTTTTTTAAAAGTCTTTTACTGTGAAAGAAGTAATAAAAAATGCTACATATGATAAGTAAATAAATTTAAAAATATCATTTCAGCATTTTTTATTACTTCTTTTATTACTTCTTTTTGGTCCTTCCAATTGATCAATTGCTTCTTCTCGTGCCGCTTCAAATGCTCCACCAACTGAATCGGCACTTTAAACTGGTTGTCATGCACGGCGAGGTGAAGCGCAGTCTCCTCTTGGGTGGTTGTCTCTTCAAGAGACTTAGGTGAAGTGGATAGCAGTATCTCCATGAAATTGACCTCCCCGTGGATGACGGCATAATGCAAAGGGATTCTTCTCTCCCATCCCTTTACGGAGCACAAGTGTGTACCCACTTTCAAGAGCTCCTCCGCGATCTCAACATCACCATGAGCGACCCGGCACATGCCACGCGCGTGCGCGACTGACGTCAGCTGGCGCGTGCTGCGCATGCTTCAGTGACCGCGCACGTGCGTTGCACGCACCTGGCACCGAAACGGTGCGTGCGACGCACGCGCCCGGGGGGAGACCGAATTGGTACCCATGTAGCACCGACACTCTTTGGGAGCCTTCTTGTCGTGTCCAACACGCTCCGATACGCGGTCAACGAGTGTCGAAAAATCCAACACATGATCAACTCTCTCCGACACACGGTTCCGACATGCACGGGTCAATTTTAAAAATTTCTAATGCTTGAGGGGTCAAAATAGAAATATACAAAAAAGAAGTAATGAGAGAAGTAATAAAAAAAATGCTATAAATATACACGCACGGGGTCAATTTTTTTTTTCAGTTTTGTTTTTTTAGAATTGTTTTAGTTTTTAAAAAGTCTTTTACTATGAAAGAAGTAATAAAAAAATGCTATATGTGATAAATAAATAAATTTAAAAATATCATTTCAGCATTTTTCTTTAAACAATGTTTTTCTCCTCTAAATTTTATGTATTATTATAACAAATTAAAATAATGAATGCTATTATTTAATATTTTTCATGTAAATTAATTCTAGGCTATTTTTATTATTGTTTATTTATGTATTTATATATAAAAATATATTCAATATATCACGTGTCAGAATGTGTCGGAATTCTTTAGTTTTAAGAAGTGACGTCTCGGCGTGTCGTGTCGCGTGTTGCGTGTCCGTGTCAATGCTACATAGAACAGTACACAAGTGTGTACCCACTTTCAAGAGCTCCTCCGCGATCTCAACATCACCACGAACTGCTGCGATATCATCGTCGCCCCCCGAGCTGGTCTTAATTAGTGAATCGCGGGGATGTCATGAAGGTAAAGCTGTTACAACCATTGCGATGAGGGATAGCATAAGCGGTAGCCTGACGAGGAGATCTTTGGTGAGGCAAATGATCATCTGTACTGACAGAAAAAAGCCGAATGTGTTGCCACACAGAAAGATGCCATACACCACGAGCTCGACATTACTTGGAAGAGTGCCATAACTTACAGTAATTCTAGTCACGTTATAGTTATAGTTGTTCTGCTCAACTTCCTTGGAATTTTTGTAATTGACAACTTCTACGATTTTTGGAGGCTGAAGCACGGATTGGTACGTCGTGCTCACAATCACCGCAGCGATGACCGGCAGGGCGTTGCGTATTTCGCCCAAGGACTCTCCCCCTTGGTTTTGATTTTCTAGATGTTGAACTTGATGATGATTGAGGAGCATTTGTGACTGGTTCCCCATCTTATTAGTGACCATTACCTCCCTCCATATCATCATCGTCCACTGAGACTGGTGTTGAAGCGGGTGAGTTTGATCGTCCTCCTCTGCGCACAACTCCGGCACGTGTGAGAATTTCTCTAATCTCTCTATCTCGTGCTCCCCTTGGGGAGGGAGTTGAGACATCTACAGGTGTCAAGCCGTTCTCGTTCAAGGCGTTCACCTCCATGACTTTAGACTCCAAAGCATGTCCACGAAGCATGAAGTCGACCACCTACAACTCTTTCCCATCTTTTTTATACTCTCATTGATTTTTAGGCATTTAGATACTGCAGAAATGTTTTCGACATAGACGAAACATCCTATATTTCCGTGATGATCAAATAAGTTCCTTTGCTGAGAAGATTTTTGCATAAGATAGGAACCCAAAATAACACCCTCACTGAAATAATGCAAAAAGAAAAGTGCCATAAAATAAGGGAACCGCGAGTCTTGCTTTGAAATTTTTGCTGGCGGCAGCGAGATGCAAGGCAGTGTCGCCTTTTTGGTCCTTCCAATTGATCAATTGCTCCTTCTCATGCTACTTCAGATGCTCCACCAACCGAACTGGCACTTTAAACCGGTTGTCGTGCACGGCAAGGTGAAGCACCGTCTCCTCTCGGGTGGTTGTCTCTTCAAGAGACTCAGGTGAAGTGGATAGCAATATCTCCATGACATTGACCTCCCCGTGGATGACGGCATAATGCAAAGGGATTCTTCTCTCCCATCCCTTTACTGAGCACAGGTGTGTACCCACTTTCAAGAGCTCCTCTGTGATCTCAACATCACCATGAGCGACCCGGCACGTGCCACGCGCATGCGCAACTGACGTCAGCTGGCACGTGCCACGCATGCTCCAGTGACCGCGCACGTGCGTCGCACGTGCGTCCGCCTGGCACCGAAACGGCGGGTGCGACGCACACGCCCGGTGGGAGACCGAATCGGTACCTATGTAGCACCGACACTCTCTAGGAGCCTTTGTGTCGTGCCGACACGCTCTGATACGCGTTGAACGAGTGTCAAAAAATCCGACACGTGGTCAACTTCCTTCGACAAGCGAGTCTGGAATTCCGACACGCGATTCCAACATGCACGGGATCAATTTTAAAAATTTCTACTACTTATGGGGTCAAAATATTAATATACAAAAAGAAGTAATGAAAGAAGTAATAAAAAAAGGCTATAAATATACACATACAAGGTCATTTTTTTTTTCAGTTTTGTTTTTTTAGAATTGTTTTAGTTTTTTTTCAAAGTCTTTTACTATGAAAGAAGTAATAAAAAAATGCTATATATGATAAATAAATAAATTTAAAAATATCATTTCAGCATTTTTCGTTAAAAAAATTTTTTCCTCTAAATTTTATGTATTATTATAACAATTTAAAATAATGAATGCTATTATTTAATATTTTTCATGTAAATTAATTCTAGGCTATTTTTATTATTATTTATTTATGCATTTATATATAAAAATATATTTAATATATCACGTGTTGGAATGTGTCAGAATTCTTTATTTTTAAGAAATGACGTCTCGGCGTGTTGTCTCGTGTCATGTCGCATGTTGCGTGTCCGTATCGATGCTACATAGATCGGTACGCAGGTGTGTACCCACTTTCAAGAGCTCCTCCACGATCTCAACATCACCACGAGCTGCCGTGATATCATCGTCGTCCCTCGAGACTGGTCTTAATTAGTGAATCGCGAGGATGTCGTGAAGGTAAAGTAAGTTACAACCATTGTGATGAGGGATAGCATAAGCGGTAGCCTGATAGGGAGATCTTTGATGAGGCAAATGATCATCTGGACTGACAAAAAGAACCCGAATGTGTTGCTGCACAAGAAGAGGCCTTACACCACGAGCTTGACATTACTTGGAGGAGTGCCATAACTTAGAGTAATTCTAGTCATGTTATAGTTATAGTTGTTTTGCTCAACTTCATTAGAATTTTTGTCATTGACAACTTCTACGATTTTTGGATGCTGAAGCACGGATTGGTACGTCGCACTCACAATCAACGCAGTGACGACTAGTAGGGCGTTGCATATTTCACCCAACGACTCTCTCTCTTGGTTTAATTTTCTAGATGCTGAACTTGATGATGATTGAGGAGCATTTGTGACTGGTTCCCCATCTGATTGGTGACCGTTACCTCCCTTCATATCGTGATCGTCCGCTGAGATTGGTGTTGAAGCGGGTGAGTTTGATCGTTCTCCTCTACGCACAGCTCCAGCTCATGTGAGAATTTCTCTAATCTCTCTATCTCATGCTCCCCTTGGCTAGGGAGTTGAGACATCTAGAGGTGTCAAGCTACTCTTGTTCAAGGCGTTCACCTCCACAACCTCAGACTCCAAAGCATGTCCACGAAGCATGAAGTCGACCACCTGCAACTCTTTCCCCATCTTTGTTTTACTCTCATTGATTTTCAGGCATTTAGATACTGCAGAAATGTTTTCGACATAGAAGAGACATCCTATATTTCCATGATGATCAAATAAATTCCTTTGATTAGAAGATTTCTGCATAAGATAGGAACCCAAAATAACACCCTCACTAAAATAATGCACAAAGAAAAGTGCGATAAAATTAGGGAACCGCGAGTCTTGCCTCAAAATTTTTGCTAGCGGTAGCGAGATGCAAGGCAGTGTCGCCTTTGTGGTCCTTCCAATTGATCAATAGCTCCTTCTAGTGCCGCTTCAGATGCTCCACCAACCGAACCGGCACTTTAAACCGGATGTTCTGCACGGCGAGGTGAAGCGCGGTCTCCTCTCAGGTGGTTGTCTCTTAAAGAGACTCAGGTAAAGTAGATAGTAGTATCTCCATGACATCGACCTCCCCGTGGATGACGGCATAATGCAAATGGATTCTTCTCTCCCATCCCTTCACGGAGCACAGGTGTGTACCCACTTTCAAGAGCTCCTCCGCGATCTCGACATCACCACGAGCGACCCGGCATGTGCTACGCACGTGCGAGGATGACGTCACGATGACGTCAGCAGGCGCGTGCCGCACGCGTGCATTGCACGCGCCTGGCACCGAAACGGTGCGTGTGATGCACGCGCCCGAGGGTAGACCGAATCGATACCTATGTAGCACCGACACTCTCTAGGAGCCTTCGTGTCGTGTCCGACACGATCTAATACACAGCCAACGAGTGTCGAAAAATTTGACACATGGTCAACTCTTTCCGATACGCAAGTTTGGAATTCCGACATGCACGGGGTGAATTTAAAAAATTTATAATACTTGAGGGGTCAAAGTATAAATTTACAAAAAAGAAGTAATAAAAGAAGTAATAAAGAATGCTATAAATATACACGCACGAGGTCAATTTTTTTTTTCAGTTTTGTTTTTTTAGAATTATTTTACTTTTGTTAAAAGTCTTTTACTATGAAAGAAGTAATAAAAAGATGCTATATATGATAAATAAATAAAGTTAAAAATGTCATTTCAGCATTTTTCTTTAAACAATGTTTTTTCCTCTAAATTTTATGTATTATTATAACAAATTAAAATAATGAATGCTATTATTTAATATTTTTCATGGAAATTAATTCTAGGCTATTTTTATAAAATGTATTTATATATTAGAATATATTTAATATATCACATGTTTGAACGTGTCGGAATTCTCTATTTTTAAGAAATGACGTCTCGGCATGTCGTGTCGCATGTCGCGTGTCCGTGTTAATGCTACATAAATCAGTACACAGGTGTGTACCCACTTTCAAGAGCTCCTCCACGATCTCAACATCACCACGAGCTGCCGCGATATCATCGTCGTCCCCCGAGACTGGTCTTAATTAGTGAATCGGGGGGATGTCGTGAAGGTAAAGTAAGTTACAATTATAGCGATGAGGGATAGCATAAGTGGTAGCCTGACGAGGAGATCTTTGGTGACACAAATGATCATCTGGACTAACAGAAAGAACTTGAATGTATTGCTGCATAGGAAGAGGCCGTACACCACGAGCTCGACATTACTTGGAGGAGTGTCATAACTTAGAGTAATTCTAGTCAAGTTATAGTTATAGTTGTTCTGCTCAACTTCCTTGGAATTTTTGTCATTGACAACTTCTACAATTTTCGGAGGCTGAAGCACGGATTGGTACGTCGCGCTCACAATCAACGCAGCGACGACCGGCGGGGCGTTGTGTAATTCGCCCAAGGACTCTCCCCCTTGGTTTAATTTTCTAGATGTTGAATTTGATGATGATTGAGGAGCATTTGTGACTGGTTCCCCATTTGATTTATGACCGTTACCTCCATTCATATCGTCATCTTCCGCTAAGACTGGTGTTGAAGCAGATGAGTTTGATCGTCCTCCTCTGCACACAGCTTCGGCTCGTGTGAGAATTTCTCTGATCTCTCTATCTCGTGCTCCCCTTGGCCAGGGAGTTGAGACATCTAGAGGTGTCAAGCCGCTCTCATTCAAGGCGTTCACCTCCACGACCTTAGACTCCAAAGCATGTCCACGAAGCATGAAGTCGACCACCTGCAACTCTTTCCCATCTTTGTTTTACTCTCATTGATTTTCGAGCATTTAGATACTGCAGAAATATTTTCGACATAGACGAGACATCTTATATTTCCATGATGATCAAATAAGTTCCTTTGCTTAGAAGGTTTTTGCATAAGATAGGGACCCAAAAGATCACCCTCACTGAAATAATGCACAAAGAAAAGTGCAATAAAATAAGGGAACCGCGAGTCTTGCCTCAAAATTTTTGCTGGTGGCAGCGAGATGCAAGGCAGTGTTGCCTTTGTGGAACTTCCAATTGATCAATTACTTCTTCTCGTGCCACTTCAGATGCTGCACCAATTGAACCGGCACTTTAAACCAGTTGTTCTGCATAGCGAGGTGAAGCGCGGTCTCCTCTCGGGTGGTTGTCTCTTCAAGAGACTCAGGTGAAGTGGATAGCAGTATCTCCATGACATCGTCCTCCCCGTGGATGACGGCATAATGCAAAGGGATTCTTCTCTCCCATCCCTTCACGGAGCACAAGTATGTACCCACTTTCAAGAGCTCCTCCGCGATCTCAACATCACCACGAGTGACCTGGCACGTGCCACGCACGTGCGAGGATGACATCACGATGACGTCAGTGGGAGCGTGCCACGCGCATGCGCGGCTAACGTTAGCTGGCGCGTGCCGCGCGCATGCGTCGCATGTGCTTGGCACCGAAATGGCCCGTGCGATGCACGCACTTGCGGAGAGACTGAATCGGTACCTATGTAGCACCAACATTCTTTGGGAGCCTTCGTGTCATGTCCGACATGCTTCGATACGCGGTCAACAAGTGTCAAAAAATCCGCCACATGGTCAATTCTCTCTGCCACGCGAGTCTGGAATTCTGACACGCGATTCCAACATGCACGGGGTCAATTTTAAAAATTTATAATACTTGAGGGGTCAAAATATAAATATACAAAAAATAAGTAATAAAGAATGCTATAAATATACACGCACGGGGTCAATTTTTTTTTTTTCAGTTTTGTTTTTTTAGAATTGTTTTAGTTTTTTTAAAAAAATTTTACTATGAAAGAAGTAATAAAGAAAATGCTATATATTATAAGTAAATAAATTTAAAAATATCATTTCAGCATTTTTCTTTATATAGCATTTTTTCCTCTAAATTTTATGTATTATTATAACAAATTAAAATAATGAATGCTATTATTTAATATTTTTTATGTAAATTAATTCTAGGCTATTATTATTATTATTATTATTATTATTATTATTATTATTATTATTATTATTATTTATATATAAAAATATATTTAATATATCACGTGTCGGAACGTGTCGGAATTCTCTATTTTTAAAAAATGACGTGTCAGCGTATCATGTTATGTTGTGTCGCGTGTCGCGTGTCCGTGTCAGTGCTACATAGGTTGTATGAGTATACTAAAATTGTAATCTCTTGAAAAGTGTATCGATGTTGTAGTTTGTGCTTAAGTGTGAGATAGTGAGATTTATCCTATTAAATATAAGCAATACCAGTTTCAGGGAGAAGTGCTTGAATATAAGTGGCACACACTACTTTAACACGTTCTTACGTATATCAACTTACTGCTCATATATGTTATTACACTTATGTCAAACTTGACGCATATAATTCCACAATATGATGTCAGGTTTCTTGAAATCACCTATTCAACTCCCCTCTTGGTGATATCGTTAGCCATCGCACTTTTGACAATAAACTCATTTGAATCGGGTTCAATTGAGAGAGTTGTGGCTCAAACAAATTTAGTGTGTGAGCCGCAAGGAGCAGACAACAATGCGTACCCACTAAAGGTGAGCTTTTCATTGGTACGTGGGAGTTAATTGATTGTCAACTAAGCGTTATATAGTCGAGTCGTGAGTTAAAGTAGTAGCATTTTATTTGATTTTAAAATGGTTTTCAATTCAATTAATTAAATTACGAGTTTATCGGCTTGGGTAGTTCGCGTTATTTGCTTTTGCAAGCCTGGTTGAGTAGTGCTAATTTCTTCTTTAGTTTATAGAACTCATGTCTTGAAAATAATAGAAAATAGACATATTATGAGTTAAAAAAATATTTTGGATGAATAAAATTGGATCTAGCTATACTAGCATTTTGCCTATTTGAAATGGCAATATATCTTTTGAATAAAATTTGAACTATGATTTGTGGATGGTTTATGAAACGTTATATGGAAGGTTATTGATCTATGAATTTAGTTTATGGAAAAGTAGTATGTTTAATGAATTAAATCATGAAAATGTATGTGTTTTGGTTGATGATGAGTTTTGAGATGGATTGTTGATTCACTTTGTGGGTTATTGAAGGATGACGTTAGTGGATTATGCTTGTATCACTATGATTAGAATCCATTGAGGGGTTAGGTATGCATGCTAGTGTCAACACATCACTTTGGGGCCAAGCATGAGATTGATTAATGAAATGAATCATTGATGTATGATTTGAGATGGATCAAGCGAATGGACTACTGATATGTGATTTGAGATTGATTAATGAAATAAATCACTGATATGTGATTTGAGATTGATTAGTGGAATGGACCATTAATTGTTATTTGATATTGTTGATAAAATGAGTATTTAAAAAATGTATAAACCTTTGTTGAAATGATATAACTACTTTTATCGTGTGTTATACTGGATTTGGGGTTATTGAGTTTTGGTATTGCTACGTCGATATGCATAATTGATGCTTGATCCGTTTAGAAAATATATAGGCTGTAGTTGATCATTCCATTAATTTTTAATCCCTTTCCAGGTTCTTTAGCTATTGACAGATAAGATGAGTGATATCGATAGGGAATTAGGAGAGTTGGATTATGGGTATAAGTTGAGCTACCTATGTACATGTCTGATATGGCATCGGTTGAGGCCTAGTTTCTTAGTTCGAAAAAATATATATCTTTGATATATATATATCGATAATAGGTTAATGCTGGTTACCGTGTCATTTTCCTTTATTCGTAGGAGAGGAAAACAATTCAAAGAGAAGCCTAAGTGCCACGTGGTTGTGATTTGAAGTGTCGGCTTGTGACACTCCAACCTCAGACCAGCCGTTGGCAGCGGTGCCGACCTCGAGGACAGGCCTACTTGAGGTTGGCTCCAAGCAGAGCTTGCCATGGCAGCTACCCCATGTGCAGAGCTCGTCATTGCCACGAGCTAGCGGCCTGTGCATCGCTCGAGCTTTGGGGAGACCGCGAGAAGGAAAGGGGGAGAGGGTGGTGATGGTTGGTGCCGCTGTAGTGGGCAGTGCGTCAGTTGGTGGTCGGAGAAATTGCAATGATTTTCCATTCCTTTTTACTGACTTTACCTCATGACTATAATTTGTTAAGGTGGTTAGAATTCCTTAAAACGTCTAGGTGTTCTTTTCCAAAGCCACCTAAACTGTCAGAAATTGGTGCGACTGATTCATGAGGATAAATCCTAGTAAGCTGTCTTGACAGGATACGCATTGAATTCAAGAAAGACGAGTAAAAATGCTCGTCCCTGGTATTGGTATGTATATTTGCTCTTCTCCAGCAACAATGGAACCAAACGAGTTCGGTTTCAGAAAAGCTGAAACCAGGATACACCAAAATCCGCTTCGCTGATTACAACATTCTGCAAGAGAGAAGATCAATTCCGTCTAATCCAATCACGGATCTGCCCAATCACTATAATGCTTCTCCAGCTACAAGCTCGGTTATTCCTCCAATGTGCCAAAACGTCTCCACAATTCAGCTGGCCACCATTCAGTATGTGCATAATGTACAGAGAATATCCGGTTCACTTTTGACTTCGCGTGCAACTTCTGTAAGTAAATCCCATGTATCGGTCGCCTTCGCTAGACACTGCGACTTCATCCGTTATATTGCAGTGATCCTGTGGTTGACTGAAGTCAAATTCTGTGCAATTGCTGCTTCACTTTATTGATCCCTATTAGAATCGTGTTTAAGGAACAGTGCGTAAAGTAGCACGTTCCACGAATCCGGGACTCCAGGCAGACACCAATGGCTACAGTCCTGTCTATGAACAGGTGCTGGACCAGTATCAGGGCCCAGATAATAGAGAGAGGCATGGCCGTCTTTCCTCCGAGAAGTCATGTGAGTTATGTTCAGCACGTCGAATTTGATTGCCTTCGGTGCACTTGAATGGGCTGATAATACGTCAGAGACAACCTTGAATTGAGACCATGTTTCAGGTGTGGCTGACAAGGAGCCCAACTCCGGCAGGGTCTCCAAATGACAGCTTCCTCC
This sequence comes from Eucalyptus brandiana, assembly GCA_014182725.1. Taxonomy (NCBI): domain Eukaryota; kingdom Viridiplantae; phylum Streptophyta; class Magnoliopsida; order Myrtales; family Myrtaceae; genus Eucalyptus; species Eucalyptus brandiana. The sequence goes on from CM024669.1 coordinate 10,140,092, forward strand.
GTTCCTCCAGTCCCCCCCTCTGTAAAATTTGTCACCAATTGGTCATTTCTTGCGGAAAGATTCTTTATTTTATTCGTCAAATGTTGAGGCACTTTTATTGCAGTAGCCAATTCTAATTTGACAGAGCCATGTCTTATTGAGTGCCCACATGTATAAGAACTTAGACAGAGTGATCTAATGTAACCTGTAAAGTCCCCTGGCTATGGCTTCACAAGTCAAGCTCAGGTGGAAAAGAATGCTAAACATTGAACAGATGCACGAGAAGTACTAAAGGAATATCATTTGCTCTTACACATTAAATAGTGGCCGATCTAATAAACAGACATGATATCATCCCAGGAGGATTATAGGACCAGGATAGCGAAGGAGCAAAAAGTACAATGGCATGTCAGAACTCGTAAACTACACCGAGTAGAGAGTCAACTAAAGGCATTTAATTGAATGCAAATAACAATTGGGTCAATTTATTCATTTTCATTATAACAATCTTTATGGGTATTCTGATCGCATAGTTTGAGCAACTGAATAAGCTTAGGCGTGGTAACTTGTCGAGGAAGCATGTGCCTACCTGAAATGCACCGGTGCAAATGTGCGAAAAACAACCTGTGTCTTTTCTGTATTGACCTCATTGCGTATCCACTGCAGGACAGTCTCCATGGCTCGCTTATGTGCATCTTCCATTGCCATTTCCAGCTTCACCTCCGACCCTTCTTGGAAATAACAACCACTGACAGATGGCAGTGCAATTCAACATGAGACAGTTGCTAGGGCAGGAAATATCAAAACATGATCTACTGCAGGCTTTATCTAACAACTAGCTCTTCCATGACTCAAAGAACTTTCTTGCCAAGACCCAAAAAATAACAGTCACCATACAAACCCGATTAGTTACATTCAGGTCAATCAAACTATGCAAAAAATCACTCAATGGCCAGACTGATTCAGAGTTTGCAACAGCAAGTTGGAGAATGCATTAACAAGCTAATCAAAGAGCTCTGCAGTGCTGTCTAAAACATTAAGGCCTTGCTGATCAAGAAAGAGATAGATAACATAAAGGCCAGCTATATTACACAAACTCAGCAAAATAGATGTCTAGAAACCAACCAACGAGGACTCTCCTTACCACAGTCAGGTGGTGCTAAGTCTGTAGCAAACCATACACCTCATTCCAAATTTTGAAAAAGTTCCTGACTTGCACATTAAACTGGTCATTTACAACCAGTCTTATGCTCACATTTGTCTATGTCTAGGAAAGAACCTCTGTGATTCTTATTCTGACCAGCTTATATCTGTAAATGATCACTATCAAGCAGGTATTACATAAGGTCTCATCCAGGCCAACTAAAAGATCCCATTCAAAAATTAGGTACGGTAGTTTTTATATATGCCAACATGAACGATGCATGTATCCATGTGTACATATACTCATTTTATTGAAATCAGAGATAGGTGATAATAAGGAAGAACTTGCATGAGAAGATCAAATTTACCCTCTTATAGTTTTCTCAAAGTTCCACCAGTGCCCAGTGTTGAAGATCAACATGTCTGCATCTCTCCACTTGGAACAGGTCCAGTCCATCTGATCTAATTTCAGGGTTGTTTTGATCTTATTAGGCGATCCTGGAGGAGGCCGGCCTTGCAGCACCAGAAACGGAGCTCTATAGTACTCCAGAGTACAATTGAACTCCTTAAATTTAAACACCAAGTAGCCTTTGTGCTTTGTGATTGGACTACCATTCACTTCATAGATCGAGTCCTGATCAGAAACTGCAGAGGAGAGCATGCACATGAGAGACTCCCATTGGTTTCTCCCGATAGAATCCCCCACAAAAACGAGCCGCTTGTTCCGCAGTTTCTCCAGCATCAATTTGGCATCAAATCTGGTGTTAGAAGACATTATCAATGTTTGTAGGCCAAAGTTTTGCAACAACAATTATAAACCAATAGCGTGTCATGCGTATGATTCATGAACTGCATCGCCAACTAACATTACACCAGACATCTCATGCTTCCAACATCACATTCAATATCTAAGTGTATATTCTCTGATGCCATGGACTGATCACATTATGATCAAGTATGTTAAAGTTCGGAGTAACTCAACTTCTTTATTTTTCATCACGTCCATGTTTCATCAGCATAAAACAAGAACAAATAAAGAAAAGAAAAGAAACTGAACATATTAATTGCTCAGGAAATCAACCAAGCAGCCAGATGATTTCAAGATAAAATCCGATCAGTCAACCTGTAAACTAACTAACACGGTGAAAACGGTGGACCAATTGATGGTTGAGAGAGAGAGAGAGAGAGAGAGAGAGAGGGTTCGTCGTCACCACTCGAAAGCTTCATGTCAGTTTAAAAAAAAGTCACGGGAGGGGCTTACTAATGTGGAACTACCCTCCAAACAAGATCAGCGTGAAGGAAACAAACAAATGCACAGCGTAAATACCGTGACACTACTTGAACAGTAAATTTGCTATATCCACCAAAAATTCAGCAACTTTTCCGGCCAATGCTGGCACAAAAAATTCCTGACAACAAGCACTAAATTCCTTTGCATGTTTTGATCTACATACTTAAAAAATCTTAACAAAACTCGTCGCTTTCATGCAAGAGGATTCAATTCAATTCAATTAAATTCAATTTCAACCACACCTTATTAAGGCCCCTTTGGAAAAAGGGCCCACGGAGAAATTACTACCCAAAAGAAAAACCAGGCAGACAAGTAAGTCCCTGATGGTCATAACCTGACATAATCCAAAACACACCATTTATTGATTCCACAGAAAATTGTTCCCTACAGAACAGACCCAAACCAAAATTTCTCAAACAAGAACTGCAAACAAAGAGTGAAAAAAAAAAATTGAATTTTCAAGAACCTGGGCAAATTGCAATTCCTGGGTTGCCATCTCCACTTGGCGTAGAACGAATCGGGCCGTCCGTTCTCAGAGCACCTGAAGCCTTCGTCCAAAAATCTGCAGTCCCTGGACTCGTACAAGGGATAGCTATCGTCCCAAACCCAATCCCCTTCGAACAAATCGCACCCGCCATCCCCGTTCCTCTCTAGAAAATCTGACTTTCTGATCTCGCGATCGCCGTCACCGCCGCGCACCTGCAACCACACGAACCTCTCCGATCTCCCGGAGAACTTCCCGTACCCTCTCCGGTAGTCCAAGTAAAAGAAGCCGCAGACCACGCAGAAGGCCACGAGGACGAAGCCCAGCACCCCCACCGACGGCTCGAAGAGCCGCAGGCGCTTGAACTTGTGGCAGAGCTCGGCGCCCGGCACTGTCATGGCATGTTAGGCCGCGTGACTCTCCCTCTCACGCTGTCTCCGAGTTTGAACCGGCGTTTCCTTTGCTCTGCGGGCGGTTCGTTGCTTGGTGGGTCAGTTATAGACACATGGGTTCCGACTCTCGAATGGGTGTGAAAGCAAAGGCAAGAAAACCAGAAAAGGGAAGAAATCGGCGTGTCAAGAAGCTAAGAAGCTTCCCTGACTGAAATGAACTGAACCGAACCCACTTTCCTTCTCCACAAGAGAGAGAAAGATAGATAGAGATCTGCTCAAAGAAAGGGTAGAATTTGTAGGGAGATGATGGAAATGGAGTGGCAAGAAATGCGTTCGTGGGGAAAGTGGGGGGCTACGCGAGCGGTTCTTGCTGTAAAGTAGATTCTCTCTCTCTCTCTCTATTTTCATTCTTTCTTTCTTTGTTTTTTTTAATGATTTTTTTCTGAAAATTCTAATAGATTAACGGCTATAGAAAACTCAACGGCCCCACTTTCTCTCCACGACGGGAGGTGCCACGTAACACTGGCAACCGCGAGCGCCGATTGGGCCGTGCGCACCACGCGCCGCAGCAGCGCGTGGGGATTTTCGGTCGTGGTCCCGACAGCAGCAATCTAGCCGGTTGCTAATTTCAATTTTCACTGGCACGGGTGAGAGAAGCAAGAGAAGAGAGCAACTTCATGGGGGCCCTAAGATTGATTGCCTAAATCGGTGCTCTTTTAAATTCAAGTGGCAGCTCACTTGATTGCTGTTTCCATGCTACTATTCTAATAACGGGTCTCATTTATCTCAAACTCGAATCCCTAGCCCGTCTTCAATTGATTCCGTCTTCACAATTACTCTAATTCAAATCAAATTACTTATGATGAGACCGAATTTTCGTAACCATGTCTAGAAAGTTACCATCTCTAAATAAAGGAGGAAAAAAAGGGAAAATGAATGTATGGCTTCATTTTAGTATAGATCTAATTAGATTGGTAATTATTTGTTACATGTTAGACAAAAAAGTATGTTGCGACCAATGGAAAAATCAATCTGGCGTTTCTAAGAAATTTTCGTTGCTCATCCATCTATTGATTGGAATAAGAAAAAAAATTGTCAATGGTCTTTTGTTCATCAAATTTCGTCATGGACTTCCACAAATATTGTTTAGTAATTTATTTTTCCTATCAATTGGGTGCTTAAAGAGGTTCCAATAATTGTCTTTCCAATCGTTGAAAAAAAAAAATCAGCACTTTTTGTTCATCAAAGTTGATTCTATGAAGTGATCCCCATAGTATCTAATGACTCACTCGATGTAGAGGCCACATTGTGTGTGTGGCTTGTTGTGTATAGTAAATGGAAATTAAAATTAAGATATGTGAGAAAAATAGTTTATGAAGTGGATGAGGGGTTGACATAAATGTGATAATTTGTGCTTAAGTCCCAAGCATAATCATTCAAATAAATGACCATCGCAATACGCCATTTGAGTTGTGAATTCGAAAAACTAATGAGTAGAAACTTTCGAAGTGGGTCATCATTTCTTGCGTGTAATTATGTTGAACCAATGTTCAAAATGTAACTCAAGGATGCCCTCGAAGTCAAGCACCAGATTCAACGTAAACAAATGCTTAACGTTAAGGTGGGAAGCATAAAAAGACAAAAAAAAAGAAGGTGTTTTAGCTTAGAAATAAAGAAGATATAGAAGTTTTTTTTTTGGCTTCCTTTGGAGGAAAATGTGGAGTGTATCGCATGTAACGTTGCTACTAATGAAGACTTAAAAGTTTGGAAAATTACTCAATCAAGTGATATACTTTTTGTATGGACATCAATTTAGTTATAATTTTATAAGTTTGTCATTTTAGTCCTAAACTTTTATATGAAATTTTGATGTATTCCTTCCTATCAATTTTGTTAGAAATCGCTAACATGGCGGTATAATTATCACAATTTGTCCTATGTGGCATATCACTACATCAATGACCTTTGGCGTTAATTGATCAAAAAGACTATTTTAAGCAAAAGTTTATGATTAAATTGGTAAAATTTAAAAATTTGGAATTGAATTGATATTTGTACAATAAATTTAGGATTGATTTCACAATTTGCCCCATAAAAGCTTCTTGAAATAATATGTTACACTTTGACTTTATTTTATACATAAACTTTCCACTTTACTCACATGTAAGATGATCAACTGAAATCATGTGATGTTGTGACCTTCTTTGAGGTAAACCACAAAGGAAAAGCCGATGGATTACTAATTAGGCATGAACGATTACTCATTAAAGAGATGGTATTATCGCCTAGCGTGTACTCTCCCAATCCCATATTAATTGCAACTTGTGGTTTCAATTTTAACATGCAATGAAACTTACCTTGGAGCCACCTCTAATTAGTTATGGGCCAAAGAGACACCTAAGTAGAATGCAAGAGTGCATTTTACTTATGTGAACCAGAGATTGATGGATACAAGGACTTGATTACGTTACATTAATCTTGTGAGATTTGGTGAAACCACAGTCAACTATTCTAAATGCTTAAGTTATTAAATGAAGGCATTGTTTATTATTTAAATATTCCAACACTTTATCTCACACGTAAACTAGATTTTAGCCTTTGCCTAAGGCATGGAAATATTTGATTGGAAGGCAAATAGAGGCCTAGAAGATTTAATAATACAATATATTTCTAACAAACCTAATGCCCTTTTGGTATATTTTTTCTTTATTTCGAAAATATTTTGCTTGCAATCCTTATTGGTTTTAATCTTAAACTATTGAGTTGTGAGGAGTGACCATAATGGTATGCAAACAATAATGTAATACTTAATAATCCAATTAGCGAATAAATTACTAAGAAGATATTAAAGAACTTGTATGCTCTAAGCATGTGATTCTGCATATTAAATTTTCACATCATGATAGATGCAAATTACTATATGCAAAGCATGAATATCATAATTCGGCTTAAAGGTCTGATGCCCCAGTTTATACCATGTTTAATGCAAAGAGCAAATGCAAGGGAAATTAAATAACATATGGTTTGACAGCTATATGATAAAAGAAAGCTTTTCTTCTCGGTGTCTCCGGGAATTCTTCTAAGCGTTGTTTTTGCGAAGCCTTCTTTGTGTGTAATACTTAATAATCAAATTAGCGAATAAATTAGTAAGAAGATATGAAAGAACTTGTATGCTCTAAGCATGTGATTCTGCATATTAAATATTAACATCATGATAGATGCAAATTACTATATGCAATGCATGAATATCATAATTCGTTTTAAAGGTCTGATGCCCCAATTTATGGCATGTTTAATGCAAAGAGCAAATGCAAGGGAAATTAAATAAACCTATGGTTTGACAGCTATATGATAAAAGAAAGCTTTTCTTCTCGGTGTCTCCGGGAATTCTTCTAAGCGTTGTTTTTGCGAAGCCTTCTTTGTGTGTAATGCTCTACATGAGGCTTGTGGCATACTTATCCTTGCCCTATTGCTTTCCAAATTTGATCAAGAAAATATTTTTCTTAGTTTAGAACATTCCCATGTGCACTGCACATCAGGAATTTTGGCTTTATAAGGAGATCTTGGGGTTGGCTGGATTCCTCATCTTATGAGCTTATTTTTCACAATTCAAATAAGATTAGGGCTTTCACCAAAGAAAAAAAAAAGATCAGGGCCTCTCCCACAAAGTAAATCATCACTAAGGCTAATTTCCAAATCAATTCATGACCAGACCAACATGAATGCAATTTGTTTAAACATGTTCCTAGTGTCTTTAATGCAAATGCGAACCATGTTAATGATACACACACATTAAACATGACAGAGTTAATCCCAAATTTCTTATGCAATAAAAGACTAAATATGATAGTCAAAATTGATGTGTCAATACGTGTGAACGACCAAGCATTACCAAAGATGAGACTTAGAAACTGCTTTCCTATTCATTTATATAATAAAAAAATAGGTATTTCACATTCTTGGTGTGTATATTGCTACACGTAATCTACTTCTCACACGACCAAGCATCAAATCGGAAGTGCGCAAGGCAAAACCGAAGATGAGACTTAGAAACTGCTTTCCTATTAATTTATATAATAAAAAATAGTTATTTCACATTCTTGGCGTGTATACTGCTACACGTAATCTACTTCTTTAAAATTTAGTCGGTGTCCTTAATTAACAGCCTCGTCAACACGTGAGAGTGGTTTTCGATGAGAGGAATATCAGGGACGAGTCTGAGAATCACATGCCATTGGTCTGGGGAGGTTTAGGGCAAGCCAAGACAGGACACAGCAGTGAATACGTATCCGGCATGGCAGCATTAAAGACGTAATCAAGAAAGAAGAAAGAATCTCCCGATGTCTTAATGTTCAGGTGCTTGGTCTCGAGGGATCGATCCGCATTTTACCTTGTTGTAATAGAAGTTCATTTTGCCACGACTCTTTACGTAAGGTAGTCCTCTTTTTCAAAGTCGAGTATTAGTATGTGAGTGTTACGATCTTTTGTGTTAGAGTTATAATGAAACGAACCTTGATTACGATGAGGTATAAAGGATATATTGATCATCAAGAGACCAAAAAAAAAATCCCAAATAAGGAAATATCGTTTGGAAAAGGGATGGGAGACCAAAATTTTAGAGAGAGAAAGAGGGGGATTGGGGGAAAAGTGCCAAAAAAATCCTAAACCTTTTGCTTTTGTGCCGATTTAGTTCTAAACCTTTTTTTGGTGCCGATTCAATCCTAAACTTTTTTAAGTTGTGTCAATTTAGTTCTTTTGGCCGGATTTTCTTGACCTGGGCCCGGGGCTACCGACATGGACAACTTTTAATAATATTTTAATTTTTAATATATATTATATATTTTAATTTTATATTTTTGTCTTTTTCCTCCGGTAGGTCGCCGAGGTCCGGCGACCGGCCACTGTTGGCGAGGGCGAGGCCAACCTCGCGGGATCCGGCGAGGTCAAGCCTCGCCGGCCATGGGCGAGGCTCGCCCATGGCCCGATCCGGCAAGGTCGGGCGGATCCGGGCGAGGTCGGGCGAGGCTCACCCTCGTCGGATCCGGGCGAGGCAAGCCTCGCCCATGGCCGGGAGGGTGGCGAGGGCGAGGCTTGCCCATGGCTACCTCGCCAGATCCGGCGAGGGTGAGCCTCGCCCGACCTCGCCGAGATCGGGCCATGGCCGGCCTCGTCCTCGCCAGATCGGCTTGGGCGAGCTCATATATGTTATTTTGATTCTATCTTGGTTGCTACTTGTGCTAGGGTTTTTTTTATTATTATTGTGTAACATTATATTAATACTATGTTTTTTGGGTTTTTACTAGTTTAAGCATAAAAATATTTCTGTAACGGGGTTACTAGGTGATTATTTTTCAAAGCATGTAGTAATTTGACAAGAAATAATATTATTGTTGATTAGTCAAAATAACTGAACTGAAATTTTCAATGGGGGTCACAATTTCTTACGTAAGTTGAACCAACAATCAACCCGTGACTTATGAACAACCTTGAAATCAACATATAAAATGGGAAGCTGCTTTCATGTCAAGTCGAGTGCATGGAATGTCAAACTACAATGAATTTATGTGGGAAAAGAACAGTCATTTCACATCCTTGGTATGTCTATAGATACATCTAATTTACTTCTTCATATATATATTTTCGGAAATATGCATACACTTGTTAACACGTAGGAGTGCTTTTCGATTTAAAAAAGGAAAATCGTTTTAGCAGAAAAGGAAAGATTAAAAAGGAATATCAATGAAGTGTCTGAGAATCACATGCCACTGAAGGGATGTTTAAGGGCAAGCAAAGACAAGACACCAAAACTGAATAGCGTCTCCGCCATGCCAGGATTTTTTTTTTTGGTCTGAAGCCACGCCAGGATTAAAAACGTAAAAAAGGACAATAAAATAAAATAAAATAAAACAAAACGTCTCCTGATGTCCTAGTGTTCAAATGCTTTGTGAAATTCGTACCTCGTTGTAATAAAAGTTCATTTTGCCACAACTCTTATGCAAAGTATTCATTAGTTTCAAAGTTTGTTATTGTAAGTATCTAAGTGCCACGATCTTTTGTGTAAGAGTTATAGCAAAACAAATCTTGATCACAACACGGTTTGAGGGGATATTGATCCTCAAGGGACCGTAAAAAAAAGGCTCAAATACGGTAATGTTTGAAGATACCGGCATCAACACACCATGTGATGTGTGTGTCTAAAAAAACATAATCACTTCGTATATTGTTGGAAAAAACATAATCACTTCGTATATTGTTGGTGTATTTCGATTGAGTATTTAGTTTTTGCTTAATTCAGATAACTCAATATATGAACTTTTTTTTTTTTGGTAAAGGTAAGAATCTCAATATATGAACTTTGATCTTTCTAAATGCGGAAAATCTAATTTTTCACCATAGATAAATATCCATCTGTAAATTCAGTTTGGTTTTTTCACAATTTGTTGAGATTCGAGTTATATTTCAAAATTCAGGCAAGACCTTTTTTGGCTTTCGTCGGAACATGAATGGCCTTCTTTGTGTGGTCAAGAGAGAGAGTGGTAGTGGGGAATCGGGATAAAGGGATAATGGGGTAGCGAGAAATTCCCATATTTATGATGATGACATTCACGTTTGGGAAATAAAAGCGACTTGGGGATGGGATCGTTCGAGGTGGTCCTAGTCTTTTGTTAAGGTATGTAAAATACAAATCATATGAGCATTTAAGGGTGCATGTAACAATCATTCTACTTTTGACCAATTGGTCGGGCACTTGCTGCCAGCGGATGGCAAGTTGTGGTCCGTCGCCGTATCCAAAAGGAAGAAATTTTGTATCGTTATTATATGAATTTTTTTTTTTTTTCGAGGATAAATAATTTTTATCATTATTAAACACATATTTTCCATTAAAAACTTGTATAGGAAATAGTCATAAATTGATTTCTAAAAATAAATGATTATTATTCGCACTCTAAATGTTTATATCTTTCAACAAACATTTATATATTTTCTTTGGTATGAAGGATGGATTCTAGAAATCAATTTTCATACATCTTATATGACTAGCTTAGAATAGCTAGAGTCGGGTAAATGACAACTCAAAGCCATGACTATTATAAGGTGCCTATTTTAATGTCCAAACTTTTCAAACAAGTGCCATAATCTTTAAAAAGTGATTACTTAAGTGATTTAGGTGACTTAGTTTGTCGAAAATTTGATGCGATTTGCCAAAATCATTTAAACATATATTTTTGTAAATTTTTTTTTAACTTAAAGTGATCGTTTATAAATATTTGGTACTAAATTGATCATCTATAAAATTTGGATCTAAAGTTTTAAAAATTAGAAATTTAACAACCAAAAATGACCAAACAAATTTTCTAGTTTCGCAACTATTTTTCTTAATTTTGTTAAACTCAAAGCAAAATAATGAAATAAACATTTCACTCTAGATAATTTTATTTAAAATCACATGCTTTTTAGGGAAAGAGAGAGAGAGAGAGAGAGAGAGAGAGAGAGAGAGAGAGAGAGAGAGAGAGAGAGAGAGAGAGAGAGAGAGAGAGAGAGAGGAAGAAAAAGTTTTCTGTCTTTCGTAACTTCTTATTGGCTTCTTCTCTAACCTTGCTCGGTCTCGAGCGGCAGAGCTTGGAATCCTGTGGAAATAGACCACTTACTTCAATCATCTATGCGGATCAATCCCTGGGTACGTTTGGAACTGATTTAGCTCCATTTTCATGCAAAACATTTGATGCATTTAATGATGTTGTTCAGTGCATAAATGTGCACCACACAATTTTAAAATGCTTTGAACAAAAAATTTCAGAAATTTATTTTGGGCTTAAACCTTATGAACAATCAATTTAGTGCCAGGTAGGGATAGATTGAGAGCGAACATGGTTTTTTTTTTTGGGGGGGGGGATAGTAAAATATCGTCCACTATTAGATAGTTTTTTTGTTTTTTTTAGTAAATGTACAATAGAGAATGTTGTAGGAAAATTGAAGTTCATTTTTCTCCATCAATAAAAGGTATCACGCTAGAAAATTTTTCTTTTTTCTCATTTTAGAAAGATGGTGTATTTCTCGAAACAATAGCAATGGAAATTTGACTCGTTTGATAGATTTGTAACTCACTTTATAATCTATTATACAGAGCAATCCCTTCATCACTAGTTCGACATTTTAGGATTATCAACATATTAGAATTCTTTTCTAAAGAATCTCTCATAAAATGTCAATAGCTCGCAGCTTTCAATGGATAGTCATTGCATTATTTCTCAAGTTAGGAAATAATTACTCATATTTTACAATTGATTATATAGCTCGTAAATTTAGAAGTTCTTCCTGGTTAAAAAAAAATCCTAAAAATACTTCGTTAAACTTTGGAAACTTTGGTGCGGCCAAGATTTACCGATGTCCATGTAAAATTTTCTGAAATATTGGAAATCTTTAAAAACTCTATTCATGTCATTCAAAAAGTCATCATATTTTCCATTACTAGAGTCGCTTAACAATAATCGCATTCGACACTGAAGTGGACTTTTGTAAAGTAATTATGGTATGGAAACTGCTCTTGTTCCCTTAAGTCCCCAGGTGATGATTTCCACCCCCACTGCCATCCTGTGGCAAAAGAGATTAAAAAAGTACCGATGATATCAATGAATGTCTACTTTGTTAAGATTGGAGATTGGGTATAGAGCTTTTGAAAATACCAGCGCAACTTTACCGGAGGAATGGGAAATCTAGGGCTTTCTAATCTTCCTTGAGAAGCACTGTTGGGACCCCATGTTGTCATTTTGGAAGAAATAAATAGAACTCATAACATTTCACAATTCACATATAAAGATTGTCTTGAGATTTGAATGATCACATGATGCATTGAATCCACTTAAATGTCTTATTCACAACTAACCCATAGGTTTATTAGTAATTAAAGAAAACGGACTAGGGTGTGGAATAAACACACAATACAGTTTGGACTGATGATTGTGATATTCATTTCCAGACATCTTTTCACAAAGCCGAAAGTAATTTAGGTTGACAAAAGCATAAGATTAACTTGATGAGAGTGTAAAATATTTAAAATAGTTAAATTGAGAATAGGGAAAATGACAAAATGGTCCCTAAACTCTTTATGATTTTTTTTTTAATTTGTTCAATAAGTTTTCTCAACTTTAGTTCAAGATGCAATGTCGTTTTTGAATTTTTTATTTGTTTAATATGATCCATAAATTTTTGGTACATATTCAATTTAATCTTGAAATATATCTAAATGTTCAATGCTATCCTTAAACTTGAACTAATTGAAAAATGACATTGGATATTGTTGTATAATCTAGGGACTTGATTAAACATTTACTGAAAGTTTAAACACCAAATTAAATAAATTATAAAAATTTAAGGAAAATATTATATATTAAGCCAAAGTTCATGGATTATTTATGTAATTATCGCTTGAGAATATTATGGAATCACAAGAGAGGACACAATAATCACGTTGTTCGGAAGCACTCACTGCACATCGCTTATGAAGATTAATTAGGCTATCCTCAATACGGTAATTAATGAATGTGCAAGTAACAATATCAAGGTAATTAAAGCTCAAAAAACTTAAAAAAGGTATCCACTGATAGGCAGTTGTGATGGTTTAGGGCTTGCTTCTCATCACCGAGGTCGCAAGTTCGAATTTCCAGGTGCTAGCGTTTTAAGTGGGGGGCCCATGGTGGTGTGGTCTTGTATTAGTCTCTCTCGAGGTATAAGGGCCTGGCCCTTTGGTGCTGTCCGGGCACGGGGGGTCCATGGTGGAGTCTTTGGTTACTAAAAAAAGAAAACTTAAAAGGTCGCGATGAATCGGGCATGCTGGGCTCCATAAACTCTCGGCAACTCTATTCTCTCCCCCAAGAATCTCTCCTCCTAAATAACCACTTACAGAGCAAAACAAAAGCTCAAAGCTCATATGTTTATTATGCCCATTCTCACCGGCCCTTTACAGATCATTTCTGTTGTTTGATGTTTCCTACAATTCAATTCTGGCCCCCTTAGTGAGCCCAAACCAAACATTCGAAACCGCTGTTCTGGCCCAACAGCGTTGTCCGCAGCAGAATCTGCTGGCGGTGGATCTCCTTCTCCGCCGCCTGTTCTCTCTTCCCGATGATCGACGTTGTCGGCCGGAAATTCATCTCAAGGCAAGCTGACTTTTAACTCTTTTTGGGGAAAAGGATACGGTGATGGGTTCGTCTCGTTTCGACTTTCTTGGTAGTTGCTTTCTCTGTTCGTTCGTCTTCTTCTTTCTTTCTGCTAATTTCTGCTTTTCTTCAGCTGCCGCATCCCTCGAAAGCGACGACTCGATGGAGTCTATTTGAAGTAGGCCATTTTCGCCGCGGTTGTGGTTGAGCTGATTGTGAGGTGGCCGTTTGCTAATGTTGCTGACCTGCGGTTGTGCAAAAGGTTGTATGTTGGCTTCTTCCTCGTCGGTTCTGCGAAGACAGCATTTCTTGGTGAGGTCGCTGTGTCTGGGAGGTGGCGGCAACCGCAAGAGATTGAACGACATAAGGTCGATGGCTTGTGATTCTGAGGCTGAGAATGTTCTGAGGGCAATTGCTCCGCCGCTTGACCAAAGTAAATATAAAGGCCAGGCAGGTTCGTCTGTAGTTTGGGGACTGTATGATTTGTTCTCTACAATGATTCTCGATGTTAATATTTCTTTCTGTTACAATGGGTTCTTTTATGGCCTTGCTTAACCATGAATTGGGCTATGTTCTTGGTGGACAGATTTATAATAAGAAAATAAATTCGTTCACATGTTACCCTTTTTTCTTTCAAATGCATCTGGTGTCTTCAATTGGGTGCTTTAGCTGTGAGCTTTTAGTTATGGCATTTGCTGAAGTGGGGAATTTGAGTAAACTAATGCTATTATTCTCTTATTACGTGTTTACCAGGAAAGGTAGCAATTGTTGGTGGATGTCGTGAGTACACTGGCGCTCCATATTTTGCGGCTATTTCTGCCCTGAAAATTGTTAGTTCTCTTGACCAATTTGGTTTAACTTTGTAAGTTATTTAGTTCTGATTTTATCAGTTATGAAGTCTTTAACGGGTAATGTGCTAAAGAATACAAATATTGCATCTTTCTTGGCTCATATTGATATTTGCTAGGTGAGGTATAACTTTCTTGATTTTGCAGGGTGCAGATTTATCACATGTTTTCTGCACAAAAGATGCTGCCCCGGTTATAAAAAGCTACAGCCCTGAATTGATTGTGCACCCTGTTTTAGAAGAATCTTACAACATCAAGTGAAAAATTTATTGACTTCTGTTTTTATGATCTAAATTCCATGTTTGAGCAGATTTTTACCTGTTAAGGATTTCTTTCAGGGATGAGGAGAAAGAACGAATCTCAGGCAAGGTTCTTGCAGAGATTGATAAATGGCTGGAAAGGTTTGATTGTCTTGTAGTTGGTCCAGGTCTTGGAAGAGACCCATTCTTGCTGGTATGCTTCTGTGGCCCTATCGATCTCAGTTCATTTGCTTATTTAGTCTGTATTAAGTTACCATGTCTGCATTTCTTTTTATTTGAAATAACTTTTTATTGTACCTCAGCAGCACATCTGGTTGATCATTTTTTTTCTCAAATTTTTTTATTCATTAGAGCCCGACCTTTTCTCTTCTGTTTACTGAGATTCTTAATTTGTTTCTTAATTTGTCTCTCATTGTTTTATATCCTGTCACTCTTGGTAACCAAACTTTCATTGAAAATTAAGAGAAACTGTGCAGTGTGATATTTTCCTATGAGAGCATTTTTTATACAAATAGGCATTGCCAAGGGTAGCAGTGAGACATTCGACATGTGTTTCTCGGTGACTGAAAGCTACAGAGAACTGCAGTGCAGCCAAAGGTCTTATCTAAGATCTTTTAGAACTGTTAAGCATCAACACAGTACAAATTAAACCTACATATATGATTACTCTTCACTGAATTGGCATTTAAAAGCCATATACTGGATTAAAATAAACACACCTTGGAGAAAAATGTTGTTTTCTCGATACCAATGTCTATTAGGGCATAAAAAGATGTATGCAACTGATGCCAAACTTGTCGAAAGGACAGATGTCAGTGCTGTTTCTGTTTTATTATGACTGGAGGTGGAAGTACTGGAAGCAGACCTCCCTTTTTTCATCAGTGTTCTCCTTATTTTCTTGCTTAGACTGGATGTCCTCTTAAAGCTCTGCCTGAAGCATTCCATGTTTTTATACATGTCCAGGGATGTGTGGGTCAGATCATGAGTCATGCACGACAGCGCAATGTTCCGATCATTGTAGATGGGGTAATGAGCTATTGCTATGTATCACCACCTTTAGGAATCGCTCTTCATGGATCTATTTCTACTATCTAATATCTTAATATGGCTTTTGACCTTCTGCGCTGATCCTCTGCTGTTATGACAGGACGGGCTCTTTCTTATTACAGACAATCCTGATCTTGTTAGCGGTTACCAGTTAGCTGTCTTAACTCCAAATATCAATGAATATAAGCGTCTGGTCAAAAAAGTACTGAATTGTGAAGTAAATGATCAAGATGCTCATCAGGAATTGCAATTGCTTGCTAAACAGTAAGCTTATTTGCGGAGTTTGTCTGCTTTTATTGGAGGTTTCTGGGAGCTTAGCTAATTTCTTAGTATGTAATGTTCAGTTTATTCCAATTTTGTGATGTTAGATGCTTATACACATTCATATTCATTGTTTGTTGGCAATGCATTCACCTAAGTATCAGAGCAGCTAAAAAATGATGTAGATATATATATATCTGTTGGTCTCATCCAAAATTGCGTAAGCTTTGCCTTACACAGTGACCTCTGTTCATGCTACCATTTCGACCTTTTCGAGTAAAGTCTTTTGAAATTTTGAAATCAAACTTTTATGTGGGCACATGTTAGTTGTGAGAAAATTAACTAATACATGTAGTAATCTCTTTATATATGATGCAGTTATACTGCCATGTTGTGGTTGTTTTGCTGGGTTTGTGCCAAACACTGTAGATTGTGAAAATTTCAAATATTTATGATTGTATTTTAAAATTCTTTATGTTCTGAAAAATGAACTAATATTAGTGTTTATTCTTTCAGGATAGGCGGTGTTACTATCATGCGAAAGGGGAAATCTGATCTGATAAGTGATGGTGACATAGGTATAGGATGAACCATAGGCCATAATTCTTCTTGGTGTGATATTTTGCAGTCTTTTGGATGCGTTTATAGATCCTCTGTTATTATTGCTTTGAATACTGTAAGAAATGCTAAATTGTTTATTCATTGAGTATTCTTTCTGGACACTCCAAGCAGGTGCAACATAAGTACACCTTGAATTGATTAAAGCTATCCATTTTTTTTTTTTTTTTTTTTTTTTTTTGATATGATCTAGCTTTTTTCTGGAACTCAACAAATAAAGGGACAATAAACTGTTTGGCAGCCCGGTTTCTGGAACTTGTCCATGCATTCTTAAAATAACAGGGAATTCTGTTTTCTCATTTAAAATTGTGTTTCTGTTTCCCTTCCTTTCCTGCTAGGATTGGAAAACCTGTACTTTACATATCCATAAATTCATAAGGACTGTTGTATCCTTGCTAATATGCTGCATATTGTGTAAGCAGATAAGCTAGCTACAAGTGGTACCTTTTTCTTCCCCCCCTTTTTTTCTAGGAAGTGTGAGTTCTTGATATGCTCGATTAAATAATATATGATTGTTTTAGAGTATAGAAAATGGGAACATACCTTGCCTAGTTTGATGTGCCGTTACACCTGGATCCTTTAACTTAAAGACTTGAAAACATATCATTATTGTTGTGAAAGCTTCGAAATTGAGTGTGATCTTATAACCAGAGCTTCGTATCACGATGACAGAATGGAGTGTAGATCTTGAATTTTGGAAATTTTAAAATTTTAAGCAGTAAGCAGTAACTTTTGTCTCTTCTCTAGCATGTATTTTAATTTTAATTGGGCAAGGTTTACAACATCCCTTGTTGGTCTTTGCAGTTAAATCGGTGAGCCAGTATGGTTCACCTCGACGCTGTGGTGGCCAGGGTGATATACTTTCTGGAAGGTGCAAAATCTCTTTCACTTCAGTAACTTCTTATTAAAAAATATGCTGTGGTCCCAACTTATTTCTGTTACCTCGTCCACATCATGTTCTCTTGTCTATAGATACAATATCGATTATTCATTTCGACTCAACTTTCTTCCCAAGAGTAAGGAGTAAATTTTTATTGTGGGTTATTGACGATTTCCAAATGCTTGTAACGTCAGTGTTGCAGTATTTGTATCTTGGGCTCGTCAACATAGTTCAGGCGCTGGAGTAGATTCGACCAGGTATATAGCAATCTTACTCATAGATTTTTTTTTTGGTAAAGATCTTACTCATAGATTTCATTTCCAATAATCACAATCTCATTCTAAATATTCTCTTTGAATACTCATCTCTTGTAGCCAAATGAATCCAACTGTGATGGGTTGCATGGCGGGATCTGTTTTGTTGAGGAAGGCTGCATCACTTGCTTTCTCAAGCAAGAGAAGGTCCACTCTTACCAGCGATATCATTGAGCTATTGGGAAGAAGGTAGTGCCTGGCTCCTTGATCTGAGCTTTTAACTGTATCAAAATAAACAGAATTTTTACGCAGAAACTTCCATTCTCACAGTTTGGAGGAAATGTCACCAGCATGTTGATCTTGACAATAGTGAAGTTGCAGCAGTGATGGCCTTCTCAAATATTTCTTGCTGTGCCTCTTCTCTTACAAGTACAGTTCTTTATATGTATCTTTTCTATGCCAGTTCATTTTCCTAGAGCCTCCCCGCAGGGGGGTTCGGCAACCCAAGTTATGTTCTCTGCATCTTCTTGCGGTGTATCTATGTTTACAAATGATCATGTTTTTATTAGAATAATGTCGAGAACCATCTTGCTTTGTAAAACCATTCAAGCGGATAGTGTTTGGAATGGGACTCAATTTGGAATTCAGGTTGAGTGAGGTGGTTATAATTTGAATACTTTTTCGACTCCTAGTTGTTAACACTTGAGTATTGCCTCTTGAAGTCTAGTTCACATAGCTTTCATGTTTGATAATTTGGTTACTCTTTCGACTCCTAGTTGTTAACACTTGAGTATTGCCTTTTCAAGTCTAGTTCACATTGCTTTCATGTTAAGTGCTGAGTCTTCACGAATTGCTCTCGGTCATCGCTTATCAGTTGTGATTTAGGGCAAAATCCCTAACAAGGTATTCTACCAAGGAGCGAATCAAAGAAGCAAATACAGACAGTTGAAAGGGAAACTCACAATCTAAGAGATTTGTCTTCTGATTGTCAAAGCCAGGGTGAAAGATCAACTTTCTTGAACGGAACTTTTTCAATAAACAAAGGGATTAAAAATCTCAAATTCATACCTTTATGACACGTTTACTTCAAATTAAATTTTGTCTTGCAAAAATTCCTAAACCGGTTCTCTACATTTTAATCTACCATCTATTAAAATGCATGTGTCAATACAGGAAATTTCCACGTTTTTATGTATTTTAATAGGATAATATAATGCTGAATGGGGTAGACTTGGGTCAAGAGTGTAGGTTTGGGATTTCACCAAAACCCAATTTGATATCAAGCTCAGGGTCTGTGCTTTCTCATGTCAATATCAGGATTTTGTGAGATGGAAGAAGATCGGATGCTGATTGAACTTGAAGAAAATTCACTGTTCATGGATGCTTTTTCGATGTTGTGGATCCAATTCAAAGGGTTACATTGGCTTTTTATTGGAAAAGAAAGTTGCTGCTGTTCGGATAGTTTTAGTACACCTGAAATTAAAACAGAGACATTACTGAGAATGCAACTTATACATGGCCACAACCACTAAGATAGCTAGATTCCGGATCATTTCCATGGTCTCCACTGTCACAGCCACATGAAATTGTCTCTGCCCAAATGAGAATTTGCATCGTTTAGCTGCGAACTCCTCTATCTGCGGCTGCCAGAACTGCCGGTCCTTCCACCTGATACCCGGACCCAGAAGAGAGCGACAACGTCAGCTGAATTACATTGAAACGGAGCATAAAATCTTGAATAAAGCTCGATAAGTTGTTCATAGAGGATAGGGAGAGTTGCCCGCATAGATTGGACCGGTCTAGTGCGGCCAATGTTCGATCCACACGATTGGGTATGCGGAAAATTCATGGGAGATCATTTCTATGAAATTCAAAGTAATGCAAAAGCAGCTTGACTGTGGTGTCTTCTCAGAGAGAACGGAAATCGTTGCTGCAGAAACATGCTTTGAATTTCGAACCCAAAGCACTTTTTCTTTACATATTCTGTATGTGCAATCGACAAGAGAATGAGCGAGATCCACAGTTGTACCTTAAATGTTGCGCCCCAGATCTCTTCATCGTTTGCGGGCACAGCGGTGATTTTGTTCTTCGGATTCTCGTAGCTTCTCAGCTCCCCAACTGCTGTGGAGAAGAAACATCCTGCAAGATGCGAAACGCCAAAGAAGATAAATTTTCCGTGCTTGCATATGACAAATTGTTCTTTGGAAGCGTCTGTGCTTATATGAGTACATTCACAATTTCTTCACTTAAGACGAATCGATATTTTATGCTGGCTCTCGTGGCGCAAAAAGTTGATTGGCCTCAGTCCACTCCATGGAACTTCTTGATTCAGAGAGGAGGGGAGACGTGAGGACTTCTGATTCATTAGGGGTGACTAAACAAGAGAAATGAAATGTAGAGATTGAATTAAAATATTGTCTGGATGCTGAAAGGAATGAAAACAAGGTATAGGTAGGGAATGAGCATGTCTTGTTTATTAACAATCCCTCAAACAGATGGATTTGGAGGGATTTCAACACTGCATGAAATTACTTACATCAATCCCTTATAATCACTTCTTTCCATTTTCCTCTCTCTTTTCCGCACTTCTAAAAGTCCTTTCTCTTCTCTCGCCATCCCCTCACCAAACATAGTGTAGGCGCAGTACTAATTTGCGAGGAGGGTACACGAGAAAAGCAAGCTAATCGTACGTGGGATTTTAAGAATACAAATGCATAATTGGATTCGATGTATATGATGTTTGTAAAGTGATTGGTTTGTTGCATCGTGTCGGCCAAGTAATCGATTTCTGAGTTATTTATGTTCATCCGCACAGTTCAATGTGATTCTCTTATGGGGGCAATTAGAAAAATCTTACCTTGAGGGAAGGAAGCAAGTGATTTTCCACAAGCCCCTCTGAGCAATTCAGCATCATCAGCAAAAGCCACACACCCATCAGCAGTTATCCCCCAATAGAGAGGGACCTTCCCAACTTGATCCTGTCAAAAACACAGAAACAGAAGCAACATGGTATTTTGTCAACCAGTAAGTTTCATCAACTCACTCAAATCTGATTCTCTTTTTCCTTCCTTTCATTTTAGTAATCCGCTGTACATGTTTTGAGGTCACTTACAGAGGCAACAAACACAGTGGAGGTGGACCTGTCGAACACGACGAAGGCGAAATCGCCGTTTAGGTGCCCGACCATGTGGTCGGGAGGGTACGGCGCCCGGTCGCGCAAAGCCTTGTAAGCCTCGATCACGAGCGTTGCTTCGTTGGCCAGTTTTGCGAGCCCATACTGTTGCCTTAAGCTCCCCAGGTTGTGAAGCGCTCCCTCAAACAAGCAGAAGATTTCATCTTTAACCGCAAATGATCTGCAGCATATTTTCGTTATTTACATGAAACGCAAAGTTTTAAGATGGACCAAATGCTCAAGATTTTCAGTCTTGTTGTGGAGTATATTACTTGCCTGCAGATTCGGCTATGCCTGTAAATTCATTAGATTGAAGTAATTATCTAACTCCAATGCCATGGTTGATAATTAGGCGATGATTAAAGACTAAAATATTGTTGATGCACAGCTTAGTATCTAAAGATCGATTTAGACTTTCACCTCTGACTGAACCTAAAACCATGTTTACGAGTTAGGGTGTCTAGGTTTATTGCCCAATTTGGCTTATTGATGCTTAAGTTAGAGTTTGGAGGAGAATGTACTTGGAAGAAGTTTAGATCATACTCACGAGTTTCGGACCTATTTCTCACTTTCCAAATGGCTATTTATGAGTCTTTTGACTCCACCAGTCCAGGTGGTGTCGACACATGGTGATCAAACTATGACAAGTGTTAGTTGGTGATGACCAATGGCAATACATCAAAACCATTGTGTTATGTCTTGGCATGTGGCGGCCAATAAGTCCTCAAGGTTGGCGGACACTTGGTCTTTTAGCTTAATGGTTTCACCATTAACTCCTCAATCAAGATAGCTTTTAGACTAGTCCTCTCTTAGTAACCGGGGAACAGTATGGACACGTGTCGAGTGCCTAGCAGCTTGTAAAACACCATCATTACCAAATACAACGGCAAGGATTGCGAGAATATTCCACAAAGTATGGTGGTGCATCCAACAGCCATGAAAGTGAATTCGAATTTACTAGAGTTAAATTGATTTATACTCGAAGTCATGGAAGAGACATACTTGGTCTTTAAGGCATTTAAATGCTCGATTCTAAGTTGACGGGTCAATTCGAACAATTTTATATAGTTATAGCTTAGAACTCTGGCTATGGTTGTCGTTGGTCCAAGCAAAATTTCACCTACTGATCAAGCAAATAAAATGGGTATTTAATATAACCAAATGTCAAATTATGATATTTGAGGTACTTTCTCATGTTATAAAGGGCTAATATCATCAAAATAAAAAAAAAAAAATCCAAACTGTAGTTACCGTGACACAATTACACATTATTTTTTATGTCACTAAAAATGCTAAATTTACTTACTCTAATACAAATACCCTTTTTTTTTGTGTTACTAAAAATCCTGAATTTTCACTAGTATAACAAGTGTATCCTAGATAGAATTATATAAGTTTGGATTTTTTTTGCTGACACAAAAAAAATTGAGGATATTTGTGTCCCAGTAGGCATAGTTTGGATCTTTTTGTTTTGGTGATACTTTTGCTATTATAAAATAAATAAGTTTACCTTATTTTAAATCTCATCTTTGAAGAAATTCAATTTCTAAATTGGCAAGAAATTTTCGATGAATATGCAAAAAGATAGAAGGGCACCTACTTCTCTTCTCTATCCCGAGTAACATCTGTCGGACCTATTAATCTCCATCGAGATAAAAAGAAGCACAAAGTATTATTTTTACCCCGTAAAAATTTATTCAAATTTCAGAAAATTGTGAAAAATTATATGTAAATCTACATATCAACTATTAATTTTAAAGTATTGCAAAAGTTTTGAGAGTTTTGAATTTTAAAGCGTTGCAAAAGTTGTTTCTCCACATCTTTATATCCTCCCTTCTACTCTTTCCAAAGCCAAGAAAAATCCTTTTTCTTCACCTACTCTTTCTAATTCCATTCTTTCACAATAAATTATGATGAAAATGCATTTCTAATTTTGTAAATTCTTTGATCATAAACACATTAATATTATATACAAAAACTTGTTTCTTCGCATCTTTTTATCTTACCTTCTACTCTTTCCAAAACCAAGCAAAATCCTTTTCTTCACCTACTCTTTCTTAACCTAAATTTTCTAAACCTTTTTTTTTTTTATGTCTAAATTTAATCAATTCTCCATCATTCCTCCCCCAAAGCGTACATATTTTTGGCGGCCCCATTAAAAGTTGTCCACGTCGTACTTCCAAAAATCTTCTTCCCATTTTCCCCAAGCCCTCCAAAACAAGGTCCCCCCATTTCCCTCTTTCTACACCAAATTCAAAACTGATCCTGAGGTCGCAAACTGCCAAAGAAGCTCAAAAAGATGAGAGAATCCCTACATATTTACTTCCTAACGTGGAGTTCACGCAAGAAACCTCTTATCACAAATGGCAAAAACTTGTTGCAGTCTAATCGAACGCCATCGCAAAGGCACCATCTAAAAAGATTACAAATTGCCTTACAATATTCATTAACCGGTTAAATTCAGATCTTTAATCTTAGCGTTTAAATAGTACAGCTTGCACCCAGATCATGCCATTTAAATAAGTAAATTCTCTAATGCCTCAACCAAGTAAATTAGCAAGTTGAGTTCTTTTATTTCACCAGTCAGAAAAATGAGACATAAGAACATGTTTCTTTTTCACCTATGTCTCTATGGTAGATGAAATTTATTTCACGAAATTAACGGGATATTTCATAGACTAGGAATTTAATCACCTAAAATGAAAGGGAGAATAAACTCCATCAAGAAAGTTTAAATATTAAATCAAAGAAGATAGCATCATAGTATTTCTAGCAGCTAGTAAAGGAGGGAAGTTGAAAAATGACGTCAACACATCTTTACATGGCCTTTCTCGCAAGAAAATCGTTTTCTTCAATTCTACTCTAGCAAATTAAGCTTATAATAAAACAATTTTTTTTTTGGATAAAAGAAGAAAATCTGGACGTAAGATCTGAGAGAATAATAAAGGAGATGGAAACCATCATAAGCTTACCAACCAATACATGCATACAAATTAATATGCTAAACATTAATTTATTTTTGAAAACATATTTTTAATGCTATATTTTGGGAGCACAGGCGAAACAAAATTTGGAGAGAAAATCCCACAAAATTTTCATGGAGTTCATTAACCTGGGAAGCAACGGAGACTCTTTATGGTGAGTGTAGGCCAGCCAGACGAGGTCTCCGATCCGTGCCGACGCGGCTGAAGGGTTGGCTTCGAGGAACCGCTCCACCAGCGCTGCAGCCGTTGTCTTTGGCGACGGGGTCCGCTGGCCTGCGGCCGCCAGCTCCTCCGGCGGAGACATCACGCTGCTGCTGAACACGCCCAACATCTCTTCTGCTTTTGTTGCTCTCTCTCTCTCTCTCTCTCTCTCTCTAGGAAATGCAAATGAAACTGAGAAAACGTAAAATTGGATATTTATGTTTGCACTGTTCGTGCATCCCAATGGGTCAAAGGATGGGCAAATGGTAGAGGAGGTTGGTGTTTTATCAGGATCATGGAATGGCATTGTCGTAATTTTCGGAGTGGTTGGTGGGTTTTTTAGTTTTAGGCTTTCTTTTTGGTTTTTCTTTTTTGAAATTAAGATGGTTAGTGATTCTTGTGCGTCTGATTTGAATGGGAGTCGTGGGACCCTCTGCAACCTTTTTGCTTTGTCTTTTCGGTGACGTGATTAAGTAGATGGCTACAACTCTCTCATCATAAACGAGAAAGGATTTAACCACTGGGGGTTCGCCCCAATGGCCACCCTTCCAACATGGAAGGGGGAGGTGAGGGGTTCAAATCTCCACATTCTTAATGGGGGATGGGAGTAGGGACACGTAAGTTTCGAGAGTTGGTTGCGGCCCACGCCCGCAAAGAGCAGGGCGCGACAAGTCTCGAGTGAGTGAGTGTAGAGTAGGAATAGAGTAGGATTGACATAAAAAAAAAAAAAAAAACGAGAAAGGACCTAATGAGATATAATTAGCGGTGACCTGAAATTGAAGAATCAAATAGATTTTGGGAAATGAAGAACCAAATCGCTAGGCATGTAGGATAGATTTCAGTTTCCAAAAATTGGAAAATCCATTTTTATGGGTAAGTTTCGGATTTCGATGAGTATGTTCTAAGTTCTAGGTAGGTAGAACTTAAAACCTGATATCTAGAATAATAAGTTTGTGTTTTTTTCTTGATCTATGTCTTCGCACTATTTTGTGATATTTCATGGCATTCGATTATTAGTATACGATCTAGAACTACGTGTCTAAACTTCAATTTTATGATTGAAATTTTTATTTTGTCAATGTTTCTTATTTTTCATGTATCTAAATAAAAGTTGTGATCAATGGATTATAATAAGAAGTGGTAGTCATTAAAAATGATGATTCACTGCAATCGTTCAATTAATAATATGATAAGTTATGGTTAATGGATTATAGCAACAAATGGTGATCATTAAAGATGATGATTCACTACAATCGTTTAATTAATTATGTAGATACAATTTAGGTAGACCTTAGAATCAACTTGAAACTATGATAGAAAAGGTTTCAGCGTATGCAAGTAGATTATGAATTCTAGTAAAATAAGGAACCAATTTCAACGGATATGAAATTATGATAGAAAAGGTTTCAGCGTATGCAAGTAGATTCTAAATTCTAGTAAAATAAGGAATCAATTTCAACGGATATGTTTCAAGTTCTGAGTAAACCTGTATGAAACCTAATTGATTACCCCAAATTATAACGAGGCCAAAAACTTGGGCTTGATGATCTTTAGGGTCCCAATGTTTCAGTTTTTGGTAACACAATTTCAAGAGCATTGGGTACAAAGTTGAGTCCCGAAAATGCTCAAAAAGCTTTAGGCAAGTCCATTGATTTTGGGTTTTAGCATTTTCAAAATTCTCCTTAAGAGGTTGTTGGGGTCTAACAATACAACCAAGAGGGGAGTGAATAGGTTGTTTTAGAAAACTTGACAATCTTTAATGCTAAGTAAAGATCGGGTCAAGTAGATGTTTCAAAGATCGTAATTGTCCTCTGTGCTAGTGAGAGTAAAAGAGAGTAAAAGAGTGGCACACGTTGATATTTAGTGGTTTGGCTTTATCCTCAAACTTACGTCCACTCTTCAGACCAACATCCATAAGTTGGGCTGAATTGCATTAGTAATCTACTTAAAAAGTTACAATAGGCAAGCATTGGTCTTATTATAAGATAGGTTATACTATTAGCGTTCAGCTGCTACTCTTACTCTTATATACTTAATTTAGAGCACAATTACTCAAATAGCATGAACACAATACTTAGTGAAACACTTAGACAAGAGCGTATTGTTTGGAACATAGCTAAATGCGAATCTTTTAATAATGTTGTTCTCTCGCTCTCTCTTTCTTAGCTTCTTGGATCTTCTCTTTTATATCTATCTCCAATCTATCTGTTGAAAAATGATCAAAGGAGTAAGGAGCCATTGAAGTTGCCGTTAAGCTACTGCCCTAGAATAAAACCGCCCATATAGTCCCTCGAACATTGAGTAGCATTATCGCCGTCTCATCATTACAGCCTTTGACAAACTTTTCAGACGACCTAACTTCTCGACTACTTGTTTTAACTTTGTTTGCTATGCAAATCCTCAATCATAATGGCTAGTTTTCTGACTCAATGAACTTCACTAGATGTTCATAATTGTTACATCACTAATGACCTAATATTTGCAGCTGCGATATAAATATCATCATCAGTTGATTTTTGGGTCCACCATTACTATTTACACAAATGCCAACCGGATCACATCATGAATATTGTGTAGTGTTTTCTGTCAAAAATATTTGCATATACCATAATAAATATTATACTAATGATAGTTTGGATATAATCAAAATCACTTTGAGATGTTTTTTCAAGAGAGGTTTGATATACTTTTTTCTTCCAAACTTGCTTGCTCTAAAATCTTACTATTCCTATTGTACCCCTCATCCCTTGGACACCCTTAGCTTCTTCCTTGAGTTTTGGCTGTCGTCCTCATTGTTGCTAGCCCTCTTAAGCTCTAACAAAAGCCACGGTCAAGCCATGTCCTCTGAGCTCCTACCATCTGTTGTGAGTTGAACCAAGATCCGAATGTCGTATTCACCGTTGCTGAGGCCAAATCCAGCATCTCCAAGCCTAGATCTAGCATCGTTAGCCCTGGACAACCCCAAATCTAGTGCTGCCTATGGGTGACAGATACCAAACGTTGCCTTAATGTTATCTTTAGCACTCATGGAAAGGTATGGCTCAGTGGGTTTGGTTTTTGGGAAGGTACAGACAAATATGCATTTACCATAATACAGTTTTCATACCCAAAAATGTCCTAATGCGTAGTCTATGTGCATCCATTCACCTGAACATACATTTCCCAAACCATAATCCAACATCTACTAATTATGTCGCCATTGGTTTATTCATTGTCTTACTCTCGGAGGGTAAGCTCGGAGGGTGATGGTGCAGCCGCAGAGGACGAGAACGATGGTTGAAGGAAGCTGAGAGTAGGCCGACGGTAGCAAGGCGATGAATGGTGGTGAAATTGGGGTCTATTATTCAGTGGATGCATTAGGGTTTGGGGAATTGAGAGACGAATATCTTTCAAGTAGGGTAGTTTAGTCATTTACCGCGTTCGAATTTAGTAAAAAAATCCGAAGACATTTTTTAAAATAGAAAATGTAGAAAGTGACCATGATTTTTCATATTTTCCTTTACTTCACTCATTATACAAAATCTTTAAAAATGCATTAGAGGGTTTTCCTAATGAAAAACTTGATTGTGGTGCATGAATCCAATCAAAGGAACTTGTCATGTCAAAAATCAATAGGATGAAAGCGTGCACGACATGAAATTTTGTCCTTTTTTTTGTAAGATGTGTAATCGAGTTTGACATTAATGTCTTAGTACGAAAGCAACACGGGTATGATCTTCATTTGTCATGAATTGTCCGGTTAAATCTAATGAATGTCCAAGTCATGAATTGAGGCCATAACTTTTTGATCAAATCAAACTCAACAACCACTCATTTCACCTCAGAATGAGATTTTTTTCTTTTCTTTTTGGCTTTTTATCTCTTTCTCATCAAACCTGACGAGCTTCCAATATCCAAAAGCCACGGGCCATGTGGAGCTTTCCGCGTTCGGATGTCAATTTGAACGTGCCAAAAAAAAGAAAAACTTAGACTTAGGAAAGCTGCTTGTGGGGGACCTGAAGGTCATTTCCTTGGCTGCTTTTCGAACATCTGGTCTAGGCTATCGTGAGCGTTGGATCAATCCCTCAACTCCCATCATCCAAGGGTCACCGTCAAGAGGACGGGAAGATTACAGAAACGGATGATGGCGGGGCCCACCGGACCGGAGATAGGATTGGGCTGTCGACGGGCCCATAGTTTCCAACTGATGGGCTCAATCACCGGCCCAGATCGAACCCATCCCGGAAAATGCGATCAAAATCGAGGGTCGGGATAGCCGATGGGGAGGAGTTGTGTCCAGTCGAGGGGTTATGTCCAGTCAAAATGGAATCTTCAAATTGCCCTATACTTTACTGTAGCCTTCACTATACTTTACTGGGCTTTGTTCATTTCTTGAGGTAGTTGTCTGTTTCGTCTCAATAGACCTTTGCGAAGCTTCTTCCATCTGGTGCCAAGACATGCATGCAGATGGCATCCTCAAGTCAGGACAGAGATGCACGCCTTGCTGCTCTTTGCACCAGATTAGGTCGCCTTTGGTCACCGCAAGAGGTTGAAGTGTGGGATGAAGCCGTTCCTGCCGAAACATTGGCGGAATGTCAATTAATTCTGGTTGGTAAAATACTCTCTAATCCGTCTATCAATCTACCAGCATTCCAGAATACTATGCAACGAATCTGGCGTAATGATAAAGTTCAAATTACTCAACGCGAAGAGGGAGTCTATATGTTTAAGTTTAATTCGGTAGCGGAAAAACAGCGAGTATTAGCAAATAGTCCATGGCTGTTCTCACATCACCTCGTTATATTGAAGCCCTGGTTGCCCAGCACTCCTCTGCATCATTATGATTTCAATACATGTGCCTTCTGGGTGCACATCTTTGGCCTTCCTATTGAGCGTTGTACAGAGGAGCTAATCAGTAAAATTATGAGGCATCTTGGAAAGGTGCAGCAGGTGAAACTTGAAGGCAGGGAAAATACGACATTACGGGCAGGAAAGGCTCGTGTCGAACTTAATCTACAACAGCCTCTACAACCAGGCAAGCTTTTAAGATTAGAAGGTCGGAATACATGGCTGGATTTCAAATATGAACGATTATCCTACTTTTGTTATTCCTGTGGGGTTATCGGACATTATGCCACATATTGTCCCACTATACCTTATGCTGAGTCACAACCAGAAGGGAAAGATACTTTCTCCTTTGGTCACTGGTTAAGAGCTGATGTTAAGGAACATAGCCCATATTGGCGCGCTTTCTATGATGAAGACACTACCGGTGAAGGAGTTGAGGAGGTCATACCCCGAAACTCCGCAACACTCCCGCTTCTCTTACCTAGCACCCCTCCGGTTTCCCCGGTTCATTAAACCAAGTAGGTCCCTCAAGCCGCTTGTCCCACCTCCGAACTTGTGCCACCGCCACAATCCCCCAGTACAAAGCATCTAAGTGGCAAACATATAGAGGAGGCTCTTCAAAAGGTAAGACAAAGCAAAGACACACGAGAATTCCTCCTAAGACTACTCCACTTAAGAAGGCCAAACGATATGCTCCTTATGAAGCGCGTCCCCGTGTCACTGTGATTTTGATGATTCACATTTTCGGACGATCCAGTTTATGAGACAGATAAGGCTGACAACTGGGCTGTGGTGGCTTGCCCTAAAAAGCCATTAGAGGACAAATGAAACTACTCAGCTGGAACTGTCAGGGTCTGGGCAATACCCTGACGGTTCAAGCACTTAGGGCCCTGGTGACCCGTGAAAGGCCTGACATAGTGTTTTTGATGGAGACGAAAAATCAGAATATAGTAATCCAGAAAATTCAAAGGAGGCTGAAATTCCCTAACTCTTTTGTGGTAAGTCCGGTGGGTTTGGCAGGAGGATTGGTTGTTTTATGGAATGCTCAGATGCAATTATCTATAGAGAGACATACTGCCCATTTTATTGACTTGTTATGCACCGCTCATCCAAGAAATAGTCCGATGAGGATTACCTGTATCCATGCGCCTTCGGTTTATCTTCGGCGACAAAGCCTGTGGCATGAGTTAAGGCAAATCGGTTCCTATAATACCTTGCCATGGATATGTATAGGTGATTTCAATGAGATCATGTATCACTGGGAAAAGGTTGGAAAAAAGTTTGCTGATTCCTATAGGATGCAATCCTTTCGATCATTTATTGATAGCTGTTCGTTAATGGATGTTCATAGTAAGGGCTGCGCTTTCACTTGGGTAAATAACAGGGCAGGGGATAATGAAGTCAAAGAACGTCTTGACAGATTGTTATGTACTATGGAGTGGAGGATTTCTTACCCTGCAGCAGAAGTTTTTGCTCTTCCTGCAATCGCATCTGACCACAGTCCCCTTCTATTACTCACGGATGGTCCCAAACAGAAGCGTTATAAATCCTTCATTTTTGAAGCTTTTTGGATCCAAAGATCGCAGAGTAGACATGTCATTGCAGAAGCTTGGGATTCTTCACATCTCCAATCTGCTTCTCTGGATCGAAAACTTCAGTCTCTCTCTACAGTCCTTGCCAGATGGAGTAAATCGACCTTTTCGCATGGTCATGACAGGATTAATCTGTTACAACACGAACTCCAGCGCATTATGAATCGCTCAAATATTAATTATGGTCAAGCAACAATCAAAAAACTGAAGGACGAAATACAGTCTCTATGGCAGCAAGAAGAGCAATATTGGGCAATGCGATCGCGCATTAACTGGTTGAGGTGGGGGGACAGGAATACCAAATTTTTCCATTCGACGACAGTACAGCGAAGGCAATTTAACCGAATTACTATGCTACAGGATGATACTCAGAGATGGATTCGAGATCCTACTCAACTGCAGAACTTGACAATGGCCTATTTCCGCAATCTCTATAAGTCAGCAGGACAACGTGATTATCTCCCTATCCTGACTCAGATTTCGTCAGTAGTTACATTGGAAATGAACCAGGTTTTAATAGCTGAGGTTTCTCGGGAGGAAGTGAAAACTGCTACCTTTCAACTGGGGGCAACAAAGGCCCCGGGCCCGGATGGATTTAATGGTCTATTCTACCGAAATTATTGGGACATACTCCAAGAGGATATCTTTACCTCGGTGCAGAATTTTTCAGCACAGAGTGCTGCCCCCACTTTAAACCGAACGCTTATAACTCGATTCCGAAGATCCCACATCCCGAAAGGTTAGATCATTACCGTCCCATTAGCCTCTCGTAATTTTATCTACAAAATTATATCCAAGATATTAGCCAATAGATTAAAACCTTGGTTACCTGAGTTGATCTCCATGGAACAGAGTGCTTTTGTATCTGGTAGGCAAATACAGGATAACATCTTGGTTGTTCAAGAAGTCCCGCACCAATTGAAAACCAGGGTCAGAAGGAGAAAGTTTCAAGCTATTTTAAAGCTGGACATGAAAAAAGCATATGATCAAGTAGAGTGGGATTTCTTGGAGGCTTATTTATGCAAACTCGGGTTCCATACCAATTGGGTGAATTGGGTAATGCAATGCATCACGACGACTTCACTGAGTGTTAAATTCAATGGCCAACCGTTACCCTACTTTCAACCTACAAGAGGCCTACGCCAAGGTGATCCTCTCTCGCCATATATTTTCATCCTAGTGGCTAATGTTTTATCAACTCTCATTAAACAAGCTGTCGATATGGGCAATCTTAAAGGTATTCAGTTTAACAGGTGCTGTCCTATCCTTTCTCATCTATTTTTTGCCGATGATGCCATCTTCTTCTTAGATGGAAGTCTTATTGAATGTCAAAATTTAGCCAACATCCCGCAACAATACTTGTCTAGCTACCGGACAAGTAGTGAATAGGAACAAATCGGCCTTTTTTTTTAGCGAGCTTGTCCTACTCTCTTAAAGCAAAAATCTGGCTAGTACACCGAGGGTGCCATTGCTTGAAAAAACTGGCAAATATTTAGGGATACCTTCTGATTGGGGAGTCTCTAAAAAGGATATGTTCGCCTGGATACTAGGAAGGGTTAGTGCAAAGTTGGCGGGGTGGAAAGAACAGCTACTGTCTAAAGGGGGGAAGGAAATACTACTCAAATCTGTGGTGCAGGCCTTACCAAACTATGCTATGTCCATATTTAAAATCCCATTGTCAATATGCAAATCTATTGAGAAGAAAATCGCACAGTTTTGGTGGCAAAACAAAGAGTACCAAATCGGGCATACACCTTTGGAAAAGTTGGGAACTACTTCAAGAAAGGAAGGAACAGGGAGGGCTGGGTTTTCGTGATTTACTTAGTCTTAACAAGGCACTTCTTGGTAAACA
The DNA here is from genome assembly GCA_014182725.1 of Eucalyptus brandiana. Lineage (NCBI taxonomy): Eukaryota > Viridiplantae > Streptophyta > Magnoliopsida > Myrtales > Myrtaceae > Eucalyptus > Eucalyptus brandiana. Next base: position 10,172,334 of record CM024669.1, read on the forward strand.
AGCTTGGCGACTATATCACTGTTCTTCCTCTTTGTGGAGTCGCCTGTTTAGAGGTTTATATTTTCAATCTACTGATTTATGGCATGCTCCTAGAGGTTCACATCCGTCCTGGGGCTGGCAAAGTCTGTTATTCGGTAGGGACTCCATCTCAGACCAGCTGCAATGGTCTGTTGGGAATGGCCACAGAATACACATTCGAAACGATAAATGGTTAGCTCGAGGAATTCTAGGTGGGCCAGCTAAAAGAGGGGAGCCTGAACTTGTTGAAAGTTATATTAACCAGAATCTATCCACATGGAATGTTCATCTTCTTCAACAGAGTTTTGATGAGCAAGTTATTAAGGAGATCCTCACCATTCCTCTCCGTTCCACTATGGTTTCTGACAAACTTATTTGGCCAGGGACACTTACAGGAGAGTATTCGGTTAAAAGTGGCTATAGGTTTATCAAAGATCAAGTTCCTAAATCTCTCCCTACCTCCGCAACCATATCCCCTCACCTTACAACCCCGTTTGGCGTAAACTTTGGCATCTACAATCCGCCCCCAAAATCCGAGTCTTTTTGTGGTCCCTTTGCCACAATGCACTAGCTACAAGGGAAAACCTATACAAACGCCATATCCTCCCCACCCCATTGTCGGTTATGTCGACTCATCTCCCGAAACTACCGAACACTTATTTCTATATTGCCCACAAATTCGGGGTATTTGGTCTCATCCGAAAGTGCAGCTTACCTTTTCAAAGAACCCACACACAATCACTTTGTCTTCTTGGCTAGCAAATATATTGTTGCAGGATAATCACATACCTGATTCGGAGATTGTAGCAGCTCTTCTTTGGCAAATCTGGCAAGCGCGAAATCATTCCACCTTCCGCAGCAAACGCTCAACCCATGAACAGATAGTAGATCTAGCTTTTATAACTGCAGAGAGCAATCGCAGTAAGCAGCAGGACATATTATCTACAGGGCAGAGACTTTTGCCTACCTCTCGGACTTGGACTCCTCCACCGGTTGGGACAATCAAAGTAAATGTTGACGGGGCTTTCCCCGTGGCGGATCAGACCGGTTCGGTGGCTTGTATTTGCAGAAACCACGAAGGCAATCTGATTGGGGGTTCCTCCCAAATTGTTCCTGCTTCATCGCCTCTGCAAACTGAGATTCGAGCTCTCCATCATGCCCTGATTTATCTACTCGACAAAGGAATGAATGAAGATCACCTTGATTGATTCGACTGCCCGGCTATGGTCGATATGCTTGAACAATCGCTGCTCTCCTCCATGGGACTGCCGAACCCTAATTGTCGACGTTGAAACCTTGCTTTCCCGTTTTCCACTTTTGCGTCTGTCCCCATCAGACGGGAAGCGAATTCCCTCGCTGACTGGGCCGCTAAGGCCTGTGGCCGAGGTCTTTTGCACTCTAATTGGGCCTCTTCTCCTCCTTCTATCGTTCTGGATTTACTATGTATCGATGCCCTGGCAATGGGTAGAACTCCTGTTCCTACGTAAATAATACAGTTGGTTTTTCGGATCAAAAAAAAAAAAAAAAAATTGCCCTAGCTAACCTTGAATTTATGATATCTTGATATTGATGAAATGGAAAACGTGCTTATCATGCATTATTACGCTGAGAAACGGACAAAATATCCATTACTACACAGAAGTGTGATGTTCACATTGTTGACTCGGTGTTTCACAGCTCCGACAGCTTTAGCTGCTTTCTCCCCCTTGTTTCTAGCATCCATTTCATTTGGTTCTTGATAGTTTCCCTCTCTAGCACTGTCTCTCTCTAGAATTTACTCGCTCGAGTGTGAGAGTATAAGCGAGAGCAAATAAAGGGTTAGTGAGGCCAAGTGAGGTGATCCAAGGTTTCGGTGCCACACGGTTCACCAATTGATATATGTCTAGTGGCAGTCATTTCATTTTCTTTATTTTATCTAGCAAAATTTTCCCAAATTGTGAAATATTACACAAGCTCCCCCACTTTAAGAATTGACGTCCTCATCAATTTTGGCCCAGATCACATCAACGTGTGTGTAATTTTGAGGATTCTCCAATTTTAGTAAAGTTGATTTCCTAGTGATTTTGATTCCTATGTTCGCACTCTCATTTGTAATTTTAATGTATTTTTTCTTTGTCAATAAACATAATCTCATATCATAAACCAAAGTATTCTGGACAAAGATAAAGTGCTTCTGAACATGAAACATCCCAAAGGGGCTCATGGGGATTCACTAGCCAATTTTGAGGGACGAGCTTGTTCATCAGTCTAATTTTCCCTTAATTTCCTTTTATTCGAACACTTTCCATCCTAATTCCTTCAATTTCAATCTTCGCACTTCACTTTTCAAGCATTGTCATTTAGATCTAAGTAACATTTTCTGCGTCACATTTTGCTCTCAGGGGCTGTAGGCCTTTTACACATACATTCGCCCTCAATCCATCGTCAAAAGTTTTTTTTTGTGAAAGCTTGATCACTGTGCGGTCAGGCTAAAACCAGCAAACAAGTTTTGTTTTGTTTTGTTTTTTGTTTTTTTTCACAATGGCCTATTTGTTAGATTTGTCTTAGATTGATTTAAATTTAACAGCTTCAAATTAGGCTTATACAACAAGTTTGAATATTAGAAAATCGGATATGGTTGATAAAAAGCGTCACTCAATTAATTGTCGCCATCCATCAATATAACTAGATAGTCAAGTAAATTACTTTTAATTAGACCACAGCATATTATGACTTATTGGCTCAGTCAATTAAAGTACCAAAAAAGGAATCTGTTAGACATAATTAGGATATTTCTTTAATATATTTTCTTATGTTAGAGACAATTAGAATATTTCTCTTGATTCTTCATATCTTTTAGGATTGTATATATATTTTCCTTTGAATTTGTATATTCTTGATTGATATATTACCTTGAATAGTCATTTAATGAAGCCAAGTGCCCTTTCTAAAAAACACTGAAATATGAGAAATTACTCAAATCACTTTTTCGCTTTGTTCTTATTTGAATCTATTATGATATCGAAATAAAAGTTGCAGAGGAAACTTCTTTTTGCAGTGAACTTTAAAGGCATAAAAAGATATTCAAAATCAATATGGATTTGTGCGCGCCATTCCTATTGCAAATATTTACCTTGCATGCGTAACGAATGAGGAGATTTGGCTGTATGCAGCTTCCTAAATCAAATTAGCTAAACAAATGCATCTAACCAAAAATGCAAACTAAGATTGATTTTGATTTTTCTTATCTAATGATAAACAGATGCTGTAGATTTAATTTTATGATAAAAAGTTATAAACTATGCAACTAGGGATTCCAAAAAAGTTCTAAACCTATTACACTTGTACCAATTCAATCCTAAACTTTTAAAAAAGATTTAGGACTTAATTACTATAATTGAAAAGTAAATTGAAAAATTGAAAAATGTTTAGAATTAAATTGACCAAATTAGAAGGTTTAAGATTGAATTGGCATGGCTGTAATAAATTTAAGATTTTTTTTTGGATAATTTCCCCAATACACTTATGACATTGAAAAGCAGTTCTATTAGCTAAGAACCACTTTCCCTGAGTGGTTTAGCTACTGATGGATATTAGTAAGAGTTATCTATGTCTATCTAAAGACATAATTGGTTGCACTTGGTGCAGGCGAGCCCCATTTGCATGCGCAATCAGATGAAATGACTCCATGTTAGACCTAACCGATTTAATAGGGCATGTAAGTTGGTTTCACAAACATCAATCTAGCCAAGACTTGCTCTCTGTACATTTGCTTTAAATCAAGTGTCCAAGAGTGCTTTTAGAGATGAAGTGCCCCGGGCACAGTTTTCCCTTCCAAGAATCCCATGCAGAGGTGATGAGACTTCTTGTCACTCGAGCAACTTTTTTGAATTTTACACGAGAGGTTCATTTTTCTTTTTACCTCCATTACCCTCAAGTTTTTCTGAGTTCATCACCCCAAAACACGTAGAAAATCCCAGTACTAACAGGAGGGAGTTCTTGGAATAAATAAGAGTGCATATTACAGCGAAAAATCAATAATTTAAAAAATATTCCCCTAAAATTAATTATTCAGATTACTAAAAAGATCATTCAACGGAAAGTTATCACCCACACACTCTATGCCTAACTTTCTCTTTAATGATAAAAATATTTTTTGTCAATATATTTAGTTTTGTAAGCAACGCAATAATCAATTTTTTTAATTATCTTAGATAATTGATTTAATGCTTAATATGTGCGCCCTAACTAAGAGTGGATAATCACCTGTAAGTTTAATATTGGATGCTCATATAATTGCTTATTATCTTTCTCTTTGCTTGACATATATGTCCAGTCCCGCCAATTTAGAGTTACGTTTCGCATGGATATATCGCATGAGTAATGTTAAGAATGGAAAAAAAAATAAAAATAAAGTGGCAAGCTGTAAGTGTGAAATTAAATAGATAATCTATATGTTACAGTTAACAAAAGGCATGTAAGGCAAGAGATGGGAATGTATCTTGCGCAGGAAAATAAGAAAGGCATACAAGTTTCATTCCATCCTTCTGCCTTATTTTGCTACTTGCAAGTTGTTTACTTTCAACTACTGGGATTTGCCCTGTGGTCACCCTTCCCTCGTGGGAAGGGAAGGGGGAGAGGGGAGGAGTAGGAGGTTTGAATTTCTACTTTCTTAGGGGAGTAGAGTTGGATTAGGGTGGGGACGATTTAGATTAAGGTATGGGGTTTCGACTTCTATACCCTACAACCTACGGGGAGGCAGTAAAGAGTAGGAGTAGAGTAGAACCAATGAAAAAAAGAAGAAGTCATTATCCTTCAAGGCAAAAAAGTGTTTATGTGTGTATGCTATCATGTGGATTGCCATAAATGTTCACAATGTTAGTAGTTTTTCTAAAACAAATGGATAGGTGCCTTGTCCTACTTGGAGGTTACATATTATGGGTTCTTTCAGAAGGCTACGGCCTTTCAAAACTAACCATCACTTATATATTTGTTCAGTATTTTTGTTCAATATCTCCTTCAAATTTTGTTTTTTCTTCTTTTCCTAAAGATATACAACCATAATTTCTATTTGGCATTCTCATTGGGACTTTATTGTATCCTGGAGGATTTTTGTCAGTAACTATTAGTAATATTGTGAGGTAAATAATTATCTAAAAAGAGTGTTATCATACCTCAAAGTTCGATTTCATTATTCTTCCCCATCACATAGTACTCAAGCTATGTCTTCTCAAAACTAATCTTCACTCCATCTCATAAGATGAATTCATATTACAAGGTCATCTGATTCAGAATCTTGTTATGGACTGGACTGATGATTTTGCTTCTTTTGGGGCATGCGATACGCTTGCTGCTAAAGAAAGTCCACAGCCTCAACAAACTAGTGGGTGAGAGGAAATTTCTTCCGACACAATGGTCATGCACCAAGGGAAAATTTCCAATGATGAGGCTAAATAATGTTACTGTTGTTTTGTTGGGGGTCAATGTTATGTATTTTTCTAGGATGTTTGTGGTAGTCTATCATTTAATACATCTATGTAAAAATTGATTGCTGGGTTCTCAGATTTGATTAGATGTTTTGATTCATGGGGGGGTGTCAGAAGAAGATTGAAGACAAAAGGAAGTTGACATGATTTACGGTAGGCTTGGGTAGCCCTCCACCATTCAACAAGGAGTAAATGCTTTCTAAAAGAAAAAAGAGGATTTCTTGTTTGGTTTTTGTTCAAAGATCGTGAAGTTTCTTCATTGTCAGGAGGAACAAAGACTTCATGGCCAGTGGCTCATTTAATATTTGTGTCTTTTGGTTTTTTGAGATAGTAATCATCATTGAATGTAGTATAGGTATCGCACACTTATATAAGAATGTGAGGGTGAGTGTTGCATATTGATCGAAGCCATCAGAAAGCATTCTAAAAACAAATTTCTCCCTCCAACTTGTACACTCGTTCCGTATTTCCAAAGTTGCCATTATTTTTGGCTCTAAGACAAAAATGAGTAATGGTTTGGAGATCCAATATAAGTGCTTGGGAACAAATTTGATTAGTTTGGTGGCCTCAAAAGAGTGAGATTTCAGTGGACAAGATGTAGCATTTGCTAGCTACTTGATGTAGTGTTGTTGCTAGTTAAATTTTGCATAAAGTGATCGTGACACTGGAGTCCTAACACATAGCCTGTCGAGAGAGAAATTGGAAAGGCTTACACTAGCTTTATTTGGCCTAACTAAGGATCACTCTTGTAAGCCGTGAAAAATGGTATAAAAAGTCTCCATAACTAGAATCAAGAACACATATAACTGAGTAAAAAAGATATATGCACTTGATTGGAATCCATCGTTTTTAATGCGGAATAGCGATAGCTCAAGTGTTTCTCCTTTATTACCCTCTATATCACTGATTCAATTAGACTATCCCTCATCTTTAATGTTTTATAATTGCTCCTTATGTGAGGATATTTGTGTATGAGGATTAGACAAGAGACTTGAGCAGTATTTAGAGAGTTTTAAGCCACAAATCCTCTCATCATAGGCCGGGCTTTACTCGACCCACGCTTACCAACCACATATTAAACTAATTAAAAACCTTTATATCTCATTTTATTAGAACAATCCCGTAAAATGATAAATAGCTCACATCAGAAAAATTCTTACAACTCTCTCCCAAGATTGTCTCAAACATTTAATATAGCCGTTCACGAGTCTTAGGGAAGAATCAAAAGTGCAAGAAGACAATCATATATTGCATCCATTTGCTAATGATTTATGATTTTCGAGCAAAACCGAATGAGGCAACAACGTTCGTCAACTCCCACATGTCAAGCCTTAGACTTTACCCTCTACACGGGAATGCGACATCCCCTATGCTGGGATTAATTTGCGATGTCCTAGGAGGCGTTGCTGTCTCATTGGTTTTTATCTTTCCATTAAGCACATGCAGAAGCGTGCAATCTCTAACACCCAAACATTGATAATATTGGATAGTAAGGAAAAACACACACACATACTACATAACTTCCATGATTTATTTATATACTTGGAACATTGTAGGTTTGCAAGCCCTCGTCTTTAGGGCCATTTCAATCTAGTCATCCCCACACAAAAAGATATAAGGGGGTTAGTCCTAGCTCTTTCTACAAGGATAGCTACCAAAAATGATTCTAGTCAAAAGCTGATGTCCTCACAGCTATGGCTTGGGCTCTAGGTCGTAATTGGGGTCAGACTCAAGGTCATCCATGATGCCATCAGGAGAGGGCAACATTGACCCATCAACGTCACTAGGTCGATCGTCGAACCCACATAGAGGACTGTAAAAGTCCTCATCGACCCAAGCAAATCAGGCCACAAAAAGATGGGGAACCAGGTACCTCACACTCTCATCCACCCACACAATCGTGGTGTGGCATTAGAAGATGATGTCAATAGTAGCGTCCTCGAAGTCAAGTACCATAACTTCCATATGTATAGGAAGATTGAAATGTGAGGGTGGTAAACTCATACCTCAGATCTTGAAAAAGGTTAAACAACAACAAATGAGTTGAAAACTCTACAAGTAAATAACCTAAATCTTGTATAGGTGGATGCCTTGCATTGGAACCTTACGATTACTTGACCCAAATATGTTGATGGCAAATTAATAGCAAAGCCTATGCTTTGCCTTAATTATATGCATGAAGAAACCTATCCTCTACTTAAGTCCCTTGAGTCCTAAATAAAGGCATACAAATCTACACGCGCCACAAATAGTGCCATTAATAGCCAATAATATTCATGCGTGTTGGATATCGGCATCTAAAATATTACTATAGCCTTTGAGACTCAAATATTGGCCTTTAGAATATCAACATGCCTCTAACTTCATAAATAACCATAATTCTAGCATGCATGTGCCTTCCGAGTCACTAAAAATACAATTAAATCATGCACATGTCTCATGCATCTCATATAAGGCCATATCAAACATGCACGAGCCGTAAAACAACTTCCAAAGTATGCACCTAACACTTAAATACTTTGCACATGTTTAGTGCTTCGAGAATCACATGATATCGCATCAATTCAGAGCGTGGTATCGTCGTGGGTGAAATGGACCCAGAGAAGGTCCCCTTTAGGATTCTGAGGTCCCAATGTCGGTGTTAGAGATCGCTTTTGGCGAGGATACAGTTGACCCTCTTGGTGGTGTACTGGTGGACCCAAGTTCCTAGGAGAGCTCGGGGTTTTCAATTAGGGATTCGAATGCCTAGAGGACTTGTAGACTTTATGCTTTCGTAGACTTTTGTCTATAGACTAGTATTGTAAATAAACTAGTCAGCTGTGTATAAAGGTGTGTTGTGGTTATGCAATTGTGGTCCTACTTTTCTATCCCATCTTTGTGCTATTTGGGGATTTATTTATACGCTTCCGCATGCGCATTAAAATGAATGGGTTGGTGACACGTCCTGGGACGTCGCAATTTAATTGACCACCGAGGGATGGGTACGTGCTTGAGGATTGAGGCGTGACAATAAAATAATGATGAGTGTCCTCTCCTCTAAAATTTAGGAATACATTATACTCATCTTCTAATGCTGATGTAGCATCACCACTCGATCGGGCCTCAGAGATTGCGATTGATAGGATGTTTGTTATTTCCCAAATACCTTTCTCACCTAAAGAGGAATGGTGTGGGGATCAATCATTTCATCAATGGAGACTTTTTCTTCATCCTTGAATACGTTGACTCCAGCATCTACCAAAAAGGTTGTAGCGCAAGTCAATAAAATAATGATGAGTGTCCTCTCCTTTGAAATTCAGGAATATATTATACTCATCTTCTAATGCTGGTGCAACATCACCACTCAATCGGGCCTCAGAGATTGTGATTGATAAGATGTTTGTTATTTCCCAAATACCTTTCTCACCTAAAGAGGAATGGTATGGGGTCGTCTAGCAAAAAAAATGAGCTGAGGTTTGGGATCTGAACGAGGCAAGTGAGTGCCAATACATTAAATAGTCGGCCGGCTCACTTTAAAATCAAATTTAATTGTCTATTTCCCACCAAACGTTCTGCACTAGCAAAGTGGACACCGGTGAAGATGTCGAAGACTTCTCAACAAGTTTGGAAATTTTTAAGACTCCTTGGGAGACCATAAAGGCCAATCAAACTTGAGAGAAAAGATATTGTCTGTTTAATGGACCCAGCCTTGATCACCCGAAGTTCATGTGCAGGCCCGATCCATGGAGAGAAAAGATATTCCCACAACTTGAGAGAAGAAATCGGCGCATGATAACCATTCTATATATCATATCTATTTTTCTATTTTCGAAAATAAGTTTAGAACATAACTATGTTTGGTAATGCAATTTCATTTTTTCATATGTAGAACAAATTTTTAGTTCAGAAATATATTTGTAATAGAAATGAGAAGTGGTTTTTTTTTCCTATTATATTTCTGGAACATAAATGAGAAATAAAAACTTTTATTATTGCTTACCCTCGCTACTAATTGACCATCCACCCCTGTCTGTTGGCCACCGCCCATCGTCCTCTGCTGACCCCGCTAACCGTCATATGCCGTTCGCCATTCACCACTGCCCTCACCATCCACCATTTGTTGCGCCGACCGCCGTCCTCTGTCGTTGGTCTCCCGCTATCGCCCATCGGTCGCTTAGGAGGGAAAAATATTGTATCATTATCAAATAAAATTTTGTTTCAGGAGCATAAAGTTTATATTATCATCAAATGTGGAGAAATTTTGTCAAAAAATAGAATAGTTATCTTTCATGTGCTAAAGAATTATGGAAAATTGACATCATGTCATCAATCCCAAGGTGCAGAATCCTTTTACCATAGAGAACCATTAATGTGCCCTAATGATTCGGTTCGGTTTGAATATCTTGTAAAGCTGAACTAAACTGAACTGTCAAGGTGCACATTTGAACCGAATTGAACCGAATATGACCCAAATCAAAAACCTGGTTTCGTTCAAATTGATTTGAGTATTCGGTTTTTCCTCTTCTTCTTCTTCTTTTTTTTTTTTTTTTTTTTTGTTATTTTGCACTTTTATCCTCCACAAACTTGAAATGACATTCCACCGTCTCATTCAATCTTGATACCTCCAACAACATCAAAGAGCGCAGATAAGCTCCCAGTCAACCATTCAAATCCTCCGAACAAAAAGAAAACAACCAAATTAACCCAATTTCTTTTAATTGATCCAAATTCAACAGGACAAGATATAATTAAAAAGACTATATAATTACTGTCTTAATGGGACGAGAATATCTTGAGGTCACCTATGATCGACGCATGTAATTGGATCGGGTTTGTGATTAAGTTTCGATTGGAAATGGCCCTAATATGACCTACGCTAATTAAGCAGCACCAACAATGCTCATGTGGCTAGACCTGAACTAAGCTCAATGTCTGTTGGAGGTTTTTTGTGTGACGTATGTTTGAACTTGATTGATTCATGAATGACTCTCGGTTGTCATGTAATCATATAGGATCGATCGACTTGCCTTGGCTCACGATCGCACATAATTGGATTAGGGTCATTCATGAACCGCACAATGACTGTGCAGAGTCAGCATGACCTATATATACTCAAGCTGAATTAATCTATATTTGTCCATTGATCGACTCGTGACGGCACATGATCGTCCTCATTGATCCTTATAGTTGAATGGTCTTTTTATGATTGAACGCTTTGGTCTAACGTAATCCTAAACCAAAGTTGCCTTGCCCCTAATAAACTAGTTGGCTGGCAAACAATACCTAGAATTGACTCACAGTCTATTCTCGTTTTTTACGTATTGATCCTTAATTTATTCCTTACGCTTGAGATAGGGGTCCGAATCGAGGATGTCACAGTATGCATACCAATATACTCCTCAATAGGCTCATAGAGACACTGAACATCAATACAAACCCACAACATCCTCCAAAATCCACAAAGCCAATCCAAAATTTACATTACAAATCGATTTCACAAATCAAATCATATCATCTTTCACAATTCAAATCATCCACCACAAATACCTTTTATAAAAGATTATCAAATTATCAGATTCGAAAAAGGGATAGCACCATTTACTTAGACCAAACAATGCAGTTATGAGTTGACGATTTCGTGATCCTATCAATTAAACCTGAATTTACAAATTGGTAAAACTAAGCTTAATCATGAACAAAATTAATCATGCATCAATGAATTGCTCGTCCAAAGCAAGCATTCATAGCTATCAGCAACGCAGAGCTCATACAGGAAATTCTAGAATTTCACATTGACTAAATCGTTACTTCAAATTGACTTCTATCAAACCCTACAGCTTCACAAGGTCCTAATCCACAATTTTCATGTAATTACACAGCTTAACAACTCTTAAATTGAACAATGCAATTCAAATTTAACATAATTCTGAATTTGTACCTTAATTTCGAAAACTATTTTGACTAAATGAACACAGGGCTTAAATTCTTAGTGGGTGCTACGAAACCAAGTAAATCTGGCTATATAATGTCCCCGCGACATGACATGCACAAGCAAAACCCTCTTTTTCTTTTCCTTTTCCTTTTCCTTTCTTTTTCTTCTTTCCCCTTCTTTCTTTTCTTCTTTCGCTTTTCTTTACGATCTGCGCGGGCCGTCTGTCCATGTATTTTCCTTATTTGTTGACTAGTCAAAACTTTCCTTTTTTCTCGGACTTTGACCAAGTAAAAGTCCACGCATTTTACACGTACATTAAAGTTCAGCCGTTGATTTCGTTCTCCCAACTGAATGTCTCGATATCTTCGTCTCTTGTAAGGAAAATGGAAAACAAGCGGCAAATAGAGGATCCAAATGCTACCGGCGAAGCCTCGTCAACTTTGGCTGGGGAGTGGAAAAGCCCAACCTTTTTTTTTTTTGGGTCGAAAAAAAATGATTGCTGTCGAAAGTCATATGTCTGACTCAAACCATCTTATAATTGCCAAATGAAACACTTCTGGTGATAAAATATTTTAATCCCAATGGAAAGTTGGCATTCTGGGATGCACCTCAACTGAGGAAGCCACTATCTATCATGCTCTAACTGAAAAATAACGTTTTCTATAACATGGACCTATTTGAAGCAGACTCTAAAAGAATCTAAACGCTATAAGCTTGGTTCACTGGCCTTGATTAGCAGTGACCCGTTTGTCCATTTTGATTTGACTACAGAAAGAGTAGTTCTGCAGGGCAATTTTTCGCAAATGCTTCCCATATCTGTTCATCATTGTTTGCAATGCGAGCGCTTGTGTCTTTTGCTCGTCTTCTCGCTGTTTCAAGCAGTTCAAAGCAGCACAATTTCCAGTATAACTGCGTCAAGTCCACTTGGTCAGACCCAAACCCTTGTCTCTCCTAGTCAAATTTTCGAGCTCGGGTTCTTCATGCCTAATGGATCCAGAAAGCAGTACGTAGGGATATGGTACAAGAACATGACTCCCTCCAGAGTTGTCTGGGTGGCCAACAGGGACAAGCCACTTGAGGACGCAGATCAATCTGCAAGTTTAGTGATTGGCAGAGATGGAAATCTGAAGCTTCTTGATGGGCAACAGGGCACTGTCTGGTCTACTAATGTCACCGCAAAGTCAAATTATTCTGCAGCAGTGCTTTGGGATAGCGGAAACCTTGTTCTTCAAGACAGGAGTGCGAATGAAATGTGGCAAAGCTTTGATGAGCCAACCGACACTCTCCTGCCAAACATGAAGATCAGAGTAAACCTGAAAACAGGAAAGACACAAAACTTGGTTTCCTGGAAAGGTGAGGATGATCCCTCAAGTGGAAGCTTTGTCCTTGGAATTACATCGGAGACCCCACCTCAGGGTTTTGCTTGGAATGGATCAAGTCCTTACTGGAGAAGCGGACCGTGGGATAAATCCAAGTTCATTGGAATACCGATCATGAACAGCACATACCTGAACAACTATGACCTCCAGCAAAATATTGACCAGGGAACATCTTATTTTTCCTTCAATAATCACAGCAACTCCTACTTTGGATATTTTTTCATCTCATCAGAAGGATCTATAGAGTTTGTTTCATGGAAGAATGGATGGTCAACATTCTGGGAGGCACCAGCAACAACCAACCATTGTGATATTTATGGAACATGTGGCCCTTTTGGAGTTTGTGACTCACTTGGTTCAACTATGTGCAGATGCTTAAAAGGTTTTAAACCAAGGTCAGATGAAGAATGGAAAAGAGGAAACTGGACTGGAGGGTGCCTTAGGAAAACAGAATTGAATTGTCAGAAATCCGCAAGGGCAGCAGCTTCAACAACTGTGGAAAAAGATGTGTTCGGGCAAATGAAACAGATGAAAGTGCCTGATTCCGCTGAGTATTTGTTGAGTGTAGCCGATAAAGAAGGATGTCAAAGTTGGTGCCAAGGAAACTGCTCGTGCTTGGCCTTTTCCTATGTGGACACTATAGGATGTATGGTTTGGAGTAGAGATCTCCTAGATCTTCAGCAATTCTCCATGGCAGGCGAAGATCTATTTATTCGACTTGCATCTGCCGACACAGGTTGCATAGGTTGAATTAGTATGCACTTCATTTTGCATTGCCCGTGATTCCTATAATATATTTTCCCATTTCAGGTATACCTACGCTGACAATACTGATCATCAGCCTAAGTACTGTTTCTGTCATCATGCTATTTGGAGCTGGTATTTTAGTCTGTGGTCCCTCCAGGTGGAGAGGTAATAAAAGATATGCAGTTTATTGCTGTCTTAAGGGTGATTTTGCGTTAACTGCAACATATGAATTTTGTATGATTGGTATAACCAAGGCTTCAGAAGCTAGGCAGTTACTCCTAAAAACACTGCTCTGCTTCTCGTGTTCTCATGCGTGCCTTCAGTTGTTTTTGTTGTGTTTATTAAATGCAGAGAAGTTCAGGAAAATGAAAATCCGAAGGCTCCTTAGGTCGGGGGTTACAGCCAACAAATCAGAAGAATTGATAGCAGCACGGAAAGAGCAAAAGAAGCAAGATGATGCATCCAAATTGGTGGTTTATGATCTTGATAGCATACGCCTTGCGACAGACAACTTTGACGCCAAAAACAAACTTGGGCAGGGAGGGTTTGGCCTTGTTTATAAGGTAAAAGAAAAGCCTTCTCCGAGAGAAATACACAGATCATCCAAGATCTGATAGTTCTCTCCGTTTGGAAACAGGGAAAGCTGAATGATGGTAGGGAAATAGCTGTGAAGAGACTTTCAAGCAACTCAGGCCAAGGCATAGCAGAGTTCAAGAATGAGATCCTTCTAATATCCAAGCTTCAACACCGAAATCTCGTGAGACTCTTTGGTTGCTGCACTGAAGGAGATGAAAAGATACTAGTGTATGAGTACTTGCCAAACAAGAGCTTGGACACCTTTCTTTTTGGTTTGTCTCACTCTCTGAAGAACTTCATTCCGCTTTTCCCCAAACCCGGTACTGAAACTAGATACCGTTACTGTTTTCTTGTTTAGATTCACAAGAGAAGGCAAAACTTAGTTGGGCCATGCGCTTCCGCATTATCCAGGGGGTCGCAAGAGGGTTGCTCTACCTCCACCGGGATTCCTACCTGAGGGTTATACATCGAGATCTGAAAGTGAGCAATATTCTCTTAGACAAAGAGATGAATCCCAAGATATCAGATTTTGGGCTGGCACGGATGTTTGAGGGCACTCAAGTTTTGGTAAATACTAGCAAAGTTGCGGGAACCTTGTAAGCTTTCTATCATCACTCTTAAAAGTACCTACTTATGAGGCAATTTGTCCCCTTGGGCAGCACATTAGTAGAGTATAATACGCTCACTTTTCCCTTCATGCATGTTCCTGCTATTGTCCTCTAATATGACCGAGAAAACTCTTCCGTGTATATTCTATGGTTCCAGTAAGTCAGTTCGCTCCGAGGTAAATTATAGACAAGACAACAATGGTAAAAGGTATGAGCAAAACAGTATTTGCAGAGTTGGAAGTCTATCAAGCTCCAATTTTCTGACCTATCATGCCATCGACCTTGAGTTATGATTTTTCGTTTAAACTGCATCTCGTGAACCGTCCACTTACATGATTTTGTATGACTTTATTATGATTATGGCATCCTATGTACAAGATTATGACATGTCCAAGTTATTCAGCGGCTATATGTCTCCTGAGTATGCCATGGGTGGGATGTTTTCTGAGAAATCCGACGTTTATAGCTTCGGAGTACTGATGTTGGAGATTATCAGCAGCAAGAAGAACACAGGTTTAGATTTCCTTGGACAGCATCTTAGTCTCCTCACTTACGTAAGTGATGAATCAATCTTCGAACTAATATGTCTCCATTTCACATTTCTACTATTGGTAGTCCTCGGGACAATCTCTAACGAACAACCAGATGTTACAGGCTTGGCACTTGTGCTGCGAAGGCAGAGGATTGGACCTAATGGATGAAGCCATTGCCAACGCATTTTCACCATCGGAAGTGATGAGGTGCATTCAGTTAGGGCTTCTCTGTGTGCAGGACCATGCCACAGACAGACCCAACATGTCGGCCGTGGTTTTAATGCTAAGTGGGCAGTCTGATCTTCCAGAGCCAAAGCAACCCACAATTACATTTCATAGCTCAACGACTCCCGAAGTTCACCTTCAATCACAAGAAGGAAACATCTTGTCCAGGAATACCATCAACATTACTTTGGTTGAAGGAAGATAAAATTCTCAGATGCATTTCCTCTATCCAATTCATCTTTCCAGGGATCCGTGTTTATCTTATTGAATGGCTTGAATAACCTATCTGGTTGTTGCACTGTTGTGTGGATATACATAGTAAACAAAGAAATGATGAGGGGCTCTGAGTTGCTAGCTGCCTAGTTGGATAGTTCTCTGTGTGCATGGATGCACAAAACTTTGTAACGTCTTCATGCATTGGAATCATCTTGATATATAAATGAATATGTTGATGTGCTCTTCACTGTGGAATTGGTATGAGATTCTGCATTCATTATTGTTGTGAAACTTGATACCATGCGTCCGATGGGAAAGCATATTGTTGAATTGCTCAGTGAAGTCGATGTCATGTTAAGCGTCGGTTTGACGGTACTCTTATTTTGCAGTTCCTGTTACTTTTTCCTTCAGGTTTTGAATAATGAGTTGAACAAGAAAAGGAGAGCAGGAAAGTTCTCCTTTGGGCTATTTTGTGTGACATCCCATGTTAATTTACTTGAGGTATTATCTGCTTTAACCCGTCTCATACTGAACCTCATAATTTTGTCCTTAAGCATACAGACAGACACTTTAACATATCTTATAGTGCTCTAATTTAGGCTTACTTAACTTTGGATTTCTCAAAGTAAAGCTTGCCATTATGTTATAAAAGGACCTCCGTGAGTTAATTCAAATTTGCAAGCACGTGTGTGTCAAAATCGCTTTCTCTCTATTCAATGTATAGTTCAGTTTATTCTTCCTCTCTTTGCCATCCTCGAAGCGCCGCTTTTTGTTCAGGCCCTCTAACCATGGTGACGACTCCTCATCAAACTAGGTTAGTACAGGCTCACTAGCTTTTGCCCGATTTATTCCTAAACTAAACTTCTACGTGAAGGGAGCCCTCAATTGAGGTATTGTCTACTTTGAGCTATCCCATATTAAGCATTACCATTTTGTCCTTTAGCATACAAGCATAAGCTTACCTAAAAAGTCACTAATGTTGGTAATGCTCTAACCTAGGCATGCTTAATTTTAGAGTTTGAAAGCAAGTTTACTACTACGTTAAAATGTGCTTCCGAATTAATTCATTCTTTCACATATATTTCTTAGGCTGCGCATGATAAAATTTCTGAAATAGAAATTGATTTCTTGTCAGAAATTGATTTCTCAATTTCTATTCCCCAGACAAGTTTCTGAGCAAAGAAATCCGTTTGATAACAATTTAAAATTTCTATTTCTGGAACAAAAAATCCGTTTGACAAAAGAATCAAATTTCTATTTTTAGGAATAAAAATTGGATAGATAACAATATATGAAATCCTCAAATACAAAATAATAGTCGAAATAATACTAATACATTACAAAAGTTGAAAATACAATTTCATGGAATTTCCAGCATATTATTATCCCTTGCCATTTTATTGGCAATAGTTTTCCTAAGCGTATTTATTTGGTTTCCCTCCTCGGTTGACTGAACGATTGCAAGCTCATCCTACGTAGGTTCAGCCAAGTACATTTCTTATCCATCTTATCTCGATCACGGATGTAATTATAAATGACACAACATGCAATTACGATATGTGCTTGCTTTCTAATTGCAAATGAGGGCATGTGTCTCAAAATGAAAAAGCAATTCTTCAATGCCCAAAATGATCTTTCAATAACATTTCTTAAAGAAGAATGCCTATAGTTGAACAATTCTCTTACAATTGTTGACTGTCTCGCTCTATCCCTATACTCATTTAAATGATACCGGTCACCTCTAAAAGGAGTTAAAAATCCCGGAATTGCTACATAACCAGAATCTATGACATAGTATTTGTCTACAACAATGTATTCATACATTGGTCATAATTTGTAACTATAAATAAGATCATAAAGAAAATTACTCCTTAAAGGACAAACAAATACCTGGTGGCGGCTGAGGAAATTCCAAGTGAGGCTGCAAGCACTCGACAATCGTTCGCAGAGCCTTCCCAATCAACATATACAAAAGTAAATTTCATATCAAATGAACAAATGTACATCACGTTTTGAGTGGTAGTGCCTTTCCTACCTCTAAATGAGATTTTCTTCAACACAGGTATAAAAGCATGAATGTGGGTGCCATCAATAGCGCCTATACAACCTTGTCATTTTATCAAATACTAGTATTATACAAGACTATCAACAAAATAAAATTGATGGTGTAAAGGAATATATGAGAATTCTACCTTGAAGTAACTTTTATGCTTATGATTCATAAGAATCTCTTGTAGGACAACATCAAAGGAATGTGGTATGATAATCTCTTTTGCCAATTTGAGAACAAAAATTATATTTCTGAAGGATGGAGAAAATGAAATAATTTCTGTTTCTATTTCGGAAATAGAGAAGCTACAATTTCTAGCTTCCGATTTCTTCTTCAAATCAATTTTGGAATAGAAATCTGTTTGAAATGAGAAATCAAATCGCATTACTTAAATGGTTTGCCCAAACACGTTCTAGGAGAATAGAAAAATAAAGAAATCAAGAAACAGAAATTTTATCATGCACAGCCTTAGAATCACTCTCCCCCTATTCGATGGATATTTCAATTCATTCTTGTCTCCTTTGCCATCTCAGAAGCTTTTGCTAAGAGCCGCTCTTTGTTCAAGTCCTTGACGACCACTCCTTGCCTTCATCGGACCGAGTTGTTACATTGTCTTCCAAATGGCCAATTGCCAAATTACGTGATCCAGGGCCGTTAACCATACGAAAATTTAGGAAATGATTAGCTATCCTCTATAAAATTAATGGACAAAGCGCTCAATTAATTAGTTGTTTCATGAAAATAGATGGTCCTTGAATAAAAATTTTAACGGATTCCACTCTATGATAAATTAACTCAAACTAGAATTCAATAAAAAAAAAAAAAGATAATGATACGGGTGGTTTCTAAACATTTCTTTAATATTCTATATGGTCCTTGAATTTTTTTTTTTCTCCAATATAACCGCTGAACTTTCAAAATTTCATACGAAGGTAGTCATCCCGTTAAGTATATAGCCAGGTAAGTGAGTTTATTTTTTACATGAGCTACCATGTTACAACTAATCTGGGGCAAGGAACGTGCTTCAGTTGATGGAGGAAATAGGATAAACGGGCAGTACGAACCAAACGATAGCTATTTTTCCGCATATAAAATCTCATCAACTTTTCCGCATATAAAATCTCATCAACTTGTCCACCCAGGTGAAACACCGTCATAAAATTTGTTGCTACATCAACTGACCACACAGCTTCGAAAATTGTATGACTCATTCTTTGATCTCTCAATTGAATTGTCACATAGGAAAAAACCAGTCCGTCCATGGAAATGCAATTAGTTGCAAGTCTCAACTTTTCACGGAGAACAATAAACCAAGACATCCTTTTTGTATCCCTCAAGTAAAGAGACTACAGTGACACTAAAGCACACTATCAGAGGCTCAGAGGCATTATCTGTAATCCTCGGGCAGGTGATATCCTGTCATAACTATCTTGTCTGTAAACATCTTGCCGGTCTTGGGCATGACGTGCCAATGCAATGTCAAGTTGAATTCTTTGCCCCGTAAATTGCTTCCCTGAAAGTGGAGGAAAGGATACCATTATCGTGGGAAGGATAATTGCATAACTTAGACATAGAACATTTTTTTCATTTCTTTCATTCCTTCCACAAACAAGCAAGCTCCTAAAACGTGAGAATTTTTTCAATGAGTAAGGTCTTAAAAAGTATATAGATGATCAAGATGCAGATCAGTATCTTGCAGTATGTGTCTGTGACACAATAACGAGCTTCAAACATAAGGTTCATAGAGCACTCTCTAGGAAATTATGCACGATGATGAGAACCCAGAAGCCCTATCTCTGAATTGGCCATGGCCTTTAACAAGGGAGACAAAGCAGAGCAGAGAAGAGTAATGAGTTCACCTGATCTGTCAGTCGGTACTTGTTGGTTGTGTGAATAGAGAACTTCGCATGTTCTTTAGATGGTATGATTGCATCCCAAAGTGAGATCTGTTAAGCAGTAAAAGCAACATTTACTTAGATTCCTTGAAGAAGCAAGCTCAGTGAAGCCAAACACCGACAAATTTTCTAGATTATACAGTATATTCAACCTAACAAGCATCGTATGTGATAAAAAAATAAAAAATAAAAAATTCTATAGTCAGAAAAGCCTTGCATTTGCAGGTTAAGATCAGTAATGGTGAGCGAGCCACGGGAAAGTTGGATTTCTTGACAGAAAAAGGCATCATGACCTCCTAACATGTTTCAGTACCAGTTTGCAGAACTAAATGACACTATGACACCCAAACAGCATGTACACTCAGTTTACTTAATAGCTATCACAAGCAAAACCACAAAAGCAGCATCCATCTAATGCACTGACAACAATTTCCTGAGGATTAACCCATCGAGTCCTGCAATCAAGATTGCTATCATGATTGACTGTTGAAATAACTTCCTCTAGGTCTCCTTTTCAGACTAGTTTATAATGATGGACAGCATATAAGGATGTTGAGAAGGATACTGACATAAGCATGATCAGTACTTCGCAATATCAAGACTAGTCTAGTCAAGCCGAACTTCAACTTTTAATAAATTGTTTCATTTTACATCGGCAAAGTACCACCAAATTGCCACCAAAAAAAAAAACTCAAATTACAATACCCATAATGAAGTGGTAATGTACTCTGTCTCCTATCAGCCACTATGATATCCAGATGATGCAAAAGTCTATGATAACCAGTTATCTTTAAGAGGATTAAAAGTGAACTGCAAAATCACCACCACACGCTAATCCCACGGCAGGAAAATCATGTCTAGTAAAAGCATTTTAAAACCCATAATCTTTCTCAGTGGAAATATCACCCACCCCATAAAAGAGGCATGAGGGACAAGATCCGTATTTTTCCACCATGAATACAACGTGCAGGGTGAGTGCCAACATAAGAATTCAACATGTGAACATCAAGAAAATGACTTATGTATAATGTCACACCTACCTGATTTAGAGAATTTTTAGTTGTATCATACTCAGCTGCTAGGAAGACAAATACCTGCAATTTTTTCCACAAATAATTTAAAGAGCAGTAAATAATGACTTGATGACCTAGAATAAGAGAGTCTCAGTTTTCCATTTATTGGCCCAACTAGATGGAACAAGCAATCATCAAGTATCTAACTGACAAATAATTTGAGAATCATCAACAGAGAAAGGTTGTCAGGATTGGGATCCTAGGGAGGACTGTTGGGAGATTGTTAAGGATGGGTTGTCAATTCGGATAGAGGATCGTAACATCCATTTATTTATCAAACTAATCCCTAAATTTTGAAATTTCAACGTTGTTTTGCTCAAATATTTGCATATTAACAATTTAGGAAGAGGTCAGAGGCAATATAATTGCATTCCCAGAATAAAACTCCAACTCATTCTTCTCCTTGATAAGTAAAGTGGAAGTTTTATTGATGTACCAAGGCATGTAAACCAATTTGCAAAGCAGTTTTTCATAGCACAAAAAAGGAGCCAGATTCCAAAGTAAGAGAGGATGACCAAAAAAAAAAATACAAGATACTGAATTAGTCATAATTCCAAAACCCATTCCATATAATGCTCCTCATATAAAGCATCAAAATCTAAAAAGAAAGCACACGAGCAGTTTAATGTTGTAATGATGTATATGCCACAGCAAAGACCTTACAACCAGAAGCTGACTCACACACTAACATTGTTCCACCACAAGAAGATGACAATAACCACTCAACTGCATTGCAGTTTCAAAACACAAAAGGTCAAATCCCAATAGTTGTCAAAAGATCCCACAGTAGTCTACTCTAAAAGGATGTCAAAATATTTCCTCTTTTCTCGCAAAAACACAATGTCATCTGCACAAACATAAAGCAAGTGAAGGCTTCAGTTGCTTAACCTGTTTTGTGTTCCACGTAAATGCCGACTGCAAGTCTGCCGAGATATTCAATGTCAAGCTAACCTGCAGGATCCAAAAGAAAGGTACTGAATCAAAAAGATAGATCTAAGATGCTTTTACACAAGCAGATTCAAACAAAATAAGTTTTCTGATTGCGCAATATTAAAAACAGCATTATACTCATTATACTGGACAAAGTCAGCAACAACTACAGTTTTAAGCAGCAGAACCCACAGTGGCACTTTGAAATTCCAATAAGCAACATACACAGGCATTGAAAATCGTCTTTCCTTTCATCATGTATGATTAGAGAGGAACCAACAATTGCAAAATCCCTGACAAAATTCACGCTCCTAGGGTTCGGTAAATCGGCCAAAACCATCCAAAACAACCACGAAAATCGACACCCCGAATTCCAAGAAGACAAACCCAAGAACACAGATCAACCAAGAGGTCGAAAAAAGGGCGAAAGACGGAAAATTTACCTCATCGTTCCCATTCCGCTGCTTCTGAAACCAATTGACATTGAGCACCTACAACGGAGCCAAATAAAAAAAACCCACCATACTGAGCTGCCCGAATTTCAAAACATAAGCAAAGGGTACTCGAAGCGACGGTACCTGAACATGGGCCGAGGGAGAGGGGAGGCTGAAGTTGTCGGAGAAAGAAGCCATGGCGCACATCAGCGCCAAGATCGTGACTCCGAGAGTCAGCAGAGCGTTCGCTCTGTACCCAAATGTGTGCATCCTCTCTCTCCCTCTCTCTCGCGATCTGCGGCAGCAGTCCTGGTCGAGAGGTTTTGAGCGGAGCTGAGGTTTTTACTCCGAGGAGCAGCGGACGAGGCGATGGAAAAAGCGTTACGTAGTGCGAATCAAGGAGGATCGGGATGTGAAAATGCTGAAAGAGGTGCAAATGGCAAGTTGACCAAGGAGTCTCCCTTGTTTGATTTTTATTTTTATTTTTATTTTTGGATCGCAGAAGAGCGGCAGTATTTCCATCTTAAATCCACCTACTTTTCACCCCAAAAAAAAATTAACATTATCCTTACTTGTTTAATCGCGATTTAAGTGGTGGCCCCGAAGTTATTAACTTTTTCTTTTTTTATAATTCTTCTATTTCTATAGAGGATCAAGTTACCATAATTGATAACTTCACATGTTTAGTATTTCTTTATTGTAGGTATCCCATCTATATTAAAGCCGCTATAATTTTTTCTTCCATTCTTATATTTTACTTCCATAAAATTAGTTTTGTTGAAAAAATTTTCCAAGAAACCTAGTTCCTTTTTGCGTTGTCGAGTGAATTTAAGATTAAATTGTCAAGTAGAATCTAGAAATTTTTTTTATATAGACAATTTTTATAACACAATCACTTATTTAGAAATTTCACTTTTGTTGTGCATATCACTATTAAACCCCTTCTTATAAGTTCATATATATATCATGGTCGATTGGATGAAAGAAAAAAACCTATTTGGAAATTTTCCAAAATGAAATCACAATTACATTCTCTAATCGAAAACTTTAAAATATGAAATTTAATGAAATCAAAAAATTGCATAAAATAAGGAACTTTTTAATGCTGGTGAAATCTCATTATTTTAAATTAATAGAAATTAATATCGTCCACAGATTGTGTGCTAAAAAATACAACGATAACTTATTGTGCATAATTTTTTTAGTATATTCCATAACACCTTACGTATGTGCAAAAGCATATCACCAATAGTATGGAAAAAATATAAGTTTTTAATATAGTTAATAAAGAGACTTGACATATTAGACTAATGAAATTAAAAAATAAAAAATTCAATGAGAAAGTGAGCTTTCGATTTAAGAGGGAGAAATAATAAATAAATTTTTATAAGGGCAATGATGAAGAAGAAACTTTCAAAATTTTTACTCTATCAAAAAATATCTTTCTCCATTGCTAGTGCTATGTAAAACGTTATAGTAAGTAGAATATAAGAATACACTAAAAAAATAAAACATGTGAAATGCATAATTATCGTAACTAGATCCTTAATTGAAATAGAAAAAATATATAAAAAAAAATGAGGAATGAGACTATCACTTTAAATTGCAATTGAATGATTGAGAGCAATTTAATCTTTCTAACATAAGTGAGGTAGACTTAACCATAGAAGAGATGGAAATAGCACCACCCTTACAAAATCAACAATAATTGCTTTTTCTAACTTGAAAAAAATTATTTGATAACGTTTTTCCATTATTTGACATGTAGAAAAGGAGCTTATTCAAGAAATAATTTCTGAATGGGTCAAATGATAGCAATGATCACTGATAGTGACATTTTCGCCATACCATTTCAAAATCTACGATTTACCCCCACTTCTCAGAATTTATAATTTGTGACACTCGACCACCATGGTAACCGTTGAAATATGACAAGCGGAAATGACTGAATCTTGCAATTTACATCAATGTAAAGTCTCTAGAGAAATAAACAAGAAAAATAAGGATATTAGAAATTTACGTGGTTCGGTTCGAGTATCAGTACCTACATCCACAGGGAGAGCCAGTATCAAATAATCCACTATAATCGGAGAATCAAAGTTTACAATCGCTCACAGGTTCGAGTATTTCCCACACCTAAATTTAACCCTAAATCCAAAGTGTTTATAAATAAATAACTTGAATATAAACTCACGGCACAAAATTATTGCGCGTTCAAACTGAAAGTATAATGCGCGTGGCTCTCTTCAGCTTGATGTGCGGCTCCTTTTCCTTTGTAGGGTTTTCAGCCACGATGCTCCTTTCTTTTTCTACGTGCAGAGGACTTCAGCAACTTTTTCTCTCGTAGGCTACACGTCTTTTATATGTGTGTGAAGTCAAAGTCTTGACTTGGGCTCACCACCTTTTTGGCTCCACGTATAGACGCTTCTTTCCTTTTCTCCATCGGGTAAAAGAAACCCAGGCGTAAAAATTGTGTGCCCAAAGTCAAATATTTGACTTTGGGCCCCACTATGGATAAAGAAGAATTCGGCTCCTCCCACAGATAAAGGAAGGTAAAACCCTTAATCTTTTTTTTTTATTCTATTTTATTTCTTCTTTTGTGCAATTTCAAGAGTCCAGCGAATCGCGTTTTGTAAATGCTTAAACTCGAGACATATTTAACAATTCTCTACATTGGCTTGATGTTTGAAGTCAAGTTATAATGCATATCATCCATGCTGCTCTCCTAACACCTCGATGGGTACTCACACTCCACAGACGCCAATAGAAAGGAACAGACTTAGTCATCATGTTTACCGGGTTATCTACTGTAGCAATCATTTTGACAATAACATTACCCTTAACTAAGACATCTCAGATAAAGTGATATCTGATGTTGATATTCTTCATTCGCTCGTCATAAACTATATTATAAACCAAATGTATCACACATTAGTTATCATAGTGTATATCCACACTTTTCTGTTCTAACCCAAAGTCCAAGAGTAAATTTTGTAACCATATCGCCTCTTTCGCTACAAAGGTTAGTACCATATACTTTGCTTCAGTTGAAGACAAGGCAATGTGATCCTATAAGGATGCTTTCCAACTAACTACACCACATGCTAGCGTAAACACGTACCCTCCTAAAGACCTGCGATCATCCAAGTCACTGGCATGATCTGAATTCACAAAACTAGTGGTCTCATTGCCATTGTTGTCCATTTGATACACTATACCCATGTTTGTTGTCTATTTCAAATATCTGAGGATCCACTTCATAGCTTCCTAATGAACTTTACTAGGATGCTTCATATAACGACTAATCATGCTCACACCTTGTGAAATATCAGGCTTAGTGCACACCATAGCATACATAATACTACCCACGACACTAGAATAAGGAATACGTGACATATGCTCCTCCTCCTCTTTAGTCTGCAATGATAATTTATTTGAAAGTTTAAAGTGCTTCGCTAGAGATGTACTTACAAATTTTGCCGACTGCATATTAAAACGTACCACAATCTTCTTAATATATTTTTTCTAAGATAGACGTAAAACTCTTGCAGCCCTGTCATGCAAAATTTCCATACCCAATATTTTCTTTGCAACACATAAATCTTTCATCTCAAATTCAACATTTAACAGCCTCTTCAGCACATCAATATCAGACATATTCTTAGCTGCCATTAGCATATCATCAACATATAAGAGTAGATAAATCAAATAACCATTATCCAATCTCTTAAAGTAAACACAGCTATCAATTTGACGTTTTGAATAGTTTTGACTAGTCATGAAAGTATTAAAACGTTTATACCACTGCATAGGAGACTGTTTTAGCTCATACAAAGATTTCTTCAGCAAGCAAACATGATCTTCCTTACCGGGAATAGCAAATCCCTTTAGTTGTCTTATGTAAATCTACTCCTCCAACTGACCGTGAAGAAATGCAATTTTCACATCTAGTTGCTTTAACTCGAGATCCTACAAAGCAACTAAGTCAAGTAAAACACGAATATAAGTATGTCTTACTACAGGAAAGAGCACTTCATTGTAGTCAATGCCCTCACACTGTGTATACCTTTTCGCTATAAGTCTCACCTTATACCTCGTTGTCTCGACACCAAGAATGCCCTTTTTCCGTTTAAAGACCTATTTACTTTTGATAATCTTTTGGCTCTTAGGTACTTTGACCAGCTCCATGTCTGATTTTGATGGAGTGATTCCAATTTTTCACTCATAGCCCCTAGCTACTGCGACGACTCCGAACTAGCCATCATCTCAGAGTAAGATGAAGTCTCATCTGTCTTCATCTCATCACCTATAGTCAATGCATAAATAATATCTGTATAACTATAACATACTAGTGATTTAATGTGCCTTCTCTATCTATCTGCGGCTATAGTGTGCTGCGGCTTTAATGTTTGTTCACCATCACCAATTTTAGGAATTGCGGCTTCATCTGCAGTTTCAATTTCTGTTACCTTAGAGGTCTCCAAAGTCTCCATCTGAAGCTCCACCTCGCTAATGACACCATGATCTGTCTTCTCTACTAGTTGTGTCTTAGAACTCCTTTATTGAAGCATTGCAGTCTTGTTGAAGATTACATCTTTGCTAATTAGAAAACCAGGTGATCTGGAATCAGTGTACCACATCAGGTAGCCTTTTACCCCATGTGCATAACCTAGAAATATGCACTTCTTCGCCCTCGGCTCAAGCTTACCATCACTCACATGAGCATACGCAGGACATCTAAATATACGTAATCCGAAGTAATCAACAAGTTTCCCCGACCATACTTTCTTAGGAGTCTTCCACTCGATAGCAAATGATGAAAATTGATTAACTAGGTAACATGCCATGTTTACTGCTTCGGCCCAAAATTCATTGCCAAGTCCTGCATGCAAAAGCATGCATTGAGCTCGCTTAAGCAATGTTATATTCTTCCATTCTGCCACGCCATTCTGCTGTGGTGTCCCAAGTACTGTGCGGTGTCTTATAATACATTCTTTCTCGCAGAACTCAGTAAAATCTTTACCACGAAACTCCATACAATTATTAGTTCTCAGGCACTTGATTTGTTTATTTGACTACTTCTTAATCAATGCCTTAAATTTATTGAACCGATCAACACATCATATTTGTGCTTCAAAAAGCATACCCATACATTCCTCGAATAATCATCGATAAATGTTAGCATATATCGAGCACCTCCTTTTGAAGGAACCAAAGACATGCCCCAGACGTCTGAATGAATATATTTAACTAGTCGTATGGTCGAATAAATAGCTGTAGTAAACTTAATTCAGTGCTGCTTCCTAAAAATGCAATGCTCACATAAGTCCAACTTCTTTGTCTTTTGACCTTTCAACAACCCCCTTTCACTCAGCATCGTTATATATGCCTCACTCATGTGCCCTAAACGCATATGTCATAATTGAGTCAAGTTAGAATCTGACTCACCTGATGAAATTGCAGCGGTTCCGGTCATGGTCTCTCCAAGTAGATGATAGAGAGTATTCACTTTCTTCCCATTTATCACTGTCATGGCACCTTAAGAGATCTTTAGTACTCTACCTTCAGCGGTATACCTACACTCGATATCATCAAGTGTCCCCAGAGAAATAAAATTCTTCTTAAGCTCTAGTACATGCCTCACATTTGTCAATGTGCGCACCACCCCATCGTGCATCCAAATCCGAATTGTTTCTATCCCCACAGCCTTACAGATTGCATTATTCCCCAAAAGAACTTTACCACCATTTGCAGTTTGGTAAGTAGTAAATTATTTTTTATGAGGTATCATATGATAAGAATACCCCGAATCTAGCATCGATAGCAGTCACATAAAACAGCTTCTACATCATTATTGCTCTCATCGGCAATGTTTGCCACACTACTTGTGGCATTTTGCCTATCAACTTTATTCCTCCGCTTTGGACAATCTCTCATGATGCATCCCTCTTCGTGATACTCAAAGCACTTTACGCATCCCTTGGACTTTCTATAGCATGATTTTAATATGCTTTTACCTCTGTTGCTACTAGGCCCTCGATGTTGTTCTCTACCCCGAATCGTCAGTACTTGCACTACTCCTTACGCTAGACTGTCATCTTACAACTTTCTCTACCACTCTTTAAAGAATAAGGCGAACTTTACCTCTTATGAGGTAATTGTAGTACGCTCCTGTAATAGTGAATCAGTAAAATGCTCCCATGACTCTGGTAAAGAGACTAACAACATCATGCCCTGTTCTTCATCATCAAGTATCTTACTAACGTTCTTCAACTCCATCATGAGTTTATTAAATTCATCTAAGTAGGTTCTGATAGACGTACCTTTAGTATATCTAAATTGAAACATCTTTTTCAACATGTACAAGCGATTGTTCAAACCTTTCTTCACTTAGAGTGCTTGATGTTTCACCCATAATGCTGTGGCATCCTTCTCCTCAATAACCTCTATTAAAACTTCATTAGAAAAATTTAACAGGATTGTGCTCTTTGCTTTTTCCATTAGCTCTACCCTCTCTGAGGCTTTCATTATAATAGGCAACTCATCTTCACCATCCAGTGCCTTGGCCAAACCTTGGGTTGTCAATAAAGCCCACATCTTGATGCTTCATAACATAAAGTTGTTACTCCTGTTAAACTTCTCAATTTCAGATTTTCTCTTATACATAATTGCAATAACAAAATTTCCAGATAATAATCAGACAAGCAAAAGCTTCAAATTACAATCAAGAAATCTGATCCCAAGCTTTGATACAAATTGTTGGAATATGATACGCGGAAATGACAGGATCTTGCAATTTACGTCAACGTAAAGTCTCCAGAGAAGTAAGCGAGAAAAATAAGGACGCCGGAAATTTACGTGTTTCAGTTCGAGTATCGGTTCCTACATCCACGGGAAGAGCCAGCAGCAAATAATTTACTATAATAGGAGAATCAGAGTTTACAATCGCTCACAGGTTCGAGTATTTCCCACACCTAAATTTAACCCTAAACCCAAAGTATTTATAAATAAATAACTCACTTGAACATAAACGCACAACACAAAATTATCGCACGTTCAAGCTCAAAGTATAATGCGCGTGGCTCTCTTCAGCTTGACATTCGGCTCCTTTTCCTTCATAGGGTTTTCAGCCACGGCGCTCCTTTCTTTTTCTACGTGCAGAGGGCTTCAGCAACTTTTTCTCTCATAGGCTACATGTCTTTTATATGTGTGTGAAAGTCAAAGTCTTGACTTGGGCCCACCACCTTTTTGGCTCCATGTACAGACGCTTCTTTCCTTTTCTTCATCGGGTAAAAGAAACCCAGGCGTGAAAATTGCGTGTCCAATGTCAAATATTTGACTTTGGGCCCCACCATGGATAAAGAAGAATTCGGCTCCTCCTATAGTTAAAGGAAGGTAAAACCCTTGCTCCTTTTTTTTATTCTATTTTATTTCCTCTTTTGTGCAATTTCAAGAGTCCAGCGAATCGCGTTTTGCAAACGTTCAAACTTGAGACATAATTTAACAATAACCGAGAGCCAACAAGGCCAATGTATCGGCAAATGTAGGAGAAATGATTTGTCGCGAGTGAGAGTCGCGACTAGCTACTAGTTGTGATAATGACTAGTCATCGGTGGCAATTGGTAATTAGGCAAGTTTATGTAGACAATTGTCATAGTGATTCGTGATTGGGCGATTCCCAAGGCTATTGAAATCGCCAGTAGCAGGTGGTGATGATTATAAGATGGCTCACTGACCATCGGTCGATAATAGTTGTCTTGTCTATGACTATTGTGTTGGGGGATGAGCAATTGTGTTTCAAAAAGCAATGAACCATACATTTTCATTTATAATTTTGCTTATAAATTTTAGAAACGATGGCAATCATTCAAGAAAGAACATTATTTTTCATCTATATGGTATTTGCTTGGGTGAGCTTTTACCTATGAGTCCACTTATTGAAGTAACAAATTTAAAAGGTAAAAATCATAATGGTTGCAGTTGCTTTTGTGTATGATGTATATGATTTAATGTCCATTGCTGCTAAAAGACACTATTGTAACCATATATTGAAGGATCACACATTTGTTAGAAGCCAAGCTCATTTAGATCACTTTGATCGCCTCATTAATAGCGGTGACTTAGATTGTGTAGAACAACTTCGAATGGATAGACGTGCATTTACTCTACTATATGAGTTGGCACATACAATTGGTGGGTTAATAGAAGACGGACTTGTAACTATGGAAGGATGAATGGCATGTTCCTACATATACTTACCCATCATGTGAATAAAGTTCAAATTTATGAGGACTAGGGATACAATAAGTAGGTATTTTAACTTAATTTTAAGTGCAATGATAGGAATGCATAGTGTATTTCCTGTCTCACATGAACCAGTTCTAGAGAAATGTTTGGATTAAAGATGGAAATGGTTTAAGTATGTTTGTTATGCTATTACATGGATTAATTTAATACTTTAAAGATAAAGTTATTTCATTAATTTCATGTTTCTAAGATTGCTTAGTAGCATTAGTTGGCACATACATTAGGGTGCGTGTATGTTATCATTTGTTATTAGGTATTTATTATATTGTAGATGCTAGATACACAAATCAGGAGGGCCTTCTTGCTTCTTATGGATACTTGAGAACAACTATACGAGTGGACAAAAGGTTGCACGTCAAATTCCCTTGAAGAATATTTCAACATGAAGCATTCTCAAGCTAGAAATGTTATAGAAAGATGCTTTGATATACTTAAATTATGATGGGCTATTCTTAGGAGTCCATCTTTTTATCCAATTAGAACACAAGGTTGAATAATCATAGCTTGTTGCCTTATACACAACTTGATAAGAAGAGAAATGGCTATTGATCCAATTGAGGTACAATTAGATAAAGTTGCTAACACCATTGAAAATGTGGAAACAACTGATGTTGTTAAGCCTTCATATCATTGGATGACGCAGAGGCAAAATTTGGCAATACAAATGTTTAATTAGTGGAATGCAAGTCAAGGACATGGAGGAATTGCATGATTTGATATTATTTAAAAAAAAAAAAATCATTTGTTTCCCATTGTCACAAGACTTGTGTTGTAATATGCTTTGTTTTTCCATTTCTATTAGACATGTGTAATGTGGTGCTAGTTTGTCATTATTAAGACATATATTTCAAATGTAGCTTTTGAATTATGGCTTTATCATTTTAAATTTTTGGTACTATGATGTCTCTATCATTATATTTTCTCTACTGTGCTATCCTCTATGATTAATTTTTCTAAAAGTTAAACAAGATATTTAGGAATTGAAGGTAGCGATTTTAGTCAAACTCAAGGAAGGGAAACAAAGAGAGATCGATGTATATGAAAATAGATGAAGAAAATGCACTTCTAAATGGTCTTCAAGAACTAGTTGCATGGGGAATGAAAATCAATAACGGTTTCAATATGATTGACTAGTAACTATATTTGAAAAAGATTGAGCCAAGAAAAATCTCATGGAAGACCCTTCAAAATCTCTTGTGGCTATAGATTATGAAGAAGGTGAGAATCATGATGATGTCGTAACTAATGGTGCAAATCAAAACTTAGTGCCACTATTATCTTCTCAAACACAAAATGAATCTCATCCTTTCAAAAGAAAAAAGGCTAAAGCAAGTAACAAATGGGCTACTAAGTTAGTTGAGATTGTAGACACTTTTGGCTCTTTATTGGAAAATGCTTACGAGGGGATGGAGATGATTGCTAGCCACATCGCACATGCTAAAGTTTTGGATAATGATAAGCAAAAAATCAATGAGGATCTTATTCAAATGTCTCTAAGTATTATAGATAGAATAAAATTATATAGAAAAATTGTGAAAGATCCTGAGAGTATTCATCTTCTTTTTTGGATTTCAAGGAGACGGGAAGAAGGCATTTGTGGAACTGCTTCTCCAAGAAATGATAGAAAAGAATGAGTGATGATTTGGAGCGACGAGTAGCAAATGATTTGTGAGAATTGGATGGGGAAAGTTGTACCCATTTTGTCTATAAGTAATAGGTCTCTTGTGTAGTCCCTTTGTTGTTTTATGACAATTAACCGTTAGGGAAATCCTTTATGATGTTTTAAAGATAATAAAATAAATCAAAGGTTACTAATGTGGCTAATGGTTGAGTAATATACTATGTAGATGATAGAACATATAAATGATATTGTCAAAGTCTATACTTGAAAGAACTAGAAGATAGACTTTATGCTAAAGCTGAACTTATTCAGATTATATCCAGACTTTAAGGCTAAATATGTTCAGAAGCAGAATATGTTCAGACTTACGTCCAGATTGTAAAGTTTATTTCATACGGAAGACACTCAGATTTTACTTTCGACAGAACACTCTCAAACTTTACATCTAGAACGAGACACAAGTCCATATTGTGATGAGGTCCAGAATAAGACATGCTCAGAACAAAGCAAATTCAAAACGAAGCATGTTCAGAATGAAACAACTTGACATATCGTAACACAAGCCCCAAACATATAATGACTAGTGATCTGGTTTAGATTCTATATCAAGATAGATTTAATTGACTCAATCTAATTGATTGACAATTGGATATTGAAGACAATAACTTTTTATATGAAAAAGCTCTATTTATGAAAACCAAGATTCTGTTTGTATGGGCGATCAGAATCAATTTGTGATTTTACTTCTATCACTCAACGATTACTAAATCTTCTAGATATAGATATGTCCAATGGGTAGATTGGAAGACGATCATCTAGATACTGTCCAACGGCTAGTTTGGAAGTTGAGGAGTATTTAAGGAGATCAAAGACCGATGAGCAAAAAAGAGACGTAGCGTAGAATTTATAATTCCAAAGTTCGAGCGATCTTTGATCATACACTTGTCTTTGGTGAGCTTAAATATTTGTGATCGTGAGAGAAATACCAAAAGAGTGCTTAGTGAGATAGTGTGATATACCACTGGGTGTTTACACTCAAAGTTGTTGTTGGGAAAAACGGAATTCCCAAAATAGTGATTCGACACTCAATCGAACCCCGAAAACAACGAACACGAAAGCGTGCCCAGGAAATCACATGAATCACCGATCATAAAGCACATCATAGAATCAAACGTACCTTATTTTTCACATACTAAACACCGATGTTGCGATACGAGGAAGAATCCACACACTGTTCTTCAGAGGATAATCCTATTCTTTTCTTAGAGAGAAAACGGTGAGAATAACGTAATTTGAGAGAACATAATCTCTCTTTTCAAAATACGTAACTTCTTTTGATAACTGCCTCAAAGATTTTCCTTTTTATTCTTTTTATCTTTAATAACTTCCCCCTGGGTCTTTAACTCACGGGCCGGGCTTTTGGGCCCATCATAGGCAGACAGGCCCTATTTAGGTCCATCAAAGAAAAAAAAAACTCATCATCTCCCACTCGCACATGGTGGGCTGGACAGAATTCTCTTTATCTTTCTGCAACATTCATATTGGTGAATAAGCCGTGCGACTAGCATACTTTAAGAACCCGTTGCCATACATCTGTTAGGAATATATAGTAGCTCATAATGTGCATCACATCCTAAGTAGATTTAGTATGCACTACCCTAGATTGATCGATCACATTTATATCTATCTTGATCTCTTTTTAAATAATGATATATTGTATTCACAATCATGATTATCCCAAAAATAATCATAATTAGTTGACAAGTGAATACAAAACTAGTATGTGATTCTCCAAATTCGATCTTTCTCTTTCCTTGAAACTCTCAATTTTAGTTCAACTTGCTTTTCTAGAAATGTCCCATTAGACCGAATCAATTCATGATCATTGGCAACATTCTAAGATAGCAAACACTGAATAGAAATCTTGAGAATAAGTAAGAGTCACGATGGCACAAAATTGAGAAACTCTTTTCCTCAAGAGTCTCACACGGCATAACAAGTTGAAATTAAAACTTTTGCCACT
The DNA here is from genome assembly GCA_014182725.1 of Eucalyptus brandiana. Classification (NCBI taxonomy): domain Eukaryota; kingdom Viridiplantae; phylum Streptophyta; class Magnoliopsida; order Myrtales; family Myrtaceae; genus Eucalyptus; species Eucalyptus brandiana. Next base: position 10,206,345 of record CM024669.1, read on the forward strand.
TTTATTGGTCGTTTATTGCATACATAGTATGAAATACGTATTACGGTATTTAATTCTTTTCCCATAGAGCATATGTCTACACTTTCAATACCGTACAGATGATAGTTTAGACATACCTAATATCTAATTTGAGTTCACATATCTACTCATTCATAGAATTCATCAGAACTCACATCTGGTATGATAGACAGATAAAATAAAATATGTAGGTTATTTTACTTTCTGACATAAAAAATATTATGTCATTGTCCTAACACTCAGTTAAGACGACATATATATTTTAAGCTTGAGCTCTCAATTATCACCTAGATAATAAGCTTAAAAACCGTCTCATCTCTATTTATCACATAGTAAATAAATGCGATTACCCGTGTGAGTGTGCTAATCTTTCATCTATTCAACATACTTTCTCAATTTTATATAATGCACTAAGCATTAAGATGCTTAAACGTCAAACAAAGATTCATAGGCATAAATAATAAAAACACAAATTCATTAAATGTGAACACTTAAGGGAAATTACAATATTCAGTACATCAGCCTCTATATAGTCCTAGAGATTTCACATTGCCACAAAACACATCTCTAGGTATTGGTTTTGTCATAGGATTTGCTACCATTCTATGCGTAGATATGTACTGTAAGTTCACATCTTTTCGTATAACCATATCTTTGACAAAATTATACTTGGTATTTATATGTTTGGTCTTGCCATGATATTTTGGATCTTTGGTGTATGCTATTGCTGTTTGGCTATCACAGTTAACCAATAATGAGTTTGCAGCATCTTTAATAACACATAAATGATCAAAAAATCTCTTAAGCTAAATACCTTTTTGTATTGTTGTTGATAATGCCATGAACTCAGATTCCATCGTGGACAAGGCTATGCACGTTTGTTTCTTACTGCTCCAAGATATGTCGCCATTATTCAGTAACAAAACAAATTCAGAGGTAGATTTCCTTTCATCTAAATATTCTCCCCAATCAGCATCTGAATAGCCTTCGAGTCACAGATCATTTCCTTGGTAACTCAGCGTATAATCAGTAGTTTCCTTCAGATACCTCAGTATTCTCTTAATGACTTTCTAATGTGCTTGACTTGGATTGGATTGGTATCTACTTACCATTTCAACTGCAAAATATATGTCAAGTCTTGTATACATCATGGCGTACATCAAGCTTTCAATAGTACTAGCATAAGGAACATGTTGCATTTGTTCCTTCTCTTGTGGAGTCCTTGGACACAATCTATGGCTTAATCCTTCGCCTTTTGCAATAGGAATATCTATGGGTTTATAATCTTGCATACGAAATCGTTCAAGAACCCTATTTATGTATGTTTCTTGTGAAAGAGACAATGATCTCTTCGAACGATTTCTTGAAATCTTAACTCTAAGAATGTATGCAGCCTCACCCATGTCTTTCATCTCAAAGTTCGAAGATAGCCAACTTTTGACAATATTAACAAACTCCTTATTGCTTCAAGCAATCAGTATATCATCAACATATAATGATATGATCACAAATTGATCTTTGGATCTTTTGATATATACACAATGATCCTCATCAATCATTGAAAAATCATATGCCATTATGGCATTATAAAAACGTATATACTATTGTTTCAACGACTGCTTAAGGCTATATATCGATTTCAAAAGTCGATATACCTTTTCTTCTTGGCCTTTCATAATGAAACCAACATGTTGTTCCATATAAATTTCTTCCTCTAATTCTCCATTAAGAAAAACAGTCTTTACATCAATTTGATGTAACTCAAGATTTATACTTGCCACTATTACCAGAATAATGCGGATTGAGGTAAATTTCACAATAGGAGAAAACGTTTTCTTATAATCAATTCATTCCTATTGATTATACCCCTTCGCCACAAGATGAGCTTTATGTCTTTCAATTGAGCCATCAGCTTTACGCTTTATTTTGAGAACCCATTTGTTCCCAATGGCTTTACATCCTTTTGGAAGATTAACTAGTTTCCAAACATGGTTTGACTTCATTGACTCAATTTCCTCTTTCGTTGTATGTATCCATTTTTCCCTATTAGGGTAATTTAGAGCCTCATTAACATTTCTTAACTTATCTTCATCTTGCGGAGCAATTATAAAAGCTTCTCCTTCAATGTCAAAACGTTGACCGGGAATACTTTTGTGACTTACTTGCCGTACGGGAGATGGTACACTTTGCACATCATTTCCTATTATGCTCCAACTCGGATTAGATAATGACAATATCGTCTCATCAGGTGATTGTGATTGAGAGTGAGTTGAATTAAATTCATCACTTCTCATGTAACTCTCATTTGGACAAACTCTGCTAAGTTCATCATCTTAATCCAAGGTTTCAAATAGAGAGTAGTCTTCATCTATTTTGCCATTCTTAGGAAATTCATTCTCTAAGAATGTAACATTTCGTGATTCGAACTCAGTTATACTCCTACTTTCCTGCTCACCTATAAATACATACCCTTTCGAGTGTTCAGAGTATCTTATGAAAATACTCTTCTTACCTTTGGGACCCAATTTCCCAAACTTGTGAGAGAGCTCATGAGTATAGACAGCATAACCCCATGGCTTAAGAAAATTTAAGTCTGGTTTTCTACTTGTTCATAACTCATATGGAGTGTAAGTAATTGATTTGGAAGACACACGGTTAAGTATATAGGCAGCAGTTAACAAAGCATCACTCCAAAAAGTGATAGGTAAGTTAGCATGCGCCATCATGGATCTAACCATTTTTAGTAGGGTTTTGTTTCTTCTTTTCACAACACCATTTTGTTGAGGAATATAAGGAATAGACAACTATCTTTCTATTCCTTTTTCATCATATAAATTTCTGAACTCATTAGATAAATATTCTCGACCTTGATCGGATCTCAAAACTTTTATTTTCTTATCTAATTTATTTTCTACCAAGCTTATAAACTTTTTGAAACAACTGAATGCTTTAGATTTATGAGAAATCAAATAGACATATCCGAATCAAGCATAATCATCTATAAATGTGATGAAATAAATAGCCACATGCCTTCCTCTCACATTCATTGGACCACAGACGTCAGAATGGATTAAATGCAAAGAAAATTCAATTCTTTTACCTTTTTCAAATGGTTTTCTTGTTGTTTTCCCTACTAGGCAATGCTCACATATGAGCAAATCGACTTTTTTAATGTTGCCCAACAAGCCATCTTTGGCTAGCCTATTCATACGTTGTTAGCCATATGACCAAGTCTAGCATGCCACACATTCGCATTATTATCATATGAATTAGAAGACATGAAAAGGGAATAACAAACATTGACATTACCACAGTCAACATTTAATATAATAAAATCATCCAGAAAATAACCACAACCAAAGTAGTTTGTATCCAAATGCAAATCCACACAACTATTATGGAAGTTCATACTAAAACCAAGCTTAACCAATACTAAAATAGATACTAAATTTCGACAAATTTTCGGAGCATATAAAACATCATGTAGGAACAAAGTGCATCCACCACGCATGTTCAAATGGCAAGTGTCAATTCCTTTTACTTCGGCTTTGGAGTTATTTCACACATAGATCCACTTAGTTCTAGTCGGAACTCATTGAAATTCTACGAAGGATTCTCTATCCTTCGGTATATGGTCTGTTGCTCCCGAATCTACAGTTTACAAAGGATTAGATTCAGTTAAGAATACAGAACTTGACACATAAGCAAAGTTCTTAAGAGTACAAGGGATGACTACATTCTTTGGCTCACAACAGTTGCGAGCATAGTGACCATTCTGGTCACAGTTGTAACATTTCACCCTTGAAATACTATTCACACGAGAGCGTTTTCCTCTTCTATGTTAGTCAACTTTTGGTTTTTTACAAGAAGGACTTGATCCATTGCATTTCCACATATTGAACGAATAAATGCGCTTGCGCTTAGAGCTTGAAGCCTCTTCTGAGTTGGAAGCAACACAACAAATATCTGTTTCCCGCTCAAATGCCTTAAGGCAGTCCTCTGCTAGTTCAAGGTGGCGCACACCATCCTCAAGTTCTTCCATAACATGGTTAAGAGCTCTTAGTGCTTCTTACTTTTCAAGCACATATTGAATTTTCTTATTCAATATTTCACAATTCTTACCGTTCAATTTGTCTTCTTTGTTCAAATCAGCAATTATGTTTATAGTCGCTGAAGCGATCGATCTGAATATATCAGACACATATGCACGAATTATTAATACTTATCATTTATGTATCCATTTTGTATAAAACCATCATATTAATGGATAATTTCAAATAAGGTTTTGGAATCAAAAGGTCACTGAGTTTTCAATCATCATCCAAAAAATCTTAACTTGAAATTATCATAAATATAATTTTCTATGCAAAATAAGTTCTTTGAAGTTACAAAAACTTTTATGAACTACCCCCAACAATTAATAATAACATAAGCAAATGATATTGGACATTCAATAATTACACATGTCCATTACACTAAGTAATATATTTAGAGAAAAAATATCAACATAAAAAGAAATATTTACACCTAAAACATCTCAAACTAATCTAAAATATAAATAGGGAAAGTCTCTTCTAATCTATTAATAAAACTCTCTAAGAAATTTGAAGGCACATTGACCAACCACGAAAATACTTTTGGAAAGCTCTCATGTCACCTTCAAGGCGCATTCACTCTGCGCCATGTGACACTCAATCCAAAAGTTGAAGTTTTGGTTAACTCGATCCTATAATACTCTTTTACAAAAGCTACTGCAAGCCTCCTATAATCTGGGACCACATTGACCTCCCATAGGCGATCTAACACTGCTTGTCATTCAAGTGGAAGAGTGTTTATTAAGGCAGGTACTTTCTTAAAATTCGATATAAGATAACTACTCTAGATGATTTCTTGTATCATTTGATTAATCCTGACCACGTGTGATACTACATCACTGTCATTCCACCGATAATTAGCTAACTCTGTTATTAGCTCTTTAATTCTTACATTTTCTTCGTCCATTCTCGGAAATGCATGCATGCATGCGTAACGCATCATAGTTCCTACAATAAATGTAGAATAAAAATAGATTACTTATAATCCACGATGAATAAAAATGGAAAATACATAATTTTTCATAGTTCTTGCAATAAATGTAGAACAAAAATGGATTACTTATAATTCATAATGAAAAAATTGAAATTTTTTTTTTCACCAGTCAACGATAGCCAACGATGGTCGACGACGGTCAACGCAAGTCAACGGTCAATGGATGATCGGGTTGAGTCAACAGGTCAATGGGTCAGGTGAACGAGTCCGCTGGGTCGAATGGGTCGGGTCGGGTCGAACCGACCGACCTAGCACGTGCCCTATGTGTGCGTGGGCAACCGCCAGCCGACGTCACGATGACGTTAGCTAGCGCGTGCCTCGCACACGCTAGCAGTTGCCGCACGTGTGTGCGGTTACCGTGTGCGTGCGTCGCACGTGCCTGCGGTTTCCTCCACTCACACGTGCGTTGCACACGCCTAGGAACCGCCTTGGCATGTGCGTTGCACACGCTGACGAAGCCAAACACTTCGGCCACGCGTGGTGGCGCGTCCAGCGGCTTTTGGGGGTGAAACATCGGTCGATTTACTTGTATCGACGATACCTGCAACCCTACGATATCAAAAACACACTTTGATCTACAGAAAAACAAAAAACTAGGGGGAAACAGTATGGTGTCGGGATTTTTTTTTTCTTCCATAATTGATCAATAGTGACGCTTCACGAAAAAATCAATCAAAAAACTTGTTTATAAACATATACAGTAATCGGAAAACATGAACAATGCTCTAATATCAATGTAGGGAAAAAATGGAATTCTCAAAACAGTGATTCAACACTCAATCGAATCCCAAAAACAACGAACACGGAAGCGTGCCTAGGAAATCACATGAATCACCGATCAGAAAGCACGTTATAAAATTGAACGTACCTTATTTCCACAAACTAAACACCGATGTTGCGATACGAGGAAGAATCCACACACTGTTCTTCAGAGGATAATCTTGTTTTTTTCTTAGAGAGAAAACGGTGAGAGGAACATAACTTGAGAGAACGTAATCTCTCTTTTCAAAATACATAAATTCTTCTAATAACCACCTCAAAGATTTTCCTTTTTATTCTTTTTATCTTTAATAACTTCCCCATGGGTCTTTAACTCACGGGCCAGGCTTTTGGGCCCATCATGGGCGAACGGGCCCTTCTTAGGCCCATCAAAGAAAAAAAAAACCCATGAGTTGTAATTTTTTGTTGATCGCATAGTGGAATCTAGCCAGAAGGCTATTAGCGTGGGAGAGTGGATGTAGACTTAATCTAAGCCGAACCACTATAAATTTCGTGTGCAATATTCTCTTTCCTTAACTCTTCATATTTAAGTATGTTGTTCATTAGACTCAGGTTAAAAGTAAAAGTATTTTTACTGCATTATGCAAAATCTGTTTTCACATCTATTCACCTCCCTCTAGGTGTTTATACTAGCACTTTTAATTGCATACTTACAGGTTATTTCAAAAGTCTGTTCTATCGCATAACAGATTCTGAATCTACCAGAAGTCTGGTGGCTCGCTTATCATATTTTGATCCTTATTCAGACTTTACTTGCAACTTGTTTTATTCTGCAATTATTTGTCAAGACCTCTTTTAAACACCTATTCACCCTCTCTAGGTGTTTGTACTAGTACTTTCATTAACAAAATCAAATAATGTCCTCTTTGCTTTTTATTGGAATCATATGCTTTTTGATGGTGTTATTTCTTGCATAGGTCCTCTGTAGTCATACTGAGTCTTGATCGGGAGCCTCAAGCAGATGAAACATCTTGAACTTAAAAGTGTGTTGTTTTTCTTTTGTTGAAGTTTGTCTTAGATGGTGATCAAATACAACTCGATAACATATTGTTCACTAACATGTCTGTTGATGAAGTGCTCTCTCAATGTTTAGTCCTTTGCCTTTTCTAGTGATGCTTTTGTTGCTTTTTAAAAGAGACTTTTTGGTCCACAAAATCTAAAGACCAGATCTCATGATTGTAGTCAAATCTTTTTATTACTTTTACTTGTGCAACTTAGTGTGAACATTACATATTAGTGTTAAACTAAGTGTATACGATATTGCTCAATGTTATTAGTTTGAACTGAGACTCACTTGTCATCCAAATCAATTTTTGCCATGATGAAGACCTAATAGGTTCAATTTGATTTTTCACCTTATAGGCTATTGAGACTTAAATTTTGACTAATCCTTTAATAGTTAATTGTGGCACCCCCAAACAGCTAAGGTCGCCACAGATACCTACCGCTCCACCTAATTAATACCAATTACATATCTTTGATATAAAGAGGTTTAAAGAAGGATCAAAGTCCATAGGCATTTTTTTTTTTTGAAAAGAGTTTAGCGCAGCTCATAGAGAAATTAAAGACGAGTCTCACCATCCCTCTACTCTCTTAATGATGGTACAATACACACCAGCTACACATCGAAGGAAAACATAAGTCGAGCCACTTTTATTTACATTTTAAAGACGGACATCTTGGGTCGGTACAACCAAAAAGCCAAGACTTTTAACTAAACTCAGCTACAGCTCAAAAGAGAGATCTCGACCCCCTATATCAATCATGTATAACCCTCCATCTACAAGTGTTGGCTATCTCCAAAAAGGTCAGCTCCCCCTCCTCACGCGGGCCATCACACCCATCCTGGCGCATCGGGCGGTGGCGGCGGCAACATCCCCCGTATCACTCCACCACAGCGGACGTGGACAGACAAGAATTCTTGGACGACTAGGCCCCCAACAAGGCTCACATCATACATCACTAGCACCCGAACCCGTATGAACGTCAAACCAAGGATGGTAACACAATCAAGCTCCGTACAATCGACCTCCACATCAGATGGAAGGCCGTAAAAGGTACCCCGCATGACCGGAGAGAGAGGCATTTTTCTATTCTGAAATGTTGGTCCCCAAAGGGGTGAGTACAACCATTCAGCAAGTAAAAGATCCATTAAACTACTCAATGCATCAAACAAACAATCATAACATCTTAGTAGAGTACATATCATTCATGCATCTAAACATGACTTACCTTGCAGCTATGCATATGTCATCATACCATATGTGCATACACCATTATGCACTCATCATCAAGCATTCATGCATATACCATAATGTCATAGGTGCATATACAACCATGCACTCATCATCAAGCATTCATGCATACATGTCACCCTACCATGCATGATTCAATTTCAACTTTTTATCATTCAATTGGGTCACCACATTTTTCTTTCCAGGGACCAGTAATTTGCATCCCACATTCAATCGCTCGCACCCAACCTAGCATCACGAGGAACCTCCGGCACACACCTCCGGGCATCCGGCACACACCTTCGGGCATCCCGAAACTCCTGAGGACATCCGGCACACACTCCGGGCATCCGGCACCCACCTCCGGGCATCCCGACACTCCCGGGGCATCGTCGGCTCACACCTCCGATGATATCCTCATTTATCATAATTCATATTCACATTTGTGTCTCAATATCAACATGGCACATGATGTAATGGCAACAAGGTCAATTTCAGCCTTTGAAATTCGCACAATCCAGCTTGCACAGTTTTAGAAAATTTTTTCATTGAATACCCAAATGACATTAAAAAATTATGAAATTCGAACATGTGATAGTCAGGACATAAAGGCAGATACTTCATGAAGAACACTACCCCAAAAGATCCCCATATAGTTCAATACAGAACACGCATCACAGCACTACTAATTCTGTCCGTTCCACTTGCACAGTTTTTGAAACATTTTTGGTTGAATAGGCAAATGAACTTCAAAAATTGCGAAATTTGATTATGTTGTAGTCAAGACATAAAAAAAGATATTTCATGCAGAACACTTTCCCAAAAGTATCTCATACAAAATGTTATAGACTATGCATTGCAACATTACCAAGTCCGAACACATCAGATTACTCAGTTTTAGAAACATTTTAGATTAAATACCCAAATGACATTCAAAACTCATGAAATATGACTATGTGATAGCTAATACCATAAGGTAAATACTTCATGAAGACATCGAGGTCAGATTCATCCTAGGTAATGAAATCTAGGCGGTTGAAACCCCTGTTCCTAGTACCGAAATTTCCAGATCCAGTCTTTCCAAAGAATAACGATTTCACCCACTTATACTTGTTTTTTTTTGTCCCAAATTTGAGTATGTTATACTCCAAGAAGTCCTTAACAACTTTCATTTAGAAGTCAAAGCCAAAATCCAACTCGAACATCACATGCAAGTCACTAGAACATCCAAGGTCGAGCTGTTTTCTCAAGAACAGTACACTAGGCTAGAGCACCACCCTTATAACTTCAATTTTTCACATTCTAAACCTCCGAAATTTTATCATTCAATCACACACACTAAGCACAGCATGCAAGAGTAGATCAAGAGATCCCACTTGCCTCTAGACCGAGCGAACACAGCAAACACGAGTGGAGGGCGAGGCGGACTCGACGGCGGCAAACGGACGACGGTGGACTGCCCTTCTCCTTCCTCTCGCGCACGCACAGCCTCCTCCTTCTTCCTTTCTTCCTTCTCTTTCTCTCCTCTCTCTCTCTCGGATGAACTCCCCTTTCTCTCTCTCTTTCTCGCTTAAGCTGGCCATCATTTTCCCCTAATTTTCCTTCCCTCCATCATTAGCCATCATTAGATGTGCATGGGTGACACTTGGCTAACTTCAAAGGACAAATGGGGGGCATGCAAACCGGTCTCCCCCCCCCCCCCTTCTTCGTGTGATCGACGGCCCCTTCATGGGCTTATGGGCTGGCCATTTCGGCCCATCTTAGGCCCAACACTCTTGGGCCTAAGACCCAAGCTTAAATAACCTAAGATTAACCCTTTTAAAAACTAACTAAATCCCTATTAAATCAAAGTACTAAGTTGCAAATTAAATGGCTATACACTTGCAATCATAAATCCATAAGTTCAATTTATAATACATATGGCCAAAGATAGAACTTTCTTTCCCAAAATTTATCCATTAAAAGCTTGGCCATAAATCTCATTGCGAATCATGGATCAAAAGGCTACAAAAATACAATAACATTGTTTCCATCGCCTATCCATGGCTCATGGCATATTTAGGGATTTTCATGAAATTCTAGGATGCCACATTAATTGCATAGAAAATTAGGAATTAATCCTTAACCCTTAAACAAAAATATTAGAATTAAAATTTATATCATATAATATTAGGAGCATTTATTATATATTTTATTTGATCAATTAGCATTAGATTGGCGGTTGACTTAGTTGGTTTCCTTCGTAGAAATCGAGAGCTTAGGGTGTACATGTCCCATATATAAACTAAGAAAAGGTCATATACGTGTAATTTACACTCTACTCTACGTACAAGCACTCTGAAAGTCCGATGGAATTCCCTAGATTTCAGGAATACTTCATTGAGCGTCCACATTGCCCGCAATTTATGTACAAACGGCCCGAGATCCAATTGGAGAATTTGGACGGCTTTTTTATATATCTTTTCGGGCAATGGAGTACTTTGCTTCGGAATTTGACAAGATACCCCTTGACCCCCCATCTCAAAAGTCAACCATGTTCTTCTATATGTAACCCTCCTCCTCTCAACCTTCAAATCTCTCATCATTCCCACGTCCCAAAAAAGATGAAAATGAACACTCTTCTTCTTTTGTTAATTCTCGCGTGGACATCATCCACTGAAGTTTTCGCTCAACATCCTCACATTCTTGTAGCACCCATCCTCCAACATACAGACACAAACACTTCTCTCTACAGCATCACGCTTAACGGTGGCGAACATTATATCATTGATTTCGACGCTCCTTTCACCTGGTACCAATGCCAATCCCCTCAATTTCCAGTCGGTTGTAACTACGGCGCATGCTCCACTGCTCGGACCTACATCCCTCCCTCATGTCCCGTCAATAACACGTTTACAGAGAGTCAGTGTTACTGCAACGACGCGCCCGTGAACCCGATCACCAAGTCCTGTGCTCCGTCGCAAATGACCTACAAAGATATGGTCCTATATTGGACAGATGGCAGATCTCTCGTGGCAGCTATAAATTTCAATCGCTTGTATGTATCATGTGCTCCGCTGTCTCTTCTGCAGTCTCTACCTGAAGAAGTGATTGGCGTTGGTGCCTTGTCGTGGACTTCTCTCGCTCTGCCATATGCATTCAGCGATCTTCCTGACCAGTTGGTCGCAAGGAAGTTTGCACTTTGCCTCCCAAGCTCGAGTGAAGCTAGTGGGGCTATATTCTTCGGTGATGGTCCGTACAATCTCGGTCCTTCGACAGACTTTGATGCGGCAAAAGTACTCACCTACACTCCTTTGCAAGCTGATCCAACTTTGCTAGGATATTATATCAACCTCACTGGCATATCGATCAATGGGAAGGCCATGAATGTTCCACAGAAAAGCTTCAATGTCAATCAGAGCGTGAAGCTTAGTACTATTGTACCATACACTACAATAAAGAGCAACATTTACAAGACTTTTATCAGGGATTTTAAGAAGGCGGCCAAAGGCATCGTTCAAGTGACCAATGTGGATCCGTTTCATTTGTGCTTCAATATTAGCACTATGGGATCGAGCAACAATGGGCTACACGTTCCCCAGATCGATCTGATGCTAGGAAAAGGAGAGAAATGGACCATCTATCCACCAAACTCAATAAAGCAAGTCAATGACAATGTTGGGTGCTTGGCTTTTGTTGATGGAGGGGAAACTGCGGAGCAAGCTGTCGTGATCGGGACATATCAAATTGAGAATAACTTGCTTCAATTTGATTTCAATCAGTCAAGATTGGGTTTCAGCTCTTCCTTGCTGCCTTACGGGGCTACATGTGGTGGCTTCAATTTCACAGTTTCAGGCATTGTTTGAGCCGCTTCTTTCTTTGTTGATGAACGTTACAATGTTCTCTATGTTGAAATAAAGTTTCATAGACTTGTTAATGTAAAATAAGGCATGTCCAAAATAAACTCTCATGCCCTGTTTTGCCTTCTGGTTGGGAGACTCTTGCTTCTGCATCAATGACTTCGTTTATGATATTATGAGTTGAACGGACTCGATCGTTGTCATCAGTTCATGCATTTAAGATTATCAAGTGCAGTTTCTCATTGCAAATATTTTATCACTCATCATTAATTTCAATATTCTCAGTACCCATGAATTTTAGATGACTGAGTTTGCAAACTGGAGTAGCAGAAAATGTATCTGCAGGTGGTTTTCCTCCCCATTGACTTAACGGTTAGGGCTTATAGATAAGACGGCTTTTGGAGAATTTCTACTGCATTGGCACCGTATAAAAGATAGGGTTAGGAGCCTCTCCAGTAAGGAGTAATTTTGACAAAAATGAGTCCATTGTTTATTGAAACTCACGTTAACACCCCCCTCTCTCTCTCTCTCTCTCTATGAGTTTGCGACCTTCATGGCAGATATCGCCACCTCTGCCATGAAGCTTGCTGCCGAAGGTCAGGTTGTGACCATGACATGACTTCTGTTTGCAAAGGAGGACGCCGACCTAATTCACAGTTCGCAGAGAGAGAGAGAGAGAGAGAGAGAGAGAGAGAGAGAGATCCACGGCCGCAGGCGACTTGCTGGCTAGGTTCTACATTTTAACACCATCGGAAGAGGAGAGAGAGAGAAAAATGTATTAGGAAAAGTAAGGGTTGGTAAAAAAGAATTGTTTAGAAAAAGATGCATTTATGGCATTTTAACAAGAGAGTACGTGGCACAAATCTAATCGGATCTCATGATAAATCTTTCTCCAAGTCACTGGGTATCGAGATTACTTGACATCGTCTGTTAATTATGTTGTGAATTTTTCGTGTGAACTTAAAGGATTCATTGAAATGTTTCGAGATACTTGTTAAGACAATTTGAGCTGAGGAATTTCTGGAGGTACGCAATGGAAGCGAAGGACTCAAGAGACACAGATGGAGATGTGTTTTACCGGTATAGGGTAATATCTGGTACATGATATAATATATACGAAAAAAGTAAATAGATGAAAAAAGAAGAAATGAAGTTGACAGCAACATTGATGAATGTATGCAGGTTACGATCGATATTAAGCCTCATTTGATCAGACCTCTGCAGTATTTCCAAACCGGTCAGCTAGCCTTGGATTACCTCGGGGATGTGGTATTTGTCCTGCCACGCACATCGAATTTGACTCAAAATGCATCTTTTACATCACAAAATCATCAAATTGGTTAAAAAAGCGATCGAAATTGTCAATGTTACCTGCGGAAATGTTTGTTGGTCTAGGCTAGCTCTATCGTGACTCCATGCATTTGGATTTAGATTAGATCGACACAATTAATAATAGTTTCAACTTGGATTTAGTCTTTTTGGGGCAATTGGACGTTAAACTTGTACGTTCTGCTCTTTAGGGGGTGGTCAATGCAACGCATGAGTACTAAGAACTCCATCTTGCGCATGAGCGATGAAGGAAAGCCAGAATGAGTCGATGTAATGCATGAGTACTAAGAACTCCATATTGCACATGGCTAGGGCAAAAATCCAACGAGTTCCTTCTCGATCTTGGGGAAATCTAGTCCAAGTTACAATGTCTCCCAGACTTTGTGAACAAAAGCTCAAGATCCAATCAATTCAAGTTGCACTTGTTATTTGATATTTGAACTTTACTCAAATCTAGTAAATTCATATCTTTATTCTTAATTAAGCATTATAAAGCCCTTGATGAAGCTGAAAAGACAATGCTTTTCTTCTATAAAATCTCCTCTTCTCAAGCATCAATCTCATGTGTCATCCAATTGACATTCCAAAGTTGACCAAAATGTGCAATCCTATACTTGCTTTGTTCATCTTCATGTTGGGTCTTTCGTCCCTAGAAGTCTCGGCTCAACCTTTTCACACTCTAGTGACGTCCCTTCACAAGGACCCCATCACTTCCCTCCACACCATCACCCTCACGCTGGACCCTTCCGAGCAATATCTCATCGACCTCGATGCCCCTTTCGTCTGGAACCGATGCGATTCTTCGCAACCCACGGTCTCCTGTGGCGAGCCCGAGTGCTTGACTGCTCGCAGTTACATTTCTCCGTTGTGCCCCGAGACAAATAACACAGATGGCCAGTGCTCTTGCTATGACACACCTGTGAACCCGATCACCGGGTTATGCGCCTCATCTTATTTGAGTCTCAATGAGCTCACAGTTTATTGGACTGCCGGTAGATCTCTCTCTACATACAGGATCCAGTACGGCAACCTGCGCGTCTCGTGTGCTCCTTCGTCTCTCTTGCAATCTCTTCCAGCACAAGCAATCGGTGTTGCTTCATTGTCGCAGTCCACTCTCTCTCTACTATATCAATTCATCATCGACGATCTCACCCAGAAATTCTCCCTTTGCCTCTCGAGCTCAAGTGATGATCAAGGGGTCATTTTCTTCGGTGACGGTCCATACTATCTCGAACCTCCGGCAAACTTTGATGCTTCAAGTGTACTTTCCTACACTCCGTTGATCAAGAATCCCTCAGCACTGGGATATTTTATCAACGTGACGGGGATATCGATCAACCAAAAGGCCATTAGTGTTCCAGCGAACACGTTTGCGCTCGACGTAAGTGGAGGTGTGAAGCTCAGTACTACAGTGCCCTACACTACCCTGAGGAGTGACATTTATAGTGTCTTTATTAGCGAATTCAAGAAGGCTTCGGATGGCTTCCCTCGAGGGAAGAAGGTGAGTCCGCTTGAGTATTGCTTCAAGACGAACGTCACGAGACCGACAAAGGTCCAGAGCATTCCTCGAATCGATCTAGTGCTAGGAGATGAAGGGTACTGGACTATTCACAAATCTAATCTGCTGAAACAAGTGGATGCCGATGCAGCGTGCTTGGCAATCGTCGATGGCGGAAAGACGGCGGAGCATGCCATGGTGATCGGGACTTACCAATTGGAGAACATAATGTTGCAATTTGATTTGGTCCAGTCGAGATTGGGATTCAGTTCTCCCTTGTCCTCCTTCGGGAGCTCATGCGGTAACTTCGATTTCACAGTTCGGCCTTGACCTTTTCTTTGCTTCTCAGGGAACTTTCGATCTCAAAGAAAGAGTTCCGTGCCTTTTCTTTTATCCAAAATGAAGTGTCTACGTCCTAGACCAACTCTCTGTCTGGGAAAGTCTCGCGTAATAAAAGCCTTTATGTATGATCAATTGTTCAATCATATAAAGCGAAGAGACCTATTTTTAATAAAACTGTAATAGCTATTACACTGCTTGGTTTAAGTATGTATTATTCATTCACCGTTTTCTCTCATGTAATGTAAGAGCCATTACTACAACCAAACGTTTGGTGCTATAGGACAATCGGTACTAACATGGATAGTTTTGAACTTTTTAAAAAAATTATGGATTATATATATTATTGTTGGAAATTGATGATTCATTTTCAACAAAGTCTAGAAACCACTAGCTTAATGGAGAAGAAATGAGTCGGCAGCATTGCACGTCCATGCAAGAAAAAATGAAGAGTGAAGAAGCATCAAAGAAAAACCTAGAATAAGCTAGAGAAATCTACGTGCATGGGAAACACGTGAAGAAGCCACAAGCTGAAGGAATGAAGGGGCACACAATAAAAAAATATTATAGTAGTTGCTGGAGTTTTCAAGAGAACAAGCTCTACGTCCATGGGAAATTTGTGCATGGGAAATCTTGAAGAAAGTCAACAATGGCTGCTTCACCATGAAGAAAGAATGATCTAGAGTACGTGGGCAGCAAGAATAGAAAATTACAGAAAAATGGAGAAGGAACGAGAAGCTCGGCAGAAAGAAGAAATGAAAAGCAAAGTCCAAGTTGGACTTTGACTAGAAGAAAAGAAGCCGCAACAAGCAGAAGCTAAGGAACGCAAGTTGAAATTTTATATTATTTTATTGTACTCAAGTCGGTAGATTAAGGCGGTGACTCGCCTATAAATAGGCTTGAATGTTGAAGATTTGGGGGTGTGAGGGGAAACCATCCACCGTGTGTGAAGTCCACCTTGTGTGGGAAAATCCTCCACCGTGAGAGGTCTTAGGCCTCCACTGTACCACTATCAAACTACTTCATCAATTAATGAAACTATTTTCCCCCATATCCATGTTATTTATTCTTCAATTATCTACTTTGTCCCTTGTCCATTCTTCATAAATTATACCATACACTTGCACACATCACTAACCAAAAACTATCATCAATACTAAAACTATACTTCCGCAGCGCTCACAGCTTCCGCGCACGCACACATCCGATATATTTTTTTAACAATTATTTTATACTTTTTTTTTTTGTCTTTCTTTCATTTTCATTTTCTTCTTCCAAGCCCAACAAAGGTTAGGGCCCTTGCCCAGCTCTAGCAAGGATCGTGAAGTCCTTGTTGATCATAGGTGAGGGCTTCGTGGTCCTCGCCTAATAAAAAATTGTAAAATAATCAATTTAAAAAAAAGAATTAGAATAAATTATCCACGTTAGGGCTAGCCATCTTACATGGCATTAACAGCATCCACAACAACGATTTCTGGTTAGGGCTAGCTATATTACATGGCACTATCGGCATCTAGAACAACAATTTCCGGTTAAAATTGGTTGGATAGATTTAATTAGCAAAACTTAAAAAAGTTTAAGATTCAATTGACAAAATTGAAAGGTTTATTACTGAATTGGGCAAAGTGTAATAAGCTAAGGATTTTTGGATAAGTTTTCTTAATGTGGTGTATATCAGCACTTTGCCATGTTGTGTTCCCTTGTCGCGTCCAGACTGCGGTGTCGGAGAGGCCCTTGAGCAGCCAAGTTTTACCGCACGTGAAGACCACCCTTGGCACGACTGCCTTCCCGACCATCCTTCCGTTGGTGGAGTGGACGACAGCAGTGTCGGAGGCCATCTCACCGCCTTCAATGCCCCAGCTGCTTAATGGGTTGTAAGGGATATGGCTGCAGGTGTTGTTGTAGCACCCGGGTCCAGGAGGAGAGTGTCTCACAGCCTTGCATATTTGAGAGTCACAAGAGCTCGGCCTATTGGAAAATCCCATTGGGAAATTCCACCCACATTGGTCAGGTTCAATGGGCAAAAGTGGTGTTCTTTGCTTGATTTGGGTTGTGTACTGGGATTTTGATGAGTCTTTGGTCACAGGAATACCTAAAACTTGGGTGGCTAGGGTTTGGGAAGAGACCAATCCCACCCACGAGAATGCTTTTTTCTTTCTTGATTGGTGGATATAGAAGGAAGGGGACAAGTACTACAAACAAATCCTAAACCTATTGGATTGATATTAATTCATTTCTAAACATTTCAATTGAACTAATTTAATCCTAAACATTTTCACATTGGTAATAATTTAATCCATCCAGTCAATTTAGGTAAGAAATTACTGACGTGGATGCCAACCGTTCTACATGGCATGGCTCACACTGATGTTGACAAATTTTTTTCATATTTTTTATTTTTTAAGATTTTCCCTTTTTCTTCCATTTTATTTTGCTTCTCTTTCCTTTGGCCTGTGGCCACTACTTGGCCATTGTCATGCCCCAATCCTTGGGCACGCACCTATCTCTCACCTTGGTCGATTAAATAGCAACGTCCTTGGACGTATCGCAGACCCTTTCATTTTAGTATGCATGTGGAAGCATATAAATAATCCCCAGATAATAAAACAATTGGATAGGAAAGTAGGACTCCAAATTATTAACTTTAAAACAACCACACTTATATACATTGCAAACCATAGTGCAAATATATACAAGATTAACTACTAAGCCAAGTCCTAAACAACAAGTCCACAACAAAGTCTACGGACAGGGGGTGGGGTTTCAGTCCTCTCCTAGATCCTCTTTTGGGTTCTCCTTCGGGTCCTCCTCGACAATCTCACCTTCTTCCATATTCCAGTTGGAGACCACTACTGAGTTCACCGGTGAGTCGGAATTGCCCTTGAGCTTGGAATCCTTCACATCAATCACCAATCCATCCTTGGGATCTGCTGTCCCCTTTTCGAACGCTACCTCTAAAATATACAAAGGTACATCAGATTCTGGCACAGGGTCCACCCTTCATCCATCATTGTAGTGGCAATACCACAACCGGTATTTGTGGGGCACCTTTTGGGGTTCACCCACATCAATCCAGACAGTAGATTTCGCCAGTACATATTCCAAGCCTTCAGGATGATGGTGTATTGGAATGTGATAACCTATCTTAGTGATTTCTTCTGGTATACCAAAATGCTCGGGAGGAGGTAGAGGTGCTGTTATCTATGGACCTAAAATGATGTCCCATAACGAGGTGAGACTACGTCTCAGCGAATTCTACCCCCTAAGACTCGATTAGGAAAAAAATACGCCTTAAGGGCTGTCTAAGTACAACATAGGTCGAAGGACTTACCTTGGCTTCAGTCTCTTCCTACAAGTCAGTTGAATCAATAAATACTGACATATTACACCATCCAATCAAATCAAATCAAATCATCGATCAATCGACTTAGTCGATTACATGTCACCACGACCTTCTCCTGGTCAATACATTCAATATTATTTATAAGGTCCTATTAATTCAGGACTGCTTACCCAAAGTTGAAAATAGATAGTATAGCTCATTCAAAACTGATAATATAGTATACTGTATATATGCTCGCCCAAAACCGATAGATTAGGGCCCCCAAACCATCATAGTATACTATATATGCTCGTCCAAAGCTGATAATATGGTATACTATATAAAATCACCCAAAGCTGATAAATTTAGGGTCCCTTGGCCAAAATAGTATACCACTCCAATTACATAGCCAATTTCTCATTTTTATTATATTCGATAAAAAATAGCCGTATGTGAGTATACGATCGGTCTTAACCAAAATACCATAATTTCACTTCCACAAATCTCACCATTTTATATAGTCCACCAAAATATTTTTGGTATTGTAAACTGACGCTTGGTTTTTTTCCAATCAATTACTGAAATTAATTAATTTAGGAATAAAATCTTAAAATCAAAATTAAATTAATTTAGCACAAATCAAAGCTCTAATAAATAAACGGATTGCACCATAATAACTAGCATAAAATTCCGGTCACCGGCTATCTCGATCTAATTTTCGGAAAATAAATAATAAATAATTAATTTAGCACAAATTAAAGCTCTAATAAATAAACAGATTACACCACAATAACCAGCATAAAATTTTGGTCACCAACTATCCCGATCTAATTTTCGGAAAATAAATAAATAATTAAATAATTACAGAAAATGTTAAATAAATGCCAATAAATCCAACTTAGGCTTGTAATGCCTAATTGGACGCCGAAACGGATCTGGAAAAATTTCAAGGTTTGTTAAATAAATACTAGAATGTGTTTACTCGCTAATTGCACTAACTAACTACCTAACATGCATCAGCAAGTAATTAAATTCACTAATATAATATAATCTAACCACCTAATCCATCTTAACCTAAATTAATCAACCCTTAAGCGCAATTAACCTACTAAACGAGGATTCGTGAGTTAAACTCACTTGATTGACAATTCGATCGGCTCAAATTGTTGGGGACGCAATGTGGCTCACTTTTCTCCAAAGCGGAATTAACTTTTGGGGTCCAGAATGACCTCAAAATGGGCCCAACAGTTGCTGAAATACCCACTGATCTTGCTTTTGTCCAAGGCTGGTTGGTGTAGCTTTGGTGGTTGAAATGGTGAGGCACGGTCGGTGGAGGCAGCAAGGGTTGGTGTCGGGTCCAAGCGGGGGTAGATCGGCGATGGAACAGCTTCGGCGGAGCTCCACACAACCCTGGCAGCACTTTGGATGGCGGAACAGGTAGCTGGAAGCAGCAAGGGACGCCGGGGTTGCGCAGCATGTAGACGGGGGCGGAGACGGTGAATGGCGAAGGCGATGGCGTTGCGCGGCTCCGGGGGCTGCTAGCTGGCTTCGGCGGTCTTCTTCAGCTGTTGTGGTGGAAAATGGCAATGAGGAGGGCTGAGGGAGCTGTGGATGGCAACTTGAGGGAGAAAGGGAACAAAGGCCCTACCATGGCCTTATTTTTCCAACTGTTGGTCCCCTTGGCCATCCTCATCCACCAATTGGTCCTTGGCCTCAAATCAGCCACCAAGGCTCTTCTTGCAACCTTTGAAATGGTCAAAAAACTATAGGCAAAGGGGAGATATGAATTTGCTTGAATTCCTCACCAATTGGACACTCGTTCTTACTCAATTCAACACAATTCGGCCTCAATAAATTCCCTCGACACCTCACCAATCCAATTGGTATTTTTCCTTATCAATTGATCCCACATGTTTCCCAATTTTGCGACCAAAAACGATCCCCGGCATTTTATGGACAAAAATGGCTCTACCTCGACTTTTTCTCAAAAAGTCCTAGTTTTCAGAATAATCTTTTGAGACAGAGTCGATGCTCCTAGAATTAATTGTGATACGGCAGAACTTTCAATTTCTAAAATCGGACTCAAATTTGCGGTTAATTTCAATCTGGCGCATTTTTAGCACGACCTAGGCTATCGGGTAGCTTTTAGAAATTTTTAATGCAAATGACCCGTGGTCGATTTTTTTCGAGCCACAATGAATCCACTTTACACATTGGTGACTCTCGATTGTCGTGAAAATCTCGAGAATTCAAATACAGACACAGGATACCATAACGATAGAAAAATCAGTCTAGTGTCGGCTAACGGGAATTTTCCAATTTAGTGGAGTCACCCACGTTTAGCCACACATCTCAATTGAACCAACCCATCTTTGATCCTTAATCGATTTTTAACTGTGCCGTAATGGTCTCTAAAGATGAACACAGTCGAGTAGCCGATTCCTGGTTGAATTCTTAGGTTCATCACATTAAAAATCCTTAATGGCTTCTCTAAATAGTCTAGTTATCTCGAGAGTGATCAGCTCTGAGAACAGCCCTATAGGCGCGTCGATGAAATGCTCAATTAATTTAATTGAAAATAGGATTAAAAATCTAGGATGTCACAGCCATGGCTAATGACTAGCCACAAGTGAGAGTTGCAAGGTTGGCCCTTGCCTAAGTCGAGAGTGTTCAACCCTTGCTAGATTCGGTAAGGGCGGCCCTCGCTTAGGCTACATGGGTTGAACCTTCACCAGCTCTGGCATAGGCCATGACATCCTTGCTTGTGGCCAATTGCCGGCCATGGCTGAGTACCAGCCATAGGGCAAAGGGAAGTGAAGGAAGAGAAAAAGAAAAAAGGGAAACATTTAAAATTTTTAATTAAAAAAATTGAAAATATATGTTAAAATTAAAAGAAAAAAATTGTCTAGGCTGGCATTAGTTGTACCACATAAGACGGCTGCATCAACATCAACAATTTTAGGCCTAAATGAACTGAATTGGTATCAATATGAAAATATTTATGGTTAAATTTAGTCTAATTGAAAGGTTTGTGACTAAATTGGTACAAAAGTAATATGTTTCCAACATTTTTTGTTCTTTTCCTTATAAGAAAGAGATCATGGCCTCTTATAGGAATTTGAATAGTGGTATTGAACCATGTGATTTTACTCTAGGTCATGAATTAATTAATCAGTCAGCAAAAAAACAATTAATTAACAAGCATCGTCTTCTCCATGAACAATTCATTGTCATTGATTATTGCTGAGGTGATCAGAAGACGCAAGGCACTCTCCAATGAGAACCTGAACACGATGTGAATAACATAAGAATTCCAAAAAATAAAATAAAATCCACTGCAGTTGCATTGAAATATCAGCTCTTTATCGATCTTTCGTGGACATGATACCATCTTCGACGATTTGTCTCCTTTTAGTCCGGTGACCAAAACATAAGTTTTGTCTGAACCTGATAGACTTGGAGTAAAATGAATAAAAACCTTTCCAACATAAGTTCATCTTTCGCTGGATTAGATGAAGTTTATAGAATAAGGGAGGGAACATCATAAAGTAGAGTTCATCAAATCATGAGAGGTCTCTGTCAATAATGTATGGAACGTAAATTATATAGTTAAGGAGACAGACAGATATATATGGTCATTTTCTTAAAAGTACATGTCCAAAAGGTTCAGAATCCCGTGCTAATGTTATCACGACTTTACATCAAATGTACTATAGCAAGAAAAGCTTACATATAGTAAGACAGTTTTTTAGCAGTACAACTTTTGATATTGTACATTTGAAATGAATTAGGGTTTGATGATATCAATAAAAAAAATTAGGACTGAATTGCTTTTGTAAAAGCCGAGAACTTAGGGTGCACATACCCTATTTATAAACTAAAAAGGCTCATATATGTGTGACGACTCTTGACTCCATCCTCAGGGGCCTCGAGCGACGGGAGTTATTTTCGCTATGTCCTAGGTGCATCGCCGTCCTGTTTCTTTTTATTTTTTCATTAAGTACATGCGAAAGCATTACAAATAACACCTAGACAACAATAAACAGTCAGTAAAACAATTACTTGGAAATATACAATTACACCAGTTATATTTACATTTTTTTTTTATCATGGGCCGTTATATTTACAACCACTACATTTTCTATACTCCAAAGGCTAGGTAAACCTTAGCTCCTTTAGTGAGACTACTGTTACGAAATCACACGTCGATTCCAGAAAAATAACGCTCGCAAACAATTCACCAGACATAATATAGTAATAAAAGAGCAGAATCAGATTAACATGCCAGAAAATTTGTTATAAAAGTTCACCCAAACCTGGGCTATGTCTCCGCGCAGAGGCACTCTGCGAATCCACTAGACTTTGGAAAAAGTTGGAATACAACGACGATCTTCTCTCAAGATCAGGGCACAAAGAGATTGAAAATTCTCATCAAGAAAAAACTCACTTTTTTCTTCTCTCTTTTTCTTGCCTCTCTATTTCCTTTTTCATCGTCTTGACGGCTAGGGTTTTGCCATCGCTAATATATAGGTACCACTTTTAACCTAAAAGGAAATCTAATAGAAAAGACAAAAAAGCCCCTAAAAATAAATATTTGGCTTTATCTATAACAATCTCCCACTTGAAGACAAATATACCCAAGCACCAAGCAACTTTGTATCCATCCTCTTCAAAAAAATAGTATTTGAAAAATTTGTGCCTCTGCGATACTCCTCATCAATCAACATGGAGTAATACCAATAGTAGTAGTACAGAAAATATGCTTCTCTCTGTCTACTACCTTGGTCATCATGTCAGCTGGATTCTTCAAACCATCAATCTTCTGTAACTTTAACTCATTATCTTTCAATGCTGACCTGATAAAGTGATAACGCTTCTTGATATGTCTAGT
Source organism: Eucalyptus brandiana (assembly GCA_014182725.1). Lineage (NCBI taxonomy): Eukaryota > Viridiplantae > Streptophyta > Magnoliopsida > Myrtales > Myrtaceae > Eucalyptus > Eucalyptus brandiana. Next base: position 10,229,683 of record CM024669.1, read on the forward strand.
CCTTGAGTGATAAGCTGCATTCTTTGCTAAGTGCACTGCACTTTGACTATTACTCCACAGTGTACTGACTGGCTGTTTTCGATGTAACTCCTCCATATAATCTTGTAACCACATGATTTCTTTGGAGGCTTCTGTAAACGCTACATATTCTGTCTCTATCGTCGATAAAGCCACTATCTTTTGTAGTTGAGATACCCAACTCACTGCTGTACCTGCAACTATAAAGACATATCCAGTGGTACTCTTACCACTATCTTGATCACCCGAATGATCTGCATCTACATAACTCTGCAACTCTAGAGATGTACCACCATAACAAAGTGAGTAATTGGAAGTACCTGCTAGATATCTCAATATCCATTTCATTGCATTCCAATACTCTCTGCCTGGGTTCTGCATATATCGACTCACAACTCCCACTACTTGTGCAATGTCTGGTCTCGTGCTCACCATGGCATACATCAAACTCTCCACTGCTGATGCATATGGAACTACCGCCATCTCATCTTTCAAAGCCTGAGTGCTTGGACACATATCCTTGGAAAGTTTGAAGTGACTCGCTAGAGGATTTGCAACCGGTTTTGCTTTGTCCATGTTAAATCTCTTTAACACCTTGTTCACATAGTCTTCCTACGACAACCATAATTTCTTGTTTTTCCTGTCCCTGATGATTTTCATGCCTAAAATATTCTTGGCCTCTCCCAAGTCTTTCATAGCAAACTGTAATAATAACATCTTTTTCACTTCTACGATTCTCTTCATATTGGAACTAGCCACCGGCATGTCATCCACATATAAAGACAGATACACAATGTCACTATCATCATATTTGCGAAAATAAACACAGTGATCAGACTCACAGTGTGCAAATCCTTTTTCTTGCATGAAACCATCAAATTTTAGGTATCATTGCTGCGGAGCTTATTTCAAGCCATACAAGCTTTTCTTCAAGTGACATACCATGTGCTTCTTACCTTTGACTTCAAAACCCTTAGGTTGTGCCATGTATAATTCTTCATCTAAGTCACCATGTAAAAACGCTGTTTTTATGTCTAACTGCTCAAGATGAAGATCCTCCACTGCAACTATACTCAGCAGAACTCTAATTGATGTCATTTTCACTATAGGTGAAAATATCTCGGAATAGTCGATCCCTTCTTTTTGAGAAAAGACATTGACTACAAGTCTCGCCTTGTATCTAATACTACCATCTGCTTCATTCTTAACCTTGTACACCCATTTGTTTAATAAAGCTTTTTTACCTGTGGGCAACTTGGTCAACTCCCAAGTTTTGTTCTGAAGTAACGAGCTCATCTCGTCTTTCATAGCACACTCCCACTGCAAGTGAGACGTGTCTGCCTTTACCTCATTGTAAGTCTCCGGTTCTCCCGAATCTGTATATAAAACATGGCTCAGAACAGTATTAGCTGATGGATCAAAAATTACCTTTGGCTTTCTCACACGTGTAGACCTTCTCAAGACAGGTACTTCAGGGTCATTCGTTTGCTCCGAATCGCTGCGTTCTTCTTGAACTACCTCTTCACTGATAATAGGCTCATCTTGAACCTCTCTTTCAGGTGAACTTTGATCTACTGGAAACATCTTCATGGGCATTGTGTCTAATTCAACATATTCTGGTTGTACTACCTTCTCATGCTCTGTCTCTGTCTGACGATCCTTGTACATCTTTTCTTCATGGAATACCACATTGTGACTGCGGATAACTTTGTTATTCTCATAATCCCAAAGTCTATAGCCATACTCGTCGCCACCGTATCCGATAAAGACACACTTCTGGGACTTAGCATCAAGCTTTTTTCTATCCTCCCTGTCAATCAAAGCATATGCAATACAACCAAATACCTTTAGATGTGAATAATTAATCATTTTACCTGACCATTGCTCTTGTGGTATTTCTCCATCCAACGCACTAGATGGACTTCTGTTGATAAGATAAACAGCTGCATCAACTGTGGCAGCCCATAAGTGTAGCGGGAGACCCACGTGTAGTCTCATGCATCTCGCACGTTCTAAAATAGTCCTATTCATCCTTTCAGTTACACCGTTCTCTTGAGAAGTTCTAGGAACAATCTTTAGCCCGTGCATGCCTTCTCAACTCAGATAATTTGCAAATTCTTTACTTGTGTATTCACCACCATTATCAGATTTCAAAGCTTTAATCTGATAACCTGTTTTTTTTTCTACCATGGTCTTCCACATTCTGAACATCCCGAATACTTCTGATTTTTCTTTAAGAGCATAGACCCAAGTCTTTCTTGTTGCATCATCAATGAATGTGACAAAATATCTCTTACCACCATAAGAGAGTTCTTGAGCAGGTCCTCATACATCAGTATGAACCAACTCTAGCTTCTGGCCTTTATTTTGTCGCCCATTCAATTGAAAACTAACAACCTTCTGTTTTCCATAAATGCAACTCTCACAAAAATCTAACTCAATTTTTTGTAAACCCGGAAGTAATTTCCTCGAGTGTAACTACTTTACACCTTTTTCACCAAGATGTCCCAAACAATAATGCCAAAGAGTAGATAAATTACTTGTAGCCATTGTAGTTGCAACCATATCACTGATATTGTCTCCTTGGAGAAGGTAAAGTGTACCCATACGCTTTCCCTTTGCTACTACTTTTACCCCTGAGGTTATCTTCCACTCTCCACAGCCAAAGGTTATTACCAAACCTTCTTGGTCAAGTTTACTGGTTGAAATCAAATTTTTCTTTAATTCCAGAATATGCCTAGTTTCACACAAAACTAGACGTCCTCCACCTGAGATGTTCACAGTCACGGTTCCTTTCCCAACAATTGGACACATGTGGCCGTTTCCCACAACCACTTGTCCAAAATCTCCACTGGCATAATTATCAAATATGTCTCTTTGCGAGGTGCAATGAAAAGAAGCGCCAAAATCAATAAACCATTTATCTGTTGTTAAGTCAAACCCTGCAAACAAACACAAGTTATCTAGCAAAGATTTATCGCTAACTACATTAGCACCTTGATTCTCATCTTGCTGCTTCTTTTTGTAGGCTTCACATTGAAACCTCCGGTGTCCGGTTTTGTGACAAAACCAACACTCATCTTTTGCAACTTTGTCTCTTACCCCTTGATTGTGATCGCCACGACCACCGAAATTTCCTCTACTATTACTTCTTCCACGGTTCTCCACTTTGCAAGTGCCGTTGAAGATGTAGATGCAGAAAAATTATCTCTCCACGAGACTTTCCTTCGCATCTCTTCATCCATGATACTACTCACAGCATCATCAAGAGTTAAATCATCCTTCATGGTGCTTGAAATTCCCTACACTGCGGTATTGTAGCTTTTTGGAAGAGAACATAAAAATAATAAAGCTTGAAGCTTCATATCTAAATTTATGCCTGCGGATTCCAATTGACTCGTGACCCGCGTGAAACTATTAATATGTGAGATAGCTAGTATAAGCACCTAGAGGGGGGTGAATAGGTGCACAAACAATTTATCGAGATACGGAAGTGATTCTTGGCAAACGATAGAAAGGAAATTCTTTCTTGATTAACAAAATGAAGTACGATCAAGGTAAAGAGAGTAAGGAAGAGAAAATTGAACATAAGGTTTATAGTGGTTCGGCTTATTCCAAGCCTACGTCCACTCTTTCGCACCGACACCCCACCTACTGGATTTCACTATGAACAAAAGAGAAGTTACAAAGATCTGCTTTCCCTTGATTCCACGGTGTAGATGTTCTACCACACCTCCTCAAGGTTTCTCACAAATATAGACTCTCTTTTGAATACAATATTTTGCTCAAAGGAATTGTCTAAACAACAGGAAGCTTTCAGACTTTGGAATTCTTCTATCGCGCACACCTCGAACAACTTAGAACGTCTTCCTTATATAATCATTCATGCCATCATACCCGTTGGCACTTACCAAAGGAATTCCTCCAATCTACCTGTTGGACGGAATCAATTAAGAAGATTATTCAAGCTATTAAAGGAACGTGTCGATAGCCCATCAATCCTGTTCGCCTATACAATCAGGATCTCGGTTTCCATAAGTAGAACCTTCAAAGAATATTCAGGCAATCATCGGATCTTCAATCATCGAGTCAATCTCGATCAATCAAAAGATTCCGTTATGTCTTTTCCAGCCACGAGATCTTCTCCAGTTGATAAGGTCATATCCTTAACGAAACATCCGATTTCGGATAACCTTTCTTCAACGGATTAGAGGCTGTCAATGAGGATAGACTTTCAGTCTTGAGTCTAGTTGTCCGGAGGTCTTCAGACTTTAAATAGCGAGTCCGCAAACCTTCGGACTGGGCGATGGAAACGTTTTGTCGCCTTCAAAACACTTCAAGAAGATTTCTCCAACAATCTCCCCATTTTTGATGGTGACAAAACTTTCGCAGATTTGGACAACTTTGACCTGCAAAACATTTCTCAAACACATATGCATATCTTATAGAGATAAATGGCTAAATGAATAACACTAGAATCTGCAGCCACAGAAAATAGGTTAGTCTTGAATATGATAAAGACATCCATAAGATATCAATAGCAGTCAATAGCAGTCATTCAAATCCAGACACAAAATTTAAAGTCAAACATCAATCCAAATCAAACAAACCAAACAGTCAAACAAACCACACGATTAAAAGTCAAAGTGTTCAAATCTTGCATCTCTCCCCCTTTTTGTCAGCATTAAAAAAGGTTGAGATGAAAATGGAATGAAGTCAAGATTGCTTGGGAACGCGGACAAGCTGGAAATCTCCCATGGATTGAACGATCCCTTCCAGCCTTTTCAAGTCTTCCTTTAGTTGTGCAACCTCCTCCCCCTTAGCATTGGCCTGAATCTGAACAGAGAGGGCTTGAATCTGATCTTTCAAGGAACCTGAAGAGACTTGGCCTGCATTCTGCAAGCTTTGAACCTCGCATCCTAGAGCATAGATTTGACCACGCATCTCCAAGAGAATTTCCATAATTCTGCGAAAATCGGCTGAGCCATCGGTCTGCGTACTGGCTTCAGCATGTTTTGCAGATGATGGCATATCAAAATAATCGCGCAGATTTGGCGATGAAGCATCATGTTCTTCTTCAGGAAAATGAGAGGCATGAATGTCTTCTGGGTCGGCTGGAGAGCGGCTGTCTCCCTCATTATCTCCCCCTGTTTTTGTGGCTTCAGGTGGAGAAGAGTGTTTTTCAGGCTCTCTTTCCTCTTGATTCATTCTCTCTTCTTCTTCTTCAGGTCTTTTCTCCTCTGCTTCTTTTTCGCCAACTGCTCTTTCTTCTTCTTTCTCTTCTTCTTCTCTCTCTTCTTCATGACCTTCTCTTTCCTCTTGGCCTTCTCTTTCCTTTCCTTCTGTCTCACATTGTTCCATTGACTCTGGAACAGTATGACTTAGCTTCTTCAAAGCTATGGCCGAAATGGTAAGGTCATCATCCTCTTCATCTTCCACGATGAGAGCTCTTCTTTTCTTTGGTGGAGCAACCAAAGGCTCATTTCCTTTCCGTTTTGAAGAAGAGGTTTGATGAGCTTTGACTGGAGTCTTCTTCTTGAATTTCTCCAACTCCTTGTTCAGTTCCTTCAGACGCATTTTGGTCACCATTTTCAGTCCTACCACCATATGATCGCACGATCGAACACAAAAGATTTGCGGAGGCTGAATATTCAGATGTCTGAATAACTTCGTCACAAGGCTTGGGTAAGGAAGTTGACCTCTGTCCTTCATCATTGCTCTATACATGTGGAACATGACAGTGTGAGGAAGAGAAAACCTTTTCCCAGTGAGGATGGCATACATCAGCTTTGCCTCTGAACTTGAAACATCAGTCTTGGAGGTTGATTTCGGTTGGAGGCAATTGATCACAATCTTGTGAAGCAAGATGTTGAATGCACTCATCCTTAGGTATGTGATCTTTTCCTTTGTTCTCCTATCCTTCACAAGTTCCAGTGTAGCCCGAGCAATGGACACTTTGATCGGTTGATATCTTCCTCTCTCAACTCCTAACGCATCTGCCAGCATATTCATATCCACAACAAAGTCTTGATCTTTGACATTGAATGAGAATCTATTCGCATCCAATAAGCTAAGATTTGAATAGAAATATGCGGTTAGTTCAGCATAGGCCTCTGTAGTGTCGGAGCAGAACTTTTCAAGTTGAAGATAACCGAACTTTTCCCTCAAGTTCACATTCACAGCATCCAGAAAATCAAAATCCACACTCTTAGGGTTTATTACCCCACGCTTCAACAATTTTGAGTACAGATCCTTTTGTTCCTTCGATTTGAACAAGTCTCCCCTTTTTCCTCGGTTTTCAACCGCAACACCCATTCTCGGTTGAAATTGACTATACATTTTGTCATCATCATTTCCATCAACAGGATTAACTCCCAAATCATGAGGATCACTTGGGATATTTGCAAGGGTTTCTTCTGCCACCCCTTTACGAGCAATTCCCAAACTTTCCATTTTTCGCAAAAAGATATATTCGTTCCCATATCTTTTGTCTTTAAGAAAATCATCGACATAGTTCAAGGGAGTACGAGTTCCTTTTAAGGCACGATACAGCTTATAAATAAAAGCAGGTTTTTGAACTCTTACTGGATCTGCATCCTCAATGATTTCTTCCTCTTGTTGATGATCAACGCCTTGAGGACTAGATGGAGGAGAATGACGCCGCCGAGAATGTTGTGGGCTCCGCCGCGATCCGGAGACACTTCTTCTTCGGTGAGATTGAAGTGCGTAGGCCCCTCACTCATTCGCCGTGGTCCCCTGCTTGCAATTCTTGAAGACTTTCTTGAAGACGACATCTTTCTCAGTTTTTGGAAGATTCCTTGCTTGACTTTTCCCAAGAAAGATGACAGCTTTTTCGAAGATTAAACAAGGGAAGAAAACAGGAATGGAAGATGGATGCTTTCTAGGGTTTTTGAGAGTAAAGTGAAGAGGAATCAACAGTGCACGATTGGTTAAAAAGAGTGGTATACGAATTGTCACAAAGGAAAATAAAAAGATGCATTTTAAAAATAACTGTCCTTTTTTTCCGCGAAAATAGTCATTTCAAAAAATAACTTCTTTTTCGAAAAGGAAACGATGCAATAATTACGCCAATTAAAGATAGCAATAAAACACGGTTGACAATCGTACCTTTTCAAGATAAGATTCGAGAGAAACTAACTTACAGTCAAGGTCTTGTATGTCTGAGTCTGAGAGTCTTTAGACTTTGATCTCCTCATACCTTAAAATGTTGAGTCTGGAACAGATGGTTTCAAATTGATTTTTCTCCAAAGGCTTTGTGAATATATCCGCCAGTTGGTTTTTTGAATCAACATATTGAATTGAAACTTCTCCATTTTGAACATGGTCTCTAATGAAGTGATGTCGAATCTCTATATGCTTTGCTCTTGAGTGAAGAATTGGATTTTTGGTGAGATTGATAGCGCTGGTGTTGTCGCAATTAATCTTCATGCATGAGTCTTCAATTCCAAAGTCTCTTAGCTGTTGCTTTATCCACAAAATTTGTGAACAACAACTTCCGAGAGCTATATATTCTGCTTCTGCTGTAGAGAGAACGACTGTACTTTGCTTTCTTGAAAACCAAGACACTGTCTTGCCTCCAAGTAGTTGACAGGTACCCGAGGTGCTCTTTCTATCGACTCGCATCAAAGCCAAGTGCAGCGTGCGTCGAATATCCAAGAAGAGTAAAGTCTCCCCTTTTTGGATACCGAGACCAAAGCTTGAAGTTGATGAAATATATTTGATAATACGCTTCGTAGCATTTAAATGAGATTCTTTTGGGTCTGATTGAAATCTGGCACAAATGCAAACATTAAACAAAATGTCAAGTCTAGAAGCAGTAAGATAAAGAAGTGATCCGATGATACTCCTGTACAGCTTTTGGTCGACTTTCTTTCCTCCTTCATCTTTATCTATCTTCAAGGAACTTGACATTGGTATATCAACCGTTTTGCAATTGCCCAGTCCAAACTTTTTGACAAGATCATTTGCATACTTTTCTTGATGAATGAAAGTTCCTTCCTTCAGTTGTTTTATTTGAAGTCCAAGAAAGAAGGTTAACTCACCCATCATGCTCATTTCAAATTCATCTGCATAGTCTTAGAGAATTTCTTGCACTGAGACTTTCATTAGAGGATCCAAAAATAATATCATCGACATATATTTGAACAAGCAAAAAACTTTTGCTTTCTCTTTTAATAAAAAGAGTAGTGTCTACTTTACCTTTAACAAAATCATTTCGAATTAAAAACTTACTTAGTCTGTCGTACCAAGCTCGAGGTGCTTGTTTTAAGCCATATAAGGCCTTTTTTGAGTCTGAATACTGAGTCTGGTTTCCTTGGGTCTTCAAACCCAGGTGGTTGTTCCACATAAACTTCCTCATGGATGAATCCATTTAGGAAGGCACTTTTGACATCCATTTGGAATAACCTGAAATTTTTATGATAAGCAAATGCAAGTAATAAACGAATTGCTTCTAACCTCACTACTGGTGCGTAAGTCTTGTCATAGTCGATCCTTTCTTCCTGTGTGTATCCCTTGGCCACGAATCTAGCTTTGTTTCTTATGACTTTTCCTTTTTCATTCATCTTGTTCCTGAAAACCCATTTAGCTCCAACAATTGATTTACCTTTTGGTTTAGGAGTTAGCTCCCAGACATCATTAATTCTGAATTGTCTGAGTTCTTCTTGCATAGCTTTAATCCAGCTCTCATCGGATAAGGCTTCTTCTATGCTTTTGGGTTCTATTTTAGAAATAAGAGCCATAGCACTAGACTCTTCTCGCCTTTTGGATCTTGTGTGAATTCCTTCATTGATGTCGCCAATAATAAGATCTTTGGGATGACTGGACTTATGTTTCCGATTCTTTGGTTAATTTATCGATTGATGGTCACTTCCTTCACTTGAATCTTCAACAGTCACTTGTTGCTGGTCCTTCAAAGTCTGAGCTGCTTCTTGTGATTTAGACTTTGTAGAGTCTGGAGCAGGTTCAGTCTCTTCAAGATGAGTCTAAATGGATTCATTTTGTATAGAATCTTGAAATTTGACATTCATTGATTCTTCCACTGTTTGAGTCTTCTTATTGTAGGCTCTGTATGCCTTGCTTGTGGTTGAATATCCAAGGAAGATGCCTTCATATGACTTTTCTTCAAACTTACCAACTCGATTATTTGCATTTTTCAGTATGAAACATTTGCATCCGAATACATGAAAATATAAAACAATTGGCTTCTTTTCTTTAAATAGTTCATATGGGGTTTTTTCTAGAATAGGCCTTAGAAAAACTCTATTGATAATATAACATGATGTTGAAACTGCTTCAGCCCAAAATCGTAAAGAGATATTGATTTCAATTAAAAGAGTTCTAGCCATTTCTTGAAGAGATCTATTCTTCCTTTCCACAACTCCGTTTTGCTCTAGAGTATATGGAGAGGAGAACAAATGCTGAAAACCAGATTTATTACAAAATTTTGTAAAATCTTGATTTTCAAATTCATCTCCATGGTCTGTTTTTATACTTGAAATAACATACCCCTTATCATTTTGAACCTTCTTAGCAAATTTTTCAAAGTAAGAGAAAGTTTTAGACTTACTTGCTAAGAAATATACCCAAGTAAATCGTGAGTAATCATCCACAATTACTAGACAATATTTCTTACCTCCAATGCTCTGCGTTCTTGTTGGTCCAAAGAGATCCATATGCAAGAGCTGCAGTACACGGTTAGTGGAAACTTGATTTATTGGTTTAAAGGAATTTCTTACATGTTTTCCCAATATACATGGTGTACATAGATCAGACTTTTGGTATGATAAATTGGGTAGATCACGAACAAGCTTATTTGCTGAGATCTTGGCTATCTGCTTCATGTTAATATGCCCAAGCTTTTTGTGCCATAAGCTCGCTTCGTCTTGGATTGAGATTAGACATTGCGATTCATCTAGTTTTATGTCCAAGAGGTAGATATTTCCATATCTTCGACCCATGAATGACTGAGTAGAGTCTTTACTGGTTCCTGAACAAATACCCTCTTGAAAGTTGATTCTAAAACCGGCATCACACAGCTGACTGACACTGAGCAGATTGTAGTTGAGTCATTCTACTAAAGAAACATTGCTTATTGTGAGGTTCCCAATCTTTACAGTTCCAAATCCCACTATTTTTCCTTTGCTGTTTCCTCCAAATGAGACTTTTCCACCATTCACTTGAACAAGCTTTATGAAGTAATTTGAATCTCCTGTCATGTGTCTCGAGCATCCACTATCCAGGTACCATTTCACATTTTTCTCAATAGTAACCTGCATTTAAAAAGAGACTCAAGCTTTCTTTGGTACCCATATTTTCTTGGGACCTTTTGAGTTAGTCTGGTATACGGTTTTTGCCCAAACTTTATTGACAGGTCTCCAAACCATAGGACATTCTTTCTCAAAATGATATGCACTATTGCATTTTGAACATCTGAGAGAATTACGACCTATTGATTTTACAAATATCCTTTCAAAATGATTTTTGTAAGCATTTCTTGTGGGTCTTTGTTTGATTCTTTCTTTCACTTTAGGAAAATCGATTAAAGGAATGGTTTCAGCAGTCATTCCTAAACCAGATTTATTGAAATACGATCTTTGAACAGAAAGTATTTTTTCTAGTTTCTCAGATCCTATAGAAAATCTTTTGGAAATATTCGAGATATCATTTTTCAAGAATGCATTCTCTTTTAAAAGATTATCTTTACTTCTTTGAGAGAAGAAACATTCTGGTTTAAGCATTTCACTTTTTCTTCCAAAACATTTTCTTGTTGTTTTAGAGCAGTATTTTCCTTCTTTAGTTCAGAGATTCTTTTAAGAGAAGTCTCAAGATTAAAACACAGTTCATCAATGTATTTTGAAACTTTAATAGGAATTTTGAAATTACTTACCTCGAATTCACTTTTTGAATTTGAATCTGTCTCGGAGTTTGATTCTGAATCCGATTGTGCCATTAGACATATGTTGGCATAATCATCATCACTATCTTCGCACTCCGTATCACTCTAGGTTTCTACTTTAAGAGCCTTTCGATACTTTTCAGTTTTTCCTTTCTTCTTCCTCAGAAGAGGATAGTTGGGTCTGATGTGTCCCTTTTTCTTACATTCAAAGTAGACTACATCTTTGTTTGATTCATCATCTTGACGAGACTTGTCATTTGCTTTTGAAAACTTTGTTTCTTTGAATTAAATCTCCTTCCTTTTCTGTTCAACTTTCTGAATCTTCTTATCATGAGAGCAAGTTCTTCATCATCCATGTCGTCTTCAGAATCTGTTACATCAGAATCATCATTAGATTTTAATGCAATGGATTTCTTACCTTTGGGATCTTCGTCTTCATTGATTCGTTCCACTTCATAAGATTGAAGGGTCCCAACCAATTCATCGATAGATAGTGGCATGATTCTTTGGGTCTCTCTGATTGAGGTCTTTATATGATTCCAATCCTTGGAGAGTCCACGCAGTAGCTTGTTTACTTTCATGGGATCAGAAATTCGTTGACCTTGATTTTCAGGACCATTCACGATTTCTGTAAAACGACTAAACATGTCAGTTATAGATTCTCCTGATTTCATTCTGAAGGCTTCATATTGACCGAGAAGAATGTTGATTCTAGTCTCTTTCACTCGATCGGTTCCTTCATAAGTAATGTGTAATCTATCCCAGACTTCTTTGGCTGTATCACAAGAAGATATTCTATTATATTCAGTAGGTGATAAAGCACAATATAAAGAAGAAATTGCCTTTGCATCAAGAGCTTGTCTCTTGATTATCTCTTCCTGAGTCATTTCGCTGGACTCAACAGTGTCCTTTCCTCTTTCGAGACGGATGCGGCTTTAGGAATGATTCATTTTTCTACAACGTCCCATTCCGAGAGGATCCTTTGATCTTAAGAACGCCTTCATCTTGTTTTTCCATATGTTGTAGTCCTTTCCATCAAAGTAAGGCGGTCTGGTATTGCTTTGCCCTTCTACCAGCCCTGGAGCCAACATACTAGCCATGGATCTTTTACTCTGAAGTAAAACACTTCAAACAAAGTGAGTACACGAGCTCTGATACCAATTGAGATAGCTAGTATAAGCACCTAGAGGGGGGTAAATAGGTGCACCAACAATTTATCGAGATACGGAAGCGATTCTTAGCAAACGATAGAAAGGAAATTCTTTCTTGATTAACAAAATGAAGTACAATCAAGGTAAAGAGAGTAAGGAAGAGAAAATTGAACACAAGGTTTATAGTGGTTCGGCTTATTCCAAGCCTACGTCCACTCTTCCGCACTGACAGCCCACCGGCTGGATTTCACTATGAACAAAAGAGAAGTTACAGCATAGCTTTCCCTTGATTCCACAGTGTAGATGTTCTACCACACCTCATCAAGGTTTCTCACAAATATAGACTCTCTTTTGAATACAATATTTCGCTCAAAGGAATTGTCTAAACAACAGGAAGCTTTCAGACTTTGGAATTCTTCTATCGCGCACACCTCGAACAACTTAGAACATCTTCCTTATATAATCCTTCATGCCATCATACCCGTTGGCACTTACCAAAGGAATTCCTCCAATCTACCCGTTGGACGGAATCGATTAAGAAGATTATTCAAGCTATTAAAGGAACGTGTCGATAGCCCATCAATCCTGTTCGCCCATACAATTAGGATTTCAGTTTTCATAAATAGAACCTTCCAAGAATATTCAGGCAATCATCGGATCTTCAATCATCGAGTCAATCTCGATCAATCAAAGGATTCCGTTATGTCTTTTCCAGCCACGAGATCTTCTCCAGTTGATAAGGTCATATCCTTAACGAAACATCCAGTTCTGGATAACCTTTCTTCAACGGATTAGAGACTGTCAATGAGGATAGACTTTGAGTCTTGAGTCTGGCTGTCCGGAGGTCTTCAGACTTTAAATAGCAAAGTCTGCAAATCTTCAAACTAGACTGATGGAAACGTTTTGTCAGCTTCAAAACACTTCAAGAAGATTTCTCCAACAATATGTTCTGCCACAAAACCTCTATCATATAACTTCATATTAACCAGTTTCTTCAGCAAAAATACCGATTTGATGTGGACGGCTTCTCAAAAATATTCATTAGAATATCCATGGCTTCTTTTGCGTTTTTGCTTTCGCGATGTGGTATCTGTCTTTTCGTCAACCCTAGACGAATCGCACCTAATGCCTTTCGATCAAGAATTTTCCATCCGGCACGCTATTGGATCCACTTCCGCCATCTCGGGTTTCCAACCCTCAAGTGGTGCATAGAGATCTTTTTGATAAAGATAATCTTCTATTTGTAGTTTCCACCATCCGAAATCCTCCCCATTGAACTTATCGATTCTGATTTTATCTTCTGCCATCCTGTTTGCTTTCAATCGAATGTCACCGAAAAAACCCTCGATGTTCTCGATTAGCCAACCTAGGCTCTAATACCAGTTGTTATGAAATCGCACGTCAATTCCAGAAAAATAACGCTCGCAAACAATTCACCAGACAGAATATAGTAATAAAAGAGCAGAATCAGATGAACACGCCAGAAAATTTGTTATCGAAGTTCACCCAAACCTGGGCTACGTCTCCGCGCAGAGGCACTCTACGAATCCACTAGACTTTGGAAAAAGTTGGAATACAACGACGATCTTCTCTCAAGATCATGGCACAAAGAGATTGAGAACTCTCATCAAGAAAAAACTCACTTTTTTCTTCTCTTTTTTTCTTGCCTCTCTATTTCCTTTTTCAGCGTCTTGACGGCTAGGGTTTTGCCATCGCTAATATATAGGTACCACTTTTAACCTAAAAGGAAATCTAATGGAAAAGACAAAAAAAGCCCATAAAAACAAATATTTGACTTTATCTATAACAACTACAACTCCAGCACTAGTGTCAGTCCTCCATACCTACAACTTAAAAAAAAAAAAAAGGCGTGAGTCATGAACTCAGTAAGACCCATTATTTTCCAGGTAGGAGGATGCCTCACCTATCAACAAGCATACAACTTATCCTAAGCAATTGTTGATGGCAAATCAATAGTAAAACAAAAGCATCTTGGTTAGTAACATGAGAAATCCTCAACAACAGCATGCTAGCATCAGTCAAAATTCATTCATAACATGAGGAACTTATGTCTCACTCAAATGCAAGTATAAATCAAGATCTATTTCCTAATATGAGGAACTCATGCACATGAGGTTCATTGATTAATGATCGAAATCCATCGACCATTTTGGAATTCACCGGGCATCTAAAATCCATTAGGTATCGTCACCGAAATCCATCAATTCTTCTGAAATCCATCAGGTATTGTCGCCGAAATCCATCTATCGATGGCATAATTTAGTCCCTCATGTGTCCATGCATCAAGTATCACAATCTGATTTTTATCTTCCCTTTTACCGAAGGCGTGCCATGCATGAGTGTGTGAAATATCTTACCGAATTTGAGTTGTCGAACATGCTGAGTGCAAATTAAGGATCATGGCTTGGTTTGATATGTGCGATACACCATTCAAGTACCAAACTTGGTTTGGGAACAATATGTCTCAATATCACTTTGAAGCCATGAAAGGACTGGCCCATCGTGACATGTTCATCGACCTGGTGCTAAACCTGACTCGGGACCAATACGCCTTGATCGTGCGTGGGATCACTGGAGCTTAGGGCATGAACTAAAACATGCACTTCTAAAAGTGTTTTAAAAGGATTTTGTAAAGCAATAACAAACTTTCGCTAAAAACATTTTTCAAAATGGTCGAGATCAAAGTAAAGCCAAGGCATACAAACAGAAGAACCGAGCCACTTTCAATTCAAGTCAAGCCAAAGGCCAAGCCAAGGCATAACAACCAAGCACAAGAACCGAACTTAATCAAGGAATGAAGTTTAAACCAATTCAAGCAAACAAAAACCGAACCTCAAGCAAGAACAAGGTTCTAAACAAATAAAACACGAACTCGCTACACACTTGGATTAGTGTAACACAATACCCTAACTAAATATTAGTAAGTTCTCCTTACCACTCAAGGCTCGTGAATTGATTGAAGCTGACTTAGTGTTGACATCTAAATTTTGGCTAAGTATTTATAATATAAATTGCATAAAAGATTAGCGACCATTCTGGCCCTATCAAAAATGATTTTTCACATCACCTAAGTCTTAGCTTTTATCTGCGTTCATGAAGTTTTATTTCCCATTTTATTTTCTTTTTTTACCCTATTTTTGGATAAATTAATTATATTTTAAAAAAAGAAAAAAAAACAAGAAAAAGGCCCACGAGAGCTAGGCTTTCACACCCAACCCCTTCCTCTTCTTTTTCCCCTACACCAGCCCATTCCCACCTATTCTTTCCCTAGCCCGGCCTATGCACCTCTCCTTCCTTCCTCCTTCCTTCTTCGCCTTTGTATAGGGGTGAGCATAATCCGGGTTGGGCTGATCCACCCCCTAACCCTAGGACCAACCCGCACAGTGCCGGTCCTCAATTTTTGGGACAGAGGACCGATCCTATTGAACTTGGGACCGAGGACTAGACCGACCCAATGGGTTCAGTCCAATTCCAAGGTTAATCTGGGACCAACCAATAATTTTTTATTTCATTTTTTGTACTCCTTAAAAAAGTTATTGAGGATCAGACTAACCTAATGGGTTCAGTCCAGTTTTAAGGTCAACCCAAGACCAACCAATAATTTTTTATTTCATTTTTTGTACTCCTTGAAAGGGCAACCAAGAACCGTACCGACTCATTGGTTTCAATGATGAGCGAGGTTAGCTAAGAAAGGCAAGAGGTGAGGGTCAAGTGGGATGAACGTCGAACAGAATGAACATCGAATGTCAAGTGGGGACCAACAAGCCGAGCGAGCATCGAGTGACGAGCGGCACAAGTAATCAAAAGTGAATGAGGCGAGTGTCGAGTGGTGAGTAGAGAAGTTGTTTCTTTCGATTTTGACAAATTGAAGACTAAGATGACAAATAAGATAGAAGAGAACGAATATTAGAAAATGATGCCATAAGGAGCTGTTCATGCCTTTTTGGACACTGTGGGGACTCCTCACAAAAACATTTTCCTTATTCGTAAATTATGACTATTAACATTGTAAAAGATATTAAAAATCTAAGTTATTGATTAATAATGTAAAATTACTTGAACTCCTCGCTAAAGAGCTATTTGATGTTGTTGACGCCGTTTATTTTAAGGTTTTTATATATAAAAAAATTATAAATAATATATATATATATATAATCAAGGTTGGTCCGAGTTGGACCAACTTGAAACTCTTATGACCAAAGACCAATCTGCACAATGCTGGTCTAGGAATTCTAGGACTAATGACTAATTCAGTCTCCCTGAGAACCAGACCAGGACTGGTAGTGTTGGGCCAGTCCAAGGTGGACCTTGGACCGATGCTCACCCCTACTTTACAACTTATGCGAACTGCCTACCACCAAGGCATAGAGTAGCCGGCAATGTCTTGCAGGCACCATTAATGCCACCGATCAAAGCAATGTGAAATCCAATGAAAAACCCGGATGGAGGGGATGTCTTGGCAGACGCCTTCAATGCCTACCCTAAATATCAAGAAGAGACATCAGTTTGGCCAAGGGGGAGGGCGGTCGACACGCCAAGAATTGGCAGCCAAAGCTCCGTCGACTGGCCCCCCTCCGCCTATAAATAAGGCATCGGGTGAAGGCTAAAAAACACACATGAAGAGAGAGAGAGAGAGAGAGAGAGAGAGAGAGAGAGGAGCGACCTTGGAGGACTTCCCTTGAGAGACTTCTAGGGATGTCTGAGAGTGAGTGAGTCCGAGAGAGAAGCTAGAGAGAGAGCGAGATCCAGAGGTAATGAGAGAGATATGTAAAAGAGAGAGAGAGAGAGAGAGAGAGAGAGAGAGAGAGAGAGAGAGAGGTCTGAGAGCCGTGATTGAGGATTTGAGCAAGGAAAGAGAGTCGGAGGGGGAGATCGCTGCCCACCGTACTTGAGCCATGGCTGTTGACCCACAACCGCGCCTGCTTTCAAGTGTCGAAGCTCCGGTAGGCCCCGTTCCTATTTTTGTGTCCTGCTTTGATTGTGCCGGGCCAGAACTCACGGTCATTCGACTCATGAGCTTTGGCCCCGACCTTCTTTTGTTTGTTGTGCGCATCTTGGAGTGGTTTTTTTATTAGGGTTTCGACTCGAGTTTGAGCCGAAGATCTCTCTTTTCCATGGTTCATTCCATCCGCTCGATGAAATGCTCGAACTAGATCTAGTTTTTGCGTCTTTGTTGCAGGTTGGTGTTGATTTTGTTGGAGAAATCTATCTAGAATATTTTGAAGCTGACAAATCGTTTCTATCAGTCTAGTCTGGATAATTGCAAGACTTCTGTTTAGCGTCTGAAGACTTTCAAGATCACCAGACTTAGCACTCAAGACTCAAGACTCAAGACTATTCTCATTGACAGTTCTTCTAATCCAGTGATGAAGGAATTCCAGAGCTGAAGTATTTGGTTGAAGATTTATTCCTATCCTCTGGAGAAGATCTCTTGGCTGGATTATTCTAATGGATTCATTCATTCGTTATCAAGATCGTTTGAAGATCCGATGATCGACGAAGTATTCTTGGAAGGTTCTATTCTTGGAAACCAAGATCCTGATTGTATGGGCGAACAGGATTGATGGGCTATCATCAAGTTCCTTTAATAGCTCGAATGATCTTCTTGATTGATTCCGTCCAACGGGTAGATTGGAGGAATTCCTTTGGAAAGTGCCAACGGGTATGATGGCATAAAGGAGTATAAAAGGAAGTCGTTCTAGCTGCTTTAGAATATGATCGATAGAAAAATTCCAGAGTCTGAAGCACCTTGATTATTAGTCGATTCATTCTGAGCGAAATTGTACACACAGAGAGTGTCCATACTTAGTGATACCTTGAGCGAGTGTGGGAGATCATCTACACCGAGAATTCAAGGGAGAACATCGCCGTAACATCTCTTTGTTCATAGTGGAATCCAGCCAATAGCTGTCGGTGCGAGAAGAAGAGTGGACGTAGGCTTGAAATAAGCCGAACCACTATAAACCGCTTGTTCAATTCTCTCTTCTCTCAGTCTTACTTTGATTATTGTTTGTCTCATATCTATTAATTGTCTAGCATTGAGCAATTATCGAGAAAAATCTCGCACATACCTATTCACCCCCCTCTAGGTACTTAATCTAGCTATATCAATTGGTATCAGAGCTCGTGTACTCACTTTATTTGAAGTGTTTTACTTCAGAGTAAAAGATCCATGGCTAGTATGCTAGCACCAGGGCTGGTGGAAGGTCAGAGCAATACCAGACCACCCTACTTTGATGGAAATGATTACAACATCTGGAAAAACAAGATGAAAGCCTTCCTACGATCAAAGGATCCTCTGGAATGAGACGTTGTAGAAAGAGGAATTACTCATACAGGCTGCATCGGTCTCGAAAGAGAAAAGAAAGCTGTTGAGACCGGCGGAATGACTCGGGAAGAGATTATCAAGAGACAAGCACTCGATGCAAAAGCAATTTACTCTTTATATTGTGCTTTATCTCCTACTCGAATATAATAGAATATCTTCTTGTGTTACAAAGCAAAAGAAGTTTGGGATAGATTGCACATCACCTATGAAGGAACAGATCGAGTGAAGGAGACTAGAATTAACATTCTCCTCGGTCAATATGAAGCCTTCAAAATGAAACCAGGAGAATCAATAACTGACATGTTTAGCCGTTTTGCAGATATTGTCAATGGTCTTGAGAATCAAGGACAGAAAATTTCTGATCCCATGAAGATAAACAAGCTATTGCGTGGACTCTCCAAGGATTGGAATCATATAAAGACTTCAATCGAGAGACGCAAAGAATTATGCCACTATCGTCGACGAAGCGATAGGAACTCTTCAGTCTTATGAAGTGGAACAAATCAATGAAGACGAAGATCCAAAAGGTAAGAAATCCATTGCATTAAAATCAATTGATGATTTTGATGATACAGATTCTGAAGATGACATGGATGATGAGGAGCTTGCTCTCATGATAAGAAGATTGTAAAACTGAATAGAAAAGGAAGAAGGTTCAACTCAAGGAAACAAAGTTTTCAAAGACAGCAGACTAAGTCTACATTGATGATGAGGAACCAAACAAAGATGTAATTTGCTTCGAATGTAAGAAAAGGGACACATCGAGACCCAATTATCATTTCGAAGAAGAAAAGAGGAAAAGCTGAAAAGTTTCGAAAAGCTCTCAAAGCTGAAACCTAGAGTGATACGAGTGTGAAGAAAGTGATAATGAATATGCCAATCTATGTCTGATGGCACATTCGGACTCGAGACTCAAACTCGGATCGGACTCAGACAGTGAATTTGAGGTAAGTGATTTTAAAATTCTTGTCAAAGTCTCTAAATACATTGATGAATTATGTTTTAGTCTTAAGACTTCTCTCAAAAGAATTTCCGAACTTAAAAAGGAAAACTCAACTCTAAAACAAAAGGAAATTGTTTTAGAAGAAAGGGTTAAAAGTTTAGACTTAAATGTCTCTTCTCTTAAAGAAAATAAAGAAAATCTTTTGAAAGAAAATTCTTTTTAAAATCGACATATCGAATATTTCAAAGAAATTTTCTATAGGGTCCGAAAAGTTTGAAAAAATTCTTTCAGCTCAAAGACCTTATTTCAATAAGTCGGGTCTAGGTATGAGCGAAACTATTCCCTTAATTGATTTTCCTAAGGTAAAAGAAAGAATTAAGAAAAGACCCCGAGAGAGGCTTATAAAAATCATTTTAAGAAAGTTTTTGTAAAGTCTACGTAGGCCGAAATGCCCTCGGGTGTTCAAAGTGCAAAAGTCCGGATCACTTTGAAAAAGAGTGTCCTATGATTTGGAAACCTATTAAGAAAGTATGGGCTGATACTGTTTATTCTACTAACACTAAAGGACTCAAGAAAATTTGGGTACCAAAGAAAACTTGAGATTTTCTTTTAAATGCAGGTCTCCGTCAAGAAAAAGGTAAAGTGGTATCTTGACAGTGGATGTTCAAGACACATGACAGGAGACTCAAATTGGTTCATAAAACTTGTATAAGTAAATGGTGGAAAAGTTTCATTTGGAGGGAACAGCAAATGAAGTATTGTGGGATTTGGAATTGTGAAAATTGGAAATCTCATCATAAGTAATGTTTCCTTAGTGGAAGGACTTAATTACAATCTTCTCAGCATTAGCCAATTGTGCGACACTGGTTTTAAGATCCTCTTTCAAGAAGGAACATGTTCTGGAACCAATAAAGACTCTACTCAGTCTTTCATGGGTCGAAGACATGGAAATATCTATCTTCTGGATGTGAAACCAGATGAATCGCAATGCCTAATCTCAATACAAGACGAAGCAAGCTTATGGCACGAAAGCTTGGTGATGTTAACATGAAGCGATTAGCCAAAATTTCATCAAAACAGCTTGTTCGAGGTCTTCCCAAATTACAATACCAAAAGTCTAATCCATGCACTCCATGTATTTTGGGAAAACAGGTAAGAAATTCATTTAAACCAATAAATCATATCTCTACTAATCATGTACTGCAGTTGTTGCATATGGATCTCTTTGGACCAACCAGAACTCAGAGTATTAGAGGTAAGAAATATTGCCTAGTAATTGTGGACGACTATTCCCGCTTTACTTGGGTATATTTCTTTGCAAGTAAGTCCGAATCCTTTTCGTATTTTGAAAAATTTGCTAAAAAAGTTCAAAATGAAAAAGGATGTGTTATCTCAAGAATAAGAACAGATCATGGAGGTGAATTCGAAAATCAAGATTTGACAAAACTTTGTGATGAATCTGGATTTAAGCATGTGTTCTCTTCTCCATACACTCCTCAGCAAAATGGAGTTGTGGAAAGGAAGAATAGATCTCTTCAAGAAATGGCTAGAACTCTTTTAATTGAAAGTAAGATTTCTTCATGATTTTGGGCTGAAGCTGTTTCAACAGCATGCTATATAATCAATATAGTCTTTTTAAGACCTTCTCTTGAGAAAACCCCTTATGAGTTATTTAAAGGTAAGAAGCCTATTGTTCCATACTTTCATGTATTCGGTTGCAAATGCTTTATATTGAAAAATGCTAAAGATCAAATTGGTAAGTTTGAAGAAAGATCAGATGAAGGCATCTTCCTTGGGTATTCTTCATCAAGCAAAGCTTATAGAGTCTACAACAAGAAGAGTCAGTTTGTGGAGGAGTCAATGAATGTCAAATTTCAAGACTCTATGCAAGACGATTCCAGTCAGACTCATCATGAAGAATCTGAACCTGCTTCAGACCCTCCAAAGCCTACATCTCTAGAAGCATCTCGACTACGGAATACCAAAGCATCAAGTCTGTTCATGAAGATTCAAATAAAGAAAGAGATCATCAACCGGCAAATCAACCAAGAATCGGAAGCATAAATCCAGCCATCCTAAGGATCTTATCATTGGCAACATCAATGAAGGAATTCGCACCAGATCAAAAAGGCATGAAGAGTCTAGTGTCTTTGTGGCTCTCATCTCGAAATTGAACCAAAAAGCATAGAAGAAGCTTTATCTGATGAAGCTGGATTGAAGCTATGCAAGAAGAGCTCAGACAGTTCAACATTAATGATGTCTGGGAATTGACATCTAAACCAAGAGGTAAAACTGTTATTGGAGCCAAATGGGTGTTCAGGAACAAGATGAATGAGAAAGGAAAAGTCGTATGAAATAAAGCAAGACTCGTGGCCAAGGGATATACGCAAGAAGGAGGAATAGACTATGATGAGACCTACGCTCTAGTAGCAAGGTTAGAAGCTATTCGATTATTACTTGCGTTTGCTTGTTACAAAAATTTCAGGTTATTCCAAATGGACGTCAAAAGCGCCTTCCTAAATGGATTTATCCATGAGGAAGTCTATGTGGAACAA
Organism: Eucalyptus brandiana; assembly: GCA_014182725.1. Classification (NCBI taxonomy): domain Eukaryota; kingdom Viridiplantae; phylum Streptophyta; class Magnoliopsida; order Myrtales; family Myrtaceae; genus Eucalyptus; species Eucalyptus brandiana. Next base: position 10,251,617 of record CM024669.1, read on the forward strand.
CCACCGGGGTTTGAAGACCCAAAGAAGCCGGACTCGATCTTTAGGCGAAAAAGGCCTTGTATGGTTTAAAGCAAGCACCTCGAGCGTGGTACGATAGGCTAAGTAAGTTCTTAATAAAGAATGGTTTTGTCAAAGGTAAAGTAGATACTACTTTATTTATCAAAAAGGAAAACAAAAGCTTTTTACTTGTTCAAATATATGTGGATGATATTATATTTGGATCCTTTAATGAAATTCTGTGAAAGAAATTTTCTAAGTCTATGTAGGATGAGTTTGAAATGAGTATGATGGGAGAGTTAACATTCTTTCTTGGACTTCAAATAAAACAATTGAAGGAAGGAACCTTTATTTATCAAGAAAAATATGCTAATGATCTTGTCAAGAGGTTTTGATTGGAAAAGTGCAAAAAGACCGACATACCAATGTCAAGTTCGATGAAGATAGATAAAGATGAAGAAGGAAAGAAAGTTGATCAAAAGTGTACGGGAGCATCATTGGTTCACTTCTCTATCTTACTGCTTCTAGACGACATTTTGTTGAGTGTTTGCATATGTGCTAGGTTTCAATCAGATCCAAGAGAATCTCATCTCAGTGTTGCGAAACGTATTATTAAATACATTGCTTCATCTTCGAGCTTCGGTCTTTGGTATCCTAAGAAGGGAGACTTTAGTCTTCTGGGATATTCAGACGCAGATCTGGCCGGTTGCAGAGTCGATAGAAAGAGCAATTCGGGAACTTGCCAGTTGCTTGGAAGTAGGACAGTGTCTTGGTTTTCAAGAAAACAAAGTACTATGGCTCTCTCAACAACAGAAGCAGAATATGTAGCTCTTGGAAGTTACTGTTCGCAAATTCTGTGGATTAAACAACAGCTACAAGACTTTGGAATAGAAGACTCAAGCACAGAGATCAGATGTGACAACACCAGCGCAATCAATCTCACCAAAAATCCAATTCTTCACTCTAGAGCGAAGCATATAGAGATTCGACATCATTTCATCAGAGATCATGTTCAAAATGGAGAAATCTCGATTCAGTTTGTTGATTCAAAAAGCCAACTAGCGGATATATTCACAAAGCCTTTGGAGAAAAATCAATTCGATTTTATCCGTACCAGACTCAACATTTTGAAGCTTGAGGAAGTTAAAGTCTAGAGACTATCCAACCCTCGACTCGACGTTCATGGCTATCAAGCGTAAGTTGTTATATTCAATCTCAAAAAGGTACGATTATCGGTTCGGTTAATTTATAATTTCCGTGATAAATGGAATCGTGTCTTTTCAAAAGATTAACTTAAAATTGGCAGTTATCAATTTCAAAAGATATGACTGTTCACTTTCCTTGTGCCGATTGGTTATATATATATACAGTTTTTCTCGACTAAACTTCAAAACCCTAGAAAAGCATTCTCCTCCCAATCCTGTCTTCACCTCGTGTTCATATTCGAGAAAGTAGTCAACTTTTCTTGGGAAAGCGAGAGAAAGAATCTTTCATCGACAAAGAAATATGTCTTCTTCAAGAAATTCATCAAGAATCGCGAACAGGGGACCACAGAGAATGGGAAAGGGACCTACCCATTTCGATCTCACCGAGGAGGAAGATTTACCGAGTCAGCGACAAAGCCCGATTCACTCTCCTCCACGTCAATCTTCACCATCTACCCCACAAGGTGTGGGTCATCATCAGGCGGAAGAAATAATCGAGGATGCCGACCCTGTAAGAGTCCAAAAACCCGCTTTTATTTATAAGCTCTATCGTTCGTTGAAAAGCATTGGGACTCCGCTGAATATCGTAGATGAATTTCTTAAAGATAAGAACTATGGAAATGAGTATATTTTTCTGCGGAAAATGGAGGATTTGGGAGTTGCCTCGAAAGGAAAGGCAGAGGAAGCACTTGCGAACATTCCAAGTGACCCTCGTGTACCGGGGACGAGTAATCGGCGAAGGGAACGATGATGACAAAATGTTCCTTGAATTCCAACCTAGATTGGGTGTGGCAGCAAAGGTGAAGGGAAATCGGATGGATTTGTTCAAATCAAAGGGTCGGGAAAATGTATTTGATCGTTGAAAAGAGGGGTGATAAACCCTAGAAGTGTCGATTTCGACTTCTTGGATGCCATCAACGTGAACTTAAGAGAGAAGTTCAATTTGCTTCAACTTGAGAAATTCTACTCCGACACCACAGTAGGTTATGCTCAATTAACAGCATATTTCTATTCAAATCTCAGCTTTTTAGATGCGAATAGAATATCATTCAGTGTTCGAGACCAAGTCTACGTGGTAGATGTGGACATGCTGGCAGACATAGTTGGAGTTGAACGAGGACGTTATCAACCAATCAAAGTTTCGGTTGCTCGTACTACACTGGAACTTGTCAAAGACAGGGATACAGAGAAGAGAATTACCTACTCGAGGATGAGTGCCATCAACATAGTGCTTCACAAAATTGTGATCAACTGTCTCAGGCCGAAGTCTACATCAAAGGCGACGTGTCTAACTCGAAGCAAAATTGATGTACGCGATCAACTCGGGAAGGAAGTTCTCTCTCCCTCACACCATTCTCTTTCACATGTACGAGCAATGGTGAAGGACAAGGGCCAATTGCCTTACGCAGGTCTTGTGACCAAGATCTTCAGACACTTAAACATTGAGCCTCCACACATTCTTTGTGTTCGACCATGCGACAAAATGGTGGTAGGTTTGAAAATGATGATAAAAATGCGTCTGAAAGAACTTAGCAAGGCAATGGAGCAATTCAAAGTGAAGACTCCAGCATTTTCTGCTTCAAAGAAGAAAGGGAAGGAGCCCATGAGTGCTCCAGTCAAAAAGAGAAGAACTCTTATCTTGGAGGATGAAGATGAAGAGGAAGATCTCTCTATTCCTGCACTGAAAAGAACCAGACGTTCTGCACCAGAACCAACAGAACAGAGAGAAAAAGAGGGACAAGAGAAGAACAGAGAAGCAGAGGAGCATGACGAGAAAGAGAAAGAGATTGAAGAAGGAGAAGAAGAGGAAGTAGTGAAAGAAAAAGAAGGAGAGAAAGGGAATGAAAGCGCTGAAGAGCTTGACCATCACTCTTCCCCAATCGAGGTCCTAGAGACAGGGGGAGATGGAGAGCAAGAAAGGGCTACACCAGAAGCAGTTCACAATGAAGGTGTGGGTCGCTCAGCAGCAAATCCAGAAGAGTTTCAGGCTTCTCAAATGCCTGAAGAAGGACATGATACGTCAACACCAAATTTGCTTGATGTCACCGAAGCTCCATCGTCTGTCGGCACTCCATCTGAGAAAGCACATGCAAGCACAAAGACGGACAATACAGCAAATTTTCGTCATATCCTTGATGTTTTTCTGGAAATGCGTGGTCAAATATATGCTCGGACTCGTGAAATTCAAGTCCTGAAGAATCTTTGGACAAGCATCTTCGATTCCCTAGCGAGATCAAATGAAAGACCTAGCTCTTCAAATTCAAGCCAATGCCAAAGGAGAAGAGGTAGCTCATTTACGGGAAGACTTGAAGAGGCTAGAAGGCATCGTGCAGTCGATGGGAGACTTTCAGATCGTCCGCATTCCCAAGCAGAATTGACTTTTCTCACCTTTTTAATGATGACAAAAAGGGGGAGAATTGCAATTTGAACTCAAACTCTGAACTCAATCTTTGACTTTAAATTTGTTTTTGTGTTTGAATTTTTTAGTATGACTTGGGTGTGAACTTAAATTTGGCTGATATAGATGTGGATTTTGATGCTTGACTATTTGCATTTATATCAAGTATTGCTATATGGTTTACTCATGAAAGACTAACCAATTTGCTGTGGATGCAGAGTTTGGTTGTTGATTTTATTAATCTTTATGAGATAGTCATATTGCTTGAGTAATATTTTGCAGGTCAAAATTGTTCAAATCTACAGGAAAGTTTTGTCACCATCAAAAAGGGGGAGATTGTTGGAGAAATCTATCCAGAATATTTTGAAGCTGACAAATCATTTCTATCAGTCTAGTCTGGATAATTGCAAGACTTCTGTTTAGCGTCTGAAGACTTTCAAGATCACCAAACTCAGCACTCAAGACTCAAGACTCAAGACTATTCTCATTGACAGTTCTTCTAATCCAGTGACGAAGGAATTCCAGAGCCGAAGTATTTTGTGGAAGATTTATTCCTATCCTCTGGAGAAGATCTCTTGGCTGGATTATTCTAACAGATTCATTCATTCGTTATCAAGATCGTTTGAAGATCCGATGATCGACGAAGTATTCTTGGAAGGTTCTATTCTTGGAAACCAAGATCCTGATTGTATGGGCGAACAGGATTGATGGGCTATCATCAAGTTCCTTTAATAGCTCGAATGATCTTCTTGATTGATTTCGTCCAACGGGTAGATTGGAGGAATTCCTTTGGAAAGTGCCAACGGGTATGATGGCATAAAGGAGTATAAAAGGAAGTCGTTCTAGCTGCTTTAGAATATGATCGATAGAAAAATTCCAGAGTCTGAAGCACCTTGATTATTAGTCGATTCATTTTGAGCGAAATTGTACACACAGAGAGTGTCTATACTTAGTGATACCTTGAGCGAGTGTGGGAGATCATCTACACCGAGAATTCAAAGGAGAACATCGCTGTAACATCTCTTTGTTCATAGTGGAATCCAGCCAATAGGCTGTCGGTGCGTAAGAGTGGACGTAGGCTTGAAATAAGCCGAACCACTATAAACCGCTTGTTCAATTCTCTCTTCTCTCAGTCTTACTTTGATTATTGTTTGTCTCATATCTATTAATTGTCTAGCATTGAGCAATTATTGAGAAAAATCTCGCATATACCTATTCACCCCCTCTAGGTACTTAATCTAGCTATATCAGATTTGTCCAGGTATCATCTCATCCGATCGAGATATCCTGGAAACATAAGGCTTTTAGGCGGTTGTCGTCTGGTCAGTTTGATGTGTAAGCTCCATCCCCTTTGCCATTGTTGAACAGAGCAAAGGGGGAGGGGGGCCGTTCCGATCATCCCATGAGATCTCGCCATGGCCGCACACTCAGTTGTCATCTTGATGTGTCCGAACATATCTTGGCCAGCTACCCAACCCTCAGAGCCCTGGCATGCCCTCGACTGAGCCAAGACGAGTGTCAACGCTTGGCACTAGCATGCTTGTCGCAACAAAGAAGATGCAGCCAAGGAGGGACGAGTTGGCTTGACATGCGAATCCAATTGACCCGATTGGCCCCAATTCTAGGTTAGGGTTTAGTTTAAATTGTGGGATGGGCTTTGTTTTTTCTTTTTCCTTTGTTTTTTTTTTTTTGGGTCGTCGGATTAAGCTTGCCATAAGCCTAGTTGGGCCGTGGCTTCAGCAACCCGAGTTGGTACTGACCTGGAGATCCAACCGGGGTCGTTTATATTATAATATAATTTTAATAAAAATATTTTAATAAAAAAAACCAGAAAAAATGGTTTATATTTCCCCAAAAATCAGAAAATCTCAAAAAATAGCTTTTATTTTCCAAAAATATCAAAAAAAAGGCAAAAAATAGTCTTTGAGTGTTTTTAAAATGTGTGAAAACCCATAAAAGAAAGTCCAAAAAGAAATTGTGTTTAAGTTCTTGGAAATAGATATTGGCTTATTCCAATTATGCTCTTATGATGAATAGATTTTTATTTCCTCAGTCTGGTTAGGAATTGAATCCTAAAACTCATGATCAATACAAAATGTTGCATAAATGTTTTACTTGATATTAAAACAAGATTAGGTATTAGAAGGGCATTAGTGATTAACTAATGTAATCAAGTCCTCGATTCTAGTTTCTCTTGTTACACATGAGTGAAATATTTCTCTCAATATTTCACTTGGATTTCTGATCAACCCACCCAAAATCGAGTAGTGGTGATTCGTATTTAAAATTGACTAGCAGGTTAAAAACTCATACCATAAGTCATGAATTGGTGGAATTGGGGGAGCTTGGGCTAAGCCTAACACTTAACAAGCCATTAGCTTCTGTACGTGCTCACGCATAAGAAGACACCCGAAATGGGAGGTTGCAACAACTAGAATTGAACATGACTCGGAATCAATACGCCTCAATATCGACCCAAGACCAAGTAAGGTCCTGGTCCATTGTGTCTCAACACACGTCCAAGAACAACAAGATTCCTTTTTGTAGTTTAGAATACACTTTGGCTTTCGGGCACAAGCATCATCATAAAATATATCGGTAATCTAAGAACGATCAGAAATATTATCAAACAAGTTCAAGCAACAACAAGCCAATCAATTTCAGTCAATGACTCGTCACATGCTTGAAATAGCATAACGCAATGCCCTAACCAAATATTAGTAAGTTCTACTTACTTTTTCTAGACTAGCGGCTTCCACCAACGGCGGCGAGGACTCCTAGGGGGCAAGATGGTTGAATGGAGGAGAAGAGGGAGAGGTTGGTAGGTTGAGGGAGAAGAGGAAAGGAGGAAAGGCTTTGGGTGAGGATGGCTTAAGATGGTCCAAAGGGGGGGCATTAAATGCGTTCGCATGTGTTTGCACTTAGCTCGTACTCATTAAATGCGTTTGCACACGTTCGTGCTTAGCCCACAACTCATCAAATGTGTTCACATATGTTCTCATTTGTTTACACTTACTTTCTAAGAAAATTTGAGCTGTCCAAGGCCTAGGAGTTCCCTTCATTAATGAGTCCAATTCCAAGTCCAAGTCTAAAATTATCTTCCAAGGCAAAGTCCCAACATGCCAAGTGTCTATATTTCTTAAATTACTACACGACGAAAGCATTAATTGCAACTTGGAAAAATATCTAAGTTTTTGAAGGCTTCGTCATTGAGCGCGATTGATCACGTTATTTTGCCCGAGGTTCGTGCTTAAGCTATGCCCAAATAAAGCCGGATGCAACCAAGCTCGATCGGCCAAACCAAGCTCGAGTTCCTCCTTATCAAAAAAAGGGGCTCACAATTGGGTTCGCTGGCTAGGCCTTAGCCTAGTATATCGATCCTTTGATGGGTTCATTGGCCAATCTATGAGCTAGTTTCTCCTGGCCAGTCCTACGATTACTCCTTGGGTCCTTGGGCCAGCCGACCAGTCCTATAGCTGGTCCTATGGCTTATCTAAGGTCCTGCGTCACTAGTCATGGTTAGTTCAAAATTGATCCACACTGAGTTTATTCGATTCATGGTCAATTATTGATTGTCATGTAATTGAGTGGGATCGATCAATTCATCTTAACTCACGGTCACATAGGATCAATCCATGGTTGTTCATGACCAAGACAGCGACCGGGCGAAATCACCCGAGACCATGGAATCAAGCCACGATCGTTCACCGATTCATGATGGTACGTGATCATCCCACGATTGATCCTTATGGTCGAATCACCATCCCATGGTCGAACACTCCATATCAAGACCTTTGGCTGTCAAGTCTCGATTGGGCCAATTTAACTCATGACCAACCTTGATGCCGGCTCATAGCCTAGTTTCGCCATTGGCGTACCGATCATTGGCCTACTAGTCAGGACCAAAATAAGGGTTGAAATCAAGGTTTTTATAGTATGTGTAATCAACAATCTACTTTACACACAAGCAGTCTGAAAATTCCTACGGCTTCCTCATATTTTAGGAAGACGTCATTGAAGGTTCATATTCCCTATAATTTATTTACAAATGCAGAAGATCCAATTGGAGCAATTGGAGGTGATTGATATTATTTAAGGCCTTCAAACGTGCTCTTTTAATATATCTTTTTAGGCAATGTGGTACTTTGTTACCTTTTATCTACGAGTGAGCATGGTATCAGGATAGAACTTAAAACTTGAGAACTGAACCGGTGAAAACTTTTCCAATTCTAGCTCCTAACGTATGTAGGTTAGGTTCTAGGTTCCTAAAATTAGAGGACCTATTTCGATTGGTAGGTTCCAGGTTCTAAGTTGATGGAACCTCCAACCTAAAACCTGTAATTTAAAATCTAGAACGAGTTTTTGTATTTTTCCTGGTCCATGTCTTTGTGTTTTATTGCAATATTACATGGTATTCAATGATAAGTGTATATTTGAAACCAAAAGTCCGAGCTTCCATTTTATAAGTGACATTTTTATTTTGTCAATGTTTCATATATTTCGTATATCTAAATATAAGTTGTAATCAATTAATTGTAGTAAGTGGTGATCATTATTATAATAATTTATTGTAATTGTTTAATTAATAATACAGGTGAAACCTGAGTAGACCCTAGAATCGGTGATGGAAACTATGACAAGGTAGTTTCTAGGTTTCAGGATATTAAGAGTAAGTTCTATGTTCTAAAAAATGAGAAACTTGTTTCAACGGGTAGGTTACAAATTTTAGGTAGAACTTATACGGAACTTGAAATTGCATACTTCCACTTCTAAAGTCAAGCAAATAATTTTCTATATAACTTCCTCCTCTCAACCTTCAAATCTCCCATCATTCCAATCTTTCTTCTTCTCCTGACAACGAAACACGGCCTCAATTTATTCGACTACCCAAATAGTTGTCATATTGAGAGAACTGGTAAATTAAAAAAATAACACAAGATATTGTAGCACAAAAAGTAAATAGAAAAATGCAAAACAGCAAGTTTTAAGTAAAATTTGTGATCAAATGGAAAGATATTCTAATTTCGAGTACATGTTAAAAATAAGAAAAGTACCAAAAAAGTCCTAAACCTATTGCATTGGTACTAATTCAGTCATAAACTTTTCAATTAAATCAATTCAGTCCTAAACCTTTTATTATTGGTATCAATTCAGTTCATCCGACCAATTTTGGCCGGCCGACGCTAACGTGGACGTCGGCCGGTGGCTAGATGCTGACGTGGCAATTTTTATGATTTTTTTAATTATTTTTTCGAATTTTTTATTAATTTTTTTCTTTTTTCTTTTCTTTTTCCTTTTTTTTTCTGTCTTCTTCCTTGCGTTGGCCGGTGAGCCTCCGATGAGGCTCACTAGCCACTGGGCAAGGGTTGCGACCCTCGCCAGCTCGCCCGACCTCTCTCAGGGCTGTGGGTGAGGTTGGCCTCGCCTAGATTGGCCGTCAGCGAGGCGGCTTCGCCCGGATCTGGGCGAGGCCAGCCTCGCCTGCACGGCCTTGGGCGAGGCCGAGCGGCCTCGCCGGATCCGAGCAAAGCCTCCGCACCGCCGGCCCCGGGAGAGGCCGGGCAAGGGCCGCGACCCTCGCCGGCGGTAGGCGAGGGCTTCGCGGCCCTCGCCCAAAGTGGCCGGCGAGCTGATAGAAAAAAATTAATAAAAAATAATTAAAAATCGAAAAAATAATTAAAAAATCATAAAATTTTCCACGTCAACATCCGGCCGACGTCCACATCAGCGTCGGCCGGCCAAAATTGGCCGGATGGATTGAATTGGTACTAATAGTAAAAGGTTTATGACTGAATTGGTTCAATTGAAAAGTTTAGTACTGAATTGGTATCAATGCAATAGGTTTATGACTTTTTTGGTACTTTTCCCTGTTAAAAATAACACTAGATATTATCACACATATACATCTTCAAAGCTATGACATTAAAAAATAAATATCTAGTTTGTGTGCCCTATCATTAATCTTGGTATGAAATGAACACTTTTTCAATTTTCTTGTTATGAAACTACAATAAATATAACATGCACCGTGAAATAGTATAAATCTAGTTTATTATTTTTTGTCCGATAAAACCCACTTTATTTGAGAGATAAAATATAACAAATTATGAAGACTCTCAATAGATATGTATCAAGTTTGCAGATCCCCGTGGTTAATCCATAGATACCCTCATGATTTAATAATTTGTAGATTCATATAGTTACGTAAAATTTGCACATCAAATCACTATAAAATTGTAAGATATAATTGATCCCCCCTCCCTCACACCACAGTAGTATACTTTAGCGTCCATACTTTAATCTCTTACTCTAGGATAGGATACGATCTAAGGTTGCGTTTGACAATAGGAACAAAAATCAAGATAGGATAAAATTTATTCTATCCTGCATTTAGTGCATGCTCAAGAAAGGATAAAATCGGATATAAGGGGGATATAGACTAAATTAAATTATCCCACGGGAGAGATATGATAAAGATGGGTAGGATTTCTAATATCCATAATAGGAAAGTTATTTTTCTTGTATGACAATCTTATTTAATTAACAAAATTAAAATTATATTTCAATATAAATAATTTAGTTATTTATAACAAAAAATAAAAATTTAGTTATTTTAATTTAATCATATTTTTATTTATATATTTGAATTTAATTATGTTTTATAATATAAATTCCACATATAAATATAAATATATATTTATATATATTACATATTTTAGGTATTTTAGTATTTTAGATATATTAGTATGATTTACTTTTTAATAAAATTTTATTTGAGAATGATGGAAGGAGAGGGAAGAAATAAAAAGGAAATTAATTTGAAAAGAGAGGATAATAATAATAATAATAATAATAATAATAATAATAATAATAATAATAATAATAATAATAATAATAATAATAATAATAATAATAATAATAATAATAATAATAATAATAATAATAATAATAATAATAATAATAATAATAATAATAAAGTAGGCAAGAGTGTCGCGAGAGATTTTACTATCTCTCGTTTGTAAAAATTTTAGTTCATTTGTATTAATATGTTATATATCGTTTATACCAAACAATATATATGATACAATGTGAATATATTCAATTTTACTACTGCAATCACTAAACAGTTGATAGAATATTACAAAATTCATGAATTTCATATCCTATCCTATCTAGTCTTATCTTGGTTAAAAATCCGAATGACCAAATGTGGCATAATAGGATAAAAGCTAGATAGGATAATGGCGGGATCGGTTATATTTATACGTTGATTAGTAAATGTCATGATATTACATAGATAAAGACATGGTGCTATTTTGCTTAAAAACGAATTCTTCTCTCTAACCCCTCCACCTCTGCGCCATTGTCATCAACCCGACGTCGTTGCCTTCGGCCGCAACCTGTCAAGCGGCCATTGATATTGCCTCACCGCATACCTAACAGGATCTCTTGGCATCTAGGCTCCCACTCTTGCGGAAGTTTTCGACACCAAGGTGGCCAGTTCCCAAGGAAAAGGAAAATCCATCGTTGTGTATCATCTTTTCTGGACGCAAATTCATATTCCGAGCATGACCAGGAACTTCCATCCTCATTCATAAGCAGTTACAATCCCTTAAATATCGCTAAACCCATCCACTTATTGGATATTTTCATGAAATTCTCACTTTGCATCCTTCCTAATATAGTCGACCATTCACCATTGATTTCAATAGCCATTTTGGTCAACAGTCATTATCAATCGACATTTTGTCAATAGCACAAGCTTGATCTCATATTGGTATTACATCGTTTGGCGGCAAATGTGTTTATCGATTTTGTTATCGACAACTCAGTGCCGACAGCATGTCGACTTATCAGAACTTAGGTTAATTTTAGAGTCAAAGGTATATAATTGATAGAAGGGCGTGTACTTTATGAGAACTTTGGGCGCACACACATATAAAAGGGCATGTACTTTTAGACTGAAAAAGGGACGTGAAGCCCTACAAAGAAGAAGGTGCAGCACGTCCAGAGAGCACATCCATTATCCGTTTGAGAGAGGAGCCACAAGTTTTGAAGCCACACGAAGCCTTGAAAAGGAATGTGAAGACTTACGTACGTGGACTAAAGACAAATGCTGGAGTTCCTATTTTTGGTGTACGTAGAGCGTTTCTGTTTTGAGTTTTATATACAAGTGAGTAGTTTATTTATAAACATTTTAGATTTGGGGTTAAATATAGGTATGGGAAACATTCGAATGGGTGAGCAATTGTAAACTCTGATTCTTCGATTCTAATAAATTATTTGCTGCTGGCTCTCTCCGTGGACATAGGTACAAATACTTAGATCGAATCACATAAATTTTTAGTGTCCTTATTATTTCTTGTTTATTTCTTTAGTGATTTTATGTTGATATAAATTGCAAAATCCTATCATTTCCGCTTATTATATTCCAACATCCTTTATCCTTGGAAAGTTTCTGATTTTCACAATACACCCCTCCAAACATCTCAAAAGTCGACCATATCCTTTCCTATGCTACTCTCAACCTTCAAATCTCGTATCGTTCCGACATCCCAAAAAAGATGGACATGAACACCCTTCTTCTTCGTTAATTCTTGCGTTGATATTATCCACTGCAGTTTTCGCTCAACCTCACGCTTTCGCAGCACCCATCCTCCAACATACAGGTACAAACAATTCTCTCTACAGCATCACGCTCAACGGTGGGGAGCATTATATCATTGATCTCGATGCGCCATTCACCTGGTACCAATGCCAATCCCCTCAGCATCCAATCGGTTGTAACGCAGGCGAATGTGCCACTGCTCGTAGTTACATCCCTCCCTCATGTCCCGTCGATAACACGTTTACAGATAGTCAGTGTTGCTGCAACAACGCGCCCGTGAACCTGATCACCAAGTCCTGTGCTCCTTCGCAATCGACCTACAAAAATATCATCATTTATTGGACGGATGGGAAATTTCTCATAATAGGTATGGATTTCAATCGCTTGTATGTATCGTGTGTGCCGCCATCTCATCTACAGTCTCTCCCCGAAGAAGTGATTGGCGTTGGTGCCTTGTCGTGGTCTTCTCTCGCTCTCCTGTCTGAATTCACTAATTCTCTTGCCAATTGGTCGCAAGGAAGTTCGCACTTTGCCTCCCGAGCAAGAGTGAACCTCGTGGGGTGATATTCTTCGGTGACGGTCCGTACCATCTGGGTCCTTTGACAGACTTTGATGTGGTAAAAGTACACTCACCTATACTCCTTTGCAAGGCGATCCGACGTTGCTAGGATATTTCATCAACCTTACTGGCATATCGATCAATGGGAAGGACATGAATGTTCCACACAGTGGCTTTGATTTCAATCAGAGCATGAAGCTTAGTACTATTGTACCATACACTAAACTAAACAGCACCATTTACAAGACTTTTATTAGGGATTTTAAGAAGGCTGCCAAAGGCATCGTTCAAGTGACCAATGTGGATCTGTTTTGTTTGTGCTTCAATACTAGCACCATAAGATCGAGCATCAACGGGCTACTTATTCCCCAGATTGATCTCATGCTAGGAAATGGATAGAAATGGACCATGCATCCATCAAACTCGATAAAGCAAGTCGATGACAACGTTAGGTGCTTGGCTTTCGTTGATGGACGGGAAACCGCGGAGCAAGTTGTCGTGATCGGGACGTATTAAATGGAAAAAAACTTTGCTTCAATTTGATATGGATCAGTCCAGATTGCGTTTCCGCTCTTCCTTGTTGCCTCACGGGAGTACATGTGGCGGCTTCAATTTCACTGTTGCAGACATTGTTTGAGCTACTTCTCTCTTTGTTGAGGAATGCTCCAATGTTCACCTTGTAAAAATAAAGTTTCATAGACTTGTTTGTGTAAAACAAAGCATGTTTTGCAATGTTTTGCTCCAAGATAAACTCCCATGCCCTGGTTTACATTCTGGTTGGGAGACTCTTGTTTTTGCATCAGAGAGTTCGTTTATGATATTATGAATTTAGCGGACTCCATAGTTGCCGTCAATTCATGCGTTTTAGGTTACCAATGGCCTGTTTTGCAATATTTTTATTTATCTAGTTTTCTGTTTTTTCGTTCCCCAAATAGAAAAAGAACCGAAATCGGTTTGTTTATGTCAATTAATTTTTCAATTTCCTAAATTTGATCAGTGGTTAGGGAATACATTTGGAACCAAAGAAAGATAAAAGAAATATATTCTTTTTCCTCAAAACAAAATGAGAAATAAAGTCATTTTAGAAAAACAAGCTCAGCGTAACCTAATACTCGTCTTCACACAATCAACCCAAGGTTTAGGTGATACCTAATACTTGTCTTTAGTGTTAATTCTAGTTTAGAATTAATTTAGCATAAAAAAGTGATTTTTTTTTTTTTTTTTTTTTTTTATGAAAGTTGGATTCAAAATTGAATAAGTTCTTAGGGCTTATCATGTGGATTTTTGAATGGTATTTTCTTTTAGAGACAATGTTAGGTCGCGACAACTTAACGACTCTGCTAAAAGAAGTCATCTTTTTTCCTTAAGATTTTATTGGAGATATCCTTTAAAATCATATGCAATTCTATTTTGATAGAAAATTATATGGCTCTAACTAAATCTTTTGCATTACCATTTGTCTTTTGTTCATAGTAATTGAATAAATCTACACTCCATGGATTTCCAATATCATTTGCTTGAAGGTTTAATGAGTTTGGGCAAATAAGTGCACCAACAGTAGGATCGCCTCCATCTTTATTGTTTCACCCTTGTCCATTCCACTAGGCAATGTTCACTCTCTTTCTTGCAGCTTAAGAAACTCAAAAGTTCTATGCACTTGTTTATTATAATGCCCAAATTTTTAGTGTCAATCTCCTTATATTGTGAGTTATAAACTAGTGGGACTCTATACTATCATTTCCAGCCATTCATTTTTTATTAACTATAACATTAGGTTTTCCAAAACCATCTAAGAATATATTGATCAATTAAATTATTTCAAAAGTCTAGTTTTGATCTAAAAATGAATTATTAAGTCTCCATGGACATTTATATAATTAAATGAAAAAATTGGGAATATAAATTTTTAGGGTTACATCAAATACATTTTTTTTCCTATTATGAGAATATAAATTTATTTATTATAATTACTAGACGGGTTCTTTCGCTTAGAAATTCATCTAGAGAATAGAAATAGAAAAATCTATTCATGAGCAGAAATTGTTATTAGAAACAAAAATGTTACCAAATACATCTTGTATATAGCATATCTTTATGTAATTATTTTATTACTCCACATTAATTTCAGTATTTTCAATACTCTTGAATTTTAGATGACTTCAATAGAACCATGAAAAAAGATTTTTAAGTTTGCAAATTGAAACAGAAGAAAATATTTCCGCCAAGTGGTTTTCTTCCCCATTGACTTGACGGTTATGGCTCATAGATGAGACTGCTTTCAGAGAATTTCTTCTGCGTTGGCACTGGATAGGATATAGGGTTAGGAGCCTCTCCAGTAATTGTTTATGGAGACTCACATTAACCTTCTCTCTCTCTCTCTCTCTCTCTCTGTGTGTACGAGATTGCGACCTCCATAGGCTGCGACCATGACATGACTTCTGTTTATTTACTGTTGGAAGTCGTATTAATCAACCTGCGACCTTTGCAAAGGAGGACGCCGGCCTAATTCACAGTTTGAGAGAGGGAGAGAGATCAGCAGTTGTCAGTGAGGCGGTTGGATTCGGCAGTGGTGGAGGTTGACGGCTGTCGTGGCATAGACCACTTGCCGGCTAGGTTCCACATAACAACGCAATTGGAAGAGGAGAGAAAAGAGCGAAATGTACTAGGAAAAAAAAAAAGAAATGGTCAGAAAAGGATGAATTTATGGCATTTAAACAAAAGAGTAAGAGTCGGGAGCCAAAAACCATTTTTTTCTCTGTCTTCTCTCTTTTCCCATTGTTTTCTTCAAGCGATGGGAGAGGATTTGAACTAGTCTCACCTTCTCCTCTCTCTTTTGTTCTCCTTTTTTTTGCATTTTATTATTTTTTGCTTGCTTTTCCTTCTCTCCCAATTTAGATTTGGGAGCTCTCTTTTGCCCATTTAATTCTCAATTTGAGATTTTACTTCTCTCAATTTAGTTCTAGATTTGGATATTATCATCTTCCAATCTAGATATGAGAGTCTAATAAATATGCTTTTGAGGATTCGATACTCCTCTATTTTGCCTTCAACCTCAATGATGATTGTAGTTGTTTTGGCATCTTGTTGAATTTTAAATATTTGCTCTTACACATGTTAGATCTGTATTTGTATAACATATTTTTGTTATCTCTATACGACGATAGTATAGAGAAAGCCGAACCTAAATACGCATCGTTAAATGGCAATGTTATAATTATTGGAGAAGGAATTTCCGACGTGTGCTCATCATTGTCAAAGACACGAGGTCCAGTGATTGGTTGCTAATTTGGTTTAATAGATCCGTTTGTGTGGAACGGGTTTGTACTTAACCTTATTATTTGTCGATCCCTCTTGTGTTCTGGATTTAACTTTGTTTTTCAGTATTCATGCTCTATTTCAGTTTGTTTTGTAGAAAAATTATGTACTTTTGTATCATTTTGAGTAATTAATATAATTTTTTTAATAAAAAAATACAAGAGTGCGTGACACAAATCTAATCGGGGTCATGATAGAACTTTCTCCAAGTCAATGGGTTTCAAAATTACTTGGCACCGTCTGTTAGCTATGCTTTGAGTTTCTTATGTGAGCTCAAATGATTCATGAAATGTTTTAAGATACATATTAAGACGATTGAACCTGAGAAATTTTTGGAGGTATGCAACGGAAGCGAAGTGCTCAAGCGACATGGATGAAAATGTGTTTTAACGTTATAGGCTAAATATATGGTAAATGATATATATGAGGTTAATACCCTGGAAATCCCAAAATCAATACTTATACGATAAATTGACCTCAAACTATTACATTTCTGATAAATTTACTTGAAATTAATTTTTTAACCACTAGAAACTTTAAAAGAGTACACTTGTGATAAATTTATTATCTGTTAGTTTTCATCAAATTAGATTAAATCACAAGAAATCATAAACTGATATACTCGTGGCAAATGAATGATAAAATCCAAAATTGATATACCTATCAACTATCACATGTCATTTAATTCAGCAATTTACGTTAAAATTTAGCAAAAACTACAAGATGGCAAATTTGTTATAGGTATACCGGTTTTAGAATTTTGTGTTAAAAAGTTTAGAGTAAATTTGTCACATATTTATTTACTTAAGGTTTTTTTGTGGTGTTAACCCTATTATATATGTGTAAAGGTGATTAGATGAGAGCAAGTGGAGTTGATAGCAACATTAATGAATGAACGCGGGTTACGATCAATATTAAGCGTCGTTCGATCGGACCTTGGCAGCATTTCCAAATTTGGACCGGCTCACATGCCGTCAAACCAGTCAGCTGGTCTTGGATAACCTTCGGATATGGTATTTGTCGTGTTATGCACATCAAATTTGACTTAAAATGCATCTTTTACATCACAAAATCATCAAAGTCGGAAAAAAATAATAATTATCAAATGGTATCTTCGGAAATGTTGTTGGCCTGAGCTAGCTCTATCTTGACTCCATGCATATGGATTTAGAATAGAGTGTCACAATTAATAATAGTTTCGGCTTGGAATTAGTCATTTTGGGCAATTGAACCTTTAATTTGTACTTTCTGCTCTTTAGTGGGTGGTCAATGCAATGCATAAGTACTAAGAACTCCATCTTGCACATGAGCGATAGAGAGAGTCGATGTAATGCACGAGTACTTAGAACTCCATGTCGCACATGGCTAGGGGGAAAATCCAACGAGCTCCTCCTCGATCTTGGGGAAATCTACTCCAAGGTACCATGTCTCCTGTACATTATGTATTAAATCACATGATCCAATAAATTCAAGTTGCATTTGTTATTTGATGTCTGAACTTTACTCAAATCTAGTAAATTCATATCTTTATCCTTAATTAAACTTCCCCTTAAGCATTATGAAGCCCTTGATGAAGCTGAAAGGACAATGCTTTTCTTCTATAAAATCTCCCCTTCTCAATCATCAATCTCAGGTGTCATCTAATTGGCATGCCAGAGTTGACCAAAATGTGCAATCTTATACTTGCTTTGTTCATCTTCGTGCTGAGTCTTTCGTCCCTGGAAGTCTCGGCTCAACCTTTTCACACTCTAGTCACGTCCCTCCACAAGGACCCCAGCACGTCCCTCCACACCATTACCCTCACACTGAACCCTTCCGAGCAATATCTCGTTGACCTCGACGCTCCTTTCATATGGAGCCAGTGCGATTCGCTGCACTTGCCGGTCTTTTGTGACGAGTCAGATTGCTTGACCGCTCGCCGTTACATGTCTCCGCTATGCCCTGAGACGAATAACACACATAGCTCCGATCAGTGCCTTTGCTACGACACACCTGTAAACCCGATCACCGGGTCATGTGCCTTAACTAATGGGAGTCGCAATGTCCTCACAGTATATTGGACCGCCGGTAGATCTCTCTCTACATACAGGATTCAGTACTTCAATCGGTTCGTCTCGTGTGCTCCTTCGTCTCTCTTGCAATCTCTTCCAGCACAAGCAATCGGTGTTGCTTCATTGTCGCAGTCCACTCTCTCTCTACTATATCAATTCATCATCGACGATGTCACCCCGAAATTCTCCCTTTGCCTCTCGAGCTCAAGTGATGATCAAGGGGTCATTTTCTTCGGTGACGGCCCATACTATCTCGAACCTCCGGCAAACTTTGATGCTTCAAGTGTACTTTCCTACACTCCGTTGATCAAGAATCCCTCAGCACTGGGATATTTTATAAACGTGACGGGGATATCGATCAACCAAAAGGCCATTAGTATTCCAGCGAACACGTTTGCGCTCGACGTAAGTGGAGGTGTGAAGCTCAGTACTACAGTGCCCTACACTACCCTGAGGAGTGACATTTATAGTGTCTTTATGAGCGAATTCAAGAAGGCCGTGGATGGCTTCCCTCGAGCGAAGAAGGTGAGTCCGCTTGAGTATTGCTTCAAGACGAATGTCACGAGACCGACGAAGGTCGGGAGCATTCCTCGAATCGATCTAGTGCTAGGAGATGGAGCGTACTGGAATATTCACAATTCTAATCTGCTGAAACAAGTGGACACCGATGCATCGTGCTTGGCAATCGTCAATGGCGGAAACACGGCGGAGCATGCCGTGGTGATCGGGACGTACCAATTGGAGAACATAATGTTGCAATTTGATTTGGCCCAGTCTAGATTGGGATTCAGTTCTTCCTTGTCCTCCTTCGGGAGCTCATGCGGTAACTTCGATTTCACAGTTCGGCCTTGACCTTTTCTTTGCTTCTCAAGGAACTTTTGATCTCAAAGAAAGAGTTACGTGCCTTTTCTTTTATCCAAAATAAAGTGTTCACGTCCTAGACCAAGTCTGTCTGGGAAAGTCTCGTGTGATAAAACCCTTATTGTATGATCATCTGTTATATCATTTGAAGCGAGGAGATCCCCTATTTTAATAAAAGTGTAATAGCTGTTACGCTGCTTGGCTCAAGTATATATTATTTATTCACTGTTTGGTCTTATGTAATGTAATAGCCATCACTGCAACCAAACGTTCGGTACCCGCACTAAAATGGATAATTTTAAACTTTTTAAAGAAGTTCTGAATTTTTTTATGTTTTTTTTTTTCTTCTTTTTTGTTTTGTTTTCTTTCTTTAAGTTTCTTTTTCTTTGCCCAAATCTGGCAAGGGCTGTGAAGCCCTTGTTGATTGTGAGGCCCTCTCCTGTGGTTGGCGAGGGTCAGCCGGTGACCCTTGCTAGACTTAGTAGGAAAAAAAAGGAAAAAAATTATAAAAGAATAATTTTTTTTTTAAAATAAAAAATTATACACATCAATAGTCGGCCATTTTACATGGCCTTATCAGTGATTTTTAGTTAAAATTAATTGGATAAAATCAATTGGCAAAACCTGAAAATGTTTAAGACTTAATTGGTAAATTAAAGGATTTACGACTGAATTAGACAAAATGTGATAGGCGTAGGACTTTTCGGACAATTTTCCCTTCATATGGTGTATATCATGCACTTTGCCATGTTGTGTTCCCTTGTCGTGCCCAGACTGTATAATCAAACTAAACTCACCAAAGAACCAGCGGAAATTGAGTCACAATAGACCGTCCTCACGTTGAGCAACCAAGTTTTACCGCACATGAATGCGCAACGACTGCCTTCCCGACCGTCCTCCCGTTGGTGGAGTGGACGACAGCGGTGTCGGAGGCCATCTCACTGCCTCCGATGCCCCAGCTGCTTAATCGGTTGTAAGGGATGTGGCTGCAGGTGTTGCTGTGGCACCTGATATTTGGGAGTCACGAGAGACCGGCCCGTCGGAAAATCCCATTGGAAAATCCATCAATGGTCAGCTTGATGGGCAGAAATGGTGTTCTTTGCTTGATTTTGGGTTGTGTAGTGGAGCTTTGAGGAGTCTTTCGGTCAACGGAATAACTAGGGCTCTGGGCCGAAAACTTGGGGTGGCTAGAGTTTGGGAAGAGACCAATCCCACCCACGAAGATGCTTTTTCTTTGTTGATTGGTGCAGATAGAAGGAAGAGAAAAAGTCATAAAAAAGTCATAAATCTATTGCATTGTTATTAATGTATTTCTAAATCTTTCAATTAAGTCAATTTAATCCTAAACATTTTCATATTGATAACAATTCAATCTATCCGATCAATTTAGACAAGAAATTGCTGATGTGGATGCTAACCGTTTTATGTGGCATGGCTAGCACTAAATTTAAAAAATTTAATTTTTTTTGAAAATATATCTTAAAATTAAAAAATTTGTTTATGCCAGTGCTAGGTACACCATGTAGGACGGCGGCATCTACGTAAATAATTTGAGGCCTAAATTGGCTGAATGGACTATATTTATATAAATATAAAAATATTTAGGATTAAATTGGTCTAATTAAAAAATATATACCTAAATTGATATAAATGCAATAGGTTTATGACTTTTTTTAGTACTTTTCCTTATAAGAAATAAATCATGGCCTCTTATAGGAATTTGAATAATGGTATAGCCTTTAGGCCATGTGATTTTATTCTAGGTCATGAATATATTAATCAGTCAGAAAAAAAAAAAAACCAATTAATTAATGAGAAACTAACGTTGCTTCGTCGTTTTCTCCATGAATAATTCGTTGTCATTAATTATTGCAGAGGTGACCAGAAGACGCAAGGCACTCTATAATGAGGACCAGAAGACGGTGTGAATAACATGAGAATTAAATAAATCCACCGTAGTTGCGTTGAAATATCAGCTCTTTATCGATCTTTCGTGGACACGATATCGTCACCTTTCGTGGACATGATACCATCACCGACCATTTGCACTCATTAATGTTACCGTGATTTTTCATCGAATGTGCTATAGCAAGAAAAGCCTACGTATTGTCAGACAGTTTTGCTGGCAGCGTATTCTCCGTTCTTTTAGCGGTCCAACTTTCAATATTGTTCATCTGAAATGAATTAGGGTTTGATCATATTGATTAAAAAATTCGGACTGAATTGCTTTCGTACATGAAGCCGAAAACTTAGGGTGCATATGCCCCATTTATAAACTAAAAAAGGGTCATATTTTACACATAAGCGGTCTGAAAATTCCTACAGCTTCCTTATATTTTAGGAAGACCTCATTGAAGGTCCATATTCCCCGCAATTAATGTATATATGCACAAGTTCCAATCGAAGCATTTGGAGGTGAATGATATTATGTAAGGCCTTTACACGTGCTCTTTTAATATTTCTTTTTGGGCAATGTAGTACTCTGTTACCCTTTATCCTTTCATCCCCTTGACGCATTTCAAAGTCAAGCAGATTCTTTTCTATATAATTTCGTCTTCTCAACCTTCAAAACTTCTATCGTTACAATCCTTCTTTTCCTGATGACCAAACACAACCTTAATTCATTTAATTATCCAAATAGATGCCATATTGTGATATGAGTGAATAAGAAAATATCACAAGATATTGTAGCATACAACGTAAATAGAAAAAGACAAAACAAGAAGTACTAAGTAAATTTTGTGATCAAATGCAAGGATATTCTAATTTTGAGTACATGTTAAAAATAACACAAGATATTGTAGCACATATAAATCTTCAAAACATTTACTAAATATCTAGTTTGTGTGCCATATCATTTTTATATTGGTATGAAATTAACACTTTTTCATTTTTCTTGTTATGAAACTATAATAAATATATTCTTACCAAAAAAAACTATAATAAATATAATATGCACCTTGAAATAGTACAAAACCTAATTTATTTATTCATTTATTTGTTCGATTAAACCTACTTTATTTGAGAGGTAAAATATAACAAATTATGAAGATTCTCAATAGATATCTATCAAGTTCGTAGATTCATGTGGTGATTCCACAGATATACTCATGATTCAATAAAAAAAACAAAGTAAGAAAAGAAAAGAGAAGTGAAAAAATAAAAGAATTCAGAAATTTTTTTAAAAATTATAGAATTTATCCGCATTAGTGCCGAGCGTGCCACATAAGATGGCCGATGTCTATTTAAGCAAAATGACTAGATGAACCACATGGACAAATCGTTAAAAGATTCAGGACTTAATTAAGACAATCGAATAGTTCATGAGTGAATTGGTACAAATACAATAGTTTTAAGAGTTTTTTTGGTACTTTTTCTAATTTTATCTTAAATTTGTTATTTTGTAATTTGCTATTTACTTTGTATGCTACAATATCTTGTGCTATTTTTTTATTTACTCATATCTCATTCGACAACTATTTGGGTAGTCGAATATAATATGAGACATATAGATTCGAAATCCCATGTTTCCCGGTCAAACTTTGTCTATACCTTCGAAGATGAGTTTATGTTAACAAAAGATTTTGCTTATTTGAGGTCTCCGTCAATAAAGTTTCAAAATATTTTGCTAACCGGACTAAAGGAAGAGAAATGGTCGGTTGAGAATTGGTGTCCATTGATCTAAGGTCTAGAGGAGGAAGGCTATATAAAAAAGAACTTAATTGACTTTTGAGAAGCGTCAAGGGGAAATAAGGATAAATTTAAACAAAAGTACTACATTGCCTAAAAAGATATATTAAAAGAGCGCGTGCAAAGGCCTTAAATGGATATCAATCACCTCCAAATGCTCCGATTGGATCTCGTGGATTTGTCTATCGATTACGGAGGATATGGACCGTCAACGAGGTATTCATAAAAAATAAAGAAGCCCATAGGAATTTTCAGATTACTTGTGTGTACAGTGCTGATTACGCGAATGTGACCTTTTTCATTAATAATTGTTGAAATATTTAATTAATAAACCATACATTCATCTAATAGCTTAAACTTTTAGAACAGTCAATAATAATTCCACAAAATCTCACATGGTATCAGAGTTAGAGGTTCTGAGTTTAAATCTTTCTAGATCTCATTTACCTCTCTAATTAAATTTCCAGCTTATACTAGTCTACAAAGACTAGACTAAGCATGAAGGGGAGTATTAGAACATTTAAGTAATAAATAATGCATTCATCTAACAACTAAAGCTTTTTGAACAGTCGATAGTGGTCTCACAAAATCTCACAACAATTCAGTCCTAAATCATTTTATCAATATAATCAAACCCTAATTCTTATTGATAAAATGCAATCAATCTTAAATACTATCTAAAATAATGGAGAACAAGTGATGAGCAAACAGGTCTTACAATATGTAAGCTAATCTTACTATAATGCATTTGATGTAAAACATAATGACATTAGTTTAGGATTCTTAAACTTTTGGGCGTGTGCTTTTAAGGAAAATGACGATATATGTCTATCCGTCTTCTAAATTGTATAATTTCCATTCCGTATATTACTAACAGAGACCTTTGGCGATTCCCTCCGAATTGGCTTTGGATGTTTTGATGAGCTCTAGTTTATGATGTTCCCTTTCTTATTCTATGTAAACTTTGTCTAGTCCAGCGAAAGATGAACTTGTGTTGGAGAGGTTTTATGCATTTTAGTCCGAGTCAACCAGGTTTCAGACAAAACCTTATTTTTTAGTCACCGGACTAAAGGAAGACAAATGGTCGGTGATGGTATCATGTCCACGAAAAATCGACGAAGAGCTGATATTTCAAAGCAACTACCATTGGTTTTTATTAATTCTGATGTTATTCACACCGTCGTCCGGTTCCCATAAGAGAGTGCCAGCGCCAACTGGTTGCCTCAGCAATAATCAATGACAACGAATTTTTCATGGAGGAGACGACGAAGCAACGTTTGTTGCTTATTAATTAATTGGTTTTTGGCTGACTGATTGATTAATTCGTGACCTAGAATAAATCTTATGGCCTAAAAGCTATACCCTTATTCATATTCCTATAAGAGGCCATGATCTCTTCCTTATAGGAAAAGGTACAAAAAAGCCCTAAAGCTATAACATTAGTATCAATTAAGTAATAAACATTTCAATTTTGGTACCAATTCAACCTATCCAACCAATTTAGGCCTAAAATTGTTGATGTAAACATAGTTGTCTTATATGGTACAACTAACATTGACGTAAATAATTTATTTAATTATTAATATTTTTTTCAAATTTTTTTATTAATTTTTTAAAATTTTCTCATTTTCTTTTTCTTCATGTCCCTCTGCCATGTGGCTGGTACTCAGCCATGGTCGACGAATGGCCGCAAGTGAGGACATTGCAGCCATGCCAAAGTTGCCGAGGGCCACCCTCATAGCTTTTGGCGAGGACTTAACCCTCGTGGCTCTCGCTTGTGGCTAACCACCGGCCATGGACAAGAAGCGGCCATGAGCCAAAGGGAAGAGAACCCAAAAAAAAGGGAATTTTTTTTTTTTAAATAATGAAACATACAAAAAAATTTATCTACATCAGTACTAACCATGTCACGTAATATGGTCGGCATCAACGTCAGTAATTTCTGGCTTAAATTGGCCACATGAACTAAATTGTTATTAATATGAAAATGTTTAAAACTAAATTAGTCCAACTGAAAGATTCATAAATGAATTGTTATCAATACAATAAGTTTAGAAATTTTTTTGGTGCCTTTCCCATTCCTTTTATCTCCACTAATCAACAAAGAAAAAGCATTGTCGTGGGTGGGATTAGCCTCTTCCCAAACCCTACCCATCCCAAATTTTCGGCCCGAAGAACTACTTATTCCTGTGAGACTCCTCAAAGCTCCAATACACAACCTAAGTCAAGCAAAGAACCCCACTTGTGCCCGTTAAGCTGACTGTCGATGTGGATGAGAATTTCCAATGGGTGATTTGTGAAGGTTAATATGTGTCATCTTCCTATAGGCGCCGGTCCCTTGTGACTCTCAAATATGTAAGGCTTCAGGGTCAGATGCTTGTGAGACAGAATGTTGACTCTCCTCCTGGGCCCGGCTGCTACAACAACACCTGCAGCCACAACAACCCTAACAGCCCATTAAGCAGCTGAGGCATCGAAGGAGGAGAGATGGCCTCCGACACCGCTGTCATCTAGTCTCCCAATGGAAGAACGGTCGGGAAGGAGGTCGTGCTGCCAGGGGTGGCATTCACGTGTGGTACAACTTCCCTGCCCAAGGGCCTCTCCGCTGGTGCTCTGGTGAGTTTCGTATGATTGATTACACAGCCTGGACATGACAAGCGAACACAACATGGCAAAGCGCTTAATTGTAAAAACAAAGTAATTTCTGTTTACTACGTTTTCAGACTAATTGTTTACTTCTCTTGTAAGTATTCATAAAGCTATCTGTGCTTTATCAGGCAAATTGCAATACATCGAAGAACAGGGGAATTATTTTTTTTTGTAATTTTTAACACGGCACATCGGTGTGCACTGTCAAACATGTTGGCAAAAGGTTCTTGATCATTGTTCTAGTACTTCTAACCTGTACCTATGGAAGTGCACAAATATGATAGGCCGAAACTAATTGATATTTTCTTGCACTCAAGGGAATGGCCGGGCTTGGACGATCTGAAGTGTCGCTCCTGGTCCTATTTGCCTCCGCTTTCAAATTTCCCAAAAAAATTGCCGTGTGCTTGAGCTCTTCTTCAAGCTCCAACGGTGTCATTCTTTAGCGACGGGCCTTATGTTTTCCTCCCTAACATTGAGGTCTCTAAGTTACTCATGTACACCCCATTAATCCTCATCCAGTAAGCACTGCAGGATCTTATTTCGAGGGTAACCCATCAACCGACAACTTCATAAACCTCACATCCATCAAGAACAATGGAAAAGCAGTCCTGCTGAATTCGGCCTTACTAAACATCACTGATGGCAACGGAGGGACAAAGATCAACACCGTCAATCCACACACAGTGATGGAAACGTCAATCTTCAAGACCTTTGTGAAGGTGTTCAGACATGAAGCCAAAAACTTGACTAAGGTCTCGGTTGATCCATTCAAGTACTGCTTTAGCTCGAAGAACACTCCAAGCACAAGAGTGGGACCAGCCGTACTGCTCATTGATCTGGTGATGCACAGCAGCAGTGTCTATTTGAGGATCTTCAGAGCAAACTCAATGGTGCAAGTGAAGGAAGATGTCATATGCTTAGGTTTCGTCAATGGCGGTTCAAACCCGAGAACGCCCATTGTGATTGGTGGGTATCAAACGGAGGATAATCTGATTCAGATTGACTTGGAGAAAGCAAGGCTTGGATTTAGCTCCTCTCTTCGATTCAAGCAAGCCACCTCTTCCAACTTCAACTTCACTTCCAGCACGTGATTGTGGATCTGTTTTTTTCTCGTGCTTTCTACGCATAATTCCGTGTTTGAAGAGATCGATAAAGTGCACGAATGTTGTCCTAATTTTTGCAAATTTTAGTGAAAATAAGCTGCAAACTGTTGGTTGTTGCAGCCAATAGTAAAATTGCCTCAGAGATAGTTATCCCATTGTGCTTTCATTGTAAAACTTATTTGCTTATGAAATATGGTTTATTCTTGCACAGATCAATACATTGATAGATTCAGAACTCCGCTTTCAGTGAATCATCTCTTTACAAGAATCATCCATAATGCTCACCATATATAAAGTGTTATCTTAGTGGATCCCTCAGGTTGATTAGTGAGATCAATATGCGATGGTTATTGCTGATGTACAAAAAGATTTTCTGGTGGTTTTCTGAGTCGCACGAGATTTGGAAGCCATTTGAGTGAGAAGGAGACGGGAGAATGGATGAGAGAAATGAATGAGAATGTGAGAATTTGTAGCAGTTACAGAGAGAAGTTTTCATGAGAGAGTACATAAGCACTATCTATGTGTAAATAGGAGTAGTTTAGCCACGTTTTAGAGAGTTGTCCATTACTCAATAACGGTAACTTTCTTATCAAAATTTTCATCTAATATATGAATTTAATCGCACAAAAACTAATAGAGAGAAATAAGTGTAGCAGAATCAATAATGGGTTGATTGTGTCAGAACTTCTATCGAGAAGAGGGAGAAAAAGTATAACGGTAACTTTTTCAATTTGAGAATACGTACCTAATGTTCGTTGCTTTCTTATTTTTGATATGAGGGGAGCATATAATAAACATTATATAGAAAATGCTATTCAAGTGAATTGCAAATGCCCAACTCTCCTTTGATATACTCGAAGGTTCGTTTTTCTAAAGACTTAGTGAAAATGCCTGCTAGTTGATATTTTGATTCAACAAACTGTATACAAACATCGCCATTATTGACATAATCTCTGACAAAATGATATCTTATCTCAATGTGTTTAGCCCTTGAGCGTAGTATTGGATTATTCGTCAAGTTTAAAGCACTTGTATTATCAAGGAGAATTGGAATATTTTCATTCTCTTCTTCAAAGTCACTTAGTTGTTGCTTCATCCAAATAAGTTGAACACAGTAGCTTCCAAGTGCAATGTCCTCAACTTCAGTGGTTGAAAGAGCAACTGGGTTTTGCTTATTTGAGAACCCATAAATCAAAATGCTTCCCAATATTTGACAAGTTCTTGATGTACTTTTTATGTGGATCTTCTATGCTACAGAGTCAGCATCCAAATATCCAAACAATATAAAATCTAAATTTTTGGAATACCAAATACCTATTTTTAGAAATGATCCAATGTACCGAATAATCCGGTTAATAGTAGATAAATGAGATTTTTTTGGATCAGATTCAAACCGAGCACACAACATGTGCTAAATAGGATATTGGGTTTAGATGTTGTCAAGTATAGTAATGAGCCTATCATTTTTTGCTAGCATAACAGTCTTTATGCGACTGTGAAAGTAACAGTTTTTTGTGAGCTACAAAGTTTACACAAAGTGGACCCCATAATTTTCATAACTATATTATTATCATAGTAAATTAAAGACCGTCACTCGATCATTTCTCCTTTTATAAAAAGAAAAGGAAAAATTTGTCAACTTCATACCAATAGTAATTGATATGGCACACATACCGCATATTGACGTGAAAACTTGAAATCTCATGTTTTCGTGTCAAACTTTATCTAATTTAGCGAAAGATGAACTTATGTTGAAAAGTTGTTGCCAAAAAAAAAAAAAATTATGTTGAAAAGGGTTTCATTCATTTTAGGTCTACGTCACCGGACTAAAGGAAAAGAAATTGTCGGTGACGTTATTATGTCCACAAAGATCGATAGAGAGGCGAAATTTCAAGGCAATTCCGGTGGATTTTTTTATTCGTATGTCATCAACGCCGTCAACTCGTTCTCACTAGATAGTGTCAACGCCTACTGGTCGCCTCACTATCAATTAATGACAATGAATTATTCATGGAAAAGACGACGGAGCAACATTAGTTGCTCATTACTAAATTGAATATTATCGACCACGTATTTGGCCAACTTTTGAGGGTCAAATCAAAGAAAGGGTTCGACGGATTGTCTCAGCCATCGCCTTTATCAATTGCTTAATTGCTGGCGCCGGATTAATTAATTCGTGATATAGGGTAACATCACATGGCCTAAAGGCATATACCTCTATTCAAACCCCTATAAGAGGCCAAGATCTCTTCCTTCTAGCTCCACCAATCAAGAAACAAACATCATTATCCACTGATCTTTCTCCTCCTATTCACAATGGCCACTTCCTCCAGCTTCATTTTATGTTCTCTGCTCCTGTGCTGGGTCTCTTCCCAAACCCTAGCCACCACAAGTTTTCAGCCTAAAGCACTTGTTATTCCTGTGACCAAGGACTCCTCAACTCTCCAATACACCACCCAAATCAAGCAAAGAACACCGCTTGTGCCCGTTAAGCTAACCATCGATGTGGGTGGGAATTTCGAATGGGTGAATTGTGATGGTGGGTATGTGTCCTCTTCCTATAGGCCTGTCCCTTGTGACTCTCCAATATGCAAGGCTTCAGGGTCAGCTGCTTGTGAGACAGAATGTCTCGCTCCTCCTGGACCTGGGTGCTACAACAACACCTGCAGCCACATCCCTGACAACCCGTTTAGCAGCATAGGCATTGTGGGTAGCGAGATGGCCTCTGACACCACCGTCATCCAGTCCACAGACGGGAGGACGGTGGGGAAGGCGGTCGCGGTGCCGAGGGTAGTCTTCACGTGCGGTACTACTTCACTGCTCGAGGGCCTGTCCGCTGGTGCTCTGGTGAGTTTTTATGATTATACAGTCTATACACGACAGGGGAACACAACATGACAAATCGCATATGTATTTTATATGAAATACTGGTTGGATAAACAAAGACGTTTCTTACCACGTTCACAGACGAGTTGTTTACCTCTCTTTAAGTAATTATAAAGGTATCTGTGCTTTAAAAGTAGATATATCAGTCAAATTGCAACACATCAAAGAACAGAGGAACTATCTTTGACGTAATTTTTATCACGAAACATCAGTGTACATTGTTGAACATTTTGGCAAAAGTTTCTTGATCTTTGTTCCAGCCTACTACCAGTACCTATGGAAGAACACGCAAATATGACAGGCCAAAACTGATTGATACTTTCTGCATTCCAGGGAATGGCCGGGCTTGGACGATCTGAAGTGTCCCTCCCTGTTCAATTTGCTTCTGCTTTCAAATTTCCCAAAAAATTTTCCATGTGCTTGAGCTCTTCTTCAAGCTCCAATGGTGTCATATTCTTTGGTGATGGGCCTTATGTGTTCCTCCCTAACGTCGATGTCTCTAAGTCACTCATGTACACCCCATTAATCCTCAACCCAGTAAGCACTGCAGGAGCTTATTTCGAGGGTAATCCGTCAACTGACTACTTCATAAACCTCACCTCCATCAAGATCAATGGAAAAGCAGTCCCGCTGAATGCGGCCTTACTGAAGATCACTGACGGCAACGGAGGGACAAAGATCAGCACTGTTAATCCATACACAGTGATGGAAACGTCAATCTTCAAGGCCTTTGTGAAGGTGTTCAGACATGAAGCTAAGAACTTGACTAAGGTCTCGTCCGTTAAGCCATTCAAGTACTGCTTTAGCTCCAAGAACACTCCAAGCACAAGAGTGGGACCAGCTGTACCGCTTATTGATCTGGTGATGCACAACAGCAGTGTTTATTGGAGGATCTTCGGAGCGAACTCGATGGTGCAAGTGAAGGAAGATGTCATATGCTTAGGTTTCGTTGACGGCGGTTCAAACCCGAGAACGTCCATTGTGATTGGTGGGTATCAACTGGAGGATAATCTTGTCCAGATTGACATGGAGAAAGCAAGGCTTGGATTTAGCTCCTCTCTCCTATTCAAGCAAACTACCTGTTCCAACTTCAACTTCACTTCCAGCGTGTGATTGGGGATCTGTTTGTTTCACGTACTTTCTATGCAAATTGCGTGATGGATTTTGAAGAGACCAATAATATTAACGAATGTTGTATTCCTAATTCTTGAGAATTTTAATAAGCTGCAAATTGTTGGTTGTCGCAGCCAATAATAAAATTACCTCAGACATAGTTATCCCATCGTGCTTCCTTTGTAAAACTCTTTGCTCAGGAAAAACGGTTTGTTCTCTCGCAGATCAAACATCATTTTGCTAAGGAAAAATGGTTCATTGCACTTTCTTTCCAAGAATCATCCTTAAAGTTCGCCATGTTCAAAATGGCCAAAGGACTAGAGCTTTTTTCACAATATTTGCCTCATACCTTTTAAAACTTAACTAGTGAATTGTAGTACCTGCTGTGTGACATCTTGAAATTCAACCCCGTCTCGAATATATGAAATGGTTGCTTTGTCGACGCGCCTATGGTCATTTTACTTGGAATTGATTACTCTCGAGTTAACTAATCTATTAAGTGAGGCCGTTAAGGGATATAAATGCGATAGACTAGAAAATTCGATCAGAAATCGACTGCTTGACCATAATA
The DNA here is from genome assembly GCA_014182725.1 of Eucalyptus brandiana. NCBI lineage: Eukaryota > Viridiplantae > Streptophyta > Magnoliopsida > Myrtales > Myrtaceae > Eucalyptus > Eucalyptus brandiana. The sequence goes on from CM024669.1 coordinate 10,282,623, forward strand.
ATCGGCAAGGGTCAATACAACACCATTATAATCAATTAGTGTACGGATATAGGTTGATTCGACATAAACACTTAATTGAATTGCGGGTGATTCCGCGTAATTGCGAAATTCGCGTCGAACAGTACTAACCCGATTTTCTATCGATTTTATACTCGGGACACGTAATTGAAACCTTGCGGTTGATATAGCTAGTACGATTACCTAGAGGGGAGTGAATAGGTATAATAGATTTTTCTTTTGATAATTACACACTACTTAGATAGATAAACGATTTGCAGCAATTAAAAAAATCAATCGTAAGACTGAGTAAGGGAAAGAGAGAATTTGACACGCGGTTTATAGTGGTTCGGCTTGTTTCAAGCCTACGTCCACTCTTCGCACCGACAGCCAATTGGCTGGATTCCACTATGAACAAAGAGATGTTACGGTGATGATCTTCCTTGACTTCTTGGTGTAGACGATCTTCCACACTCTCAAGGTATCACTAAGAATGAACACTCTCTGTGTATACAATTTCGCTCAAATAGTATCGACTAATAATCAAGGATCTTCAGACTCTGGAATTTTTCTATCGATCACACTCTTCAAAACAACTTGAATGTCTTCCTTTTATACTCCTTTATGCCATCATAGCCGTTGGCACTTACCAAAGGAATTCCTCCAATCTACCCGTTGGACGGAATCAATCACGAAGATCATTCGAGCTATTTAAGGAACTTGGCGATAGCCCATCAATCTGTTCGCCCATACAATCGGGATCTTGGTTTCCAAGAATAGAACATTCCAAGAATACTTCGACAACCATCGGATCTTCAATCGATCTAGATAAGAACAAACAAAGAATCCGAGATGTTTATCCAACCAAGGGATCTTTTCCAGAGGATAGGATCGAATTCTCAACCATAAGCTTCGGCTCTGGATTTCCTTTACTACTGGATTAGAAAGACTGTCAGTGAGAATAGTCTTGAGTCTTGAGTCTTGAGTCTTGAGTCTTGAGTCTTGAAATAATACAGTCTTGAGACTTTAATCTTCGGTCTCCGAATATCCAGGACTTAGGCGATAGAAACGTTTTGTCAGCTTCAAAATACTCTGGAAAGATTTCTTGAACAATCTCCCCCTTTTTGATGGTGACAAAACTTCCTTGTAGATTTGAACAACTTTGACCTGCAAAAACATTTCTCAAGCAATATGGCTAACTCATAGAGAATAATAAAACAACCAGATTCTGCATCCACAGCAACTTGGTTAGTCTTTCATGAGTAATACCATAAAACAACACTTGATATGAACGCAACCAGTCAAGCATTTAAATCCACAGTCAAGAGTACTCAAGTCAAACTCAAAAAAAAAACATAGCCACAAATTCAAAGACTAAAAGATAAAATGATGAAAGTTGATGAAGTTGATTGTTCAAATTGATTCTCCCCCTTTTTGTCATCATGAAAAAGTGAGAAAGGGATCGAGTGTCCGCTTGGGAATGCGAATGATTTGGAAATCTCCCATAGATCGAACTAAGCCTTCTAGCCTCTTCAAGTCTTCCCTTAGATTAGCTATCTCCTCTCCTTTTGCATTGGCTTGAAGTTGTTGAGCGAGGTCTTTCATTTTGTCCTCCAGGGTAACCGAAGACGTTTGGCCAGCATTCTTGATGGATTGAATCTCACAGTCTAGAGCATATATCTGTCCTCGCATTTCCATAAGTATATCAATAATACGACGAAAATCTGCTGAGCTATCCGTCTGTGTACTTGCATCGGCTTTTCGGATGGAGTGAATGCGGACGTTGGTGCTTACGTGTAATCTTGCAGATTTGGGGTCGACGTATCGTGTCCTTCTTCAGGCAATTTAGAAACCTGAGCTTCTTCTGGGTCTGCTGGAGATGATCTTGGACCTTCACTATTGGCAGCATGTGGTGAAGACCTTTCTTGCTCGCCAACTCCCCCTGTCTCTAGGACATCACAAGGGGAAGAGTGATGATCATGTTCTTGATCTCCCTTGTCTCCAGTCGATGCGGCACTGTTCTTTCTCTCATTCTCTCTCCTTTTCTCCTTCTTTCTCCTTCTCTCTTTCTGTTCTTCTTCTTCTCGATCTTGGCTTGCTCCTCTTCCTCTCTCTGTTCCTGCTGAAGTTCTGTTGACTGATGCACAAAACGTCTGGTTCTTATTAAAGCAACGATTGTGGGATCTTCATCCTCTTCATCTTCATCCTCTAAGATGAGAGTCCTTTTCTTCTTCCTCGGTGGGGCTCCAATGACTTCTTTTCCTTTTCTTTTTGAAGCAGATGGGACTGGAGTCTTCACTCTGAATTTCTCCATTGCCTTGGAAAGCTCTTGTAGACGCATCTTTGTCAGCATCTTCAAACCTACCACCATCTTATCGCACGGTCGAACACAAAGTGAATGGGGCGGTTCAATATTCATGTGTCTAAAGATCTTGGTCACCAGACCAGGATAAGGCAATTGTCCCTTGTCTTTTGACACTGCTCTGTACATATGGAAAAGAATCGTGTGCGGGAGAGAGAACTTCCGTCTAGAGTTGATTGCATACATCAACTTTGCTTCAGAATAAGACACGGAAGTCTTTGACGTAGACTTTGGTCTAAGACAGTTGATTACGATCTTATGAAGCACAATGTTGATGGCATTCATCCTGGAATAGGTAACTCTCTTATCGTGTCCCTATCCTTGACAAGATCCGAGTAGTACGTGCGGGTGAGACTTTGATTGGTAGATAACGCCCTCGTTCAACTCCAACAATGTCGCCAACATATTCACATCTACTACGTAGACTTTGTCTCGAACTTTGAATGAAATTCTATTCGCATCCAAAAAGCTGAGATTTGAATAGAAATAAGCGGTTAAATGTGCGTACCCGTCCGTAGAGTCAGAGCAAAATTTCTCAAGTTGAAGCAAGTTCAACTTTTCTCTCAAGTTCATGTTGATGGCGTCCAGAAATTCAAAATCAACACTTCGAGGGTTTATCACCCCTCTTTTCAACAGTTTGCCATACACATTCTCGGTTGAAACTCAAGGAACATTCGATCATCATCATTCCCTTCAATTAAGTTTTGCCCAGGTACACGAAGATCACTTGGAATATTTGCAAGTGCATCCTCTGCTTTTCTTCTCGGAGCAATTCCTAACTCCTCCATTCTCCGCAGAAAAAGATATTCATTTCCATAGTTCTTATCCTTAAGGAAATCGTCTATGTAATTCAATGGTGTACCGGTGCTTTTCAACGCACGATAAAGCTTATAGATATAGGAGGGTTTTGGACTCTTACGGGGTCGGCTTCCTCGATTATCTCTTCTTCAAGAAGATGACTTTCACCATGTGGGGTAGGAGGCGATGAATGACGTGGATGAGAACGAATCGGACTTTGTTGCTGACTTGAAAAGTCTTCCTCCTCGCATAAGATCGAAGTGTATTGGTCCCTTCTCCATTCTTTGTGGTCCCCCGCTTGCTATTCTCGATGATTTCCTCGAAGAAGACATTCTTCTTTGTCGATTTGAGAGATTCCTTCGCTTGCTTCCCAAGGAAAAATGACAACTTTCTCGACGATGAACAAGAGATTGAAACAGGTTCGGGAGAAGAGTACTTTTTAGGGTTTTGACGATTGAGGAAAAAGCGTATATATATATTTAACTCACTTTTTGAAAAGGAAGTTCAATCGACACGGGGAAAGTGTACGAACATTTCTTTTCAAAATCAATAAACGCCAAAATTAATCTTTTTGAAAAGACAAGTTTTTGATTTTCACACGAGATACTAACTGAACAACAAAATCGTACCCTTTCGAGTTCGAATAAAATAGCCACTTACAGTCTATAGCCATGAATGTCTAAGTCTGAAGATCTCGAGACTGAGAGATTAGAGTCTAAGGACTGTTGAGTCTTTAGACTTTAACTTCTTCAAGCTTCAAAATGTTGAGTCTTGAACGGATAGCATCGAATTGATTTTTCTCCAAAGGCTTTGTGAAAATATCCGCTAGTTGACTTTTTGAATCAACAAATTGAATCGAGATTTCTCCATTTTGAATATGATCTCTAATGAAGTGGTGTCGAATCTCAATATGCTTTGCTCTTGAATGAAGAATTGGATTTTTGGTAAGATTGATCGCGCTGGTGTTGTCACATCGATTTCGTGCATGAGTCTTCAATGCCAAAGTCTTGTAGCTGTTGTTTGATCCATAGAATTTGCGAACAGCAACTTCCAAGAGCTACATACTCGCTTCGTTGTTGAAAGAGCCACGGTACTTTGTTTCCTTAAAAACCAAGATCTTGTTCTATTTCCAAGCAACCGACAAGTTCCGAAGTGCTCTTTCTATCGACTCGCAACCGGCCGATCCGCATCCGAGTACCCTAGAAGATCAAAGTCTCCTTTCTTTGGATACCAAAGACCGATGCTTGAAGATGAGGCAATGTATTTGATAATTCGTTTCACGGCACTGAGATGTGATTCTCTAGGATCTGATTGAAACCTAGCACAGACACAAACACTTAACAAAATATCAGGTCTAGAAGCAGTAAGATAAAGAAGTGAACCAATCATGCTCCTGTATAGCTTTTGATCTACTTTCTTCCCTTCTTCATCCTTGTCTATCTTCTGAGAACATGACATTGGTATGTCAGTCTTTTTGCATTTTTCTAATCCAAATCTTTTGACAAGATCATTTGCATATTTTTCTTGATGAATAAAAGTTCCTTCCTTCATTTGCTTCACTTGGAGTCCAAGAAAGAATGTTAATTCTCCCATCATACTCATTTCAAACTCATCCTGCATAGATTTAGAAAATTTCTTGCATAGGCTTTCATTAGGAGATCCAAATATAATATCGTCTACATATATTTGAACAAGTAAAAAGCTTTTGATTTCCTTTTTGATAAATATGGTAGTATCTACTTTACCTTTGACAAAACCGTTCGTATTAGGAACTTACTTAGCCTATCATACCAAGCTCGAGGTGCTTGCTTTAAACCATACAAGGCCTTTTCGGTCTAAAGGCGAATCGGCTTCTTTGGGTCTTCAAATCCGGTGGTTGTTCCACATAAACTTCCTCATGGATGAATCCATTTAGAAACGCACTCTTGACGTCCATTTGGAATAACCTGAAATTTTATAGCAAGCAAACGCAAGTAATAGACGAATAGCTTCTAACCTTGCTACTGGTGCGTAGGTCTCATCATAGTCTATTCCTTCCTCTTGCGTGTATCCTTTGGCCACGAGTCTGGCTTTGTTCCGTACGACTTTTCCATCCTCGTTCATCTTGTTCCTGAATACCCATTTGGTTCCAATAACAGTTTTACCTTTTGGTTTAGATGTCAAATCCTAGACATCATTGATGTTAAACTGTCTGAGTTCTTCTTGCATAGCTTCAATCCAATTTGTCATCGATAAAGCTTCTTCTATGCTTTTTGGTTGAATTTCGAGAGATTAGAGCCACAAAGCACTAGATTCTTCACGTCTTTTTGATCGGTGCGGATTCCTTCATTGATTTCACCGATAATGAGATCTTTGGGATGACTGGATTTGTGCTTCCGATTCTTGGTTGATTTTCTGGTTGATGATCTCTTTCTTTATTTGAATCTTCAAGAACATCTTGTTGTTGGACTTCCGAGACCGAGATGATTCTTGAGTTGTAAGCCTTGAAAGGTGCGGAGTAGGTTCGGACTCTTCATATTGAGTCCGACTGGATTCGGCTTGCGTTGAGTCTTGGAATTTGACATTCATTGATTCTTCCACCGATTGGCTTTTCTTGTTAAAGACTCGTAAGCCTTGCTTGTAGTAGAATATCCAAGGAAGATGCCTTCATCGATCTTTCTTCAAACTTACCAACTCGATCATTTGCATTTTTTAAAATAAAGCATTTGCAACCGAAAACATGAAAATATGAAACAATAGGCTTCTTACCTTTGAACAATTCATAGGGGTTTTTCTAAAATGGGTCTTAGAAAGACTCTATTTATAATGTAACATCTTTGTTGAAACGAGCTTCAGCCCAAAATCGAGAAGAAGTTTTACTTTCAATTAAAAGTGTTCTAGCCATTTCTTGAAGAGATCTATTCTTTCTTTCCACAACTCCATTTTGTTCGGAGTATATGGAGAGGAAAATACATGATTAAAACCAGATTTATCACAAAACTTTGTAAAGTTTTGATTTACAAATTCACTACCATGATCTGTTCTTATACTTGAAATAGCACATCCTTTTTCATTTTGAACCCTTTTAGCAAACTTTTCAAAGTACGAAAAGGTTTCTGACTTACTTGCAAGAAAATATACCCGAGGTAAAACGAGAGTAATCATCCACAATCACTAGACAATATTTCTTACCTCCAATGCTCTGGGTTCTTGTTGGTCCGAAGAGATCCATATGCAGCAATTGTAGAACATGCTTAGTAGAGATATGTTTTATAGACTTAAATGAATTTCTTACCTGTTTTCCCAGAATACATGGTGTGCATAAGTCAGACTTTTGATAAGGTAATTTTGGTAGACCTTGAACAAGCTTCTTTGATGAGATTTTGGCTAATTGCTTCATGTTGACATGGCCAAGCTTTCTATGCCATAAGACCGCTTCATCTTGAATTGAGATGAGACATTGCGTTTCATTTGGTCTTACATCAAGAAGGTAGATATTTCCATGCCTTCGACTCATGAAAGACTCGAGTTGAGTCTTTACTTATTCCGAACATATGCCTTCTTGAAAAGAGATCTTGAACCCAGTATCACACGGTTGGCTAATCTTTGAGAAGATTATAGTTGAGTCCTTCCACTAGAGAAACATTGCTTATTGTGAGATTTCCAATTTTCACAGTTCTAAATCCCACAATACTTCCTTCCTTTGCTGTTTCCACCAAATGAAACTTTTCCACCATTTACTTGAACAAACTTTATAAAGCAATTTGAGTCTCGTCATGTGTCTTGAGCATCCGTTGTCAAGATACCACTTTACCTTCTTTTGACAGAGACACGTAATCAAAGGAGAGTCTCAAGCTTTCTTTGGTACCCAAATTTTCTTGGGTCCTTTGGTGTTAGTAGGATAAGCATTATTAGGCCATACCCTTTTAACGAGGCTTCCGGATCATAGGACACTCTTTTTCAAAGTGATCTTGACTGTTACACTTTGAACACCTTAGAGCATTTCGACCTACGAGACTTTACAAAGACCTTTTGAAATGATTTTTGTATGCTTCTCTCGATGGTCTTTTCTTAATTCTTTCTTTTACTTTCGGAAAATCAATCAAAGGGATTGTTTCTTTGTCATACCTAAACCAGACTTATTGAAGTAAGGTCTTTGAACTGAAAGAACTTTCTCGAGTTTTTCAGACCCTATTGAAAATTTCTTTGAAATATTTGATAAGTCGGTTTTCAAGAAAGCATTTTCTTTTGAAAGTTTATCTTCATTTTCTTTAAGAGTAGAAACATTCAAGTCTAGACTTTTCACTCTTTCTTCTAAAATATTTTCCTTTTGTTTTAGAGCTGAGTTTTCCTTTTCGGTTCGGAAATCTTTTTGAGAGAAGTCTTAAGGCGAAACATAATTCATTAATATATTTAGAGACTTTGACAGGAATTTTAAAATCACTTACCTCAAATTCACCATCGATCCAGTCGAGTCCGATTGTGCCATTAGACACAGATTGGCATATTCCTCATCACTTTCTTCACACTCGTATCGCTCCGGGTTTCGGCTTTGAGAGCTTTTCGAGATTTTTCGGTTTTTCCTCTCTTCTTCTTGAGAAGAGGACGGTTGGGTCCGATATGTCCCTTTTTCTTACATTCGGCGAGACTACATCTTTGTTTGGTTCTTCATCAACAAACTTGGTTTTCTTTGTTTCGAAAACTTTGTTTTCTTGAGTTGAACCTTCTTCCTTTTCTATTCAGCTTTCGAATCTTCTTATCATAAGAGCAAGCTCCTCATCATCCAGATCTTCTTGAGAATCTGTATCATCGAATCATCATTAGATCTTAATGCAATGGATTTCTTACCTCTTGGATCTTCGTCTTCATTGATTCGCTCCACTTCGTAAGATTGAAGAGTTCCAATCGGCTCATCTACGAGATAATGGCATAATTCTTTGCGTCTCTCGTATTGAAGTCTTTATATGATTCCAATCCTTAGAGAGTCCTCGCAGCAACTTGTTCACCTTCATAGGATCAGTAATTTTCTGTCCTTGATTCTCAAGTCCATTGATAATATCTCAAAACGGCTAAACATATCAGTTATAGATTCTCCTGGTTTCATTTTGAAGGCTTCGTATTGACCAAGGAGAATATTAATTCTGGTCTCCTTCACTCGGTCTGTCCCTTCATAGGTGATATGTAGTCTATCCCAGACTTCTTTTGCTGTGACACAAGAAGATATTCTGTTATATTCGTTGGTGACAAAGCACAATATAAAGAATAAATTGCTTTTGCATCGAGTGCTTGTCTCTTGTTTATCTCATCTTGAGACATTCCGCTGGTCTCAACAGTTTCTTTCCCTCTTTCAGATACGATGCAACAGTAGGAGTGATTCCTCTTTCCACAACGTCCCATTCCAGAGGATCCTTTGATCGTAGGAAAGCTTTCATCTTGTTCTTCCAGATGTTGTAATCCTTTCCATCGAAGTAGGGTGGTCTGGTATTGCTTTGACCTTCCACCAGCCCTGATGCTAGCATACTAGCCATGGATCTTTTACTCGAAGTAAAACACTTCAAATAAAGTAAGAGCACAAATGGCTCGATACCAATTGATATAGCTAGTACGATTACCTAGAGGGGGTGAATAGGTATAATAGATTTTTCTTTTGATAATTACACACTACTTAGATAGATAAACGATTTGCAGCAATTAAAAAAATCAATCGTAAGACTGAGTAAGGGAAAGAGAGAATTTGACACGCGGTTTATAGTGGTTCGGCTTGTTTCAAGCCTACGTCCACTCTTTCGCACCGACACCAATTGGCTGGATTCCACTATGAACAAAGAGATGTTACGGTGATGATCTTCCTTGACTTCTTGGTGTAGACGATCTTCCACACTCTCAAGGTATCACTAAGAATGAACACTCTCTGTGTATACAATTTCGCTCAAATAGTATCGACTAATAATCAAGGATTTTCAGACTCTGGAATTTTTCTATCGATCACACTCTTCAAAACAACTTGAATGTCTTCCTTTTATACTCCTTTATGCCATCATAGCCGTTGGCACTTACCAAAGGAATTCCTCCAATCTACCCGTTGGACGGAATCAATCACGAAGATCATTCGAGCTATTTAAGGAACTTGGCGATAGCCCATCAATCTGTTCGCCCATACAATCAGGATCTTGGTTTCCAAGAATAGAACATTCCAAGAATACTTCGACAACCATCGGATCTTCAATCGATCTAGATAAGAACAAACAAAGAATCCGAGATGTTTATCCAACCAAGGGATCTTTTCCAGAGGATAGGATCGAATCCTCAACCATAAGCTTCGGCTCTGGATTTCCTTTTTACTTTGGATTAGAAAGACTCGGTGAGAATAGTCTTGAGTCTTGAGTCTTGAGTCTTGAGTCTTGAGTCTTGAGTCTTGAAATAATAAAGTCTTGAGACTTTAATCTTCGGTCTCCAAATATCTAGACTTAGACTGATAGAAACGTTTTGTCAGCTTCAAAATACTCTGGAAAGATTTCTCCAACAGCGGTTTTCACGACAACTGACAGTCGCTTACGAGTCAAAGACGCACAAACGTGGATTGAGAATTATTGATTACGAGTCAAACGCGCTAAAATCCCTACAAGCTACCCGATAGATTAGGTTATACTAAAATCGCGTTTGGTCAAGTTTAACTATGAAATTGAATTCGATTTTGGAAATTGAACATTCGAGCATGTCATAATTCATTTTTAGGACGTTGTCTCATCTTTCAGAGAAATTTCATTTTGTTCAAAATGTTGCAAAAAAATCGATTTCAGACAATTCGGAAAAGAATAGGAAATTCAGATGGGCTGAAGAAGGGTCATTTTCAACCTTCAAATTGGCTTTATTTGTGGAAATTGGAACTAAATTCTCATTAGAGGAGCAATGGGACTTTGAAGGGCTGAAGACTTTTGGCGCACCAATTGTGTATTTGGATATTTCTCAAGGTGTTTGATTGGCTAGCCTCTTGACTTTCGCTTCCTCTCTCTCTCTCCCACTCTTCTTCTTTCTTTTTGTGCGTGAACTCCCCTGCTCAGCCACCTGAACAGCCCACTTCCCCTTCTGCTTCTCCATTTTTCCCTTCAACCTTGCTGCCGTGACTCCTCACCAACGCCAGCCCCTACTCCATTCCCTTCACGCCAGCACCATCACCTCAGCATCTTCATCCCCACGTTTCTTTCTTCATCCCATCACGCCATCTTCATTTCACAGCTCCCACCAGCAGCACTCACGCCAGAATTACAGCAAACATCCCACCGCCAACTTCATCTCATCACACCACCATTCACATCGCCAGCCACCACAGTCCAAAGCTCCATGTCCAGCAACCGCCATCCCGACCAGCAAGCACCCGTGGCTCCACCGACCAGCCCCGACTAGTAGCCCACAAAACCAAACCAGCTTTGGCTGTGAACCCCCTTACGGTTTTCAGCCACCATTTGGCCTCCGTTGGAGACCCAGTAGTTGCGGGATCTCACCACTGTCATGTTGCTGTCGCCGTAAACGCACCGCCATCCTAATCCAGTGAGTTGACTCCCTAACCTTGATTAGTTTGTTAATTGTGCTTAGGGGGTTAGATTAGTGCTAATTAGCTTAGTTAAATTAGTATTAAGTTAAATTAGCCTTAAGATGGATTATTGTTAATTTAGTTTGGTTAGATTAGCCTTAAGATGGATTATTATTTGATCTAGTTGGTTGGATTAGTACTAATGAGGGTGATTTAGCTTGGTCTAGTGGATTTCTCCCGAATCAGTTTGCTGGATACTCGCCGCTTGCCATTTTTGTGGGGAAAAATGTGCTGCGATTTTAAGGTTGCTTCATTCTTAAAAAATATTCTAGACATCTTTAGTTATGACATATATTTTAGTCAAGATTTTAAGGATTTAAAGGAATAAAATTTCAGATTCATTATTTGCAAAACAGAATCTCGGATCATATTGGAAACAGTGACTTTTTAGGGTTCAAAGGATTTTTATTAACTCTTAGGGTTCGATTTTTGAAAAGTGTTTGTCATAAAATTTGTTTATCACATCTTTTAGTTTAACATAGTCAAATTTCAAATCAAACTGATAAGTTTTGGATCTCGAACTAAACTGATTTTGGAAAACATACTTTCTAGACACGGACATAGTTTTTGTAACAGTTTGGGAGATTTACTGCTCTCATTCTAGAATGATCTGGATTATGGTGTCTTCATAAAAAGTGTTTTTTTAAGTGTCTCTTAGAACATATTCAAATTTGAGAATTTTCTAAGCTCGTTTGATTATGTTTATGGAATTAAACTTGGAAGTGCACAAGTGGCCCGGTTTCTACTGGTTAGGGCCAATTGTGATTTTGTGGTTGCTCTTGATGTTGTGCTTGTTGGATGATGTATATTTGGTGATGTGGTTGACTTTTGGCATGCTGAGGACTTATGTGTAATAATATGTGAATGGTTGTGCTATGGTGAGTGTTTATTGGTAATGCAAAAGATGACCTTATGGGCTTTTAATTAGAAAAACAATGAGGGGTCGAGTTGGACACCAAAACTTATTTGCTCAATAAAACAATGAGATTTTAAATTAGGTGCATGCAAAGTTTAGCGGATTAATTTTAAGTACATAAGCACCTTTGAATTTCTTTCCAAAAGCTTTGAAGATTACCCAAGTTTAGTTCCAAAAATGATGGTTGGAAAAGAAAATAGAAAATAAATGAGATGTCGGGTTTCGACACAAAATTTTATTTGCTCAGTAAAACAATGGGGTTTTATAGTAGAAGTGTGCAAAGTTTGACAAATTGATTTTGAGTATGTGACCGCGTACAAATTTATTTTGGAAGGCTTTGAACAAAAATAAAAAATAAAAATGGATTGCAAGGTTTATTGTTTTAAAAAGGAATTTGGTATTTCGGGTAATTGACGGAAGATAAGAATTGGGTTGATTGATGGTGTGTTCATGTGATCACCTAATACCTTGATGCGTATGAATATGCGGGGTAATGAACCTGTCCTGATGTGTATGAATATGCAGGACGATGCCTAATTAAGTTTGGATGCCCCACGTCAACGGATGCCGGTTGCAGTAGAGGTCGAGTTGATGTTCCTATGTGGAATGCCGTCCTGATGCATGTGAATACACGGGATGATGTCATGCTTGACAAAGCGGGACGATGCTCGGTTATGCCAGATGACCGCCGACTGTCGAGTTGGCCGTGGCCGATGGGTCGTAATAACTGGAACACGCTTGAATGGTTGTGATAGTTGCACTTGATTATGGTACAAAATTGTGTGACACGGTATGGGACATGTCATGACGGTTTGGCCTTATAATCGGGACCCATGTGATTGAAATGATATGTTGTGGTTATTAAATTATGCTTGCTGCACTGATGATGGTATATATGTTGAGCTAACATGTAGGTACACGCCGAGGCGAGGTAAGCTCGGTATGGTGTGTGCTTAGGACCGCATTCGAGGCAAATTTGTGTCCTAATCGAGGTTTAGGGTTTTGACTCACTAAGATTTATCTCACCCCGTCGTGGTTAATATTTTTTAGGGCCGTAACGTGAAGATCTACTGAGCACTGATGCGGTGGGTGCGAGATGCGACACCTTTTGGCTGGCTCTATTGTTAGCGAAGTTTAGGGTGACCTTGATCCTTGAGGATTTTGAGAGGATCGGTTGGAAGTTGCCAGTGTAAAGACTTGTAAATCATTAAACTTCCTAGGGACAATAATGGATAAATAAGCCGTGATTTTTATGGGAAAATCACGATCATGTTTTACTATCCCTATGTTTGTTTATTGGCCGGGTGTTTATTTAATTTACTTTCTCATGTGTTTAATTGAAAGACAAAAAAAAAAAAAAAAAAAAAAAAAAAAAGACGGGTCAACGACGCATCTGGGACGTCACATTTTTAATCGGCCACTGAGGGATGTGCGCGTGCTTGGGGTTCGAGGCGTGACATGCTGGATCTAATGTGGAAAACAGAAATTCTGCTTATCCATATGATACTTTTTAATATCAAAATGCGAAGAGCTAACACTATACACATATGGTTGGTCTACGGACGTGCAATCTTTTTTCGTCTACTTTGTCAGTACAGTCAAACATGATTTATTTTTGGCCACTGGTCCTACATATACGTCGAATTTAAACCATTCAACAAAATCCGACCTGATCATAATTAGAAGACTTGGATAGTTGGTGTTATCTTTTTGGTGCGTGAAAAATAAGGAAATAAGATTCCGGAAGATGCTGCCAGTCAAACCAAATCCCCACAGAAATTAAGAAAAAAAAAAAAAAGGAAGTTTTCTTCATGCCCGGATGAACTTGCTGATTTGGGCTCACTTTCTTTATTATTATATTTTAGCTTGTGGGATATTGGTTTTGCTCGTCTAAAGAGAATTCACTCGTGATTTTGGAGTGTTGTTCATGGGCGCGTGCGCGTAACGCGACACTAAGTTTAGGATGTAATTTAAGAGTGGAAATAATTGATTGTGTGAGTAATTGTAACTACATAATTCTCCAATTATCTAGTGAACCATGCGCTACTAACTCTTCCATGGAGTAAGCAACAACGTTCCGACTAGATTACATAAATCTCATATTCTTTATTGTTCATCGTTTACTTTTAGTGATTTCATTTTCTCGCATTGTAAGATTTGTTAGCTTCCGTATTATTTTCTATAAATTGGTGTCGAAGTTGGGGATAGGATTTTTTGGATTTGATTTGGGACTTTTGCTTGTCAAACCGTTGTTTGGAAATTCTGTTGTTGCATTTATGTTTGAAGTGAAAGTAGAAATTGAGATGTTTAACAAGAGGAACAACTTTGGGCTGTGGAGTGTTAAAATTAGTGCACTTTTAATAACCCAAGATTTGGCTAAGGCATTAGATGGCAAGGCTAAGTTGCCAAGAAAGATAAAATATGCTAATAATATTAATTTAATTGAGAGAACAAAGAATATAATCCTATTGAACTTATTAGATGAAGTGTTAATAGAGAAAGTTGGGAAGAAGGACGCTACAACATTGTAAACTTCAGGCCCTCTATATAACCCAGAGTTTAAACAATTGCCTATATATGCTGAAAAGGATACTTTAGTTCCATTATGTTCAAGGTACTTTTATCAGGGCCCACTTAGACAAGTTTAATAAAATCACAATGGATTAAAGAATGTCAAAGAGGCTGAAACTAATGGAAAATAGGGCATGATGTAGTTGACTTCTCTACTACAGTCATGGGAGTATTTTACTAATTCATTGCTATAGGGCATACTATGATGATCTCAAAAGAGGTAAAAGTTGCCCTGTTGTCTAATGAGTGGCAGAGAAAGCTGTGAGATAATGGTTTGGTGCCAAATGTAGCTAGCAAACTAGTAAATTGAGGTAGAAATCAACATCAATTGTCCAGCAATAAAGGGAAAAACAGGTTCAAGTCATGCCATGAAAGGTGCAAGGGTCATGTGAAGTGCTTTGAGACACATGAGGAGGGGCACATGATGAGAAATTGTTTGAAACTAAGAAATAGAGCCGATATGTAGTCATAAGTAGTGTGACGAATATTGTCGAAGAGAACACCAATGATATGGAGGCCATCTTGTATGTGACTATCGGCTCGTGGGTGCTTTATCATATGATGCCTCACAACAACTGGTTGACTACTTATTGGACTATAGATGATAGTAGAGTTCTGATGGGGAATGTTCAACTTGCAGGTTTATGGGAATAGGGACAATTCATATTCGGGTGCACAACGGGATAGACTACAGACTAACGGACTTCAAGCATGTCCTAGAGCTCAAAAAGAACTTATTTCTCTAGGGATACTCAATGACTTCAAGTGCAAGTATACCACTAGTGTTGGAGTGCTAAAGATCTCTCGAAATGCCATCACAGTGGGCAAAAGGAAGAAGATGAAATCCTTTATATCATATATTAGGAGAGACTAGGCAAGAGCTGTTATAGTTTTATCAGGTTAATTAGACTCAAATTTGACTTGATTATGACAATGTTGGGTTTGAGGGGATTACTGAAAGGTTAGAAGACAAATAAGCTAGACTTTTGTAAATACTGTATGTTTAGAAAGTATTGCCAGATTAAATTTAGTATAGCTATTCATTCAAGCAAACAATTTGTTGAATACATTTATTCAAACGTCCAGGACTCGTCTCCATTTCCTTCAAAAGGAGATGCTCAATGTATACTAACATTCATCAAGGATTGTTTGAGAAAGGTATAAGTATACTATATGAAACACAAATTTAATATGTTTGATCGATTCGAAAAGTTTAAGGCACTAATTAAGAAGCAATTAGGTGAACAAATCAAGTGTTTGAGAATCACTATTAGCATGGAATTATATTATAAAAATTATCGAGTTCTACAAGAAAGAAGGAATTATGAGACACTGCACAATGCCCAAAACGCCATAGCAAAATGGTATCACAAAACATAAAATCGAAATTTTAATCGAGTGAGCCCGATGGATACTTTCACAATGTAAAATTTCAACCAGGAATTTTTGGCCTAAGCAATAAACATGGCTTGTTACTTGGTTAATCAAATTCCATGAGGATGTATGGCAAGGGAAACCTATTAACCACTATGGATTATGAGCATTCAGATATGTTATGTATTCTAATGCAAGTGATGGTAAGCTTGAGTAGAAGGCGAAGAAGTACTTTTTTTTTTTTTTAATCATGGACATGGGGTGGAAGGCTACTAGCTGTAGTGCACTAATCCTAGGTCACCTAGTCTTCTAATTAGTAGAGACATGGTCTTTGACGAACTGTTACACTTTGATAAAATGAATCCTAAGACACAACCAATAGAGCAAATGGATCACGATGCTAATAGTAAGTTGGACCAACAGGTGGAGACTCCGAAGACCATAGAGGTAACAAAGGTTGAAACTACAAATGAGCCCAAGGTTCTTGAAATTAGTGATACTAGACAACCAGCAGAGCCACATGACATTATTCTTGGGAGCAGACAAAGAAGGTAAATCAAACCATTGGTACGTTATGGTTATATACATATTATTTATGCATTGACCATAGGTGATGAGCTAGAGACAAATTATGCAGCCCCAAAAAGTCACTCGCAACATGTATCCTTTCCAATTTTCGTTTACTTATTTATTTACATTTTATACTATAATTTTTCTATTTTAACATGCAGAACATAATAAGATATCTACGCATCATCCCACACACGAAATCAAACTAGTTTAGTTAAAATACATAAGCATCTTTACATTAGCATCGGTCATCCTATATCGATACAAATATCCAAAAGAAAAGCACAACACATTATATAATTCGTGGGAATAGGTCAGGATTACTTAGCGCCAATATATTCATAATAACCAAAAGCCTACCTATACATTATTCAATCCATTGCCAGACTCAAGGGTTCATA
Source organism: Eucalyptus brandiana (assembly GCA_014182725.1). NCBI lineage: Eukaryota > Viridiplantae > Streptophyta > Magnoliopsida > Myrtales > Myrtaceae > Eucalyptus > Eucalyptus brandiana. The sequence continues at coordinate 10,299,182 of CM024669.1, forward strand.
AACTCCGACCATCATCACATCATTTCCTTCGTCATGACCAGGTGGACCATCAAATCCCCTCAATGGTCTACACATCTCGCCATTAATGTTAGTAGATCATGCGACAAAACAATGGGGATCAAATCTAGTAGCCATACATCGACTCAAACACATTATTTCAAAACTCAGTACATGTAAATTCTGTTAGTCACATTTAAAATATGCAAAACGCAATGCCAGTGGAGGATTTATTTTACAGATCCGTAAAATAAAGGGGTGAGACAAAACCTAGTAAATAAAATATATCAAAAGTAAGAGATCATCTTATCACTTGAACTGGTACTAAATATTTGCATATACAAAATTAAGGCGAGTGAATACACTAGCTTTCAGTCATGATATGCAATGAAAATAATAGGACCATGTGGCATAAAATTACTCACCTAAATGCAAGCATATGACATTTTTTTTCTGATATGCAATTACCACATAATAGCTCCCTGATATACATAGGTAGGTATCTAGCCTTACTTGCTTCTAACCAAGACTAATCTTGACTAACAAAGTATTGTCACCACCCGTTAATGGGGGACGAAATCATTAACTTACGTAACCATCCATTATGGGTGTCCTCTACATAAGTGATGATAAATGTGCCATTGTACACCTTATGATGATGGTCAACTCATAACTAGCTACTCAAGCCATATCATGCTATGCAAGTAATATAATCTTGTATATGAATCATAGGACTTCATGTCCCCTCAACCTTGTAGAGGACCATCTTAGATGGTAGAGCATCTGTCCCTTCCCAAAGTCTTAAACAAACACTTATAAAAGGGAGTTAGCTCTCTAATGAGTAGGCCATGGCATATATGTTCGTTACATGACATTATTCACACACCATCCATTAGTATATAATAAATGCCATGCATATTTTGATAATGCCAATTAATAAATACTTACGTTTCAACTTATAAACCTTCATCATCTTTTCATAATGCCATCATCATTTAATAGAGAAATTTTGCATATCATAGATCATTGGGATAAATTTTCTAATAAATCCAGATTTCCAGAATACATAATCCCCCAATATATTTTCCCATTTTATAAATTTTTATAGCTATATTCCAATTTTCACCTAATCAAGCCGTATTAATTAAATCAAATTCAAAAGGTCATTCTTATGTTATTTAAGACATATTGATATTTAATTTACTTTTTTGGTGATATAAAATAAGACCATTTGCTAGTTATCATGGACAAGTGACAAACTGAGTCGATAAAAATAGTTTTGTCAAAAAAATCTACAACTTGAAAAATATTGACAACCCAAAAAATTGGCAATTTTCTAAAAAAAATCGACACCATGAAAAATTGACAACTCTAAAAAAACGACTTCAAAAATCGACAACTTGAATAGGCCTAAATATGTCAAAAATGTGAAATTGCCGAAAGATTGTCAAGCGCAAATAGATTTACAAAACAAAAGAAGGATGGTCAAAGTATTAGGGCAGCAAGGTGTAGGGCAAGACTTGTTGCAATACGATATACACAATGGGAGATCATTGGCTATAGTGAGATGTTCTCTCCCGTGGTAAGGCAATTTTTATTATGTCGTCCTTGCTTTAGTTAATACTCAAGATCTCAAGCTAAAGCAACTAGATGTGAAAACAATGTTTTTTCATGGTGAGTTAGCAGAGCAAGTTTACACGAGGCAACTTGAGGGATTCGCTATTCCAAGTAAGAAAGACCATGTTTGCTTATAAAAGAAATCTTTGTATGGGCTAAAATTTTCTCCAAAGCGGTGGTACCAACAATTTGATGCTTTCATAGTTAGTCATGTCTATCAGAAAAGTTAGTTGGATAGATGAGTTTACTATAAGAGATTGAAAGATGGGTCTTTCATTTATTGTTTTAACATATGGATAATATGTTGATAGCAACTAAGGTTATGTCTAATATTGATGTGTTGAAGCATCAATTGAGTGTTGAGTGTGAAACAAAAGATTTAGGTCTTACAAAGAAGATATTAGGTACGAAGATTTTGCTTGTTAGGACTGTAGGAGTTTTGCGGCTATCTCAAAAGAAATATTTTGAGAAGATTTCACTTTGAGAAATAGCAAATAATTGGGCAGACTTATCAACAATGCATGTCCCCTTGACCTAGTTCCGATACTTTTTGGACTTGGTCAACGTTTGCAGCGGGCAAGGAGCGCAAAGGGGCTCGGGAGATGGCGATGATGGGGATGAAGTTGGACTTCTTCCCAAGGTGGAAATTGTTGATTATGGTCAAAGTTAATCCCAATTAATTTGAATCTGGCCAACAATTGAATTGCAAGGGAACCTGGCCTATATTAGGAAAGTCAGAATTAAACTCTTGCCAACAACATCTAGGTCATGCAGAAAAGGGAAATTAATTTGCCACAAGACTTCTTTTCCTTTTTGAAATTGAAGTCAATGAGGGGTCATAGTTTGGGGCACATAAGTAATTTGCTGCTAAGTTTGGTCTATTGTGCATATTGAGTATACTTAATATGTATGAAAACTTACTAGAGATAAACAAATTAGTTTTAATTTGAAACAGAGAGTATTGTGAGCTATCATCCTTGAGATTATAAGAAAACTTCCCTTTTATGATTGACTCTTGTAGTTTCAAGTTTAAGTTAGGATTGAGAACGCTTATGAGTAAGTGTGATTGAGCGATTGTACCTTTAACTTTGCCGATTAGATTTGAACCATCTCCTCTATCTCTACCACCAAACACCAACGTAACTGTGTTTTGTGGAACTTTTATTTATGTATTTTAATTCTTACTCAAATTGTTTCATTTTTTCACGCTTCCGCATTACTCATAAAGCTATATCTCTAAGGTTCATCACTCACTAGGTTAGATAATAATAGATAAGTAAATCACCTTTTTCAAACGGGAGGGATTTGTATAGTCTATAATCCTATGAAACAATTTTGAAAACATGTTGAGTTTTATATTTTACATCATGGAATATTTTATGTCACGTCCACCCATATGTACAGTCGCACAAAATTCACGAAAGCACAAGGTTAGAGGCGCTCGAGCAGCTCAGCACGTGAAGACTGGACTTGGCACTCTGCATCGTCGCCACTGGTGCTAATAATGAATGCCCTTTATCTATTTTTCTGTGAAGTTTTTGTTTGGGCAAAGGTATGCCCTCCTTTATGCCATGTGCTTATATTCCATATCGTGAATTAATTATTCAAGTACCGACAGATGAGTAGATAAAATAAAGGCAATCATGGCTGAGACATCCACCGAACCTCTCTCTGTTTTATATTAGACAAACGGAGTCCAATTTCCTTGACTCGACTCTCCCAAGTTCGTCAAATTCGCGTCGGGACTTTCGTTTAATAAGAAACAACTAACGTCGCCTCGTCGTCTTGTTCATGGATGATGATCATTGATTAGTGCACGACAAGTAGGCGTTGGCATAGTATAATGAGAATGGTGGCGAAAAGAATGCTTTCATCAAGTTTGATAAACTACGACTATTATAATGAACACTTAAACTTGCTAGAAATGAACCGTTTTCCCAAAAATGTAAATTATCAAGAAAAGAACTGATAAATTTAAAGTATATTTCATAACAAATGAGATGAATTTACGTAATATTCGAAGGCGAGAGTTTGTAGGTGCGTTAGGAAAATCGAATCTCATCTTTTGAACAAGCAATAGAGTAGAAAATGTTAACTGGTTGAGACGGAGGGGAATTTTGAGCTAAATCTATCATATCCTCCCTTTTTCTTGGATTGCTATTTTTTTTCTCACTTTTCTCCTGTTTATGGAGTTTTTCTCTTCCAATCTAATCTAAATTTGAAAGTTTCTCTCTCCCATTTTGGGGAGGTGTCCATATCATTCAGGCCTTTTTCCTTTCTATTTAATATGTTTTTTGTTCTTTTTCCCAAAATCTTTTATTTAGTTCTATTAAGGTGTCTATGTTCATTAGAAATTAACTACTTTTCTTTATATTAATATTGATATTTATTTTTTCAAGTATTGTTATTTACATAATTTATTACTTTAATTTTCTATTTTTTTTCATTGTTTACCACAATTAAGGGTAAAAGATAGACTCCCTTTAAAAAATGATATGATAATATACTTTCTCTTTAAAAGTCGTGTATTGCGCACGCTAACTAGAAAAAATAACCGAGAGCTAACAACTGCAATAAAACTTCAAGAGGGCATGGTCTGACAATGGAAAGTTTGGGAGCTAATGTAAACTACCACCGCAGTTTAGAATAGTATTGTCCAGTAGTTTCCCCTCATTACTATCTCACGATTCTCGATTTATATCTTAGAGTTCGAGATACCAACATTACGATCTATGCAAATCTACAAAGCATGAAATCATAAATATATCTGTCAATTCATCACCGAATTTAACGACTTGATACATTTTTATCGATGTATGGTTTGTTATATTTTACCTATAAAATATAGTAAGTTTTTTCCTATTTCAGGGTGCATATTATAGAGAGCGCCAACGGCTACTTGTTGCCTCACCAAATAACTTATGACAATAAAATTATTTATGAAGAAGACGACGAAGCAACTTTACTTTCTCACTATCAAACAAAATTCTCCACCGCGAATAAGATATATAATAAGATCACATGGTACCTACTTGTCTCAGCCATTGTCTTCTTAAATTGTTTATTTGACGGTGCCAGATTAATTAATTTAGGATGCAGATAAGATCACATGGCCTCGAGGCATAATCTCTTCCTATAAGAGGCCATGATCTCTTCCTTCTATCTCCACCAATCAGGAAAGAAAAAAGCATCATTATCCACTAATCTTCCTTCTTCTATTCACAATGGCCACTTCCTCTAGGTTCATTTTATGTTCTTTTCTCCTGTGCTTGGTCTCTTCCCAAACCCTAGCAACTACAAGTTCTCAGCCAAAAGCACTAGTCATTCCTGTGACCAAAGACTCCTCAACGCTCCAATACACAACCCAAATCAAGCAAAGAACACCACTTGTGCCCATTAACCTGGCCATTGATGTGGGTGGGATTTTCCAATGGGTGGATTGTGAAAGCGGGTATGTGTCATCTTCCTATAGGCCGGTCTCATGTGACTCTCAGATATGCAAGGCTTCGGGGTCGGGTGCTTGTGTGACTGAATGTTACTCTCCTCCTGGACCTGGGTGCAACAACAACACCTGCAGCCACATTCCTAACAACCCATTTACCCACTCTGGCGGTGGCGGCGAGATGGCCTCCGACGCCACGGTCATCCAGTCCACTGACGGGAAGACGGTCGGGAAGGCGTTCACTGTGCCGGGGGTAGTCTTCACGTGTGGCTCTACTTGGCTGCTCGAGGGCCTCTCCGCTGGTGCTTTGGTGAGTTTCCTATGATTAACATGGTTTGGACACGACAAGGGAACACGACATGAAAAAACTTTGCCACGTACAAATAGATGGGCCATAACTAATCGATACCTCTATTGCACTGCAGGGAATAGCTGGGCTCGGACGATCTGAAGTGTCACTCCCCGTCCAATTTGCTTCCGCTTTTAACATTCCAAAAAAATTTGCCATGTGCTTGAGCTCTTCATCAAGTTCCAATGGTGTCATATTCTTCGGCGACGGCCCATATGAGTTCCTCCCTAATGTCGAGGTCTCTAAGTCACTCATGTACACCCCATTAATTCTCAACCCAGTAAGCACTGGAGGATCTTATTTTGAAGGCAACCCATCAACCGACTACTTCATAAACCTCACCTCGATCAAGATCAATGGGAAAGCAGTCCCGCTGAACGCGACATTACTGAACATCATTGATGGCAATGGAGGGACGAAGATCAGCACCGTCAATCCTTACACGGTGATGGAAACATCAATCTTCAAGGCCTTCGTGAAAGTGTTCAGACAAGAAGCCAAGAACTTGACTAAAGTTTCGTCCGTTAAGCCATTCAAGTACTGCTTTAGCACCAACAACACTCCGTACACAAGAGTGGGACCGGCCGTGCCGATTATAGATCTGGTGATGCACACCAGCAGTGTTTATTGGAGGATCTTCGGTGCAAATTCGATGGTGCAAGTGAAGGAAGATGTCATATGTTTGGGTTTCGTCGATGGCGGTTTGGAACCGAGAACATCCATAGTGATTGGTGGACATCAACTGGAGGATAATCTTGTTCAAATTGACTTGGAGAAAGCAAGGCTTGGATTTAGCTCCTCTCTCCTATTCAAGCAAACTGCCTGCTCCAACTTCAACTTCACTTTAACCAAGTGACTCGGAATCTGCTCGTTTTCGTGCTTTCTACCTAAGTTGGGTGTGGAATTTTGAAGAGACCTAAAAAGTAAACCAACGTTGTATTGTGAATTTAGTGAAATAAGCTTCAATCCATTCATGGATTTTGAACTCTGCCTTGGTTGCCTCATTCCTTTTTAAGGTGGAAAAATTGTTCAAAAAGTCCTAAACCTATTGTTTGGTGGCCTATTTAGTCCTAAACTTCTGAATTATACTAATTGGTCATAAATCTATTATATAGCAGCCCATTTAGTCCTAAAACTTTTGATAATGCAAGTTTAGTCCTAATCATTTTGACAATTTATCAATTTAGTCATAAACTTTTTAACAATTTGTTGATGTAGCCCTTATGGATAATTTATGTCCTAAAGGACTTAATTGGCAAATTCTTAAAAGGTTTCAGATTAAATTGGCAAATCAATAAAAGATTTAAAATTAAATTAGCACAATAAAAAGATTTAGAATGGTCATGACCTCTGTATGATAGATTTAAGACATTTTGTATAATTATATACTTTTAAGTTTAACCATTCAACTATGGTTCCTATCAAATCCAATGTGGAAAATAGAATATTACGATCTCTTACAGGAAAGTTTCAATCCCAAAATGCGAAGACTGAACACTACATATGGTTGGCCTATGATCAGGCAATTTTTTTCATCAACTTTATTAGTACGGTCGAACATGACTTGGTCCAACATAAAGTGTTCACATGCCCCTTACCAAAGATTGACCTACAACCACAATTTTTTTTTTTTTTTTAATCGCCTTTACCTAATGTTGCCTCTCATTTATTAAGTTTGCTCCTTCGCCTTAATTTTGTCGCCTTTTCATTTACTGCATTTGCACATTTGCTCAGTCGCCCTTGATAAAGGAAAATTAACCAAAGGCAACAAAACACAATGGCGGTTTCGTCTTCTTGATTGTCAAGAGGCGGCAGTATTGGATTCTCTAAAGCGATGAATTTTTATCACCTGCGGTCAGTCTAAGGCGGTGAGATTTTGTCACTTTTAGGAGGTCTACTTCGCCTATGCAAAAAAGAAAAAAAGAAAAAGTATAAAAAAATTCAGAAAAATTTAAAAATTACAAAAATTATTCATATCAATGCTAGCCAATCATGTAGAACGATCGAGGCTAATTAGAGTGCCACCTCAGTGATTTTTGACTAATTAATCCAATTGAAAAATCATCAAGAGGTTTAGGACTAAATTGGAAAATCATTAAAAAAAAATTAAGACTAAATTAACCAAACTTAAATGTTTGAGAATGAATTGGCATAAGTGGGAAAATTTTTAAGAAGTTTTTGGTAATTTTCCCAATTTTTCGAACATGCAACAGTGACAAGTTAACTTATTATTTTTGTGGTCGTGGATTATGCCACTAAGGGTCTATTTGTTTCATGGATAATATCATATTTTTAAAAAATAATTTCCAGGAAACTTTTTCCAAGAATATGATTATCTTTTCCGGCGTTTGGCTTAAACTTGAAAATAGAGTGGAAAATCTTTTCATCGTTAATTTGATTTTTTGGAAAAAAAAAATTACCAAATTTTTTTGATTGACCAAAAATATTAAATTTTAATATATATTTTTAAAAATCAATTTTTAATTATTTTAATTTTTAAAAAATCAAAATTTTATTATTTAAAAGAAAATTTCCTCTTTTTTTTTTTTTTTTTTTTTTTTCCTTCCTCCTTCTTCCTCCTCCTTCTTCCTCCTTTGTCCTCCCCTATTGTGTGCCTCAATGATGGCCAACTGCCTACTGACTGACTAAGATGCGGATCACTAGATATGGTGAGCTCGAAGCTCATCGACCAATCTAGGTGAGCTCGCGACTCACCAAATCCGGCGACCTCGAGCCTCACCCTTGCCAAATTTGGCCTTGGGCGAGACTTGAGCTCATCGACCTCAACGGAGCTCAAGGTCACTAGACTCTCGGCTTGTTAGATCAAGATTGGCGAATGTGAGGGCAAACTAGGCAAGGCTAGAGGCCTACGGTCGATGGCGACAAGCCTCAAGCTCACGTGAGCTCCATTGAGATGATGAGCGAGCCTCAAGCTCACTAGATCAAGATGACCTCGAGCTCCGCCGATATAGGCAAGACCGAGCTCCACCAAACCAGGTGAGCTCAAGCCTTCTCGAGCGACACATAGCCTTGCCTACCTCGCCGGTCTGTGGCAAGGCTCAAGTTGGCCTCTGGCTAGCAATGGCTAGGGCCAAGAAAGAAGAAGAAAGGGGACGAAAGAAAAGAAAAAACAAAATACAAAAATAAATTTTAAAAATTAGATTTAAAAAAAAAAAAAAAAAAAAGAAAAACAAAACATAAAAATAAAATGAAAATGTATTTGGTGAAAAAAATGTGGGGTGGAAGAAGTTATGGGAAATGTTTTCCACTTTTGAAAAGTGGAAAACATTTCCCCACTTTTGAAGGTATTTTTTTCAATAGCAGAAAATATTTTCCTTAACTAGTTCATTTTCCACGAAACGAATACCGGAAAATCCGGAATATATTTTTCTGGAGGTTATTTTCAATGAAACGGAGTCTAAAATTAAAATATTCAGGGGCATACAATTTGGCCTCACTACCTCATTTCACAGCACGCCTTTTTGCAGTGCGATGTGGTATCCAAATTTGGCGTGGCTAAAAGTTTTAGTAACATAATTGGCGACATTAGCTGGATGGTGGTTGCGCCACAAGGAGGTGAGTTCATTGTAGTGTTTAACCACGACCTTGACCTATCTCTTTCTCCTAGCTTCAATCCAGACTCTAATTTGGCAAGAACTTAAACCACAAACTCAACAATTGGAAAGTAAATTACGCAATTTCAAAGGAAACAAGTTGGTGGATATACATTTAGTGATCATGTATGTTATAATTCATCTTAAACTTAGCTGATCACTCTCGAGATAACTAGACTATTAAAGGAAGCCATTAAGAAATTTTAATGCAATAGACTTGAGAATTCGATCAGGATCAACTGCTCGACCATGCTCATCTGTGGAGATCATTATGACACAGTTAAAAATCGATCAAGGATCAGAAATAGGTTGGTTCGACTGAGATGGGTAGTTAAACGTGAGTGATCCCACTAAATTGCAAAATTCTCATCGACCTGCACTAGTTTGATTTTTCTGTCGTTTTGATATCTTGTGTCTGTATTTTAATCATTGAGATTTTCACAACAACCAAGAGTCACCAATGTGTCGAGTGGGTTCATTGTGGCTCGAAGAAAATCGACCACGGTTCATTTGCACTAAAATTTTTTGAAAACTACCCGGTTGCCTAGGTCACGCTAAAAACGCGCCTAAGTGAAATTAACAGCGAAATTGAGTCCGATTTCAGGAATTGAAGACTCTGTCATATCAAAATAAATTCTAGGAACGTCGACTCAGTCTTAGAAGATTTTTCTGCAACCCAAGACTTTTTGGGAAAAAGTCGGCATAGGACCATTTTCATTTAGAAAAAGATAGGGATCGTTTTTGATCGCACAATTGAGATGCAAGATGGATCAATTTGTGAGGAAAAATACCAATTTCATCATTGAGGTTCTAATTGAAATTATCAAAGCTGAATTGAATTGAATTGTGAAACTTTGGAAGTCCAATTGAGAGAGAAGCTTGTCAAATTCGTATGCCCCCTAGGCCATTGGTTTTGGACCATTTCAAGGTTGTAGGATGGGCACGTGTGGCTGAATGAGAGCCAAGGAAGGTGTGAGTGGTGTAAGATGGGTGAAGGAGACAAGCATGTGGAAAATTTGGCCATGGTGGCCCCCTCTTGCCCCTCTCTTCCTCTCCAAGTCTGGCCGGCCGAACCCCTCTTTTTCTCTCTCTTGTTGCTATGTGAAGACCAAAGGAACCGGAGAAGCTGCCGTCCACGCCACACGCTGCAAGAACGCCACCGCCAGCCACCGTTCACTGCTTTCGCCCCATCCGCATGCCGCGCGCACCACTGCCCAGCCAACATCCCCTGCTCCTTCCAGCAATCTATTCCGCCATCTCAACTGCTGGTAGAGCCAAGCCGGAGGCCATTTGGCCACCGTAGACCCCCGTTTAGCGGCCGGTTGCCTTACCAAGCCATCCGCCAGTTCATTGCCAGCTTCGCTTCACCAAACCAACCTTGTTTTCTCTATTTTGCAATAGAGAATAGAAGGTTTGCTGGTGGGTTTCCAGCGGCTTCTCGGGCCCGTTTTGAGGTGGTTCCAAGCCTCGAAACCTAAGCCCACTTTGAGAAGAATTGTTTCCTGCGACATTCCTGTCAGTTTGATCCGACCCGCTCGTTAAACAAGTGAACTTTGCTCACTAAACCCCGCTTAGTCGGTTAATGATGCTTAGGGGTTGCTTAGATTTAATTAAGTATGATTATGTGGATATATTAGAGTATAGTAATTAAATTAGTGCCTTATCAATGCATATTAGGCAATTGGTTAGTGTAATTAGCAAGTAGACATGCTTTATTATTTATTGAACAAATTTCAGAAATTTTCCAGATCCGTTTCAGCTTCTAATTAGGCATTACAAGCCTAAATTGGATTTATTGCATTTAATTAATAATTTACATATTTATTTATTTATTTATTTATTTTTCGGAAATTAATTTGGGAAAGCCGACAATCAAAATTTTATGCTTATTATTGTGGTGTAGTCTGTTTATTTATCTGAGCGTTAATTTATGCTGAATTGATTTAATTATGATTTTAGGATTTTATTCATAAATTAATTAATTTTGATAATTAATGGGAAAATTATCGAGTGTCGGTTTATAGCGTCAAAAACATGTTATGGGCTGTTGAAACTGATGGGATGTTTAAAAATGTGAAATTATTATATTTTAGCTAAAGCCGACCGTATACCCACACACGGCTATTTTATCGAAAATGATAAAATGATTGAATTAGTTGTATGATTGAGATGATATACTATATCGGCTTACATCAACTTAGCAGAGAGCAGTATACCGATATATTATATCAGCCTACAGGTGATATGGCAGTTTAGTAGAGAGCAGTATCCCTCATCAGCTTAGATTGAGCACTGTCAGTATATTATATCAGCCTAAGAGTGATATGGCAGCTTAGCAAAGAACAATATACCCGATCATCTCAAAAGCGAGCTATACGAGTTACTTATTAGCTTAGTAGTAAGCAGTCCTGATATAAAAGGATTTTATAGATAGTATGAAATGAGCCGACCAAGAAAGGTCGAGATGACATGTAATCGACTAGGTCAATTGATCAATGATTTAATCCGATGTTATGAATTGATTGATTGATGTGACATAAGGCATCTGTAAATAATGTTGAATTGCAGGATGGAACTGAAGTTAAGGTAAGTCCTCTGACCTGTGTTGTGCTTAGGCAGCCTTTAGGGCATATTGGCTTCCTAATCGGATCTTAGGGGGTAGAACTTGTTGAGACGTAGTCTCATCCCGTTGTGTGACAATATTTCAGGTCCCTAGATAGTAGTACCTCCACCTCATCGTCCTCCCATGCATTTTGGTATATATGAAAAGATCACTGAGATAGGATACCACTTTTCGATACGCCTCCACCCAGAAGGTCTAGAGTATGTTTTGCTGAAATCCTCTATCTAGGTTGATGTGGGTAGAGACGGCTTGGTGCACCACGAGTATCGATCATGGTATTGTCACTACCATGATGGGTGAAGAGAAGTATCAGAAGGTGATGTGCCTTTGTACGTCTTGGAGGCAACATTCGGAAAGGGGACTGCATATCCCAAGGACGGAGCGATGATCGATGCGAATGATCCTAAGTTGGATGATGATCCCGACTCTCCAGAGCAATCAACAGTAGACTCCAACTGGAGCATAGAAGGAGTAGTCTTTGAGGAGGAGGAGTACCTGGAGGAGGAATCTGTGGAAGAGCCTAAAGAGGAGGACCCTGAAAATGAACTTGAAGAGGAACCGGAGGAGGATCCCGAGGATGATCCAAAGTATATGACCCGAATGAGGATTGAAACCCCCACCATGTTTTGCAAACCCAGTGTGTGAATTGATATGTGATAGACCAAACTCTTGTTAATAGTATTGTAATATATACTATGAGGTTTGCTTGTATAAAAGTGTGGTTGTAATTTTTCAATTGTGAAAAATATAACCTTACTTTTCTATTCCATTGTTTTATTATCTAAGGATTAATTATATGCTTCCACTTGCGAATTAAAATGAAATAGGTCGGCAATGTGTCCTGGGACGTCGTTATTAATCGACCAAATGAGATATGGGCACGTGCTTGAGGATCGAGGCGTGACAATGGTCTGGGTGGGCAATTTCCACCGTAGATTCGACAACCACCCACTAAGGGTCAGTTCTTAAAATTTTAATTTTGAACCGCTTGTTAATTACATGGATCCACTTGGGAACCAAACCACCAGTCTAGTCCAATTCCTAGGGGGATATATAGAGGTGATCTCATCAAGCTTCATGCATTAGCATTGTAATATGTAACAAAGAATTACATAGTAAAATCATCTCCCAGATAAAGCCAATGAACCGACAATATTAGTATGTTAGAAAGTGTGTAAGTAAGAGAGTACACTCACCAATCTTGTTATAAGTGAGCAAAAGCAGACATTTATCCAACATAAAAACTAATAAGTAGCCTAGGGATTAAGGATTTTTCATTTTTTAATATTAAAATTACATATATATTATATATATTATTGGTCTAGTCTATGTAAGCAATTCCACACTTGAAATTAGGAACCGGACCGATTTCCTTAGGAATCATTAGTTCCTAAGCAGTCCGATCTGGTTCTAGACGGTCCAAATGATTCCCATTTCCTTCATATGCCACCTCAATTGCTAGGAATTGAGAGAGTCAAAGTCAAACAAGTTGCACTGTATCAGTCCTCCAAAGCCTTCAAGTCGAAGGTAAGGTCTCTAGTCCCAGCACATCTCACTCATCGACCCCTATACAGTTGACCTCATTCATGAGATTCAAAAGCGCATTGCCCAAAAACATTCAAGCGCCTATAAAAGAGACCCTAGCAATCCAAAACATCAAATCCATCTTCATTCTACTTTGCATCCATGGCTGCTTCTAGTAATTTGCTTTTTCTTTTGTTTTCCCTCTTCCTCACAATTCTACAAATACAAGCCAAAACTTTTCTACCTAAGGCCCTCCTTCTTCCTGTGACTATGGACTCCTCGTCACTCCAGCACACCACCCAAATCAAGTAGAATTACTCCTCTTCTCCCTATTAAGCTGACCATTGATGTTGGAGGTTGATTCATGAGGGTGGATTGTAAGAAGGGTTATGTCTCCTCTTCTTATAGGCACATCGCTTGCCACTCCAAAATCCGTAAGATCTCGCAATCAGGGGCTTTGTCCTTATATGCCCCTCTCTGCCCAGACCGAGATGCAACAATAAAACCTACAACCACTTAAGGGGTGCATGACAACCACCTGTTTCTGTTCCAAAAACAATTTTTTTATTCTAAACCTATTTCTGGAATCGAAATCCGTTTGATAAACTTATTCCATTTTTCTATTTCTGAAATAGATTTTTATTCTAGAAATAGGTTTTGAATAGAAATCAAAAGTAGAAATTTTCTACTTCTTTATTTCTAGAATAGAAATGAGAAATAAAAAATTTTCTCATCGTTGATCAACCGGTCCTTCATTCGTCGCCGCCGACTACTGTCCATTGGTCATCGGCCGCTGCCACCGGTCGTTGGTTGTCTGCTACCGCCGCCATTAGCCGTCGCCGTTGCTGGTCCGAAAGGAAGAAATTTTATATCGTTATCAAACGGTTATTTTTGCTTATGTACTCATCTAGAAATAGAAATAGAAAAATCTATTCCTCTTCAAGAAATCAATTTCTAGCCAAAATGGTTATCATCCGCGCCCTTACTTTACAATCGGTTCATCGACAACACCGATGGCGGTGAGATGGCCGCTGATGCTGTCTTGACTCAGTCCACTAACAGGAGGAGCTCCAAGGCTGCAGTTTCCATTCCAGCGCCGATCTTCAGTTGCAACTCTCATTCGCTTCTCAAAGGCCTCTTCGTTAGGGCTAAGGTATTGCCCACTATGTAAGAACCTACATATCATTTGAAGTACTTGCCTACATGTGGTCTAACTTGGACCATCTCGATCACATGTTAGGATAGTGATAGGCCACATGTGGACCGCACATGATCCCTAAGGTTGCAAGTGATTGATTAATATATTGGGTTCATACGTAAAATATGACATGACACATTTTATTTGAAAACCACATGATTCATATATATCATTAAAAAGAATTACTTATTGCATCCTATAAAAGAAGTACATTATCAGTGTATGTTGATTAACATCATAGCTAAGGTACATGCTAACACGGACTTAAATATATTTTACTCAGGGGATTGCTGGGCTTGGAAGATCGATAGTTTCCCTCCCCTCGCTGTTTGCTTCGGCTTTCAAATTCCATCAGGTCTTTGCCATGTGCTTGAGTTCCTCCACGAATCCAATGGAGTCATCATCATTGGCGACGGACCATACGAATTCCAATTTAAGAAAGAGGTCTCTAGGTCCCTCATGTACACTCCCTTAATACTCAATAGAAAAGGCACCGCGGGAGAGTACTCCGAGGATAGACCTTCAACGGACTACTTCATCCATCTCACCTCCATCAAGATCAATGGGAAAGCAATCTAGCTCAGTGCGTCACTACTGAACATCGATGAAGAAGGCAACGGGGGAACAAAGGTCAGCACCGTCAATCCATACACTGTGATGGAAAGGTCAATCTTTTAGGCAGTCCTCAAGTAATCATGGAAGAAACCAAGGGCATGACTAGGGTTACTAGCGTTACGCCTTTTATTGCGGAAAAACACCAATCAAAGGTGCACCAATCCAAGAACAAGTAGTAAAGGATAAAAGAAAATTGAAATCACATGAGATGTAAGATTTACGTAGAAAAACCAAATTGGGAAAAACCACGAAAAGAGAGAAGTGTCACTATCTTCAACAAAGAGCATGACAATACAATCTAAAAAAAGAACAAGCTCTCAAATCACTTGGTGAGCAATAAGATCTAAATATCCAACCAAGAAAATCTAAATATCCAACAAGAAAATAGGAAAAAACAAAACAAGAAATAATATAGATGTCAGGGCTGGAGATGTGTTATTAAACACATTACTTTTATATTCTCCTTTAAAAAATCCTTAAAATAAAGGTATATGATGTAAAATACCATTATCTCTTAATTTAAAAGTCAAAACTCAATAAATCTCCACCTTGACTTCAAATCTCCAAAAGAGCATTATACCAAACACCCCAAGACCTCTCTCCCTCAACACCAAAAGTGACCACACAAGGCCACCCCTAAAATGGCGGAATTGATGATGCACACCCCTAAGCCTATGCGAGCATACTTAGTGTAGGAAATAAGGGATGAAACACCACCAACTCCACCCAAGCAACTCAAATGGCGAAAACGCCAATCAAGTCCAGCAATGCTTAAACTTGATCAAATGAATTGGCTTGGTCAATATATCTACTGGATTATCCATCGAAGATGTTTTTTTCATCATAATCGTACCCATAGCAACCTCATCACATACAAAGTGATACCATATGTCGATATGTTTTGTCCTCTTCTAATACATTGTGTTCTTGATCAACCAGATTGCACTTTGGTTATCGCAAAATATAACGGAGACTCTCTCCTACTTCACACCAAATTTTTGTAACCAAACACTTCACGAGACTGCTTTCGCTATTGCCATGTATTTTGCTTTAGTGGTAGACAAAACAACTGTGTCATATTAAGTTACCCTCCAACTAACTACAGAACCACCAATGTAAAAACATAACCTGTCAAAGATCTCTTTTCATCGAGATTGCCTGCATAGTCAAAATCAACAAAGCCAATAGCCAAATGTCCTATATCACAACCTCTATTAAAGACCAAACCCACATTTGAGGTAATCCGAATGTACCCAAAAATCCATTATACAGATTACCAGTGAGCTTTACCCGGATGTGCCATATACCTACTCACAGCACTAATGGCCTATGACATATCCAAATGAGTACCAACCATATCATACATGAGACTATCCACACCACTAGAATATGAAACTTGAGACATCTCATCTTCCTCTTCTTTAGTTTTAGGCGACAAAGAAGCCAAAAGCCTAAAATGAGACACCAAAGGAGTGTTCACGAGTTTAGCATTCTTCATGCCAAAGCGCTCAAGTACTTTCTCAATATACTTCTTTTGTGAGAGGTATAACTTCCCAACCTATCTATCTCTACGAATTTCCATACCTAAAATTTTCTTAGCAGCTCCAAGATCTTTCATCTCAAATTCTCTACTAAATTGCTTATTCAAATTTTGTATCTATAATATGTTCTTAATTGCAATGAGCATGTCATCCACATATAATAGTAAATAAATAAAAGAACCATCATGCAATTTCTTATAATACACACAACTAGCATGTGTACTTCGCAAGTAGCCATGACTCAACATAAAGCTATCAAACCTCTTGCGCCATTATCACAAGGATTGCTTGAGACTATACAAAGACCATTTCAATCTGTAAACATGATCTTCTTTACCCTCAATAATGAATCCCTTGGATTGAGACATATAGATTATCTCCTCAAGCTCGCCATGCAGAAAAAGCAGTCTTGACATCAAGTTCCTCAAGTTCTAGATCATAAAGGGCTACTAACACAAGTAGCAGACGAATTGAACTATGTTTCACAACTAGAGAGAACACTTCACTAAAGTTGATCTCCTCCTTCTAATTGAAACCTTTCGCTACTAAACATGCCTTAAATCTTTCATCTTGAACCCCTGGAATTCCTTCTTTTCTTTTGAAGACCCATGTGCACCCAATGGCTCTTTTGCTTTCAAGCAATTTCACAAGATCCCAAGTTTGGTTCTTATGAAGAGACTCCATCTCTTCATTTATCGCAACAAGCCACTTTTTAGATTTAGAATAAATAGTAGTTTCATGGAATGTAGAAAGTTCTTCAATACCAAGCTCTCATCAATTGTAAGAGCATATGCTACCAAATTAGCGAAACCATACCTTTGGAGAAGCTTAATTTGTCATTTAGCCCTCCCTGCAGCCAAACTTTGAGGTTACTCAATTTCTTCTACTTCTTCTTTGATAGAATCTGAATCTTATTGCTCATTATCACATTCTGGCTGAATAGAAGTATCTTCAACTATTTTCTGTGGATGCTCTACGTGAAGCTCCACCTTTTTCTGAACATTCTCCTCATAAATACCTGTAGACTTAACAACTTTTTTCTATTCAAGCATAGAATTTCCATCAAAAGTGACATGCCGACTAATTATAAACTTTGATAACTGAGGGTCAGAATACCATAACCTCTATTCTTTAACCCCATCTACATAACCAATGAAAATACACTTCTTGGCCTTAGGTTCAAGTTTACCCTCTTTTACATGATAATAAGCTAGACATCTGAATTTTTAAATTAGAATAATCAAAAGGTTTACCTAACCATACCTCATTAGGAGTCTTACATTCAATTGCAATTGAAGGAGAATGATTCACTAAATAATATGATGTGTTCACAATTTCAGCTCAAAAATCTTTCCCAAGTCCAACATTAGAGAGCATACACCTAACTCTCTGTAAAATTGTCTGGTTCATGTGCTCTGCCACTCCATTCTATTGATGTGTGTGCCTAACTGTTTGATGTCAAATAATCCCCGAATCTTCATAGTACTTGTTGAAATCACCTTTGCAAAACTCAAGACTATTGTCTGTTCTAAGATGCTTTATCTTCTTCCCAGTTTGACTTTCTATTAACATCTTCCACTTCTTGGACGTATCAAAAACGTCACTTTTACGTTTCAAGAAATAAAACCAGATTTTCCCAGAAAAATCATCAATAAATGTTAGAAAATAAATTGCACCACCCTTAGATGTTACCTATACCAGTCCCCACAAATTGGAGTGAATATAGTCAACCGTGTCTTTCGTTGAGTGCACCTCAGTACTGAAACTAACTCTGTGCTACTTTCCGAAAACAAATGTTTGCAAAAGTCAAATGAGACCATATGATCCCCACAAAGTAAACCATGTTTACTCAAGATAGTCATTCCTCTTTCGCTCATGTGGCCCAACCGCATATGTCACATTATTGATTTTTCAGAATCTAAAGAGGATGTTATATTTAAAGAATCCACATTCACTTGTGCACATGCATCCAATGGAATCTAAAGTGCTCGATGAAATAAGGTTTTTTTTTTAAATTTGCGATATGCCTAACGTTTGTCAAAGTTCTATTACATTGTCATGGCATTTAATCTGCACCATACCAATACCTACAATTCTGCAAACTTGTTATCCATCAAAACTGAACCACCATTGATTTTCTCATATATATGGAACCAATTTCTATGTGGATACATGTGGTATGAACATGCTAAATCCAAAATCCATTCATCATCAAAATAACAATTTAAAGACAAAACAGTAAGAACATTGTCTGCATTAGCTAACTCATTATTTTTCACCAGACTAGCCGAATCGGAATTCCCAATCAACGTCTTCCCCTTAGCTTTCTGCACTAGATGCTCACTTTTCTAGTGTCTGAATTTGTTACAATAGTAACACTCCACCTTACTCTTATTTATTATAATTAAACTATATTCAATGCATGAATTGCAAGCTTAACTCTAAATTATGTTTATATGAAGTTAATTTAACATGAGATGGAATGTGCAATCTACATGACCTAATTCTAATGACAAGTAAAATTCAGGTGAGCTATTCCAACATGACATGCAATCTAAATTATTAGATTGCATGTCATGTTGGAATAGCTCACCTGAATTTTACTTGTCATTAGAATTAGGTCATGTAGATTTCACCCTAATCATCTAATCACTAAATGACATGACATAAATAACGTCCCAACAATGACATGGCATATAATGATGACGTGGCAGGATGACATGTTATCCAATGACTTAGTAGGATGACATGCCAATGACATGGCAAGTGATACTAGTTATTCTATATGACATATTCATGCTACATTTTTTTTTTCATCTTCTTTTGAAATCAAAAAAGAAAACCATCTAAAATATAAGATTACCTAATTTAAAGTGAATATTTCAAATAAAAGTCTAAAATTGGTTCATTTTCTCAAAAGAAGATTCCAAGTGAACCTTATTTCAAATAATGGCTTGGAGTAGTCACTTAGTTTTATATGAGGCTTTGAGCAAGCAGGTGCATCTCACATGCCACATTCAAAGGTGTGATGGGGGCATTTTCGATTTTTTCCTATTTTGTAATTTCTCTTTCATCTTCTTCTTCGTTCATTATTTTTCTCTTTTCCTTATTTTTTCCTTTTTTTAATTGTGGCCGACAATTGTTGCCAGAGGTTGTCAGCATTTCGAATTTTTTTTTCTCATTCATCTTCGTATTTATTCATTGTTTTTCTCTTTTCCTTCTTTTTCTTTTTTTTTTAACTATGGCTGGCAATTAAAAAATGCAATCAACAGTAGGACTTAATTGGACCAATATGACAACTTTTAGAATTTGATTGCATTTTTTGAAAGTTTTAAGAGTTAATTGCACTTTTTGAAAGGTTTATAACTCAATTACACTTTCCTAATAAGTTTTAGTACTTCTAATACACTTATTACTTAGATTTATATAGGCTTGGATTGAGACTTTCTCTCAAGATATCACTTTCCTATTATAACTCAAATGGGTCACATCTTACAAAATTAAGATATCATTATCTCCATATAAATAAATTTCCTATTTATCACTCTCAACATGCATATTTCTACCACTAAGATCTTCTACAGGCTTGCCCAAATTTTATGCTCTCACGAGCTTAGACCAGATAAATAAGTTAAGCTCAAAATCTCCTGTGTTCAAACCATTATCCGCAGTCCTATTATAATGCAATTTATGAAATGCTCCTATCATGCAAATTAAAAATATTTCTGTTTAGGGGTGGAGACTGACTTCTAATTTTCTGTGAAATGAATGACCATATGAGGTTGCCAAAATTTGTGTCAACACTGCTTAAATTAAAACATTCAACCACACCCACCTTGGCGCATTATTTCAGTTTGCTACAGGTGCATTGCAGCATCGAGTAGTTGCACCCTAAAAATTGTAGGGACATGGCTGGAGCATTAGTGGCACGGTCATGCCACTGAAAGGTGAGTTTCTTGTGGTGTATAAACGGGACTTCTGTCTATCTGTATCTCCTGGCTTCAATCCAAACTCCGATTTGACCAAAGTTTCAGTCACAAACTCAAAGTATTGGATTTAAATTACGCAGTTTCAAAGGAAATAAGATAGTGTATTATAACCCTTGACGAAATTGAACTTAGACTTCAGTCAAAATGTCGATGGAATCATCTCCATTTTCTTCTTATCTTCTATTACTAGTCTCAACGCTCACATCATTCACGCGACTAATGATGGATAAACCGACAAAAAGATAGTTGTCAAAAACTTTAAATTCAAAACTCAAACAAATTACACTCTGTCAGTCCTCTCCATGCCGTAAATCCGCAGAAGACGAGTGTCTCCAGTCCCAACGCGCCTCGCTCATGGCGCTGCCTCTTGACTACTACCTCAATTCACGAGGCCAAAAATATTTAAGCGCCTATGAAAGAGACCCTCCGATCCAAACCATCAAATCCGTCTTCAAGCCCCTTTGCATCCATGGCCTCTTCAAGTGAAATGCTTTTCCTTTCCTTTTTCCTCTTCCTCACAGTCTCGCAACCTCAAGCCAAAACTTTTCAACCCAAAGCCCTCCTCCTTCCTGTGACTAAGGACTCCTCATTACAACAATACACCACCCAAATCAAGCAAAGAACCCCTCTCGTGCCAATTAAGCTGACCATTGATGTTGGGGGCAACTTCATGTGGGTGAAGTGCGAGAAGGGATATGTCTCCTCTTCTTATAGGTATGTCCCATGCGGCTCCAAAATCTGCAAGATCTCGCGATCTGGGGCTTGTGTAGTTAAATGCCCCCCTCCGCACGGACCGGGATGCAACAACAACGCTTGCAGCCACTTCTCTTACAACCCGTACACCCGCATCTCCACCCTCGGCGAGATGGCGGCTGATGCCGTGTTGATTCAGTCCACTGATGGGAGGAGCTCCGGGCCCATGGTTTTCGTCCCAGGGCTGGTCTTCAGTTGCACCTTTCGTTCTCCTTCGCTTCTAAAGGGCCTATCTAGTGGGGCTGAGGTATGAGGCACTATAGCTAATAGGCCATATGGCAATTGAAGTAGTCACCTAGATTCGGTCTAATTTGGACCATCTCAATCATATGTTGGATAGTGATGGGCCACACCATCTCAATCCCGTGTGGACCACACATGATCCCTAAGGTTGTAAATTTTTTTTAATAAATTCGGTCCATACATAAAATGTGACGGCCTATGACATTTTAGCAAGGCTCCATTTATTTCACCAAAAATGTAGTATTTCTGGAAATGTTTTTCCAAAAAGTCAATTTTCAGGAAAATTATAATATTTTCCGGTATTCAATTGAAACTTGAAAATGAACTAAAAATATTTTCTTTCTTCATGCACTCTTTTCAATAATAATTTTTCATTTTTTATTTTTTTAAATCAATTTTTAATTTATATTATATTTTATTTTATTTTTTTCTTTTCTTTTCTTTTTTTTTTTTTTTTTTTCTTTTTCTTCCCCTTCCAATCACTGACCATGGCAAGCTGGGCAGGGCTCGCCAGATCTGGCGGGGCCTGAGCTTGCTTGAGGCTATTAGGCATGGCCAACAACCAACTGAGGAAGAAGAAAATGAAAGAAAAAAAAAAAAAAAAAAGAGAAAATTTTAAAAATAATTAAAAATCGATTTAAAAAAAAAAAAAAAAAAGGAAAATGTGTTTGGTGAAATAATGTTTCATTCAAATAAATGAAGTACATTATATATTTCGCTTAATATCGTGGCAAAGGTATATGCTAACACGGACTTAACAATGTTTCGCTTAGGGGATAGCTGGGCTTGGAAGATCGCTAGTGTCCCTCCCCTCGCTGTTTGCTTCAGCTTTCAAATTCCAACGTATCTTCGCCATGTGCTTAAGCTCATCCTCTCAATCAAATGGAGTCATCATCTTCGGGGACGGACCATACGAATTCCAACCAAAGAAGGAGGTCTCTAAGTCCCTCATGTACACTCCCCTAATACGCAACCCAAAGAGCACGAGAAGATATTACTCCAAGGATGACCCTTCGACGGACTACTTCATCCGTCTCACCTCCATCAAGATCAATGGCCGAGCGGTTCCACTAAACATGTCGCTATTGCACATCAACAAAGAAGGCAAAGGGGGTACGAAGATCAGCACCTTTGATCCGTACACCGTGATGGAGAGGTCGATCTTCATGGCAGTCCTCAAAGTATTCATGGAAGAAACCAAGGGCGTGACTAGGGTTCCTAGTGTTAAGCCCTTCCAGTACTGCATAAGCTCCAAGAACCTGGGGAGTACAAGAGTTGGACCGCCCGTGCCCACCATCGATCTGGGGTTGCATCACAAGAGTGTGTCTTGGAGGATCTTGGGAGCGAATTCGATGGTGCAATTGAAGGATGACGTCTTATGTTTGGGGTTCGTCGATGGCGGCTTGAACCCGAGAACATCTGTGGTCATCGGAGGGCATCAATTGGAGGACAATCTCTTGCAATTCGATCTCGTGAAACGGAGGTTGGGGTTCACCTCCTCGCTCTTGTACATGCAAACTACCTGTGCCAACTTCAACTTTACTTCTTCTGTTTAAAGAAGTAGAGACTTTAGCATTCCACCGTCGTGCTCGTTTTCCGCCGTTTAATGCTGTCCTTGTGCTCGGTTTCTCATTCTGTTAATATTAAGGTGTATTATCTTTGACTATATAAGAAAAAGGTGGATTCTCTTTGCTTCTGCAATGTTATTAAAAATGGCCCTTCTTTGAATAAACGAGAAAGTTTTTCATAATGTAACATATGCAGCATCAACATGACATCCAAATTTAAATCGATTTCTCCAGAAACTGCAACTTAACTCTCAGCCCAGTGGACGACCTTTAACATGTTCACAGGCGTTAATGCGATGTACCAGGAGAGAGGTGCGAGCTCGCACCACAATTGGTGACGTGTCATTTTGTAGCTACACTACCAAAAAAAAAAATTGACATTTAAGCTCCATCTATTTTGCAGAAAATGTGACGTTTTAAAAAAATATTTTCTAAAAGATCATTTTCTATGAAATGATAATTGTTTTTTTTGGCTTAAATTTGAAAATGAACTGAAAAATATTTTCCATCATTTGGTATAGAAAATATATTTTGATTTTTCTTAATAAATATATATTATTAGAGCACTAGTAACTTAAGCATTGATAGCCAGAGAATTGGGAACTAGGACTAGAGTCCCGAGTCTAGCCTTGATGGACCCCAACCAATTGGGCACGGGCATTAGAGCTTTGGGCCCGATCGTGATGGAATCGGGCTCAGCCTCAATGGACCTAGGCATAGGCACTGGGGATCCAAGCGTGGACATTGTGGTTCTAGGCTTAGAAACCAGAGACCCGGTCTAGGACGCCAAGATCCAAAAACCAATGTTTGAGTTTATGTGCCCAAATATAAAAGTTCGGGTCCAAGCGCCAATACCTAATTATTTTCCTTAATGTAATTATAGATTTTATTTGATTGGAAAAATATTTTCCGTTAACTATAGATTTTATTTGATTAGAAAAATATTTTCCGTTAACTCATTTTCCTAAATGAATCAATCATTGGAAAATGAGAAAAATGGTTTTTGTAAAACAAGCAAACCCTTAGTAACAATTAGTTACTATTTTAGCAATGATTGTAATTGCCACTAGAAGATTTACTCAGGGTCACACAATCTCTACCATGGACTATATCACTAAAAGTTAGAAATATTACCAAAAAAGTCTCAAACCTATTACACCTTTATCAATTCAGTTCTAAAAATTAAAACGTGTCAATTAAGTCCTAAACATTTTCATGTTTTTTTCTAGTGGAGTCCATCTGGCCAATTTTAATCAAAAATTGCTAATGTGGATGCCAAGCATCCTACGTGGCATAGTGAGTGCTAGCGTGGAGAACTTTTATTAATATTTTAATATTTTTCTAAATATTTATTCATTTTTCTTCTCGTTTTCTTTATTACTATTTTTTTTTTTTATTGTCATGGTCAAGGCTCATTGGTCACGAGCAAAGATCGTGGCCCTTGACTAGCCTCACCCAAATCTAGGCAAGGTTGGCCTCACTTGAAGTTGCGATGGCCTTGCCCAAATCTGGGCAAGGCTAGGTGAGGGTGTCGCGGCCCTCACCAATGGCTAGTAAGGGCTTTGCTACCTTCACCCAGTGGTCAATGAGAGCTTGATGGCCCTCGTCGACCATGGTAAAAAATAAAAAAAGAAAATGAAAGAATAAAAAAATTAATAAATATTTTGAAACAATTTAAAAAAAAATTGAAAAAAATGTTCACATCAGCGCTGGACATGCCATGTAGAAAAGTCAATATCCACATCAGTGTTTTCCGGCCCATATTAGCCGTATGGACTCAATTAGCAAAACTTGAAAAGGGTTTAGGACTATATTAGCACAATTAAAAGGTAAAATATTGAATTGGCACAAATGTAATAAATTTGGAAGTTTTTTGGTAATTTTCTCCTAAAAGTTCTAATACCATTAGTAGCAATTGTTGTTTAAGTCCAGCATAATCACGGCTAAATTGACAATAACAATGGTATAGTTATTGTGACTTTTACAAATGCTGCTAAATTGTATAGTAATAACAATAATATATCTATGGAAGTGTAATCAGGAATTGAATTTATTATAGGACTTATTATATTTGTTTCAGAAGATGCCATGCCATCACTCGGAGTTGAACCAAGATGCTCTAGCACTGTATTATTATCGTTATTATTTAGTACTGCTTTTGTTATTATTATTAATAGTAGGAGTAGTAGATACCGACAGCAATGGGTAATCAAACATTTTTCACCAACCTATGCTTTCATTGATTAAAAAACAACCCAATTTCAAGAAAAATTAAATGAAGAATTCTTCTAACGATCTCAAAAAAACCACAAAAAGCCACATTTGCAGTTTCCTTTTCTAATGAGACGGAGACCTCAACATAATAATCGTTCACAAAATAACTATGTGAAATAAAATCAAAGAACAACGCTGCAATCTCGCCCATAGAGTGTCCCTTGCATGAATTCACCAATATTTTCCTAAAATTTGAATCTTATGTAACCTAACAAACAAGAAAAATAGGTCGGTTTCTACACCAAGAAAATAATCGAATAAGTCACGATTTTTAGGTGAATACATAGAAGCAGCTTCTTAAGGCTAGGGAAATCCAGTGCGTTATTGTCCAAAACCATATCAACATCGTCTGATCGTTCCTTGAAATTCGAGATTCGATTCCGCGAGACCCGACAACCTTGCTCTGCTTCGAAAAGGCCACTGTTGAACAGACGAAGACTAAAATTACACGGCTAAGCAGCATGCTAGAGCAAGCTGCACTTGGCTGCACTAATCGCAAGAAGATTGAAAGCCAGTCACTGCATGTGAGTGGGACTGAAAGTGCACGAAATGGTAGGCATTATACCTTGACGCTCAGAGTCTAACGTGCAAAGAAAGATATTGGAAAGGTTTTAAGATGTTTTGTTGGATATCATATGTTACAATTAGATCTATACGCGTAGGATTGAAAATGATCCAACTCAAATTGATTCATTTAATTCGATTTGACCTATTTCCATGTAATATAAATCTAAGGATTCATCGTATTGTTAAAACACTCAATTTGAGGAAAACTGATTTCTTATGATTTTTTTAAATAAATTTGTTGCTAAAACATTTCCATGAAATACAAATGCAACGGAAATTTTTTATAAAAATTCGAATTTAAAAAAATTGATTTTTTTTTTTCATTTTTCTTCTAAGTCCAGGCCCAGTGACTGGTGAGGGTTAACTAGCCACTCTAAATTCAAAAGAAAATAAGAAAATTATAAAAATTGGCTTTACATCTCTTTAGTCCAACTATGCCTCATATGTGTTAGAAATGGGTTTGTTTTTCTATTTTCATATGGGTTAGAAATGAGTTAGTTATCAACCCATTTCAGACCCATTAAGTTATTAGATGACTTTTTTATGATCCACTTAAGCCTATTTTTATAACTTAAGGCAATCCATTTATAACTAATTTTGCTAAGTATGGGTTACAATATGGATTTTAGACCCATTTTGCCATCTTTTAAGTACAACAAGTTGCTGTTTGACAAAAAAAAAAAGTACAATAAGTTGCTGATGCAATCGGTCATTATCCATGTCCGGATAAGATTGACACGTGAGCCTAACTCAGATATAAATCAGACTTCTTGTCCGATCGCGAGATAATTCGAAGTTGCCCGTTGGGGAGATTCATTGAATGGAAGCCACGCGCCTCTTGTCGGTTGAAAATGTCTTTTCCATTTTTTTTTTAAGGTTTGATATAATAGAGGAAATTATTATTGTTTAAAATGAAAATGTTTCATTCATTTTATTTATGATTGACTCTGTCCTCCCATTTCATCTAAAAATCAAACCTACATGATATTCTATACTGTCAAGCTTGTGCACGTCCGCATAATTAGTATTTGTAGCTTGTATTGGGTCTTTTTACATTTTTATTTTTCTTTTCGTTTATTGTCGCTCACGTAGGCCATAACTTAAGTTATGACCAGTTACGTGGCCTAAATGGTAAACACATCTTTACATATGCTCTTTTATATGCTTTGGTGCCATTAATTTTTACATATAATTTTTAGTGTAATTAACCATTGAGGGGAAAAGTATCAAAAAAGTCTTAAACCTATTATATTAATACTAATTCAGTCCTAAACATTTTTATATCGGTACCAATTTAGTCCATTCGGCTAATTTTGGCCGGCCGTCGCTAACGTGAACATCGATTAGTGACCGGACGTTAACGTGGAAATTTTCTAATATTTTTAAAATATTTTTTTGAATTTTTTTCTTTTTTCTTTTCTTTTTCCTTTTCTTCCTTCTTCCTCCTTTGACCATTCCAGCCACTGGGTGAGGGCCTCGAAGTCGAAGCCCTTGCCTACCGCCGGCGAGGGTTGCGGCCCTCACCCGGCCTCTCCACCGGCGGCTTCACCCGGATCTGGGTGAGGTCGGCCTCGCCAACCGTGGGCGAGGGGCACGCGAGGCTAGCCTCACCCAGATCTAGGTGAAGTCACCTCACCCGCAGCCCTAGGCGAGGCCAAGCGAGGGCCGCGACCCTCGCCGGCTCAACCTCGCCTAGGCTCGCAGGCGAGGCGGCTTCGCCCGGATCTGGGCAAGGCCGGCCTTGCCGGCCCCTCGCCCACGGCCGGCGACGCCAAGGCGAGGCTAGCCTTGCCCAGATCTGAGAGAAAGTTGCCTTGCCGGTGGCCTTGGGAGAGGCCGGGTGAGGGCTTCGAGGCCCTCGCCAGCCACTGCCAGAACAGTCCAAGGAGGAAGAATGAAGAAAAGTAAAGGAAAGAGGAATGGAAAATGAAAAAGGAAAAAATTCAAAAAATTCAAACAACATTAAAAAAAATTAAAAAATTTCCACGTTAGTGTCCAGTCACCGACCGATATCCACGTCAGCGCCGGTCAGCCAAAATTAGCCGGATGGACTGAATTAGTACCGATATGAAAAGGTTTAAAACTGAATTGGTACCAATGCAATAGGTTTATGACTTTTTTTGTACTTTTCGCCTCCTTGAGTTCTATTCATATTATGATCTTCGATGTGTAAAATTCTTAGGTCAAAAGAAGATCATTAGTTTGGTAAGACGTGCTATGAACCGAACGTGCTTACTTCTGTGCTGCTGATTTTTCAAAATAACCAGTGTGTATTTGGTGATTTTTATAAAATCATGCATTCTGAATTAGGCGATGTTGTCATCATGAGGATAGCTTGTCATGTGGCTGGTCTTTGTTGTCAAAAAGTTTCAAAAAAATAAAAGCATTTCTTATGTTTCATGAGCGTCATGAAGTTGCATGGAAAACTCTATTTTCCAGAGCTTACCATTGGTCATTTTTCAACTTTTATAAATTCAAGTGATGCAAATTTTGAAATGCGTTCTTCATTAAAGTTACAAAAAGCATTTTATACTTTGATTTGACACTAATTCATTAAATTTGAAACTCATTAGGATGTTCAAAAGAGCCTGATCAGAGTGCTGTTAAGTCCGCACCTAGGTTCTTCTTAAACATCTGAGAGTGTTTGATAATTTTGATGAATTTAGTGTGCTTTTCTGAAAACTTTCAAAAACCCAAAAGTTGTAGATAACGATCTCAGTTTTCTTTTGATATTAATTTTAGTGGAATCGAGACGTTTGATCGTTCAAAGAACCCGATTAGTGCCGACTTTTTTGCACCCGGGTTCCAAAATTTATTTCCTAAGAATATCAAATTTGTTTCAAAATTCCAATAAAGTTAATGTGTTTGTCGGTTACAATTCAAAACTCAAAAATCTCCCTTTAAGGACTTGTTTGCATCTATTTCAAAACTTGTGCCCTTAATTGCAAGTTCTTGAAAGATTCAATTCTTTGAGTTACTTTCTTTGTGTTTCATTTCATTGGCTATGTTGTTTACATACTTGGATGATTGTAATTGCTTCGAATGAATAAGTGACCCTCTTTGGTTCACTTTCTTTGGATCATTGTTTGAGAACCAAGGTCTCATGGCCTAAGTGTATGCATTTCTATTCTCTTTGCATGTGATTTCTATATGAATGATTTACGATCAATGCATGCATGTGGGGTAAACCAAGAGGGGCACATCTAAATCCGAATTTATGAATCATTCGACCTTGACCACTACTTATGAACGTAAGGGATGGCCAAGTATAGACAGCTAAAATTAATCAATTAGTGAACATAGGATGGCTTGATATGCATGAACCTCAAGGCCAACCCTGAGGCCATGTTTTGTGTGATGAATTGTTTCTAGTTTCTTGAACTTGTCTACATGAAGTGATTGCATTTGATTGAATTTTTGAATGCTAGTTTAGCATTAGCTTAGGATTAGAATAGTTCAAAGGCGATTCCTAGGGAAGACAGCCAAAAAGACTTGAAAAAGGTAGAATGGTCGATATCCAATCCAACTCCTTTGCATTGTACTTATTTATTTCTCCAACATATATCTCGGGTTTTCCATTCAATTGTATAAATACCCGACCAATTGTCTTTTCTTCTTCTTCTTCTTCTTCTTTTTCCGCACCTAGGATGATTGCCTACAAATTTTTTTTGGGTGTTTATTTCTTGTCTTGTAATTTAGCTTACTTGATTGCTTTCCTTTTCATTTTGATAGTTGGGGTAGAATGGCATGAATGAACCATCCATGTATGACCATTTAGCATTAAGAGTCAAATTTGCAAGAAAATGTAAAAAGACTGTATGACCACCTTAAATAACAATCCAACTCGAAAGGACACTAATAGACATCCATTGGCATAACCCAAGTTTCTGAGCCCATGAAATTTATGGGTTCCGTGGAAATCAAATTAAGTCTCCCTTCCCTTGATTGGGTTTCTAGTCGGCCCCCAACAAAGAGGTTAGTGGCGACTCCCAGATAATGTTTTTTAGGTTGTCTAAAACACTTAAAATGAACAAGGAACAGGTTTGGGAGAACTTGTGTTCTCGATCGATAGACCTCTCAGACGAACATTAAGAATGATGCTTTCGAGCTCTCTTTATGTGATGCGCCTTGAGGACTATCACTAGAACAAATGCCTATGAATCTATTCCTAGGGATCAAAAGCCCAGAGCAGTAGGACGTAATAGACTTAAAGTTGATGTGCATGTCGCTACATTACATGCCCAGTTTGAACTTTTGCTGTCCGCGGGTATTGAACCATGCTTTTGCTATGTACGTGTAATATAATCAAAGTTAATGACTTGAAAAATCAAGATTAGATGAACATGAGAGCAAACTTATAATGAACCAAAGATAGTTGATTGAATATAGTAGCATTCTGCATTTAGCAGAACACCTCGCTGTTGCTAGATAGAGATAAATCTGTGTTCATCAATTATCTTACGTGGGATGCATTAATTAAATACTATATCGTAAGCCGGTGTTTCGTCGGGATTGAACAGCCCCCAGTTTTGCTCGACGCCAGCAGGTTTCTGATTCTCATTGAACATGGCGAAGATGAAGCCTCCCAAGCTACGGTCCGAATGCTTAGGCGTCCCGGTATTGGCCAGAAACCTCTTCACAAGGTTCTGATTATAAGTTTGTGCAAGCTCTGGAGTGGTGAAGTCCCCATTTCCAGCCGAAGGCCAGCCGCTCTCTGAAATTACCAAATTCACATTGGTCACGCCTTCCTTTTCAATCGCCCAATAAAAGGCGTCGACGATCGCATCGAGCAAGTTCGAGTAACTCAAGGAGCCATCCCGAACCACTGTGCCGGTCGCGGTGAATTGAGCATAATCCAATCTCACGTTGGCTGGATCGGAGGCATATGCAAAGTATGGATAAGCATTAATCATCAATGGCGAGCCACTGCTTGACAGAAACTTTACGATCCCGGCCATGTAGGTACGAGCCGCATCAGAAAATGTGGTGCTCGACGGCGGGTAAGAATTCCCTAAGGTAGTAGCAGCGACCACAGTAGTTACGCCTATTCCTTTGTATCCATAGCTATTAACAACACTCTGTAGATTCTTAATCGCAGGTAGTACATACTGAGCTAAATCTCCAGGGACCACTTCGTTACCGGCCGTTAGATATGCAATCTTGACACCATTGACGAACGGTTGCACGTAGGTGTCAAACCATTTCTTAGCCGCATCGACGCTCGATGCTATGCTTTGTAAATCCTGATTTTTGTGCCCAACGTTACCTCTATCCCGCTATCTTTCAGCGCAGTGAGTGCGTCAGTGTTCGGATCAAAGAGCCGCAACTTGCCGATCTTGTAGCGCTGGTAGAGTTGGACCACAGCTGCCGGAGAAGGGAGGTTGTTCCCGTTCATTCCATAGCTCACGCCGACATCGAGCCTGGCCTCCGTGATTGCGACTTGGTGATGAATAAATGCGAGTGTCAATAACATGAGAATGATATTGACCAATGCCATCTCCGGGATCGTTGTTACCCTACCCCAAGCGCATGAAATTAATCATCAGTCAGTAATCCAAAACCCTTCAAAACATAGTAACATTAGTCCGATGCTGCTATTTTTCCAACAATGACATAACAAACAATAAAATATGAGAATTAGTTCCTTTTATCCAATAACATCGCCATTTGAGAGGAGAAATATGCAAAAACTCAGGTAAAGCTCAAAACGAAACTAACAATATCATGAGCCCGAATTTACCTACTATCCGCTTAGCTTCTATTGCCCCCCACGAATCTTAGGACCTTGCTAAATGTATGGATGTATCCTAAGAGAAGAAAGGGACACCTTGGTAGCTATATATACTAATGTTAAGGCCATAATATATGGATATTACTCGGAGAAATCAGAGACCATTATTATCCGCGATTTACTTGATATTTAAGGACAATTAGAAATGCATCTCAAACTTCGTTTTAGGCAAGAAAATCACAAACTATCCATGGATACCCGATATTTGCAGCACACATCAACATCATTATGTAAGGCGATCAAGGAAGATATAATAATTTGCAAATCAAGAGACCATGCGATTTGGGAAGTGGCCTTACCTCTTTTACCATGTTTCACATTTCCATCTTGGGCAATCGCGTGAATTAAGCACATAACAATACTTAAATCCTCTTCTTTTTTTTCATTGGAAGAATACGTTATGTGTTCCAAAAAAGTTCTAAACCTTTTTGCATTTGTATCAATTCAGTTCTAAACTTTTTAATTCGGACAAATTCAGTCGCAAACCTTTTTTATATTGATACCAATTTAGTCCATCTGGCTAATTTTGGCCGGCCGGCGCTAATGTGGACATTGGTCAGTGACCGGACGCTAACGTGAAATTTTTTAAATATTTTTTAAATATTTTTTTGAATTTTTCCTTTTTCTTTTCTTTTTCCTTTTCTTTTCTTCCTTCTTCCTCCTTGGACTATTCCAACGGTGGCCGGCAAGCCTCCGGTGAGGCTTGCCGGCCACTGGCGAGGGCCTCAAAGCCCTCACCTGCTGCCAGCGAGGGTCACAGCCCTCGCCTCGGCCTCTCCGTCGGCGGCTTCGCCCGGATCCGGGCGAGGCTAGCCTCTCCAACCGCGGGCGAGGGGCCGGCGAGGCTGGCCTCGCCCAAATTTGGGTGAAGCCGCCTCGCCGCGGCCCTGGGCAAGGCGAAGCGAGGGCCGCGACCCTCGCCGGCGGCTGGCGAGGGCTTCGCGGCCCTCGCTTCACCTTGCCCGGGGCTGCGGGCAAGGCGGCTTCGCCCGGATCTAGGCGAGGTTGGCCTCGCCCAAATCCAGCGAAGCCGCCTCACCGTAGCCTTGGGAGAGGTCGGGCGAGGGCCGTGATCCTTGCGGGCGGTAGGCGAGGGCTTCGAGGCCCTCGCCGGCCACCGCTGGAACAGTCCAAGGAGGAAGAGGAAGATAAGAAAAGGAAAAAGAAAAGAAAGAAAAAGAAAAGAAAAAGAAAAAGAAAAAGAAAAATATTAAAAAAATATTAAAAAATATTAAAAAATTTCCACGTTAGCGTCTAGTCACCAACCGATGTCCATGTCAACGCCGACCAACCAAAATTAGCCGGATGGACTAAATTGGTAGCGATATAAAAAATGTTTAGAATTGAATTGGTCCAATTAAAAAGTTTAGGACTGAATTGGTACCAATATAATATGTTTAGGACTTTTTTAGTACTTTTCTCAACCATTGAGTGTAGAAAATGATAAATAAAAATATTCATCGAATTGGACATGCAAAATGCGGACTATAAAATTGAACATATTGAATATGTATAACAGAAAAACTAGAGAAGAAGAGCAAAATGAATCGTGTCAATTGTTTATATCAGAAGTAGCCATGGAACTTGTCTCATTTGAAAGTGCCACTATAAAGTACGGGCATTCATTCGAATTATCTATCAGAATCACAATGGATTGCATACTTTCTTTGCCCTAGGGGACGTTAAACATATATATATTGGTAGTCTTAAATTTAATATCCATATCCGGATAAGATTGACACGTCGGTTCCTTTTGAAAGAAGGTTAAAAATATATGGACAAAGATAATGGCACGTTGCAAATTTTCTTCATAAAAAGCATGTATTGACGTTGTATGTGCCTTTTGCAGAGGTCGCTCTAAAATTTAGAGCATCTTTACTCTTAGAGTACAAGATATGTTGATTTTTTTAATTTATTTTAAGGGGACTTCTAGGTCATTGAAATGAATCCAAGTCGGTCTATGACCATTTCAGGGTCCTTTTCATCAAGAATAACGTTGTCACGAGATATCGCCACGTAAGATTTTTAGATCATGATTCAAGTCATTTTGGGGAGGTTTCATTGTTAGTCAAAGTAAAAATACGAAGAGAAGGACAGCTTTGATTCACTAAATTGATGGATTAGTGGACATTGGGGGAAAAATGGTCATGCAGCATATGCAACTATTATTAGAAGAACAGCTTTCAGACGAATCTCGGCATATGCTCTCGAGCATATCAGAGGCTGCATACGACAGATCTCTCTCATCAACCAATTAACATTCTTTAATCCTTATCTCATGGATCAAGATGATTATTCAAGTTATAAATTCCACATCTGAAAAAAAAAAGAAAAAAAAAGAAAATCACCCGCAATTCAGGCCAATTAATGTGGCCCTTCATTAATTTCAAAACACAAAAGGATTGAAAAACTTCATGGTGGCATTTCCCTAAGCTAAACTATGAAGTTGAAGTATGAGATGGTTGTTTGCCGGAACAGGAGAAAAGAGCTGAATCCAAGCCTTGATGTGGACACATCAAATTGCAACAAGTTGCCCTGTATTGTCAATTAAGTTGGATCACAACAGATCACCGCATAATTATAACTGTCAGAATTGCGTAATAGGCGGTTGTATATTCTCTTTGCAGAAGAACCTAAATATCACAGCAAACAAGAGAGAAGGAGAACAATATACCATAAGTTTTTATGTGGAAAAGCCAAAATAGGAAAAATCACGGAACGCTGATCAAAGAATCGCCCCACTATAATCAAAGGATTACAATTAACACTTTAATGGTGTTTCTCTCACAATAAGTCCTCATAGTTGTCATAAAACATATTCTCACTTGATAAACTCTTAAGATTTCTCGTGTTTACACACATTGTTGAAGACTCTTATGATCTCTCTAGAGTATTTTCTTGCACACTAAGAAACCTCTACCCAAACCCTTTTGTTTATAGTGGCAGACCTCCACCCAAGTTAGGAATCCTCCCTAAATGATTAGAATTCCTTTGATTTGGGCAATCACAAGGATAAATTCGATCTTGATATTCTTCCTAAATAAGACTCCTTACTTAGATTTCTTCTTTTTCAGTGTCCCACCGTTATAGACTCCTTCCTATTAGGTATTTTTGATGAGTAATATCAAATATTTCAAATCAACTCCCAAACATGTTGGGTTGCTCCCAACGTCCTCCAATTGATGTCCTCCAATCACCATTGACGTCCTTGGACTCTTCCCTCTTTCCCCAAACTCCAAACACAACACACCCTCCTTCACTTGCACCATTGAATTAGCCCCAAACATCCTTTGAACCACACTGCTACTTTGCAGCCCCAAGTCAACTTGTGGCATGCTCGGCCCAACCATCATGCCTCTGATGCTATTAGAGCCGAAGCAATTTTGAAGGGCTTCACCCATGGGACCCTTTGAGCTTGCGAGAGCTCCTTCACGAAAACCCCAACCACGGCCTTGTAGATTGAGGAGTGGATCACAGTGTACATGTTTATAGTATTGATATTTGCACCTCCGTTGCCTACTTTGTCAAAGCCCAATAGGGATGCATTCAAGGGGACTTGTTTTTCGTCGATTTTTATGGACTTAACCCTAATGAAGTACTCTGTTGAGAGCTCACCTGAATAGCAATTTGTTACAATGCTCACTAGGTTGATGATCATGAAGTGTAGATGAGAACTTTAAGACATCAATCTCAAGAATCATCATGTAGGGCGTGCCGCCAAAGAAGGCTACTCCATTAGAACTTGAGGATGAACTCTAACAAATGGCAAACTTCCTATCATAGCCGAAGAATGATGAGAATTGAGAATGGAGTGAAATGCTGGACCCTTCCTAACCTTGCCATCATCCCCAAGGCCCCACTAGCCAGGCCTTTTAGGAACAATGGGGCCCCACATGTGAAGAGGAATTTGGACATCAAGATGGCCAAGCTTACTTGGGTTCGACCCATTACTGGACTGCACCACCATAATATCCTAGCTCAGTTCCCTGTATGTGGTAGTGCGGGCCACAATATTGTCTAGGGAGAGGTTGCATGTGTTGTTATACCATTCAAGCAAGGGTTAATTGGAGTAGCCAATGCAAAAACCAAAGTTGGTGAGGGAGCATTGGGTTAAGCGATAGCAAACTAGGCTGTAGGAGGACTATGAGTAGCCTTTGTTGCACAAAGGTGTTAGGGAGTACCGGGGTAACAATTCTCCAAGAACTAAATCCAATCTAAGATCAATTTTCCCTCAAAACTAAACCAATCAAAATTGACTTAACCGCTGCAACAACTAGCCAATACAACATCACAATAAGTAAACATAACACTTAAATGATAAGGAGACAAAGCCAAAAATAACACCAAGATTTTTACGTGGAAACCCCAATTTGGGAAAAATAACAGACCGCCCAAAAACTTCTACTAATCACTAAAAATAGTAGAATACACAAAGTGTTCTTCTCTAGTCATACACTACAACCGTATTTCCTTATTACAAAGGTAGATTAACATAAACGGAGCAAGAAAACCATAACTGTGATTGGAGAATTCAGTGGAGGTTCTCAAGGAACAAAACCAATCAACTTGTAGCCGTCAATCTCATGAACAACATACTTAAATTTGAGCCAATTCCTCAATGTTTGGCCTTCAAATCAAGATCACAAAACTTTGTCCTCTTTCTTTTTCTTCTCCTTTTCCTTTTGATGCTCCCTTAGTCTCACGCCTTCTCTCTGTTTTTCACTTTCCCACTGCACTAGACACACGGGCATTTTTTTTCTCTTTCTTTTTGTTTTGCCTTTTGACTTTTCCTCCTTTTTTTTGTTTTGTATGAATGTTAGCTGGGCCCACAAAAGGCAGACCTAGCCAACAAATCTCCACCTCCGCCTCATGCGGGAAGTTCCATCATGTCTGCTTTGTTTCTATAAGAGTCAAGTTTCACCATGTGCCAAGCTTTGGTTATCATGACGAATCCATAGTAATCGACGTAAACTTTTTCAAGTAAAAAGAGATTCTCTTCTAATTTCTCTCAAATCCAATGACACTTCATATCAACATGCTTCAATCTTGAATGCAGCACTGAATTTTTGTTGAGATAAATAGTGTTGGGATTGTCGGATTCCCAAAAACCGGATTCGACACTAAATCAAATCCCTAAACTTGTGCGGAAGACGAGCCCAGGAAAAACACATGCATCACCGATCCTAAAGCACATCACAGAATTGAACGTACTTTGTTAGCCACAGATTAAACACTGACGCCGATATGAGGAAGAGAAACTGATCCCGTTCGATCCCATGACGCGAATTTGCCTTGAAGGGGAGAGAGCGTCGCCTTTTGCTTACTGTTTTTCTTTTGGAGGTGTTTCAAGGGAGAGAGGGAAGGAGGAATGTACGTTATGCCAAAAGGTACCTTCCTCCATCTTTATTTCTCCCTTATATGCGTTCCCTCCAAAAAGAAACATGCCCCTTCATCATATCCCTCTATCCATCGGCCCTAATATTGTGGGCTGGGCTTTTAGGCCCAACATGGGCGGACAGGCCAACTTAGGCTCATCACAATAATTAATAAAACCATCATCTCTCACTCGCACATGGTGGGCCGAACAAGATTCTCTTTACCTCTTTTCAACATTCATACCGGTGAATAATCCGTGCGACCAGCATACTTTGAGAGCTCGTTGCTATACATCTGTTAGGAATATATATGAGCTCATAATGGGCATCACACTCTGAGTAGATTTAGTATGCAGTACCCTAGATCGATCGATCACATTTATATCTCTCTTGATCTCTTTTAAACAATGATATATATATATATTGTATTCACAATTATGATTATCCCAAAGACAGTCATAATTGGTCGACCAGTGAATACAAAACTACAATGTGATTCTCCAAATTCGATCTTCCTCTTTCATTCAAACTCTCAATTTCAGTTCAGCTTGCTTTTCTAGAAATGTCCAATTAGATCGAATCAACTCATGACTATTGGCAACATCCTAAGATAGCAAACATTAAATAGAAATCTTGAGAATAAGTAAAAGTCATGAGGGCACTAAAATTAAGGAACTATTTTCCTCAAGAGTCTCACACGGCATAAAAGTTGAGATCAAACTTTTGCCACTCTTATTGGTCATCTCATGCATACGTAGTATGAAATACGTATTACGGTATTAACTCATTTCCCATGGAGCGTATATCTACACCTTTAATACCGTACAAATGATAGTTCAGACATACCCAATGTCTAACTTGAGTTCACGTATCTACTCATTCACAAAATTCATCAGAACTCACATTTGGCATTATAGACAGATAAAGTAAAATATGTGGGTTATTTTACTTTCGGACATAGTAAATATTATATCCTCATCTTAACACCCAGTTAAGGCGACAAATATATTTTAAGCTTGAGCTCTCGATTATCACCTAGATAATAAGCTTAAAAACCGTCTCATCTCTATTTATCACATAGTAAATAAAGGCGATTACCCGTGTGAGTGGGCCAATCTTATATATGCCCGACATACTTTCTCAACTTAAAGTAATGCATTGAGTATTAAGATGCATAAAGATCAAACAAAGATTCATAGGCATTAATAATGAAAAATACAAGTTCATAAATGTGAACCACTCAGGGAAATTACAATTCAGTACATCAGACTCTACGCAATCCTAGAGATTTTACATGACCACAAAACACATATTTAGGTATTGGCTTTATCATAGGATCTGCTATCATTCTATGCGTAGATATGTATTGTAAGTTCACATCCTTTCGTGTAACCATATTTTTGACAAAGTTATACTTGGTATCTATATGTTTGGTCTTGCTATGATATTTTGGATCTTTGGTGTACACTATAGCTGCTTGGCTATCACAGTTAACCAATAATGGATTTGCAGCTTTCTCAATAACACATAAATGATCCAAAAAACTCTTAAGTCAAACTCCTTCTTGTACCGCTGCTGATAATGCCACAAACTCAACTTCCATCATGGACAAGGCTATACATGTTTGCTTCTTACTGCTCCATGATATGGCGCCATTGTTCAGTAAGAAAACAAATCCAAAGGTAGATTTTCTTTCATCTAAATCTCCTCCTCAATCAGCATCTGAATAGCCTTCAAGTCACAGATCCTTTCCTTGGTAATTCAACTTGTAATTAGCATTTCCCTTCAAATACCTCAATATTCTTTTAACAGCCTTCCAATGCGCTTGACCTGAGTTGGATTGGTATCTACTCACCATTCCAACTGCAAAACATATGTCAGGTCTTGTACACATCATAGCGTACATCAAGCTCCCAACAGTACTAGTATAAGGAACATGTTTCATTTGTTCCTTCTCTTGTGGAGTCCTTGGACACAGTCTATGGCTCAATCCTTCACCTTTTGCAATAGAAGTGTCTATGGGTTTACAATCTTGCATACGAAATCGTTCAAGAACCTTATTTATATATGTTTCTTGCGAAAGAGATAACGATCTCTTTGAACGATCTCTTGAAATCTTAAACTCCAAGAATGTATGCAGCCTCACCCATATCCTTCATCTCAAAGTTGGAAGACAACCAACTTTTGACAGTATTAACCAACTACATATTGCTTCCGGCAATTAGTATATCATCAACATATAATGATATAATCACAAATTGATCCTTGGATCTTTTGATATATACACAATGATCATCATCTATCATTGTAAAATCATATGCCATTATGGCATTATGAAAACGTATATACCATTGTCTCGATGACTACTTAAGGCCGTATATCGATCTCAAAAGTCGACATACATTTCATTCTTGGCCTTATTTAATGAAATCAACAGGTTGTTCCATATATATATTTTCCTATAATTCTCCATTGAGGAAAGCAGTCTTTACATCCATTTGATGTAACTCAAGATCCATACTAGCCACTATTGCCAGAATAATGCGAATCGAGGTAAATCTCACTACAATAGAAAATATTTCTTCATAATCAATTCATTCTTGTTGATTATACCCCTTCGCCACAAGGTGAGCCTTATGCCTTTCTATCGAGCCATCAGCTTTTTGTTTTATTTTGAGAACCCACTTGTTTCCAATAGCTTTACGTCCTTTTGGAAGATTAACCAGTTCCCAAACTTGGTTTGACTTCATTGACTCAATTTCTTCTTCAATTGCATGAATCCATTTTTCCTTACTAGGGCAATTTAGAGCATCATTAATATTTCTTGGCTCATCCTCATCTTGCGGAGCAATCATAAAAGTTTCCCCTTCAATGTCAAAACGTCGACGGGGAATACTTTGGCGACTTGTTCGCCGTATGAGAGATTGTACACTTTGCACATCATTCCCCATTATGCTCCCACTAGGATTAGATAATGATGACGTCGTCTCATCATATGACTGCAATTGAGAATGAGTTGAATTCAATTCATCACTTCTCATATTACTCCCACTTGGATGAACTCCACTAATATCATTATCTTGATCCAAGATTTCAAATAGGGAGTAATATTCCCCTATTTCGCCTTTATTAGGAAATTCATCCTCTAAGAATGTGACATCCCGTGATTCAAATTCAGCTATACTCCCACTTTCCTGCTCACCTATGAACACATACCCTTTCGAGTGTTGGGAGTATCTTATGAAAATACTATTCTTTCTTCTAGGACCCAATTTTCCAAACTTGTGAGAGGACTCATGAGTATAGGCAGCACAACTTCATGGCTTAAGAAAACTTAAGTCCGGTTTTCTACCTGTCCATAACTCATATGGAGTGGAAGTAATTGATTTGGAAGGCACCCAGTTAAGTATATAGGTAGCAGTTAATAATACATCACTCCAAAAAGTGATAGGTAAGTTAGCATGCGCCATCATGGACCTAACCATTTCCAGTAGGGTTCTGTTTCTTCTCTCCACAATACCATTTTGTTGAGAAGTATATGGAATAGACAACTGTCTTTCTATTCCTTTTTCATCACATAATTTTCTGAACTCATCAGATAAATATTCTCGACCTCGATCGGATCTTAATACTTTTATTTTCTTGTCTAATTGATTTTCTACCAAGTTCATAAACCTTTTGAAACAACTTAATGCTTCAGATTTATGAAAAATCAAATAGACATATCCGAATCGAGTATAATCATCTATAAAAGTGATGAAATAAATAGCCCCATGCCTTCCTCTCACATTTATTAGACCACAGACGTCGGAATGGATTAAATGCAGAGGAAATTCTGCTTTTTTACCTTTTCCAAATGGTTTCCTTGTCGTTTTCCCTACTAGACAATGCTCACATATGGGCAAATCAACTTTTTCAATATTGCCCAACAAGCCCTCTTTGGCTAGTCTATTAATAC
The DNA here is from genome assembly GCA_014182725.1 of Eucalyptus brandiana. Taxonomy (NCBI): domain Eukaryota; kingdom Viridiplantae; phylum Streptophyta; class Magnoliopsida; order Myrtales; family Myrtaceae; genus Eucalyptus; species Eucalyptus brandiana. The sequence continues at coordinate 10,340,220 of CM024669.1, forward strand.
GTTGTTGGCCAATATGACCAAGTCCAGCCTTCCACACATTCACATCATTATTATATAAATTAGGAGATGTGAAAAGGGACTAACAAACATTTGTATTAACATAGTCAATTTCTAATATAATGAAACCATCCAGAAAATAACCACAACCATAATAATTTGTATCCAAAAATAAATCCACACATCTATTATGGAAGTTCATGTTAAAACCTAGCTTGACCAACACTAAAACAGACACTAAATTTCGACGAATCTCCGGAGCATACAATACATCATGTAGGAATAAAGTGCGTCCACCACGCATGTTCAATTGGCAAGTGTCAATTCCTTTTACTTTAGCTCTGAAGTTGTTTCCCACATAGATCCACTTAGTTCCAGTTGGTACTCGTCGAAATTCCACGAAAGATTCTCTATCCTTCGCTACATGGTCTGTCGCTCCTAAATCTACAGTCCACAAAGGATTAGACTCAGTTAAGAATACAGAACTCGACACAAAAGCAAAGTTCTGAAAAATACAAGGGGTGTATACTTTCTTTGGCTCGTGACAGTCGTGAGCATAGTGACCCTTCTTGTCACAATTGTAACACTTTACCCTTGTAAGCTTTTTCATTCGAGGATGCTTTCCTCTTTCATGTTGGTTAAACTTAGGTTTCTTCCTTGAAGGACCTGCTTCCTTGCATTTCCCTTTATCAAACCAGTCAGGACGTTTGCGCTTGGAGCTCGAAGCTCCATGTGAGCTAGAACTAGCATGATAGATTTCAGCTTCCGGCTTAGCCGCCAAGAGACGGTCCTCTTCCAGCTCAAGATGACGCACTGCATCCTCAAAGGCTTTGATATTTTCATTATGGATCAGGTGCACCTTCATATGCTCCTAACTCTGAGGCAATGAATGAATGACTGCTTGCACTTGCTGTTCATCAATCAGGACATGGCTAGCATCTTTCAGCTCATTAATCATGTTTGACATCTTTCTAAGATGTTGCTTCATGGTCTAACCATGAGGCTTTTTATAAGAGTCAAACCTAATAGTGAGCTGCCTCAGTCTGGTCACCGAAGTATGACCAAATCTTTCTGCCAATACTTCCCACATTTCCTTGGCATTCTCAAAACGCCTAAACTCTCGCATGACGTCATTTTCCATGCTATTCGGCAACGTAATGCGAGTAGGAGAGTTCTTTCTTTTCCATGCAACAAATGCTTCCTTATCTCTCTTGTGATGTGCAGTGTTTCCTTCTTCAGGTTCTACCATGGTCAGGTTAAGAGCTTCTAGTGCCTCTTGCTCTTCCAGCACATATTGGATTTTCATGTGCCATATTTCATAGTTGTCGCCATTGAGCTTTTCACCTTTGTGCAGCTCGGCAACTATGCTCTTTGTGGCTGAAGCCATTGATCTGAACACATCAGACATTTATGCACGAATTATTAATGTCTATCATTTATACATCCATTTTGCCTAGACCTATCATATTAATGAACAATTTCAAGTAAGGTTTCAAAATCAAAAGGTCACTATGTTTCCAATCATCCTCCAAAAATCCTAACTTAAAACTATCATTAATATAATTGTCTTATACAAAATAAATTCTATGAAGTTACAAAAACTTCTATGAACTACTCACAGCAATCAACAATAACAAAAAGCAAATAATATTTAACATACAATAAAATAATAATGCTTTCACATAATACAACTTACATATCAATTGCTAAATCAACAACATTCAGGTAGTAAACATTGCATAAGATGTCCACAAAACACACTAAATAAAGACCAGCCAATACATCTAACATCAAGTTAATACACGAACTGGGAAAGATCCTCTTTTATTCAATTTCTTAATCTTTTCTTTTGTAACAATTCATGAATAATCATCTATAAAATCCATCACAATTTTCCTATATGAAGCGGCTTTGTTGACATCCCATATGCGATTCAACACTCCTTGCCATTCTAGTGAAAGAGTGTTCATGAAAAATCGCACAATCTCAGACTGTGGCATAGGACAACCATTCTATATGACCTTTTGAATTTTCCCGTTGACTTCAAGAACGTGATCAATTAAGTCACCACTCTCCCATCGATGATCAGTCAGCTCAACTATCAACTTAGAAAACATTTCCTTTTGTTCAACGGTAATTGTGCCAACAGGTGTGCGTAACCTAAGGAGAGGCATTGTTCCTGCAACAAATGCAGAACAAATAAGGGATCACATATAATCCACATAGACTTAATTGAAAAAAGAAACACATATTTTTCCTCTTTTTTTTTTGGTCAACGGTCAATCGGGTCGGGTCGCCGGGTCGGGCGGGCCGGTTGGACCAGTCGGACTGGTCGGGCAAACCGACCGGCACGTGCGGCACGCATGCAGCTGACGTCACAATGACGTCAGCTGACACGTGCCTCGCACGCGCCATCGATGGCTCCCCGCGCACGTGCGTCGCCAAAGGCCAAAGGCCGCCGGACATGCGCAACGAGCGTGACGAGTGGCGGAATGCTGCCAAAGGCTGCCGGACGCATCCCCACACGCAGCCGGAACGAACCGGCATCATCAGAAACTAATTTCGACTTACAGAAAATTGAAAAAACGGGTGAACAGTGCTCGGGTGTCGGGATTTTTCGCCCCGATCAATGTCGGCCGATTAATTTCATGAAAATTAATAAGAAATCATCCATAAACATGAAAGGGGTCGGGAAAAACATGGAAAAGGATCGGGAAACAAGAACTACGGCTCTGATACCAATGTTGGGATTATCGGATTCCCAAAAACCGGATTCGACACTAAATCGAACCCCTAAACTTGTGCGGAAGACGAGCCCGGGAAAAACACATGCATCACCGATCCTAAAGCACATCACAGAATTGAACGTACCTTGTTAGCCACAGATTAAACACTAACACCGATATGAGGAAGAGAAACTGATCCCGTTTGATCCCATGACGCGAATTTGCCTTGAAGGGAAGAGAGCGTTGCCTTTTGCTTACTGTTTTTCTTTTGGAGGTGTTTCAAGGGAGAGAGGGAAGGAGGAACGTACGTTATGCCAAAAGGTACCTTCCTCCCTCTTTATTTCTCCCTTATATACGTTCCCTCCAAAAAGAAACGTGCCCATTCATCATATCCCTCTATCCATAGGCCTTAATATTGTGGGCCGGGCTTTTAGACCCAACATGGGCGGACAGGCCAACTTAGGCCCATCACAATAATTAATAAAACCATCAAATAGCATTCATGCTATCATAATACATAACAAACTTCTCTTGCTTCAAGCCAAACTCTAATTGGAATTTCTGCATCCATAAGAGTTTTTTACCTCTTTCGGTGATAATGATATATATACTCTACTTATGGAAACCTAAATCCTGATTGTATGGGCAAGCAGGATTGGTGGGATATCATCACATTCCTTAAATAACTCGAGATCTCCTTGATTGATTCTGTCCAACGGGTAGATTGGAAGAACTCCTTTGGAAAGTGCCAATAGTTATAAAGGCATGGAGAAGTATATAAGGAAGACGCTCAAGTTATTCGAGTGTGTGCGTGAAAGAAAAATTCCAAAGTTTGAAACTCCTAATTCTTTGCTATTTCAATCGCTGAGCTTAAGTTGTATTCAAAAGAGAGATCAAACACTTGTGAGACCTTGAGGAAATGTAGTAGAGTTTCTATACTGTGGAATCAAGGACGTGAGATTGTAAAATCTCTTTTGGTTCACAGTGAAATCCAGCCAGTGAGCTGTCAGTGCGGGAGAGTAGACGTAGGCTTGGTCTAAGCCGAACCACTATAAATCTTGTGTTTCAATTCTCTTTCCCTAAACTCCTTACTTTAATTCATGGTTTTATATAACTGTTTATAGTCTTTTACATCTTCAGTATATTATCCTCTAAAGACGAGTTAATTTGTTAAGTCTTGCATAAAATTCTTTTAAGACCTATTCACTCCCTTCTATGTGTCATTACTAGCCCTATCAGAAACAATTAGCCTTACAAAAATCATCATGTAACTTGATATGGACTTTTGAGAATCAACATCACCAACATAATTTGCGTCTGAGTAGACACTCAACTCAAGCTTTCCATTTCCATGACACAAAAAGAATTTGGAAGTGCCTTTCAGATAACTCAAAATCAATTTAACAATAGTCCAATTCTCTATACCTTAATTTGAGAGAAACCTGCTCACAACACTAACTAAATGAATAATATATGGTCTTATACAATCCATCATATACATCAAACTACCAATAACCAATGCATAAGGAATTTTCATCATTTCTTCATTCTCTTTCTAACTTATAGGACACTATCCACTACTCAACTTGGAATAGCCTACAATTGGAGTACTTACAAGTTTACATGTGTTCATGTTGAATCTTTTCAACACCTTTTCAATGTATTTCTTTTGAGATAACCAAAGTTTCTTGTTCTTCCTATCCAAGTAATTCTCATGTTAAGGATTTGCTTAGCCAGTCCCAAATCTTTCATTGCAAAAGCTTTACTCAATTCATTTTTTAAGCTTTTGATTTTCTTAGCATCATGCCTAACAATCAACGTGTCATCCACCTAGATTAGGAGGATAAGAAAATCACTATATGAGAATCTTTTGATAAAAACATAAGAATCAAAGTTGGTTTTACCATATCCATGCTCTTCCATTAATAATTTAAACTTCATGTACCACTATCTTGGTGATTGCTTGAGATCATATAAGTTTTTTTCTCAACTTGCATACAAGATGTTCCTCGCCTTTAGTTTTAAACCCTTTGTTTGCTCCTATATATATATATTAAGTCTCCAAAAAGAAAAGCTTTCTTTATAACAAACTATTCAATTTATAAATTTAAGCCGGCGGCCAACCCAAGCACAACTCGAAGAGAAGTCATTTTTACAATTGGTGAAAATCTCTCCAAAGTCAATTCCTTTTTCTTTTTCTTTTTTTGACGAAAGCCCTTCGCAACAAGCCTAACATCGTATCGTGATTGCAAACTACTTTCTTTTGTTTTCAACTTATACATTCACTTATTTGTGAGTATTCTTTTACCCTTAGGCAACTTTACCGATTCAAATGTGTGGTTCTTATGTAAGGATTTGAGCTCATCTTATATGGCTTTATGCCACTTAATTCTTTTGATCACATAACATGGTTTTTTCATAAGTTTCTAACTTTCCAGCATCAATAAGTAAGAAATACTCATGCGGCTAATATTTCTGTGAAGGTTTACGCTCTCTTTCAAAGCTTCTCACTTGAGATAAGATCGGCTATCATCTCAATTGGCTCCACTGGCTCAATAGGCTGTTCTTGCTCAACCAATTATTCTTACTTAATTATTTCAATTGTTTCAGCTGAAGAATCAACATTTTGTGAGGATTTACCATTTTCATGACTTCTATGCATTTCTCTCATGTGATATCCATCCAATATGGTAGGAGAATTTAGGTTGAAACTAACATAATGTTGAGCTACATTCTTTGACCTCCCTAGCTTGTCAATGTCTTCAATGAGTTGATGCGAAAAGAAAACCACATCTCAGCTTCTAATAACTTTATTTGCATCTGGATCCAATAACCTATAGCCAAATTCTTTATATCTATAACCCAAGAAGATACACTACTTAGACTTGTTATTAAGCTTCGACCCTTCATCTCTCGATCATGCACAAATGGTCGGCAATCAAACACTTTTTAAGATGATTGTAGAAAACATCTTTCCCACTCCAAACACTTTGCGAAACATCCCCTTTAAGTGGAACTGGTGGAGAAAGGTTTGTCAAGTCCACTGTTGTTCTCATCGCTTTGCCCTAGAATGACTTTGGTAACCTCGCATGAGTACACCAAATCTGATCGTTAATTGCCTGGTTCATTTTCTCTACTACTCTATTTTGATGTGATATTTTTGGAACAATCTTCTCTAGCTTGATACCATAATCCCTACAGTAATGTTCAAATGGGCCTTTACTTTCACAACCGTTGTCAGTTAGAACATTTCAGCTTCTTCCCAGTTTTTCTTTCCACATTAATATGAAATTGTTTAAAAGCTACAAGCACATAATCTTTAGATTTTAAAGCAATGGCCTACACTTTTCCAAAGCAGTCATCAATAAATAGAATAGGCACACATAGATGTATAATGGTTTGACTTATAACCAAGCCTACATCCATTGTGACATTTGGAATTTCCTACATTAGTCAATAATATTTATGATATAAAGATAGTGAATGTCATGAATGAAATCTCAAGTTGGATTATGAACTTTGTAATGTGCAAAAGATCCAAAAGGAATTTTCCATTTCCGTGATTTTTGAAAAGAGATTCCATTAGGAATAAAATTAATGAGCATTTGTACATAGGTTGATTACACAGAGTGACTATAAAAGACATATCGCCCTAGTAATTGCTGATAGAGACTGATATACTCCAAAACACTCATCGAATAATCATCAAGTTATAAAATTCTTGAGTTGAGATTCTCCTAGCATCTAATAACTTTTGCTGAATGCTTTAGTTGGTTCAAAATATTTTTCAGAATTATTAGTGTTTAGAACATATATTGATTTCATTGTTTTTGTACTAAAATGTTTGTATCTAGTAAGTTAGAAAAAAATATATTTATTTTTAGTCACATTAAGTTGCTTGTAACTTTTGTATTAAAAAGCTTTTCTCTCTTTTGCACTTAGTGTTTTTAACCCAAGATCATCATTACTTTTAACCTTGGTCACTTCTTTTTATCTCTTGGTAACTCTTATCAAGTCTTCCAAGTACATTTCTTTCTTTGATCATATAATCCCATCTCAAAACTCTTCAAGTTTTCAACTTTCGTTTTCAATCTCACTTTTTAACCTTTCTAAGTGTAAGTAAAGGTTCGAGACGTGTTGTTGTAGTCATAACCTCCGGTGTATAGCTAAATTTACAATGGAATTTTGTGTTATTCTCCTTACAGAGTAGGCCGCATTAACCAAACCATGTAAATCCAGTGTCAAATTATTTACTTGTCTTATTTATTTTATTGTTCAATCGCCTTCTTCCAGCAACAATTTGTATTAGAGTCATGCTTGACTGGTTGAAGCAAATTGTTTGTGATAGAATAAGGAAAGCAAAATCAACATATGAGAAGGAAATATGCAAGTTGAGATTTATATGTACAAGAGAAATCTGCACTTACCCCATGTCCAGGAGAAGTTAGATTCTATGAAGTGAGCCAATTGGGATTGGTTGGATAGATGGTCATTGGGCATTATTCGACTAATATTGGATTTAATGAATGCCTTGTCGAACATGTACAAGTAGCCTTTTGTCATCAATAAGGTCTACTTTAATGCAAAATCTGTTTTACTTAAGATGTGCAAAAGTGTGTCAAGAGTTGAGTATATCAATGAATTCAATATTGTTGCTAGTCAATTAAGCTCGATTGAGATTGACTTTGATGATAAGGTACATGCTTTGATTCTATCATTATTTGATAGTTGGAATACTGTCGTTACTATAGTTAGTAATTCCTCTTGATTACGAAGCTTGATGTTTGATGAAATTTGCAATTTGATTTCAAGTTAATACATCCATAAGAGAGAATTTGGTGAATAGGTCTATTGGTTTAATAGGTGAAGGTATTTGAAGAACTAGTTTGTGTTAGCAAGGATAGTGCAAACTAGAAAAGACATAGCATGCCTAGAATAGTTGGTGTTGTTTGTTGGAATTGAGGCAACATGGGGCATCTAAGAAAGGTTTGCCTTAAGAACGAGAAGGGTAAGGCTATTGGAGTTGATAATTGTGTCTTATCTATCATTGAAGATTCTTTGTTCAACGGATGGACTATGGAATTTGGTCGTTAGTTTCATAATACATTAAACAGACTGGTTTACTGCTTATCAGTGCATGAATAGTGCCATAGTACAGTTGACGAACAATGCCAATTGTGGTATTGTGGGTGTTTGTAATGTTGGAATCAAAATGGATCTTGGTATCATAAGAACATTGACTAAAGTGAGACGTGTTATGAATTGAAGAAGAATATAATTTCTTTTAGTGCCTTGATTTCAGCCGGATGTAAGTATATTTCAAAATGAGAGGTTTAGAAAGTCATTCAAAATGTCTTGGTGATAACAAGCGGAGTTTAGTAACTCGTATGAACTTCCAAGGGAAGCCTGAAAGTTTCGAGGGAAAATCTATCTGTTCTGTACCACTTTCTGTCATATAATGTCGTGATTTTCTTTAATAGATGCCACTATTTTTTCCTTGGGGGTTGTCTTAAGATGGCCACATGGCGATTCCGTCCTAAAGTACAATTACTTGCGCAAAAAGAGACAAATGGGGACGTGCAAAAAACATCCCAGTCTGGATAATGTGCCATTGCTCTTTTCCCTTTGACTAATAATAGAGGAGATGGAGATGGAGGACCTGGGTGGCAGGAACCATATAAAGGCAATATAGTATGGACCTTTTAGACATTGACGATGTCACGTGTAATGTTTAGATTTAAATTAGGTGTCCTCAACCATGCCACATTGACATATGATCTCATTGCAAGCATCAAATATCTGCGAAGGTTGATTTACTCTAAATTGCAATAAATCATAGCAATTGTCATCAGTACTCATGGAAATTGTCCTTAATCTCACCGTAACTTCTTACACATCCTTAATGTCTCGATAACTTCTTACACACTCACGTAGATTTATCTCATGTGAAAATGCCGTGTATAAAATACGGACGTTCATTGAAAATATCTATTGCCACCGCAATAGATTGCCTATAATCCTTTGCCGTTAGGGACGTTAAAGGCATTTTTCTTGTTTTACTTTACATAACTAATATCTTAGCCGATTCATGTTGACTGAAAGTCTAATGAATATCCATACCCGGATCAGATTGACACGTCGATTCCTTTCAAAAGAAGATTACATAAAAGGACAAAGACGAGCAAGTTACACATATTTCTTTAACAAAAGCACTTCCCACGCATGCCTTTTATAGTGGTCGCTCTAGACTTTATAGCATCTTTATTCTTAAAATATGAAATATTTTCACTGTTGCATATACATTTTAAGTGGACTTCTAGGTCATTGAATAAGCCCAAGCCAGTCTATGACTATGTCAGAGTCCTTTTCATAGAGAATAATATTTTCACGGGAGATCGCGAATAGGATTTTTTTTTTTTTTTGGCTCAAATCGCGAATAAGATATTAGTCGTGATTTGAGTCATATTGTGGAGATTTTGTGGTACATGATAGGAAAAATGCAAAGGGAGAACTAAAATCGCACCCCAGGCTGAGCTCGAATGACTAGTCATCGATTCAATCAATTGATAGATTAGTGGCCACTAGGGGAAAACTGATCATGATATGCAACCATCATGAGAAGGACAGCTCTTTTAAAGGAATCTCCGCATATGCTGTCAAGCATATATCAGAGGCAGCATATGCCAGATCTCTCGTCAACCATTAGACACAGTTTACTCACTTTATCTCATGGATCAAAATGATTATACAAGTTACAACTTCCAAGTGTAAAAAAAGAAATAATTATATGTATTTCACCCACAAGTCGGGCCAATATATCTGGACCTTTATTGATTAGAGAAAGAGAGAGTAAAAAAGGAACCTTCATGGTGGCATACCACTAAGCTTTAGTTGTGAAGTTGAAGTTTGAGCAGGTGGTTTGCCTGAACAGGAGAGAAGAGCTGAAACCAAGCCTTGATGTGGCCAGATCAAACTGCAGCAAGTTGTCCTCCAGCTGATGCCCTCCTATCACTATTGAAGTCATTGGACTCAACCCTCCATCCACAAACCCCAAGCACAACACGCCCTCCTTCACTTGCACCATTGAATTAGCCCCAAAAATCCTCCAATACACACTGCTACTTTGCAGCACCAGGTCGATCTGTGGAACGCCCGGCCCAACCCTCGTGCTCCCAATGCTATTCGAGTCAAAGCACGCCCTGAAGGGCTTCACAGGCGCGACCCTCCGTACTTGTGAGAGTTCCTTCACGAAAGCCCCAACCACAGCCTTATAGATCGAGGTCTGCATCACGGTGTACGGGTTCACTGTGCTGATTTTGGTGCCGCCGTTGCCTTCTTTGCCGATGCTCAAGAGGGATGCGTTCAAGGGGACTTGTTTCCCGTTGACTTTTATGGACTTGACCCCAATGAAGTACTCTGTTGAGGGCTCACCCGCAAAGTAAGATGATGCTGTGCTCACCGGGTTGATGATCAATGGAGTGTAGATGAGGGACTTTGAGACATCAATCCCGGGAAGCATCATGTAGGGCCCACCGCCAAAGAAGGCCACTCCACTGGAGCTTGAGGATGAGCTCAAGCAAATGGCAAACTTTCTATCAAAGCTGAAGGAAGCAGAGAATTGAGAGGGGAGTGAAATCCTAGTCCTCCCTAACCCTGCCATCCCCTGTACCCCGCTCGGCAGGCCTTGTAGGAGAAACGTGGCCCCACAGGTGAAGAGGAATTTGGGCACCGAGACGACTGGGCCCGGGATCGACCCGTCGGTGGACCGCACCACCACGACGTCCCGGGCCACCTCGCCATCCGTGGAGGTACGGGTCACAGTGTTGTCTGGGGAGAGGCCGCACGTGTTGTTGTTGCATCCGGGCAAGGGCCCGGTGAAGCAGCTGATGCAGATCTGGGACCCTGCGAGGGAGCACTGGGAAGAGCGGCACCGAGCAGGGCTGTAGGAGGACGACGAGTAGCCTCGGTTGCAGTCGACCCAGAGGAACTTGCCACCAAGGTCGAGGGTCAGTTTGACAGGGACCAAGGGGGTTCTTTGGTATAGGGTGGTGAGGTACTGGAGAGTTGAGGAGTCCTTGGTGACCGGAAGGACTACTGCCTTGGGCCTGAATGAGGCTTGTGAAGGGATAGGGAATGTGATTGATAGGATAATCGAACAGAGTACAAGAAAGTGGAAAGGAATGGAAGCCATGGATGAGAGTTGGAGAGAGAGTAGAAACTGGTGGAAGAGAAGAAGAATGTCGTAAAATAGCATCTTGGTCTGGACTTTTAAAGTGGGCATTTAAAAATTTTGTGCCAGTAGCGTGTCGATTTTGACTGTTCAATATCTGCAGTGGACTACACCCTCTAGGGTCTCTCTCTCTCTCTCTCTCTCTCTCTCTCTCTCTCTCTCCCCCAATTCATTTATTATTTCTAATGTTATCAAATCATGGAGCTTCTTTATGCCCCTTTGACAGTCAAAGGGAGAAAATCATCAATAGATAATGCACGTGAAGCATAAGCAATTTTCATTTAAGTGAATTAACCAAAAAGGCTCCGACCAAAAATAATAATAATAACCAAAAAGGTGGCATACCTGCATAATCACTGCCTTAGAAATGCGCAGTTATTTTCCTGGAAAATGCTTTGGACGATGATTAGAAGAATTTGTCCTATGTACGTGAATTCCATAAGATTCAATTGCGATCTTACACAAATCACAATATTTCTCTACTTCAATAACTTTAGTGTTCTTTGTTTGGAGATCAATCCGAAGTTTCATTTAGGAAAGAAGCACGTTGAATTACGCTTGAGTTTTTAGATATGTTCCTCCGCAAACCAACCATGAGGATATCTATATTAACCCGCTATCAAAATCAACTATGTTTTGTTTTATTGGTAATCATATGAACTATTTTATCAGGATTTAAGTTGGATTAAACAAACATAGGATTTCTAATAACTTATACAGTGTTAGGTAAGCATCCACATATTCGAGCTGCATTGAGTTTTGACCGTTCGAATGAATTGAATGTCGACGTAATGACTCTCGCCATCGACAAATCCCACTTCAATCTCCTCACTACCCTCCTCATTATTGCCTATGCCAGATTGAATGTCGACTGTTCGAAACTCCAAACCCTCAAAGTGCTGCCTAGGCATCACCATCATGCATAATCTTCAGCAACCACCAATCCCTCCTCCATCTTCATCGCTGGCCTGCAATCTTCAGATTCTGGGTTCATCTCTTTCATTCATCCTTGTCTTCTCTGTTGCATCTATAAAAGATTTCTTTCTGCCCACTGTGTCTGAAATATCGTAAACATATTGCGATTTTGTCCTTAAAGTTTCCTCTTTATCATTGAAAGCAGCATTGCAGGGTTGAGGCCGAGCTCCACCTTGGTCATGGTCCTGTTAAGCTCCGATCTAGCCATGGAACTCCTCCGTGAACGGTATATGATGCTCTAGATTTGGTCATGGAGCTACTCCGTGGCCAAGATTGAGTCGAGCTCGTCAGAGCCTCATCGGCGGCGACGAGAGGACGCTCAGTGGGAGGCTATGGGTGGTAGAGGCAGTGGATGACAGCTAAGGGTGGATAGAGGGAACAAAAGAAAAAAAAAAAAAAGAGAGAGAGATGAGTGGGAGACATCTTATTTAAATATATTCCACTCTTTAGGTGAGTTTATTTATCTAAACTATACCTAACGATACTCTGGACATATTAAAGTTGCCCTAATCATAGGATAGGATAAAAGTTATCCCATCTAGTGGTATATTCGACCCATTAAATACAGCTTAAGTTCTTAACCTGAACTTTGGTCCTATCAACCATCAAATTTCTGGGAATAGAGCATATTCAAAGAAGATACTTGGGGATATGCAAAACTTCGGTATCATATATGCTGCGAGATAGAGCAATTTTTCTAATATTGTTCTCCTTCTGTATCTACACTTTCACAGCCAATTGTAATCCTTGTATAATGGCCCATGTTTTTCTACAACCCACATATCCCCTCTCTCTCCTCTGTAGTCTCTCTCCTTGATCTTCCTTTTTCTTCTTCTTCGTGCGAATGTCAACTCCTCTCAATCGTCGCCGCACTGCTGCCGGCCTTACCGCGCCGCCCCCGGTAGCCATCAAACCTCTAGCCACAGGTGTGCAAAGAATTTGCGACCCAGTCTCTTCGAATATGGCGTGCGGAACTTTGTTGACTGCATTTCCAAAGGCCCCATCCATCGAAGTGCTCGCATTGCACTAACGTCACACCCTACGTGGAGGTAGGCTCCGTAATGAGATTGACACTTCGACAGTTCGTCCAGCCCGACTGCAGTTAATAATAAAAATACGCAGAAGAGATGAATATTTCCGCATATTATTATTGCTATTATTATGCTCTCATGTGTTTCACGGCATCATTCGGCTCATATCTATTTCATCAGTTAATCAAATGGCTGATTTGTTCACTAAGGCACATCTATCCGCGAGTTTTCAAGATCTTTCCTCCAAATTTCAGTTGACTTCTTTCATGTTACCTTCAATCTAATAAGTAAGGGTGTGCAAAAGAATTAGGGATCGCTCGGAACCGGACCGAACTGGCCTGTTCTAGATGGTTCCCAAAGGTCAAGTCCAATTCCCGATTCCAATAAATTGGAACTAGTGGCGGGTGGTTGCTTCTTGGTTTCAGTGTGGAATCGCCCATCTGGACCGTTCAGACCAAACCGGTACTTCTATATATATAAGCAAAGAGAAGAGATGATCTGTAGTTCATGGGGACAACAAAAAAAGGGCTGTGTAAAAAGGAAAGCGGAGGGATCCGTAACGAGCACTGCTTCTTCTAAGATCATTATGTACAGTAAACAAGCTGCGTCCAAAATTCAAAAAGCATGAGCCAATCAGCGACTGTGTCCATATCCACAAGCACATCACTAGCAGCAACCAAGAAGCTAAACTTCAACGTCTTGCTCTTATTTACAAGAGCACATGGGATGGCATTATCCATCAATGACTAGAAAAACTCAAGCTTCGTGAGACGTCACAAATCTTTTTCAAACTCAGAATTCGAACCCCCCTCATTGTCCCTTCCATGAACATGGTCCCTGTAAAGCTCTCAACGAGCGCCATTTGGCATTAGAAAGTTTACTAGGAGAATTATTACCTTCTGTTTGTTCTTGCATAATGCAAATTTCAAAATTTATATTATGCAGCATATATGAGGTATTATCGGACTACACTTGTGACAGCCCAGGCAGTGGTGCACAGGGAGGAGGGATGGTAGTGTGTTCGCGTCTCGGTCCCTAAACGTGTGCAAGGAGGAGGGGTGTCTCTTGTTCCACATCACCTAGGGAGGGAGTTATGGGTAGCCTTATAAGATAATGGGCCCTCTAATTGTACACACATATTTTATTGGGATAGTATGAGCTACCCTAAAAAGAACAAAACCCCGTGAGGACCTAGTGTCCAAAGCATAGTTCTCGATTCTCATTTTGCGGAACTAGTCTTTAGTGGGCAATTCTCGATTTCAAGGTGGGAACCGTCCACCCTGGAACCAATCACCCCTACTAATAAGATATTAGAAATATATTTTTTGATTTTATGTATCTCTCGTATCATAATCTCGTTATCTTGATTGATTGTAATTTTTTATTGTAACATCATATTACTATAGATAGCCATATTGTAAAGTCTATGAATAATCAATAGATATAAGAAATTCCACAACTTTATTTTCTAATTTATTCTTACCAACTGCCTCTCAAGATTTCAATAAGAGATAGGTTTTAGCAACATCAGGGAAATTGTGAAATTTTTAATTTTGGTGGACCTAGTGTGGATCACAAAATTAGTTTTTTTTATACCTGCCAGACTTGCTCATCAACATATCAGGAATAAAAGAGGAAGAAGGAATAAATGCACCGGAAGTCTTAAAACCTTTCACTAAAGTGTTCTAAAACTTTCAAAAAATGTAAGTAAATCCTAAAACTTGTCACAAAAGTGCAATTAAATCTTAAAATTATTAAAAAATACAATCAATGAAAGGACTTAATTTGATCAATTTGACAAGTTTGGGAATTTGATTACACTTTTTAAAAATTTTAAAACTCGATTGCATTTCTTAACAAGTTTAAGACTTATTAACACTTTTTAAAAATTTTAGAACTCAATTACACTTTAGTAATAAGTTTTAAAACTTTAATGCACGTATCTTTAAAAAAAAAGTATGAACAACACATACAAAAGCTTATGAAACCTTGTATTATATGCAAATATAAATGTCTCATTGACACAAAAGCGATTGTTCAGTATGTAACAAGACAAGTTTGATCGAGTTCCAAATGAATTACCTATGGTGGTAAGGTTTTTCAATGCTATATCTAGTATCGAGATTTTACTATAATTATAGAAATTAATTGCTATGCTCCTCTATATGAGAACTTTTGGGTTATGAAAACCTCTTATAATACCTTTAAGACTTTCTACTGTGTTCCAAAATCTTTAGCATGCTTCCTCCAATCAAGAATGATGCGGCCTTTGAGGTATGTTAGGAAAGCAACTAGGTTGAGAAGGAGAGCTTCGAGTAGGAAAGGAAGATCGATATGTGTTTACTTGGATATACTCACTAACCGGCCAGTCATATTTATCGTAAGTGATTATCACCCGATTGAGAATATATGCTAGATTAAAGCACGCTTTTTTTAGGGAAAAGAGGTGCTTGGACTGACATAAGGAATTGTGTCTAGGGCACAACAATATTGTTCATTGTGGCTTCTATGTAAGCATGGTCAATGCATAGTAGGCTTAATGAAGGTGTACTCGCTGTTCGAGAAATACTTTTAAATGATGGATATCATATCTATGAGAGATATACAAGGATGGAGATTGCGTCAAGCCCATGCTGTGCCAGTTGTAGATGTTGGGTTTTAAGCTTGGGCCGCCCATAATTGGCTTGACTCAAGCCCAACTCATTTGCATTCAAAAATCCCTACAGGGAATAGTTACCAAAATGCAAATAAAACTTCTTTCGGGTACAAAACATGTACAATGACATGAGCGGGGCATGCAAGTTACAAAAAGAGAATAAGAAACCAAGAGCAACACCAAGATTCTCCAACAGAGAAAATCCAATAAAGAAATTTATGCCATAGAATAGCTCTTTTCTTGGTACAAATATAATACACAAAGTTACTAATGTCGTCTTTCTTTCATTTATTGAAATAATCATCCAAAAAGTACTAAAATTATTGTACGTTAGTCAATTTAATCTTAAAATTTTTATTTGACCAATTTAGTCATTTTAGTCAATTTTGATTGAAAATTACTAATGTGAATATCAATCATTCTACGTAAAATGATTGGCACTAATATAAATAATTTTTGTAATTTTTTTAAAAATATGATTTTATTTTTTTATTTTTTATTTCCTTTTATTTATGTTTTCCACTATTCATCTTCACGGAAGAGACGGGCAGGGACTGCTGGGGAAAATGAACAACGGAAATAAAGGAAAAAAGAAAAGAAAAATTCAAAAAAAATGTAAAAAAAGAAAATTTACAAAAATCATTCACATTAGTGCACGACATAGCATTGATCGGACTATCCCGTCAACAATTCCAATCAAATTAGCCCAAAGGATTCCATTGAAAAATTGTCAAAAGTTTTTGGACTAAATTGATAAAATTAACCAAATTAAAAAGTTTATGATTGAATTAACTATACAATAGATCTATGATTTTTTAACAATTTTCCCTCTATTTATTGTACCTATGTCAACATTTTTTCTCTAGAGACAATTTATTAGAAATTTCAACTCCGAACAAATTTGGAAAAACTCCCTGATTTTTACTCCTTTTCTGTTCTAAAAATTGCTTGGTTATCTTGGATGCTGAACATAAGGATGGGTCTATTTCTACACCTCAAATGGATGCATGCACGACCTAATTAAACTATAGATTGCTTTTGATTAAAGTACTCTCTACATAAAACGAAAGTTTGATTGGATAATGATTTAACAAACCCCTATCTCTCTTTCCACATCTCCCTAGTGTTTCTTTCTTCTTCTCTTTTGGCAAGATACACGTGTCTCAAAATGAGAAAGAAGATTTGACTGTGCAAAATTCAAGTCACATATTTTGAAACGTAAATTCATTTGATAATAATAAAAGTACGATCATCATTTTTGGGGTGATATGAAGCACCCAATTTAATAGAGAGTCTGCATTATGATGGTAAAAAAATGTTGTTATGTCATTTTAAGTTTATTCAGATCCTACTTATTATTTTTTAGTTTGCTTCTTGTATTGCAAGAGGACCGACTATTGAATAGATATAAGATACGATTGGCGATAAGTATTGTCATTAAAGTGATTTTACCTTAATTTCTTTTTCTATCGGGTTATGGATGCGAATTAACCCATATTCTCTTTAAATGATTTATTCCTGAATATTTTTCATATTTGAGTAAAAAAAAAAACAAAGAAATAAAGGATGGTAATATAAAGTTGCACTCTCCACAGCCACGAAAATTATACACAGAGAGAATCACGGAGCAAAAGTAGAAAATGCACATGGAATCGCTTGGCGTTTAAATCCAGATAAAGTTTTCTCTCCAAAGGTGGTGTATTGAGCCATCTATAGGGTAGAGATAACACCACTCCAAAACCAATTGTAGTCATTTTTCTATTGTTTAACAATGTTCTCTTAGTTGTGTTACGACTAGTTGGGTATTATCATGGAAAATTTGGCATTTGTATTATTTCTCCGCAGCATAATTCATGATACATTAGAGAAAGCGTATTCACTGAATTTCAAAAAATGCACTGGTCGACGAATGATTAGGAGGAGGAGATGTATCATTACACGTCTCGGACCCGGTCATTCCAGGGGCTAAAGGATTTCGGGGGCATCCTACAATGCGTCCGCTCCGTACATGCTGGAAAGTACCAAGGACTCCCCAGCACTCCAATAACTCACCACCATACACCAGAGAAACCCCTTTCCCAGTCAAACTGACCATAGACCTCGGCGGCGGGTTCCTCTGGGTCGACTGCGACCAAGGCTTCTCGTCATCCACCGACAGCCTGGTTCACCGCCGCTTGGCCCAGTGCTCACAAGGCCCCCAGGAGCCCTTCAAGTCCTGCAGCACCTGCCTCTCCAGGGCCCATCCCGGGCGAAGAAACGACATTTGCTCACTCATCACGAATTACTCGATGATCCGCTTCATCACCGATGCTGAGCTGGCCCGGACGTCGTGTCGGCCCATTCCACTGACGGGTCAAGGCCGGAACGGGTCTCAGTACTGGGGTTCTTCTCCTGCACCTACAGTTTCCTCCTGGAGGGCCTGGCCAGTGGGGTCAAGGGGATGGGAGGGCTGGGGAGGACCAGGACTTCACTACCCTCCCAAATTCTCAGCCTCCTTCAGCATTGTTAGGAAGTTCGCCATTTGCTTGAGCCCATCCTCGAGTTCCGAGATTGGCCTTCTTTAGTGATGGGCCCGCATAATGCTTCCTGGGATTGATGTCTTCCTCGACTCCACTCCCCTGATCACTACACTGTGAGCAATGTGCCAGGTCGTGGGGGCAATACCTCATCGGAATACTACATGGAACTCAAGTCGATAAAGTCAACCGGAAGCTGGTCCCGTTGAACTCGTACCTCCTGGTCATCGACAGAGAAGGCGATGGAGGAACCAAAATCAGCACCGTGGACCTGTTCACCGTGTTGGAGACCTCGAACCGCAGGGCCCGTAGTCGGGGCTTTCAAGGCGTGTTTTGACTTGAGGAACAAGTCGAGCACTAGGGCTGCGCCGGCAGTGTCGGTGATTAATTTGGAGTTGCCAAGCAATGACTAGGAGTAGGATTCTGTATTGAGAGATATTTGGGCCTAAGTCGATGGTGCATGTGAAAGAGGGTGCGCTGTGCTTGGGCTTCGTGGATGGTGAGTTGAATCCAGAGACTCCAATCGTGATTGGAGGGCATCAATTGGAGGACCACTTGTTGCAATTTATTCTGGCCTCGTCAGTGCTTGGGTTCAGCTCTTTTCTGCTCCTGGCAGACGACCTGTTCAAACTTCAACCTAGTGGGATTGATCCTACCGTGAGTTACTACTACTCGTTAATAAAGGCCCAGACATTATCGTGGCAAAAACCGTCTGACTCCTCTTTTTATTACGGAAGAAAATCGTTTTGACCTATTTCGATATTTGTAACTTGTCCAATCGCCTCTAGAGATGTGCAATAAATGTATTTTGGTTGATAAGATATTCCAGGATATTATCTCTATTATGTGGAAGCTCGTTTACATGCTTTGAAATTTATCATTGTCTATGTTCGAATCTCCACCATTCAGGATTTGGGTGAGGACGATTTAATTTTAAATGTGGGTTTTAACTCCCATGCCCTATAATGAGACAAAATAAAAGTTTAAGAGTAAGAGTTAAAGTGAACGTAGAGTAGAACCGACTAAGAAATTGTCATTATCATTATAGTTGGACGTGACTATACTTTTAAGTTGATGAAGACATTGGTGGATGTCATGCAAATAGTGTGGACTTTAAGAAATCTTGTCATTTGAGTCTAACATAAGAAGAAGAAATTGTTAAAAAAATCAACAACAAAAAAATAACAAAGAGTGCAAGAGATTTATGTAATTTGGTACGAAATTAAGGTACCTGCTTCATGAGTAGAGTTAACCACAAAGAATTCACTAATCAATCAGAGAACTATAAAGTTACAATCGCTTAATTACTCTAGTGTTTTCTAGCCAACCGAACCCACAATTTTTAGTCTCGGGTAATTGCTTGATAAAATAAGCCACAAAGAATTACCTCGCTGTCTAAAACACTCACGTCTTTACAAAGAACCAACATCGTTTAGATCCTCTACACAAATCACCGAGTTTAGAGAGCTTCTCTTGTGCGGCTAAAAGAGGCAAAAAGATACCGAAAAATCCATCTCCCAATATACATACGTATGCCATCAAGTGAATGTGGCCTTCAAGAAGAAATGAATCCAAATACGTATCTCTCAATATACAAATG
Source organism: Eucalyptus brandiana (assembly GCA_014182725.1). Taxonomy (NCBI): domain Eukaryota; kingdom Viridiplantae; phylum Streptophyta; class Magnoliopsida; order Myrtales; family Myrtaceae; genus Eucalyptus; species Eucalyptus brandiana. The sequence continues at coordinate 10,359,951 of CM024669.1, forward strand.
TATGTTGGGATTTCATTTCCTAACAGGGTCAGTCAGCACCAACTCTAGACTTCTTCTGGTAAACGCCGCACTTCCAAAATCGTTCATATATTACGGACTGATCTATATCCTCCTATTCCGGTCGGGTAATACGGGCTTGAACTGGAAACCTGACGCAATAGTGGATGCGCCGTCGACAAGCTTCAATGAAGACATGGACATAGTGGTTGGGTGGACACCGGACGGCAGGGACGGCGATGGGATGGAGTCCACACTCGGACTCGGAAGAGGGCGAGTTTTTCTTTCACTTACTCGGAAGAGGGCGAGTTTTTCTTTCACTTTCTTTTTCTTTTTTTGGAAGTTTTATTATTTTCTTTTTAGGATTGTGTGCTTAAAGTAGTGAAAAGTAAAAAACAAAAAAATCATAAATATATTTCATCGGTGCTAATTCAATCTAAACTTTTCAATTAGACTAATTTATTCCTAAATATTTTAACGACTTACTAATATAGTCCAACTGACCAATTTTGACGAAAATAACTAATATGCCACCAGCAATGACATAAACAAATTTTACAATTTTTCAATATATATATATATATATATATATATATATATATATATATATATATATATATATATATATATATATTTTTTTTTTTTTTTCTTTTCTTTCTTTGTTTTTGTTCTACAACTTTGGGCCAACGATCTTGCCAACCACGGGCAAAGGCATTGCAACTCTTGCATGCGAGGACTGCGAGGACCCGATGACCTCGCTCATTGGTTGGCAAGGGTGGCCTTGCCTGCATCTTGGCAATGACGTTACGGCCAACCAGCCAGCATTTTGTACTCCTTAGAGGGTCCAACATCCTTGCCATCCCACAATTGAGGGGAAAAAAAAGAGAAGAAATTTGAGAGTTTTTTTTTTTTTTTTTTTTGCTAAGGAGAGCTCTCCTCGTACTCCCCACTACACTCTCATCCTCTCCAATTTCATGTTAAATCGCATCATATGAGAGTCCTCAATAGTCCACAACCAGGGGACTTGCTTTGTGATGTGCAGGTTGAATACGCTAGAGATCTATTACTGACAAATTGAGAACCTACCAGATTTGCGCATCAATATATCAAGAAGAACAAAAACATTATAAATGACACACAGAAGAACTTGTGAAATTTTGTAGCATATGCAAATATAAACAGCTCTTTGACACGAAAGTACTTGTTTGGGATGTAACAAAGACGGATTTAATCAGTTTTCAAATTAACTACCCATTGGGGTGACGTTTTTTAATGCTCTAAGTAGTACTAAGAACTTCTTTGGAGAGATGGACTACTCAATCGCAGAGTGTGATCGGAGGTAAGAAGCAGTAGAACATACTGCTTGCTTTGCCGCTAAAATTTATTACCCTAATATGTAAATTATATGAAGCAGCAGAACATGTCATAGGGCTTGAGTCATCTATTTTTTTTATTGTACTTATTTGATGATATCTGTGCAATCGAACAGTTCTTTTCCTGGTTCACATACAATACAAGAAGTCACTGAATTTGTCTTTCTTCAATATAAAGTAACTTTGTCGACAATTTTCCCGGTGAAAAACTCCTTGATTTAAACTCGTTTTCTTTTCTAAAAGTTGCATTGTTATCTATGATGGTAAAAACAATTAGTCACTTTTTTTTTTAATATATCGTTTGGCAATACTCTTTTATCACTCCATGCAAAGAGCAAGTTCGCAACTAGTTGGGTATCACGAAGGAAAAATTAACCTTTGCATTATTGCACCGCTGAATAATTTACGATATATGAGAAAAATTTTAGTCCCCGATTACACGTCCCAGCGTCGGCCACTCAGGAGGATGAAGGAAAGGAAGAAGAGTCTCGCGGTGCGTGCGCTCCGTACAAGCTGTGGAAAGAAAAGTCAGAAGGTCAAGAAATCACGGCCATCTTCTCTCATCAACATGCCATTGGTGTCCCACGCCCATTCAATTGCAATTATAGAAAATCCAGAGGCTTGGAGACTATTAAAAGGACACACGATCAGTATTCCCCCATTCTCAAAAAATATCATGGCTTCTTTTTCTTTCCACTTGCTCATGCTTTGCTCAGTCCTATCAAGCATATTTCCCATCACTTCCCAAGCCTCTTTCAGGCCCAGAGCCCTTAACCTTCCGGTCACCAAGGACTCCTCAAGTTGACCCTCGACCTCGGCGGCGAGTTCCTCTGTGTCGAATGCGACAGGGGGTTCACGTCGTCCACCTACAGCCCGTCCCACTGCCGCTCAGCCCAGTGCTCGCAAATCCCCAGGGGAACCCACAAGTTTTGCAGCACCTGCCTCTCCGGGGCCAGGCCCTTGTGCAACAAGGGCTCATGCTCACTCTCCGTGGATAACACCGTGATCGGCACTATCACCGACGGTGAGCTGGCCCAGGATGTTGTGTCGGTCCAGTCCACCAATGGATTGGGGCCAGGCTGGGCTGTCTCGGTGCCCAGGTTCGTCTTCTCCCGCAGCAGGAGTTTCCACCTGGAGGGCCTGGCTAGCGGGGTCCAAGGGATGGCAGGGCTAGGGAGGACCCGGACTTCATTACACTCCCAATTCTCAGCCTCCTTCAGCTTTGTTAGGAAGTTTGCCATTTGCTTGAGCCCATCCTCAAGCTCCAATGGAGTGGCCTTCTTCGGTGATGGGCCCTATATGATGCTTCCTGTGATCGATGTATCCAAGTCCCTCTACTACACTCCCCTGATCACTACCCCGTGAGCAATGTGCCAGGTCGCGCGGGCAATCCCTCGTCGGAATACTACATTGAATTCAAGTCCACAAAAGTCAACGGGAAGCCGGTCCTGTTGAACTCGTCCCTCCTGGTCATCAACAAAGAAGGCTACGGGGGGGACCAAAATCAGCACCGTGAACCCGTAGACCGTGATGGAGACCTCGATCTACAAAGCCATGGTTGGGGCATTCGCAAAGGAACTTTCGCCAGTCCCAAGAGTGGCACCAATCAAGCCTTTCGAGGCGTGTTTCGACTCAAGGAACATCTCGAGCACTAGGGCCAGGCTGGCTGTGCCAGCGATCGATTTGGTGTTGCCAAGTAGGAGTAGGAAGAGGAGTATGTATTGGAGGATTTTTTGTGCGAATTCGATGGTGCAAGGAGGGTGTGCTGTTTCTGGGCCTTGTGGATGGTGGGTTGGATCCATTGACTCCAACAGCGATTGAAGGGCATCCACTGTAGGACCACTTGTTGCAATTTAATCTGGCCTCGTCGGCGCTTGGGTTAAGCTCTTCTCTGCTCTTCAGGCAGACGACCTGCTCAAACTTCAACTTCACTACCAAAGCTTAGTAGCATCGATCCCACCGGGAGTTACTACTCTTTAAGAAATGGCCAGACATTATTGTGGCGTGAGTTGGCTGACTTCTCTTTCAAGGAAAAAAAATATGGGTTTTGTCCTAATTTGATATTTGTAACTTGTCTAATCATTTTCAGCTCTAGAGATGTGAAATAAGTGTTGGCTGGTTGATAAGATATCCTAGCATATGCTGTCTCCAATGCAAAAGCTTGTTCACATGCTTTGAAAGTTGTCGTTGTCATTATAGTTGGACATGACTATATCTTTTGAGTTGTCGAATTTTCAACGTTGTAGTGTTTTACCATCCATCAAGGCGGATTCATCCTTAAAGAAAGTACTTGCACAGATGTTCATGAGTTCTACATTTTCACTTTGTGAGTATTGAATTTTTGTGACAAAATAGGCATGACCATTGACTCATATATTTGTTAGGCTACAAATTACATAATTTCAAATTAATAACGGGTAAAGCAATCCTATACCACTATGCTAGCAAGGAACAACGAGAGATTAAATTCTCATTCTCTATCTATTACTAAGACATCTGAGATATCTTTTTAAATAGTGACTCTGCGAAATTATATAAGAACACAAGGTCCTGCACAAATAAATTAATCACTCGGTTACCCATTGATATGAAATTTTAGGACTCTTTAAATGTTAAGCCAATAAGAAAATGACATACTCATGAATGAGTGTAATTTATAGATTTCCAACTTCCAGATTATGACTACTCATGCTTACAGATTTCCCAATAGAACTCTATAGGCATTATGTCCCTCTCAAACTTTTAAGGATTGATATAACAGGAGTGTAGGATAAGAAATGAGAGGATATGGAACTTTTGGAATGCCTTTGATAGGTCTCCACTGAAAATTGTAAAGGAAAAACTAACAAACAACGTATATTGAATCCTTTAAAATTAAAAAAAAAAAATTAAACGAAACTAATCTGCATATGGCAACCATTGAGACGGTCGATGGATATATTCCAGACTGATCTATTGATTAGTCAAACACAACTTGATCGGATGGTGCGTAGTATTTATGGTTCAATTGCAACATTTAGTAGACAGCATAAGACCCTTATGATAATGCTTACATGGGATTATTAGAATTGGTCACTCCTCTCACCCTTTTACTTGAATGAAAATAAAAGAACACACGCTCTTGCTTGATCTATATCCAAGTTGAGCTCAAGTATTAACTCTACTTGAGTCCAACCTGCAAAAGTGATGATACAGCAAGGTTAGCTCAGGCTCGAGCATGTCGAGCACTTTAACGACCGATCGAATTATAAAAGCTTGATAAATCAATCTTCTTTAAGCTCGAATCAAGTATAAAGTAATAATCATTGAACTTCTCGGGTTTTTTAAGCTTGTATGTAATTTTTTTTTTACGAGACTTGTCTCTGTCGCACCTCTCAATAAGGGTGTAGAATAATATATAAATATCTGCCTTTCATTAATGTGGGGTATAATGTAAATTTCATTATTTCTGGATGTGTCATTAATTTTTTATATTAGAATAGATTTACACCATGATTTCCCGTTTAATAAATGGAGGCAATACGCTCGGTAGGACTTAGGATCAGGCATTACATGGCTGTTTAAAGTTTTACATGAGAAGTAAAACGTCAATTTCCGGTCTAAGAAAGTCGCCTGGGTAAATCCAACTCTATGGGCATATATTTGTGACCAAGTCAAGTTAGAAAAATATAATGTTTGATATTGGGGGTATTTCACAAGTTTAGACTACTTAAGCTCCATTTATTCACGAAAAACGAATGATACGAAAAACGTTTCCTAAAAATTATCACTTGAAATAATCAATCAATGGAAAATATTTTCATTGTCAACAACAATTTATATCAAAATATTTGCATGGATTATGATAATATCTATCATTCATTCATTTTTATAAGCAATACAAGTAATAATTTTCTAGAAAATAATTTTCAGATCATTTATTTTTGAGATAAGTTCACTAGAAATCCTAAAATTTGTTAAGAAAGTTTAATAGATTCCTAAAATTTGCCGAAAATGCAATCAAATCCTAAAACTTGCCAAATTGTTACAATCAAATCCTTGTATTAACATCATCAATTTGTTTAACAAAAATGCTGATGTAGCATTTTTTAATTAATTTCTCTCTCCTACTTGGCATTTTTTTATTATTTTCTTTTTAAATCTTATTTAAATTATATTGAAAAAATAAAGATAAAACGATAAAATTTTATTAAAGAAACAAAATTGGAAGAAAAGACAAAATAGAGAGAGAGAGAGAGCTAGAGAGAGAGAGAGAGAGAGAGAGAGTGACAGAAGGGCAAGGTAGGGCCAAGTCAATAAGCGTTGTCGCTGCTACCACCCATTGTCGGATAGGTCAGCAATCATCACTAGCTTGTGCTCGGGCTTGGGCACTCAAATCTAGGTGACGTCGGCTCTCACCCAGGCCTAAAGAGCATAGTCAACCCTCGCTTAGGGCTGGCGAGGCTCGTCAGCCCCAGGCGATAAGTAGTGTCACCCAAATCTACGTGGGTATCTAAATCGAGGCCTTGTGGGCTATCTCAAGGGGTTGACAAGGCCTCGTCTAGGGCGCGTGACAGTCATCAGCCCTAAATGAGGGCCAATGTCACCTAGATCTAAGTGCCCTCACACAATCTTAGGGAGGGTCGCCAACCCTCACCTGGGGCCGACGAGACCTCGCCTAGGGCCAATCACCCTCACCTAGGGCTGACAAGCTCCACTAGCCCTTCCAACCATGGGTGGCAATGACAATAGCACCCACTAGCATGGCCCTACCCCACCCTGCTCTTCTCTTTTTTTTTTTTCTTTTTTTTAGTGATAAATATCACATTTTGAACTTCAAGGTTTGTTAAATTCTAAATTTGGCAAAAGTGAGTTATGTTTGTATTTTAAATATGCATAGTATTTATTCGATCTACTTAGAAGAAAGTGTTACTGAGTCATGGTAGCTCATTTATTCTTCTTATCGTGTTTTTCAGGTTTCTCAATTAGTGGTCATCAGAGCAAAAGCATTATCGCGGGACTTTTGAGAGCTGGATATTTGGATATAGTTTAAGGCTGCATCATTTGAAGAAAGGATGACCGTGTCGTTCCCTCATCTCCATAGGACTTGGGTTGTGACAGAATATATTAGAAACCATGACGATCAAGAAATTTGAGAGAGTTAAAAAGGGAATGATATTCTTGAAAGATGGCTGTGATTTCTTGACCTTGCGATTTTTCTTTCTATAGCTCGTACGAAGCACAGGCGCTGCGGGACTCTTCCTTCCTATCCTTAATCCCCCCAAGTGACCCATGCTCGGATGTGTAATGACATATTGACTTTCTTCCACATATGGTACCTACCCCAACATATTTTTCTCTCGGGCCCATTTGATTAGCAATTTCAACTTTGTACGACTTGCCTTTTGTTTTTCCTTCCACATATAAAAGATGAAAAACTCCTTGAATTTCAACTCCTTTTCTTTTGCCGAAAGTTGCATAATCATCTTGGATGTTAAAAGTAATTGTAGTCACTTCTTTATTGTATGACAATGTTCGTTTATCTGCCTTTCCACTAATTGGATATCATAAAGAAAAGGTTCACGTTTGTATGATCGCACCGCTGCAGAATTTAGGATTCATAAGAAAGATTACACTCACTAATTCCAAACAATGCGCCGGTTGATGACTAGTGAAGGGTAAGTGACTCTTTTGGCAGAGAATGCTTGCTTGGATTTTTCTCTATCGTAGAAATCTTGTTGTTGCTGTTATCTTCTCGCTTAACTCACGAGCACTTCTCCTCCTTTTGGAGCTTTGCATGCCCCCACTCCTGGCGTGGTGCAAGCGTTGGATGCAAAAGAACTTTACTCTCGAAAAGGACTACATTAGTGATGTGACTCACTTGTTTAGCAAAAACTCGTGTTTATCTCTTTTGAATGTCGGGTAGTGTGTGTGAGAGAAAGACAATTTAGACGATTTTAGCATATTTTTTGAACGTGGCATCATCTCTAGAAGTCACATCAAATACAAAATATGAATAGTCAATGATTATTTAATAAAGGTAGTGATCAGATCGACTATTTCATTCCCGATCTGACCCAAGACTTTAGACCGATCTAAATTTAGAAATTTGTAGTAGTTAGATTGAATAAAAAAAAATATACAAATACTCATCTGGTAGCCATGTGGGTGGCCATGACCAGTGAGGGCTTCACGGCTCTTGCTTGGTCAACCGGCGACCCTCACTGGATTTCATTAAAAATAATAATTAAAAAGAATAATAAAAATTTAAAAAAATAATTAAAAATGACCTGATTGACGTAAGCTCATTAGGTAACTCATTTATGACCCATTAAATTGTTAAGTGACTCATTAAGTTGTTGGGTAACCCATTCATGACCTACTTAAGCTTATTTTTAAAATTTAAGGCAACCCATTTATGACCAACACCATTAAATATATGTGTTCTAGACCGATTTTGCCACCTCTAGGTGAGACTATTCCTTCCTATCCTTTATCCTCTTGAGTGGCCAATGCTTGAATGTGTAATGATATATCTCCTACCTACCCCTCCTTAGTCATTGAATGGTGCATTGTTTGGAATTCAATAGAATATTTCTAATGAATCTTAAATTTTGTGATGGTGCGATCATACAATTATGAATCCTTCCTTTATGATACCCAAATAGTGGAAGGGCAGATAAACGGACATTGTCATGCAATGAAGAAGTGAATACAGTTACTTTTAACGTCCGAGATGACAATGCAACTTTCGGAAAAAGAGGAGAAATTAAAAATTATGGATTTTTTCTATTTTTATATGTGAAAGGAAAAAAAAAAAAAAAAAAAAAAGCAAGTCGTACCAAGTTGAAAGTGCAAATCAAATGGTCCTGAGAGATAAATTTGTTGGCATAGACGCCATACGTGGAAGAAAGGCAACGTTAGCGACTTTTTTGGTATCACGTTCGCACCTGAAAAGGACTTACCAGGGCCGGTGCTTGCTTGGATTTTTCTCTGTCGTAGAAATTTTAGTGTTGCCGTTACTTTCTCGCTTAACCCACAAGCACTTCGTCTCCTCTTCGGAATTTTGCATGCCCCAACTGATGCAAAAGAACTTTGCCATTGAAAAAGACCAACATCAGCGACGTGACTCACTTATTTAGCCAAAGCCCGTCTTTATCTCTTTTAGATGTCGGGTAGCGTTTGTGTGTGAGCGAGAAGATTTATGACACTTTAGCATATTGTTTTCCTGTGGTATCATCTCAACAAATCACATCAAACACAAATGCAGATAGTCAATGATAATTTACTAAAGTTTGTGATCAGATCGGCATTTTCATTCCCGATTTTACCAAGGACTCTCGTACCGATCTAAATTTAGTATTTCGAGGTACTTGATTGGAATAAAAAGCAAAAATACAGATACTCGCGGTACTCCAATCTACAAATCTGGCAAAACCTGCAAGAACCAAAAGCTATTCTAGTGCTATTTCTCTAATGTAAGTTCCTGCGTCCCTTTGCTTCTTTCTAATCTTGCTCGTTTCAGTCAGGACTCTGTACATCCTCCCGTTCTTCCCAAAACCAATGCGATCAGAAATCGCATTCTATTGCGACGACAATGCCATGGAATTGAAATTGGACCTAAAATTAGAACAAGACAATTGCATCGTCGACAGCGACGGGCTGAACCCCAACCTCGAACCCCCGAAGTCGAACTCCAGCAGCACGTCCTCCAGCTGATGCCCTCCCAACACCACCGAGCTCCCCAGCCGGTCGCCGCCGTCCACGACCCCCAAGCACGTCGCCTCGTCGCTGACCCTCACCATCGAGCTCGACCCGCCAATCCTCCACCTCACCATCTCGCTCTGCAGCACCAGATCGATCGCCGGCACGTCGGGCCCGGCCGCCGTCGCCCCGACGCTCCTCGGGTCGAAGCACACCCCGAACGGCGCCACCGGCGGGACGCTGGCCATCCCCATGGCCGAGGCCGCCCCCGCGAAGGCCTCGGCCAAGGCGGAGTAGATCGGGCTCGCCACGGCGGTGTACGGGATCTCGGCGCTGAGCTGGATCAAGGACGGCGACGAGGAGTTGAGGGGGAGCCGCTTGCCGTTGATCTTGATGGAGGTGAGGTTGATGAGGTAGTCCGAGGCTCGCGGCGATCTGGCGGTCGCGAGGGGCGTGGCGAGGGGCGTGTAGGTCAGGGACTTGGAGATGTCGGCGTCGAGGTGGGAGAAGAACGGCCCGTCGCCGGCGACGATGACGCCCTCCGACGCCGATAGGCACGCGAAGAACCTCCGGCGGACGCCGAACGCCGTCGCCACCTGCGACGGCAGCGAAATCCGGCTCCGTCCCAAGCCCAACGTCCCTCCGACTCCGCTCGCTCCGAATCCCGGCGCCGCGCGCGCGCAGGAGATCAGGAACCGGTCGACGGCCGCGACCGACCTCTCCCGCGACCCGTCCACGGAATCCACGGCCACGGCTCCCTCCCCGAGCACCCCGGCCTCGCCGCCCTCCGCCCGGACGCCGCAGACGGAGGAGGGCCCGCTCGGGCACGCGCGGCGGAGCCCGGAAGCGTCGGAGGTCGCGGCCAGGCACTGGATCGAGCGGCAGGGGACGCGGCGGACGGAGGAGCCCGAGGAGGGAGCGGAGCAGTCGAGCCAGAGAGACGGGCCGCCGAGATCCACGGCGAGCTCGAGGGGGTCGAGGGAAGGGCCGTGGTAGACGGTGGCCACGTACCGGAGCGTGGAGGCGTCCCTGGCCAAGGGGAGGACGAGGGTGCGGGAGCGCGAGGAGTGCACCAAGCACGAGAAGCAGCAGAGGAGCAGCAGAAGGTGGTGCCGAGGCAGAGACGCCATGAAAGCGCGCAGAGAGAGAGAGAGAGAAAACGAAGAAGAGGAAGAGAGAGAGAGAGAGAGAGAGTGGCGGCGGGCGGTGGTTGGAGGTGGCGGAGATTCGCCGCGGCTCTTGAGAAACTGAAGGGACGGGTGGAAGCGGATAAGGCAAAAGCGGATTTATCGGGAGACTTTCGTGCGTTGGCTGACCAGGCTCCTCGTCCGGGGGGGACTGTTTCGTAATTTCTTCTATTCACGAGGGCCGGAAAATAAATTTAAAAAGAAGAAAAGAAAACGAAGGAAGAAAAGGAAGTCCGAGCGAAAGTGACTGCTTCTCAACGATGCTTTTGATCTTTTCGATCCGACGGTGGAGGGTGCGCGTAGGAGAATTTGGTGATGCGAATCGACACGGCATCATTTTTTTTTTTTAAATTTTTTGTAGCGGCGTGAAAAGCGTGCGTCGCTTTACGTCTCGATACAAAGAATGGACATTTACTGTCGAAATTACAAATTGGACATTTACTGGCGAAATCACAAATTTGCACCTCGAGTGTTAAGGTTTGGCTCCACTTTGCAACCTTGCGGTTAACTCTCACCAAGCAGCTTTTAGCGAGTTATAACAATTACAAAGACTAGAACCTAAATAAGTCCGAAAACTGTTTCTTCTTAACTATATAAAGTAAAATTCAGAGGTATTTCTTCATAGTCGGGGAAGATAAAAATTTGCCTAAGAGTAAGGGGGACTATTGGGAGGTAAGGTAGACTTTCCTGTCTTTTTCTTTGAGAAAAGTTACCGCAAAGTAGAGAAGTATGGTAGTTTGCCGCATTTAGAGTGAAAGAGTAGAAATTAAAAGGGCTCCTGTTGAGTCGAACTATGCTTTGCATAGTGCATAATAACCAACTTATCAACCCAATACCTTTTGGTTATAAGATATCATGCAAATTCTAACGCTTACAAAGACTATTGCAAAACACTAACTTAAATCTAATTTGAATTAATATAGAGCCGAATCTTCCCGCTAGAATTGTAAGGGATCATTTCTATTTATGCAAAATGATGCTTCTAGTCTTTTCGCGAACTTCCGTCATGTGACCCGTTCACCTTATATAAACATGTTCTTGTAGGTCAATTGATGTATTCATGTGTTATATAAAACTTTCACCTTCTATTTGTCCATCCATGCTTTAGCAAAATCTCGTTCCACAGCTTGTTCTCCTTTTGCAAAGATCCTTCCAAACTTGGACACGTTTCTTATTCAATAAGCTGTTCTTCTTTTTGAAAGCCAAAGCTTTTCCATGCTTTAGATGTCATGTTGTAAACATTATTTGCATGTGGCTTGTGCATAAGAAGTTGTGCACTCCACAAACTCAAAAACGTAGCTTTTCATTATTATATCATCTTCAAAACATTTTAACGGATTTTCTCAACAATTTATCTAACATAATTGTTTATGCAAATCAAACTACAAATATGCATAGAAGTAGAATTGTGCACACACAGACCACAAGATTGGGGATGAAAGCTTGTCAATCAATGTTTACTTTCCTTGTTTGTTTGCCTCCAATTCAATCTATAGACATTATAATTAAAAAGTAGGAATGCAAGAGCGCGACAAGCGAAAATATAAAATTGGCTCAAGAGCCCAAATTCAATTTTATATGATTTTTATATTGGAGGCAAAAAGTGGGGTATTTTTGCCGTGTATTTTTATCATTTGACATAACATCTTGGTTCACATTTTTCAAGTATGTCATGTAAAATTGGCAACTTCTTATAACTTATAGACTTGTAGCATCTCATTTATCCCAAGATAAATCAGTTGAGATACCCAAAATTAAATGTAGACATAATAAGTTCAAAATGAGTTTTGTTTATAATTTTCACTTCAATAGAATCACATATCCTGTGCGTTTTGACTTAAATTGGCAGTTTTCATATAAATTTTAGAAAAAAAAATGTATGCAAATTTCTTTTTATGCTATACTTGTTGAAGTTCAATTTTCTCAATGTATTTTTAACTCTAATTACTATCCTTAATATAATTAACAATTTCTTTCTATTGCACTTTATGTTCGACAGTTTATTGTCAATTCTTAATTTCGGTTATTATATTTTAACAAATTCACTTTGTTACCTAGTCTCTCATTTCTCTTCAGAAAAACATTGCCATGGGCTTTCTCGTGAGATGATGACACAAAGCCGCTAGGCTAATAAAACCAAACGCAAAGCCCAGGGCGAACAGGATGCCGCCACGTGTCCAGATGCCGAAGAAGCTGATTGGCCAACACGACGTCGACGAACCGGATTACAATGAAGTCCAGATCCATTCCTCCTTTCTCGCCGTAACATCTCGAGCCCGTCCCCTTCGGCGGTGGTTCGTTCGATTCCCATCACTTCTTGATCCGACGGTGAAGGGGCGCGCACAACGCGGACGTTGCATCGGACCCGTTCACGGCGACCTATCAATTGGGTCCCACCGTTTACTTTCGGAAGTTACAAGTTTGCACCTCACGTGGTTCACGAATTGCCATTTTCTCTTTTTCAGATATACCCCTGCATTCGTAAAGTTTGCAAATTAAGGCACATCAAATGAGGAAAACTCATCTTTGGCTTCTAAAAAAGATTATGGCCAATCCCTTTTGGACGTCCCTTCTTTCTTTCTTTTTTTTTTCTTTTTGCATCATGTATTTCAATATGCAACCACTTAATTTGATTCATTGCTCAACTCACGTCCAAGAAAATTGTCGTGATGTTTACATTGAGTATCCAAAATTGAAAATTCATTCATGTGGAGTGAAATAGAGAGGCAAATTAAAAGTGTGGTAATGTTAGTTATGAATTGGACTAGGCACAGAAAGTAAGAAATGGGGAATTGCTTGTCTTGGGAAAGTTGAAACTTTTTTTTACAAATACGTGATCAATAGTGCATAGAAAGTACAGTAGCATTGTAGAAACGTATGCAGTTCGGTAGAATCACAATTATATATCAAACAAAAATTAAAAGATTTTAAATGATAGGAGAAACGCAAATCAAATTTATAGTGATTTGACACTTCATTTAACCTACTTCACTCTCTTAATTCTAACAATCTCAACAAATCTGGAGCTTGAGAAATAATGGATATTGTTGGATATATTATTAATATAGTCCAAAATAATATGTTCACATATAAGCCCAATAGGTAAAAGCATGGTTATTTGGGTCCATATGTACTATGTCAAGGTTCAAGGAATTTTGTGCTTTAGAAGGTATAATACTTGAAACCACTGCTCCTTATTCACCCCAATCAAATGGTGTTGCGGAGCGTAAGAATAGAACGTTAACTGAAATGTTAAACTCTATGTTACTTACACTGGCATGCCTTCCTCCTATCGGGAGAAGCGGTTCTAACGCTAATCACATCTTGAACAGTTGCCGCACTCTAAGTTGTCCATGACACCTTATGAGATATGGCATAAGCGCTCTTGTAGATATGATACTCTTAAGACTTGGGGCTGTATTGCTTATGTAAGTATACCAGATCCTAAAAAACCTAAGGTGGGATCTAGAACTATTACTTGTGTATATCTAGGTAGTGCAGAAGATAGCGCGCAAATAGGTTTTTAGATCTATCTACTAACACAGTGATAGAATCTAGAGATGCAGTGTTCTTTGAAAACAAGTTTATCAGAGATCAAGGCTTGAATGTTTCTGGATCTACAGATATGATTTCAGAATCTCTTGTAGAATCTGAAGCAGGCTTTTCTGACACTAATTCCACACAGTTGGATATTGAACCAATTCCAGTTAGAGTATCTACAAGAGAGAGAATTCCCAAAAGTTTTGGTGAAGACTTTGTTGCTTACCATCTTGAGAATGATCCATTCTCCTATCATGAAGCAATGAGATCTAGGGAATCTCTACTGTGGGTAGAAGCCATAGATGATGAAATGAGCTCTCTGCTGCAGAATCACACTTGGCAGCTAGTAAATTTGCCAAAAAGGGCTAAAGCTATAGGCTGTAAATGGGTGTTGAAGAAGAAATTGAATAGTGATGGATCAATAGCCAGATACAAAGCACGCTTAGTAGCTAAAGGCTATAAACAACAGAGTGGAATAGACTATTTTGATGTCTATTCACCTGTGTGTCATCTATCAACTATAAGAATTCTTCTTGCTTTGGCATCTATTGAACACTTTGTAGTTCATCAAATGGATGTAAAAACAGCTTTCTTAAATGGGGATTTAAATGAAGAAATTTACATGGAACAACCGGAAGGATATGTTATGAAAGGTCTTGAGGACAAAGTTTGTAAATTAAATAAATCTCTATATGGTCTTAAACAAGCACCTAAGATGTGGCATCTTAAATTTGATGAAGTGGTAAAGAGTTATGGCTTTCGGTCTAGTTATTCGATAAATGCCTTTACCATCGTTCTATGTCAAATAAGATAGTCATCATTTGTTTGTATGTTGATGACATGTTAATTCTTGGTTCCGATCATTCTCGTAGTGAGTGACGTGAAAGCTACTTTAGCTAAAGAATTTGACATGAAAGATCTTGGTATTGCTAATACCATTCTTAGTATGAAAGTAAGCTTTGAACGGCAAGTCATCTCCCTTAGCCAGACTCATTATATTGAGCAGCTACTTTCTACTTGGGGATACGATAAGTGTAAACCGAGTGAGACACCATGTGATTATAATAATAGGCGAGTCCTAATGAAGGAACCGGTGTGGATCGGTTAAAATACTCAAAACCGATTGGTAGTCTCATGTATGCTATGAGTTGCACTAGACCCGACATAGCCTTTACAGTTGGTATGCTGAGTCGTTTTACTAGTAATCCTAGTAAAGAGCATTGGGATGCCCTTAATAGGCTAATGAGATACCTTAAAGGTACTAAAGATTATGCTCTTTATTATTCTGGTTATCCTCCAATTGTGGATGGATATTCTGATGCCTCATGGTGCTCAGATATTGGAAATAGTAAGTCCACTAGTGGGTATATATTCACTTTGGGTGGAGCTGCTATTACTTGGAAATCCAAACGACAGACTTGTATTGCATTGTCGTCTATGGAATCAGAACTTTTTGCTTTAGCCTCAGCCGGTGAAGAGGCAGAGTGAATAAAGAATCTGATTATGGATATTCCTTTGACTCGGCTAAAGATTAATTCTTTAAGCCTATTTTGTGATAATCGAGCAGCTATCCAAGTCGTCAATAATACTCTCTTTAATTCAAAGAGAAGACATGTGAGACTCGAGACATGCGTTGTTGAATTATCTCGAGAGAACAAGGGGTTATCACCTTGATCGATGTGAGATCGAAGGATAACATAGCCGATGCTCTCACCAAAGGTATGCCTAAAGATCGATTATTCAAAACAAAGTGGGGGAAGCTGGGGTTAAAGACTATATAGGCAAGTCTTAACTACCATTTACTTACCCGTGTTTTGAATTATCAAATTTTTCTTTATTGGCTACAATGATAAGCACGGTTTATATGTTTCATCGATGTTCACGATTCTTGACTAATTGAAGAGGGTGAGTTGTCTCATTCCAAATTTGATGAAGATGACTTTAACCTAATTCAAATGTTCTATCTGGAAAAATTGTGTCATTCCAAACTTGATGATACAATTCAACTAGATTGGACTATCCTTTTTGGTTAAATGATCTCATTCCAAACTTGATACTAGATTATTTGACTTTAAGGAATCAGTAATTGTGACATTCCAAATTGAAACATAGAAACAATTGTTTACATAAGAAGCATATTTGTCTTGTTCTTAATTGAAACTTGATATTACATGACTAGGTTATTGTAAGTGACTTGACTATTGGTCTTGTTCTTTGAAACTAGACAATAGCTATTCTCCTACAAATAAACTTAAGTTGATGGCTCTTTGTAAATCACATTGTTTAGGTCTTGTTCATAATTTATGAAAGCGGCTTGATGCTTATGACATGATATTATGATGCTTTATGACATCAATATATGTTCTTCTCCGCCTGATGGAATGGTGCTAAGCTTTTATTCAATTGATTGAATTCATGATAATATGAAATTCATATTTGATATTCTACAGGGGATGGCAGAGATGGAGGAGAGCTTAATGAGTGGGATCCTGACCAGGATGACCTACTTGATGAATGAATATATATCACTTAGAGCGTGTGGGGACTTGACAGTTTACCTGCTATTGCCTATTTTGATGAAGTTCATTTACTTGAGACTTGCATTTTGCTATTTCTATTTTGTGGACATTATTATGCTTGTTTCTTATATTTGTAAGGCCTTAGACTTTTTGACTCGGCCTACTTATACTTGATTAATATGCATATATTGGTTGTGAACCGAATCTCGAGAATTATTTTGGGATTTGAATTTTAATCTCGAAAATGATTCATGATAAGAATGATTCACTTATTTAGTTTGCACATGATGATTTAGTTTAATACTTTAATGCTGGAATACTCTTTGACTGATCCGAGTTGATTATCTTGGACTGAATGTGGATGATTCATGTTTGTTTGAACATTACACTGACCAACTTATTTTCAGATTCTCACAGAATAGAAATAACTTATTTCGATTACTTATTCATGTGAATGTTGATTATCTTTATGGGAATGTGGATGATTAAAGCCTCATCTTCATGTGTCCTTAAGATGGACTGCCCTTGTCGCTGAAACTCGCTAAAAAATTTCGACCCTCGAAATTCGCTAGAAATTTCGTCCCCAAAATTCGCTAGAAATTCAGATGGAAACTTCCGGGTGCTGTAACATCTCCGTCCGACCTTCGATTGACACGAGTGACCACTCAAAACATTCGTAGCGACGAGTAGATCAAAGCCCAAGTGGTTTCACCCTCTTAAATTGGCTATAATTTTTGGGTTTTTGAATCAAAGATTTCGGTCACCCGAATCTTCAAACTCAGATCCCGGCCAATATCACCGTCGAAATCGAAAGTAAATTACAGCCGCGAGTTCGTCTTGACGAAATCTTCAAGAACACACTTTACTCGCTCAAATCCGACACACGAACCTAATACTTCAAGAACATATACTTATCAACTAAAGAACATATACTTATCAATATGCTCAATTTACAGTTGTCCAAATTAAACTAAATTACATATACTTATCAATATGCTCAATTTACTAACCTATTTGTTATTGATATAAATTGAGATTTATTTAAACTGTAAATTGAGCATATTGATATAAATTTAGCAAAACTGTAAATTGATTAATAATTTGGCTAAAGAGTAACTGTCAGCAGTTTGAGGACTTTAGCTTTGTAAATTTATAGTTTTTTACAGTTTAGGTCTTTGTTGAAATTTTTCTCTCTCAAAATATCAAAACTTTTGGGAATATCATTAGTTTAGTTGATATTTGATGTATTTCTTGTGGTTTCAATTCCTTAATGAGTATTTGTTATTCTTAATGTGCTTGTATGATTCATATAACTATTGTATAGGTTCAGTTTAGGAAGAGTTTGGGTTAAGTACAGTTTGGTCTTGTTTGTTAAGATTATGCTTATCATTGTTTAGGTCTTGTTTATTTGTATCATATAACTTTGGATCAATCAAAGTAGAATTCACATGGTTTATGCTATCAGCATTTAAACTCAACCTATACATACCATTAATCAGTTACGGCACTAATTACATTCTAAAAATTACATTACTAAAGGAATTAGGTTATTCAAGTAACAATCAACCACAGATAAACTATAAGAATGATAAGCACATTTAATATGTAAATAATTAAAGTTGAGTAATTATCAGATATGTATTAGACTATAACATTCAATTATCAGATATGTATTAGACTTCTACTTTGTTGAGTTTAAATGCCAACCTATACATACCATTAACCATGAATTCACATGGTTTCGCCGTCTTGTTCCTTGGATCTCTTTCGCCGTTTTAGATAACCTCTTAATTTTCAGTCTTATACTCACTATAAGTCATGTGAATTCACATGGTTTATATGTTTCTATCTGGAAAAATTGTGTCATTCCAAACTTGATGATACAATTCAACTAGATTGGACTATCCTTTTTGGTTAAATGATCTCATTCCAAACTTGATGCTAGATTATTTGACTTTAAGGAATCAGTAATTGTGACATTCCAAATTGAAACATAGAAACAATTGTTTACATAAGAAGCCTATTTGTCTTGTTCTTAATTGAAACTTGATATTACATGACTAGGTTATTGTAAGTGAGTTAACTATTGGTCTTGTTCTTTAAAACTGGACAATAGTTATTCTCCTACAAATAAACTTAAGTTAATGGCTCTTTGTAAATCACATTGTTTAGGTCTTGTTCATAATTTATGAAACTGGCTTGATGCTTATGACATGATATTATGATGCTTTATGACATCAATATATGTTCTTCTCCGCCTGATGGAATGGTGCTAAGTTTTTATTCAATTGATTGAATTCATGATAATATGAAATTCATATTTGACATTCTACAAAGGATGGTAGAGATGGAGGAGAGCTTAATGAGTGGGATCCTGACCAGGATGACCTATTTGATGAATGAATATATATTACTTAGTGCGTGTGGGGACTTGATAGTTTACCTGCTATTACTTATTTTGATGAAGTCTATTTACTTGAGACTTGCATTTTGCTATTTCTATTTTGTGGACATTATTATGCTTGTTTCTTATATTTGTAAGGCCTTAGACTATTTTGACTCGGCCTACTTATACTTGATTAATATGCATATATTGGTTGTGAACCGAATCCGAGAATTATTTTGGGATTTGGATTTTTAATCTCGTAACGATTCATGATAAGAATGATTCACTTATTTAGTTTGCACAAGATGATTTAGTTTAATACTTTCCCGCTGGAATACTCTTTGACCGATCCGAGTTGATTATCTTGGACTGAATGTGGATGATTCATGTTTGTATGAACATTACACTGACTACCTTATTGGATTGTGCTGTATGGTGAACATAGGAGGAGATTGTTGGATATATTATTAATATAGTCCAAAATAATATGTTCACATACAAGCCCAATATGTAAAAGCATGGTTATTTGGGTCCATATGGGCCGAAGCCCAATAACGTGCATATAAAAACTCTAGGGTTTCCCTATGCTGGAGGTAACACTGTTGAGCATTCCAAACCTGACGTATCATGACACGCTCTATGTCAAATAAGATAGTCATCATTTGTTTGTATGTTGATGACATGTTAATTCTTGGTTCCGATCATTCTGTAGTGAGTGACGTGAAAGCTACTTTAGCTAAAGAATTTGACATGAAAGATCTTGGTATTGCTAATACCATTCTTGGTATGAAAGTAAGCTTTGAACGGCAAGTCATCTCCCTTAGCCGACTCATTATATTGAGCAGCTACTTTCTACTTGGGGATACGATAAGTGTAAACCGAGTGAGACACCATGTGATTATAATAATAGGCGAGTCCTAATGAAGGGACCGGTGTGGATCGCTTAAAATACTCAAAACCGATTGGTAGTCTCATGTATGCTATGAGTTGCACTAGACCCGACATAGCCTTTACAGTTGGTATGCTGAGTCGTTTTACTAGTAATCCTAGTAAAGAGCATTGGGATGCCCTTAATAGGCTAATGAGATACCTTAAAGGTACTAAAGATTATGCTCTTTATTATTCTGGTTATCCTCCAATTGTGGATGGATATTCGATGCCTCATGGTGCTCGATATTGGAAATAGTAAGTCCACTAGTGGGTATGTATTCACTTTGGGTGGAGCGCTATTACTTGGAAATCCAAACGACAGACTTGTATTGCATTGTCGTCTATGGAATCGGAACTTTTTGCTTTAGCCTCAGCCGGTGAAGAGGCAGAGTGGATAAAGAATCTGATTATGGATATTCCTTTGACTCGGCTAAAGATTAATTCTTTAAGCCTATTTTGTGATAATCGAGCATTTGTCCAAGTCGTCAATAATACTCTCTTTAATTCAAAGAGAAGACATGTGAGACTCGAGACATGCGTTGTTGAATTATCTCGAGAGAACAAGGGGTTATCACCTTGATCGATGTGAGATCGAAGGATAACATAGCCGATGCTCTCACCAAAGGTATGCCTAAAGATCGATTATTCAAAAAAAGTGGGGGAACTGGGGTTAAAGACTATATAGGCAAGTCTTAACTACCATTTACTTACCTGTGTTTTGAATTATCAAATTTTTCTTTATTGGCTACAATGATAAGCACAGTTTATATGTTTCATCGATGTTCACAGTTGCTGACTAATTGAAGAGGGTGAGTTGTCTCATTCCAAATTTGATGAAGATGACTTTAACCTAATTCAAATGTTCTATCGGAAAAATTGTGTCATTCCAAACTTGATGATACAATTCAACTAGATTGGACTATCCTTTTTGGTTAAATGATCTCATTCCAAACTTGATGCTAGATTATTTGACTTTAAGGAATCAGTAATTGTGACATTCCAAATTGAAACATAGAAACAATTGTTTACATAAGAAGCCTATTTGTCTTGTTCTTAATTGAAACTTGATATTACATGACTAGGTTATTGTAAGTGACTTGACTATCGGTCTTGTTCTTTGAAACTAGACAATAGTTATTCTCCTACAAATAAACTTAAGTTGATGGCTCTTTGTAAATCACATTATTTAGGTCTTGTTCATAATTTATGAAAGCGGCTTGATGCTTATGACATGATATTATGATGCTTTATGACATCGATATATGTTCTTCTCCGCCTGATGGAATGGTGCTAAGCTTTTATTCAATTGATTGAATTCATAATAATATGAAATTCATATTTGACATTCTACAAAGGATGGTAGAGATGGAGGAGAGCTTAATGAGTGGGATCCTGAGCAGGATGATCTACTTGATGAATGAATATATATCACTTAGAGCGTGTGGGGACTTGATAGTTTACCTGCTATTGCCTATTTTGATGAAGTTCATTTACTTGAGACTTGCATTTTGCTATTTCTATTTTGTGGACATTATTATGCGTTTCTTATATTTGTAAGGCCTTAGACTATTTTGACTGGCCTACTTATACTTGATTAATATGCATATATTGGTTGTGAACTGAATCTGAGAATTATTTTGGGATTTGAATTTTAATCTCAAAACAGATTCATGATAAGAATGATTCACTTATTTAGTTTGTACATGATGATTTAGTTTAATATTTTACTGCTGGAATACTCTTTGACTGATCCGAGTTGATTATCTTGGACTGAATGTGGATGATTCATGTTTGTTTGAACATTACACTCGACCAACTTATTGGATTGTGCTTTGTATGGTGAACATAGGAGGAGATTGTTGGATATATTATTAATATAGTCCAAAATAGTATGTTCACATACAAGCCCAATAGGTAAAAGCATGGTTATTTGGGTCCATATGGGCCGAAGCCCAATAACGTGCATATAAAAACTCTAGGTTTCCCTACGCTGGAGGTAACACTGTTGAGCGTTCCAAACTTGACGTCTCTTGGTGTAATACTTCAAGCAACTACTTCTTCTCTCTCAAACCTATTACCTCTAACAATCTTGAAGTATATTGCACAAAATACAATTCTTACATTCTGAGCATGACTATTTTGTAGCAAATATCACTATTTTCTAGCTTAGTGAATACTTTTTCAAATATCACACACTCTTAACACGCTCTAATAAATCACATTGATTAATGAAGCAATGATGGGAGATTCCCTAGATCTCATATTATTTTGGTTGTGCATTCATGGTTAATGGTATGTATAGGTTGAGTTTAAATGCTGATAGCATAAATCATGTGAATTCTACTTTGATTGATCCAAAGTTGCTACACAATAGACTTGGACAAAGATCAATTATGTAAGAAACAATGATATAAACAATGATAGTCTGGAGCAATGATTCAATTGATATTAGGTCCAAATTAATGACATAAGGTCTAGACTATCATAAACAAATAACTTAATGTTAACTTAGTTTATATCATTTGAAATTTATTAAGTTAAACTGTGCTTAATCTTTAATGATCTGGGCGAAATTTTTCAGCAAGTTTCAGCAACAAGGGCAGTCCATCTTAAGGTTTTTGGGCGCTCCAGATCCGTTTTTGGGATTTGTTTTGGCAAATTCCATCTCTACAGAGCAGTTTGATCAAGGTTAGGGGAGTTATTCAACTTTGTTGCTCTGAGGACTTCAAGGTGCACTCTTTCTAATACTTTGCTTTGATTAAAATGGCAAAGCGTAGTTCCTATGATATTATAAAATTGCAATCTTTTGATGTTACTGAATTTCATGGCTGGAAATTACATGTTCAATTTGGCATGAAAGAACGTGACATATTCTATACTTGTATTGAGCGATTTTACATCTACCACTTTGAAGATGTGAATGAATATCAATGGAACAAAGATGAGGTTTTTTGTAGAGATTACTTGTTGAACTCTCTAAATTCTAATTTGGCTATGACTTATAGTGAGTATAAGACGGCGAAAGAGATATGGGATCACTTGAACGCTCAGTTCCAAAAACAAGAGGAGTTTCAATCAAAACAAAGACCAAAATAATAACTTTTGTAATCCAAAACAAAAGTTTATGCTGACAGTTTTAGCTAAACTGTAAATTTACAGTTTCAAAATATCAATATGCTAAAGTCCTCTTTGTGAAAAATTTCAACAAAGACCTAAACTGTGCTTGTTCCAAACTCTTCCTAGTGATATAACTATTGAAACTAAACTGTTGAAACTAGACAATAGTTATTCTCCTACAAATAAACTTAAGTTGATGGCTCTTTGTAAATCATATTGTTTAGGTCTTGTTCATAATTTATGAAACTGGCTTCGGAGGGTTTTAGATAACCCTTTTGTTTTTGGAACTGAGCGTTCAAGTGATCCCATATCTCTTTCGCCGTCTTATACTCACTATAAGTCATAGCCAAATTAGGATTTAGAGAGTTCAACAAGTAATCTCTACAAAAATCCTCATCTTTGTTCCATTGATATTCATTCACATCTTCAGTGGTAGATGTAAAATCGCTCAATACAGTATAGAATATGTCACGTTCTTTCATGCCAAATTGAACATGTAACATCAAAAGATTGCAATTTTATAATATCATAGGAACTACGCTTTGCCGTTTTAATCAAAGCAAAGTGTTAGAAAGAGTGCACCTTGAAGTCCTCAGAGCAACAAAGTTGAATAACTCCCCTAACCTTGATCAAACTACTCTGTAGAGATGGAATTTGCCAAAACAAACCCCAAAAACGGATCTGGAGCGCCCAAAAACCTTAAGATGGACTGCCTTTGTTGCTGAAACTTGCTGAAAAATTTCGCCCCCGAAATTCGCTAGAAATTTCGTCCCCAAAATTCGCTAGAAATTCAGATGAAAACTTCCGGGTGCCGTAACTTCTTCGTCCGACCTCCGATTGACGCGAGTGACCACTCAAAACGTTCGCAGCGACGAGTAGATCAAAGCCCAAGTGGTTTCACCCTTTTAAATTGGCTATAATTTTTGGGTTTTTGAATCAAAGATTTCGGTCACCCGAATCTTCAAACTCAGATCCCGGCCAATATCACCGTCGAAATCGAAAGTAAATTACAGCCGTGAGTTCGTCTTGACGAAATTTTCAAGAACACACTTTACTCGCTCAAATCCGACACACGAACCTAATACTTCAAGATTGTTCCAGACTATCATTAATACTTCTACTGTGGTCTAGCATAATTGATCTCATTGAATTAAGTTAATGTCATTAATGATACTATGGTTTCCATTGATATTGTCATTAATTAAGATTGTTCCAGACCTTATAATTCAATTGATATTAGACTTAGCATAATAACTGATATTAGGAATTAGGTTAACAATGACTAATACTCTCCTAAAAGTTACTTATCATCCTCTTGTTTTTGCAGAATAATAGTCTCTAGGAATTGTCGGCTGAATGTATTAATCCTTGGCTTTCAGTCTAGTTATTCAGATAAATGCCTTTACCATCGTTCTATGTCAAATAAGATAGTCATCATTTGTTTGTATGTTGATGACATGTTAATTCTTGGTTCCGATCATTCTGTAGTGAGTGACGTGAAAGCTACTTTAGCTAAAGAATTTGACATGAAAAATCTTGGTATTGCTAATACCATTCTTGGTATGAAAGTAAGCTTTGAACGGCAAGTCATCTCCCTTAGCCAGACTCATTATATTGAGCAGCTACTTTCTACTTGGGGATACGATAAGTGTAAACCGAGTGAGACACCATGTGATTATAATAATAGACTGAGTCCTAATGAAGGGACCAGTGTGGATCAGTTAAAATACTCGAAACTGATTGGTAGTCTCATGTATGCTATGAGTTGCACTAGACCCGACATAGCCTTTAGTTGCTCTTCAATATGCAATTGTAATTTAGTTTAATTTGGACAACTGTAATTTGGACAAATTAGGATTTAGTTATTCAACTTTGTTGCTCTGAGGACTTCAAGGTGCACTCTTTCTAATACTTTGCTTTGATTAAAATGGCAAAGCGTAGTTCCTATGATATTATAAAATTGCAATCTTTTGATGTTACTGAATTTCATGGCTGGAAATTACATGTTCAATTTGGCATGAAAGAACGTGACATATTCTATACTGTATTGAGCGATTTTACATCTACCATTGAAGATGTGAATGAATATCAATGGAACAAAGATGAGGATTTTTGTAGAGATTACTTGTTGAACTCTCTAAATCCTAATTTGGCTATGACTTATAGTGAGTATAAGACGGCAAAAGAGATATGGGATCACTTGAACGCTCAGTTCCAAAAACAAGAGGGGTTATCTAAAACCCTCATAGCGGAGAAATTTTTTGACTTTAAATTCACTATGAATTCAAGCATCACCTCTCGTTAGTTGAATTTGAGAACATGAGGAACAAGCTGAAAGATGATAATTCGATATGTCCGATAATCTCTTTGTTGGTCTTGTGTTGAGCAACCGCTAACCGAATGGAGTTCTTTCAAGACTCGAAATGCACAGATCGAAGGTACAGATGGGACTGGATGAATTAAAGAGGTACATTCACATTGAGGATCAAAATATCACTAGGAAGAGTTTGGAACAAGTGGGACAACAAAAGTCAGTTGCCAACTTAGTTTCACACTCCAATAAACCTCGAAAAAGTCCAAGTCACCAAAAGGTGAATCCTCTTTACTGAGTTAGAGGCCAAAAAGACTATCTTCCAAAAGAAGAAGAAGGGCAAGTGCCATAACTGTGGAAAGTGAGGTCACTAGGCAGCAGAATGTAAGTTGCCAAGGAAGCCAAAGAATGACACACCACATAATGAGGCCAATATGCTAATTAGAGGATCTGAGCCTCGAGCCTTTATTGGAATGATGAAGAATGGAAAGGCCAGCATCTCTTCGAGTGGTGGTTGGACAAAGGGCGCT
This sequence comes from Eucalyptus brandiana, assembly GCA_014182725.1. Taxonomy (NCBI): domain Eukaryota; kingdom Viridiplantae; phylum Streptophyta; class Magnoliopsida; order Myrtales; family Myrtaceae; genus Eucalyptus; species Eucalyptus brandiana. Next base: position 10,385,524 of record CM024669.1, read on the forward strand.
ACTTGTCATGCTACAAATGACAAGAATTTACTCACCGAGGTCACGTAAGTGAAAGACACCGTGGAAAATTGCAATGGTGGTGAGGCAAAGGTGACTCATGCCGGAACCGCAAATTTGGTGCTTTCTTCGGGTAAATTACTAACTCAAAACATGTTAGAGTAGTACCTTTACTTAAGAAGAATTTAATATCTATGAGTTTACTTGATAAAGCTGGTATGTCTTTTTCAACTATGAATGGTAGAGTAACCTTATCTCGTTAACTCATATTATTTTGGTTGTGCATTCATGGTTAATGGTATGTATAGGTTGAGTTTAAATGCTGATAGCATAAACCATGTGAATTCTACTTTGATTGATCCAAAGTTGCTACACAATAGACTTGGACATGTGAATTACAGGAAAATGCAACATTTAGCTAAAACTCATAACATTCCACTAGATACTTCTATTCGATTTGATAAGTGTGAAGTGTGTGCACAAGGCTAAAATCACTAGAAAACCCTTTAAATTGGTTTCTAAAAGCACACAACTTCTTGAGCTAATACATTCTGACATTTGTGATTTTAGAAATTACATTACTAAAGGTGGTCGGAAGTATCTAATAACATTCATAGACGATTTTTCTAGATATTGTCATGTCTATTTGTTGAAATCGAAAGATGAGGCTTTTGAAAAATTTAAGATTTTCAAGTCTAGAGTAGAAAATCAACTCAACTTGAAAATTAAGAGGTTTAGGAGTGATAGAGGAGGAGAATATACTATGTCAAGGTTCAAGGAATTTTGTACTTTAGAAGGTATAATACTTGAAACCACTGCTCCTTATTCACCCCAATCAAATGGTGTTGCAGAGCGTAAGAATAGAACGTTAACTGAAATGTTAAACTCTATGTTACTTACAGCTGGCATGCCTTCCTCCTTTTCGGGGAGAAGCAGTTCTAATCGCTAATCACATCTTGAACAGTTGCCGCACTCTAAGTTGTCCATGACACCTTATGAGATATGGCATAAGCGCTCTTGTAGATATGATACTCTTAAGACTTGGGGCTGTATTGCTTATGTAAGTATACCAGATCCAAAAAAAACCTAAGGTGGGATCTAGAACTATTACTTGTGTATATCTAGGTAGTGCGAAGATAGCGCTGCAAATAGGTTTTTAGATCTATCTACTAACACAAGTGATATAATCTAGAGATGCAAAGTGTTCTTTGAAAACAAGTTTATCGAGATCAAGGCTTGAATGTTTTCGGGATCTACGATATGATTTCAGAATCTCCTGTAGAATCTGAAGCAGGTCCTTCTGACACTAATTTCACACAGTTGGCTATTGAACCAATTCCAGTTAGAGTATCTACAAGAGAGAGAATTCCCAAAAGTTTTGGTGTAGACTTTGTTGCTTACCATCTTGAGAATGATCCATTTCTCCTATCATGAAGCAATGAGATCTAGGGAATCTCTACTGTGGGTAGAAGCCATAGATGATGAAATGAGCTCTCTGCTGCAGAATCACATTTGGCAGCTAGTAAATTTGCCAAAAAGGGGCTAAAGCTATAGGTTGTAAATGGGTGTTGAAGAAGAGCGAATAGTGATGGATCAATAGCCGATACAAAGCACGCTTAGTAGCTAAAGGCTATAAACAACAGAGTGGAATAGACTATTTTGATGTCTATTCACCCGTGTGTCATCTATCAACTATAAGAATTCTTCTTGCTTTGGCATCTATTGAACACTTTGTAGTTCATCAAATGGATGTAAAAACAGCTTTCTTAAATGGGGATTTAAATGAAGAAATTTACATGGAACAACCGGAAGGATATGTTATGAAAGGTCTTGAGGACAAAGTTTGTAAATTAAATAAATCTCTATATGGTCTTAAACAAGCACCTAAGATGTGGCATCTTAAATTTGATGAAGTGGTAAAGAGTTATGGCTTTCGTCTAGTTATTCGATAAATGCCTTTACCATCGTTCTATGTCAAATAAGATAGTCATCATTTGTTTGTATGTTGATGACATGTTAATTCTTGGTTCCGATCATTCTCGTAGTGAGTGACGTGAAAGCTACTTTAGCTAAAGAATTTGACATGAAAGATCTTGGTATTGCTAATACCATTCTTGGTATGAAAGTAAGCTTTGAACGGCAAGTCATCTCCCTTAGCCGACTCATTATATTGAGCAGCTACTTTCTACTTGGGGATACGATAAGTGTAAACCGAGTGAGACACCATGTGATTATAATAATAGACTCGAGTCCCGATGAAGGAACCGGTGTGGATCGTTAAAATACTCAAACCGATTGGTAGTCTCATGTATGCTATGAGTTGCACTAGACCCGACATAGCCTTTACGGTTGGTATCCGAGTCGTTTTACTAGTAATCCTAGTAAAGAGCATTGGGATGCCCTTAATAGGCTAATGAGATACCTTAAAGGTACTAAAGATTATGCTCTTTATTATTCTGGTTATCCTCCAATTGTGGATGGATATTCTAATGCCTCATGGTGCTCAGATATTGGAAATAGTAAGTCCACTAGTGGGTATGTATTCACTTTGGGTGGAGCTGCTATTACTTGGAAATCCAAACGACAGACTTGTATTGCATTGTCGTCTATGGAATCGGAATTTGTTGCTTTAGCCTCAGCCGGTGAAGAGGCAGAGTGGATAAAGAATCTGATTATGGATATTCCTTTGACTCGGCTAAAGATTAATTCTTTAAGCCTATTTTGTGATAATCGAGCATTTGTCCAAGTCGTCAATAATACTCTCTTTAATTCAAAGAGAAGACATGTGAGACTCGAGACATGCGTTGTTGAATTATCTCGAGAGAACAAGGGGTTATCACCTTGATCGATGTGAGATCGAAGGATAACATAGCCGATGCTCTCACCAAAGGTATGCCTAAAGATCGATTATTCAAAACAAAGGGGGAATGGGGTTAAAGACTATATAGGCAAGTCTTAACTACCATTTACTTACCTCGTGTTTTGAATTATCAAATTTTTCTTTATTGGCTACAATGATAAGCACTTTTTATATGTTTCATCGATGTTCACGATTCTGACTAATTGAAGAGGGTGAGTTGTCTCATTCCAAATTTGATGAAGATGACTTTAACCTAATTCAAATGTTCTATCGGAAAAATTGTGTCATTCCAAACTTGATGATACAATTCAACTAGATTGGACTATCCTTTTGGTTAAATGATCTCATTCCAAACTTGATGCTAGATTATTTGACTTTAAGGAATCAGTAATTGTGACATTCCAAATTGAAACATAGAAACAATTGTTTATATAAGAAGCCTATTTGTCTTGTTCTTAATTGAAACTTGATATTACATGACTAGGTTATTATAAGTGACTTGACTATCGGTCTTGTTCTTTGAAACTAGACAATAGTTATTCTCCTACAAATAAACTTAAGTTGATGGCTCTTTGTAAATCACATTATTTAGGTCTTGTTCATAATTTATGAAACTGGCTTGATGCTTATGACATGATATTATGATGCTTTATGACATCGATATATGTTCTTCTCCGCCTGATGGAATGGTGCTAAGCTTTTATTCAATTGATTGAATTCATGATAATATGAAATTCATATTTGATATTCTACAGGGGATGGCAGAGATGGAGGAGAGCTTAATGAGTGGGATCCTGACCAGGATGATCTACTTGATGAATGAATATATATCACTTAGAGCGTGTGGGGACTTGACAGTTTACTCCGCTATTGCCTATTTTGATGAAGTTCATTTACTTGAGACTTGCATTTTGCTATTTCTATTTTGTGGACATTATTATGCTTGTTTCTTATATTTGTAAGGCCTTAGACTATTTTGACTGGCCTACTTATACTTGATTAATATGCATATATTGGTTGTGAACCGAATCCGAGAATTATTTTGGGATTTGGATTTTTAATCTCGGTAACAGATTCATGATAAGAATGATTCACTTATTTAGTTTGCACATGATGATTTAGTTTAATACTTTCCCGCTGGAATACTCTTTGACCGATCCTAGTTGATTATCTTGGACTGAATGTGGATGATTCATGTTTGTATGAACATTACACTGACTACCTTATTGGATTGTGCTGTATGGTGAACATAGGAGGAGATTGTTGGATATATTATTAATATAGTCCAAAATAATATGTTCACATACAAGCCCAATAGGTAAAAGCATGGTTATTTGGGTCCATATGGGCCGAAGCCCAATAACGTGCATATAAAAACTCTAGGGTTTCCCTACGCTGGAGGTAACACTGTTGAGCATTCCAAACTTGACGTCTCTTGGTGTAATACTTCAAGCAACTACTTCTTCTCTCTCAAACCTATTACCTCCAACAGATATTGCCTCTACTTGAAGCTGGAGTCCCTTCTACATATTCGAGCACCTCTCACCACACTATGTCCCTTTCATTTCAAAGTATAAATATTTTCACCTTCTGTAGAGGAGTACAATAAAAATCACTCTATTTGCACAAAGTAAACCAAGCAATTTCAATGCAACATAAGCTTCTTGAATGCCACAAAACTTTGAAATGTTTCTAAAAACTTCCGAGCTTCAAAATATCATTTGTAAGCTTCATTAGGCCAAGTTATCGGTTGCATGACCTTTAACCATTAGAAGGTCCTTCTTGAAGTATTAATGGCCATTTACCAAAGTAAACCGCATTGCTTCTGTCTGACATCTTCTCTACTTATCTAAGAACGGCGAAACAAGTCTGATTCAACCCAGGTTGCTTTTAGCAGATTCCAACAATTGATGACATTTGTAAAGCACAAACTTGAGTCCAATTCAATTTGATAAAGAGCTAAATCTTGCCACCAAAGTTGTAGAGGCTCGTACACACACAACCACCCACTTCGTTTGTAGCATGAATCATTTCTGCATGAGTCCGCCTAGATTTTTCATGAGTTTATCTTATATGGTCAATTCACTTTTTGTAAATGGATTCTTTCAAGCAAATTAATTGACATCCTCATCTCGATATGGATATTAACATTCTTCAATTCGAATTTGGAAATCTATCTCAAGTCTCTAACCATTCGAATTTGCATGCCTTCGAATAACCCTAACAGATTTGGACGTTTAACTCAAATTTGATATGCTTTATCCCCATTAAGAAAGCCAACTAAAATCAATGATTGGATTTGATTGATTACAAATCTTTGAATTTTGAACATCAAATAGGATTCTCCATCAAGCTACCCATGACCATATGCAAAAATGACATGCTATCTTAACTTTTTCCTTTTTCTTCTAATTCTTTTTCCTATTCTTTTGTCGGGAATAAATATTAAAAAATTTAAAAAATTTATAAGAACTCTGTAAATGCTCAAGATCGTGCTAACCAAAGCGAAGACGAAGGAGAATATTAGTTCAATTGCGGGCTCAAAAGTCCAAGTATAAACAGCACTTCAATTTTATATACCCACTTCGAAACTTCAACATTTTATACCACTTCCAAAATTTTCCCTTTTTCCTCGGCTGGTAAGTTTTTCTTGATCTTTTTTATTTTGTGGGTGTCTTCTCAGTTGGTGATGCTCGTTGGTCAGATTGTGTTGGATGACGAAATGGGCAAGTAGAGCTGCAAAGAAGAAGGGAAGGTGGTGTAGACAATGAGGACGAGGAAGAAGAGGAAGAGAAAGCTCAGGAGATGACCCTAGTGTTGATGGCGAGATGGGTCTTGCTTGTGTTGGTGTTGCAATCCATTTTGATGGACACCCAAACCCTTGAAGTGCTAAAACTTGGCACGGGAGATACTTGATTGTCAAAAGTTAAGAAAGTAATATTTAAAAACCAAAATTAGAGTAAAATGGATCAATGATGAGAAAATCCGGCCAAATTGTATACATTGCGTTTTTCTGGTAAGACAAGTGCAAAATGATGTCATTTTGCATGCTGACATGGCTAGATAATTAATATAAATATTAATTGAATTAAAATTAAAATTAAATTAAATTCTTAAAAAAAAAAAGGAAGAACATGAATATTACGAAGGTGAGGGCTCGGCCACCGCGCCGCGCCTTCCCACCATTGCCGAGAAGGGCTAGTGATGAAGGGGAGAGGGTCGATTGAGGTCGCCTGACAGGTGATGGCCCTTGGCTTGGCTAGGCAAGGGCTTGTGACCCTTGCAGAATCTAGAGGAGGGTCCTTTGCCCCAGATTTAGGCAAGGGCTCGCAAGCTCCTGTCACTGATCGGCCAGGGTTGTTAGCCCTTAGCTAGGGCCCAATGACTGGAGTCGACCCTCCCCCCACCGTCGCCGGCCCCTCCCAATGACGGTAGGGAGGGGGTGGCAAGGGCTTAGCCTTTGCAGCCCTTGCCTTTTGTAAACTTCATCTTCTTCCTTTTTTTTTTAATATTTATTTAATTTAGTTGTAAATTTAATTAAATTAATATTTATATTAATTATCTAGCCACATCAACAAAAATGATGTCGTTTTGGTGTTTCTTTACCGAGTTAGTATTCTGGTTAGTCATGTAGGTAAGCAATATACATAAAAAAAAAATTGCTATGTAGGATTTTTAGAGGGGTTCGCTAAACTTGACACTTAGGTGTCTCATTTTTTTTTTAAATGTATATTTTATAACTTTTGACATTTAAGTGTTCCTTCATATCAAGTTTTGGTACTTGAAGTGCTCTTTAGACCATTTTGATGTGTGTTTGAAGAAAACTCAATTTTGCCATGAACTTGCTTCCCTGATTTGAGAAGGCAAGAGAGACGGACTTCTCTGTTTATAAGTTGCATGTTTTGTTAATAATAGTCAAGTCATCACAACGTAGGAATAAAATATTAATTGAAAAAGTCACGAAGGATAAATTGTCGGAATTTATTATTGAGGATACTTAAGTGATCATTCGAAAAGTTTTAGAACCCTGTATGAAAATTATAACACTTAGTGCCATTTTCTCGATTTTTGTTGATAATGTTGCTATAACCTAACAATAATTATTACAATAATAACAACTTTTCAATACGACGTGATGATATTTATATCTTTTTGATTCAATGGTGGAGGACGTGCTCAACACCGTACTGTAGAAAAAGACATTTCATTAGATCCGTTAATGCGACCTATCAATTGGGTCCCACTATTCACTTCAAAATTAGTTTTAAAGTTTTACTCCACTTTGCATCTTGCTGTCAGCCGACGGTGGTTAATTCTGGTTAACAAAGTCATGATTTAAAAACTGTAGTTTGTTTCAGATATACCCAGTATTTTTAAAGTTAGCAAATTGAGGCACGTCAAATAGGAAAAGTCTATTTTTTTCTAATTTCAAGAAAAAGATGTTGGTCACGTACTTATTCTTTTTAGATAACTCTTCTTTTTGTGCCATATATATTATTGGAGGTTATAGATTTGAGAGAGAAGAAGCGGTTGCTTGAAATATTACACCAAGATACGTTAAGTTTGAAATGCTCAACAGTGTTACCTCAAGTGTAGAGGAATCCTAAAGTTTATATGCAAGTTATTGGGTTCCGGCTTATATTGACCTAAATAACCGTGCTTTCACCTATTGGGCTTATATGTAAACATATTATTTTGGACTATATTAATAATATATCCAACAATCTCCTCTTATGTTCACCATGCAGAACAATCCAATAAGGTGGTTAGTATAATGTTCAAACAAACATGAATCATCTACATTCAGTCCAAGATAATTAACTAGGATCGTTCAAAGAGTTTTTCAGTAGTAAAGTATTAAACTCAATCATCATTTGCAATCCAAATAAATGAATCATTCTTATCATGAATCTATTTTGAGATCAACAAATCAAAATAAGTAATAAGAGTTTTAGATTTAGTCTAAACTTATTCAAATCCCAAAATAAATCTCAAACTCAGTTCACAACCAATATATGCATAATAGTCAAGTATAAGTAGGCTAGTCAAAATAGTCCAAGGCCTTACAAATATAAGAGACAAGCATAATAATGTTTTTTTTTTTTTTTGGTAAAGTAAGAATATATTGAGCTTTAACCAACCTGTACAAAAGGATCGGCACCAAAAAACTTACACTTATAATGACAAGATTGTCAAGAACGAGTGGAAGGGTGTCAACAAAACCAAAACAATTGCCAAAAACAATGGCAGTAGAACAACCAAGAAACAAAGTAGCCAAACAACGGCACCAAACCTAAGAAACAACGAAGGACCAGACAAAAAGGCAGCAAAGAAGAAGAGATGGAACCAAACAGCAACCAAACAGGTCTCCCCTCCAAACATCAAAGAAATCCTAGTCAAGAAAAACTCCAAGGAACGCCTGATCCATCAAAAACACCTAAGGGACCAGCAGTAGCAGACGCACGGATGAAGGTTGACGCTGGCTTCTACGCTGAGAAGCAAAAGTAGACCCTCCTCCACCAGAATAGAGTCGGAACCAGAATTGGGACCACCTAAGGAGAATTAGGGGGGATGATTCGCCATCAAAGGAGCATAAACGGAAGGGTCAATGCCCCAATTGCGTTGAAGCCTCCTATTCCTAGCCGTGTTTGCAATGTTGGTAAAAATCAAGCCGGCAAGGCTCGGCTTGGTTAGATCCGGCGAGGCCGAGCCTCGGCGAGGCTAGGTGAGCCTCGCCCAGTTGTCGGCGAGGCTTGGCCGACAAGGGTCGGCCTCACCGAGGGTCAGCGACACTTTGGTGAGGTCACTGGCCTTGCCAGTTCAACGATCAGCTAGAAGAAGAAGAAGAATAGGAGAAAAAGGAAAAAAAAAAAAAAAAAGGAAAAAAATTATTTAAAAATTAAAAGAAATTGATTTGGAACATAATCATTGAGCATCGTATTAAACGCAATTCTATTCCAGAATGAAAAATTTTGGACAGTTATCAAACGGTTTAAAATGCTTAGAAATTATTCCCAGGAACTGAATAAAAAAGAATCATTTCAGATTAGAATCTATTCCCAAAAACAGAATTGTTACTAAGCGTGCCCTAAGTGTGAGGGAAAATCTCACCTCTTGAGTTAGGTTTTGGCATGGAAAAAGCCCAAAACCACTTAACACTAGGTATTAAAGACATAAGTTTGAACCGAAAAAGTCACATGGAAGAGTTATGGGTTATTATGTCTTTGACCCAAGCCGTATGTGTGAAGGGAAAATTGTTGAGATTGTCTTATCCATTGTGGAAGGGATTGATGGTCGATTTATAAGTGTAAAGAAAAGACTTACCTTTTCAGCTAACTTTTGTAGTGAAAGAGACCCAAGATCACCTAATAACTTTGACTTAAAAATTCAACTGAGCTAAACAAAAAAAGGGTCATTTGATGTGGCAAATGTCACAACACTTCCAAGATAAACCTCGGCGTTGTTTAACAAATTATTAGTTTAATGAATTACTAGCGAGCACAGGTAATGCTCTCCAGATGTGGGGTTCACGCTGCGCAAGGTATTTGTTTTCACCTTAACCTTTGTTGAGGAAAATCAACGAGGTGATAATATCAAGTTATTGGTGAGCTTCTTGAATGCCACCAGCCACACTAATATGATTTTAAATACCTTCTTTGACTATCAAAGCGTCCTTCTGCAGAGCACTTGCAGTGTACTTAACATCTTTCTATTTATCCAAAAATCACAACACTGGTCTGATTTGCTCTAGGCTTAGGTTGTTTTCAGCGCATTGAAACTCTTAAAAGGCGGCTATAAAACACCAACTTGAGTCACTTTTCATGAATTTTGATCATATAATCTGTTCACCTTCCGCAAATAGGTTCTTCCAAAAATATATGATGCTTTCATCTATGAACTTTCACCTTCTATTAATCTATTCATAATTTAACGAACGCTGGACGGCTTGTTCTCCTTCTTCAGAGAAAGTAGAGAGAGAGAGAGAGAGAGAATTTAATGGGCTTGCGAGTGGCTGCTGAAGAAGAAGACAGAGAGAGTGACGGCGGGTGAAGTTGCGGAAAGTCACCGCGGCTTAGATAAGTGGAGGAAATGGATGAGTGGATAAGGACTGGGGATTCATCGAAGACTTGGCGCTGGCTGGATTACACATTGGGGGCCGTTTTGAAATTTCTTCTCTCTTTGAGGGCTAGAAATAAAAAAAAAAGGGAAAAAAAGTTTGAATGGATAAATGAGAAACTTATCGGTCCCTTCGAGGTGGTTTTGTTTGAATGGATAAATAAGGACCGGGGATTTATCGAAGACTTTTTGCTGACTAGATTCCACGTTGGGGGACTGTTTTGAAATTTCTTCTCTTTCTGAGGGCCACAAATGAAAAAGGGAAAAAACAAAGTTTGAATGGATAAATGGAAAACTTAAGGTGCACATGATAACTATTCTAGTTTTGTTCAAGAACTTTTTTTTTTTCGGTTTCAGACTTATATCTGTAATAAAAATCAGTTTGGTAAAATAATTTCATTTTTCCAATTTTTGGAACAAATTTTTAATCTAGATATAGGTTTAGATTAGAAATGAGAAGTAAAATTTATACTTCTCCATTTCTTAAGTAGAAAGAAGAAACAAAAACTATTCTCATTGCTCGTCTTCACTACTAGTATAGTTGCCCACTCGCTATTGCCGCCAGCCATTGCCCTGGTTGCTATTTGCCATCCATTGTCTGCTAGCCACCACTTGCCATGGCCGTACACCGCTGTCCACCGTTGACCACCCCTTGCAATTAGTCGCTTCTCAGGAGAAAGAAATTTCATGTCGTTATTAAGCATGTGTTTTTACTCAGAGACTCATCCAATAATAGAAAATGAAAAGATCTCTTTTTGTTCCGGAATGAATATCATTTACACCATTCACGGTGGTTTTGTTTGATATTGGAATTTCTTGATCTGACTTGATAATATTAAAATATTTTTGATGCGACAGAGGAGGGCATGCAAGATGACTAGATGTTTCGAATCAACAAGGCACCGTAGAAAAAAGCCATTTCCATTAGAATCATTCCTTGTTATCCAGCGAGGTAGAATAATATTTCAAAACCTCCTCTTACGTGTGAGGTAGATTAAGAGTGGCACGTAGAATTTGAGTGCTAGATGGACATACGCAAAATGGATGGTACTAGCTTTGATATATTATTAGAAAATCAACCCAAAAAAAACACGCGATCCAAGCCAAGTACTTGGACGATAAGTTGAAATTTCAAATCAAAATCAACGTCCCAGACATTCTACTTCGATCAACAACAATTTGAGCCATGGAAATAAATGATTGTTATATCCGACACCCTAGATGGTTATGCATGCATTCGAAAGGAGGAAAAAGCTTAAAAAGTGCAGACACACCTTGAACGAGGGCTGGTCACCTCGGTCCATCTTGAGGAAAGATGTCAAAAAATAATAATTTAAACCTATTGCACGACGGTCAATTTAGTCTTAAATCTTTTGATTGTGTCAATTCAGTCCTAGTATTTTAATGTTTACCAACTTAATCCTTTTGGTCATATTTGGCCAAAAACCACTATTGAGGAGATCTAATCAACATTAGCTGTTCTACATGGCTTGGGTGGCACTAACATTAACAATTTTTTTTTAAAAATTTTATGATTTTTTTTTCTTTTTCCTTTTTTCCCCTCTTTCCCTCCACCGACTACAGTTGAGCCTCAGGTGAGGGATGCCCACACCTAGACAAGGGTGAGGGTTGCCTTTGTTAGATCTGGCAAGGGTAGCCCACACTCGCCCCTCGACATGTATTCTTGGCTTGAGGCCGACCAAGGGAAAAAAAAAGGGGAAATGAAAAAAAAAAGGAAGAAAGGAAAAAAAATTTAAAAATTAGCAAAATATTACAAAAATTATTCACGTAAGCACCGATCATGTCATGTAGGATGGCTAACGCTAACTAGATTAGTGTCTTTAAGTCCAAATTGATTAGAAAGACTAAATTAACAAATTGTTAAAATGTTAAAAACTAAATTGGTAAATCATTAAAAGCTTTAGAATTAAATCAAATTAGCATATTTCAAAGGTTTAGGATTAAATCGGCACAATTAAAGGTTTAGAATTAAATTGACCATCATACAACAGGTTTAAAACTTTTTAAATAATTTTCCTATCGAGTCTACTAAACAGAGATTTGTACAAGGGTGCAACTGGCCCCTTTTAAACAATGCTTCAACCTCTTGAACCGAGAGTCAATCCCTTCTTAGTGAATTACATTGAAAATAAGATAGATCGAACCAAACTAATTCTAGAAAGTGATTGATCAATTGTCGAGCCCAATCATCCCTAGCTCGACTTCACGAGACTCGAACTAGAGGAGAGAAAATTACCAAAAAAAATCATAAATATATTGCTCATATTCCAATCCAATTCTTAACCTTTCAATTTGATCAATTTAGTTTAAAGCTTTTGATGATTTGCCAATTCAGTGTTAAATATTTCAATTGTGTCAATTTGGTCCAAAACCTTTTGATGATTTTCCGATTTAGTCTTTTCGGTTAATTTTGGCTAGAAATCGTTGACATGACAGTCTAGTGAGTATTGATCATCCTACATGGCACGATCTGCACCGATGTTGAAAATTTCTAGAACTTTTTGATTGTTTTTAATTTATTATTATTATTATTATTATTGGTTGGAATGACTAAATTGGTAAATGTCAAAATGTTAGGACTAAACTAGCAATAATCAAAAGTTTTAGGACTAAATTAGCACATTTGGAAGGTTCACGATTGAATTGATACTAGTGCAATAGGTTTAGAACATGTGTCTATAATTCGCCCCCTTGAAGATTTACATATGTATCAAATATCATGAACTCGAAGACAAACGAGCTACCAATCAAGACCGAGACAATCGAATTAGTGAATTGCACGGTTTTGCGCTTTTCGCCTTGTTTCCACCATATTGATTTCAAACGACGTGCGTGGGTCTTCATGTTTGATGCGGAGACATGAAGACTTGATAAAGAAGATTTTCTGGATCATGAACGAAAACTCGAAAGGGATGCGAGAGATCCCCAATTCTACATAGTGGCAGATTCTTCCCTAACTTATCTTGATCGTTTCGAGGTCAATGCCAACTCAAGACACCACAGGCCAGGCACCACGAAGATTTGTTTAAAATCTATTTTCCATAGGTCTATTTCTAAGAGGCTTTATGGTGGCATTTAACTTGAATTTATTCAAAAACTTTTGAAGTTTGAACGCCAAATAGGATTATTCATCAAAACAACCCATCATGACTAAGTGCAAAATGACATGCTAGATTAACTTACTCTTTTTCTTTCTCTTTCTCTCTCTCTTTTTTTTTTTTTTTTTTTTATGGGAATACATATTGAGAAATCTAATCCCAATTTTTAAAAACTCTGCTGATTGCCTAAGTGATGCAAAAAATGTATATTATATAAGATTTTTTGAAGGAAAATAGACTTTTATTCTTCTTGAAAATGTGAGAAAAACTACTCTTGAGAAAAAAAATCAGACGTCGATAATAAGAAAGTAAGGCATTACTTAATTAATTAAGCAAAGAAGTAATTGATGTCAATTGGAATCTTGCCAATCATATTGTTAAAACCTAGCAATAATGATCTCAATTCCACTTATGATGAGAAATTATTAATATTTAGTGCTCAATTTAAGTTATTAGCAAACAACTGTTTATTTCAATTGTCAGTACTTAAAATTTTCAACACTTAAAAATTCAGTGTTTATATTTTCAACGCTTATTTTTCAGTTTTATGAAATGAGCCATCATTATAAATTTTACAGCCTCTAGAAAATATGTCCATACTCTTTAACAAGTTTTTATGGGAAAAATGATAGATTCATAAAACCATAATAATTTACATAAGCGTATGTTCATTAGATACATGTACTTCTCACTTAGAGTTCAGTTTGTTTCGCAAAAAATGCATAACTTTTGGAAAAAAATTTCCAAAAAAATAAATATTTTCCAGCGTTTTGTTAAAACCTAAAAAGAATTGAAAAGTATTTTATGTTGTTTGGTAAGAAATATCTAATGAGGAAAGTTATTTAAAAAAACTCATATGTACAATTATTTTTCTTTTAATTATATTAATTATATTTTTTGTATTTTTTCTTTCTTTTCTTTTTTTTTTCTTTTCATGATTGGTCACAGTCGGCGAGCTCGAGCTTGCCTAGCCTTGCCAGATCCAACAAGGTTGAGCTTACTTGAGGCCAACAAGCTTGAGCTCGATTGTGGCCGGTTTCGGCCTTGAACCAAAAAAAGAAAAGAAAAGAAAATATATAAAATTTCAAATTATTTTTTCATGTTTTTGTAATAACAAACGTTTCATTAACCAAAAACCTAAGCTCGAGCCCAAGCGCCGAGAATTAACGCACAGCTTTTGTGGACCCGGGCCTAAGGGTTAGGACTAGAACTTGAGCATCGTGAACTCAAGCACGATCTTTATGGACTTGAGCTTGGGTGCTGAGGCATTAGGTATGGGCACCAAGGGTTTGGCCCCAACCTTGGGTGGATCTAGGCTCAGATGCCAGAGGCTTAGTCCTGCAGTAATCGAGGACAAATGTTGGGGTTTCCATGCCTAAGCATAAAGTTTCAGATTTAAGTGTCGATATCTAAATATATTTTGGAAAATGTTTTCCTACTCTTTCAAAGAAGAAATTGTTTTTCTAAATTTAAACATTGATAGTAAAATATTTTCCATTGACTTATTTTCCTAAACGAACCAAATATCGAAAAATGAGGAAAATATTTCCCACAAAACAAACGAACCTTAAATGTGTGTATATGCATATATAAAAAGCCTTCAGAGAATAAGAAAAGAGAAGCATTGATAATAAGGTGTTGATATCAAAAGGGAAGGCGAATTGGACCACCTAGAAATATGTCGGGTACTGGTTCTGAGGGAAGAACCACCCTGGAACTGTGACGATCGGACCAGTTTCTGCAAGAGATGAAAAACTCTAATTTCATCATTTTCTTCTTCGCCTCCTCCGAGACTGTTGAAAGAAGATATGCCTTGAAGATATGGAATCGGCCTGAATATTGTAATTGATTTGATTGTAATTATTTTAGGACTAGAATCATTTGTTCTATTTAGAATTTTTTCTTTACTTTTCTATTCAATTCAATTGTACGATATATACATCTCTGTAACTTTACATTCAATTCAATGAAGTAAAATACAACTTCTACATTTCCCCTTGAGTTTCTTACATGGTATCAGAGCATGTCTCAGTCTTGACATAGCTTTCGCACATCTGTTACTGCAACCTTTTGCGTAATGTAACAGCACCTCTGTTTTCTCATTCGTTGCCGCAACTCTCTCGTAACGCAACAGCCCGCCGACCTCCATCTTTATCCAATTTCAGATTAACCGCAAGACAGAATTATTGCAGATTTTTAGGAAATTGTCATCATGACAAATCCACAAGCACCTACCTCATCTGCAGAAGAAACGACACCGCCACCACCTCCTCAGATTACCGAACCCTCGGCAATAATCGCAATATCTCAGGAGCAAGCCCAACCTCAAATTCAGCCACCACAAATTCATCTTCAGCATGCGCAGTGGGGAACTACTCCGGCTCAGTTTAATATGGGGCATCCCTATTCAGGGCCACCTTACCCATGGGTACCGTATCCTTGGTACTATGGATCTAATCCAAATACATCATCGCCGGGTTATCGAGATGGTGTGCGAACTGATGGAGGCCTACCAACCAGCAACGGGGCAGGCGCAACCACCAATCCTCAGCAGACGGGCGGATCGAATGAACCAGGCGTGGGAACGAATCCCCACCCGGGTCCTTTTTTTCCCAATGCGGATACTGCAACCGGAACTAGCGGATCGGGTTTTGGAGCAAATCCTTACCCAAACCCACCGCCAGGGTTTCCTCCATACCAAATCTTCGCGCCGGTCGGCCGGAACCCGGCGACCCTCTTTTCACAACCAACGCCGACGGACCAGAATTAAAACTCATTGCTCAACAGTTAACTGGATCAGACAACTACTCAAATTGGTCGCGCGAATTCCGGCGAGCACTGGTAACGAAAGATAAAGAGGGGTTTATCGACGGAACGGTTCCAGTCCCATCCGACGAGCGAATGGCACGACTCTGGAAGAAATGCAATCAGTTAGTCCGAACATGGGTCGGAAACCGCATCGCTCCCGAGGTCGCGCCGCTCTTCCCGACGGAGGACTCGAAATAGATTTGGGAAAATATCAAAGAGATGTTTGGAAAATTAGATCAAGTTAAAATTTTCTCTTTGACGCAACAGATTTCTGATTTAAAACAGGGAAATATGTCTGTTGCTGCGATTTTTAACAAAATTTCAGGTCTGTGGAACGAGTTGGAGGCAGCCGAGGAGAAACTCGACCGCCGTAACCCGTCCTACAAAGAATACAAAAGGATGCGGGACAGAGAGAAAGCGATACGCTTTCTGCTTATCTTGAATGAAGCTTACCTCTCCTTTAGGTCACAGATCTTGACCATGGAGCCGATGCCGACCCTGGGCCGCATCTATCAACTTGCTGTTCAAGAAGAAAGCCAACAGAGAGCAGCCGATTACGGGAAGAACGGCGACAGCGTGGCTCTGGCGGCGAAGAAATTTTCTCGCCCGCTGCAGAGAGCCACGGGAGGAAGAGAGGCGCACGAAACCACTCTTGGGTTCCACGAAGAAAACCCTAGGGGATATCGTTCAGCGACGAGCGGCCAGGATCTATTTAATCGATCGGACGGTCCACCAATGTTCCTTGGAGGCGGTGAATCGGACGGTTCTGGAGGAAGAGTGAGGATGGAATCCAACGGCTACCGTGGCCCAAGTCCATACGGGCCAGAAGGCCCACGTGGGCGAAATTCCGTTTATTCTGATGGGCCGCGAGGAAATTTCGCGGGAATCTCCGATGGGCCGTATGAAACAACGATGGCCCATGCCGTGAATAGGCCCAATTCATTTGGAAAAAATTATCAAAAAGGCAAGGGTAAATTGTACTGTGATTACTGCAAACGACCACATCACACGATTGAAAATTGCTGGAAGCTCCACGGCAAACCCGGAGAAAAAGAGAAAGGAAAATTTTCAACTGTTTCACAGGTGTTTGGAAAAAACAAGATGAGATCAATTTCCCATGGAGAATATCGGGAGCCGATGGAAGCTTTAAAGAAATTGGACGCTTCGACAAGGCGGGGAGTTTCACGGGTATTTCTTATTGTCGATGAACTCAATTGCAATAGATGCATGGATTATTGATCTTTGGAGCTAGTGATCACATTGTTCGCAATCATAAAATTTTTTCCCATTTGTTAAGAAATTATCATTTCCTATATCAGTACAACTCCCGAATGGAAATACCACAAAGGTTGATACAACCGGAACTGTAAATCTCAGCCCACTCATTAGCCTTAAAAATGTCCTTTATGTCCCTAGTTTTCAATTTAATCTCATATCTGTTTCACAAGCCTCGTCAAGACAACTCCCGTAGTGCCTTGTTTGACTCTGATAAATGTCTATTTCAGGCCCTTTAGACTGGCAATCTGATGGGCTTGGGTAGAATCTATCAAGGATTATATTTTTGGACTGATCTTCCAAACAATTTTAATTCCTCTTCTGTTGCTTTCAATAAATCCATATGTAATGTTGATAGCAATAAAAATTTCCTTCATCATAAAAGATTGGGTCACACTGCATATTTTCCTTGTCCTCAGTGCCCTATTTGTCCTTTAGCGAAACAAACCCGTTCCCTTTTTTCAAATAGCAACACTCGTGTTGACAGCATATTTTCCTTAATTCATGCTGATATATGGGGACCGTATCATACCGTAAATCATGACGGTTCACGTTTCTTTCTCACAATTGTGGACGATTTCTCACGTGCCACCTGGGTTTTTCTTCTTCAATCAAAAAATCAAGTTCTATATCATCTTAGAATCTTGATCTCTTTATCCAAAACTCAGTTTGGCAAATCAATTCGTCGGATTCGTACTGATAATGGAAAGGAATTCTTCAGTGGTGAATGTGCGTCATTCTTTAGCTCAAATGGGATTCTACATGAAAGTACTTGTACTTATACACCACAGCAGAATGGAGTCGTTGAGAGAAAACACCGCCATCTTTTGGAAGTGGCGCGGGCTCTTAAATTCCAGGCATCTATACCAGAGTGTTTCTGGGGAGATTGTGTAGTCACTGCAGCATATCTAATAAATCGAATGCCATCTAGAATCTTGAAGGGAAAATCTCCATTTGAACTTTTATATGGGAAGAAACCAGATTTGAGATATCTTCGCGTATTTGGTTGTCTCGTTATGTGACTACGGTAGGACCTCGAGATAAAATGAGTCCCTCGGGCTCGGCAAAGTGCATATTCATGGGGTATGCCAATCTAAAAAAGGGTTATCGAGTTTATGATAAATCTACTGGGGATTTCTTTATCAGTAGAGATGTGGTTTTTCATGAAGATATTTTTCCCTTCCGGAATTCTACTTCCACGTCTGGAGATGATATCGACACTACTCGTAATTTTCTGTTAGAAGAAGACTTATCTTCTGGAGGATCCTATATTATTACTTCTCCTTCACCACAGCAGACATTACATGCGGCATCACCTTTGCCATCTGATGAGCATTCCAGTGGCCATCCAGTTGGGGAAGACTCCATCGAAGAAGAACCTCAAGTGATAAATTCCATCGAACCTCCACATATTGAGGAAACTTCATCAGATGTGCTGCATGAGCCACCTCGACGATCTGGTCGAGTCACTCGCCCACCAACTTGGACAAGAGACTATGTCTGTTCTTCATCAAAGTCCTCAAGTACTCGTTACCCTATATCCTCCTATGTGTCTTTTGATCAACTGTCACCAGACCATTTATGCTGCATTAGTCGCATTTCTGAGGAAGTAGAACCATCTAGTTATCATGAGGCTGTACATGATCCTCGATGGCAAAAGGCCATGGAAGAAGAGCTTAAGGCCTTGATTAACAATAACACATGGGATGTCGTGTCGTTACCTCCTCATCGTAAGCCCATTGGCTGTAAATGGGTATATAAAATTAAATATAAAGCAAATGGTTCTGTGGAAAGATACAAGGCCCGGCTGGTGGCCAAAGGTTTTACACAACGAGAAGGATTCGACTACCATGAGACCTTCTCTCCAGTAGCCAAGGATGTCACGGTTCGTTCATTCTTGTCAGTTGCTGCTCTTCGCAACTGGTCACTACATCAGATGGACGTCCACAATGCCTTTCTTCATGGCGACTTGGAAGAAGAGATTTATATGGATTTTCCCCAAGGGTTACGGAGACAGGGGGAGTCTAAGGTATGTCGTCTCCGCAAATCTCTTTATGGTTTAAAACAGGCCTCTCGGCAGTGGTACGCCAAGTTTACTAATGCACTCATGAGTGCCGGATACAGGCAGTCCAAGCATGATTATGCTCTTTTCACTTGGACAAAAGGTACGTCGTCTATCTGCTTGATGATTTATGTTGACGACACACTTATTATGGGAAATGATGATTCTGCTGTGAGGAAGCTTAAGGAATATCTTCATTCCTCCTTTCATATCAAAGATTTAGGGGCACCTAAATATTTTCTTGGAATAGAGATAGCTCGTTCTGATCAGGGGATTTCTCTCAGCCAAAGGAAATTTGTGATGGAAATTGTGTCAGAATCGGGATTATCAGGATGCAAACCGTCAGTCATTCCCATTGAACATAATACAAAGTTAACCAGTGTTGATTATGACGCTGGAATGTCTTCTTCTGATGATCCATTGCTGAAGGATCCGACAAGCTATCAGAGACTTGTTGGAAAGCTTATCTACATTACCATGACTAGGCCAGATATCTGCTATGCCGTACAGACTCTTAGTCAGTTCATGCATAGTCCAAAGCAATCTCACATGAATGCAGCCTTGAAGGTGGTAAAATATCTAAAGAAATGTCCGGGTGGGGATACTTCTTTCTCAAAGGTGCAATATGGAGATGATGGCCTTTTGTGATTCGGATTATGCTACATGTCCCATGAGCAGAAGATCCATTACCGATTTCTGTATTAAGCTTGGAGAGTCATTGCTTTCATGGAAAACGAAGAAGCAATCCACGGTATCGTTATCGTCAGCAGAAGCTGAATATCGATCCATGGCGAAAACCGTTTGTGAGGTGGTATGGTTACGAGGTTTACTTCAGGATCTTGGGATACAAGTTAGAGGTCCGACATTACTATTTTGTGACAACGATTCAGCAATCAAAATTGCAGCAAATCCCATATTACATGAGAGGACGAAACATATAGAAGTTGATTGTCATTTTACACGAGAAAAGATCAAAGAAGGCATCATCGAAACAAGAGGGATTAGAACCACGGAGCAACCCGCGGATATATTTACTAAACCTCTTTGCCAAAGACAACATACATATCTTCTAAACAAGCTTGGAGTCTTGGATATATACAAGCCACCAGCTTGAGGGGGAGTGTTGAAAGAAGATATGCCTTGAAGATATGGAATCATAAAAAGATATTGTAATTGATTTGATTGTTATTATTTTAGGACTAGAATTATCTGTTCTCTTAAGATTTTTTTCTTTACTTTTCCATTCAATTCAATTGTACGATATATACATCTCTGTAACTTTACATTCAATTCAATGAAGTAAAATACAACTTCTACATTTCCCCTTGAGTTTCTTACAGAGACATAGCTCGCGCCTCACGGCTTGTCTTTCCTCTTTGCCTCCTTTCTTCTCCAAGCGATCGCGGGCTGAGTGCACTCGCTCATCATTTGAGCCCTCCCTCTGAGGCCGACTATCAAGGCAACGGCTCCAACGTCATCTCTCACTCCCTCGCTTCCTCATCTTCCCTCGCCAGAAGCGCCTCCGTCTTTAACCATGTCTCTCGTGCTCCTAAAGATCCTATTCTCTCTCTCTCTCTCTCTCTCTCTCTCTCTCTCTCTCGAATTTATTCGTTTCTTTTTGTCTGTGGTTT
This sequence comes from Eucalyptus brandiana, assembly GCA_014182725.1. NCBI lineage: Eukaryota > Viridiplantae > Streptophyta > Magnoliopsida > Myrtales > Myrtaceae > Eucalyptus > Eucalyptus brandiana. Next base: position 10,406,392 of record CM024669.1, read on the forward strand.
CTTGTGATAACATTGTGATGACTAGTGATCCAGTCATGCGTAGAGCTTAGAGAGAATGTTTGCTCGTGTGAGTTTCTTGTATTATCGTAGTAATCAAAGGTGCCAAAGCTGGGATTTCGGTTTTGTGGCCGGCGATTTGGGCTGAGGCAGAGCTGGGATGGTGCGGCTAGGGGCGGCTAGCAACAGTAGAGGCAGACGATCGAGTGGCTAGCTACGGCGGACGGCTGGCAGACGAACGGCAGCGACAGGTGGAGCTGGTCACGGGATTGGACTCGTGAGGGTGAGGCAAGGCTGGCGTCACTAGCTAGCGTCTCGGCTCGGTGGGACAGGCACGTGAAGGAGCTGCAGCGCTTGGACGGTGGTGCAGCTGGCTAGGCTGGTTCAATGCTGGCCTTGGGCTTGTGTTTGCGGCAACAAGGGAATGAAAATGGAGAAGGAGAATATGGAGTGAAGAAGAAGCTGAAGAGCAGAAGCTGTTCTGCTGGGAGGGGAGGAAGCTGGTCGCATAAGGAAGAAGGGAGGGGGACAAAGAGGCAAAGAAGTCCACATAGCATCTAATTAGAAGCCAAGCCAAAATATCTTGCACTTGAGTGTTTTCCCCTAAAGTCTTCAGCTACCATAGTCCAAGCATCAATCAATGGCCAATTTTCCCTTATTTCCTTCACAAAAGAATGCCCATAAACCGCACATACGAATTTCACTAATTCATTTTTGTCCAATTTTGATTTTTCCACAATTTTCCAAACTCGATGGAAATTTTCCAAAAGATGAGACGGGGTCCTAAAAATAAATTGTGACACGCTTGAACATTAAATTCCCAAAACCGAGTTCAATTTCGTGGTTAAAATCGACTGGACGTGATTTTAACGCGACCTAACCTACCGGGTAGTTTTTAAGGATTTTAATGTGTTTGACCCATGGTCGATAATTTTTTATCCATGTTTGTGCATCTTCAACTCGTCGGCAACTCTCAGTTATCGTAAAACTCTCAAGGTTTCAATTACGGGTACTGAGTATAGCTTCAACAGAAAATCGTGTTAGTGCCATTTGATGCGAATTTTGCAATTATGTGGAATCACCAACAATTTAATTACGCCATTCCATCGAATCAACCTATGTTCGATCACTAATCGATTATAACGGTGTTGTATTGACCCTTGCCAATTATCACGGTCGAGCGATCGATTTCTGATCGAATTCTTAAGTCTATCGCGTTTATATCCCTTAATGGCTTCACCTGATAGATCAGTTAACTCGTGAGTGATCAGCTCTGAGAACAAGGACCATCGGCATGTCAACAAAATGCCCATTCCATATATTTGAGACATGGTCGAAAATTTAGGATGTCACACTCATCCTTTGATTATTCCTTCACAAGATTGAGCTTGATTTTAACTTGTGATTTTGTCATTCAATCTAGATATCATTGAGCTACAATTGGCCATTCCTTGAAGTATACAAGTGGCTAGAATAGCTCATTTGAACTCTAGTTCAAAGATAAACAAGGTAAATTCTACTAAACTTGAATTCAATGAGGCGAGATCGCCATAGGTAATCGGGGCTAAGATTTGAACGCTAAGTGGTTATCTCATGTTTAGATCGATGATTTAGATGATCTATGATGAGTTTTGATGATATTGTGATGATTGATGATAAGCTTATAGCTTGATGATGCATATTTGACTGATCTGATAGATGTATTGGAACGAGCTAGTAAATGATCTTGTTTGGTTTCGATGCCTTCATATGACTTTGTAGGAAGAAAGTTGGTGGAAGATGACTAACCTCTCTCAAATTCGCAATGAACAATTTACCTCGGAATGAACGTTGAATTACGGGTGATCAACAAACAATATAACTTCACAATGGTCCGAATGCAGTTACGAGGAAAACATCCAAATTTCCATAGCATAAATGCCATTTGTTTACGTAAAGCAGTAATGGAACGCCTTTTTTTTTTCTTTGATGGAAATGGGAGAGAAAGAGAGAACAATTTGTTTCTGAACGTACTTTCTACCAATCGTCCCAACGGTTATCTTTAGAAGTTTTTTTATATGACTCTTTCATATCCTTTCAAAGGATGTCTTTCCCTCATAATATATTAAGATGAAACGATGTGTCTTACTTACACCACATCATGGACGTATTAATAAAGTACAACATCTCCTACTCGGACATGATGGATTTGATAACACTCTATCAAGAATATAAGGCATTCAACATTCATCAACTTTAGAAACAATTCATACTAGCAAGAAAGCTGTGCGACTAGTGAGTACACCTGCACTTGAGAGCTCAAATTATGCACCTGTTAAGATGACATAATGGCTACAACCAAAAGAAATAAAATAAGTAATTGATATCTCGCAATGCCCCAACTATATTTTGCTACATCAATCTAAGTATATCTATCTATTAAAGGCTATGCTTAACTATTCTTATAACACCATGCATTTACAATTATATCCACAACTATAGAAGGTAATATAATTGGTCGATCAGTAAATACATGCAATAGATGTAAAACAACAATAGTTTTCTTTCGTACTCATGTCTCTCTCCATTTTAGAACAATTGCTTTCCTACACACATCCCATAAAACCATGTCTATTCATGACCGCCGATAACATACTAAAGTAGCAACATTAATCTTTCACTTCGAAAACATAATCAGAAGTAACATATGACGCAAAATGAGGTAAATTATAAGTTACCTCAAGGGTTCAAACAATGAGTAAATAAGGATAATTTTACTCACATTCTCTTGTCGGTCGTACAATACACATGTAGTATGAATTACATGCTATAGTGGATTTATCTTTTCATAAGAGTGTATGTCATTTATTAAATATATCAGTTATACGAATCTTTGCCTAAACATAGTTACGTGTTTCTTACATACTTAAGCTTAGCTCGAGGGCCATATCAACTCACTTTCTATAACGCCCAATTAAGTACTCACATTCGGCATTTTTCAAGCATACATGATTGTGGGATTATCATGTTTGGTCTTATTATATCAAGAAATCACAGACCTCATCGTGACTCCAATCAAGGCAACAAATTATTTTATGTACTAAACGTGCTCTTTAGCATTTATTTGTACATAACGCCTCATCTCAACGTACTAAGTATAATACTTGAGGTGATTGCTCATGTGAGTGAGCCAATTATTACATGTTGACATACTTTTTAATAATATATGTGTGTTTGTGTTAGTCTCACAATGGATTTGTACTTGTTGATAAAACATCAAGTCATCAATAAATAATAAATGAATGATCCTCTACAATATCATATATCATATTCTACATAATTCTAGTGACATCTTGTGGGTCAATAATACGTCTCTAGGAACAACCTTTGTATATGGATCAACAACCATTTTATTAGTTGAAATGTATTGTAGGATCACTTCTTTCTGCGCTATTATATCTTTGATGAAGTTGTTCTTTATGTTAATGTACTTTGTTCTTTCATGATACTTGAGATCTTTCACATAGGCAATGATTGCTTGACTATCGCAATAAACTATCACTGGTCTTGGAATTTCAATGACAATGGCTAAATTTTCCAAGAAAAGTTTTAGTCATGCTGCTTCTTGCACTGTGGCAGAGCATGCAATAAATTCTATTTCCATCGTAGATAAGGCCGTACATGTCTATTTCTTACTATTCTAAGAAATTGCACATTCATTAAGTAAGAACGCATATCTATAAGTCGATTTATGCTCATCTAAGTTTCCACCCCAATTAGTATCTGAATAACCTAATAGGCGTAAATCATTCCATTGGTAACAAATTCAATAGTCCATGGTGTCTTTTAAGTATCTTAAGATCATCTTCACTACTTTCTAGTGTGCTTGATCAGGATTTGATTGATATCAGCTTACCAATCCCATAGCATAACATATGTTGGGTTGAGTACACATCATAGCATACATCAAATTTCTGACCGCACTAGCATAAAGAATAGTTTCCATTTCCTTATTTTCTTCTAGAGTCTTAGGACACATCTTAGTACTTAGACCTTCACCTTGCATAATAGGGGTATCAATGGGATTACTGTACTGCATATTGAAACGTTTAAGAATCTTCATTATATAAAACTCTCGTGATAGAGCAAGGAGTTTCTTTGATTGATCTCTTTCAATCCTAACTCATAATATATAAGCACCTTCTCTCATGTCTTTTATTTCAAAATTGGAGGATAACCGTTATTTTATGGTGATAACTAAAACTTTGTCATTTCCAGCCAATAAAATATCGTCCACATAAAGTGATAAAATCATAAATTTATCTTCGGACCACTTGATATATACACAGTGATCTTCTTCGATCATTGTGAAACCAAAAATCGTTATGGCTTGATGAAAACAAATATACCACTATCTAAATGATTGTTTAAGACCATATATTAAGTTACAAAGCTTGCAAACTTTATACTCTTGACTTTTAGCTATGAAACCTATTGGTTGTTTCATATAGATTTCCCCATCTAATTCTCCATTGAGAAATGTCATCTTTACATTCATTTGATGTAAGTTAAGGTCTAAATATGCAACAATAGCTAAGATAAGGCGTATTGAGGCAAACCTTACAACTGGTAAAAAAGTTTTCTCATAGTCTATACCATATTGTTAAGTATAATCCATTTGTTTCCAACAGTCTTATACTTTTTCTTTTTCTTTTTTATCTATCCACCCTTCGATTAATCTTAAAAATCAATTTGTTTCCAATAGTCTTGCGATTGGGTAGTAGATCAACCAAGTCCTAGACATGATTTGCCCTCATTGACTCCATCTTATCTTCCAAAGCTTTTCTCCATTCTTCCTTATCAGAAGATGAGAGAGCCTCTTGAATAGTCTTAGACTCAACATCGTCTTGCTGAGCAATCATAAATATTTCCCCTTCAATCTCAAAACGACGACGATGAATACTTTTACGTAACTAAACTTCTCTTGAATTCAGTTCACCAAGCGATGCAACACTCCTACTATGTCTTGTATGTCGTGGTAAATCTTCATTTACATCTATAACATTAGTGGGTTTGTTATTAAGATCTTCCATCTCATATAATTAGAAGTCCTTATCAATCTCACATTTACTAGGAAAATCGTTCTCCAAGAACGTGATTTCTCGTGACTCTATTTAGGTCATACTTCCATCAACTTGTTCACCTATGAACACGTACCCTTTGGAGTGTTTAGAATACCTTATAAATATACATTCCTTCCCTTTGTGACCTAGTTTACCATATTTATGGGAAGAATCATGAACATAAGCTACACACCCCATGGACATAGATTACTTAAGTTCGGTTTCCTATCAATCCACAATTCATAAGGGGTGAAAGTGACTGATTTTAAGGGCACTCAGTTTAGTCAATAACGCATTTCTCCAATAATAGATAGGTAGATTTGCTTGCGCCATCATAGACCTAATTATTTCCAATATGATTCTATTCCTTCTCTCAGCAACCCCATTTTGTTGTGGAGTATCAAGAATAATCAATTGATGTACAATTCCCTTTTCATTACAAAGAGCTTTGAATTGCTCAGATAGATACTCACGTCAACGATCGGTTCTCAATACTTTTATTATTTTGTTCAACCTATTCTCTATTATCACTATATATCGTCTAAAGTAGTCAAATGCTTCTAACTTATGAGAGATTAGAAAGATATAATCGAAACACGTGAAGTCATCTATGGAAGTGATAATATATGAGGCTTCATGCCTCGCCCTCATGTTCAGAGGATCACAAATGTCCGAATGTATGAGTTGCAATGGAAATTCGGCTTTAATTCCTTTATCGAATGGTTTTCTAGTTACTTTTTCTGCTAGACAATGTTTACATACAGATAGATTAACATTAGTGAGTGACCTTAAAAAGCCTTCTCTAACTAACCTTTGCATTTTTTTAACCCAATGTGACGTAATCTAGCATGTCAAATACTTGCATCAATCTCAACATTACTAGAAAATGCCATTAAAGAAAAACAACCATCGACATTAACCTTATACTGATCTTAGTCAATGTCTAATACTATAAAACCATTCAATACATGACTTAAACCTTAATAAACCGTTTCAAACAAAGTGTCAACTCAATCATTATGGAAATTCAATACATAACCTAGGCTAAGAAGAATAACTATGGAGACCAAGTTCCATTGAATATCTGGAGCATAAAGAACATCATGTGCCGATACTCTTCACTTCAACTCTTGAGTTATTCTCAACATATATATCCATCTTCTTAAAGGCTATATCCGACAATACTCCACAAATACTTATTAGTCTTTAGCTACATGGTCTGTTACTCATGAGTTTACAGTCCATATTAGATGAAATTCAGCAAGCGTTATAGTGCTAGAAACATAATCATTACTTAAAGTGATAGAGTAATAAGATACCTCTTTCGACTCAATGCATTCACAAGTAAGGTGACCAATCTTACCACAATTGTAACACTTCATCTTAGCCTCATCCTTCTTCTCGCCACGCTTCTTGCTTCGAAAGGTCCTAACCCTCTTAGATGCCTGATTTGTCATATTCCTTTTGTTGTTGAATTGATGATTCTTTTTGCGCTTAAAGCCCAAAGTTTTGCATAAACTATATTCAGCAACATAAGCATAGGTAGAGGATCTCAAAACCTCTAGATGCTCATCCTCTAGTTCTAAATGACGCGCTATATCATCGAAAGTGACAATATTCTCATTATGCGTCATATTGATCTTCTTATGCTTCCAATTGTCAAGAAGAGACCTTATAACAGCCTAAACTTGTTGTTCATCAGTAAATGAGTGACTTGCCAACTTAAGCTCACAAATCATGTTTGATATCTCTCGAAGATGCTTCCTCATCGTTACATTTGAATGCTTTTGGTATGTGTCAAATTTGATGGTGAGTCTCCTCAACTTAGTGGTAGATGTATTCCCAAATTTATTTTTCAAGGCAACCCGCATTGTTTGAGCTTTATCATAACTTTCAAACTCACACATGAGATTATCTTACATACATCTTAGCAACATGATGCGAGTAATGGTATTTTTCTTCATCCAAGCTTGATAAGTTTCTAGATCTCTCCTGTGTTGAGCTGAAATTTTATGCTCAGGTTTATCCATGGTGTAGTTGAGGGTTTCCAAAACCTCTTGTTCCTCAATGATGTATTGAATCTTTCGGTGCCAAATATTATAATTGTTATTATTTAGCTTCTCACTCTTATTGAGGTCAATCACGATGCCGAAGTCATAATCAATTGCTATAACACATTGACAGAATCAATACTAGCACAGTTTTCAGAGTAACACACATATTTGATTTCCAGTAAAGACAAACTAAATTAATGATAATTCAACAAAAGACACAGAAACGAAAGTTTACTATGTTCCTAATCAGCTTCTATGTACGATTGTTCTACTATCATTAATTAATTTAATTTGCATAAATTTTGAGTTCTAGGTGAGAACACTTTTGAATTCTACCAACCTACGAACTCCCACTAGAAAAAATAATTACATGATCTCATGTAATTTCTACATTTTTCCATTAACACAAAAGACACATCATGATGTGAACCGATGTATAAAAAATAATCATGTAGCAATTATAATCAAAATCGTAATTCAACATGTAATGAAAAAATCAAGGATTTCCGACCATTGTTCGAATTTTTTTGGAACTAGAAAATTACAGGCATATTAAACTATATACATGCTATCATCGAACCAAGCTGTACACAACATATGAGAAATCATTTTTATTTAAGCTAGCTTATGTATTTCCGAAACCTTAAGAAAATACAAGCTAAAAAATGAATAAACAATGCATTTATATCCCAAAAATACGCGTACTTAGGGTTCCGTACACATTTTTATACATTTAAAAAATTTAAACATGTAAAATAATTATATTAATGTGTAGAGCACATCCATACGAACCAAACGCCATCGACCACATGTCAATTGGACTCATCCTCCAAAGATTTTTTTGCAAACCGAGATTTTTGGTAAAAATTTAAACTAGGGCCGTTTTTGTCCGTAAAATTCAGGGGACCATTTTTTTATCGCGTTTTTGGGATGCAAGTTAATTCTATTGGCAAGGAAAAATGTGAATTGAAGTGTGGGCATCTTAATTAGATTTATGGGAGCCAAATTAAATCAATTCAAGAGGAGATTGAAGTGGATTTGGGGGAAAATGTTTCAAAATTCATAGCCCCATGGTGTGCAACATTTGGGGGCATCAAAGAAGCTTCTAAGGGAAGCTTGTGGGCTGCTAAATGGTTGAGGATAGGGCTAAACCAAGTGGGGGTCTTGCAATGATCAATAGAAGACTATTTGGGCCAAGAGGGACCCTCCAAGTGTAGCTATCTTCCTCTTCTTCTCTAGCTACTTGCTTTCTCCATTAGAGGTTTGAAGCTCCAAAAATTGCAAAGAAAACTAGCCAAGCCCCCCTAGGCCGTCGAAAGCTGTCCGACTATCGCCAAGCCCGCCGCTCGTCGTCATGCCCCCAGTGCGCGCCGTCTCACCGTCCGCCTCTAGCTCGCTATCCGACGTGCCCAGTTTGTCCCTTGAACCTCCTCAAACCACGTTGAGATCAATTGGAGCCTTGTCGTCGTCATCTGCCTTTGCCGTGCACCACTACAGCCGTTCGCCAGCCATCCTTGCCATTCTAGCCTAAACTGCCGCCCAACTCACTCTCTCGGCCCATCAACTAGAAGCCAAAGCCAGCAAGCCTCCGTGGGCTTTGAGGCCCATTTTGGATCACTTTCGAGCCTCGTAGAGTGTCGCCACTTTGAAGTTTGTCGCTCGTTTCTGCATTGCCGTTGTCGTGGACTCATCAAATTTCAAAACTGGTGAGTTTACTCACTAAACTCTGCTTAGGGAGTTAATTATGCTAAATTTTTTTATTAGTTTAGGCTAATTAACGTTTAAGTGGTTAGTTAGAATAGATTAGCAATTTAATTATTCATTTTTGCATGTTAGGTGGTTAGATCGGCTTAATTAGCAACTATATAGGTTGTATTATTTATCTAGATAGGTTCGGAATTTTTCCAGGCCTGTTTCGATATTTAATTAGGAATTTCTAGCTTAAGTCTTTATCTATGGCATTTAATTGTATTTATTTAATTAATTTTGTTATTTACTTAATTAATTATTATTTTTTGAAATTATACCGGGAGTTGATTTGTGCAAATTGAGTGAGAATTGTAATTTTGAGTATTTATTCCAAAATTAGGTAATTTTAGTATTTAATTGGAAAATATTGGGCATCGGTTTATAGCGTCGAAAATGTGTTTATGGACTTTTATAATTAGTGGGATTTTTCATAAGAAATATATTGTGTTTTTGGCTCAAGCCGATCATGTACCCACACATGACTATTTTTATTAGGTACTTTTAACTTGATGAATTATCAGCTTGTGAGAGCATATGTGCATATCAGCTTGTGCGAGCATATTTATCGTCAGCTTTTAGGACCCTTTACATGTTAGCTTATGTGAGCTAAGATCATTTTATCAGCTTGAACGAACACAGTCTATATATTTATCAGCTTGAGTGAGCTATGGTCGTTTTATCTGCTTGAGCAAGCACGATCTATATATTTATTAGCTTGAGCGAGCTATCTATCTATCTATATTAGCTTGAGCGAGCTAAAACAATGATATTGCAATAATGTGAATAGTGGTGGTGTCAGAGGATTGTTATATGGGGCAGAAGTACACCTCAAGTACCAAAACTTGGCATGAAAGGACGCTTAAGTGCCAAAACTTTGAAAAAGATATACTTAAGTACAAAAATCGGAGTAAAATGGATCACTTGAGTGTGACTCTAGCCAAAATCCAACCAAATTGCTGACGTGTCAATTTTCCGGCGAGTTGAGTGCAAACCGGCGTTGTTTTGCACTCTGACGTGACGAGAAAATGCAAAAATGACGTCGTTTTTGTCTATGATGGGCAAATAATTAATATAAAAATTAATTAAATTAAGTTTAACACTAAACTTATTTAAAATATTCTAAAAAATAAAAAACTTAAAATTTTAAATTTTAAAATTAAAAAAAAGGGGGCGTTGAAGGAGGCAGTTGAGGGCTGAGCCCTCATTGTTGCCACCTCCTCGCCGCCACCAGGAGGGACCAGCAACGGAGGGAGGAGGGTCGGCCGGGGTCGTCGGCCCCCGGCCAACCAACCGACGCCCTCCCCCAACCCCCGGGTCGCCGGCCCTTCCCGACGGCGGCGAGGGCTCGCCCTCGCCCGCCTCCCTTTGGTGCCCTCCCTTTTTAATTTTAAGTTTTTTATTTTTTAGAATATTTTAAATAAATTTAGTTTATAATTAAATTTAATTAATTGTTATATGAATTATTTACACATCATATACAAAACGACGTCATTTTTACATTTTCTCACTATGTCAGCATGCAAAAAGACGTCGTTTTGCACTCAACTCGCTGGAAAATTGCCACGTCATCAATTTGGTCGGATTTTGGCCGGAGTAGCACCTAAGTGATCCATTTTACTCCGATTTTGGCACTTAAGTGTACATTTTCAAAGTTTTGGCACCTAAGTATCCCTCCGTGCTAAGTTTTAGCACTCTAGGTTTCCGTACCTCGTTATATGGTATTAAATTGATAGATAGTATCGTGAGTGTGGAACTGAGCTGATGGGCTGATTGATCGATGATTTGATTTGAATTGATTGGTTGAGAATCTGAACTGTACTAACTTACAGGAAGGAACTGAGGCAAATGTAAGTCCTCTATCTTGTGTATGCCTAGGTAGCCTTTAGGCATATTTTGTTCCTAGTTGGAGTTTAGGAGATGAACTTGCTGAGACATCCTCTCACCTCGTCATGGGCTAACATTTTCAGGTCCTTAAATGGAAGATCCCCTTGAGTGTTTTGGCCAGCCTAAGAAGGTCACCGAATAGGTCGTGCGGATTCCTCTTCTCGGGGGTTAGGGAAACTAGGTCTACGAGCTTGTAAAAACTATCGTTTGGGTTGATGCAGCCCTACCTCGGAGAGTGCCCCATCAATTCAGAGCATGGTATCGTTACAAGCGAAATGGACCTAGGGAGGGCCCTTGGAGGAATTTGAGGTGCTTGTGTCGGTGCTAGAGATCGTTTTTGGCAAAGGTACGACTAACCTTCCTGGTGGCACAGTGGTAGACCTGAGTTCCTCGGAGCTAGAGATCCCGAAGTCTTCGGTCGAGGGTTCGAACGCTTAGAAGACCTATAGCTTTTCTGTTTTGGTTGACCTCTATAAATAGACTAGTATTGTAAATAAACTAGTCGGTTTTGTAAAAAAGTGTGTTGTGTGGTTTTAAAATCGTGGCCTTGTTTTCCTATCCTATCTTTGTGTTGTTTAGGGATTTAATTATTCGCTTTCCGCATGCGCGTTAAAATGAATGGGTTGGTGATGTGTCCTAAAATGTCGCAATTTAATTGAACACCGAGGGATGGGCACGTGCTCGAGGATTGGGGCATGACATCCCCGCCTGAAGTGGTATCAAAGTTGGTCGATAGTTGGAGTGAGAAGGTGCGATAAGTTTATGGGATAGTTAGTAGGATTGGCCTTTATTTCATGCTGGTGCTTGTCTATGATAGCTGTTTGGTAAATCTTTTGTTGAGATCCCTCAATTTCTAATTCCGTGTGAAATTGGAAAATAGGTTTCTTTAAAGATCCTGCAAAATGAGTGATAGGGAGTAGAGAACTCCTAGAAAGCGAACCATTGGACCTACGACTCAGGTTAGGATGCCAACGAGAGTCGGTACCCGAGGAGGTTGTGGTCGAGCGCTAGCTCAAGCTAGCTCTAGTAGTGTAGCACTCCCTCTTGTTGGTGCTGGGGTAGTAGCCCTTGGTAATCCCAGGATCGAAGGGATCATGCATGCACTTGAAGCAATGAGAGATTTGATGGGGCAGTAGGCCTAGAATCAAGCCGTTGCCACTCAAGCTGCTGCTACTATTGTCGTTGCTGTTGCTGCCAAGGCTATAGCCATAGCCGATCCTGCTATCGTCCCAGCTGAAAACGTGGTTGTACCAAGAGAGAGACCGATTTACAAGTTGGTGGAGTAATTCTTGAAGCTGAACCTGCCAAGGTTCACGGGTGTTGGAGACCTCGAGACCACATCTTTTTGGATTTAAGACTTGGAAAAGGCCTTCGCACTTCTAATGTGTAGTGAGGAGGAAAAGGTTGTCCTGGTAGTATATCAACTGCATGGTAATGCGAATACTTGGTGAAGGGCCACCAGAGGTATAGTATTTTTGGAAGGTGTAGTCCTAGTGTGGATCGCTTTCCTCAGAGCATTTAACAGTAAGTACTTTTTGGGTAGCGCCTGAAAATAGAAGATGGAGGAATTTCAACACCTCCGCCAAGGGATGATGACGGTTGACCAATATGAGGTCAAATTTACGGAGCTATCCCAATACGCTCCTAGATTAATAAAGGATCCAGAAGATAAAGCTTGAAAGTTAAAGAATGGCCTTCGACTAGAACTGAAGAACCCGCTAGTGCCGTTCGATCTGAAGGACTATAACGAAGTGTACAACCGGGCCTAGCTAATAAAAAGAAGCTTAAGTCAGGAAGCCGCCTCGTCTGGATCGAGGTTCAACTCTAATAGAGATGAGAATCAGTATGGGAAAAGGCCCATGACCGGAGGAAGATTCCATGTGCCACCTAACAAGAATGGTGGAATCGGCAAGTCAGCACTGCAGCAGAATGGCGCGTGTCACTTATGTGGAAGATGACATGGCTTAGCCCCATGCCATCTGAGAATGGGTGCGTGTTATGAGTGTGGCCAATTGGGTTACATGGCTAGGGATTATCCCAGAAGGCTGAGAGGATTCCAGCAATTACTGCCACCACCATCAATGGCTCTTAACAGAAGGGTGGCACCGCAGATCGCATAGTAGGGAGAATAGAATGGACTGCCAGCACAAGGACAAGTGTGCACCATCACGAGAGGATAGGCAGAGGACTCGCCTGATGTGGTTATTGTTGGAGAAATCTTTCCAGAATATTTTGAAGCTGACAAAACGTTTCTATCAGTCTAGTCTGGATAATTGCAAGCCTTCTGTTTAGAGTCTGAAGACTTTCAGATCACCAGACTCAGCACTCAAGACTCAAGACTCAAGACTATTGTCATTGACAATTTTTCTAATCTAGTGACGAAGGCAATCCAGAGCCGAAGTATTTGGTTGAGGATTTAGTCCTATCCTTTGGAGAAGATCTCTTGGCTGGATAATTATAACGGATTCTTTTATTCGTAATCAAGATCGTTTGAAGATCCGATGGTCGACGAAATATTCTTGGAAGGTTCTATTCTTGGAAACCAAGATACTAATTGTATGGGCGAACATGATTGATGGGCTATCGTCAGGTTCCTTTAATAGCTCGAATGATCTTCTTGATTGATTCCGTCCAACGGGCAGATTGGAGGAATTCCTTTGGTAAATGCCAACGGGTATGATGGCATAAAGGAGTATAAAAGGAAGACGTTCTAGTTGCTTTAGTGCATGATCGATAGAGAAATTCCAGAGTCTGAAGCACATTGATTATTAGTCGATACATTTTGAGCGAAGTTGTATACACAAAGAGTGTCTATACTTAGTGATACCTTGAGCTAGTGTGGTAGATCATCTACACCGAGAAATCAAGGGAGAACAACGCCGTAACATCTCTTTGTTCATAGTGGAATCCAGCCAATAGGGTGTCGGTGCGAAAGAGTGGACGTAGGCTTGAAATAAGCCGAACCCCTATAAACCGCGTGTTCAATTTTCTCTTCCCTTCTCTCAGTCTTACTTTGATTATTGTTTGTCTCAAATCTATCAACTGTCTAGTATTGTGCAATTATCGAGAAAAATCTTTTATATACCTATTCACCCCCTTTGGGTACTTATTCTAGCTATATCAATTGGTATCAGAGCTCGTGTACTCACTTAATTTGAAGTGTTTTACTTCAGAGTAAAAGATCCATGGCTAGTATGCTAGCACCAGGGCTGGTGGAAGGGCAAAGCAATACTGCACCACCCTACTTTGATGGAAAGGATTACAACATCCGGAAGAACAAGATGAAAGCCTTCCTACGATCAAAGGATCCTCTCGGAATGGGACGTTGTAGAAAAAGGAATTACTCCTACAAACCTGCATCGTCTCGAAAGAGGGAAAGAAACTGTTGAGACCAGCGAAATGACGCAGGAAGAGATAATCAAGAGACAAGCACTCGATGCAAAAGCAATTTACTCTTTATATTGTGCTTTGTCACCAACTGAATATAACAGAATATCTTCTTGTGTTACAGCAAAAGAAGTCTGGGATAGATTGCATATCACCTATGAAGGAACAGATCGAGTGAAGGAAACCAGAATTAACATTCTCCTCGGTCAATATGAAGCCTTCAAAATGAAACCAGGAGAATCTATAACTGACATGTTTAACCGTTTTACAAATATTGTCAATGGTCTTGAGAATCAAGGACAAAAAATTTCTGATCCCATGAAGGTAAACAAGTTACTGCGTGGACTCTCCAAGGATTGGAATCACATAAAGACTTCAATAAGAGAGACGCAAAGAATTATGCCACTATCTGTTGACGAGCTGATTGGAACTCTTCAGTCTTATGAAGTGGAACGAATTAATGAAGACGAAGATTCAAAAGGTAAGAAATCCATTACATTAAAATCAAATGATGATTCTGATGATACAGATTCTGAAGATGACATGGATGATGATGAGCTTGCTCTCATGATAAGAAGATTCGTAAAACCGAATAGAAAAGGAAGAAGGTTCAACTCAAAGAAACAAAGTTTTCAAAGACAATGCAGACCAAGTCTGTTGATGATGAGGAACCAAACAAATATGTAGTTTGCTTTGAATGTAAGAAAAATGGACACATCGACCCTAACCTGTCCTCTTTCGAAGAAGAAGAGAGGAAAACCGAAAAGTTTCGAAAAGCTCTCAAAGCCGAAACTTGGAGTGATACGAGTGTGAAGAAAGTGATAATGAGTATGCCAACCTATGTCGATGGCACAATCGACTAAGACTCAAACTCGGATTAGACTCGGACGGTGAATTTGAGATAAGTGATTTTAAAATTCTGTCAAAGTTTCTAAATACATTGATGAACTGTGTTTTAGTCTTAAGACTTCTCTCAAAAGAATTTCCGAACTTAAAAAGGAAAACTCAGCTCTAATACAAAAGGAAAATGTTTTAGAAGAAAGAGTTAAAAGTTTAGACATAAATGTTTCCACTCTTAAAGAAAATGAAGATAATCTTTTGAAAGAAAATGCCCTTTTAAAAATTGACTTATCGAATATTTCAAAGAAATTTTCAATAGGGTCCAAAAAACTTGAAAAAATTCTTTCGGCTCAAAGACCTTACTTCAATAAGTCCGGTCTAGGTATGACAGCGAAACAATTCCCTTGATTGATTTTCCTAAAGTAAAAGAAAGAATTAAGAAAAGACCCTCGAGAGAGGCTTACAAAAATCATTTCAAGAAAGTTTTTGTAAAGTCTGTAGGTCGAAATGCCCTCAAGTGTTCAAAGTGCAATAGTCTGGATCACTTTGAAAAAGAGTGTCTTATGGTTTGGAAACTTGTTAAGAAAGTATGGGCTGACACTGTTTATCTTACTAACACCAAAGGACCCAAGAAAATTTGGGTACCAAAGAAAGTTTGAGACTCTCTTTTAAATGCAGGTCTCCGTCAAGAAAAAGGTAAAGTGGTATCTTGATAGTGGATGCTCAAGACACATGACAGGAGACTCAAATTGCTTCATAAAGCTTGTTCAAGTAAATGGTGGAAAAGTTTCATTTGGAGGAAACAGCAAAGGAAGTATTGTGGGATTTGGAACTGTGAAAATTGGAAATCTCACAATAAGTAATGTTTCCCTAGTGGAAGGACTCAATTACAATCTTCTCAAAGATTAGTCAATTGTGTGATATCGGTTTTAAGATCTTCTTCCAAGAAGGAATATGTTCGGAATCGTAAAGACTCTACTCGATCTTTCATGGGTCGAAGACATGGAAATATCTATCTTCCGGATGTGAAACCAAATGAATCGCAATGCCTAATCTCAATTCAAGACGAAGCAAGCTTCGGCACGTAAAGCTTGGTCATGTCAACATGAAGCAATTAGTCAAAATTTCATCAAAGCAAAGCTTGTTCGAGGTCTACCCAAATTACCATACCAAAAGTCTAATCCATGCACTCCATGTATTCGGGGAAAGGTAAGAAATTCATTTAAGCCAATAAATCATGTCTCTACTAATCATGTTCTACAGTTGTTGCATATGGATCTCTTCGGACCAACCAGAACCTAGAGTATTGGAGGTAAGAAATATTGCCTAGTAATTGTGGACGATTACTCCCGCTTTACTTGGGTATATTTCCTTGCAAGTAAGTCCGAAACCTTCTCGTATTTTGAAAAATTTGCTAAAAAGGTTCAAAATGAAAAAGGATGTGTTATCTCAAATATAAGAACAGATCATGGAGGTGAATTTGAAAATCAAGATTTTACAAAATTTTGTGAAGAATCTGGCTTTAAGCATGTGTTCTCCTCTCCATATACTCCTCAGCAAAATGGAGTTGTGGAAAGAAAGAATAGATCTCTTTAAGAAATGGCTAGAACTCTTTTAATTGAAAGTAAGATTTCTTCACGATTTTGGGCTGAAGCTGTTTCAACAGCATGCTATATCATCAATAGAGTCCTCTTAAGACCTATTCTAGAGAAAACCCCTTATGAGTTATTCAAAGGTAAGAAGCCTATTGTTTCATACTTTCATGTGTTCGGTTGCAAATGCTTTATATTGAAAAATGCTAGAGATCGAGTTGGTAAGTTTGAAGAAAGATCAGATGAAGGCATCTTCCTTGGATATTCTACATCAAGCAAAGCCTACAGAGTCTATAATAAGAAGAGCCAGTTTGTGGAGGAGTCAATGAATGTCAAATTTCAAGACTCCACGCAAGATGAATCCAGTCAGACTCATCATGAAGAGTCTGAACCTGCTCCAGACCCTCCAAAGCTTACAACTCAAGAAGCATCTTAGACTCTAGAAGACCAGCATCAAGCTGTTCGTGAAGATTCAAATAAAGAAAGAAATCATCAACCAGACAAATCAACCAGTAACTGGAAGCATAAGTCCAGTCATCCCAAAGAACTCATTATCGGCGAAATTAATGAAGGAATTCGCACCAGATCCAAAAGGCGTGAAGAGTCTAGTGCTGTGGCTCTTATTTCTGAAATTGAATCAAAGAGCATAGAAGAAGCTTTATCTGATGAAAGTTGGATTGAAGCTATGCAATAAGAGCTCAGACAGTTCAACATTAATGATGTCTGGGAATTGACATCTAAACCAAAAGGTAAAACTGTTATTGGAGCTAAATGGGTGTTCAGAAACAAGATGAATGAGAAAGGAAAAGTCGTACGAAACAAAGCAAGACTCGTGGCCAAGGGATATACGCAAGAAGAAGGAATAGACTATGATGAGACTTACGCACCAGTAGCAAGGTTAGAAGCTATTCGACTATTACTTGCATTTGCTTGTTATAAAAATTTCAGGTTATTCCAAATGGACGTCAAAAGTGCATTCCTAAATGGATTTATCCATGAGGAAGTTTATGTGGAACAACCACCAGGGTTTGAAGACCCAAAGAAGCCAGACTCAGTCTTCAGACTGAAAAAGGCTTGTATGGTTTAAAGCAAGCACCTCGAGCTTGGTACGACAGACTAAGTAAGTTCTTAATACAGAATGGATTTGTCAAAGGTAAAGTAGATACTACTTTATTTATCAAAAAGGAAAACAAAAGCTTTTTACTTGTTCAAATATATGTGGATGATATTATTTTTGGATCCTCTAATGAAAGTATGTGCAAGAAATTTTCTAAGTCTATGCAGGATGAGTTTGAAATGAGTATGATGGGAGAGTTAACATTCTTTCTTGGACTCCAAATAAAAAAATTGAAGGAATGAACTTTTATTCATCAAGAAAAATATGCTAATGATCTTGTCAAAAAGTTTGGACTGGAAAAGTGCAAAAAGACCGACATACCGATGTCAAGTTCTTTGAAGATAGACAAAGATGAAAAAGGGAAGAAAGTTGATCAAAAGCTGTACAGGAGCATCATTGGTTCACTTCTTTATCTTACTGCTTCTAGACCTGACATTTTGTTGAGTGTTTGCATCTGTGCTAGGTTTCAATCAGATCCTAGAGAATCCCATCTCAGTGCTGCGAAACGTATTATCCTAAGAAGGGAGACTTTAATCTTCTGGGATATTCAGACGCAGATCTGGCCGGTTGTAGAGTTGACAGAAAGAGCACTTCGGGAACTTGCCAGTTGCTTGGAAGCGGGGACGGTGTCTTGGTTTTCAAGGAAACAAAGCACCGTGGCTCTCTCAACAACGAAGCGAGTATGTAGCTCTTGGAAGTTGCTGTTCGCAAATTCTATGGATAAAACAACAGCTACAAGACTTTGGAATTGAAGACTCATGCACGAGAGATTAGATGTGACAACACCAAATAAGCGCAATCAATCTCATTAAAAATCCAATCATTCACTCAAGAGCAAAGCATATAGAGATTCGACATCATTTCATTAGAGATCATGTTCAAAATGGAGAAATCTCGATTCAATTTGTTGATTCAAAGAGTCAACTAGCGGATATATTCACAAAGCCTTTGGAGAAAAATCAATTCGATTTTATCCGTTCCAGACTCAACATTTTGAAACTTGAGGAAGTTAAAGTCTAGAGACTCTCCAACCCTCAGACTCAGACATTCATGGCTACAGACTGTAAGTTGTTATTATATTCAATCTCGAAAAGGTACGATCATTAGTTCAGTTAATCTATAATTTCCGTGAAAAACGGAATCTTGTCTTTTCAAAAAAATTAACTTATTTTTGGCAGTTATCGATTTCAAAAGAGGCGTCTGTTCATTTTCCTTTGTGCCGATTGGTTTTTCCTTTTTAAACTGAGATATATATATATATATATACGGTTTTTCTCGATTAAACTTCAAAACCCTAAAAAGGCATTCTCCTCCCAATCCTCGTCTCTACTTCGTGTTCATCTTCGAGAAAGTTGTCATCTTTTCTTGGGAAAGCGAGTAAAGGAATCTTTCAACGACAAGGAAGGATGTCTTCTTCGAGAAAGTCTTCAAGAATCGCGAACAGGGGACCACAGAGAATGAGGGAGGGGCCTACCCATATTTCGATCTCACCGAAGAGGAAGATTTACCGAGTCAGCAATAGAGCCCGATTCACTCTCCACCACGTCACTCTTCACCATCTACCCCACAAGGTGCGGGTCAACAACCGGAGGAAGAAATAATCGAGGATGCAGACCTTGTAAGAGTCCAAAAACCCTCTTTTATTTACAAGCTCTATCGTGCGTTGAAAAGTATTGGGACTCTGCTAAACTACGTAGATGAATTCCTTAAAGATAAGAATTATGGGAATGAGTATATCTTTTTGTGACGAATGGAGGATTTGGGAATTGCTCCCAAAGGAAAGGCTGAGGAAGCACTTGCAAACATTCCAAGTGACCCTCGTGTATAGGGACTGAATCCGACTGACGGGAACGATGATGATAAAATGTTCAGTGAATTTCAACTTAGAATGGGTGTTGCTGCGAAGGTGAAGGGAAAAATGATGGATTTGTTTAAATCGAAGGAACAGGAGAATCTGTTCTTCAAACTGTTGAAACGAGGGGTAATAAACCCTAGGAGTGTTGATTTCGATTTCTTGGATGCCATCAATGTGAACTTAAGGGAGAAGTTCAATCTACTTCAACTTGAGCAATTTTGCTTCGATACTACAGACGGTTATGCACAATTGACAGCATACTTCTATTCGAATCTTAGCTTTTTAGATGCGAATAGAATATCCTTCAGTGTTCGAGACCAAGACTATGTGGTAGATGTGGACATGTTGGCAAATATAATTGGAGTTGAAAGAGGACGCTATCAACCGATCAAAGTTTCGATTGCTCGTACCACACTGGAGCTTGTCAAAGACAGGGATATAGAGGGAAGAATTACCTACACAAGAATGAGTGCCATCAACATTTTGCTTCACAAAATTGTGATCAACTGTATCAGGCCAAAGTCTACATCCAAGACTGACGTGTCTAACTCCGAGGCGAAATTGATGTACACGATCAATTCAGGGAAGAAGTTCTCTCTTCATCACACCATTCTCTTTCACATGTACAGAGCAATGGTGAAGGACAAGGGCCAATTGCCTTACCCAGGTCTTGTGACCAAGATCTTCAGACACTTGAACATTGAACCTCCACATACTCTTTGTGTTCGACCATGCGACAAAATGGTGGTGGGTTTGAAAATGCCGACAAAAATGCGTCCGAAAGAGCTTAATAAGGCAATGGAGAAGTTCAAAGTGAAGACTCAAAGCATCTTCGCATCAAAGAGAAAAGGGAAGGAGCCCATGGGTGCTCCATCCAAACGAAAAGAACTCTTATCTTGGAGGATGAAGATGAAGAGGAAGATCTCACTATCTCGCATTGAAAAGGACCGGGACGTTACGTACCTGAATCAACAGAACGACAGATGAAAGGAAAAGAAGCAGAGGAAAAAGAACAGAGAGAAGAAGAGGGACAAGCAAAGAACAAAGAAGCAGAGGAGCAACAAGAGAAAGAGAAAAAAGACAAAGAGAAAGAAGCTGAAGAAGAAGGAGAAGCAGTGAAAGAAAAGTCTGCAGATGAAGTCGGAGAGAAAGGGAATCAAGACGCTGAAGAGCATGACCATCACTCTTCCCCAATTGAGGTCCTAGAGACAGGGGGAGATGGCGAGCAAGGAAGGACTACACCACATGCTGTCAACAGTGAAGGTGTGAGTCGCACACCAGCAAATCCAGAAGATTTTCAGGCTTCTCAAATGCCTGAGGAAGGACATGATACGTCCACACCAAATCTACTCGATTACACAGAAGTTCCATCGTCTGCCTTCACTCCATCCGAGAGAGCAAATGCGAGCACACAGATGGACAATACAGCAGATTTTCGTCGTATCCTTGATGTTCTTCTGGAAATGCAGGGTCAAATCTATGCTCTGGACTGTGAACTTCAAGTCCTGAAGAATGCTGGACAAGCATCTTTTGTTACCCTGGCGGATCAAATGAAAGACCTCGCTCTTCAAATTCAAGCCAATGCCAAAGGAGAAGAGGTGGCTCATCTACGGGAAGACTTGAAGAGGCTGGAAGGAATCGTACGATCGATGGGAGATTTCAGTTGTGCGCATTCCCAAGCGAGACTTGACTCTTTTCTCACCTTTTTAATGATGACAAAAAGGGGGAGAATTGCAACAATTTGAACTCTTTAAAACTTTGACTTTAAATTTCTTTTGTGTGTTTGAATATTTGTTTTTGAGTATGACTTGGGTGTGGATTTTGATGCTTGACTCTTTGCATTTATATCAAGTGTTATTATATGGTTTTACTCATAGAAGACTAACCGATTTTCTGTGGATGCAGAGTCTGGTTGATTTTGTTAATCTTTATGAGATAGCCATATTGCTTGAGTAATGTTTTGCAGGTCAAAGTTGTTCAAATCTACAAGAAAGTTTTGTCACCATCAAAAATGGGGAGATTGTTGGAGAAATCTTTCGAATATTTTGAAGCCGACAAAACGTTTCTATCGATCTAGTCCGGATAATTGCAAGCCTTCGTTTAGAGTCTGAAGACTTTCAGATCACCAGACTCAGCACTCAAGACTCAAGACTCAAGACTCAAGACTTCTCATTGACAGTTTTTCTAATCCAGTGACGAAGGCAATCCAGAGCCGAAGTATTTGGTTGAGGATTTAGTCCTATCCTCTGGAGAAGATCTCTTGGCTGGATAATTATAACGGATTCTTTTATTCGTAATCAAGATCGTTTGAAGATCCGATGGTCGACGAAATATTCTTGGAAGGTTCTATTCTTGGAAACCAAGATACTGATTGTATGGGCGAACAGGATTGATGGGCTATCGTCAGGTTCCTTTAATAGCTCGAATGATCGTCTTGATTGATTCTGTCCAACGGGCAGATTGAAGGAATTCCTTTGGTAAATGCCAACGGGTATGATGGCATAAAGGAGTATAAAAGGAAGACGTTCTAGTTGCTTTAGTGCATGATCGATAGAGAAATTCCAGAGTCTGAAGCACCTTGATTATTAGTCGATACATTTTGAGCGAAGTTGTATACACAAAGAGTGTCTATACTTAGTGATACCTTGAGCTAGTGTGGTAGATCATCTACACCGAGAAATCAAGAGAGAACAACGCTGTAACATCTCTTTGTTCATAGTGGAATCCAGCCAATAGGTTGTCAGTGCAGAAGAGTGGACGTAGGCTTGAAATAAGCCGAACCACTATAAACCGCGTGTTCAATTTTCTCTTCCCTTCTCTCAGTCTTACTTTGATTATTGTTTGTCTCAAATCTATCAACTGTCTAGTATTGTGCAATTATCGAGAAAAATCTTTTATATACCTATTCACCCCATTTCTAGGTATTTATTCTAGCTATATCAGTTATACGTACGGTTTCACTGAACGACCATGCTGCCTATGCTTTATTTGATCTTGGTGTGACTCATTTATTTATAGTTGAACAGTTTGTTAAGCTGATAGGATCGAGTCCTAAGTTATTGGAGTCAGTGGTTAACATATCTACACCGTTAAAGGATAAGGTGTTAGCTGCATTGAGTTGTCCTGGTTACAAGTTAGTGATTGGTGAGCAAGAGGAGAAGATAGACTTGTTAGTCCTAGCCATATATAATTTTGATTTGATAATTGGCATGGACTAGCTCACTAAGTAATGAGCTAAGATGGACTGTTATCGTAAATCGATTCAATTTAACCCGTTAGTGGGTGAGAGTTTTGAGTTTGTAGGGAGTCGAGGAGGACCCTCGATTTCCTTAATTTCGTTGCTCGAGGCAACCCATTTATTAGATGGGGGTTGTCAAGGTTACCTGGCAATTGTTGTGGATACGACAATTGAGGAGCTGTAGATCGAAGATATCCAAATAGTTCAAGAATTTCCAAACGTGATTCCAAAAGAATTGCCAAGCCTACCGCCAGAGAGAGCGAGATAGAGTTCGTGATCAAGTTAGCTCCTGGGACAGAGCCAATCTTTAAGTCTCCTTACTGGATGTCGTTATTTGAGTTGAAAGAACTGAAGGTGCAGATGTAGGGATTGTTAGATAAATGATTCATACGTCCCAGTGCATCGCCTTGGGGAGCACCAGTACTCTTCATGAAAAAAGAAAGATGGTTTGTTGCGCCTGTGCATCGACTATCGTTAACCCAATCAACTGATGATCAAGAATAAGGCCCTGTTTGGCAACCATCCAAACAGTGCCTGATTCTGATTTTTTGTTCCTAGAATCAGTTTGGGAACAGAATCGCGTTTGGTAAATTTTTGTCCAAAACCGATTCTGGGAACAAATTTACTCCGAGAATCGTTTTGGACAAGAATTCGGAATCGAAAAATATGATTCTCCGTCCGAGAATCAAAAGTGCCGAATCAAAAAAAAAAAATTATTTCTATATTTTATTTTTATTTCTTCCTAGTATGAAATATATATTTGTTGTATATAGAATACATATTTAATTTTATGTTATAATTTAGTATTTTTATTTATTACATATTGTAGGGATATTAGTATAGTTTATACTATGGTTTATTATTTACTATATAATAAAAATTGATTAGTTAATATTTTTATTACTTAGTATAAAAATATAATTAATCAATGAATGGTTTATGAAAATTCAATATCAAATTTATTTTAATCTAAAAAGGTAATTAAAAGAATTGGAATAGAATTTAAAAGAAAAGATGAGAAAAAGAAAAGAAAAAGATGAGAAAAAGAAAAGAAGGGCATGAAGAAAAGAAAACAAGAAAAGAAAAAAAGGAAAAAAAGAAAATGAAAAGAAAAAATGAAAAGAAAAAATGAAAAAATGAAAAAAAAAAAAAAAGAAAAGAAAACAAAGGAAAAATGAAAAAAAGTAAAGAAAACAAAGGAAAAAAGTAAAAAAATTATTTAAAAATTAAAAGAAATTGATTTGGAACGAGAATTAATGAACACGGTACCAAACGCAATTCTCTTCCGAATTAGAAATTTTGGACGATTTACCAAAAACGGCTTAAAATGCTTAGAATCAGTTTCCGGGAACAGAATCAAAAAGAATCAGTTCTGATCAGAATCAGCTCCCGGGAACAGAATCGTTACCAAACGCGCCCTAAGTATCCACTTTTGAGGATCGACAACTTGTTTGATCAGTTACAAGTAGCATTGATATTTTCAAAGATCGACTTGAGAACAGGGTATCATCAGTTGAGGATTAAAAAGGAAGACATACCAAAGTCAATGTTCCGTACTCGATATGGCCATTATGAGTTCATTGTAATGCCGTTTGGTTTGATGAACGCTCCAGCTGCTTTTATGGATTTAATGAATAGAGTGTTTAAAAAATACTTGGATCAGTTTGTGATCGTGTTAATCGGCGATATTCTAGTGTAATCGAGAAGTGCTGAGGAGCACGAGAGACATTTGAGGATGGTACTTCAGACCCCAAGGATTCATGGATTGTACGCTAAGTTTAGCAAATGCGAGTTTTGGTTAACTCGTTTAGTGTTCTTAGGTTACATGGTTTCAGGTGAAGTAGTTATCAGTTGGCCAAGACTGATGATAGTGTTAGAGATCAAAAGCTTTTTGGGTTTGGCAGAATACTACAGAAGATTTGTCGAAGAGTTTTCGGCAGTAGCGTCGCCGTTGACTCAACTACTGAAGAAAGAAGAAAAAATTGTGTGGACAGATAAGTGCAAGCGTAATTTCCAAGAGCTTAAGCATAAGCTGACTACCACACCTATGCTGATCATTCCATCTGATCCTGAAGGAGACGAGATATATAGTGATGTATTGTTTAGGGGACTGGGTTGTGTGTTGATGCAACATGGTAAGGTTGTTACATACGCATCCCGTCAGTTGAGGCCTCAGGAGTTAAATTTCCTGACGCACAACTTAGAACTCATAGTAATCATTTTTGCTCTAAAAATTTGGAGATATTATTTATGTGGAGAAAGATTCAAGCTCTTCACCGACCATCAAAGTCTCAAGTATCTATTCTCTCAAGAGTTAAATATGAGACAGTGTTGCTGGATGAAACTTCTAAAGGACTATGATTGTGATATTCTACATCACCTTGGGAAGGCGAATAAGGTCGCAGATGCTTTGAGTCGAAAGTCTTCAGTTGCATAGATGATGGTTAAGGAATGGACGTTACTTAAAAAAGCTTGAGATTCGGTTTTTCAAATTTGAGGTAGGCCACCTTTTGAATCTTATGGCCACCCTTAGAATTGAGCCGAATGTGCATATCAGAATCAAGACGCTTCAATTGACAGACCCAGATGTTTAGAAAATCCTACAAGAGGATACCGATGAGAGAAAGGCCGATTTTCAGATTTTTGAAGACGAAACACTAAGGTTTCGAGGACGATTGTGTGTACCTGATGATGCAAGGCTTAAAGAAGAGATCTTATCAAAAGCTCATTATAGCAGTTACAGCATTGATCTTGGTAGTACGAAGATGTATCGGAATCTGCGTTAACACTATTGGTGGCCCAGTATGAAAGCGGACATCGCCAAGCATGTCATCGAGTGTCTGATGTGTCAGCGAGTAAGACTCAACATTGTAAGTTGGGAGGACTTCCGCAACCTCTCGAGATTCCCGAGTGAAAATGGGAGCACATCACGATGGATTTTGTGGTAGGCTTACCAAGGAGTCAAATGGGTAATGGTTCTATTTGGGTAGTGGTCGACAGACTGACGAAGTCGGCTCATTTTATCGTAGTACAAAAGGACCTTGAATTGTACAAATATGTAGAATTGTACGTGCGTCAAATAGTTCGTCTACATGGAGTGCCGGTGACGATTACATCAGACCGAGACCTGAGGTTTATAGCTGCCTTTTTGGAAAAGTTTGCAGACCACCTTAGGAACGAAGCTGCAATATAATACGACCTATCATCCTCAGATGGATGGCCAGTCTAAGAGGACGATTCAAACCCTTGAAGATATGCTGCAAGCTTGCATGTTGAATTTTGAGGGAAGCTAGGATGAATGGCTTCATCTTGTTAAATTTGCCTACAACAACAGCTACTAGCAGAGTATTCATATGGCTCCTTTCGAAGCGTTGTATGGCAGAACATGCAGAACGCCATTGTGTTGGAATGAGGTCAGAGAACGAAAGATTACATGCCCAGAATTGGTTTTGCAGTTAGTGTATGCAATTGGCATCGTTAGGGACAAATTAAAGACCGCTTAAAGCTGCTAGAAAAGCTAGGTAGATAAGTGTCAAAGGCCTTTGGAGTTTCAAGTTGGTGATCATATTTTTCTAAAAGTGTCACCAATGAGAGGTACTTCGCGCTTTAGCAAGAAGGGAAAGCTGAGTCCGAGATACATAGGTCCCTTTGAGATCCTAGAGAGAATCGGGATTCTAGTGTATCATCTTGCATTAATGTCGAGGCTGGCGCAAGTGCACGACGTCTTTCACGTGTCGATGTTGAGGAAGTATGAGCCTGACCCAACCCACGTGCTTAATTTTAAGGAATTAGATGTGAACGATAGAGTGTCGTACGTGGAAAGCCCAGTTCAAATCGTAGATCAGAAAGAGTAGATTCTGTGTACCAAGACGATCCCGTTAGTTAAAGTGGTTTGGCAACACCATGGTATTGAAGAAGCAACTTGGGAAAGCGAAGATTTGATGAGACGACTGTACCCCACCTTTTTGTTTAAAGTTGTGTAATAGGTTTATATTTTGAGGACGAAATTTCTATAAAATGAGAAGAGTTGTGACATTCTGAATTTCTAGTCCTGTTTTCAATTGAATGAGTTGGGCTTTTCATTGACGCGCCTATAGTTCTATTTTTTGACCTGATCACTCACGAGATAAATAGTTTATCAGGTGAAGCCGCTAATTTTTTTTTAATGCATTAGACTTGAGAATTCGACTAGGAATCGATTGCTCGATCGTGCTAATTTACAGAGATCATTATGGTACAGTTGAAAATCGATTAGAGACTGGAGATAGGTTGATTTGACAAAGGTATGTGATTAGTGCATGGGTGATTCCACCTAATTGCAAAATTCTTGTCAATTAACACTAGACCGATTTTTCTGTCGTTTTGGTGCCCTATGCCCGTATTTGAAATTTTGAGATTTTCATGACCACTGAGAGTCACCAATGTGTTGAAGATGTACATTGTGGCTTGAAATTAATCAACTATGAGTCAATTACACTAAAAATTCCTAAAAAGTACTCGATCAGCTAGGTCACACTAAAATCGCGCCAGATTGAAATTAACCACGAATTTGAACCTGATTTCAGAAATTGAAAGTTCCTTCATGTCACGAGTCATTTTAGGATCGTTGACTCATCCTCTGAAGATTTTTCTGCAAACCGAGAATTTTGGTGAAAATTCAAAATAAGGCTGTTTTTGTCCGGAAAATTCAGAGGACCATTTTTTATTGCATTTTTGGGATGCAAGTTGATTTTATTGGCAAGGAAAAAAAGTGAATTGAAGTGTGGGCATTTTAGTTGGATTTATGGGGGCCGAATTGAATTAATTCAAGAGGAGATTGAAGTGAATTTGGGGGCAAATGCTTCAAAATTCGCAGCCCCATGGTGTTCAACATTTGGGGGCATCAAGGAAGCTTCTAAGGGAAGCTTGTGGGCTGCTAAATGGCTAAGGATAGGGCTGAATGAAGTGGGGGCCTTGCAATGATTAATAGAAGACTATTTGGGCCAAAAGGGACCCTCCAAGTGCAGTTGTCTTCCTCTTCTTCTCCAGTTGCTTGCTTTCTCCATTAGAGAGGTTTGAAACTCCAAAAATTGCAGAGAAAACCAGCTAAGCCCCCCTAGGCCGTCGCAAGCCATCTAATCGCCACCAGGCCTGTCACTCGCCGTCTTGCCATCCGCCTCTAGCGCACTATCCCAAGTGCCCAGTTCATCCCCCAAACCTTCTCAGGCCACGTCGAGCTCAGCCGGAGCCCCGTTGTCACCATTCTGTCGTCGTCCGCCTCCACCGTGCACCACTATAGTCGTCCACTAGCCATCCTTGCTGTTCTAGCCCAAACCGTTGCCTAGCTCACTCTCTTGGCCCATTAACCAAAAGTCGAAGCCAGCAAGCCTCCGTGGGCTTCGAGGCCAATTTCAGACCGCTTTCAGGCCTCGTAGGGCGTCGCCACTTCAAAGTTTGTCATCTGTCTCCACCTTGCCGCCGTTGTGGACTCATCGAATTTCAAAATCAGTGAGTTTACTCACTAAACTCTGCTTAGGAAGTTAATTATACTTAATTGTTGATTAGTTTAGGCTAATTAAGGTTTAAGTGGTTAGTTAGAACGGATTAACAGTTTAGTTATTCATTTTTGCATATTAGGTTATTAGATCGGCTTAATTAGCAACTAGATAGGTTGTATTATTTATCTATATAGGTTTGGAATTTTTCTGGGCCCGTTTCAGTATTTAATTAGGCATTTTCGGCCTAAGTCTCTATCTTGGCATTTAATTGTATTTATTTAATTATTTTTGGTATTTATTTAATTAATTATTATTTTCCAGAAATTATACCAGGATAGCTGATAACTGGAATTTTGTGCTAATTGCAATGGTATGCTTGGTTTATTTAATTGAATGTTGATTTGTGCAAATTGAGTGGGAATTGTAATTTTGGGTATTTATTCCAAAATTGGATAATTTCAATATTTAATTGGAAAATACTAGGCGTCAATTTACAACGCCAAAAATGTGCTTATGGACTTTTATAATTAGTGGGATTTTCTAAAAGAAAGATATTGTGTTTTTGGCTCAAGCCGACCATATATCCACACACGAATATTTTTATCATGTACTTTTAACTTGGTGAATTATTAGTTTCTGAGAGCATATGTGCATATCAGCTTATGCGAGCATATTTATCGTAAGCTTTTGGGACCCTTTACACGTCAGCTTGTGTGAGCTAAGACCGTTTTGTCAGCTTGAGCGAGCTATCAATCTATCTATACCAGCTTGAGTGAACTAAAACCATATGTTGCAACTGATGTGAATAGTGGTGGTGTCAGAGGACTGTTATATGGTATTAAATTGATAGATAGTATCATGAGTATGGAACTGAGCTAATGTACTGGTTGATCGATGATTTGATTTGAATTGATTGGTTGAGAATATGAACTGTACTAACTTGCAAGAATGGATTGAAGCAAAGGTAAGTCCTCTATCTTGTGTGTGCCTAGGTAGCCTTTAGGCGTATTTCCTTTCTAGTCGGTGTTTAGGGGATGAACTTGCTGAGACATCGTCTCACCCCGCCGTGAGCTAACATTTTCAAGTCCTTAGATGGCAGATCTCCCTGAGCGTTTTGGCCAGCCTAAGAAGGCCACCGAACAGGTCGTGCAGATTCCTTTTCCCAAGGGTCAGGGAACCTGGGTCTACGAGCTCATAAAAACCATCGTCTGGGTTAATGCGACCATACTTTGAAGGGTGCCCCATCAATTCAGAGCATGGTACCGTTACGAGTGAAATGGACCTAGGGAGGGTCCCCTACAAGAATTTGAGGTTCTTGTGTCAGTGCTAGAGATCACTTTTGGCAAAGGTATGGCTGACCCTCCTGGTGGCGCAGTAGAAGACCCGAGTTCCCCGGAGCCAAAGATCCTAGAATCTTCGGTTGAGGGTTCGAACACTTAGAGGACCTGTAGCTTTTCTGTTTTGGTAGATCTCTGTGAATAGACTAGTATTGTAAATAAACTAATCAGTTTTGTATAAAGGTGTGTTGTGTGATTTTAAAATCGTGGCCCTACTTTCCTATCCCATTTTTGTGTTGTTTGGGGATTTAATTATTCGCTTTCGCATGCACATTAAAATGAATGGGTTAGCAATGCGTTCTGAGACGTCGCAATTTAATCGACCACCGAAGGATGGTCACACGCTCAAGGATCAGGGCATGACATAGACTATTCAATGGATAAATATGCTAATATATATGTAAGCTAAGTGGTATGTTTACATAGTGTTTGTGTAACTATTACGTCGGATCGAGATTCAAAAAATTCAAAGCTTTGGCAAAGTCTTCAAACCACCTTAGGGACTAAGCTCCAGTTTAGTATTGCATTTCATCCTCAAACGGACATACAAACAAAAAGGGTGATCCAGACACTGGAGGATATGTTAAGAGCTTGCATCATTGACTTTAAAGGAAGTTGGGATGAAAGGTTATAGTTGGTAGAGTTTGCGTTTAACGATAGTTTCCAGAAAAGTATAGGCATGGCTCCCTATGAGACATTATATGGGAGAAGATGTAGGACTCATGTGTGCTGGAATGAGGTAGGTGAAAGGAAATTGACAGGACCTGAATTAATACAAATTACTACAGAGGCTATTGAGATCATTAGGAAAAGACTTAAAACAGTACAAAGTCGATAAAAAAGCTATGCAAATAAGCGTAGAAGACACTTGGAATTTAACGTGGAAGATCATGTATTTCTTAAGGTATCCCCAATGAAAGGAATATCATGATTCGGAATGAAGGGTAAGTTGAATCCCAGATTTGTTGGAGCCTTTGAGATCCTTGAAAGGATAGGGGATGTAGCTTATCGGCTAGCATTACCTCCCAAGCTAGTGAATCTATATGATGTTTTTCATGTGTCGATGCTAAGGAAGTATCAACCCAATCCTCGAGACATACTTGATCATGAATCCATCAAAGTGGATGAGAAAGTGAGGTACCTGGAAGAGCCAATCTGGGTTACTAGATTGAAAGGAGCAAATCCTTCGAATCAAGAAAATTCCACTAGTTAAGGTCTTACGTCAATATCACGATATGGAAGAGGCCACGTGGGAAAGTGAAAAAGAAACGAGGCAAAGGTACCCTCATCTATTTAACGAGACGTAAGAAACGTCCAATTTCAAGGATGAAATTCTCTAAGGAGGAGAGAATTGTGACATCTGGATTTTCATCAGACCTCCAATATGTAACAAATGGTGATGGGTCGACGAATTTGTCATCAGAATACATAGTTGGCACCATTTGCATACGCCGTTTCGTCATCATCACCAGATCGAAACATTATGTTTGGTCATGGTCCAATTTTCGAATAAATTATAGTCTCGTTGAAAATCTTTCCTACATAACATTTCTAGCGAGACCGAGGTTCATTCCAACTGATGTGTCGAAAAGTTACTTATCACGCTAACCTTAACCGTCCATCCCTCATTGCACGAGTGCACACGACGAAGAGACCGAGAGACTTCATGTCACGCCCATACAGCCACATCCATCTATTCTCTTCCTTGAAGGCACGAAGACTATGGATTTACGTGGCCATGCACATGCACACGGTCGAACCCCTTTCTTTGTTCCCCACGACCCCGTTTCTTTTCCCTTTGTGTAACCGGTCAACAAGGAGGAGATCATTGACCGGAGGCCACGTCTTCCCCTCTCTCCCTTGGTGGCCAGCGGACGAAAGCTTCGCATGCAAGGGGACACAATGGCGGCCATTTTCGTTCCTTGCTGCCACCGCACAAATTGACTCAAGAAGTCAAAAGCCAAGAGAGAAGGGACTCTCTCTCTTTCAGTCGGTGAAGCCACAATTTTTACAAAACTTCAAATCCTCTGCCCTTCTTACTTGTAGTAGCTGACGCCGCCTGCTGACTCCGTCCCCGTCTTCCCTTCTCGCAGCACACCACCGCACCTGCCATGTCTCGCCTACGGTCACTGCCATCCAGCTGCCTTAGCCGCATCTGCGACCCGCAAGCTCCCCAATTTGCTCGCTGTCGATGCCATTGAATTTAAGGCAAGTGAAAGTCTACTAGCCTATATAATGTGATGCTGTTGTTGCTTGAGGAAGTGCTGTTAGATTAAAAGGATTTGAAATTTCATGTTGGATGATGACTTCTAGGATGATCGAATCAATTTGGGGTTAGGAAATTGAGAAATCTTCATGAGTATTTCAGTTTTGAACTTTGGTTGTACACTATACTTTGCAGCGATGAAACCTGGAGAATTTTGTTCGTAAACCGTTTTAGAAATCTCCCGATTTGCATCAAAATTTATGTACTATGGCACCGTTCCCAAATGTTTGAAGAAATGTGTTGTACTTTCAAATTTCTGAACCTTGTATAGAAAGTATTCTAAACCATTGGAGTTGGGATTGAAATTTGGATTTATCGACGTGCCGATTTCAAATGTACTTATAGATCTCGAAAAATATTTTGTTGCAAGCTGGGAAGGGTAATTACCATTCAAGTTTCTTTATATGGATTAAAAAATGATTGGAGAGTATTTGTGAAAGTGGGATTTTCGGGGGAAAAATCCAAGGGATTTTCCATATTAATGATTCGAAAACGTTTTGGCATTGAAATGATTAAATTACTACACCATGATTGATGTGTTATTGCTGCCGTCGGACCCTCGGGATGACGATGCCCCAGAGACGGGTTGCCTGGAGGATCGTAGTGGCGATGCCTCTGGATGCCTGGGGACTAGCAAGCCCCAGAGGTTCCCTAGGAGAGTCGGGATGCTCGGATGTATGACGATACACGTTCCAGAGGGTAGGGGACATCATTGACATGGTGAGCCCTGGAGATTCCTCGTGATGCCAAGCGGGGTGCAAGATGCCTGGAGATGTGACGTAACATGCTCCAGATGCCTGGTGACGAAAATATGGAACTAGAGGCCTTTGTGATGCCAGGTTGGGTACGAAATGCCTGGAGGGACACAAACACTGGTTATCCGGAAGATGGTGGTAGTGAATCAAAATTATGCTAAGTTCAAAAGCTTGACTGTGCTGCTGTGTCATGTCCATTCGTTTGAAATCTCTATTGGTTTAATGCAAACTTACTCCTCTAGCTATGTGTCTTGTATATTTCGCATGAAATCGAGTGGTGATAGTTTTGCATAATATATTTTAGTAGAGCTTTAACTACTGAGTAGTCATACTCACCCCTTGTGGGACTAACATATTTCAGACTAAGAAAGATGCCTTTGTTGCTTGCACCTCCTAGTACATTCTATGAGATCCCTATCGATTTACAGTGGGAGCAATCAGAGCATGAGGATCCTGATATGCTGGGACTGACGTTTGTTCGAGTGAGGGTGATCATGATGATCGACACCAGTCTTCCCTCAAGTCCTGTGCGTCGGGAGTATGTCATCCTATAGGTTTGCAGGAACAAGCGTAATCTGGGGCCACTGCCACAGCCACTAGAGGATGACCACGACGGGGGATCGAGCGGTGTGGAGTGACTGAGGATGGTGAGGACAGTAAGGAAAATTTTTGGTCCCCAGCATTGAATGATGGACTATATGTATATATGGTTGTTGGAAATGTCAGTTATATTTTGGTATGTAGCCGAGTATAGGAAACTATGGCTTTTTGATGTGCTAACCAACAATGTCAATCTAGTAGATATGTGTAAATAAAAAGTGTCCGGCTATTATCTATATGTGTATTTAGTGTACATCATTTCTGTGTGTAGGAAATAGAGTTGTTGGATACGCTTCCGCCATATACATTGCGCAGGGACCAATAAAGTATATGATAGAACCCCCACATGGATTCTTTGAAGTCCATTGATTAAAATAAAAGGACATCCAGGACGAAGAAGTAAGGTCGCGACCCTCATGGATTGGGGGCCGTTGGGGGGTGCCACAATATTGCAATTCCGAGCAATAAACATCCAGGCAGTGTAAATTTCATTCTCTTGATCTCGATATCAAATGGTAAACAAGAAAATTTGATAAAGAAATAAGGCAAAAATCATAACCGGGCCTTGATACAATGTAGGAAGAAAGTCGAAGGAAGACGACTAACCTCTTTTGAATTCGCAATGAACAATTTACCCCAAAACGAACGTTAAATTACGAGTCATCAACGAACAATATAACTTCACAATGGTCTGGATGCAATTACGAAGAAAACATCCAAATTTCCGTAGCATAAATGCCAATTATTTTCATAAATGAGTAATGAAACACATTTTTTTCTTTGATGGAAATGGGAGGGAAAGAGAGAACAATTTCTTTCTGGACGTACTTTCTAGCAATCGTCCCAATGATTATCTTTAGAAGTTTTTTATATGACTCCCTCATACCCTTTCAAAGGGTATCTTTCCATCATAATATATTAAGACGAAATGGTGTGTCTTAATTGTACCCCATCATGGACGTATTAATAAAATACAACAGACTTGAAGTAGACTTCACAAGCTTTCCATAGACATATTACATACTTCATTTGGCCATCATTTGCCCTGTTGTATGCTTGTTAAAAGATCAGTGTCTGATTCTGGATTTGTTGATGTTCTGCTACATGTTCTGTTTCACTAACCTATGCGGTTTGTGTATTTTTCATGATTTTTTGTGCTATGATTTTTGTCACGCCCCGGTCCTTGATCACGTGCCCATCCTTCATTTTTGGTTGATTTTAAAATGCGATATCCCAGGACTACATATCGCCGACCCTTTCATTTTCAATAGCACATGCGGAAGCAGTTATAAATCCCTAGACAATAAAGCAATGGGATAAAAAAGCAGGGCTATAATTTCCATACTGAAATTCACAACCACACTTTTATACAAGCACCTCATAGTATATAAAGCAATACTATTCACAGGAATATGATCTAACACTTATCCACATATAATCAAGGTCTGACAAAATAGGATGGGATTTCAGTCCTCATCCGGGTCATACTCAGGATCCTCCTCATGATCATCTTCTTTTTCAAAATCTTTCTCATCATCTGATTCCACATCAAGGTTCTCTTCTTTAGATTCCTTCTCCTCAGGCTCCTCATCAGGGTCCTGAAATGGTTATTCAATAACTATTGAGACCACGCCTCAACAAGTTCTACCCCCTAAAACTCGATTAGTAAACCAATACGTTAATCAGGCTGCCTATGCACGCACGGGTCAAAGGACTTACCTTGACCTCAAATTCCACCTGTATATTAGCACAGTTCAATAGGTACCCAAGCAATCACATCACAGATCGATATCTCGATCAATCAACATAGTCGATTTCATCTCAATCAAACCATTCACCAGTTATTTCCATTCAATCAATCAATTCACCACGTCAAATCAAATCATTGATCAATCGACCTAGTCGATTACATGTCATCATAACCCATGCTTGGTCGGCACTTTAATATTATCTATAAATCCGACCATAGTCCAGAACTGCTCACTCTAAGCTGATAAATAGATAGTATAGCTCGCACTAAGCTGATAGGGTTAAAGTATACTGTTCTCGCTAAGTTGACATATCACCCGTAGGCTAATATAGTATACTGGTATACTGCTCTCACTAAGCTGACATATCGCCTGCAGGCTAATATAGTATACCCCCGATGCTCACTCTAAATTGATAAAGGGTATTGCTCGCGTTAAGCTGACATATCACCCGTAGGCTGATATAGTACACCAGTATACTACTCTTGCTAAGTTGACATATCAGAGCCCGTAGGATAATGTTGTATGCTATTCGACCATTCAATCCATTCCATATTTTATCATTTTCGATAAAATAGCTGTGTGTGGGGACACGGTCGGCCTTAGCCAAAGTATAATATTTTCCTTTCCATAATTCCCACATTTTCTGTAGTCCATTCAAATATTTTTGGTATTATCAACCGATGCCCGGTTATTTTTCAATTAATAACCAAAGATTATTCAATTATAGAATAATTCACAATTTCACAAATAATTCAATTCAGCACAAAATAAAGCTCAATTAAATAAACGGACTGCGCCACGACAATCAGCATAAAATTCCGGTAGTCGACTATTCCTACCTAATTTTCGGAAAATAAATAATTAATTAAATTAATTTGGAAAATTAATAAATAAAAGCAATAAATCCAATTTAGGCCTGTAATGCCAAATCGGAAGCCGAGACGAACCCGGAAAATTACCGAGACTCGTTCAATAAATAACAGAGCATATCTACTTGCTAAGTACACTAACCATTCTCCTAACATGCATAGGTAAATCCCTAATTTAATTATTCTAATCTAATCTAACCACCTAATTACACTTAATTAAATCTAATCAACCCTTAAGCATAATTAGCAAACTAAGAAATCATTAGTGAGCAAAACTCACTTGGCAAAGCGAAGATTGGAGCACTACGATGATGACGCGACGGCGGCCAAAATCCAAACTTTCAGCGATGTCGATGGACCCTTGGGTTGAGCCCAAAGACCTTGCCTCGCGGTTTGGGCTTCAAAAGAACTTGCTGGACTTGGGCCTTGCTGAATTGGGTTGAAGACTCAACTAATGGGCTGTTCTAGTTGGGCCTCAATGAAATACAAATGATGTTGGGCTTGATCTTGGGCTTGGGTTTGCTGAACTGGACTTGACTTCACGGGCTGAGTTCAATTCTAGGCCGGGCTGAACTACTGAAATGGCCCTCAATTGGACTGAATTTTGCTGGGCCCAAATTGCTGAAAGTGCCAGACTGAAGACACGGGCCGGAACAAAAGTAAACTAGGTTGCACTTGTGGATTGGGTGGATTTCGCACGGCCAGATGAAGGCCGTGGGTTGGGCTTCACTTCTCGTCTCCCAACGAAAGCACGAAGAAGGCGATGCTGAAGACGTGCGGTTTGGTGGGGTGTGGAGCTGCTTCGTGGACTTCACTGGCCACTGGATGGAACCGAAGAAACGATGAAGACTAACGTGTGGCGCGGCTGCTGCTTCTATCTTCGTGCGCTGGAAAATCCACGCGGACGAGGGGTAGCAAGCGACTGGGAAATGTTCCTGTTGTTGACCGTGAAGACGCGTGGCTGGCTGCAGGTGACAAAGCAGAAGCGAATTCACACGAACTGATGGATCAACGCCAGCTATAGGAGGATTCGGGGCTAAGGGCAACTTTGGTTGACTGGCTTCATGGAAGGGGGCTGACTCACTCGGTGGACGCGTGGATCTTGGACGGTGCTGCTGTGGTGGCTCATGCGGAGAATCGGTGGGGGCAGAGGTCGGTGGAGCAGCAGCGTGAGATGAGCGCTGGAGTTCGAACGATGGAGGAGAAGGGCAGCAAGAGAGAGAGAAGGTGGAGTGAGTTACACCGAGGGAAATGAACAAGAAGCGGCGTCCGTGAAGAGCAGCTGGTCTTGCACACTCAAATGGATTGGATCAAAGCTTAAAGTCCACAATTGTTATCCATTGCATTAATAGCTTTGTCCCCTAATACTTTCTAGAGATAATCCATAATTAATTTAATTGAAGCCAAAATTGCAGCCCTCCTAGCCAAGGTTCCGAATTTCACTCAATACTCTCCAATTTCTTCACCGACTCTCCAAATCGGGGTTCGATTTCGCTGAAGGAAAATCCGTACAAATTTCTGCAAGTCCCTGACACCCAAAGGCTCGACTTGGAAGTCCAACTTTTCTTCAATTTGGCCCATCCGAATTTCCGTAAATTTTCCGCAACGTCTGAATCCATTTTTCGTAAAAATCTTAGAATCTCCAAAAAATCTTCTGAGATTGAGTCAACGTTCCTAAAATAGCTCGTGACACCATAGCACTTTCAATTTTTGAAATTTGACTCGAATTCACAGTTAATTTCCATTCGACGCGTTTTTAGCGTGACCTAAGTTACTAGGTAACTTTCAGGCATTTTTAGTGCAAATGACTCGTGGTCAATTTTGTTCGAGCCACTATGAAATCACTCGACTCATTGGGGACTCTCGATTGTCATAAAAATATCGAGGATCCAAATACGGACACAGGGTACCAAAATAATAAGAAAATCAGTCTAGTGTCAATCGAGGAGAATTTTTCAATTTAGTGGTGTCACTCACGATTGGCCACACATCTCTATCGACTCAGCCTATCTCTGATTTCAAATCGATTTTATACCGTGCCGCAATTGCCTCTAAAGATAGACACGGTCAAGAAGCCGATTCCTTGTCGAATTCTCAAGTCTATTTGCCTTAAAATCCTTAGTGGTTTCCCTAGCTAACCTAGTTATCTCAAGAGTGATCAACTCTGAGAACAGCCATATAGGCGCGTCAATGAAATGCTCGATTTATTCAGTAGAAAACAGAGTTGAAAATCTGGGATGTCACAATTTTCAAGTTGGTATCTTAACAAACATTGATTAGGACACTTAGATCTATAGCATATAAAAATCTCATGAAATTTTCGAATCATTTAGTTAGATCGATCATCCATAAATCTTTCATATCACAATCAGTAAAATCGTCCAGAAGACTGGCCTGCATCTATTCTTCATTTTTTTTAAAATCACACATAGAACATATTAAGTCGGTTTCTTCATGAAAGTTGTGCATAACCCATAGGTCTATAACATGTAAAATTTTCATGAAGTTTGAGATTGATTTGGTTTGGTCGATCACCTTTAAACAGTCCTTCATGTGTTCAGTAAAGCCTATTTCACAGATTGTGGTGTCTCAGTTCTTTGAGTGTTATAAAATTATATATATAGAATCTAACTTCGATGTCTTCATGAAACTTGTAGATGTTTTCAAGTTCTACATGTTGTGAAATTTTCATGAAAAATTCAAATCATATCTTCCATTGCATAATGTCCTGTCTGTAAGCATGCTACTGCTGAATGACCGTCGTCTGTTCTTTGATTGCTATAAAATCATGTGATGACGATTAGGAGTCGATGTCTCCTTGAGTTCTGTTCATCATATTATGTTATTTGATGTGTAAAATTCTTAGGTCAAAAGAAGATCATTAGTTTGGCAAGACATGCTATGAACCGAATGTGCTTGCTTCTGTGCTGCTGATTTTTCAAAATGACCAGTGCGTATTTGGTGATTTTTATAAAATCATGCATGCTGAATTAGGCGATGTTGTCATCATGAGGATTGCTTGTCATGTGGCTGGTCTTTGTCGTCAAAAATTTTCAAAAAAATAAAAACATTTTTTATGTTTCATGAGCCTCACAAAGTTGCATGGCATTCCGAAACTCTATTTTCCAGAGCTTACCATTGGTCATTTTTCAACTTTTATAAATTCAAGTGATGCAAATTTTGAAATGCGTTCTTCATTAAAGTTACAAAAAGCATTTTATACTTTGATTTGACACTAATTCATTAAATTTGAAACTCATTAGGATGTTCAAAAGAGCCTGATCAGAGTGCTGTTAAGTCCGCACCTAGGTTCTTCTTAAACATCTGAAAGTGTGTGATAATTTTGATGAATTTAGTGTGCTTTTCTGAAAACTTTCAAAAACCCAAAAGTTGTAGATAACGATCTCAGTTTTCTTTTGATATTAATTTTAGTGGAATCGAGACGTTTGATCGTTCAAAGAACCCGATTAGTGTGCCGACTTTTTTGCACCCGGGTTCCAAAATTTATTTCCTAAGAACATCAAATTTGTTTCAAAATTCCAATTAAGTTAATGTGTTTGTTGGTTACAATTCAAAACTCAAAAATCTCCCTTTAAGGACTTGTTTGCATCTATTTCAAAACTCGTGCCCTTAATTGCAAATTCTTGAAAGATTCAATTCTTTGAGTTACTTTCTTTGTGTTTCATTTCATTGGCTATGTTGTTTACATACTTGGATGATTGTAATTGCTTTGAATGAATAAGGGCCTGTTTGTTAATGTTTTTCGTTTCTGTTTATGAACAAAATTTCTGTTTTTTTTGTTCCAAGGAACAAGAAAAAAACAGAAACACGTTTATTTGCGTTTTTGTTCCAAATCTATTTTTTTGTTAAAGAACACATTTGAAACAGAAACAAGAAACAAAGTTTCTATTTATGAACAAATCTATTGTTTCTTGTTTTTAGAACAAATTTTAAGAACAAATTTTCTCTCTCCTCTCTTTTCTTCTCTTTTTTTCTTCTTTTCTTTTTCTTTTTTCTTTGGCCGGTTGCCGGCCCCCAGTGAGGCCGAGCGTCGCCGGCACCTGGCGAGGCTCACCGGCCTAGCGGTGGCCCAGTGAGGCCGAGCCTCGCCGGTGGCTGGGCGAGCTCGAGCTCGACGGATGCGGGCGAGCCCGAGCTCGCCCGGCGAAGGCGAGGCTAAGCCTTGGCCGACGCGGGGCAAGGCTAGGCAAGCTTGGGCTCGCCGGATCTAGGCGAGCCCAAGCTCGCCCGCCCAAGGCGAGGCCGAGCCTCGCCCAACCACGGTGAGGCTCGCCATGGCTAGGCAAGGCCGCTGGCCCTCATTGGTCGAGGCGGCAACCGGCCAAAAGAAAAAAATAAATAAAAAATAAAAAAAATAAAATAAAAGAAAATTATTAAAAAATTAAAAGAAACAAAAAAAAAAAAACACAAATTTACCAAACATGTTTCTGTTCATTTTTTGTTAGGAACAAGTTTACCAAACATGTTTTTTTATTCAAAAATTGTTCCCGTAATGTAAACACTTTTTCTATTTTCGTTTCCTAGAACAATTTTTAAACGAAATGTTACCAAACGTGCCTTAAGTGACCCTTTTTGGTTCACTTTCTTTAGATGATTGTTTGAGAACCAAGGTCTCATGGCCTAAGTGTATGAATTTCTATTCTCTTTGCATGTGATTTCTAGACAAATGGTTTACGATCAATGCATGCATGTGGGGTAAACCAAGAGGGGCACACCTACATCCGAATTTATGAATCATTCGACCTTGACCACTACTTATGAACGTAAAGGATGGCCAAGTATAGACAGCTAAAATTAATCAATTAGTGAACATAGGATGGCTCGATATGCATGAACCTAAAGGCCGACCCTGAGGCCATGTTTTGTGTGATGAATTGTTTCTAGTTTCTTGAACTTGTCTACATGAAGTGATTGCATTTGATTGAATTTTTGAATGCTAGTTTAGCATTAGCTTAGGATTAGAATAGTTCAAAGGCGATTCCTAGGGAAGACAGCCAAAAAGACTTGAAGAAGGTAGAATGGTCGATGTCCAATCCAACTCCTTTGCATTGTACT
Organism: Eucalyptus brandiana; assembly: GCA_014182725.1. Classification (NCBI taxonomy): domain Eukaryota; kingdom Viridiplantae; phylum Streptophyta; class Magnoliopsida; order Myrtales; family Myrtaceae; genus Eucalyptus; species Eucalyptus brandiana. The sequence goes on from CM024669.1 coordinate 10,447,338, forward strand.
TATTCATTTCCCCAACATATATCTCGGGTTTTCCATTCGATTGTATGAATACCCGACCAGTTGTCTTTCCTTCTTCTTCTTCTTCTTTTCCACACTTAGGATGATTGCCTACAAATTTTTTTTTTGGGTGTTTATTTCTTGTCTTGTAATTTAGCTTACTTGATTGCTTTCCTTTTCATTTTGATAGTTGGTGTAAAATGGCATGAACGAACCATCCATGTATGACCATTTAGCATTAAGAGTCAAATTTGCACGAAAATGTAAAAAGACTGCATGACCACCTTAAATAACAATCCAACTCGAAAGGACACTAATAGACATCCATTGGCATAACCCAAGTTTCTGAGCCCATGAAATTTATGGGTTCCGTGGAAATCAAATTAAGTCTCCCTTCCCTTGATTGGGTTTCTAGTCCGCCCCCAACAAAGAGGTTAGTGGCGACTCCCAGATAATGTTTTTTAGGTTATCTAAAACACTTAAAATGAACAAGGAACAGGTTTGGGAGAACTTGTGTTCTTGATCGATAGACCTCTCAGACGAACATTAAGAATGATGCTTTCGAGCTCTCTTTATGTGATGCGCCTTGAGGACTATCATTAGAACAAATACCTATGAATCTATTCCTAGGGATCAAAAGCCCAGAGGAGTAGGACGTAATAGACTTAAAGTTGATGTGCATGTCGCTAAATTACGTGCCCAGTTTGAACTTTTGCTGTCCGCAGGTATTGAACCATGCTTTTGCTATGTGCGTGTAATATAATCAAAGTTCATGACTTGAAAAATCAAGATTAGATGAACATGAGAGCAAACTTATAATGAACCAAAGATAGTTGATTGAATATAGTAGCATTCTGCATTTAGCAGAACACCTCGCTGTTGCTAGATAGAGATAAACATGTGTTCATCAATTATCTTACGCGGCATGCATTAATTAAATACTATATCGTAAGCCGGTGTTTCGTCGGGATTGAACAGCCCCCAGTTTTGCTCGACGCCAGCAGGTTTCTCATTCTCATTGAACATGGCGAAGATGAAGCCTCCCAAGCTACGGTCCGAATGCTTAGGCGTGCCGGTATTGGCCAGAAACCTCTTCACAAGGTTCTGATTATAAGTTTTCGCAAGCTCTGGAGTGGTGAAGTCCCCATTTCCAGCCGAAGGCCAGCCGCTCTCTGAAATTACCAAATTCACATTGGTCACGCCTTCCTTCTCAATCGCCCAATAAAAGGCGTCGACGATCGCATCAAGCAAGTTCGAGTAACTCAAGGAGCCATCCCGAACCACTGTGCCGGTCGCGGTGAATTGAGCATAATCCAATCTCACGTTGGCTGGATCGGAGGCATATGCAAAGTATGGATAAGCATTAATCATCAATGGCGAGCCACTGCTTGACAGAAATTTTACGATCCCGGCCATGTAGGTACGAGCCGCATCAGAGAATGTGGAGATTGACGGCGGGTAAGAATTCCCTAAGGTAGAAGCAGCGACCACAGTAGTTACGCCTATTCCTTTGTATCCATAGCTATTAACAACACTCTGTAGATTCTGAATCGCAGGTAGTACATACTGAGCTAAATCTCCAGGGACCACTTCGTTACCGGCCGTTAGATATGCAATCTTGACACCATTGACGAACGGTTGCACGTAGGTGTCAAACCATTTCTTAGCCGCATCGACGCTCGATGCTATGCTTTGTAAATCCTGATTTTTTGTGCCCAACGTTACCTCTATCCCGCTATCTTTCAGCGCAGTGAGTGCGTCAGGGTTCGGATCAAAGAGCCGCAACTTGCCGATCTTGTAGCGCTGGTAGAGTTGGACCACAGCTGCCGGAGAAGGGAGGTCGTTCCCGTTCATTCCATAGTTCACGCCGACATCGAGCCTGGCCTCCGTGATTGCGACTTGGTGATGAACAAATGCGAGTGTCAATAACATGAGAATGATATTGACCAATGCCATCTCCGGGATCGTTGTTACCCTACCCCAAGCGCAGGAAATTAATCATCAGTCAGTAATCCAAAACCCTTCAAAACATTGTAACATTAGTCGATGCTGCTATTTTTCCAACAATGACATAACAAACAATAAAATATGAGAATTAGTTCCTTTTATCCAATAACATCGCCATTTGAGAGGAGAAATATGCAAAAACTCAGGTAAAGCTCAAAGCGAAACTAACAATATCATGAGCCCGAATTTACCTACTATCCGCTTAGCTTCTGTTGCCCCCCGCGAATCTTAGGACCTTGCTAAATGTATGGATGTATCCTAAGAGAAGAAAGGGACACCTTGGTAGCTATATATACTAATGTAAAGGCCATAATATATGGATATTACTCGGAGGAAATCAGAGACCATTATTATCTGCGATTTACTTGACATTTAAGGACAATTAGAAATGCATCTCAAACTTCGTTTTAGGCAAGAAAATCACAACTATCCATGGATACCCGATATCTACAGCACACAACAACATCATTATCCAAGACGATCAAGGAAGATATAATAATTTGCAAATCAAGAGACCATGCGATTTGGGAAGTGGCCTTACCCCTTTTACCGTGTTTCACATTTCCATCCTGGGCAATAGCGTGGATTAAGCACATAACAATACTTAAATCCTCTTCTTCTTTTTCGTTGGAAGAATACATTATGTGTTTTTGAAAACGAAAAGGCTACTTCTTATCCGTATATAGCAGTGGGGTGGAATCTGTCAATTGATTTTCAATAATTGTATTATACAAAAAGGGTGATTATATATCGTATGGTTTAATTAACAAGGAGTTAAATTATTTATTTATTTACTTATTTATTTATTTGGTCCGAACGATTTTGCTTGAGGAAAAAAGTCGAACTCAATTGGTTTATGTGGAGTCATAAGCGACTTTCTCACTCGACTTTTAGCTTTGATCAAATACACTTTGAGCCTATGGGCTTTGTCTGGGTGCAAAGTCATCTCCCAAACCTCTCCCGCGCATGCCTTCTTCAATTGGGAATAACCATTGTTTGTGGCACCAACTAAAAAGCGAAGAAGACCTTGTTTTAAGCATATATTACGAAAGACAAGAATTTAAAAGCCTAGATAATATACCAAAGGTGGATTAAATTGAGCGATATGGTCTGTGATTTATTTTGTTTTTTTCCTTTGTATGGATATTATGCTCTCTATGTAAGGTGCACTGACCACCGACATAAGGACATTCTTTGCTGTTTGAAGCTTGCTTACTTTCATAAATTAGCCCAACATTAGATGAAATTAAGAATAACCGCAAAATGCCTTGTCGTCTTCCAATTTAATGAACTATAAGAAGGTTGCATCTCCCTCTCTCTCTCTTTCTCATGTGCACACAATCAAATACACTGCAAAGATAAACCAAAGATAGTTTATTCAATATAGTAGCATTCTGCATATTGCAGAACACCTCACCGTTGCTAGATAGAGATAAATATGTGTTCATCAATTATCTTACATGGGATGCATTAATTAAACACTATATCTATCACGCCCCAAACCCCAAGCGCGTGAACAACTTGCCATGGTCGTGCAATTGCGACATTCCCAGGTAATGTCGCCGACCCAATTCATTTTATATGCACATGCGGGACGTATTATAATACCCTTGACAAGACTTACGGGATAGGAAAGTAGGAAACCAATTCATTTATAAACAAACATACTTTCATAGATATTCACATCAGAGATTACATGCACCAAAAATGGGTCAGAGTTTATATGCATGACAAAAAAGGTCAACCCACAAAAAGGATCAGTCCACCAAAAGGAAGGAACGGTCCTAAGACTACTAGTCGGACTCGTTTGTGGATTCCACTTCTGACTGATCAACCTCCGAAGATAACAGATCCTCCACCCCGCCATTGGGAACGTCAACTACGCCCTCACCTAGAATGGCTTCCATCATAGCGGGTGGAATCAAAGCTATCAAGAGGACCAATCTTGAAACTATTGGGCCCAAAGCGGAACCACGCCCTATATCTATGAGGCACCCTGACAAGCTCGACCTCCTGGATCCAGACCATGGTCCTAATCAGCTCATAGATCTAATGACTATCAAGATCGGGAAAGCTATGCACCTGCTCCATAATCTGCATTGGGATACGATATCGCTCCGGGGGTTCGGCCATCTACAATCCTGTAATTTTGGCTCACAACGGGGTGAGATATTGTTTCAGCAAGTTTACCCCCTAAACCCCTATTAGAAAGAAAATACACCCTAAGGTGGCCTAGCCACACAGTACAGAAGACTTACCTCGTCTTATTTCCTTCCTGCAGGTTAGTACAGTTCATATTACTCAATCACAATAGTAATAAGAACTTAAACCACTGGAACACAATCAATTTCACATAATCTACAATCACAGTATGCGATCTCAATTTATTCATTTCCACGCATGCACATAGCCTACTCACAGTTCAGCTATCTACTAGCATATAGCTAGGCATCGTCTCCCCACCTCGGAGCACGGCTTCGCCATTACGTCGACGGCTTTCCCAAAGGAGCATGGGCCCAGAATCAACTGCAACCCACATCCGTTGTATGGGGCATCCCATATAGGGGCAAGTCTGGCTCAATAGCCCAGAACAATTACCACTTAATTATCACACGATCAATCCATACTCAGTCCAGGACACTTTGCATTTCACTCAATACTTCAATTTAAAATAGTGATCCTAGCCTCTTTTTTCATATTAGAAATATTCCATAAATTATTCACGTGTGTGGGGGCATGTTAATTTCGAACCAGAAAACCAATATCTCACTTTTTCAAACCTCACTATTTAATATAATTTTTAAAATCCAATTTTGGTATCAAAACCCATCACTTGGGATTTTATGAATAAAATCCCTATTTTTCACAATCAACATTCAATTTGCATGAAATTGAATACACAAAGAGCGATCAGCATGAAATTCTAAGAAATTAAGGTTTGAAATAATTTTCAGAATTTATTAAATAATTAAATTTATTCCGAAAATTAATTAAATAATAATATTTTAATAATTTCAGATAATAACATATTATTAAATTATTAAAATTTTCGAAATATTTATTTAAATAAAAAACAAATCATTAAAGTCAAATCACCATTATACTAATATAAATATCGATTTAGTCTTAATTACATATACTTTAAATTAAACACCACCTTAATGTAATCTACTCTTAAATAAATTAAACTAACCACCTAATAACACTTAACATAACTAAACCTCCATCAGCATAATTAACCCTCTAATCGAGGTTTAGTGAGCTAAACTCACCAGAATTGCTTTTCAATGAGTCTCCGACAAAGCTAACGGTGAGGCAGTCGAGAAACCTCCTCGGGGCGACACCAAATGAGTACCGGAAGGCACTTAAAATAGGCATTGAAGGTCCGGCTAGGGTTGGAACTTCCAACTGCTGACCTTGGCCGGAGGAGGGCTGCCCGGTGGTTGATTGCGCGCAAAATCGGCGGGAACGGATGGTGGCAACTTGTGCTGGTGAAAGCGGCGGCTCCGGCGGCTAGGCGGGACCTCCGTCGATGGCTGGTGACGAGGAGCAGCGGCGGAAGAAAGGGCTAGAGGCTCGAGGTCGCGCGAACAGGGTAGAGCAACGTGTGAGCTGGTCGGCGAGGCGCAAGTGGGCCTTCACGAGCGGACGCATGGCGATCGTGACAACAACGGGGACGGCGACAAGCGGCGGCGTCGAGCGCGCAAAAGGGGCGGCGTTGGGGCTAGTTGGTTTTAGTCGCAGCTCCTCTCTCTCCCCTCTTTTCAAAATCCAAGAATCCAAGGTTGAAGATGGAGTTAATTGGAGAAGTGAAGTCCCCACTTTAAGAGGGCCAATTAGCACTTGCCACTTGTCAATTTCTTCTCCACTTTGGGCCCAACATGACATCACATGATGCCACACTCCACTAACTCAAATCCTTCGTAGCATCTTCCAATGGGTGCAATTTCTTTTTCCGCCGTGGCATGAAATTCAAAATCTTGTACAACACATTTTTCAATTCCATTTAATCCACCTCCAATTGAGCTAAATTGGAGTTCATAAAATTAATCAAATGTCACCACATTTCAATTCACATATTTACTTGACCATAGAACCATCTTGAGTCCCAAAAGCATGACCAAAAGCGAGCCTACCAAATTTTCCCGAACCAAATTAACCATATGCTGATTCTTCGCTGAAAACTTGGCTTGCATGAAAAATCTTCCGGATATGAGTCAATGCTCCTAAGATAATTTGTGACACACCAGAACTTCCAATTTCTAAATTTGGTCTCAATTTCATGGTTAATTTCACTCCGGCACGATACTAACCATTTTAGAAATTTTCATGCATTTGACTTGTGGTTAATCATTTTCAAGCCACAATGTACATCTTTGACACATTGGCGACTCTCGGTTGTCATGATAATCTCAAGGTTTCAAATACAGACACAGGGTACCCAAACGACAGAACAGCCAGTCTAGTGTTGATCAACAAGAATTGTGCGATCTGGTAGAATCACCCATACTTGATCGCATGTCTCTGTCGAGTCAACCTATCTCATTTTTCTAATCAATTTTTAACTGTGCCATAATGACTCTTGCAAATTAGCTTGGTCAAAAGGTCACTTCCTGGTCAAATTCTCAAGTTTGATGCATTAGAATCTCTTAACGGTTTTACTTGATAGACTAGTTTTCACATGAGTGGCCAACTCAGGGAAAAGAACTATATGCGTGCTGACGAAATGCCTATATCAATTTATTGAAAATATAATTGAAAAAATCAGAATATTACAACTCTTCCCTTCTTATAAAAATTTCATCCTCGAAATTTAAACTGTTACAAATCTTAAGGAAAAAGGTGGGGGTACAATTGTCTCATCGATTCTTCAATTTCCCAAGTTGCTCCTTTAGTGTCGTGGTGTTGTTAGACCACTTTGAACAATGGGATGGTCTTGGTGCGCAGAACTTGTTCCTTGTGATCCACAATCTGAACCGAGCTTTCAACGTACGACACCTTGTCGTCCACTTCCTTAACATCGACACGTGAAAGACGTCATGCACTTGTGCCAACCTCTGCGGTAGTGCAAGACAATACGCTAGAGTCCCTATTCTTTCCAAAATCTTGAAGGGACCTACGTACCTCGAACTCAGTTTCTCCTTTTTGCCAAAGCTTCCCTCATTAGTGACACCTCCAGAAAGATGTACTCATCAACTTGAAATTCTAATGGCCTTCGACGCTTATTGGCATAACTCTTCTGGTGGCTCCAAGCGGTCTTTAATCTGTCTCTGATAACTGCAACTGCCTCTACTGACTGCTGAACCAACTCTAAACTGGTGATCTTTCTTTCCCCGACTTCATCCCAACATACTGGCATTTTGCACGCTCTGCCATACAACGCTTTAAAAGGAGCCATCTGAATACTCTACCAATAGCTGTTGTTGTAGGCAAACTCAACCAGATGAAGCTGTTTCTCCCAACTTCCTTTGAAGTCCAAAATGCAAGCTTGCAGCATGTCTTTGAGAGTCTGAATTGTCCTCTCAGACTGGCCATCAGTCTACGGATGATAGGCCGTACTATACTGCAGCTTCGTTCCTAGACTGGCCATCAATCTGCGGATGATAGGCCGTACTATACTGCAGCTTCGTTCCTAGACTGGCCATCAATCTGCGGATGATAGGCCGTACTATACTGCAGCTTCGTTCCTAAAGCGGATTGCAAGCTCTTCCAAAAAACGGTAGTGAACCTCGGGTCTTTGTTTGAAGTAATCGTAACCGGCACTCCATGCATACGAACTATCTGGCACATGTACAGATCTCCATGTCTATCCAAACTCAGGTCCTTTCAAACTGCGATGAAATGAGCCGACTTTGTCAATCTGTCGACTACTACCTAAATCGAATCATTTCCTCTCTGGCTCCTTGGTAGTCCAGTCATGAAATCCATCGTGATATGCTCCCATTTCCACTCTGGGATTTCCGAGAGGTTGTAGAAGTCCTCCTGGCTTGTAGTGCTGCACATTCACTTGCTGACACGTCAGACACCTGGCGACATGCTTAGTAATGTCTGCCTTCATACCAGACCACCAATAGTGTTGATGCAGATTCTGATACATCTTGGTACTACCAAGATGAATGCTGTGACTGCTACAATGTTCTTTTGATAAAATCTCCTCTTTAAGCTCCACGTCGTCAGGTACAACCAATCGTCCTCAGAACCTCAATGTTCCATCTTCAGGATTCTTAAAGTCAGCTTTCCTTTTCTCGATATCCTCTTATAGGATTTTCTGAACATCCGGATTTGCCTGCTAAAGCGTTCTGATACTGACCTGCACTTCTGGCTCAATTCTGAAGGTGGCCTACCTCAAATTTGAAACTCGAATCTCGTGCTCTCTCGAGCATACTCCATTCTTTGAGTACCATCTGCACAACTGAAGACTTCCTACTCAGTGCATCAGCGACCTTGTTTGCCTTTCCAAGGTGATACAAAATCTCATAGTCATAGTCCTTCAGGAGTTCCATTCATCGACGCTGTCTCATATTCAACTCCTTCTAAGAAAATAAGTACTTGAGACTTTGATGGTCGGTGAAAATCTAAAATCTTTCTCCATACAGATAATACCTCCAAATCTTCAAGGCAAAGATGATCACTGCCAGCTTTAAGTCATGCGTCAAATAATTTAGCTCGTCAGGTCTCAACTAACGGGACGTATATGCAACAACCCTACCATGCTGCATTAACACGCAACCTAGTCCTTTAAATGACACATCATTGTAGATCTCAAACCCTCCTGGACCAAATGGAATAGTAAGCACATGTGCAGTAGTTAGCTTCTGCTTAAGCTCTTGGAAACTACTCTCACACTTACCTAACCACACAAACTTTTCTTTCTTCTTCAGAAGTCTTGTCAATGGCGATGCCAAGACTAAAAGTCTTTCTACAAACCGTCTGTAATACCCTGCTAAACCCAAAAAACTTCTGATCTCTGTCACTGTAGTCAGTCTTGGCTAGTTGATCATTGTTTCAATCTTGGCTGGGTCCATTGAGATTCCTTCTCCGGAGATGATGTGACCTAGGAAAGCTATGTGAGTTAGCCAAAACTCGCACTTACTGAACTTGGCGTACAACTCGTGATCCCTCAAAGTCTGAAGCACTATCCTTAAGTGCCTTTCATGATCCTCAGTACTCCTCGAGTATACCAGGATATCATCGATGAAAATGATTACGAACTGATCCAAGTACTCATTGAACACACGGTTTATCAGATTCATGAAAGCAGCTGGGGCGTTAATGAACCCAAATGGCATCACAGTAAACTTATAATGGTCGTATCAAGTTTTAAAAACGCCGACTTCGATATGTCTTCCTTCCTGATCCTTAGCTGATGATACCATGTCCTCAAGTCGATCTTAGAAAATATCGATTCTCCCCGAAGCTTGATCATCACCTGATTGAGTTGTCGATAGTCGATGCACAAGCGCAAAGAACCATCCTTCTTCTTCACGAACAAAACTGGTGCTCCCCAGGGTGATGCACTAGGGCAGATAAATCCTTTATCCAACAACTCTTGCATCTGCACCTTCAATTCCTTAAGTTCTGACAAGGCCATCCGGTAATGAGCTTTATAGATTAGCTCGGTCCCGGGGGCTAACTCAATCATGAACTATATCTCTCTCTCTAGCGGCAAACCTGATAATTCTTTCAGAAACACATCTAGGAACTCTTGCACTACTACAATGTCTTCTATCTTCAACTCCTCTGCTGCTGTGTCCACGATAGTTGCTAGGTAACCTTGGCAACCCTTGTCTAGCAAGCGAGTTGCCTCAAGCGATGAGATTAGGGAAATCGAGAGTCCTCCTCGATTCCCAATAAACTCGAAGCTCTCACCTGCTAACAGGTTAAACTGAATCGTCTTGCAATAACAATTCATCTTAGCTCGATGCTTGGTGAGCCAGTCCATGCCAATTATCACATCAAAATCATACATGGCTAGGACTATCAAATCTATCCTCCCATCTTGCTCACCAATCACTAACTTGCAACCAAGACAACCCACTGTAGCTAACACATTATCCTTCAACAACGTAGATATGCTAATCACGGACTCCAACTACTCAGGAATTAATTCTACCAACTTAACATATCTTTCAGCTATAAATGAATGAGTAGCTCTATGATCAAATAAAGTATAAGCAGGTTGGTCGTTCAATAAGACCATACCTGTGATCACATTAGGCACATCCTCCGCCTGTCCTCTGGTGATCGCATATGTCCTTCCCCGAGCTGGAGGTTGGTTCAATCCACCTTGCGGCATGATCTGCAACGCAATTCCTCTGTTTTGACCCAACAGTGGCAGCGGTGGCAACTGACGCTGTCCCATCTGTTTCTTGGGACAATTCCTAGCTATGTGACCATGCTGGCCACGCTCATAACAGGCACCCGTCCTAGAGGAGCATGGGGCCGAACCATGTCGTCTTCCACATGAACAACACACTCCATTATGGCTCGGCGATGGTTTCCCTATCCCATCCTTCCTGTTGGGTAGAACAGGATACCTTCCTCCAGACATTGGTCTCTTCCCAAACCAATTACGTTCTTCGTTCGAATTAAACCGCAACCCAGATGCGACAGCTCTCTCATGCTGGTCTTTCTCAATTAGCTGGGCCCATTTATAAAGGTCCTTGTACTCCTTCAGATCTAATGGCACCAACGAGCTCTTCACATCCGATCAAAGCTCGTCTCTAAACTTTTCGAGCTCGGTTTGACAGTCTTTGGACTAGATCAGGGGCATACTGCGACAATTTAGCGAACTTCGTTCCGTACTGATCAACTGACATCGTACCTTGGCGAAGGCGCTGAAACTCTGTCATCTTCACCTCTCTAGCGCAATCAGAAAAGTACTTCTTGTTAAATACTTTGAGAAAGGCATTCCACTCTGGAACTATGCCTTCAGGGAACACTATCCCTTTAGTAGTCTTCCACCAAGTACTTGCGATCCCTTTCATCTGATAGGCTACCAGAACAACCTTCTCTGCCTCGATGCACATTAGTAAATCAAAGGCATTCTCTAACTCCTGAATCCATCTGTAGCTTCGAGATCTCCCGCTCTCGTGAACGTCGGCAGATTCAACCTCAGAAATTGCTCTACCAACTTATGCATAGGCCACCCAGCGGCCACACTCCTAGGTGGAACTTCAACAGGTGCTACCTCAAGTTCGACGACTAATGCGGCAGTAGGTGCGACGACAGGAGCGGCGGCAACTGTGGTAGTAGCAGCATTGGCGGCGTTAGTGGCATTAGTGGCAGCAGCAATAGAGGCAGCTAAAGCAGCGACCTGCTGATCTATTTTATCACCCATCAACTCAAGCATCTTCATGATTCCAACAAACCTTGGATTATCAGGGGCTACTACCCCAGCATCGACTGGAGGCGATGTTACACCACTCGTGCTGGCCTTGACCTGCGCTTTACCTAGGGCACCTCAGGCACTGACCCTCGTCGATGGCCCAACCAAAAACACGGGGCCTACTGCTCTCTTCCTAGCAGCTCTCGGCACTCGGTCACTCATGCTACAGGCTTAGTATAGATACCTATTTGCAAATTCCAATACCACATTAGAATTTGAGTGACATCACCAACAAGTTAACAAACAGCTATCAACTACTTGCATCAGTATATTAAAAGCCTTTCCTACCAACTATCCCATGACTCCCACACACCTTATCACTCAATACACAAATCATGCTCTAATACTACTTAAACGGGGATGTCATGCCCCGAACCACAAGCGCGGTAACAACCCACCATGGTCATGCAATTGCGACATTCCCAGGTAGTGTCGCCAACCCCATTCATTTTATATGTGCATGCGGAACGTATTATAATACCCCTGACAAGACTTACGGGATAGGAAAGCAAGAAACCAATTCATTCATAAACAAACAAACTTGCATAGATGTTCACGTCAGAGATTACATGCATCAAAAATGGGTCAGAGTTTATGTGCATAACAAAAAGGGTCAACCCACAAAAATGATCAGTCCACCAAAAAGAAGGAACGGTCTTAAGACTACTAGTTGGACTCGTTCGTAGATCCCACTTCTGACTGATCAACCTCCAGAGATGACGAATCCTCCACCCCGCCATCGAGAGCGTCAGCTACGCCCTCACCTAAAATAGCTTCCATCACAGCAGGTGGAAAATCAAAGCTATCAAGAGGACCAATCCTGAAACCATTAGGCCCAAAGTGGAACCACGCCTTATATCTATGAGGCACCTTGACAAGCTCAACCTCTTGGATCCAGACCGTGGTCCTAATCAGCTCATAGATCCAATGACTATCAGGATCGGGAAAGCTATGCACCTGCTCCATAATCTACACTAGGATACCATATCGCTCCGGGAGTTCTGCCATCTACGATCCTGTAATTTTAGCCCACAACGGGGTGAAACATTGTCTCAGTAAGTTCACCCCCTAAACCCCTATTAGAAAGAAAATACACCATAGGGTGGCCTAGTCACACAGTACAGAAGACTTACCTCGTCTTATTTCCTTCATGTAGGTTAGTACAGTTCATACCACTCAATCACGGTAGTAATAAAAACTAAACTAGTGGAACATAATCAATTTCACATAATCCACAATCACAGTATGCGATCTCAATTTATTCATTTCCACGCATGCACATAGCCTACTCGCAGTTCAGCTATCTACTGACATATAGCCATGCATTGTCTCCCCACCTTGGAGCATGACTTCGTCATTACGTTGATGGCTTTCCCGAAGGAGCATGAGCCCAGAATCAACTGTGACCCGCATCTGTTGTATGGGGCATCCCATATAGTGGTAAGTTCAACTCAACAACCCAAGACAATTTCCACTTAATTATCACACAACCAATCCATACTCGGCCCATGACACTTTGCATTTCACTCAATGCTTTAAATTAAAATAGTGATCCCGGCCTCTTTTCTTCATATTAAAAATATTCCATAAATTATTCACGTGTGTAGGGCATGTTAATTTCGAACCGAGAAAACCAATATCTCACTTTTTTCAAACCCCATTATTTAATATAATTCTTAAAATCAAATTTTGGTATCAAAACCCAACACTTGAGATTTTATGAATAAAATCCATATTTTTCACAATCAACATTCAATTTGCATTATCCATTCATCAAATTCAAAATATGAATACACAGCAGCGATCGGCGCAAAATTCTGAGAAATTAAGGTACTTGAAATATTTTCGGAATTTATAAAATAATTAAATTTATTTCGAAAATTAATTAAATAATAATATTTTAATAATTTCAAATAATAATATATTATTAAATTATTAAATAGTTTCGAAATATTTATTTAAATCAAATTAAATCATTAAAGTCAAATCACCATTATACTAATATAAACTCATTTTAATCTTAATTAAACATACTTTAAATTAAACACCACCTTAATCTAATCTACACTTAAATAAATTAAACTAAACACATAATAACACTTAACACAACTAAACCTTCCTAAGCATAATTAGCCCTCTAATCGAGGTTTAGTGAGATAAACTCACCGGAATCGCTTTCCGATGAGTCTCTGGCGAAGCTAACGGCGAGGCAGTCAAGAAACCTCCTCGGGGCAACACTAAAGGAGGACTGGAAGGCGCCTAAAATGGGCCTTGAAGGTCCGGCTAGGGCTGGAACTTCCAGCTGCTAACCTTAGCCGGAGGAGGGCTGCCCGGTGGTCGGTTTCGTGCAAAACTAGTGGGAACAGATGGCGGCAGCTTGTGCGGGTGAAAGCGGCAGCTGGCGACAAGGAGCAGCAGCGGACGGAAGGGCAAGAGGCTCGAGGTCGTGCGAGCAGGGCAGAGCAGCGCGCGAGCTGGCCAGCGAGGCACGCACGGGCCTTCGCGTGCTGACGAGTGATATAGCTAGTACGAGTACCTAGAGGGGGGTGAATAGGTATAAAAGATTTTTCTTGATAATTACACAATACTTAGACGGTTTGAAGGATGAGCAGCAATTAATAATCAATCGTAAGCGAGTAAAGGGAAGAGAGAATTGAACACGCGGTTTATAGTGGTTCGGCTTGATTCAAGCCTACGTCCACTCTTTCGCACCGACCCTATTGGCTGGATTCCACTATGAACAAAGAGATGTTACAGCGATGATCTTCCTTGACTTCTAAGTGTAGATGATCCACCACACTCTCTCAAGGTCTCACTACGTATAAACACTCTCTGTATACAATTTCGCTCAAACAGTATCGACTAATAATCAAGGTTCTTCAGACTCTGGAATTTTTCTATCGATCACACTCTCCAAAACAACTAGAACGTCTTCCTTTTATACTCCTTTATGCCATCATAGCCGTTGGCACTTACCAAAGGAATTCCTCCAATCTACCCGTTGGACGGAATCAATCACGAAGATCATTCGAGCTATTTAAGGAACTCCGGCGATAGCCCATCAATCTGTTCGCACATACAATCGGGATCTTGGTTTCCAAGAATAGAACATTCCAAGAATATTTCGTCGACCATCGGATCTTCAATCGACCTTAGATAAGAATTAAAGAATCCGAAATGATTATCCAACCAAGGGATCTTCTCCAGAGGATAGGATCAAATCCTCAACCATATACCTCGGCTCTGGATTTCCTTCGCCCTTTGGATTTAGAAAGGCGTCGGTGAGTCTTGAGTCTTGAGTCTTGAGATCATAAAGTCTTCAGACTTTAAACTGACGGTCTCCGAATATCCAGACTTAGACTGATAGAAAGTTTTGTCAGCTTCAAAATATTCTAGAAAGATTTCTCCAACAATCTCCCCCTTTTTTATGGTGACAAAACTTTCTTGTAGATTTAAACAACTTTGACCTGCAAAAACATTTCTCAAGCAATATGGCTAACTCATAAAGATTAATAAAACAACCAGACTCTGCATCCACAGCAAATTGGTTAGTCTTTCATGAGTAACAACACTTGATATGAATGCAATCAGTCAAGCATTTAAATCCACAGCTAATTCAGTCAAATTCACACCCAAGTTCACTCAAGTCAAACTCAAAAACATAACAAAAAATATAACCACAAATTCAAAGTTTAAGATGTTGAAAGTTGTTGGTTCAAATTGGTTCTCCCCCTTTTTGTCATCATGAAAAAGGTGAGAAAGGAATCAGGTCTTCTTGGGAATGCGAATGATTTGGAAATCTCCCATAGACTGGACTATGCCTTCTAGCCTCTTCAAGTCTTCCCTTAGTTGAGCTACCTCCTCTCCTTTTGCATTGGCTTGAAGTTGTAGAGTGAGGTCTTTCATTTTGTCCTCCAGGGTAACCGAAGACGCTTGGCCAGCATTCTTGATGGTTTGAATCTCACGAGTCTAGAGCATATATCGTCCCCGCATTTCCATAAGAATATCAAGAATACGACGAAAATCTGCTGAGTTGTCCGTCGTGTACTTGCATGAGCTTTCTCAGATGGAGTAAATGCAGACGATGGAGCTTCTGTATAATCTTGCAGATTTGGAGTTGACGTATCGTGTCCTTCTTCAGGCAATTGAGAAACCTGAACTTCTTCTGGGTCTGCTGGAGATTGTCTTGGGCCTTCACTATCGGCAGCATGAGGTGTGGACCGCTCTTGCTCGCCAACTCCCCCTGTCTCTAGGACATCGAAAGAGGAAGAGTGATGATCATGCTCTTCTGTATCTTGATTTCCCTTTTCTCCAGATTTAGCTGCAGATTTTTCTTTTTCTCCTTCTCTTTCTTCTTCAGCTTCTTTCTCCTTCTCTCTCTGCTCTTCTTCTTCTCTGATCTTGGCTTGCTCCTCTTCTTCTCTCTGTTTCTTCTGAAGTTCTGTCGGTTGAGGAACAGAACGTCTGGTTCTTGTTAAAGCACAGATAATGGGATCTTCATCCTCCTCATCTTCATCCTCTAAGATGAGAGTTCTTTTCTTCTTTTTCGATGGGGCTCTAATGACCTCCTTTCCTTTCCTCTTTGAAGCAAACGGAACTGGAGACTTCACTCTGAATTTTTCCATTGCCTTGGAAAGTTCTTGCAGACGCATCTTCATTAACATCTTCAAACCTACCACCATCTTATCGCACGGTCGAATACAAAGTGTATGAGGCGGTTCAATATTCATGTGTCTGAAGATCTTGGTCACGGACGGGATAAGGCAATTGTCCCTTGTCTTTCGACATTGCTCGTACATATGGAAGAGAATAGTGTGCGGGAGAGAGAACTTCCGTCCCTGAGTTGATCGCGTACATCAACTTTGCTTGAGAATAAGACACGGAAGTCTTTGACGTAGACTTGATGCCGAGACAGTTGATCACAATCTTATGAAGCACAATGTTGATGGCATTCATCCTGGAATAGGTAATTCTCTTCTCTGTGTCCCTATCTTTGACAAGTTCCAGAGTAGTACGAGCAGGTGAGACTTTGATTGGTAGATAACACCCTCTTTCAACTCCAACTATGTCCGCCAACATATTCACATCTACCACGTAGACTTTGTCTCGTACACTAAATGAAATTCTATTCGCATCCAAAAAGCTGAGATTTGAATAGAAATAAGCAGTCAGATGAGCGTATCCGTCCGTAGTGTCGAGCAAAATTTCTCAAGTTGAAGCAAATTCAACTTCTCTCTTAAGTTCATGTTGATGGCGTCCGGGAAGTCAAAATCGACATTTCTAGGGTTTATCACCCCTCTTTTCAACGATCGAAATACACGTTCTCCCGATCCTTGGATTTGAACAAATCCATCCGATTTCCTTTCACCTTCGCTGCCACACCCATTCTTGGTTGAAATTCAAGGAACATTTTGTCATCATCGTTCCCTTCAATCAAATTTTGTCCTGGTACACGAGGATCACTTGGAATATTCGCAAGTGCATCCTCTGCTTTTCCTTTCGGAGCAATTCCTAATTCCTCCATTCTCCGCAGAAAAAGATACTCATAGTTCTTGTCCTTAAGGAAATCGTCTATATAGTTCAATGGTGTACCGGTGCTTTTCAACGCAAGATAAAGCTTATACATAAAGGAGGGTTTTTGGACTCTTCTTCGGGTCGGCATCCTCGATTATCTCTTCCTCCAGATGTTGACTTGCACCTTGTGGGGTAGGAGGCGTTGAATGACGTGGATGAGAGCGAATCGGACTTTGTTGCTGACTTGATAAGTCTTCTTCCTCGGTGAGATCGAAGTGTGTCGGTCCCTTCTCCATTCTTTGTGGTCCCCTGCTTGCTATTCTTGATGATTTCCTCGAAGAAGACATCCTCTTTGTCGTTTGAGAGATTCCTTCACTTGCTTTCCCAAAAAAAAAATGACCACTTTCTCGACGATGAACAAGAAGTAGGTTCGGGAGGAGAATGCTTTTTAGGGTTTTGAAGATTGGGTAAAGAAAACTGTATATATAACTCAGTTTTGAAAAGGGAAGTTCAATCGGCACAAGGAAAGTGTACGAACACTTCTTTTTAAAATCAATAAGCGCCAAAATTAATCCTTTTGAAAAGACAAGATTTCGATTTTCACACAGATTATAACTGAACGAGAAATCGTACATTTTCGAGTCCGGATAAGATAGCAACTTACAGTCTATAGCCATGAATGTCCGAGTCTTAGGATTTAGAGTCTGAGAGATTAGAGTCTAAGGATTGGTGAGTCTCTAGACTTTAACTTCTTCAAGCTTCAAAATGTTGAGTCTTGAACGGATAACGTCGAATTGATTTTTCTCCAAAGGCTTTGTGAAAATATCCGCTAGTTGACTCTTTGAATCAACAAATTGAATCGAGATTTCTCCATTTTGAATATGATCTCTAATGAAGTGATGTCGAATCTCAATATGCTTCGCTCTTGAATGAAGGATTGGATTTTTGGTGAGATTGATCGCGCCTGGTGTTGTCACATCGATTTCGTGCATGAGTCTTCAATGCCAAAGTCTTGTAGCTGTTGTTTTATCCATAGAATTTGCGAACGGCAGCTTCCAAGAGCTACATACTCGCTTACGTCGTTGAGAGAGCCACGGTACTTTGCTTCCTTGAAAACCAAGATACTTGTCCTATTTCCAAGCAATTGACAAGTTCCAGAAGTGCTCTTTCTATCGACTCTGCAACCGGCCAGATCGCGTCTCGAGTATCCTAGAAGATTAAAGTCTCCCCTCTTTGGATACCAAAGACCGATGCTTGAAGATGAGGCAATGTATTTGATAATACGTTTCACGGCACTGAGATGTGATTCTCGAGGATCTGATTGAAACCTAGCACAGATGCAAACACTCAACAAAATATCAGGTCTAGAAGCGGTAAAATAAAGAAGTGAACCGATCATGCTCTGTCTGCTTTTGATCTACTTTCTTCCCTTCTTCATCCTTGTCTATCTTCATAGAACATGACATTGGTATGTCGGTCTTTTTGCATTTTTCCAATCCAAACCTTTTGACAAGATCATTTGCATACTTTTCTTGATGAATAAAAGTTCCTTCCTTCATTTGTTTCACTTGAAGTCCAAGAAAGAATGTTAACTCTCCCATCATACTCATTTCAAACTCATCCTGCATAGACTTAGAAAATTTCTTGCATAGACTTTCATTAGGAGATCCAAAAATAATATCGTCCACATATATTTGAACAAGTAAAAAGCTTTTGTTTTCCTTTTTGATAAATAAAGTAGTATCTACTTTACCTTTGACAAAACCATTTCGTATAAGGAACTTACTTAGTACGTCGTACCAAGCTCGAGATGCTTGTTTTAAACCATACAAGGCCTTTTTCGGTCCAAGGCGAATCGCTTCTTTGGGTCTTCAAATCCAGGTGGTTGTTCCACATAAACTTCCTCATGGATGAATCCATTTAGGAACGCACTTTTGACGTCCATTTGGAATAACCTGAAATTTTTATAACAAGCAAACGCAAGTAATAGTCGAATAGCTTCTAACCTTGCTACTGGTGCGTAAGTCTCATCATAATCTATTCCTTCTTCTTGCGTATATCCTTTGGCCACGAGTCTTGCTTTGTTTCGTATGACTTTTCCATCCTCATTCATCTTGTTCCTGAATACCCATTTGGCTCCAATAACAGTTTTACCTTTTGGTTTAGATGTCAATTCCCAGACATCATTGATGTTGAACTGTCTGAGTTCTTCTTGCATAGCTTCGATCCAGCTTTCATCGATAAGGCTTCTTCTATGCTTTTTGGTTCAATTTCGAGAGATTAGAGCCACGAGCACTAGATTCTTCACGCCTTTTTGATGCGGTGCGGATTCCTTCATTGATTTCGCCGATGATGAGATCTTTGGGATGACTGGATTTATGCTTCCAGTTACTGGTTGATTTTCCTAGTTGATGATCTCTTTCTTTATTTGAATCTTCATGAGTATCTTGATGTTGGACTTCCAGAGACTGAGATGCTTCTTGAGTTGTAAGCCTTGAAAGGTCTGGAGCAAGTTCAGACTCTTCATATTGAGTCATTTGGATTCAACTTGCGTTGAGTCTTGGAATTTGACATTCATTGATTCCTCCACCCACCTTTGGCTTTTCTTGTTATAGACTCGTAGGCCTTGCTTGATGTAGAATATCCAAGGAAGATGCCTTCATCGATCTTTCTTCAAACTTACCAATTCGATCATTTGCATTTTTCAAAATAAAGCATTTGCAACCAAACACATGAAAGTATGAAACAATAGGCTTCTTACCTTTGAACAATTCATAGGGGGTTTTCTCTAAAATAAGTCTTAGAAAGACTCTATTGATGATAATTTTACTTTCAATTAAAAGTGTTCTAGCCATTTCTTGAAGAGATCTATTCTTTCTTTCCACAACTTCGTTTTACTCTGGAGTATATGGAGAGGAAAACACATGATTAAAACCAGATTTATCACAAAACTTTGTAAAATCTCGATTTTCAAATTCACTTCCATGATCTGTTCTTATACTTGAAATAGCACATCATTTTTCATTTTGAACCTTTTTAGCAAACTTCTCAAAGTACGAAAAGGTTTCTGACTTACTTGCAAGAAAATATACCCAGGTAAAGCGAGAGTAATCGTCCACAATTACTAGACAATATTTCTTGCCTCCAATGCTCTAGGTTCTTGTTGATCCGAAGAGATCCATATGCAGCAACTGTAGTACATGATTAGTAGAGACATGAATTATTGGCTTAAATGAATTTCTTACCTGCTTTCCCAGAATACACGGAGTGCATGAATCAGACTTTTGATATGGCAATTTTGGTAGACCTTGAACAAGCTTCTTTGATGAGATTTTGGCTAATTGCTTCATGTTGACATGTCCAAGCTTTCTGTGCCATAAGACCCCTTCATCTTGAATTGAGATTAGGCATTGCGTTTCATTTGGTCTTACATCAAGGAGGTAGATATTTCCATGCCTTCGACCCATGAAAGGCGAGTCGAGTCTTTACTAATTCAGAACATATGCCTTCTTAAAAGGAGATCTTGAAACCGGTATCACACAATTGGCTAATCTTTGAGAAGATTGTAGTTGAGTCCTTCCACTAAAGAGACATTGCTTATTGTGAGATTTCCAATTTTCACAGTTCCAAATCCCACAATGCTTCCTTTGTTGTTTCCACTAAATGAAACTTTTCCACCATTTACTTGAATAAACTTTATGAAGCAATTTGAGTCTCCAGTCATGTGTCTTGAGCATCTCATTTGTCAAGATACCACTTTACCTTCTTTTTTGAGAGACTGCATTCAAAAGAGAGTCTCAAGCTTTCTTTGGTACCCAAATTTTCTTGGGTCCTTTGGTGTTAGTAGGATAAGCATTATTAGGCCATACCTTTTTAACAAGCTTCCAAACCATAGGACACTCTTTTTCAAAGTGTTCTTGACTGTTACACTTTGAACACCTTAGAGCATTTTGACCTACAGACTTTACAAAAACTTTCTTGAAATGATTTTTGTAAGCCTCTCTCGACGGTCTTTTCTTAATTCTTTCTTTTACTTTCGGAAAATCAATCAAAGGGATTGTTTCTGCTGTCATACCTAAACCAGACTTATTGAAGTAAGGTCTTTGAATTGAAAGAACTTTCTCAAGTTTTTCAGACCCTATTGAAAATTTCTTTGAAATATTTGATAAGTCAGTTTTTAAGAAAGTATTTTCTTTTGAAAGTTTATCTTCATTCTCTTTAAGAGTGGAAACATTCAAGTCTAAACTTTTCACTCTTTCTTCTAAAATGTTTTCCTTTTGTTTTAGAGCTGAATTTTCCTTTTTAAGTTCGGAAATTTTTTTGAGAGAAGTCTTAAGACTAAAACATAATTCATCGATGTATTTAGAGACTTTGACAGGAATTTTAAAATCACTTACCTCAAATTCACTGTCTGAATCTGATCCAGAGTCTTAGTCTGATTGTGCCATCAGACACAAGTTGGCATATTCCTCATCACTTTCTTCACACTCTGTATAGCTCCAGGTTTCGGCTTTAAGAGCTTTTCGAGACTTTTCAGCTTTTCCTCTCTTCTTCTTCAGAAGAGGACAGTTGGGTCTGATGTGTCCCTTTTTCTTACATTCGAAGCAGACTACATCTTTATTTGGTTCCTCATTATCAACAAACTTGGTTTTTGTTTCGAAAACTTTGTTTCTTTGAGTTGAACCTTCTTCCTTTTCTATTCAGCTTTCGAATCTTCTTATCATAAGAGCAAGCTCCTCATCATCAGATCTTCTTGAGAATCTATATCATCGAATCATCATTAGATTTTAATGCAATGGATTTCTTACATCTTGGATCTTCATCTTCATTAATTCGTTCCACTTCGTAAGGCGAAGAGTTCCAATCGGCTCGTCTGAGATAATGGCATAATTCTTTGCGTCTCTCGTATTGAAGTCTTTATATGATTCTAATCCTTGGAGAGTCCACGCAGCAACTTGTTCACCTTCATGGGATCAGAAATCTTCTGTCCTTGATTCTCAAGACCATTGACAATATCCGTAAAACGACTAAACATATTAGTTATAGATTCTCCTGATTTCATTTTGAAAGCTTCATATTGACCAAGGAGAATGTTAATTCTGGCCTCCTTCACTCGGTCTGTCCCTTCATAGGTGATATGTAATCTATCCCGGACTTCTTTTCTTTGTAACACAAGAAGATATTCTGTTATATTCGATTGGTGACAAAGCACAATATAAAGAGTAAATTGCTTTTGCATCGAGTGCTTGTCTCTTGTTTATCTCTTCTTGAGACATTCCGCTGGTCTCAACAGTCTCTTTCCCTCTTTCAGATACTGATGCAGCAGTAGGAGTGATCCCTCTTTCCACAACGTCCCATTCCAGAGGATCCTTTGACCGTAGGAAAGCTTTCATCTTGTTCTTCCAGATGTTGTAATCATTTCCATCAAAGTAGGGTGGTGCGGTATTGCTTTGCCCTTCCACCGAGTCCCGGTGCTAGCATACTAGCCATGGATCTTTTACTCTGAAGTAAAACACTTCAAATAAAGTAAGAACACGAGCTCTGATACCAATTGATATAGCTAGTATGAGTACCTAGAGGGGGGGTGAATAGGTATAAAAGATTTTTCTTGATAATTACACAATACTTAGACGGTTTGAAGGATGAGCAGCAATTAATAATCAATCGTAAGACTGAGTAAAGGGAAGAGAGAATTGAACACGCGGTTTATAGTGGTTCAGCTTGATTCAAGCCTACGTCCACTCTTCGCACCGACGGCCTATTGGCTGGATTCCACTATGAACAAAGAGATGTTACGGCGATGATCTTCCTTGACTTCTAGGTGTAGATGATCCACCACACTCTCTCAAGGTCTCACTACGTATAAACACTCTCGTATACAATTTCGCTCAAACAAGTATCGACTAATAATCAAGGTTCTTGAGACGGAATTTTTCTATCGATCACACTCTCCAAAACAACTAGAACGTCTTCCTTTTATACTCCTTTATGCCATCATAGCCGTTGGCACTTACCAAAGGAATTCCTCCAATCTACCCGTTGGACGGAATCAATCACGAAGATCATTCGAGCTATTTAAGGAACCTGGCGATAGCCCATCAATCCTGTTCGCCCATACAATCAGGATCTTGGTTTCCAAGAATAGAACATTCCAAGAATATTTCGTCGACCATCGGATCTTCAATCGACCTTAGATAAGAATTAAAGAATCCGAAATGATTATCCAACCAAGGGATCTTCTCCAGAGGATAGGATCAAATCCTCAACCATATACCTCGGCTCTGGATTTCCTTCGCCACTGGATTTAGAAAGACTGTCAGTGAGTCTTGAGTCTTGAGTCTTGAGATCATAAAGTCTTCAGACTTTAAACTGACGGTCTCCGAATATCCAGACTTAGACTGATAGAAAGTTTTGTCAACTTCAAAATATTCTGGAAAGATTTCTCCAACAACGGGTGGCGATCGTGACAGCGACGGCGACAAGCGGCGACATCAAGCAGGCGAAGTGGGCGGCGTCGAGGCTGGCTGGTTCCGGTCACAACTCCTCTCTCTCCCCTCTTTTCAAAATCCAGGAAGCCAAGGTTGATGATGGAGTTGATTGGAGAAGCGAAGTCCTCACTTTAAGAGAGCCAATTAGCACTTGCCACTTGTCAATTTCTTCTCCACTTTGGCCCTACCTGACATCATATGATGTCACACTCCACTAACTCAAATCCTCCACAACATCTTCCAATGGGTGCAATTTCTTTTTCCGCCGTGGCATGAAATTCAAAATCTTGTACAACACATTCTTCAATTCCATTCAATCCACCTCCAATTGAACCAAATTGAAGTCCATAAAATTAATCCCACGTCACTACACTTCAATTCACATATTTACTTGACCATAGAACCATCTTGAGTCCCAAAAGCATGACCAAAAGTGGGCCTACCAAATTTTCCCGAACCAAATTAACCATATGCTGATTCTTCGCTGAAAGCTTGGCTTGCTTGAAAAATCTTCCGAATATGAGTCAATGCTCCTAAAATGATTTGTGACATACCAGAACTTCTAATTTCTAAATCCAGTCTCAATTTCACGGTTAATTTCACTCCGGCACAATACTAGCGCATCCTAATCTACCGGGCAGCTTTTAGAAATTTTCGTGCATTTTACCTGCGGTTGATCATTTTCAAGCCACGATGTACATTTTTGACACATTGGTGACTCTCAATTGTCGTGGTAATCTCAAGGTTTCAAATACAAACACAGGGTACCCAAACGACAGAAAAGCCGGTCCAATGCCAATTGACAAGAATTGTGCAATCTGGTGGAATCACCCACACTTAATCGCATGCTTCTATCGAGTTGACCTATCTCCGGTTTTTAATCGATTTTTAACTGTGTTGTAATGACCCTTGTAGATTAGCTCGGTTGAAAGGTTGCTTCCTAGTCAAATTCTCGAGTTTGATCCATTAGAATCTCTTAACGGCTTAGTGGCCAACTCAGGGAAAAGAACTATATGCGTGCCGACAAAATACCCGTCTCAATTTATTAAAAATAAAATTGGAAAAATCGGGATGTCACAATATCATAAACGGTTGTTCTGTCGGGATTGAATAGTCTGAAATTTTGCTCGGTGCCAGCAAGTTTATGATTCTCATTGAACATGGCGAAGATGAAGCCTCCCAAGCTACGGTCCGGATTCTTAGGCGTCCCGGTATTGGCCTGAAACCTCTTCACAAGGTTCTGGTTATAAGTTTGCGCAAGCCCTGGCGTGGTGAGATTCCCATTTCCAGCCAAAGGCCAGCCGCTCTCGGAAATTAACAAATTCACACCGGTCACGCCTTCCTTCTCAATCGCCCAATAAAAGGCGTCCACGACCACGTCGAGCAAGTTCGAGTAACTCAAGGAGCCATCCTGAACCACTGGGCCAGTCGCAGTGAATTGAGCGTAATCCAATCTCACTGTTGCCGAATCGGAGGCGTATGTGAAGTATGGATAAACATTAATCAGCAACGGCGAGCCACTACTCGACAAAAAGTTCACAATCCCGACCATGTCGGCACGAGCCGCATCAGAGAATGTGGAGCTCGATGGCGGATAGAAGCCCCTTAGGCAGCAGTAAAGACCACAGTGGTTACACGTATCCAACTGAATCCATAGCCATTAACAACCCTTTGTAGATTCTGCATCGCAGGTAGTACATACTGACCAAAATCTCCAGGGACCACTTCATTACCAGCCGTAAGATACGTAATATTGACATCACTGATGAACGGTTGCACGTAGGTGTCGAACCATGTCTTAGCCGCATCAACGCTTGATGCTATGCTTTGTAAATCCTGATTTTTGGTGCCCAACGTGACCTCTCTCCCGCTACCTCTTAGCGCAGCAAGTGCGTCAGGGTTCGGATCGAAGAGCCGCAACTTGCCGATCTTGTAGCGCTGGTAGAGTTGGACCACAGATTCTGGAGAAGGGAGGTTGTCCCCGATCATTCCATAGCACACGCTGACATCGAGCCGCGCCTCCATGATTGCGACTTGGTGATGAACAAATACGAATGTCAATAGTATGGGAATGATACTGCCCAATGCCATCATTGGGATCCCTGTTACCCTACTCCAAGCGCATGAAATTAATCATCAATCAGTAATCCAAAACCCTTCAAAACACAGTAACATTAGTCCGATGCTGAATGACATAAAAAACAATAAAATACGAGAATTAGTTCTTATGATCTAATAACATCGCCATTTGAGAGAAGAAATATGCAAAAAACTCAGAAGTAAAGCTCAAAGCGAAACTAATGATATCATGAGCCCGAATCTACCCACTATCCACCTAGCTTCTGTTGCCCGCTGCGAATCTTAGGACCTTGTCCCTGTTAAATGTATGGATGTATCCTAAGAGAAGAAAAGGACACCTTGGTAGCCATATATACTTACTTGACATTTAAGGACAGTTAAGGCCATAATATATGGATATCACTTGAAGGAAATTAGAGCCCATCATTATCCATGACTTACTTGACATTTAAGGACAGTTAAAAATGCATCTCAAACTTCGTTTTAGGCAAGAAAATCTTACATTTCCATGGATACCTGATATTTGCAGACACGTTACCATCATTATCCAAGAATATCAAGGAAGAGATAATAATTTGCAAATAAAAAAACCACATCAATTAGAGTGCTAAAACAAACTGATGCGATTTGCGAAGTGGCCTTACCTCTTTTATCATGTTTCACATTTCCATCAGGCGCAATAACATGAATTAAGTACATAACAATACTTAAATCCTTTTTTTCGTTGGAAAAATACATTATATGTTTTTGAAAACGAAAAGGCTATTTCTTATTTGAATATAGTGGTGAGGTGGAATCTGTCAATTGATTTTCAATGATTGGACTATACGAAAAGGGTGATTATATATCATATGGAGTAATTAACAAGGAGGTAAATTATATTTATTTATTTGGTCCTAACGATTTTGCTTGAGGAAAAATGTCGAATTCGATTGGTTTATGTAGAGTCATAAGCGACTTTCTCACTTGACTTTTAGCTTTGATCAAATACACTTTGAGCTAAAGGGCTTTGTCTAGATGCAGTCATCTCCCGGAGCTCTCCCAAGCATGCCTTTTTCTTCAATTGGGAAGAACCATAGTTTGTGGCACCGACTAAAAAGCGAAGAAGACCTTGTTTTGAGCATATATTACGAAAGAAAAGAATTTAAAATCCTAGATGATAAACCAAAGGTGGATTAAATTGAAGGATATGGTCTGTGATTTTTTTTCCCCTTTGTATGGATGTTATGCTCTATATATGGTGCACTTGTAAGAAACAATTTATTTTTCTCTTTCTTTATAAGCCAGCACTACAAGCATGGAAATCTAAATACCTGAAAGTTCATAGAATAGAAAAACCTTGGTCTTGACCCTAAGTAGTGGTGGAATGCGAGCGCGTGACTTTTAGTTCACAAACTTAATGATCTTTTATTGTCCTAATTAACTACGTCAACTCTAAAGCGCGAGAAGGAATCTTTTGGTTTGATAATAGCTTAAGCAATGACCATTTCCCAAAGTTGAAACTTTTGATTACACAAAACCAATTGGCTCTTTTTGCCAAGCAAAACGCATCTGTTGTGTCTAAAAGGGTGACGGTTATTTAAGTGACAAATAGATGGAACGTGAACCTGTCTACAAATAAGCCCATGAGTTGAAATATAACAATTCAAGCTCATCCCTTAATTATGCGTTTCAAGAATAGTGTTGAGTTTTGACTTTCAAATTAAGAGATAAAAGTATTTTAGATCATTCACATTTATTTTAGGAATTTTTGAAGGGGGACTATAAAAGGAATGTGTTTGATAACACATCTCCAATCCTAACCTTTATATTATTTCCTGTTATATTTTTTCTTATCTTCTTGTTGGATATTTAGATCTCGTGCCTCACCAAGTGATTTAAGAGCTTTTTAGATTGTACTTTCATGTTTTTTGTTGAAGATAGTGAAATCTCTCTTTCTCCTCGTGGTTTTTCCCGTTTTAGGTTTTCCACGTAAATCTTGCATCTCGTGTGATTTTAATTTTCTTTCATCCTTCGCTACTTGTTCTTAGATTGGTGCATTTTTTTATTGGCATTTTTTGCAACAAATTGGTATCAGAGCCGAAGGAATTTAGGTCCTCTTGTTCGAGATGGCATCTATCAAATTTGAAGCAGCACCCTTTGATGACCAAAACAATTTTGGGTTATGGAGGATCAAGATGAAAGTGTTGCTACATCGGGAAGGTTCAGTTAGAATCTTGGACAGAAATTATCTCGATGATATGACTACAGCTGAGATCGAGGGGATGGAGGAAAAGGCGCATAGCCCCATCCAATTGTCGTTATTCGATAAGGTGCTTTGCGAAGTCGCGGATGAAGAAACATCTTTGGTATTGTGGAATAAGCTTGAGAGCCTATACATGAAGAAATCTCTTAGACAAGATTATTTTTGAAGCAGTGTCTTTACACACTAAATGTCACGCCCCGATCCTCGAGCACGCGCACATCCCTCGATGCTCGATAAAATTGCGACGTCCCAGGATGTGTCGCTGACCCATTCATTTTATTGCACATGCAGAAAAGAATTAAAAACCCCTTACAACAAACAGCATATGATAGGAAAGTAGAACAATCACATCAAACAAAAACACTTTTATAAACGAGCTAAACTTATATACCAAGGTCTACAAAAGATCGGCCCTCAAAAAGGAAACCATCCTACTATCCACTAGTCGAACACATTAACTAATCCTTCAGACTCCACAGGCTCTGAAGGTATCGGGTCCTCCACAGCTCCATCAGAAGGGTCAGCTCCCTCACCAAAAGCAGCATCGACAACCACCGCGAGAATCTCAAAACCCTATAGGGGACCCACTTTGTATCCATTGAGTCCTTGGCGAAACCACACCCTAAATCGATGAGGTACCCTCTTAGGTAGGCCCTCGTCGACCTAGATGGCAATCACGACTAACCCGTAAACCCAATGACTACCAGGGATCCGGACATCTATTCTCCGCTCAGTAATAGCCCGCGGCTATCCAAAACGTTCTGGAGGAATTTCTATCTAAGGACCTAAAAAGATTGAGCACACGACGAGGTGAGACAATGTCTCAGTAAGTTCACCCCCCAAACTCCGACTATGAAGGAAATACACCTAAGGGCGTCCTAACAGCACAACCACACAATCATAAAGACTTACCTCGTCTTAGATCCTGCCTGCTTGTCAGTACAGTTCATACCATAGACATAAGCAATATTCATATTTAGTCAATTTGAACGCAACAATTCACCTTCTCAAATAGCCACATGGATCCCAATTATAGGGCCAAATCGTTATGATTCGTCACATTTCGTGTTACACAATTTTGTCACATAATTCAACGCGTCAATTTTGTGACATCCCAAATTTTCAACCCTATTTTATACTAAATAAACCGGGCATTTCATCGATACACCTATAAGGCTATTCTCAAAGCTGATTACTCTAGAGATAACTAGACTATTCAGGGAAGTTATCAAGAAATTTTAATGTAATTGACTTGAGAATTCGACCAGAAATCGACTTCTTGACCGTCCTCATCTTTAGAGGCCATTATGGCATAATATATAATCGATTTGAGATCAGAGATAGATCTATTCGACTAAGATGTATGGCTAATCGTGGGTGACACCACTAAATTAGAAAATTCTCGTCCATCGATACTAGACTGATTTTACTATCGTTTTGGGACCCTGTGTTCATATTTGAATTCTCGAGATTTACACGACAACCGAGAGTCGCTAATGTGCCGAGTGGGTTCATTGTGGCTCGAAAAAAATCGACCACAGGTCATTTGCACTAAAAATCTCCGTAAATTACCCGATAGTTTAGGTCATGCTAAAAATGTGTCAAATGGAAATTAACCACGAATTCAACTCTGATTTCAAAAATTGAAGATTCTGTCATGTCGCAATAAATTCTAGGACCCACACTTAGTCTCAGAAGATTTTTTTGACAATCGAGACTTTTTGAGAAAAAGTCGGATTATGACCGTTTTTGTTCAATCAAGGTCAAGGATTATTTTTGGTTGCAAAATTGGGAAGCAAGTGAGTTGTAATGGCAAGGAAAGATATCAATTGAAGCATTGAGATGTCAATTGAATTTATGGAAGCCAATTGAGAGTGAATCAAGAGAGAATTATTGTCCAATTGAAGCCATAATGTTGGAAATTCTAGCTCCCCCATGCCCTAGCAAAATTGGACTATCTCAAGGGTTGTGAGGAGTGTGTTGGTGGCTCATTTGCAACCATGGGTTATTGGCTTGAAGGACAAGCTTAAGGGAGACAATTTAGTGGAAAAATTGGCAAAATTGGCTTGGTGGAGCCCTCATCCCCTCATCTCTATCCTCTCCATCTCTCTTTCTCTCTCTCTCTCTCTCTCTCTCTCTCTCTCACTCCACCGTCTAAAACCCTCTCTCTCCCTCCAAGCCGTGCAAAACCAGCAGCCAGCAGAGGAGAAGCCAGCACCGTCGCACGCCGCCGGAGTTGCGTCGGCCCCGCGTGCCATCACCCCTTACCCGCCTCCCTCTCGCCTCCTAGTAGCTGTTTCGAGCCCGGGGCTGTCCCGAGCCCGTTCAACCTCCATGAGTCCATATCTAGGCCCGGTTTGGCCTATTTCTTCCCAATCAATTCCCGCCTATACCGAGTTGATTTCCTTCCATTTCCAGCCAAGAACAGCAACTATTTTTGTTGGTATCACAGCCACTTCTAGGCCCGTTTTAAGATGCTCGTGGGCCCCAAACCTTAGGCTCGCTTTCGAGGAAAACGTCCAATATGACGTTCCCGACGTTTCAATCCAAGCAGATTGTCAAACCAGTGGGTTTTGTTCACTTAATCCCTTATTAGAATGCTAATAATGTTTCGGGGTTTATTAGATTTAATTAAGTACAATTAGGTGGTTAGATTAAATTATGGATTTACCTATACATGTTAAGCAAATGGTTATTGTACTTAGCAAATAGACAAGTCCTATTATTTATTGAACGAGTCTCGGTAATTTTCTGGGTTCGTCTTGGCTTCCAATTAGACATTACGGGCCTAAATTGGATTTATTGTATTTATTTAATCATTTTCAATATTATTTATTTATTTATTTATTTTCCGAAAATTAGGCAGGGATAGTCGGCGACCGGAATTTTATGTTGATTATTGTGGGGCAGTCCATTTATTTGTTTGAGCATTGATTTATGCTGAATTGATTTATTGAGCGAGAGCAGTATACCTTAACTCTATTAGCTTAGTGCAAGCTATACTATCTATTTATCAGCTTAGAGTAAACAATCCTGATATGAACAAACTTATAGATAGTATGAGATGTGCCAACCAAGAAAGGGTCGAGATGACACGTAATCGACTAAGTCAATCGATCGATGATTCCATCTGAGTTCTGAATTGACATGATGACGTAATTCAATGATTTGTTGATGTGATATAAAGCATCTGTAAATAATGCTGATTTGCAGGATGGAACTAAGGCCAAGGTAAGTCCTCTGACTCGTGTTGTGCTTAAGCAGCCTAAGGTGTATTGGCTTCCTAATCGGGTAGGGGGTAGAACTTGCAGAGGCGTAGTCTCATCCTGGTTGTGAGACAACATTTCAAGCCCCTAGATGCAGTAGACCTAGATTTTAAAGATCTCGAAAGTGCAGTGCAGTTTGTCGAAGGCTCCAGTTGGAGTGTGGAGGATGATGGAGAGAAGGACGAGGACCCGTAGTTTGTGGAACCCCCACCCCTACTTGTAGACCTTAAATCTCAACTTGTTTAAGTTGAATCAAACTTAGTAGTCCACCTCATATATATGTGCCCTGGTTTGCAATGTATATAAGTGTGGTTGTTTTTTAAAGTTCGAAAATTAGTCCTACTTTCCTATCCCATTGTTTTATTGTCTGGGAATTGCTTTATATACTTCCACATGTGTATTAAAATTGAAGGGGTCGGCGATGTGTCTTTGGACGTCACTATAAATTGACCAAGGTGAGGGATGTGTGCATGCCCGAGGATCGGGGCATGACGTCACCATTTAAGTGGTATGAAATCAATTGTTAGGAATTAGAGTGATAAGGTGCGATGGATCATGGGATAGTGGTAGGAAAGACATTTAAAATTCATGATGGTGCACATCGATGGTAGTTGTGTGATAATGTTACTTGTTGTGTGTCGCTCATCTTCTAATCCAATGTGGATTTGGAAGACAGATTTCAATAGAAAAGACTGAATCGTGAGCGAGCCGGAGCATATAACTCCGAGTAAGAGAATCGTTAGGCCTACGGCTCGAGTTAGGTCACCAACTAGGGTCGGCACCCGAGGAGGTCGCGGTAAAGCGCCAGCATAGGCTAGCGCTAGTGGCGAAGCACCACCTTCCATTGGTGCTGGGATAGTAGCCCTTGATGATCCTAGGATTGAAGGGATCATGCAAGTACTAAAAGTCATGGGAAATAGGATGAATCAACAGTCACAGAATCAAGCAGTTGTTGTTGAAGCCATCGCATAGGTCACCGCTACTGCTGCTATTGCCGCTGTTGCCAAGGCCACCCCCGTTACAGCACCTGTCGCTACACCTGTCGTCACCCCTACTGAATTTCCGCCAGGAGTTGTGGCCGCTGGGAGGCCGATCTACAAGTTAGTGGAACAGTTTCTGAAGTTGAACCCACCGAGGTTCATTGGTACAAGAGACCCCGAGGCCGCGTCTTTGTGGATACAAGATCTAGAGAAGGCATTTGCACTTCTAATGTGCAATGAAGAGGAAAAAGTAGTACTGATTGTGTACCAACTTCAAGGTAATGCAAACATTTGGTAGAGAGCCGCCAAGGATATAGTGTTCTTGGAAGGTATAGTCTAGGTGTGGGACACATTCCTCAAAGCTTTTAATGAGCAATACTTCTCAGGTACTGCTCGGGAACAAAAGATTGAGGAGTTCCAACGTCTCCGCCAGGGGAGCATGACAGTTGACCAATATGGGTCAAGTTTGCAGAACTGTCACAATATGCTCCAAGATTGATAGAAGACTCTGAAGAGAAATCCCGAAAATTCAGAAGTGGTCTTCATTCTAAATTGAAACATCCTCTACTGCCATTGGACTTGAAAGACTATCGAGAAGTCTATCGTCGAGCTCATATGATAAAGAGAGGTCTGAACGAGCAAGTTGTCTCGTCTGAATCAAGGTTTGTTTCGTATCGAGATACAATCCGTCTGGGAAAATGGCCTATGCCTGGAAATAGATTCCAAGTTCCACCAAATAAGAGAGGTGGAGTTGGCAAGCTAGTGCCAAATAGGATCGAGATGTGTCGCCTTTGTGGAAGACGACATCTTGTGAATCAGTGCCCCCGTAAGACGAACACTTGTTTTGAATGGGCCAGCAGGGTCACATGGCCAGAGATTGTCCAGGGCGACCAAGACGACAACCTCAGTTACCACCGCCACTATTGATGGGTCAGATCAGGGGTTATACACCGCAGAACGTGCAGTAAGGAGGTCAGCTGAGACCACCAGTTCAAGGCACGGTATATGCCATCACACAAGGTCGGCAGAAACTGCGCCTGACGCGGTCACAGGTATGGTTACACCGAATAGATCGCTAGAGTAGGGAAGAGTGTACGCCATCACCGGAGGACTAGAAAAGGGGAAAGCATGGCAGATAGAACACCACTAGAATGACGTAAGGAATAGGAATGGACTGACTAGGCACCGAGCAAAGGAAGAATGTTTTTGAGGTGTTTTTATCAGAGTAGTACAGCAAGATTTCGAGTGAATGTTGTAAAAAATTCCATTGTTGTAATAAAGTGGTAGAAAGATGAATCTCTTACTATAATTATACTTGACAGGTTTGCGTATGTATAACTTTGATACCATATATAAAAATGTTTGGCTCGAGGAGTTTTTGTTGTAATGAATTGTTATTGCAATGCGATACGGTTTAATCTATCGACAGAGGAAAATTTTGAATTTATCAGAAGTCGAGGAGGACCTCGATTTCCCTAATCTCGTCGCAAGAGGCAACCTGTTTATTAGACGAGGGTTGTCAAGGTTACTTGGTGACTGTGGTAGATACGACAGTTGAGGAACTGAAAATTGAGGATATTTCAGTTGTGCAAGGATTGCCAAATGTATTCCTAAAGGAATTGTTAGGTCTATCGTCAGAAAGAGAAATTGAATTTGTAGTCAAGTTAGCCCTCAGGACAGAGCCAACCTCTAAGGCTCATTACCAGATGGTGTTATCTTAGTTGAAAGAACTGAAGGTGCAGATGCAGGAATTATTGGATAAAGGATTTATTCGTCCCAGTGCATCATCTTAGAGAGCATCAGTTCTGTTTGTAAAGAATAAAGATGGTTGGTTGCACTTATGCATTGACTATCGGAGACTCAATCAAGTGACGATCAAAAACAAGTATCCACTACCAAGGATTGATGACTTGTTTGATCAGTTACAAGAGGCGTCGATATTTTCAAAGATCGACTTGAGGACAAGATATCATCAACAGAGAATTAGGAAGGAGGATGTTCCTAAGTCAGCATTTTGTACTTGGTGTGGTCACTATGAGTTCACAGTGACGCTCGGGTTGATGAATGCTCCTGCTACCTTCATAGATTTGATGAACCAAATATTCAAAGAATTTCTAGATCAGTTTGTGATCATATTCATCGATAAGAGTTCATCAGTTATATGCTAAGTTCAGCAAGTGTGAATTTTGGTTAACTAGTGTTACTTTCCTTGGTCACGTAATTTCCGAAGAAGGAATCTCCGTGGACCTGAACAAGATTAAGGCCGTAATCAATTGGCCAAGACCAACTACAATGACAGAGATTAGAAGTTTTCTGGGTTTGGCAGGTTATTATAGACAGTTTGTGGAAGGGTTCTCATCTTTGGCGTTGCCACTGACAAAACTCTTGAAGAAAGAGGAGAAATTTGTGTGGAAAGACAAGTGCGAAAGTAGTTTCCAAGAGCTTAAATTGACTATTGCACCTGTGCTGAAGATTTCATCTGGTCTTGGAAGATTCGAGATCTATAGTGATGCGTCATTAAGAGGATTGAGTTGTGTGTTAATACAACATGGTAAGGTTGTTGCATACGCCTCCCGCTAGTTGAAACCTCATGAGTTGAACTACCCGACGCGTGACATAGAACTCGTAGCATAAATTTTTCGTACTGAAGAATTTGAGGCGTTGAATTGAGAGCCTTCAATTGTGCATAGGTTGGTTAAAGTATAGGCCTTACTCAAAAAGGGTTCGAAATCCTATTTTCAAATTTGAGGTAGGCCACCCTTTGAATTTTATGGCCGCCCTCATAATTGAACCAGATATTCAGGTTAGAAGTAGACACTTCAATTGATAGACTGGGATGTTCAGAAGATCCTGTGAAAGAATACTGATAAGAAAGAGATTGACTTTCATATCTCTGGGAATGGAACACTCAAGTTCCGAAAGCGATAGGGTGTACCTGATGATGTAGCACTTAGGTAAGAGACCTTGTCAGAAATTCACCGTAGTAATTACAGTTTCGACCAGGCAATACAAAGTAAGTCAGAGTCGGCATCAGCTTGATTGGTGAACCAATAGAAAGGTGGATATCACCGGAAAAGTTGCAAGTGTCAGATGTGCTAGTAAGTGAAAGTTCCGCAATGCAAGCCAAGAGGGCATTTACAATCACTCAAGAGTCCCAAGTGGGAATGGAAGTATATCATAATGGAATTTTGTGATAGGTTCACCAAGAAGTTAGAAGAATAATGACTCCAGTTGGGGTAATGGTCGACAAACTGATGAAGTCGGCCCACTTTATCGCAGTATGGAAGGATCTTGATTGGAATAGGCATGTAGAAGTGTATGTGTGTCAGATAGTTCGTCTGCATTGAGTACTAGTGACGAACTAATATTAGATCTAGAACCAAGATTCCCATTTTTGGGCAGAGCTTTCAAATGATTCCTACTGAAGCTTTGCATAGCAAAGTGTACAGAATTTCAATTATGAGAAGGAAAATAAGCGAAGAAAGATCACAAGCCCAGAGTTATTGCAGTTGCTGTGATCAGAAATAGATTAAGGACCACTCAAAGCTGCCAGAAAAGTTGTATCGTTAGGCATTGAATGCCCTTAGAATTCCAAAGTGATGATTACATCTTTCTGAAGGTGTCACCAATGAGGGATACCTTGCACCTCAGCAAGGAGGGGAAAAAAACTAAAACCGAGGTACATATGTTCCTTTGAGATTTTGAAAAGAATTGGGATTCTAACGTATCATCTTGCATTGTCGCTGAGGTAGGCACAAGTGCATAACGTCTTTCACATGTCGAAGTTAACGACATATGAACCTGACCTGACCCATGTGCTAAATCTTGAAGAATTAGAAGTGGACGACAGAATGTTGTATGTGGAAAGCTTGGTTCAGATCATGAATCGGAAAGATCAGATTCAGTAAACCAAGAGAGTCCCCTTGGTCAAAATGGTCTAACAATGCCACGGGAATGAAGAATCAACCGGGGAAAGTGAGACTAGATGAGACGACGATGCCCCCCACGTTTTTGTTTAAGGATTGGTAAAGGTTTAATTTTCGGGGACATAATTTTTATAAGAGGGGAAAAATTGTGACATCCTAGATTTTCAACCATGTTTTCTACTGAATAAATCAAACATTTCATCAACGCACATATAGGGCTATTCTCAAAGCTGTTCACTCTGGAGATAACTAGACTATTCAGGGAAGCTATCAAGGAATTTTATTGTAATAAACTTGAGAATTCGATCAAGAATCGGCTTCTTGACCGTGCTCATCTTTAGAGGCCATTATGGCACAATATAAAATCGATTTGAGATCAGAGATAGGTCTATTCAACTGAGATGTGTGGCTAATCGTGGGTGACACCACTAAATTAGAAAATTCCCGTCCATCGACACTAGACTGATTTTACTATTGTTTTGGGACCCTATGTCCATATTTGAATCCTCGAGATTTACACAAAAATCGAGAGTTGCCAATGTGTCAAGTGGATTCATTGTGACTCAAAAAAAATCGACCACAGGTCATCTACACTAAAAATCTTTGAAAACTACTCGGTAGTTTAGGTCACGCTAAAAACGCGTCGAATGGAAATTAACCGCGAATTCAACTCCAATTCAGAAATTAAAGATTTTGACATGTCACAATAAATTCTAGGACCCACGACTCAATCTCAGAAGATTTTTCTGACGATCGAAACTTTTTGGGAAAAAGTTGAATTATAACCGTTTTTGTTCAATCAAGGCCGATGATTATTTTTGGTTGCAAAATTGGGAAGCAAGTGAGTTGTAATGGCAAGGAAAGATATCAATTGAAGTATTGAGATGTCAATTGAATTTATGGAAGCCAATTGAGAGTGAATCAAGAGAGAATTATTGTCCAATTGAAGCTATAATGTTGGAAATGCGTAGCTCCCCCATGCCCCAGCAAAATTGGACTATCTCAAGGGTTGTGAGGAGTGTGTTAGTGGCTCATTTGCAACCACGAGTTATTGTCTTGATGGACAAGCTTAAGGGAGACAATTTAGAGGAAAAATTGGCTTGGTGGGGCCCTCACCCCCTCATCTCTATCCTCTCCCTCTCTCTCTCTCTCCCTCACTCCACTGTCCAAAACCCTCTCTCTCCCTCCAAGCTGTGCGAAACCAGCAGCCAGCAGAGGAGAAGCCAGCACTGTCGCACACCATCGAAGTTGCGCCGTCCGCCGTGCACGCTGCCCGCGCTGGCCCCACGCACCATCGCCCCTTGCCTGCCTCCCTCTCACCTCCCAGCAACTGTTTCGAGCCTGCTGCAGCTCACCCAAGGTTGTTCCGAGCCCGTTCAACCTCTATGAGTCCATATCTAGGCCCGATTTGGCCTATTTCTTCCTTCCCAATCAATTCCTACCTAAACCGAGTTGATTTCCTTCCATTTCCAGCCAAGAACAACAACTATTTTGTGGGTATCACAGCCACTTCTAAGCCCATTTTGAGATGCTTGTGGGCCCCGAACCTTAGGCCCGCTTTGGAGAAAAACGTCTCTTGCGACGTTCCTGACGTTTCAATCTGAGTGAATGGTTAAACGGATGAGTTTTTCTCACTAATCCCTTATTAGTATGCTAACGATACTTATGGGTTTATTAGATTTAATTAAATACAATTAAGTGGTTATATTAGATTAAAATAATTAAATTAGGGATTTACCTATACATGTTAGACAAATGGTTAGTGTACTTAGCAAGTAGACAAATCCTATTATTTATTGAACGAGTCTCGGTAATTTTCTCGGCTCATCTTAGCTTCCAATTAGGCATTACAAGCCTAAATTGGATTTATTGTATTTATTTAATAATTTTTGGAATTATTTACTTTCTGAAAATTAGGTAAGGATAGTCGACGACCGGAATTTTATGCTGATTATTGTGGTGCAAACCATTTATTTATTTAAGCATTGATTCGTACTAAATTGATTTATTTATGATTTTAGGATTTATTCCTAAATTAAATAATCTTGGTTATTAATTGAAAAATAACCGGGCGTTGATTTACAACGCAAAAAATATGTAATGGGCTATTGAAACTGGTGGAATGTTTAAAAAGTGAAATTATGATATTTTGGCTAAGGCCAACAGTGTACCAATACATGGCTATTTTTATCGAAGATGATAAAAATTGGTGAATTGATTGAATGGTCAGGATAATATACTATCTCATCCTACGAGCTCTGATATGTCAACTTAGCAAGAGCATTATACTGGTGTACTATATACTATATCAGCATGCGGGCGATATGTCAGCTTAGTGTGAGCGGTACACTTTATCAGCTTAGAGTGAGCATCAGGGGTATAATATATCAACTTGCAAGCGATTTGTCAACTTAGCAAGAGCAGTATATCTTAACCCTATCAGCTTAGTGCGAGCTATACTATCTATTTATCAACTTAGAGCAAGTAGTCTTGATATGAACGGACTTATAGATAGTATGAGATGGGCCGACCAAGAAAGGGTTGAGATTACACGTAATCGACTAAGTCGATTGTTCGATGATTTGATCTGAGTTCTAAATTGACGTAATAACATAATTCAATGATTGGTTGATGTGATATAAAGCATCTATAAATAATGCTGATTTGCAAGATGGAACTGAGGCTAAGGTAAATCCTTCGACTTGTGTTATGCTTAAGCAACCTAAGGTGTATTGGCTTCCTAATTAGGTCTTAGGGAGTAGAACTTGCTGAGACGTAGTCTCATACCGATTGTGGGACAACATTTTAGGTCCCTAGATGCAACAGACCTAGATTTTGAAGATCTCGGAAGTTAGGTACAGTCTGCTGAAGGCTCCAGTTAAAGTGTAGAGGATGATGGAGAGGAGGACAAGGACCCATAGTTTGTTGAACCCCCACCCTTGCTTGTAGACCTTAATTCTCAACTTGTTTAAGTTGAATCAGACTTAGTAGTCTGCCTCATATATATGTGCATTGGTTTGCAATGTATATAAGTGTGGTTGTTTTTGAAAGTTCCGAATTTAGTCCTACTTTCCTATCGGAATTTAGTCCTACTTTCCTATCCCATTATTTTATTGTCTAGGAATTGTTTTATATACTTATGCATGCATATTAAAATTGAAAAAGTCGGTGATGTGTCCTGGGATGTCGATATAAATCGACCAAGGTGGGGGATGGGTGCGTGCCCGAGGATCGAGGCGTGACAAATTTCACTCAACATGCATGCCAATTATTAATCACGGCCACACATGGGCATGGCCTACTCGATGTTTGGCGCTCTTCTGGTGTAACCAGGCATCGTCTTGCCCCATTGAGCACGACAACGTCACTACGTCAATGGCATTCCATAAAGGAGCATCAGTCTAGCCTCTACTGTGATCGGTATCCATTGATAGGACATCCCATATAGGGGCACGTCCACCCGACTCATTTCGGGGATAGGTTCTCTTAACCAACACACAATCATTCAATCTCGATCAAGGACATTGTGCTTGACACTCAAATGTCTCAATTAAAATAACATACTTTACTCATTTTCTTCGTATTAAAAACATATGGTAAAAATAATCATGTGTGGATACATGGTCAATTTGCACCAGAAAAATTAATGCCCTTCCTTTTAAAACTCACTATTTGATATAATCTTTAAAAACCATTTTCGGTGTAAAAACCCGACACCGACACTCGGTAATTTCTAAATAATTACCAAAATTTTCAAATTTTGAATAAAATATTCAAAATTACAATCATCACTCAATTTGCACAATTTAACACTCAATTACAGAAACTAAGCACACCATTGCAATCACCACGAAATTCTGGTCACCGACTATCCCAATAGAATTTCCATAAAATATTAAATAATTAAATAAATACCAAAAAATAATTAAATAATGTAAATTAAATACCATAAATACCAACTTAGGCCAGAAATGCTCATCTAACCACTTAAACTAGCCTAGAAAATTTCCAAACCTATCTAAATAAATAACACAATCTAAGTAACCCTTAATTAGTCTATTTAAACTATCTAACATGCACAAATAAGCAATTAAATCACTAATCTACACTAACTAACCAGATAATCCCTAATTAGCCTAAACTAATCAACCCTTAAGCATAATTAACTCCTTAAGCAAAGTTTAGCAAGCAAATTCACTGGTTTAGCAATCCGATGAGCTCATGGCGACAGCGACGCGAAGGCAGGCGACAACCAAGCCCACGATGACACCAACCAAGGTCTAGACGAGCCCGGAAAAGCCTAATGAAGCCGACAGCCCATTGTGAGGCTCGATTTATTATGCTTGCTGGCTAAAGGAGCTACTTGAGCAAGGAGGGACAGCGATGGTGCAACAAGGCCAGGTGAGCGACGGTGGTAGCTTCAATGGCTTGGATGGCTACAAATGGCGGCGAGGCGACTCGTCAGACCTATGAGCAAAGGTGAACGATGGCACTGGACTGTGGGATGGCAAGGATGAGCAGGCAGGCTGACGGCGATGGCTCAGTTTCGCAACTGGCATGCAACGGACGGACGGGCGGCAAGGGAGCTCGGGCAACTGTCGTTGGCTCTTGGCTGGCTTTCTCTAGAATTTTGAGCTCACAAACACTCAACAATGGAGAAAGGCAGAGCAAAGAGGAAGAAGAAGCTGCTGAAGATGGAGGGGGCCACAAAATATCCAAAATGCATGGCTATCTTCCTCAGCCAAAATGCAGCCCTCAAGCTTCCTAAACAAGTCTCCAAGTGGTCCAAATGTTGCACACCACCCCTAGCTACGAATTTTGGACCAATTCCATCCAATTCCACTTCAAGACTTCTCCAATTGAGCTTAATTTGGTGTCCATAAATTCAACTAAGGTACCATCATCCATCTCATGAATTTTCCTTGTCAATTTGTCCATCTTGAATCCCAAAAACGTGACCAAAAATGGCCCTCTAATTTTCCCAGTCTGAAATAACTTTACTTTGAATTTTCACCAAAAATCACGGTTTGCAGAAAAATCTTTGGAGGATAAGTCAACGTTCTTAAAATGAATCATGATGTGACAGAACTTTCAATTTTTGAAATCGAATTTAAATTTGCGGTTGATTTCAACCGGGTGCAATTTTAGCGTGACCTAACCTACCAAGTAACTTTTAGGATTTTTTTTTTTGTGCAATTGACCCGTGGTTGATTATTTTCGAGCCACATTGTACATCTTCGATACATTTGTGACTCTCTGTTGTCGTGAAAATCTCGAGATTTCAAATACGAGCACAAGGTACAAAAATGACAGAAAAATCGGTCTAGTACCGTTCGACGAGAATTTTGTAACTAGGTGGAATCACCCACACACTAATCACATACCTCTATCGAATTGACCTCTCTCCGGTCTCTAGTCGATTTTAACAATGCCGTATTGACCATTGTAGATTAGCACGGTCGAGTAATCGATTCCTGGTCGAATTCTCGAGTTTATTGCATTCAGATTCCTTAACAGCTTCACCCGATAGGCTAGTTATCTCGTAAGTGGCCAACTTAGAGAAAAGAACTATAGGCGCGTCAATGAAAAGCCCGACTTATTCAATTGAAAACAAAACCTAAAAATCAGGCTGTCACACTAAAGATGCAAGCAAATACTCCTATCCAAGAACATCTAGATGAATTTAATAAAATCATTATGGATATGAAAAATCTAGATTTGAAGTTAAATGATGAAGATCATGGCCTAATTGTGTTATGTTCATGGCCAAGCTCATATGAGAATTTTGTGAATTCTATGTTGTATGGAAGGCAATCCATAACTCTTAAGGATGTGCAAGATTCATTGAATTCCATGGAGATGTGTACAAAATTGAGTACAAGTAGTAGTAATGATAAAGTTGATGGCTTAGTTGTTAAGGGAAGGTCGAATCATCGTGACATATTAATAGTAAAGGGCATTCAAAATCTAGATCAGACAAAAATAAGAGTAAGGTGGAGTATTACTATTGTTACAAATTCGGACACTACACTACACTACAAAAGAGAATGTCCAATGCTCAAAGTTAAGGGGAAGAAGTTGTTGGAGAATTCTGATTCAGCTAGTTTAGTGAAAAAAAACAAGTCCACTAATGCAGACAATGTTCTTACTATTTTGTCTTCATACTGTCATGTCGATGATGAATGGATTTTAAATCAATATGTTCATACCACATGTTCCATACAGAAATTGATTCCACATATATGAGAAAATCAATGGTGGTTTAGTTTTGATAGATAACAATGCAGTTTGCAGGATTGTAGATATTAGTATAATGCATATTAAATGCCATGACAATGTAGTAAGAACTTTGACAAACATTAGGCACATCCCAAATTTGAAGTAAAATCTTATTTCATTGAGCAATTTAGATTCCATTGGATGTATGTACATAGGTGAATGTGGAGTTTTGAAAATTTCAAAAGACTCCTTGATTGTGATGTGAGGTAACATAAAATTTCTTTACGTTTTATAGGGAAGTACTATTGTGGGTTCTTTAAATATTTCATCATCTTCAAATTCTGAAAAATCAATGTCGTGGCATATGCGGTTAGGCCACATGAGCGAAAGAGGAATGACTATCTTGAGTAAATGTGTTTTACTTTGTAGGAATCATACGGTCTCACTTAACTTTTGAAAACAATGTAGAGTTAGTTTTGGTATTGGGTGTCACGCCCCAAACCTCGAGCGCACGCTCATCCCTCGGTGGTCGACAAAATTGAGACATCCCAGAACGCGTCGTTAACCCATTCATTTTATCCACATGCGGAAACGAATAAACAAATCCCCAGACAACATAAATATGGGATAGAAAAGCATAATCAAATTTTCACAAAACACTTTTTATAAACACACTAGGCTTATATACAAAAGTCTACAAAAAGATCGGCTTTCAAAAAGAAGCTGTC
Organism: Eucalyptus brandiana; assembly: GCA_014182725.1. Lineage (NCBI taxonomy): Eukaryota > Viridiplantae > Streptophyta > Magnoliopsida > Myrtales > Myrtaceae > Eucalyptus > Eucalyptus brandiana. The sequence goes on from CM024669.1 coordinate 10,490,175, forward strand.
TTACAACCTACTAGTCGAACACATTCGCCGATTCGTTAGACTCCACCTCCACAGGCTCCGGGGGCTTCGGGTCCTCCACAATCCCATCAGGAGGGTCAACTGCACCCTCGCCTAGAGCACTGTTGACCGCAACGGTAGGGATATCAAAACCCTAAAGGGGACCAACCCTGTATCCATTAAGTCCATGACGAAACCATGCCCCGAATCGATGAGGTACCCTCTGCAATAAGCCCTCATCGACCCAGACAATAGTCACTACGAACTCATAAACCCAATGACTCCTGAAGACAGCGACATCTATGCTCCACTCGGTAACCCCCCGAGGCCAACCAAAATGTTTCGAAAAGACCGTCATCTAAGGACCTGAAAAGGTTAATCCACGACGGGGTGAGACAACATCTCAGCAAATTTACCCCCTAAACCCCAATTAGGAAGGAAATACGTCAAGAGGCGGCCTAACAACACAATCAATGAGACTTACCTCACCTCAGTTCCTCCCTACACGTCAATATAGTTCATATACTCAATGCATATAGTAGATGCACACATCAATTGGAATGCCTCACTCAATCTCAATCAATCACAGGGGTCCCGATTATAGGGCCTAATCATCATAACATGTCCCATTCTGTGCCACACAATTTTGTCCCATAATTCGGCGCATCTATCTCAATCAATCACGCGTTCCAATTGATTACTACATGCACAGGCATTTTTACCAGACACACATCGGTCCTCTGGCATAGCCAGGCTTCGCCTCATCCCTTGAGCTTGGCAACGTCCACACAACACACATCAAGGATGGCATTCCCAAAGGAGCTTTGGTCTGGCTCTACCGAGATCCGACATCCATTGTTAGGGCATCCCATATAGGGGCAACATCCACCTGACGCATATCGAGGACGAGTTCTCTTAACCATCACACGATCATTCAATTCCGGCTAAGGACATTGTGCATTACACTCAAATGTCTCAATTAAGATAATGCACTTGGCATATTTTCTTCATATTTAAAAATCATTTTCGATGTTAAAATCTGACATTCGATATTTTCTAATTAAAACCAAAATTTCTAAATTTTGAATTAAATACTCAAAATTACAATCACCACTCAATTTGCACAAATTAACATTTAATTCCATAAACTAAGCACATCATTGCAATCAGCACAAAATTCTGGTCGCCGGCTATCCCAAGATAATTTTCAAAAAATATTAAATAATTAAATAAATTACAAAATAATTAAATAAATGCAATTAAATCCAATAAATGCAAACCTAAGTTGGAAATGCTAATTTAACCACCTAAACAGGCTTAGAAAATTAATGCACCTATCCACATAAATAGTACAATCTATTTAGCTCTTAATCAATCTATTCTAACCACCTAACAATCATATTTAAACATTTAAATCACTAATCAAAACTAACTAACCGCCTAAGCCATATTTAGCATAATCTAATTACCTACTAAATGTCATTAACTCCCTAAGTAGAGTTTAGCAAGTAAACTCACCGGTTGTGTGGGCCGATGAGTTCACAGCGATGGTGACGCGAAGGCAAGTGACAAGCAAGCCTGTAGCGACACCAAGTGAGGTCTGGACAAGGCCTAAAACGGGCCTCGAAGTCTCAGTTGGGCTGAAACTTTGGCTTCCACTCGCGGCTGAAGGGGGCGGTCCGAGCGGTTGGCTAGCGCGGAAAAGGGACACGGAGGACAGCGACGGCTGCAACAACTCCTAGCGAGCTCAATAGTGGCAAACGGTAGCTAGAATAGCCTTGGCAGACGGCGACAAGCACGGGACGACAGCCTGGATGCGCGGGGATGGCAAGCTGGCGCAAATGGGCGCTCAGACTAGCACGTGACGAGCACGAGGTTTTGGTGGCAATGACAGCACTCGACAGGCTCAGGCGATGCTCAACTGTGGCTAGCTCGACTACAAGGGCCTCTTTTTTGTTTTCTTTAGCTCAAAACACCACACAACAATGGAGAAAAGGCTACAAGGAAGAGGAAGACAGTTGCTGAAGAGGGGGGCACAAAATATCCAAACACTCAAGTTTCATGCCCCCACCATGCTCATCCATCATCCTCAGCCATTATCCACACCAAGGCTTCTCCAAGAAGTCTCCCAAGGTGGCTGAAATAATGCTCCCCCTTGACCTACGAATTTTGTAACATTCCCCCTTAATTTCATTCAATTCCTCTCCAAATCAACCCAATCAATGCCCCAAAAATTTAGCCAAGGTGTCCACACTCAATTCCACATTTTTCCTTGCCAAATAATCCAACTTGACTACCAAAAATGCAACGAAAAACGGTCCTCTAATTTTCCCAGTCCAAAAACACCTAAATTTGATTTTTGCCAAAAACTCAAGTTTGCAAAAAAAAATCTTCAGAGGATGAGTCGATGTTCCTAAAATGAATCATGACATGACAGAACTTTCAATTTCTGAAATCGGGTTCAAATTCGGGGTTAATTTCAACCGGACACGATTTTAGCGTAACCTAACCTACCGAATAGCTTTTAGAAATTTTTAGCACATTTGACTTATGGTCAAATATTTTCAAGCCACATTATGTATCTTCGACTCATTGGAAACTCGCGGTTGTCATGAAAATCTTGAGATTTCAAATACAAGTATTTCTAGGTTTAGCAGGATATTACAGAAGGTTCGTAGAGGGGTTTTCAGCATTAGCGTCGCCTTTGACTCGACTATTGAAGAAAGAAGAAAAATTTGTGTAGATAGACAAGTGCGAACGTAGTTTCCAAGAGCTTAAGCAAAAGCTAACTACCACACCTATGCTGACTATTCCATCTGGTCCTAGAGGATACGAGTCTATAGTGATGCATCATTTAGAGGACTGGGTTGCATGCTGATGCAACATGGTAAAGTTGTTGCATACACGTCCCGTCAATTGAGATCTCATGAGCTAAATTACCCGATGCATGACTTTGAACTCGCATGGATCATTTTCGCTCTGAAGATTTGGAGACATTACTTGTGTGGAAAAAGATTCCAAATCTTCACTGACTATCAAAGTCTCAAGTATTTATTCTCTCAGAAGGAGTTGAATATGAGACAGCATCGCTGGATGGAACTCGTGAAGGATTACGATTGTGATATTCTATATCACCCCAGGAAAGGCGAATAAGTTCGCAGATACACTAAGTCGAAAGTCCTCAGTTGCACAAATGATACTCAAGGAATGGACTTTACTTGAAAAGGCTCGAGATTTAGTTTTCAAATTTGAGATAGGTCACATTTCAAATCTTATGGCTACCCTCAAAATTGAAACGGAAGTCCAGATCAAAATCAAGACGCTTCAGTGGACAGACCTAGAGATTCAGAAGATTCTACAAGACAATACCAAAAAGAAGAATGCTGACTTTCAGGTTTCTGACGACGGAATGTTGAGATTCTAAGGATAATTGTGTGTACCTGACGATGCAGCGCTTAAAGAAGAGATTTTATCAGAAGCACATCGTAGCAGTTACAGCATTCATCCTGGTAATACGAAAATATATCAGAACCTGTGTCAACACTATTGGTGATCTAGTATGGAGGTGGACATTACCAAGCATGTCGCCAAGTGTCTGACTAGTCAGGAAGTGAAGGCACAACATTGCAAACCGGGAGGACTTCTACAACCTCTCGAGATCCCAAAGTGAAAATGGGAACACATCATCATGGATTTTGTAACAGGCTTACCAAGGAGTTAGAGAGGAAATGATTCCATTTGGGTAGTGGTCGACAGGCTGACGAAGTCGGCTCACTTCATCGTAGTACGAAAGGACCTTGATTTGGACAAGCACACAGAGTTGTACGTACGTCAGATAGTTCAACTGCATGGAGTGCCGGTGACGATTACTTCAGACCGAGACCCGAGGTTTACAACTGCATTTTGGAAAAGCTTATAGAGTCTTTTAGGAGCGAAACTACAGTATAGTATGGTATATCATCCTCAGACGGATGGCCAGTCTGAGAGGACAATTTAGACCCTCAAAGACATGCTACGAGCTTGCATATTGGATTTCAAAGGAAGCTAAGAGGCATAACTTCATCTTGTTAAGTTTGCCTACAACAACAACTACCAGCAGAGCATTTAGATGGCTCTTTTTGAAGCATTGTATGGCAGAGCGTGCAAAACACCAGCGTGTTGGGATAAAGTCGAGGAAAGAAAGATCACAGGCCCAGAGCTAGTTCAACAGTCAGTGGATACAGTTGCCATTATCAGAGACAGATTGAAGATTGCTCAAAGCCGTCAAAAAGGCTATGCGGATAAGCGTCGAAGGCCTTTGAAATTACAAGTTGGTGATCACGTTTTTCTGAAGGTGTCAACAATGAGGGGTACTTTGCGCTTTGGCAAGAAAGAAAAGCTGAGTCCAAAATACGTAGGTCCATTTGAGATTATTGAAAGAATTGGGATCCTAGCGTATCGTCTTGCATTACCGCCTAGATTGGCGCAAGTGCATGACGTCTTTCACGTGTCGATATTGAGGAAATATAAGCCTGACCCGACTCATGTGCTGAATTTTGAAGATTTAGACATGGATGACAGAGTGTCGTAAGTGGAAAGCCTGATTCAGATTGTGGATCGGAAAGAACAAGTTATTTGTACCAAGACCATCGCATTGGTCAAAGTGGTCTCGCAACACCACGACACTGAATGAGCAACTTGGAAAAATGAAGAATCAATGAAACAACTGTACCCCCACCTTTTTGTTTAAAGAATTGTGATAGTTTAAATTTCAAGGAAGAAATTTTTATAAGATGGGAAGAGTTGTGACATTCTAAAATTTCAATTTTGTTTTCAATTGAATGAATCGGATCTTTCATCGACGCGCCTATAATGCTATTCTCTCAGCTAATCACTCATGAGATAACTAGACTATTTAGGGAAGTCATTAAGGGATTTTAACACAATAACCTTGAGAATTCAACCAGAAATCGACTGCTCGACCGTGCTAGTCTACAAGGGTCATTACGGCACAGTTAAAAATCTATCAGAGACCGGAGATAGATCGATTCGACTAAGATGTGTGATTAAGTGTGGGTGATTCCACCTAATTGCAAAATTCTTGTTGATCAGCACCAAACCGATTTTTTTGTCGTTTTAATACTATGTGTCTGTATTTGAAACCTCGAGATTTTCACAACAACCGAGAGTTGCCAATGAGTCATAAATGTACATTGTGACTTGAGATAAATCGATCACAATTCAATTGCACCAAAAATTCATGAAACCTACTCGGTATGTTAGGTCACGCTAAAATCGCGTCAGATTGAAATTAACCACGAATTTGAACCCGATTTCATAAATTAAAAGTGCTGTCATGTCACGATTTATTTTAGGAACGTCAACTCATCCTTTGAAGAATTTTCGGAGAGTTCGGGATTTTTTACGGAAAATTGATACGAATGTTTTGGAAAAGAACGAAAGTTTAGATTGGCCGAATTGGAAGCAGTTTTGACTTCCAAGCCAAGCTATTTTGAGAATGAGACTTGCAGAAATTATGTGGGCTTCTTCCTTGTTGAATTTAGACATTAAATTGGGAGATTTGATGAAGAATGGAAGCTCAAAATTGAAGAAATTCGTATGCTATTATGAGGGCTGCAATTTTGGCATTATATTGGTTTTTGTGGGATTAAAATGTTGAGAAAGTAATTGGGGACATTAAAGATATGTGTGTGGGCTTTAGGGGGGTCCATACATTCAATGGAATGGATTGAGTTTGTTAGACTTTGGGCCCCCCTCTCAACTTCTCAAGCACGATTCTTCCCCCCTTACTTTTGCCGACCTCCTCTTCTACCCGTCTTCCTCTGCACGTTCGAACACCTTGGCCATTCCTTCATCTCCAGCGAATTCTTCCCCACATCTTCTGCATCACCACCAAGACTTACCCATGCGTCCGCTTCTTCCATTTACTTAGTCAACCCAGCAAAACCTCTCTACCGAATTACCCCCCCTCACTACCGCACATCCTTCACCCTGCCAACATGTCCCTCAGTCAACATCCCACCGAAGTTCCTCTAGGCGCTAGTTTCATTGACCCGTAGCTCCTTCGCACGCCTACAACCCAACCCCACGTCCACGTTTCTTGTTCCCCTAAACACGAAGCTACTCCCTCGCCATTGCTCTTCATGGAACAGCCCCGCCCACTCGCATCCAGCAAATTCCACAAGCTCAGCTAGCCCGTGTCTTCGTCCACAGCGCCTCCACCAAAGCTGAGCCATCAGCTAGCAAGAAATCTAGCCAACTTCATGGCCATTTTCAGCCTGGTCCAGTCTTTGTTTGGCGCCGCCGCTTTATAGCTTATTGGCCACCGTCGCACCGCCGTCACCGTGGACTCACTGGCCCACAAATCCAATGAGTTTACCGACTAAACTCTGCTTAGGGAGTTAATTATGATTGTGGGGTGTTTAGATTGTGCTAAGTATATTTAGGTGGTTAGATTAGTTTAATTAAATGTTGATTAGATTATGTGCATGATTAGATTAGTGGATGGATTTATTTGTCTAATTATGTAATTAGATTAATGTAATCTTAATTATACTTTTAATTAATTACTTATTTAAATTATATATTATTTTAATATATTATTTTATATTTAAATTAAATTAATTTTCGGAATTTATTTAATTTATAATTAATTAATATTTTCCGGAAATTATCGGGAGAGCCGTTTGTTAGAATTTCGCACTGATCGCAATAGTGTGGTTAGTTTGTTCAATTGATTGTTATGTTTGTGAAATTGAGTGATGGTTGTGAAATATAGGTATTTTAATCAGAAAATACCAGGTGTCGGGTGTGGTCACCGAAAGTAGTTTTTTTCAGTACCATTTCAACTTAGGTAAGCAATATAGATCTATAACAGCTTCGGAGAGCATTAACACTAATATAGGTCTATAGCAACTTCGGTGAGCATCATAGTTTTCTAGCAGCTTCGGTGAGGAAATATTATCTAGCAACTTCAGTGAGCAATAATTTATCTAGCAACTTTGGTGAGCAAATTTAGACATTATCTTCAATGAGCTAGACCATCTATTTCAGCTTAGGAGAGCAGTGTTCAAATCGATAGAGTTATGGATGGTATCGATGTTATGGAGTTGAATGAGTTGATTGATTGATGCTTGAATTGAATTGAAATGATTGGATGATATTATATGAATTATACTAACTTGCAGGAAGGATTTGAGGCAAAGGTAAGTCCTTTGACCTATGCTTGTGCTTAGATAGCCCTTATGGCGTATTTCCTTTCTTGTCGGAGTTTAAGGGGTGAACTTGCTGAGACATTGTCTCACTGGTTATTGTATAACCATTTTCAAGTCCTTAGATGACAGTCGTGAAGAACCCGAAGCCTAGAGTATGGGGAAGTGGAGATTGAAGGCTCGGCAAACGTGTCCAGCTGGTTGGTCTTAGGACAGTTCCCCTTTTTGTTGAGCCGATCTTTTATAGACAGCCTTGTTTTGTATATAAACCTTATGTGTTTATAAAAAGGCTTGTTTTTTATATGAATGATTTCCTGCTTTCCTATCCCAAGCTTTTAGTTGTCAGGGGATTTGTTTCGCTTCCACATGCATATTAAAAATGAATGGGTTGGCGACACGTCTTAAGACGTCGCATATTTATTAACCATCGAGGGATGGGCACCGCTCGAGGGTCGAGGTGTGACACTAAACGTGGGTGATTCCACCGAATTGCAAAATTCTCATTGATCGGTACTAGAATGATTTTTCTGTCATTTTGGTACCATGTATCCATAATTGAAATCTCGAGATTCACACCACCAAGAGTCGCCAATGTGTCAAAGAGGTTAATTGTGGCTCGAAGAAAATCGACCATGGGTCATTTGTATTAAAAAATTCTGAAAGCTACCCGGTAAGTTAGGTCACGTTAAAATCGCGTCAAATTGAAATTAATCACGAATTTGAATCCGATTTCAGAAATTGAAAATTATGTCATGTCACTAGTCATTTTAGGAACGTAGACTCATCCTTCGAAGATTTTTCTGCAACCCGAGATTTTCGGCGAAATTTTAATGTAAGGCCATTTTTGTCCGGAAAATTCATGGGACCATTTTTTATCGCGTATTTGGGATGCAAGTAGGTTCTATTGACGAGAAAAAATGTCAATTTGATTGAGGAATCAATGGTGAAATTTATGGCCGTCAAATTGGCTTGATTTGAAGAAGAATTGGTTCAAATTTGGAGGAAGACACTCCAAAATTTGTAGCCCCCCATGCCCTTAACCTTTAGACCTCTTCAATAGCTTCCTAAGAAAGCTTTGGCTACTGCAAGTTGCTAAGGAAGACAGCCGACAAGGATGGGGTCAAGCCAAGGGGACAAAGGGATAGAATTGAGCCAAAGTGGCCCCCTCCAAATGCTGTTGTCCCCCTCCCCCTCCATTTCCGTCGGCTCCTCCATTTTCAAGACTAGGGAAGCCCTGAAATTTATAGAGAAACTGGCCATCTTCCTCCCCCAAGCCACCACACGCTCACTGGAGTTCCCTACCGCCCGTCGCTGCTGTCCAGTGCCGCCCGCGAGCCACACGTCCCCCACGCACACCACCCGTTTGCCTTTGCTCGTTTCGAGCCCAGCAATCGTTCCTCATGCCTATTAAGCCCAACCGAAGCTCCTGACTGCCCGTCTGACCGTTGTTAAGCTCTGCCAAGCCTCGCCACAACCTGCCCACCTCCTCCTTGGCCGTTTCCAGCCCAACTGGCCACTCAACCTCCTCTTCGGCCCACCGTCCAAAACCGAAACCCCCGGGTCTACTGTGCATTGTTTTGCCCACTTTGGACCGCTTTCGGGCCTCAAAAGATGCCCCCGCTTCGGAGTTTATCGATCATCTCCACCTCGCCGTCCTAGGGAACTCATCGGATCGTGAAATCGATGAGTTTACTCACTAATCTTCACTTAGAGAGTTAATTATGCTTAGGGATTGATTAGTTTAGGTTAAGTATAGATTAGGTGATTAGTTAGAACGGATTAACAATTTAATCGTTCGATATTGCATGTTAAGTGGTTAAAGTAGTGCAATTAGCAAATAAATAAGTCGTAGTATTTATTTAAATAGGTTCAAAATTTTTCCAGGCCCATTTTGGTATTTAATTAGGCTTTTCTGGCCTAAGTTGCATTTATTGATATTTATTTATTAATTTTGGTAATTATTTAATTAATTATTATTTTCCGAAAATTAGACTAGGATAGCCGATAACCGGAATTTTGTGCTGATCACAGTGGTATGATTGGTTTATTTAATTGAGTGGCGGTTTGTCCAAATTGAGTGCGAATTGTATTTTTGGGGTATTTATCCCAAAATTTATTAATTTCAGTATTTAATTAGAAAATTACCGAGTGTCGGTTTATAGCGCAAAAAAATGTTTTTATTGACTATATAATTAGTGGGATTTTATGAATTAAAGATATTATACTTTTGGTCGAGGCCTACCGTGTACCCACACATGATTATTTTCATCGGATATATTTTAACATGATAAAATTGGGCCAAGTTCATTATTTAATTGAGGGATTGGTGTGCAAGGCACAAAGTTCTTGGCTGGGGTGAGTTTATCGTAGTTCAGCTTGTGTGAGCTTTTGGTGTCCAACTTATGAGAACAGTATGCTATATCAGCCTATAAATGCTTGATATGTCAGCTTGTAAGAGTAGCATATTATATCAACTTGTGTGAGCAATGATCGTTTATTAGCTTGTGAGAGCAACGATCCATATATCAGCTTGTGGGAATTACTATCTATTTATATTAGTTTGTGCAAACTACTATCTATCATTTTCAGCTTCTGTGAACATAGTCGGTGTTGACAGTACCAGATATATAGTATTAAATTGATAGATAGTATTGATTGGTTGAGTGTGTGAACTGTACTGACTTGCAGGAAGGAACGGAGGCCAAGGTAAGTCATTTGACTTGTGTTTATGCTTAGGCAACCCTTGAGACTTATTTTCTTCCTAGTCAAGACTTAGGGGGTGAACTTACTAAGACATCGTCTCACCCCATTGTGGGATAACATTTTCAGGTCCTTAGTGATAGGACTAGTAAGGACACCTAGAGGGGGTGAATAGGTGATCTAAGAAGTTTTGCAAGATTTAATGAATTAGCTTCGAATTTTGAGGATAACAGACTGAAGATGTAAAAGACTATAAACAATTATACAAAACTACGAATCAAAGTAAAGAGTTTAGGGAAAGAAAATTGAAACACAAGGTTTATAGTGGTTCGGCTTAGACCAAGCCTACATCCACTCTCCCACGCTGACAGCCCACTGACTGGATTTCACTAAGAATCAAAAGAGTTTTTACAGTCTCACATCCTTGATTACACAATGTAGCAACTCTATTACACTTCCTCAAGGTCTCACAAGTGTTTGATCTCTCTTTTAAATGCAACTTAAGCTCAGTGATTGAAATAGCAAAGAACTAAGAGCTTTAGACTTTGAAATTTTTCTTTCACGCACACTCTCGAATAACTTGAGCGTCTTCCTTATATACTCCTTCATGCCTTTATAACCATTGGCACTTTCTAAATGAGTTCTTCCAATCTACCCATTGGACAGAATCAATCAAGGAGATCTCGAGTTATTTAAGGAATGTGATGATAGCACATCAATCATGTTCGCCCATACAATCAGGATCTAGGTTTCCATAAGTAGAACCTTCCAAGTATACTTCGGTTTTCAATAGATCTTGATTATCCAAATTGATAAGAATAATTGATATTGATGTGCTATCTCCAACCGTAGGATCTTCTATAAACCATACGAACCGAATCCTTTAAGATAAACTCGCATCTGGATAAGTCTTTTCTTTGTTGATCTAGAAGCTGTCAATTTGGGTTGACTTTGAGTCTTGAGTCTTACGGTCTTCATATTTTGACGACAGAGTCTGAAGTTCATCAGACTTTAACAGTTGAGTCTTGAAGTTTTCAAACTAGACTGATGGAAATGTTTTGTCAACTTCAAAATAATAAGAGAGTTTTCTCCAATGTTCTCCCCATTTTTTATGGTGACAAAACTTTCCTGTAGATTTGAATACTTTTGTCCAGCAAAACAACACTTAAGCAAAACAAGATATCTTATAAAAGATAAGTAGATTAGGACATGGATAGTAACGATTCTGCAGCCACAGAAAACATGTTAGTCCTGCAAAATAACTATCCTTCCATAATCATTGTCACGGCCTAAGTTACTACAAGCATCAAAAGATCCAATCAAATAGTCTAAAGTCAAAAGGTCCAATCCACAACCAAAAATAAGTCCAAAGATTAAATAATCCAAACCAAAGTCAAATCTGCATCAAACTCCTCCCCCTTTTTGTCAACAACAAAAAGTGGAGAATAATAAAAACGTTGAGTGAAAAAAGAGATGTGAAAATCATGACCGTTTTAGCAAGCAAACAAGCTAGAATTCTCCCATAGAACTCACTGTCTGCTCAAGCTTCCCAAGAGTCTCCTTTAGTTGCTGGAAATCTTCACCATTCACATCATCTTGCACTTAAGTCTTCAGGGTAAGTAACTGATCTTGCAATGAAACTGAAGTAGCCAAGAAAGCCTTTTTGAGATCTTTTATCTCATAGTTCAAACCATATTGACCCTTCTTTAAATCTAGCAAAACATCCATTATGCGTGAAAAGTCCGTTGAATCAGTTAATGCAGCACTGGGTCCAGCCGAATCTGCTCCTGGAGTTTTAAGAGTGGAGGGATCTTCAACAGTTTGTCTACTGTGACTTGGAGTGAATGCCTCAAATTATGGTTCTAGATAGTGAGAGGCATACACATCCTCTGGATCTGCTACAAACCGACTAACATCACTAATGAGAATAGGTAAAGAAATACCTCGTTTTTTCACAACTCCCCCTATTTGTGTGCCTTTAGGAGGAGAAATGGATTCTTCTTCCCATTCTACTTCAGCAAGAGAGTGATGTTTTTCTTTTGCTTTCTCACCAGCAGTTCCACTCCTTGTCTTTTCAGAGTCGCTTCACAAGGATACAACCAATGTAGACTCAAAAGAGTCATCTTGAGCCTCTTCTTCATCTACTTCTCTTCTTCCTTCCTCTTCTTCTTCTTCTCTTTCTTCATCTCTTCTCTCAATCTCTTCTCTAGTCTTGCGAAAGCTGACGAAACTCTTCAAGTTCCTTAAGGCTGAAAGAGTCATCTTGTCCTCATCTTCTTCATCCTACAAGATGAGAGTTCTCTTCTTCTAAACTAGAGCAACCATGGGCTCCTTGCCTTTCCTTTTGGTCGCTAAAGAGTCCTATTTCGTCTTGACGGGAGACTTCTCCTTCATGCGCTCTGACACCTTGTTAAGCTCTTTCAAACACATCTTGGTGACCATTTTAAATCCAATCACCATTGGAGTAATGTTTGTCAAACATAAAGGTGTAGGAATGTGGATTTTAAAATGTCTAAAAAGGTGTGTGATAAGAGCGGAATAAGATAGTTGTCCCTTGTCTTTTACCACTGTCATGTACATATGAAACAAGATGGTGTGAGGTAGAGAGAATTTGCAGCCAGCATTGATGGCATACATCAGTTTTGCTTCGGAACGGAAGACATTAGTCTTTGATGTAGATTTTGGACGGATACAATTGATCACAATTTTGTGCAACAAGATGTTTGAGGCATTCATCCTCAAATAAGAGATCTTACAATCAACATCCCTGTCTCGTACCAATTCCAAAGTAGCATAAGCAAAGGACACACTAATTGGTTGGAAACACCCTCTTTCCACCCCAATTAGGTCAGCTAAAGTGTCCATATCCACCGAAAACTCTTTACCCCTTACTATGAAAGAGAAACCGTTCGCATCCAAAAAGGATAAATTCGAATAGAAGTATGCTGTGAGTTCAGGATAAGCAATTGTAGATTCAGAATAAAAATTCTCCAGTTGAAGAAGTGCAAACTTCTCTCGCAGATTTACTCTAATTGAATCAAGAAAATCAAAGTCAACACTCCTAGGGTTCATCACCCCTCTTTTTAGCAGATTCAGATAAACTTTCTTGTGCTCCTTAGAGTGGAAAATGCTCGCTCCATCACTAATAGCATTAACAGCCACTCCCATATTAGGCTGAAAATGTGCAAACATTCATTCATCATCATCACGTTCTTGTGGTTGATTAGCAGTACCAAAACGTGGGTCACTTGGAAAATTGGCAAAGGCCTTTTCAGCTGTCCCTTTCTCTACAACTCCTAACTTTTCCATTTCTCGCAAAAATAGGGTTTCATTTTTTAATCCTCTCTCTAAGAAACTCGTCAATCAAAGACATCGTAGTACCTCCTTCCTTCAATTTAGAGTAAAGCGAAAAAGCAACATTAGGTCTCAGCGTTCTTGCATGTTCAATTTCTTCCACTATTTCTTCTTCTGGTTGAGGTGGTGGAGGAGATTGACGCTGTTGAGAATATTGTTTCTTACCTTGTTGTTGCTGATGAGGAGAATCTTCTTCCTCGGTCAAGTTGAAGTGAGTAGGACCCTCTAGCATATGTCGTGGTCCCCTGCTCGCGATTCTCGAAGACTTTCTCGAAGACATTATCGCTTCAAGGGAGAAATTCTCAAACTTGCTCGAAAATGTGAGAACTTTTTGGGTTAAACGAGAGTAAAAGTGAAAGCAAATGGGAGTTTAGAATTTTAGGGTTTGAGAGTGAGAACGGAGAAGACGAATTTCAACAGTATATAAAAGTGAAGCAAGGCAAACGAATCGTCATAAAAATGCCTTTTCGAAAATGAATAACTTCCTTTTTGAAAATGAATAACTACCTTTTTGAAAATGCCATAAATTTAAAAACTTGGAAAGATAATTTCTATCGATTAGCGATTAAAAAGAAACTGTACCTTTTCAAGTCTTTAATCAAAAATTAAACTGCTAGTACCGGAATAACTTATAGTCGTAACTCTTGGTCTTCTGAGTCTGAACACTTTCAGACTTTACCTCTGAGTCTAAGCACCTTCAGACTTTACTAGATAGGAGATGTGATGTTCAGTCTATTGCAAATAGACTCAAATAGGTTTTTCTCCAGTGGCTTTGTAAATATGTCTGCCAGTTGATTCTTTGAATCAATGAACTGAATCATAACTTCTCCATTTTGAACATGATCGAATAAAGTGATGTCGAATCTCTATGTGCTTTGCCCTTGAATGAAGGATTGGATTCTTTGTGAGATTAATTATACTGGTGTTGTCACATTTGATCTTGGTGCACGAGTCTTCGATTCCAAAGTCTCTCAGCTGTTGTTTTATCCATAAGATCTGATAACAACAACTCCCAAGAGCCACATACTCTGCTTCTGCTGTTGAAAGAGTTACAGTACTTTGTTTTCTTGAAAACCAAGATATTGTCATGTTTCCCAGCAATTGACACGTACCAAAAGTATTCTTTCTATCAACTCTACAACCTGCTAAATCTACGTCTGAATATCCGAGGAAAGTAAAGTCTCCTTTGGGATACCACAAACCTAAATCTAAAGTAGTTACAATGTATTTGATGATGTGTTTTATAGTACTTAGATGAGATTCTTAGGGATCTGATTGAAATCTAGCACAAATATAAACACTAAACAAAATGTCAAGTCTAGAAGAAGTAAGATAAAGAAGTGAACCAATAATACTCCTGTAAAACTTTTGGTCAACTTTCTTTCCTTCTTCGTTTTTGTCTAACTTCGAAGAACTTGACATTGGTATCTCAGTCTTTTTGCAATTCTCCAATCCGAACTTTTTAACGAGATCTTTTGCATATTTTTCTTGGTGAATGAAAATTCCTTCTTTTAATTGCTTTACTTGTAATCCGAGAAAGAAAGATAGTTCACCCATCATGTTCATCTCAAATTCATCATGCATAAACTTAGAAAATTTCTTGAACAGGTTTTCGTTAGATGATCCAAATATGATATCATCAACATAGATTTGAACAAGTAAAAAGTTTTTACCTTCTCTTTTAATAAACAAGGTAATATCCACTTTTCCTTTGACAAAACTATTTTGAATTAAAAACTTACTTAGCATGTCGTACCATGCTCGAGGTGCTTTTTTTAATCCATATAGAGTCATTTTCAGTTTGAATACTGAGTCTAGTCTTTTTGGGTCTTCAAAACGGGGAGATTGTTCCATGTAGACTTTTTCTTAGATAAATCTATTTAGGAATGCACTTTTGACATCCATTTAGAATAACCTAAAATTTTTATAATAAGTAATAATCTAATTGCTTCTAACCTTGCTACCGGTACATAGGTCTCATCATAGTCTATCCCTTCTTCTTGTGTATATCCTTTGGCCACAAATCTTGCTTTGTTTCTGACCACCTTTCCTTTTTCGTCCGTCTTGTTTCTAAAAACCCATTTAGCTCCAATAATGGATTTACCTTTTGGTTTTGGAGTTAGTTCCTAGACATCATTAATACTGAAATGTCTAAGTTCTTCTTGCATAACTTCAATCCAGCTTTCGTCAGCTAAAGCTTCTTATATGTTTTTGGGTTCTATTTCAAAAATAAGTACCATGGTGCTAGACTCTTTGGATCTAGTGCGAATCCTTTCATCAATGTCACCGATGATGAGTTCTTTGGTATGACTAGACTTGTGCTTCTAATTACTGGTCGGTCTGACAATTTGCTGATCTTCTACTTCAATTGATTCTTCAAGTTCCATTTGCTGTTGATCTTCAGAAGTCTGAGCCACTTCAAAGGAAGTAGACTTTGTAAAGTCTAGAGCAAGTTCAGATTCTTTAGGATGAGTCTAAATCAATTAATTCTGCAAAGAGTCTTGACGTTCATTTATTCTTCCATAGACTGAGTTTTCTTGTTGAATACTCTGTAGGCTTTGCCTGAAGTTGAGTAGTCAAGGAAAATTCCTCCGTCTGATTTCTCTTCAAACTTACCAATTCAATCGTTTGCATTTTTCAAAAAAAAAAAATATTTGCAACCAAATACATGAAAATAAGAAACAATTGGCTTCTTTCCTTTGAATAACTCATAAGGAGTTTTCTTCATAATATGCTTTAAGAATACTCTGTTAATAATATAACAAGCTGTAGAAACTGTTTCAGCTCAAAAATGAGAAAAAATATTACTTTCAATTAAAATAGTTCTTGTCATTTCTTGCAAAGATGTATTTTTTATTTCCACAACTCCATTCTGTTCTGGAGTGTATGGAGAAGAGAAAACATGTTGAAAACCAGATTTATCACAGAATTTGGCAAAGTCTTGATTTTCAAACTTACCTCCATGGTCTATCCGTATGCTTGAAATAACATATCATTTCTCATTTTGAACTTTCATGGCAAACTTTGAAAAGTAAGAAAATATTTCAGACTTACTTGCCAAAAAGTAAATCCAAGTAAATTGAGATTAACCATCCATAATCATTAGGCAATATCTTTTTCCAACAGTACTTTGAGTTTTGGTTGGTCCAAAGAGATCCATATGCAGAAGCTACAAAACACGATTAGTAGAAATCTGATTTATTGGTTTAAAATAACTTCTAACTTGTTTTCACAATACACATGGTGTGCATAAGTCAGACTTTTGATACTTCAGGTTAGGTAGTCCACAAACAAGCTTCTTGGATGAAATTTTGGCAATTTGCTTCATATTGACATGGCCAAGCTTTCGATGCCAAAAATTCGCTTCATCTTGAATCGATATTAGACATTAAAATCTTTCTGGTTTTGTATTCGGAAGATAAATATTCCCATGTCTTCGTCCAGTAAAAGATTGAGAAAGATCTTTACTAGTTCCCAAGCATATTCCTTCTTGGAAATTGATTTTGAATCCAATGTCGTACAATTGGCTAATGTTGAGTAGATTGCAATTTAGTCCTTCCACCAAGGAGACATTGTTGATTGTGAGACTTCCAATCTTTACAGTTCCACACCCAACAATTCTTCATTTGTTGTTTCCACCAAAAGAGACTTTCCACCATTTATTTGCACAAGTTTTATAAAACAACTTAAATCTCCAGTCATGTGTCTCGAACAGCCACTATCCAAATACCATTTAATCTTTTTCTTGATAGTAACCTGCAATTAAAGAAGGAACTCAAGCTTTCTTTGGTACCTACATTTTCTTAGATCCTGGAGAGTTAGTGCAATATATAGTCTTTGCACATTTCTTCTTAACAGGTCTCCAAACCATAGGACATTCTTTCTCAAAATGTTCTAAGTTGTTGCATTTTGAACATTTTAGAGCACTTTGGCCAACAGGTTTTACAAAGACTATTTGAAAATGGTCTCTATAAAAAGTTTTTGTAGGTCTTTGTTTGATTCTTTCCTTTACTTTTGGAAAATCAATTAGAGAAATAATTTCTGAAGTCATTCCCAAGCCTGATTTGTTGAAATAAGGTCTTTGTACTGAAAGAATCTTTTCCAACTTTTCAAATCTTATTGAAAACCTTTTTGAGATGTTTGAAATGTCCTTTTTTTTAAATATATTTTCTTTTGAAAGAGAGTCTATATTTTCTTTTAAAACAACAAAACTTTTGTTTAGATTTTCAAACTTTTCTTTCCAAGAATTTTCCTATTGCTTAAGCATAGAATTCTCCCTTTTTAGCTCGGAAATCCTTTTAAGAGAGGTTTTGAGACTAAGACAAAGTTCATCAATGTATTTCGAGACTTTAGTAGGAATTTTTAAATTGCTTACCTTGATTTCGATATCTGAGTCTAAATCTATCTTAGAGTCTGAGTCTAATTCTAATTTTACCATTAGACAAATATTAGCATAATCTTCATTACTTTCTTCGCATTCAGTATCACTCTACGTCTCTACTTTAAGTGTCTTTCTATATTTCTCCGCTCTTCCTTTCTTTTTCTTCAACAGAGGACAGTTGGGTCTAATGTGTCCCTTTTTCTTGCATCCAAAACAAATCACATCTTTGTTGGCTTCATCATCTTCAGTTGATTTGTTTTGAAACATTTGAGTGCTTTGCTTCTTCCCGTTGAATCTTCTTCCCTTTTTGTTCAGTTTCCTGAACCTCCTTATCATAAGTGTTAACTCTTCATCGTCCATATCATCTTCAGAGTCTATAACATCAGAATCATCGTTAGATTTTAAAGCAATTGACTTATTACCTTTGGGATCTTCTTCCTTGTTGATTTGCTTCACTTCATAAGACTGAAGTGTGCCAATCACCTTGTCTACAAAAAGCGGCATGATCCTTTGAGTTTCCTATATTGAAGTCTTCACGTGATTCCAGTCTTTGGAGAGTCCACGCAACAATTTGTTAACCTTCATTGGTCTGCGATTAGCTGTCCCTGATACTCTAGACCGTTTACAATCTCTGTAAAACGATTAAACACGTCAGTGATAGATTCTCCTGGCTTTATCTTGAAAGCTTCATACTGTCTGAGTAGAACGTTGATCTTTGTTTCTTTCACTCGATCAGTTCCTTCATAGGTAATGTGCAGCCTATCCCAGACTTCTTCGGCCGTTTCACAAGAAGAAATTTTGTTATACTCAATAGGAGATAAAGCACAATATAAAAAGTAAATTGCTTTAGCATCAAGAGCTTGTCTCTTGGTTATTTCTTCTTGTGTCATCTCGCTCGCGTCTGTAACTTATTTTCATCTTTCTAAAACTGATGCAGCTTTAGGAATGATTCCTTTTTTCTACCACATCTCATTCCAGGGGATCTTTCGATCTTAGGAATGCCTTCATCTTGTTTTTTTCCATACGCTGTATTCCTTTCCATCAAAGTAAGGAGTTTTGGTGTTACTCTGGCCTTCAACCAAACCTGGAGTTAACATACTAGCCATAGATCTTTAACTCAGAAGTAAAAACATTTCAATTAAATGAGCACACAAACTCTTATACCAATTGATAGAGCTAGTAAGGACACCTAGAGGGGGGTGAATAGGTATTCTAAGAATTTTTGCAAGATTTAATGAACTAGCTTCGACTTTTGAGGATAACAAACTGAAAATGTAAAAAACTATAAACAGTTATATAAAACTACGAATCAAAGTAAAGAGTTTAAGGAAAGAAAATTGAAACACAAGATTTATAGTGGTTCAGCTTAGACCAAGCATACGTTCACTCTCCCATGCTGACAGTCCACTGGCTAGATTTCACTAAGAATCAAAAGAATTTTTATAGTCTCACGTCCTTAATTGCACAATGTAGAAACTCTACTACACTTCCTCAAAGTCTCACAAGTGTTTGATCTATCTTTTGAGTACAACTTAAGCTCAGCGATTGAAATAGCAAAAAAAAAAAAGCTTCAGACTTTGGAATTTTTCTTTCACGCATACACTCGAATAACTTGAGCGTCTTCCTTATATACTCCTTCATGCATTTATAACCGTTGGCACTTTCCAAAGGAGTTCTTCCAATCTACCCATTGGACAGAATCAATCAAGGAGATCTCGAGTTATTTAAGAAATGTGATGATAGCCCACCAATCTTGCTCGCCCATACAATCAGGATCTAGGTTTCCATAAGTAAAACCTTCCAAGTATACTTCGCTTTTCAACAGATCTTGATTATCCGAATTGATAAGAATAATTGATCTCGATGTGCTATCTCCAACCGTAGGATCTTCTATAAATCGTACAAACCGAATCATTTAAGATAAACTCGCATCTTGATAAGTCTTCTCTTCGTTGGTCTAGAAGCTGTCAATTTGGGTTGACTTTGAGTCTTGAGTCTTACGGTCTTCAAACTTTGACGACAGAGTCTGGAGTTCATCAGACTTTAACAGTTGAGTCTTGAAGTCTTTAGACTAGACTGATAGAAACGTATTGTCAACTTCAAAATAATTAGAGAGTTTTCTCCAACACTTAGATGGCAACTCCTCCCGAGCATTTTGGCCAACCAAAGAAGGTCACCGAGTAGAGGTGTTATATTCCGCTTCATGGGAACCCGAGGGGATAGGTCTATGAACTCATGAGGTCCATGGTCTGGGTTGATGCGGGTCTACCCCATAAGGTACCCCATCAATACAAATCATGGTATCGTCGTGAGCATAATGGACAAAATGAGGGTCCCATATCGAAGTCTGAGGTCCCTATATCGGTGCTAGAGGTTACTTTTGGAAAAGGCACGGCAGATCCTCCTGGTGGTTCAATGGTAGACTCAGATCTTTTGGATTTAGGAACCCCGGAGTATTGAGTTGAAGACTCAAATGATTAGAGGATCTGTAGCACTCTAAACCCCCCCCCCTTTTTGCAGACCTTGTATATATTGGCTAGTATTGTATATGACATAGTTTGATATGTGTATATAAGTGTGTTGTGGTTTGAAAATTTGTGGCCCTGCTTTTCTATCCCATCTTGTTGTTGTCTAGGGATTTATTATTCGCTTTCGCATGCGCATTAAAATGAATGGATCGGCGACGCGTCTTGGGACGTCGCTATTTAATCAACACAGAGGGATGGGCACGTGCTCGGAGGATCGAGGTGTGACATATATCATATGGAGTAATTAATAAGGAGGTAAATTATATTTATTTATTTGGTCCTAACGATTTTGCTTGAGGAAAAAAGTCGAATTCGATTGGTTTATGTAGAGTCATAAGTGACTTTCTCACTTGACTTTTAGCTTTGATCAAATACACTTTGAGCTAAAGGGCTTTGTCTAGATGCAAACTCATCTCCCAGAGCTCTTCCAAGCATGCCTTCTTCTTCAATTGGGAAGAACTATAGTTTGTGGCACCAACTAAAAAGCGAAGAAGACCTTGTTTTGAGCATACATTATGAAAGAAAAAAATTTAAAATCCTAGATGATATACCAAAGGTGGATTAAATTGAGGGATATTGTCTTTGATTTTTTTTTCCCTTTGTATGGATGTTATGCTCTATATATGGTGCACTTGTATGAGACAATTTCTTTTTCTCTTTCTTTATAATCCAGCTCTACGAGCATGGAAATCTAAATACCTGAAAGTTCATAGAATAGAAAAACCTTGGTCTTGACCCTAGGTAGTGCTGGGATGCGAGCGCATGACTTTTAGTTCATAAAACGCATGATCTTTTATTGTCCTAATTAACTACGTCAACTCTAAAGCGTGAGAAGGAATTTTTTGGTTTGATAATAGCTTGAGCAATGACCATTTCCCAAAGTTGAAACTTATGATTACACAAAACCAATTGGCTCTTTTTGCCAACGAAAACGCATCTGTTGTATCTAAAAGGGTGAAAGTTATTTAAGTGACAAATAGATGGAACGTGAACCTGTCTGCAAATAAGCCCATGAGTTGAAATATAACAATTCAAGCTCATCCGTTAATTATGCCTTTCAAGAATAGTGTTGAGTTTTGACTTTCAAATTAAGAGATAAGAGTATTTTAGATCACACACATTTAGTTTAGAAATTTTTTAAGAGAGACTGTAAAAGGAATGTGTTTGATAACACATCTCTAATCCTAACCTTTATATTATTTCCTGTTTTATTTTTTCTTATCTTCTTGTTGGATATTTAGATCTTGTGCCTCACCAAGTGGTTTAAGAGCTTTTAAGATTGTACTTTCGTGCTTTTGTTGAAGATAGTGAAATCTCTCTCTCTCTCTCTCCTCGTGGTTTTTCCCGTTTTAGGTTTTCGACATAAATCTTGCATCTTGTGTGATTTTAATTTTCTTTCATCCTTTGCTACTTGTTCTTAGATTGATGCATTTTTATTGGCATTTTTTGCAACAAATTGGTATCAGAGCTGAAGGAATTTAGGTCTTTTTGTTCGAGATGGCATCTATCAAATTCGAAGTGGCACCCTTCGATGGCCAAAACAATTTTGGGCTATGGAAGATCAAGATGAAAGTGTTGCTGCATTGGGAAGGTTCAGTTAGAATCTTGGACGGAAATTATCCCGACGATATGACTACAGTTGAGATCGAGGAGATGGAAGAAGAGGCACATAGCCCCATCCAATTGTCATTATTTGATAAGGTGCTTTGCAAAGTCGCGGATGAAGAAACCTCTTTGGTATTGTGGAATAAGCTTGAGAGCCTATACATGAAGAAATCTCTTAGACAAGGTTATTTTTGAAGCAGTGTCCTTACACGCTAAAGATGCAAGCAAAAACTACTATCCAAGAACATCCAGATGAATTTATTAAAATCATTATGGATATGAAAAATATAGATTTGAAGTTAAATGATGAAGATCAGGACCTAATTGTGTTATGTTCATTGCCAAGCTCATATGAGAACTTTGTGAATTCTATGTTGTATGGAAGGGAATCCATAACTCTTGAGGATGTGCAAGCTTCATTGAATTCCGTGGAGATGCGTACAAAATTGAATACGAATAGTAGTAATGATAAAGTTGATGGCTTAGTTGTTAAGGGAAGGTTGAATCATCATGATAGACATAGTAATAGTAAAGGATGTTTAAAATCTAGATCAGACAGAAATAAGAGTAAGGTGGAGTATTACTATTGTTACAAATTCAGACACTACACTACAAAAGTGAATATCCAGTGCTCAAAGTTAAGGGGAAGAAGTTGATGGAATTCCAATTCGACTAGTTTGGTGAAAAATAACAAGTCCACTAATGCATACAAGGTTCTTACTATTTTGTTTTCATACTGTCATGTCGATGATAAATAGATTTTGGATTCAATATGTTCATACCACATGTTCCACACAAAAATCGATTCCCCATATATGAGAAAATTAATGGTGGTTTAGTTTTGATAGATAACAATATAGTTTGCATGATTGTAGATATTGGTATAATGCAGATTAAATGCCATGACAATGTAGTAAGAACTTTGACAAACATTAGGCACATCCCAAATTTAAAGTAAAATCTTATTTCATTGAGCAATTTAGATTCAATTGGATGTATGTACACAAGTGAAGGTGGAGTTTTGAAAATTTCAAAAGACTCCTTGATTGTGATGTGAGGTAACATATAAAAAAAAAAAAATCTTTACATTTTATAGGGAAGTACTATTGTGGGTTCTTTAAATATATCATCCTCTTCAGATTTTGAAAAATCAATGTTGTGGCATATACGGTTGGGCCACATGAGCGAAAGAGGAATGACTATCTTAAGTAAATGTGTTTTACTTTATAGGAATCATACGGTCTCACTTAACTTTTGCGAACATTGTGTTTTCAGAAAACAGTGTAGAGTTAATTTTGGTACTGGGATCACTCAACGAATGGCACAATTGACTATATTCACTTCAATTTGTGGGGACTAACATTGGTAACATTTTAAGGTAGTGTAGTTTATCTTCTAGCATTTATTAATGATTTTTCTAGGAAAGTCTGGATTTATTTCTCAAAGCGTAGAAGAAACATTTTTTTATATGTTCAAGAAGTGAAAGATATTAATAGAAAATCAAACTAGGGAGAAAATAAAGCGTCTCAGAACGGACAATGGTCTTGAGTTTTGCAGAGGTGATTTCAACAAATACAATGAAGATTTGGGGATTATTCGACATCGAACAGTCAGGTACATATCTCAACAAAATGGGGTGGCAAATCACATGAACCAGACACTTTCAAAGAGAGCTTGGTATATGCTCTTTAATGCTGGACCTGGGAAAGATTTTTGGGGTAATGTTGTGAACACGAGATGTTATTTAGTGAATCATTATCTTTCAACTGCAATCGAATGTAAGACTCCTAATAAAGTATAGTTAGGTAAACCTTCTGATAATTCTAATTTAAAAATATTTGGATGTCCTTATTATTAATATGTAAAAGAGGATAAGCTTGAACCTAGGATTAAGAAGTGTATTTTCGTTGGTTATGCAAACAAGATTAAAGGATATAGGCTGTGGTGTTTTAACCCTAAGTAATCAAAGTTTATAATTAATAGGAATGTTACTTTTGATGAAAATTCTATACTTGAACAAAAAAAAGGTTATTACTAAGTCTATAGGTATTCATGAGGAGAATGTTCGAAAAGAAATGGAGCTTCATGTAGTCATCCATAGAAAATATTTGAAGATATTCCTATTTAGACCAAAAAAGTGACAATGAGCAACAAGATTTGGATTTTATCAAAAAAGAAATTGAAGAAATTGAACAATCTCAAAGTTTGGCTGCAGGGGCAAAACAACAAATTAAGCCTCCCCAAAAGTATGGTTTTGCTGATTTGGTAGCATATGCTCTTACAATTGCTCAAGAGCTTAGTATTAAAGAACCTTTTATATTCCATGAATCTACTATTTGTTCTAAATCTAAGAGGTGGCTTATTGCGATGAATAAAGAGATGGAGCCTCTTCATAGGAACCAAGCTTGGAATCTTGTTGTCACGCCACAATCCTCGGGCGCACGCCCATCCCGGCTTGGTCAATTAAATAGCGACGTCCCAGGATGCATCACTGACCTTTTCATTTTAATACACATGCGGAAGCAAATATAAAATCCCCAGACAATAAAACAATGGGATAGAAAAGTAGGGCCATATTTTTCAAATTTCAAAAACCACAACCACACTTTTATACATTGCAAACCATATAGTATATATTACAATATTATTAACAAAAGTCAGGTCCTTCACAACATAGGGTTTGCAAGACAAGGGTGGGGTTTTCAATCCTCCCCTGAATCCTCCTCTGGGTCCTCCTCCAGGTCTTCCTTGACAATCTCACCTTCTTCCATCCTCCAGCTAGAGTCCACTACTAAGTTCACCAGAGAGTCAAAATCGCCCTCGAGCTTGGGATCCTTCGCATCAACCACCGATCCACCCTTGGGATCTGCTGTCCCCTTCCCGAACGCTACCTTTAAAACGTACAAAAATACATCAGATTCCGGTACAAGGCCCACCTTTCGTCCATCATTATAATGGTGATACCACAATCGGTATTTGTGAGGCACATTTTGGGGTTCACCCACATCAACCCAGATGGTGGATTTCACCAGTACATATTCCAAGCCTTCAGAGTGATGGTGTATCGGAATGTGATAACCTATCTCAGTGATTTCCTTCAGTATACCAAAATGCTTGGGAGGAGGTGGAGGTACTGCCATTTAGAGACTTGAAATGTTGTCCCACAATGGGGTGAAACTACGTCTCAGTGAGTTCTACCCTCCGAAGACTCTATTAGGAAGTAAATACGTCCTAAGGGCTGCTTAAGCACAACATGGGTCAGAGGATTTACCTTGGCCTCAGTCTCCTTCCTACAAGTCGATACCATTTAATATTTCATTGAATCATACCAACAATCAAGTCACTCAATCAAATCGAATCATCGATCAATTGACTCAGTCGATTCCATGTTATCGGACCATCACCTGGTCAAAACAATACCATCTATGAGTATGATCAAAATCCAAGACTGCTCACCCTAGGTGATATATAGATAATAGCTTGCCCCAAAGGCTAATAAATAGCATACTGTTCATTCTCTAAGATAACATATCAAGTCACCAAGCCAGTATTGCATTCCGTTCATTCTCTAAGATGACATATAGAGTCATCGAGTCAGTATAATATATCGTCATTTCTCCAAGATGAGTATAGAGTCACCGAGCCGATATGATATATCGTCCTATCTCCAAGATGACGTATAGAGTCACCGAGCCGATATGATATATCGTCCTATCTCCAAGATGACGTATAGAGTCACCGAGCCGATATAATATATCGTCCTATCTCCAATATGACTTATAGAGTCACCGAGCCGATATTGTATAACGTTCTTTCTCCAAGATGACATATAGAGTCACCAAGCCATTATAGTATACTATTTCGATTGTACAATAAATTTATCATTTTTATCATACCTGATAAAAATACACGTGTGTGGGTACACGATCAACCTTAGCCAAAATATAAGATTTTCACTTTTGAACCTCTCACTATTTTTCAGCAGACCCAAAATAGATTTTTGGCGCTGTAAACTGACACTCAATAATTTTCCAATTAATTACCAAAATCAAGCCAATTTATGAATAAAATCCTAAAATCACAATCGGACAAAATTAGCACAAATTAAAACTAAAATAAATAAACAGATTGCACCACAATAACCAGCACAAAATTTTGATTATCGGCTATCCCAGCCTAATTTTCGGAAATTAATTAATTAATTAATTAATTACAAAAAATAATAAATAAATGCCAATAAATCCAACTTAGGCTGTAATGCCTAATTGGATACCGAAACGGACCTGGAAAATTTTCGAGACTCGTTAGATAAATACTAGAGTCTATTTACTCGCTAATTGCACTAACTAACTACCTAACAGGTATTGACAATTAATTAAATTCACTAATCTAATATAATCTAACCACCTAATACATCTTAACCTAAATTAAACAACCCATAAGCATGATCAACCTACTAAGTGAGGATTAATGAGTTAAACTCACTTGTTCGACAATCCGATCGGCTCAAATCGTCGGGGATGCGACGAGGCTCACTTCTCTCCAAAGCGGGCCAAACTTTCGGGGTTGGGAAGCGGGCCAAAACGGGCCTACACAGTGCTGGAAACCCATTGCACTTTGCTTCTGTTCTTGGCTGCAAAAGAGAGGAAACAAGGCTAGATGGGGCGGCAAGGACCAGCGGAGGCTTCAGCAGCTCGAACAGTAGTTCACGACGGTCGAAGGCGACTCACAGCAACCTAAGCTGCTTGGGATAGCCTTGGGACGCAGCTAAGATGCGAGACAAGGCTGCTAAGCATCAAGGTAGCGCGGTTGAGCACAAAGCGGTAGCGGCGCACAAGAACAGTGGACGGCGTTCCGACATGGTGTGCGACGGCATAGTGGCCTCAATTGGCATCCAGTGGCTTCTTCTTGGCTGCTGGTTCTGAAAATGGCATAGTAAGGAAGAGAGAGGATGCTATCGACCGGATGAGGGGAAGAGGGAGAGGATGAGGGAACAAAGGGGGTCCACTTGGCTTAATTTCTCCTCAAATGTTCCCTTGACCTTATCCAACTTGTCCACCAAGCTTGGCTATCTTCCATGGCCTAAAATCAGCCACCAAGGCTCCAATTACAACCCTTGAAATTGTCCAAAAAGCCTAGGTAAGGGAGAGCTACGAATTTGCTTGATTTCTCCCTCAATTGGACTTAATTGCTTCTTGATTCAATCCAATTTGGCCCTCATAAATTTAATTAGCACCTCAAAGATCAAATTGGTATTTTTTTTCTCACCAATTGATCTCACTTATTTCCCCATTGTGCGATCAAAAACAATCCTTGACTTTTTCTAGACAAAAATGGCCTTAGGACGACTTTTTCTCAAAAAGTCTCGGTTTACAAAAAAATCTTTTGAGACTGAGTCGACATTCCTAGAATTAATTGTGATATGACAGAACTTTCAATTTCTAAAATCGGACTCAAATTTGCGGTAATTTCACTCTAACAAGTTTTTAGCGTAACCTAGGCTACCGGGTAGGTTCAGAAATTTTTAGTGCAAATGACTCGTGATCGATTTTCTTTGAGCCATAATGAACCCACTTGACGCATTGGTGACTTTCGAATGTCGTGAAAATTTTGAGGATTCAAATACGAACACAGGATACCAAAACAATAGAAAAATGAATCTAAAGCCGGTCAACGAGAATTTTCCAATTTAGTGGAGCCACCCACGTTTGGCCACACATCTCAGTCGAATTAACCAATCTCTAATCTCAAATCGAACTTTAATTATGTCATAATGACCTCTAAAGATGAACACAGTCGAATAGCTGATTCCTAGTCGAATTCTTAAGTCTATTGCATTAGAATTCCTTAATGGCTTCCCCAGATAATCTAGTTATCTCGAGAGTGATTAGTTCTGAGAACAACCGTATAAACGCGTCAATGAAATGCCCGATTAATTTAATTGAAAATAGAAGTGAAAATTTGGAATGTCACACTTGTGAAATTGCCTGAGGGCAAAAGAGTTGTTAGGTGTAAATAGGTCTTCAAAAGAAAAGAGGGAATTCCAAGAGTTGAAGATGCAAGATTTAAGACACATTTGGTAGCAAAGGGTTTTGTCAAAAGGAGGGGATCGACTTCAATGAAGTATTCTCTCCAATTATGAAACATATTTCCATTCGTGTATTGCTCACATTAGTAGTCTTTTATGATTTAGAACTTGAGTAACTTGATGTCAAAATCACTTTTTCTACATGACGAACTTGAGGACACAACCTATATGTCTCAATCCCAGGGATTCACTGTTGAGGGTAAAAAATATCATGTTTGTAGGTTGAAATGTTCTTTGTATGGTCTCAAGTAATCTCCACTACAATGGTACAAGAGGTTTGATAGCTTTAGATTGAGTCACGACTACTCGCAAAGTGCGCATGAAAGTTGTGTATATTATAAGAGATTGCATGATGGTTCCTTTAATTATTTACTATTATATGTGGATGACATGTATTGCAATGAAGATCATATTAGAGATACAAAATATAAAGAAGCAACTTAACAAGGAATTTGAGATTAAAGATCTTGGAGTTGCCAAAAATATTTTAGGTATGAAAATTCATGGATACAGATAAGTTAGGAAGTTATACCTCTCGCAAAAGAAGTATATTAAGAAAGCGTTTAAGCACTTCAGCACAAAGAATGTTAAACCGGTAAGTAATCCTTTGGCGTCCCATTTTAGGCATTCGGCTTCTTTGTTGCCTAAAATTAAAGAGGAGAAAGATGGGATGTCTCGAATTCCATATTCTAGTATTATGCGTAGTCTCATGTATGCCATAGTTTGCACTCGTCAAGATATTTCACAAGTTGTTAGTATTGTGAGTAGGTATATGGCACGCTCAGGTAAAGCTTACTGGCAAGTCGTGAAATGAATTTTTCAATACATTCAGGGTACCTCATATGTGAGGTTTTGCTTTAACAAAGGTTATCTATAGGACATTCGATTGTTGTTCATTGATTCTAACTATGCAGTCGATCTCTTTAAAAAAATGTTATGTATAGGACATTCAATTGTTGGCTTCATTGATTCTAACTATGCAGGCGACTTTGACAAAAAGAGATCTTCAACAAGTTATGTTTTTACCCTCAGTGGTTCTACCGTTAGTCGGAGAGCAACTTTAGAGGACACAATTATTGTGTCTACTACCGAAGCAAAATACATGACAGTAGCAAAAGCAATAAAAGCAACTCTTGGTTGGAACATTTAGTTATAGAATTTAGTGTTAAGCAGGATAAAGCCTGCGTTATCTTTTGCAATAACCAAAATGCGATCCAATTGACCAAGAACACGATATATCATGAGAGGATGTTGGCACTTGATTTTTAATCAACATGTTGAATAGTTTTAAAAAAAAAAAAAATTGTGTTTCGGCATTCTAATCGTGACAGAGTCTGTAATTGATCAAAAAATATCGTTTTTCATTTCCTTCTTTTCGCATTATTGTTTTTAAACAATTTTAAGCTTTATTTAGAAAAACCTGAAAGGTCAAATGGTTGACTTTTTAGTAAATTCCTTGACCAAAAGTCAAGATAAAAATTGGCTTGTCACCCAAAAAAATGTCATTTAGCTTCAATTTCACTTTTCTTAAATCAACTAAATTGTTGACTTTTTGTTAAACCTTTGACCAAAAAAATTAGAAAAAAAAAATCAAAATCCACAAAAACATTTCTTTTAGCATCAATTTGACTGGTATGTCTAAAATTTCATAAAATTCGATTAAGAACCTTGTTTTCCGAATTTTTTTGGTTTTAGATTCTAAATCGACCAAAAATAAAATTACTTTTGTTCTAGTCATAATTAGGTATACTTCCTTCTTCAAGATTTGGTCTGGTGACTACTCTAAGTCCACTCACATGCTCAATTTCGCAAATTGCCATGTTGAAATAAAAATCGTCACTTTAAGCCCTAATTAGGGGGTCGAAATCGATCCTTGATGACTTGTCAAGGCCAGTTGCTCTCGGAAAACACCAAATCCCACACCGGTCACGCCTTCCTTCTCCATCGCCCAATAGAAGGGGTCCATGACCGCTTCAAGCAAGTTTGAGTAACTCAAGGAGCCATCCCAAACCACCAAGCCGGCTGTGGTGAATTGGGCATAATCCAATCTCATGTTGGCCGGATCGGAGGGGCATACAAAGTAGGGATAGACATTAATCATCAACGGCAAGCCATTACTAGACAAAACTTTATGATCTCAACCATGTCGGCACAAGCCACATTGGAGAATTTGGAGCTGGACGGCGGGTAAGAAGTCCCTAAGGTAGAAGTCGCAACCACAGTGGTGATCCCCACTCCAGTGTATCCATAGCTGTTGACGACACTTTGTAGATTCCACATCGCAAGCAATACGTACTGAGCTAAATCTCCAGGGACCACTTCATTACCGGCCGTAAGATACGTAATCTTGACATCACTCTTGAATGGTCGCACGTTGGTGTCGAACCATGTCTTAGCTGCACCGACGCTCGACGCTATGCTTTGTAAATCCTGATTTTTGGTGCCCAACGTGACCCCAATCCCGCTGCCTCTCAGCGCAGCCAGTGCGGCGGCATTTGGGTCAAAGAGCCGCATCTTGCCGATCTTGTAGCGCCGGTAGAGTTGGACCACAGCTGCTGGAGAAGGGAGGTTGTCCCCGATCATTCCGCAGCACACGCGGACGTCGAGCCGTGCCTCCGTGATTGTGACTTGGTGGTGAACAAATAGCATGAGAATCACGTTGACCAATGCCATCTTTGGGACTCTTGTTACCCTACTCCAGGCACATGAAATTTATCATCAATTAGAAATCCAACACCCTAGAAAACATAGTAACATTAATCCGATGCTAATGTTTTTCCAACAATGACATAAAAAATAATAAAATACTAGAATTAGTTCCTTTGATCTAATAACATCGCCATGCAAGAGAAGAAATACGCAAGAACCTACCCGCCACGAATCTTAGGACCTTTGCTCTTGTATAAATGTATGTATGTATCCTAAGAGAAGAAAGAGACACCTTGGTAACTATATATACTAATGTTAAGGCCATAATATTTGGAAATTTATTGGAGGAAATCCAAGCCCGTTATTATCCATGATTTACATGGACATTTAAGGTCAATTAAAAATACATCTCTAACTTCGTTTAAGGTAAGAAGATATTATGACAAAATCACAAATTTCCGTGGATGCCGTAGAAGATCTAGAAAGAGATAATAATTTGCAAATTTTTTAGAACCCTTGTTAATTAGAATGTTATAACTGTATGATACAATGGGAATATGTGTACTTGCCGATATAGTGGCCTTATTACCTCTATTTATCATGATTCACGTTTGCATTGTCTGCAATAGCGTGATTCACATGTCCAAAGTCGCTTTTGTGTTTTTGAAAATAAAAAGACTATTTCTTATGTGAATCTCTCGATCAATTCTCAAAAATAATTGAATTATACGAAAAGGGTAATTATTTGTCGCACAAAATAATTGATAAGGCAGCCGGTTATTTATTTTTTGTTTTGGTCCAATGATCTTGCTTGGGGAAAAAAGTTGAATTTGAATGATTTATGCATAGATGCAAAGTCATCTCCTGGAGCACTCCCAAGCGAAGTAGACCCTTTTTTTAAGCATAGATAATAGATTTACGATGGATTAGATTGAGGGAGGTGATCTGTGATTTTTTTTTCTTTTTTTTTTCTTTTTTTCTGGTTATTATGCTCTGTGTGATGCACCGGTCACTCATAATAGGACATTCCGTGTCATTTGAAGCTTGCTCACTTTCATAATTAGCCGAAAATTAGATGAAATTAAGAATAGCCACCAAATGTCCTGCCATCATTCAATTAAATGAACTATAAAAAGGTTGTGTCTCTGTCTCTCTCACAGTACAAAGGAGGACGTCATTTGTGCTGTCTTTACAAAATCTTATGCTTCAAAGGATATGTGAGTTTTTCATCTCTATTTTTTTTCCTTTATCTGTAATCTAGAATTACGAGTGTGAAAATCTGGATACCTAAAAAAATTTCTAGTAGAACACCATACAAACCTCATGAACCGGCGGACCTTTAATCTATGAAATTTGTCTTGACTCAAAAGTAAACCGCATAATCCTCTATTGTCCTAGTCAAGTTTTGAGTAATGACCTTTTCCCAAAGTGGAAACTTTTCATTACACAAATTCAATTGGCTGTTTTGGCCAACTGAGACCGCATTAATTGTGTCTAAAAAGGTGCTATTTAAGTGAGAAAGATGGAAAGAGAACCTTGCCAAGCACCATAAGTAGGTCTTTGAGTTGAAAAACAAAAGTACATGATCTCCCCTTAATTATATGCCTTTCAAGTATAGTTTTGTTAATGCTAATTACATCAAAAGTACACAAAAGCAATCACCAATAAGCAAATTTAGAAAAATCATTATTGGTATTCTCAAACATCTCAATTAAGATTGTACCCAATTTTATCATATATAGTCATCGAATTCATCATTGGAGCCAAAATAATTAGGGTTGATATCATTAAAAATCATGAACCGGGTACCTCATGACACTCCAATTTAATTTCGACCTCATAAAAAAATCAGCCCTAAGATTTCAATCAGGTGGGCTTAAGTCAGGCCTAATTCATACATGACATCTAACTTTACCATCCAAATCAGAAGCCACCCCTCACGCTCTCTCAAGCAAAGCATAGTTCCAAAATGCAGTTATTTGAGAAAAATTCTTCCCCGCATTCTGACGCTTTCGAAATTCCAAAAAGGAAGGGAAAGCACATTTACAAACTGAAGACCCAACCGAATTGGACAAAACCAACCCGGCCCGTTTCCATAGCAGATTCAATTGCCCATTGTTGGGCCTGTTCTTTAGGCCCATTACTACGCCAACGAACATTCTCAACTCGAATCGATTGCCAGCAACCGCAAGATCCAGAGGTCGTCGTCGTCGTCGTCGTCGTCGTCGTCGATTACGCCTGATCAGGCCATTCACCAAGGTAAAGCTCCTCCCATGATTCTTCCTTCGCCTTCGATTACGAAGATCGGATTCAATCGGGTCATCTCCCTTAGGTAGTTGCTTCGCCTCCTGATAGATTCGCGTTTTCACTTGAAGCAAGAAGAACCCAGGTGGTTTGATCTCGATCTTGTAGATGTCACCGACCCGGGAATTTTCTGTGATGTTCGATTTTCATCTGGAGAAGTTTTGGGTTCTTCCCATGTTTGCATAGGGTGGTGTTCGATGGACTTGTTCGTGTCTCAAACCCTGTCTTCTTGATTCTTGATTCTTGATTCTTGATTCTTGATTCTTGATTCTTGATTCTTGATTCTTGTTTTCTGCATGCTTTGTCAAGACATTTTGCTTGATTTCTCTGTGGATTGACTGGGTTGAGTTCGTGTAAGATGCAATGTTAGTCTGTATCGGGTTTATGCGTTGATCAATGGGTGTGACTGATCAGTGAATTCTGTCTTTCGCTTGGTGAGTAACTTTCATGTGGCTTGATCGATGGCTGTTGCTTGGGCGATAGGGTTGGTTCTTCATCATCGTTTTGAATCAGTATATTTTTATTTTTTCTCTTTGCTAATTGGCGCTCCGTGTTATGCTCATCTTGATACTGATACTGGAAAAATGCTTGCTTGTCAGAGAAACGTGCGGTTACTGTGGAGTCAGGAACGAAAAGAAAAGTCGGAGTACTTTATTCGGGCAATGGCTCAGTCTGACGAACCCATCAGGGTTCATATCCAAAAGCTTCTAAATTTGAGAAAGAGTCTAACCGAATGGACTGATAACGACAAGGATCCGTGCAAAATCGAAGAGGTATGCTACTGACAGCGGTTTTTTCGAGCATTCCCTCAAATCCATTTTACGCGCATTAGGTTGGTTGTCATGTTCATTCTATGTTCCTTGGCCACTTTTGTTTGATGGATACTGCTGCTGATGTTATTCTATATGATTGATGTAAAGGGTCTGTTCTTGGGATCTGTTGGCGCTGCAAAAAACAAAGATGCCCTTAAACACCTTAATGTGACGCACGTGTTAATCGTGGCTAGTTCGTTGGAACCTGAATATCCAGATGATTTTGTGTATAAAGTCATTAAAGGTATTGATTTTCTTGTATTGGCTGTTTTCTCTTAATAGTTGCAACAAGCACACAACGTTTGTCCACTATATTTTGGCTTCTTTCCATATGAAATTCCACAAGTTACTCGGTGCAATCCGATATGTTTGAAAAGGGAAATAATAATTAGACTCGAATTACAAGTTGTGAGATAGTGCAGTCCAAGGCACAATGCATTTTTTTTTTTTTTTGGTTAGTGGCGTAAAGTACTGCAGTTATATCTTGGATGCAAATATTCCATTTTAATCTTCATAAACTGCAGTTATACTTATTTGGAAAGATCTCCTTTGTCATTGGCCATTGGAACTAAAATATATGACCTGGTTATGCTGTTGAATTTTTTTTTATTGAGGTAGTCACGGATAGAGAAGACACAAACATAAGAGAATCCTTTGACGAGTGCTTTGAATTTATTGATGAAGCCAAGAGATTGGGTGGAGGTGTGCTGGTTCATTGCTTCGTTGGGAAATCTAGAAGGTGATTCTCCCATGACATTTAAGATGATATCTTCCATTAACATTGCTGGGGCATAGTTCATGTCTACTCAGACAATCTTCTTTACAACATCATTTATAGTATGTATTTTTCTTGGTCAGACATATTTCAGTATGCATGAACAGCATTTCAAATGTCATTTTAATGTGGTTTACATTGGGATTGAGTCTATATGAAAATGTCTAATAATTTTGTTGATGCTGTCTCATACTATGGCTGTTGTGATTGTAGGCGATATAGCTTTCCTGCAGGGAATCTTTCAAATTAAAATGTCTCCTTAGCAAACTTCTTATTTTTTCATGATGTGTGAATACCTTTACAATGATCTTTCTGATAAAGTTGACATTGGGATTTGGCCCATGTGAAGGTGGCTATGAAATCATGATCATCCCAACGCATATTTCAATATCGTAGGAGATAAATCTTGACTTTTCAACGTTTTGCTCTCAAATCATCTCCCACCATCAAATGAAAATGTGAATGCTATGTCTGCCTATCTTTGAAAGGAAATGTTTTAAGGTTTCTCAGATTCTTGAAACATTTTGATCTTGTTGGCATTACTATATCTATAGTGCCAATAGTTTCATATGAGGAACTACTGCTGCTCTGGATTTTTATATTTCTATCTTGTAGAGGTAGTCAAAAATGCAATCATTCATCGCCCTCTAGGTTTCCTCATAAACTTAATTGGCTAATTTATGTACATAAATCAGAAGTACAATTTCAAACCACATCTAAAGGCTCCCTGTATCATTTTTGTGGAGACAAAATCATCATATATATTCATCCTTTCTATTAAATACCCAAATGGATTAGAAGAATAAACATACTGGATACCATTTACATATCAACATTTATGTCTGAAAGGTCAAGGGCCATAAATGATAGTCCAGACTAAAGATAAACATCGAATGCCAGTCGCTATTTAATCTTAATGGATTTCTCGGAACTTACTTTTCTGGTATACATTGGACTCTGACTTTAATTGCCTGCTAAAGCTATGAATACCTTTTTTCAATGTTTATTATTCATTAGATTTGTGATCTATTGAACTGAAGATGTTTATTCTGCAGTGTTACAATCGTTGTTGCTTATCTCATGAAAAAGCATGGCATGAGCCTTTCTCAAGCTTTGGAACATGTGAAGAGCAGACGGCCACAAGCATCTCCTAATTCTGGTTTCATGTCACAACTGCAGGACTATGAGAAATTTCTGCAAGGTACCTAATCATTGTCAATACTAGTTGCATTTATTTATGTGCGTAGTTAAGTGTCTATCCGACATGAACAAAAAGGGGAAACAGTAGTTTGCTTCTGGTAACACAGAACCTGGTTGTATATTCTTACTCCATCCATATATCGGTGGTATCATTGACATCAAAGGTGCAAAATCTAGGGTTGGCAGAAACAGCGTTTGCTGTGCATTGGATTAACAGATTGCTTTAAGCTCGCAACCCTTTTTCTGTTCCCCTTCATTTGTCTATCCTAGATCTAAAATGTTAAACATCTTCTTCGTCTTCGTAGTTTTATAGCCCACTGTGCTTGCTATGCGTATCCAAAATGTTTGCCAAGTGGATTGACAATGATATTGTTCGATTGGCAGTTTGTAATTTGTCGGGGCAGCGTGTCTTTATTTATTTGCTGTTCTTTACTTGTCTGATCGGGGATTAGTGACAAAAGTTTCACTTTTGTTTTGGTGTTAAGCTTTTGACATGACCAGTTGTTTGGTTTCACGCCTGGTATTTTCAATGTACGGGATGCGGTTGACGCAAAATGATGAGTTTCTTATATCTAAAAGTGGTGTGGATTGCCCTATCATATAGGTTGTAGAACCGAAAAGGAGGAACCTGAAAGAAAAACAAGTTATCGAGCAGACGATAAAACCAGATCAGAAAAGTAAACCAGGAAGATTCCAGCTTCCAAAACAAAGTAAGCTCTGGAACCAGTTCCACGGTGATGCTGGCACTGATGACACCTTAATAAAACAGCATACATATGTTAAGACAATTTGATGGCAATATCTAGTGAGACGCATTTGGAACTTGTGGTTGGTGTGCCCGGTTTGAACTTTTGCTTTTAGCAGGTATTGAACCCATGCGTTTACCATGTATTTGCATTCTGCTGTAGAAAACATAATATAATCAACTAAATGACTTGAAAACCAAGATGAATTAGATATGAATATAAAATCAAACTTTTAATGAGTCAAAGATTATTGATTGAATATAGTAGGACACTACATGTTGCACACCATCTCAGTGGTGCTAGATAAAGAGAAATATGCGTCTGTCACCTATCTTATAAGGGATGCATTAATCAAAAGACAGTGTAAACCGGTGTGCCGGCGGGATAGAACAGCCCGAAGTTTTGCTCAGTGCCGGCGGGTTTCTGATTCTCATTGAACATCGCGAAGATGAAGCCTCCCAAGCTACGGTCCGGATGCTTTGGCGTCCCAGCATTGGCCCGAAACCTCTTCACAAGGTTCTGGTTATAAGTTTGTGCAAGCCCTGGAGTGGTGAAGTTACCATTTCCAGCCGAAGGCCAGCCACTCTCGGAAACCACCAAATTCACACCGGTCACACCTTCCTTCTCCATCGCCCAATAGAAGGCGTCCACGACTGCTTCGAGCAGGTTTGAGTAACTCAAGGAGCCATCCTGAACCACCGGCCCAGTCGCAGTGAATTGGGCATAATCCAATCTCACGTTGGCCGGATCGGAGGCGTATGCAAAGTAGGGATAGGCATTAATCATCAACGGCGAGCCATTGCTCGACAAAAACTTTATGATCCCGACCATGTCGGCACGAGCCGCATCGGAGAATTTGGAGCTGGACGGCGGGTAAGAAGTCCCTAAGGTAGAAGTCGCAACCACAGTGGTGATCCCCACTCCATTGTATCCATAGCTGTTGACGACACTTTGTAGATTCTGCATCGCAGGCAATACGTACTGAGCTAAATCTCCAGGGACCACTTCATTACCGGCCGTAAGATACGTGATCTTGACATCACTCATGAACGGTCGCACGTTGGTGTCGAACCATGTCTTAGCTGCACCGACGCTCGACGCTATGGTTTGTAAATCCTGATTTTTGGTGCCCAACGTGACCTCAATCCCGCTGCCTCTCAGCGCAGCCAGTGCGGCGGGGTTTGGATCGAAGAGCCGCATCTTGCCGATCTTGTAGCGCTGGTAGAGTTGGACCACAGCCGCTGGAGAAGGGAGGTTGTCCGCGATCATTCCGTAGCACACGCCAACGTCGAGCCGCGCCTCCGTGATTGCGACTTGGTGGTTAACAAATGTGAATGCTAGTAGCATGAGAATCACGTTGACCAATGCCATCTTTGGGACTCTTGTTACCCTACTCCAGACACATGAAATTTATCATCAATCAGAAATCCAACACCCTAGAAAACATAGTAACATTAATCCGATGCTAATGTTTTTCCAACAATGACATGAAAAATAACAAAATACGAGAATTAGTTCCTTTGATCTAATAACATCGCCATGCAAGAGAAAAAATACGCAATAACCTACCCGCCGCGAATCTTAGAGCCTTTGCTCTTGTATAAATGTATGTATGTATCCTAAGAGAAGAAAGGGACATCCCGGTAACTATATATACTAATGTTAAGGCCATAATATTTGGAAATTAATTGGAGGAAATCCAATCCCGTTATTATCTATGATTTACATCGACATTTAAGGGCAATTAAAACAATTGAAAATACATCTCTAACTTCGTTTGAGGTAAGAAGATATTATGTAAAATCACATATTTCCATGGATGCCGTAGAAGATCTAGGAAGAGACAATAATTTGCAATTTTTTTAGAACCCACGTTAATTAGAATCTTAGAATTGTATGATACAACGGGAATATGTATCCTTGCCGATATGTAAATGTATATTGCAAAGCGGCCTTATTACCTCTTTTTTATCATGATTCACATTTACATGGCGGGCCCCTAGCGTGATTCACATGTCCAAAGTCGCTTTTGTGTTTTTGAAAATGAAAAGGCTATTTCTTATGTGAATCTCTCGATTGATTCTAAAAAAAAAAATAGATTATACGAATTATATATCGTATGAATTAATTAATAAGGCAGACGATTATTTATTTTTTGTTTTGGTCCGACGATCTCCCAAGCATACCATCTCCTTCGATTGGGAAGAACTATAGTTTGTGGCACCAACTAAAAAGCGAAGTAGACCTTTTTCTAAGCATAGATAATAAGACTAAAGATGGATTAGATTGAGGGAGATGGCCTGTGATTTATTTTGTTATTTCCCTTTTGTCTAGTTATTATGCTTTTATGTATGATGGACCGATCACTGATATGAAGAAATTCCATACCAATTAGCCCAAAATTAGATGAAATTGAGAATAGCCACCAAATGTCTTGCCATCATTCAATTAAATGAACTAAAAGAAGGTTGTGTCTGTGTCTCTCGAAAGCGCATACAAGCGCAGGCACTGCAAAGAAGGACGTCATTTGTGCCGTCTTTCCAAAATCTTATGCTTCTAAGGATATGTGACAATTTCTTTTTCCTTTTTCCCCTTTCTTTGTAATCTAGAGTTACGAGTGTGGAAATTTAATTACCTAAAAGTTCTTTTAGTAGAGCACCATACAAACATCATGAACCGAGAGACTTTTGGTCTATGCAATTCGTCTTGACTCGAAGTAGTGATGGGTTTCAAGCACATGACCTTTAGTTCCTATACTGCATAATCCTCTATTGTCCTAGTCAACTGCGCCAGCTCTGAAGGGTTACAAGAAGGATTTTTTAGGTTTGATAATAGCTTGAGCAATGACCATTTCCCAAAGTTGAAACTTTTGATTACCCAAAATCAATTGGCTGTCTTGGCCAATTGAAAACGCTTCTATTTGGTCTAAAGATGTGCTTGCTATTTAAGTGATAAATAGATGGAACAAGAACCATGCCAGGTAAACAGACACTATAAATAAGCCTATGAGTTAAAAAACAACGATATAAGTTCACTCCTTTCAAGCATAGTTTTCATCAATTCCAATGACATCAAAAGTACACAAAAGCAATCACTAATAAGAAAATTTAGAAAAATCATTAGTGACATTCTCAAATATCTCAATTAACACCATACTCATTTTTATCATATATAGTTTTCGAATTCATCATTGGAACCAAAATAATTAGGGTCAATACCCCACTTCAAATCCCAAACCGGGTACCTCATGACACTTCGATCTAATTTTGACCTCATAAAAAATCAGTCCCAACATTTTAATTAGACAAGCTTAAGTCGAGTCCATTTCATACATGATATCTAACTTTACCATCCCAAAATCAGACGAACCACCCCTCGCACTCTCTCAAGTAAGGCATAATTCCAAAATACAATTATAAATTTCGAAAAATAAAAAATCTCCACCGTACTCTGACGTTTTTCGAAATCCCAAAATGAGAAGAAAAGCTTGATGAATTTTCATATTGAATCGAAAACACATTTACAAATCGAAGAGTCGACCGAATTGGACCGAACCAAAATGGCCCATTTCCATCGCAGATCCGATTCCCTGTTGTTGGGCCTGCTCTTTGGGCCCATAACGCCACCAACGAACAATCTCAACTTGAATCGATTGCCACCAACCCCAAGAAGAACCAGAGGTCGTCCTCCTCCTCCTCGTCGTCGTGGATTGCGCCTGATCAGGCCATTCGCCAAGGTAAGCTCCTCTCTTGATTCTTCCTTCGTCTTCGATTATGTCGATCGCATTCAATCGGGTCATCTTCCTCTGTTGCTTGCTTTGCCTTATCGATTCGCGTTTTCACTTGAAGCAAGAAGAACCCAGGTGGTTTGATCTCAATTCTGTAGATGTCACCGACCCCGGAATTTTTTGGGATGTTCGATTTTCATCTTGAGAAGTTTTGGGCTCTTCCCATGTTTGTGTTGGGTGGTGTTCGATGGACCTGTTCGTGCCTCAAAACCTGTCTTCTTGATTATTGATTCTTGATTCTTGTTTTCTGCATGCTTTTGTCAAGACATTTTTTCTTGATATCTCTGTGGAATTGGCTTGCGTTCGTGTAAGATGTAGTGTTAGTCTCGGTCAGGTTTAGGCGTTGATCAATGGGTGTGAGTGAATAGCGGTTTCTGTGTTTCGCTTGGCGAGTGACTTTCATGTGGTGTGATCGATGGTTGTTGCTCAGGCGATGGGCTTGGTTCTTCATCAGCATTTTTAATCAGTACATTTTTGTTCGTTCTCTTTGCTAATTGGCGCTCCATGTTATGCTCATCTAGATCCTGATACTGAAAACAAAGATTTGCTCGTGAGAGAATCCTGTGGAAGTCAGGAACGAAAAGAAAGGTCAGAGTACTTCATTCAGGCAATGGCTCAGTTTGACGAATCCATCGAGGTTCAGATCCAAGCGCTTCAAAATTTGAGAAAGAGCCTAACCGAATGTGTTGATAAAGACAAGGACCCGTGCAAAATCGAAGAGGTAATGCTACTGACAGCGGTTTTTTTGTGCATTCTCTCAAATCCATTTTTCGTGCATCAGGTTGGTTGTCATGTTCGTTCTGTGTTCCTTTGCTACTTTTGTTTGTTGGATGCTGCTGCTGATGTTGTTTCATGTGGTTGACATTAGGGTCTATTTTTGGGATCCGTCGGCGCTGCAAATAACAAGGATGCCCTTAAACACCTTAACGTGACGCACGTATTAATCGTGGCTAGTATTTTGAAACCTGCATATCCAGATGATTTCATTTATAAAGTAATTACAGGTAATGATTTTCTTGTATCGGCTGTTTTGCCTTAATAGTTGTAACAAGCACAAAACGTTTGTCCGCCATATTTTGGCTTCTTTCCATATGAAATTCCATAAATTACTCGGTGCAATCCGATATGTTTGAAAAGGCAAATAATAATTAGATTCGAGTTACGAGTTGTGAGATATTGCAATCCATGGGACAAAGATTTCATTTTTGTTAGTGGCATAAAGGACTATAACTTAGATGCAAATATTCCATTTTAATCTTCATAAACCAAAGTTATTCTTATTTGGATAGATTGTCTTTTTCATTGACCATTGCAACTGAATATATGACCTGGTTATTTTGTTGCAATTTTTTTTTATTGAGGTAGTCCCGGATAAAGTCGACACAAACATAAGAGAATACTTTGATGAGTGCTTTGAATTTATTGATGAAGCCAAGAGATTGGGTGGAGGTGTGCTGGTCCATTGCTTCGTTGGAAAATCTAGAAGGTGGTTCTCCTATTACATTTGGGACAATACTTCCATTAACATTGTCAGGGCACGGTTCATGTCTACTCAGACAATCTTCTTTACTTCATCATTTTCAGTATTTATTTTTCTTAGTTAGACATTTTTCAGTGTGTGCAAACAGCAGTTAAAATGTCATTTTAATGTGGTTGACATCGGCATTGAGTCCATGTGAAAATGACTAATAATTACGTTGATACTGTCTCATACTATCATTATTGTGGTTGTAGGGTATATATCTTTCGAATTGAAATTTCTCCGAAGGCAAACTTTTTATTTTTTTTCATGATGTGTGAACTGCATTACTAGGATCTTTTTTATAAAGTTGACATTGGGAACTGGTCTGTGTGAAGATAAATATGAAATCATGATCATCCCGACACATATTTGAACAATGTAGGAGATAAATCTTTTGACCTTTCAATGTTTTGCTCTCAAATCATCTCCCACCATCAAATGAAATGGGAATGCTATGTTTGCCTCTCTTTGAAAGGACATGTTTTGAGGTTTTTCAGATTCTTAAAACAATTTGACCTTGTCAGCATTACTATATCCATAGAGCCAATAGTCTCATATGAGGAACTACTGCCACTCTGAATTATTCTATTTCTATCTTGTAGAGGTACTCAAAAATGCAATAATTCATTGCCTTCTAGGTTTCCTCATAAACCTGATTGGCTACTTTATGTACATAAAAATTCAACAATTCATTGCCTTCTAGGTTTCCTCATAAACCTAATTGGCTACTTTATGTACATAAATCAGAAGTTCAACTTCTAAACACATCTAAACGTGCCCAAGATCATTTTTGTGGATACAAATTCATCATATATATTCATCCTTTCTATTAAATACCTGAATGGATTAGAAGAATAAACATACTGGATACCATTTACGTATCAGCATTTATGTCTGAACAGTCAAAGGCCATGAATGATACTCTGGACTAAGATAAACATGGAATGCTAGTCGCTATTTAATCTTACCGGAGTTCTTGGAACTTCCTATTCTGGCATATCCTGGACTTTGAGTTTAATGCCTGCTAAAGCGATGATTACTTTTTTACAACGTTAATCATTAATTAGGTTTGTAATTTATTGAACTAAAGATGTGTATTTTGCAGTGTTACAATCGTTGTTGCTTATCTCATGAAAAAGCATGGCATGAGCCTTTCTCAAGCTTTGGAACATGTGAAGAGCCAACGGCCACAAGCATCTCCTAATTCTGGTTTCATTTCACAACTGGAGGACTATGAGAAATTTCTGCAAGGTGCCTAATCATTGTCAACACTAGTTGTGTTTATTGCATTGATAATCGTCTATCCGACATGATCCAAAAGGGGAAGTGAGTGGTAGTTGGCTCTTGGGTAACACATAGAAGTTGGCTGTGCATTCTTACTCCAT
This sequence comes from Eucalyptus brandiana, assembly GCA_014182725.1. Classification (NCBI taxonomy): domain Eukaryota; kingdom Viridiplantae; phylum Streptophyta; class Magnoliopsida; order Myrtales; family Myrtaceae; genus Eucalyptus; species Eucalyptus brandiana. The sequence goes on from CM024669.1 coordinate 10,533,219, forward strand.
CCATATATTATCAACAATTAATATTCTGAAGTGTCACAGCATAATTTGTCCACAGTTTTTGGCAATTTCTTGAAACTAATATGCAGGTTCATGAGAACAGGAATCATGTCATTTCAATTAGCAAACTTTTTATTGCCATATTGCTGCGTCATGTCAAATTATAGTTTCTTTTCTGTTTCTGTAAATTTTATAGAATGAACCCTGCATTTTCTCATTCTGGAAGGCAAAAGAGTGGAAAAGAAAGCAGACTTGAGAATGTATGCTGATGTAAGAAAAAAGAAAAATTTCCAGAAGGCTTTGTCAAAATATGTTGATTGCTATTTGAATAAAAATATACCTGTCGCGTGTCACATAGGCCAGTTGTTCCGTGCACATAAGTTCCTTACTGGTATACTATTAGTTCTTTTAATCAAAATACCTTTTCAGTCATTTACCTTTATTATTTTTATTACACATAAGATCTTGATCACAGCTTACGTATAGAGCCCTCCATGGATGTGGCCATGATTCAATTGTTTTACTGTTCCAGGTGGAGGAGTGAGCCAATAGAGGCGAGAAGAGAATCAGATGAATGTAGAGATTTCTCTGCAGTCTTGCTGCTCCTTTCCGGCATTCGTTTTGGCGTTGAAATGGTGAATTTAGTGTGAATATCAAAGATATTGACAGAGTATTTAAATCAGTTTCATGACAATAAAGAAGAAAAAGAGGCTAGAAAGATCGAACTTTTTTTTTTTTGTTTTTTGGTGTAATGCAGGTGAACTCTTGAAAGATCATCGAACGAGACAGATGCATCCGTCCCGATAGTCAATTTTTGCATGATCCAACTTTTAAGTTAATTTCTTTACTCTGCCAATTTGCGAAGGACAAGGAATTTGCGAAATACTTAAGTTATACCCTTGATAGTCTCAAGCCTGAAATTGAGCCTGCAAATTTCAAGCCTTGATTGATAATCGATGCATGTTGTTACAATTTGCTCTAGTGTTGAAGTGTTGAGAAATTTGCCAGTGAAGAAGTTGCGGTTCCTGTGGTCTTTAAATGATGTTTTCGCCGGAGAATTCGAGATTTCTCGTTCTTTCACTGTGAGCAGTTACAGCATTAATGCAGCTTATTGTCTCACCCTAAAGCAGCTTCAATCTTGCTGGGTGTAGACTCTCTTGTAAAACCAAATCGATCTGCAAATTGGATGCATATTGCATTGTTGTGGCTCAATAGTCTCTACATTTTGCCTTGAAAACCTTGAAGGTACAAAAGGATGTACTATATGATATTGTCATCCAACATAGAAAGGTTCAACTTTTGTCCAATGCTGAATATCTAAGCAACGAGTAAGTAGGCATTCGTTTTTCATGCTTTTCGACATGTCAGGTCATATATTCTAAGATTGCCTGCGATAAGTTAATATGCCAATAATAGCATTTTTAACAATGCATTGTGCCGTCCATCTTGCGTATTGAGATTGTGTACTTGGTTGTCCATCAATGTCACATTCACATGGAGGATCGCCACCGCCAACATCCGACATATTTTCTAAGTTATACTCAGAACTTTGTTTGTTCATGACTTTCTTGGAACAATTGTTAATTTTACGAAGGGTCACCGCTGAGATCTTCCTCTAGTTCCAATGCGTGATCGAATCTTTGACTTTAGAGTGCGGGCACTCAACATGGCAACTGGGTTCTGTCTGGTTTGTGTTTCTCTTTTTGGATGTAGTTTCTTCAAGAGTTGGCAAAATAGCATTTTGGGAAATAAAGGGAGAATAAAGAGAGAACCTTCGCGGCAATTCATGTAAAGTTTTCGTCTTCTCATGAAGAAAAAAGGAAGAAGAAACGAATTGTTTTAGAGCCAAATTAAAAACGCATCAGGTTTCGCATTGCTTCTAAGAACTAAAGTAGGGTTTCAAAAGAGACATTTAAAAAAACAAAAGAAATGTCGTCTAATTCAGATGCAAATTTATTAAAGCATGACGAGCATTATATGTGTAAGATCATCCTTTCACCATCTTTATCGGTTTTTGCATTTCCCCTGAAAACCAGAGTTGGGTTTCAAAAGAGACATTTAAAAATAACAAAAAAAAATGATGTCCGATTGAGATATAACTTTGTTAAAGTATAACGAGTATTATATGTATAAGATCATCCTTCAACTATCTTTATCGGTTTTTGCATTTCTCCTGAAAACCAGAGTTGGGTTTCAAAAGAGACATTTAACAAAAACAAAGAAATGCTGTCCAATTTAGGTATAAATTTGTTGAAGTATGACAAGCATTATATGTATGAGGTCATCCTTTCACTATCTTTACCTCTTTGTAAATTTTTCGCGTGTACTTTGTAATGTAAAATCGGAGTATAAGTCTTATTTCACAAGTAATCTTGTTCATCTCCTTTCAATCTCTTAGGTTCTACAGGTTTTTCCATACAATTGAGTTGAGTATCTCTAGAGATTTAACCAATCGCTCGGGCAAGGATCAAAACCCAAAAAATTCAATAGGCTCAAGGATATGCTTGACATGGCATCTAAAGCCAGTTGAGAGCATAATAATATGTTAGTTTCTCTATTTCTCGCTTATTTCTCCGTTCATCTCGTGACTTGTGGTTCATTTCGTGATTTGTGATCAATTGTACAATTCTCTTTACACAACAAATCTCATTTTGGTTTAAACATAAAAACATATGTAAAATCATGCCTACTATCTTTAATAATAGGCATTAGAGGTGGTATTTCTTGGCATGCAACAAGAAAACAATTTAAATTTATTGAGATAAATTGAAATCAACACGGCTTAACAAGAAACTAACACAAGTGACGCATTTTCATCTTTAATGTAAATATTTCATAATCACATAGAAACATTTTTAGTGACACAACTATAATACGAAAATCACAGTCTTCAATCAAAACCGGACCGCCCACTTCAACCGTTTAAATTGGAAAACCGGACCACTGTTCGACTTTTCTTGGATGACTGATGTGGTCCAGAGCCGGTTAAACCTAAAGTTGACTAGTTTAGGCCAGCGGCGATGGCGGTAAGGGTGTTGAACTCCTAACTATGAGCATGTTCGTCTAGCTCTAAGCCAACCGAGTTGGGAGAATGTTCACTCTACGCCGATGGAACCGGAAGCTCTTTGACATGTCCGGACTGAAAAACATGGAGGGAAACACAAATGGCTTTGCCCAATTTCCCGAATTGATTCCTGAAGAAACGATTTCAATCTGGGAAGAGGGGGAGCTTGTCTTTTCTGTGCCTGACAGGCCGAGGGTCATGCCGTGCATCGTCGAGCGTGGGAAACCAGTGAAACGAAGCGCCTTTCCGCCGATCGATGGGCTACGGATAAGCATTTGTTTTAATCGCCCGACGGTACGGAAATTCCGCTTTCGAGGTTTTTGTGTTTCCAAATTGTCATCATTATGTTCAGCAGACCTTTCAATTTCGCAATAATTGTTCCTCTATGCCGACGGCTGCTTTATTGCTAAAGTCGATGAGCCGCGCCACCTTTTCATGCCCAATAATTTCTTAGGTGTAAATTCTTGTTTATTGCCCCCGCTGCCCATTTCTTAGGTGTGATATCTTACTTAGTCTCAAGGATGTATAGTTCTACAAATTCTTAATCGCAAGAAAACAAATCTCGATCGTTAGTTTAAAATTTTTGAAGAGTTTATGAGTTGGAACTTTTTGTCTTAAAAATAGATAAAATGCACTTAGATATAATATTTTTAGAACGGCGGATCAATCTCTCCAAGGATCATAGAATTCTCCTTTATCCATAAGACTATTTATTTAGCAATTTTAAGGTTTTTAGTAAACAAAAAAAAAAAATATCTAGGGTTTTTTTTTTATGATACTAACTCAAATTTGAAATATATACCTAAATTCTAAAGATTATGAATTTTAAATCATATGTAAACCTAAATATAAAGATTCATATGTTGTCGAATTTTATGCTCTTCCAAGTCACAAAAAAAAAAAATCCCAAAATGTGTTCACCCTGAGATTTAGGGTTTGTTTGTGAGATTTCTTAAAAGTCAAAAGTGACTTCTATACTTTTTGGAGTAAATGTTGTCCAAACTTCAAAAATCATGAATCGTATATTGTCGAAGTTTCAAGTTTTTAAGTTAACAAAAAGACCAAAGTGTATGCATCGCAAAATTTAAAATATAAAATGTGAAAAGGCGAAATCAAAAAGCACTACAAACAAAGTGGTGTAAAGAAAAAAAGAAGAAGTAAAAGTCAATTTAAACACTCCTTAAATAAAAAAACAAATGTTGGTGGCCAGCATTGATTTTCAGCAAATCCAAAAATGATGCTTTTAAGGTTAAAAGAAATTTTTCTTCTTCAAGTCTTGCCTTCATTGATTTTATTTTTTGCATTCATGTATTGTCCTCAATTACTATTCATCATCTCTCTCCTTCTCATAGGTATTGTTCTTCATCTCACTCCGAATTTAATCGTCACTCTCTGAATGTCAATGCTCATCAAAGGTCAATGATCAAGGGTCATGAGGCTCATCAAGGCTCTAAGTCTAAGAGTAGAGAGTCATGAGGCTTACTAAGGCTTTAGACCTGTTCGTCAAGGGTTACAAGTTGGGATGAAACGTGGACATGGTGTTGTAAATTATGTGAAGGTCAATGAATTGGGGGCAAGGAAGGGTAATTTTAGTTGTAATGATTGAGTTTTTTTTTTTTTACTCTTTATCGGTTCAATATGGGCATTTTGCTTGTGATAGTGGAGGTTTTGATTTTGAGTGCTGGAATATGTATGTGTGAAGATTAGAGATTTTTGGATCAGAAGTTGTCATCAAGAGGTTTCTTGATCTTGGCGTCGATTCGTCTACACTTTTCGACAGTTCGATCCCATCTGATGATTGATTTGTTTCCCTAGACTTGTTTCCACGATGGAGATGATGAATAGTAGCCATACCCTCTATTTTTTTATTTTTTTTTTATGTTATTGAACATCAAAGTAACTTTGCAAAAGAGACACTACAAGTCATCTAGCCAAATTGTTTTTTTTTTTTTTGTCAGAGAATTGTATTTACTTTGTGTCATTAGTTGGTTCATCCACAATGAGATGTGATTAAGACGCACTGGTTTGTCCTAATGTGATATAATGGAGAGACACATTTTAAAATGGTGTAAAAGAAATATAAATAACTTCTAACAATAACTGTCGTGATAGTTGGCAGAAAGAACGTTCTGAAAGAAGTTGTTCTCTCTTTATTTCCTCTCTCCATCAACAAACAAAGGTAATTCCATTACTGCTTTGAAAAGATAATTGCCATTAACGTTGTGAAATGTGAATACTTCTCTTGTGATTGTATTTGGACCATCGTGAAGTCGTATCATCCGTTGTTCGCTCGTAATTCAACATATATCCCTGAGTAATTTGTTTATTACGCATCGAAGAGGTTAGTCATTTCTTCCGCTAATTTTTTTCCAATGTTGGTATCAAAGCCAATGTCATGATCCCTGCCTTGTTTCTCCGTCCAATTTTCTCGCTTGCTGTTTGATATAGGGATCAAGAGGATGAACTGTACATCGTCTAGATGTTCGTTGTTCAGAAATTGCAACATAAATTGTCGAAAATGAATTGAAGCAAAGAACGAGTTTGGAGATCATGGATGCCCATACAGTTTTCGCCATTTTTTGAATATTTTTTCAGCCAAAATCAACTTTTGAATATACATGATGAAAGTACTCGTCAAGACGAGTAAAACAACAGATCGAACGCCACCAATAGACATCGGACATGCCCACACCTATGGGCATCATGCGCCCTATGACTAGGACCGCCCAGCACGTGAGTGCCACATGCACATCGATGATTGACACATGCTTGACGTCATCAATGACGTCAGTGTTAGCAAATGGTTAGTAACCGCCAAGGTGACATCCCGCCGGTCGACGACCCGACCTGACCACCGACCCAATTCAACCAGTTGACTGGTTGGGTGGTTGGATTGGTTGGACTAGCTAGGAGTGTTATTGGCTCGCTACACGTGCGCCACACGTGCCACTCACTCAGGCAATGCGTGTGGGCGCGTGGAGGGTCCGATCGGCACATAGTCAGTGGTGTTTGGTTTGTATGGATGTGTTTTATATTGTGATATAATTATTATATATGCTTGAGACCTTAAAGATATGAAAATGCATACATAACCCTAAATACACGTACTTTGGGGTATATATACATTGTTTATTCATTCTAACATGTATTTCACTATGGTTTTGGAACTATATGAGCTGACCTACATGTAAATGACCACATATGTGTTGTGTAGAACTTGTTTCGATGATAGCATGTACATGGTTTAACGTGCTTGTAATTTCCCGACTTTGGACAAATTTGAACAATGGTTGGAGATCTTGTTTTTGACTTTATATTATGAAGTTCGCTTTCGATTATAGTTGCTGCATGATTATTTTATATGTTAGTTCACACCGTGCTATGACTTTTGATATTTAATAGAAAAATTTGGAAATTATATGACGTTATGTAATTACTTTTTTCTAGTCAGAGTTTGTAGCTTTGTAAAATTTGAAGGAGTTTTCACCTAGAACTTGAAAATTTGTACAAATTAAACTAGTTAATGATAGTAAAACAATAGTACACTGAAGCTAATTGGAAATATAGTGAACTTTCGTTTTGCGTCTTTTGTTGAATTATTATTAATTTAATTTGTCTTTGCTGTAAACAAAATATGTGTGTTAATGTGGAAAATGTGCCAATATTGATTCTACATTTATTATGTCAATGTGATTATAGCAATTGATTATGGTTTCGACATCCAAGACTATTATGGCTAACCTTAATAAGAGTGAAAAGCTAAATGGTAACAATTATGATATTTGACACCAAAATGTTCAATACATCCTTGAATAGTAAGAGATTTTGGAAACTTTTAACCATATCATGGATGAACCTAAGCATAAAATCTCAGTTCTGCACAAAAGATATCTAGAAACTTGTCAAGCTTAGCAAAAGACAAATTGCATTATTCGCATCATGTTGCTGAGTTATATGCAAGATAATCTTATGTGTGAGTTTGAAGGTTATAATAAAACTCAGTAATGTAGGTTGCCTTGAAATATAAGTTTGGGGGTACGTCTATCACTATATTGAAGAGACTCACCATCAAGTTTGACACATACCGAAAGCGTCTAAATCTAACAATGAAATAGCATCTTCAAAAGATATTAAACGTAATTCGTGAGCTAAAGTTGGCAAGTCACACCCTTACTGATGAACAATAAGTTCATACTATTATAAGGTATCTTCCTAACAATTTGAAGTACATGAAAATCAATATAATGCACAATGAGAATATTGGCACTTTTGACAATATAGTGCATCATTTGGAATTAAAGGATAAGTGTTCAAAGGCTACAAGATCTTCTACTCATGCTTATGTTGTTAAATCGAGTTTGCGTAAAGTTTTGTGCTTCAAATGCAAAAGGAACTATAAATTCAATAACAAATGGAATGAGACTGATCAGGCACCAAAGAAAATTAAGACTTTCTGATGCAAGAAGCATAATAAGAAGAAGGACAAAGCCAAGATAAAGTACTACAATTATGGTAAGTTAGGTCATTTCGCTCGTGAGTGCACTGAATCTAAAGAGGTACCATATTGCTCTATTATTTTAAGTAATGCTTTTGTTTACAATACTATAATAATTGCTTAATCTCATTCAATATGGACTGTAGACTCGGGAACAATAATATAACTAGACGTCAAGGAGTATTTGTGAAGTATTGTAGATACAATATGAAGAAGATGGATATATGTTGAGAATAACTCAAAAGTTGAAATAAAAAGTATCGACACATGTAAATTGATCTTATGTGATGGTCAAAACATATTCCTACATAATGTCCTCTATACTTTAGATATTCAACGGAACTTGATATCCGTAATTGTTCTTATAAACTTAGGTTATGTATTGAATTTTCATGACGATTATGTTGACATTTTGTTTGGAACGGTTTATTATGATTCTGATTATGTATTTAATGGTTTGACATTAACTATGATGTGTACAATGTTTATGTTGATTGCTATTTTTCTTAATTGCATCTTCTAGTAATGTTGAGATTGATGCAAGTACTTTGCATGCTAGACTAAATCACATTGGATTACGAAGAATGCAAAGATTAGTTAGAATATGCCTTTTAGGGTTATTCGCTAATGTTGATCTACCTATATGCAAATTATCTAGCAAAAAAAGCAATTAAAAAACCATTCGGTAAAGGAATCAGAGCCAAACTTCTATTGCAACTCATACATTCTAACATTTGTAGTCCATTGAACATGAGAGCAAGGTATGAAATCTCATATTTCATCATTTTTAAGATAATTTCACGCGTTTCGATTATTTCTTTATAATCTTCCATAAGTCAAAAGCATTAAACTGTTTTACATAATATATAGCATTGGAAGAGAATCAGTTAAACAAAATAATAAATATATTGAAAACCAATCGCAGGCATAAGTATCCATCTGAGCAATTCAAGATTTTTTGCAATAAAAATGGAATTGTAAGACAATTGACTATTGTTGATATTCACAACAAAATAGGGTATTAAGAGAAAAACAAATAGAACCATATTTAAAATGGTTAGCTCTATGATGGCTCAAACAAATCTACCTATCTCATATTGAAGATATGCATTACCGATTACTGCTTATATACTTAACCGTGTGCCCTCTAAATTAGTCATTTTCACCCATTTATGAATTGTGGACTATTAGAAAACCCAACTTTAAGTAATCTACGACCTTAAGGGTGTGCAGCTTATGTTCATGACTATTATCATAAATATGACAAATTAGGCCCGAGAGAATAAATATATTTTTATAAGATCTTCTGGACACTCCAAAGAGTACGCGTTTATAGGTAAACAAGTTGATGAAAGTGTGATTGAAATGGAGTCACGAGATGTTACGCTCTTGGAAAACGATTTTCCTAATAAAAGTAAAATTAATAATGATTTCCAATTATATGAGATGGAAGATCTTAATAACACACACCCACTAATATTGTTGAGGAAAATGAAGATTTACCTTAACATATAAGATCTAGTAGAAGTGTCACATCACCTAACAAACTGAATTCAGAAAAAAAGTTCAATTATATAAAAGTAATTCTAAAAGTATTTCCCGTCGTCACTTTGAGATTGAAGGAGAACCATTTATAATTGCTTCATGAGATAATGTAAGGCCTAAGACTGTAAAAGAGGCTCTCTCTCATCTTTTGACAATGAAGAATGGAGAAAAGTTTTGAAAAATGGAACGGAGTTAATGAAGTCAAATCACATTTGAGACTTGATTGATCTATCACTCAATTGCTAGGCTCTTGGAAATAAATAGGTTTTTAAGATTAAGTAAAGGACAAATGGATCCATTAAAATGTATAAAACCCGTCTTGTGACAAAAGACTATACTCAATAAAAATGTATAAAGTATAAGGAAACATTTTCACCAGTTATAAGGTCCATCTCTATACGCCTTATCCTAACCATTGTCGCACATTTGTACTTAGAATTACATCAATTAGAATTACATCCAATGGATGTAAAAACATCTTTGCTCAATATATGGCCTCAAACAATCAGCTAGATAGTGGTATTCTCGTTTTCATCAAGTCATAACATCTTTTGGGTTCACAATGATCGAAGAGGGTCATTGTATATATGTCAAACGGTCCAAAAATAAATCTGTGATTTTATCACTTTATGTAGTTGATATATTGCTAGTTAGGAATGGCATAAGATTGGTTATTATCATAAAAGAGTGATTGTCCTCCAATTTTGAAATGAAAAATATGGGAGAAATTGTTTATATATTAAGAGTTAAGATTGAAATGGATTGATTAAGGAAACTCATTACTCTATCACAAGAGTTTTATATAATGAAAATTCTTGAGCGTTCTCCCTCTCATACAAGGCAAAGGCGTGAATACTAAGATATGTCCTAAAATTTCAGAAGAAAATAAAGAAATGGAAACTGTTCCTTAAGCTTCGGTCGGAAGTTTGATATATGCTACAATGTGTACTTGACTCGACATATGTCATGATGTGGGATTGGTGAGTCGATATCAATCAAATCCTAATCAAACACACTAAAAAGTAATGAAAATGATCTCGAGATACTTGAAACGCACCATGATCTATCGACTTTGTTATCAAATGAATTATTTACGCTTATTAAGCTACTCAAATGTTGACTAGGGAAGAAATCTATATGAGCATAAATCAACTTCTACTTATGCACTCTTACTCAATGAATGTTCAATTTCTTGGAATAGTAAAAGACATATATGCATAGTCTTATTTACGATAAAAGCAAAATTTATTGCATGCTTTGCTATAGTGGAAAAATTAGTATAGCTAAAACGGTTCTTGGAAAATTTAGTCATCGTCATTAAAGTTTCAAAATCAGTGACAGTTTATTATGATAGTCAAGCAGCTATTACCCATGTAAAAGATCCCAAGTATCATGATAAAACAAACCACATTAACATAAATAACAATTTAGTTAGAGATATAATAGCGTAGAAAGAAGTTATCTTACAACACATTTCAACTAATAGAATAGTTGATGATTCGTTTATAAAGGCTATTCCTAAAGATGTGTTCTTGACCTACAGAATGTCTGTAGGGTTATGTAGAATATGATTTATAATATTATTGGAGATCATTGGTTTATGTATATGTAAACATATTTATTGTACTGATTTATCTTTAGTAACTTAATGTTTTATCAATAAGCACAAATTCATTATGAAACTAGCACAAATACACATATTATTAAAAGGTATGTCAGCATGTAATGAATGGCTCACTTATACAAGCAACCACCTCAAGTGTTATAATAGCACTTTGAGATGAGACATTATGTATTATAAATGTTGGAAGAGCAAGTTTAGTATATAAAATAATACGTTACCTTGATTGGAGTCAAGATGAGGTCTATGATTTGTATATGATAAAACCAAACATGATAATCCTACAATCATGTACGCCTGTAAGACACCATACGCAAATACTTAATTGGGCGCTGTAGAAGGTGAGTTGATATAGGACTCAGGCTAAATATGAGTACATGACTATATTTAAACTAAGATCCGTATAGTTGATGTGTTTAATAAATGACATGCTCTTATAAAAAGAGAAATTCATTATAACACATATTTCATCGTGTGAGCCTTTAAGAATTATAATTGTATACCTTATGTTACTTCTGATTATGTTCTTGAAGTAAAAGATCAATGTTGTCATTTTAACACGTTATCAATGGTCATGAATAGATATGATTTTATAGAACGTGTCTAGAAAAATAGTTTTCTGAAATGGAGAGAAACATGAATGTGAAGGAAGATTATTATTGTTTTACATATATCATATGTATTTACCGGTCGACCAAGTATATTGCTTTTTGTGGTTTTCGATATGATTATAAATACATAGTATTACGAGAATAGTCAAGTATAGTCTTTAAGAGATAAGTATACTTAGACTAATGTAGCAAAATATATCGGGGCACTTTGAGATATCAATTATTTATTTCTTTTTGGGGTTGCAACTATGATATCATCCTTAATAAGTGCATAATTTGAGCTCTCAAGTGCAAGTGTACTCATTGGTCGCACATCTTTATTGCTAGTATGAATTGTTTCTAAAGCAAGTAAATGTTAAATGCCTTATATTCTTGATAGAGCATTATCAAGCCCATCATGTTAAAGTGAGAGATGTTATTTTTATGTTGATATGTTCATGATGAGGTGCAATTAAAATGCAATGATTCGTTTTGATATGACATAATGGAGATACGCCTTTTAAAAGGTTGTGAAAAAAGTTATATAAATAACTTCTTGATATAACCATCATGATGATTGACTGAAAGAATGTTATAAAAGAAATCATTCTCTCTTCATCTCCTCTCTCCATCAACGAACAAAGGTAATTCCATTATTGCTTTGAGAAGAAAATTGCTATTAATATTGTGAAATGTGAATACTTTCCTTGTGATTGTATTTAAACTATCGTGAAGTCACATCATTCATCGTTCGCTCATGATGCAATATACATTCCTAACTAATTCGTTTATTGCATATCGAAGAAATTAGTCATTTCTTCTGCCGATCTTCTTCCAACACTCCGAGTCAACAATATTTGGGAAAATGATTTTGCATTTTTCAAAAACCTCTTCCAAATGCACCCCAAGTTGGTGACAGCGTTGCACAATTGAGGTAGAGATTGATAACCATGATGAGTAGCTACAACTTTAGAGGAATCGAAAAAAAGCAAATCTAAACCATTAAATAACATAAATGTAGATACATCATCCTTTCTACTCTGAAAAGTAAATTAAAGGTGGAAATTTTTTCCTTAAATAAAGGGATTCCCAATCCAATATCATTCGCATCACATTGTCCTTTAACCTTATTGCTAAAACTTCAGAAAAAAAAAATGTAATGATTTAGCTTAAAAGAAAGATCTAGCAATAAGATATATGCAATTTGTTCCTCTCCTTATGGTCTTAGTTTAAAGTCTTTTTAGGAGTGCTAAACAAACTCCCGAATGCACATGACCTATATTGGTTAGTGCACCTTTAAGATCATATCAGTAGGCGAATTAGTTGAAGGTGTGTGAGAATCAGTTCAAAAATCACTCGGTTGTTAAATTAAACATGAAAGAACTTAGATATAGTATAGTATATATCCCTCTAACATGAAAAATGTATCTCTGATTCGAAGTGCCTTGCGTTCACAAGGCCAAGAACAAATTTGATTCGAGTCGAAGCTCGTCTTACTTTTTATTAGTAAATACAAGGGGACTGAAAAATAACTTTTTTAAATCCAACGAAGCCGCGCAATGACGGGGCCTACTCGAAACTTCACGAGTCAAAAAAACAAGAAAAGGGCCCAGAGAAAAGAAAGAAAAAGTGAGAAAAAAGTGCCCCACCCCTAATGATTGAGAGTGTTATTCCATTCTCTTTTTTTTTTTTTTTTTTTTTTTTTCTTTTTTGCTTTCATTTTAGCAAATTCCTTCCTCTTTTTTTTTTCCCACAAAAATAAATCAAAGTCGTACAAAAGGCTGAGACACCTGTACAAAAATCAATCACAATATTTTCCGAAAAAAATTACTTGATTACTTTTAAAATAAATAAACAAAAAACATATTTATGATTCCAGAAAATATTAAAATATAAATTATTATCAATAATAAAAATATTTTTTATTGATTAATTATTTCATGCAATTATTTTTTGAAATTATTTATTTTCCGTAAAACAAAATAGAGTTTAAAAACCAGATTCTCTCAATTCATAAAAGTATAATCTAAAAATTGTGACACGTCAAAATGAAGAGTGAATGGAACTATATATGTGTGTGTGTCATAAATAAATTAAACAACACTATGAAGAATGAATGGGAATGTATATGTATATAAATGTCGTAAATTAAATCTAATATATTTGAGAGAAAATCACAGATTTGAAACACCAAGGAAACCTCGATCCGGAAGCGAGAACGTTTCCAGACGAGGACGGTCCTTGGGAAAAGCTAAATGCTGCCGCAGCCGAAGAACTGACCATTCATGCAAACGAGAAGTATCATCACACCCATGTGAAGCGTCCGCTTCAAGCAAGTTGCTTGTACTTTTGTACCATCATAATACACGCTAGAAATTAAAAAAGGGGGAGCGGCACTTCCCATGGACCATTGTCCATTCGGGGTGATTATTTATGAATTTTTTCTTTAAGAAGAGTACCAACTATCATTTTTAATACAATAGGGTAACTTCACTAAAAATTCCAAAGCACGTTAACAAAATATAATTGAGTCTTAAAATTTTCTCAATTTGACCAATAAAAAATGCCGACGTGATTTTTTTATTTATTTTCTCTCTAACATAGGGCATTCATGTTAACTAAAGCACTAAAACAACATTATTTTGGTATAAATATGAAGTTTTTACCCCAAATGTTAGTTTAATTATTTTAAAAGATACAAGAGCCTAAAAGTTTCTTTTTTTTGATTTAAAGAACAAGAACTAAGAAAACGAAAAATAGAAAAACAAATAAAAGGAAGCCCTGGAGGGGTGACAATTGTCACTAGAAAGGGCTAGTGAGGGTCATCAAGGCCTCGGCGATGGGTGGCCGTGACCCTCGAACAATCCTCCCCCACATCTACATGATGCCTTGCCGGCCCTTGCCTGAGGCTAACAAGGGTCGTTGTCCATGCCAAGGCCTTAGTGTCCCTTGCCAATAGGGGTAAATGATAATAGATTCTTTACAGATTCTTTATAAGTTTTACCTAAAACCTATCCATTGGTAGAGGTTTCTTATTTTTTAAAACATGTGACCTATCTTGTCATAGATTCTAAAATGTACGAGGTTCTTTTTTTTTTTTTTTCCATTTTAGTTAAACAAAACGAAAATAAGTGTAGCAACAAAATTGAAAGTTTCTCATTGTTAATAGCAACAATCTATAAAAAATGAACACGTAAAATAAAATAAATAATTAAAATTAAAAAAAAAAAATTACAAAAAACCTAAATTATAGCACTTAAGTCCTCAATCTTAATGAAAAATTGTTGCAAATTCTAACGACCTAAAATCAAAAGAAACAACATAATAGTTCATCATTTAATAATAGTTTTAATTTTAAAATTACTATTAACTAAACTAAAATAATTATTAAAAAGCCTCACCATATATATTCATTCCATTCCAACTAGTAAACTCTATTTACCAATGATAATCTACTCATCAGGACAATCCATATCTAAAAAAAAAAAGATTAAATAAAATATTCACTCATTACTATATAAAAAGAATTACAATATATAAAAATAGAGATGAGAAGTGAAAAAGAAACGCACCACAAAAAACAAATTGACTCAAGGAAGATAATTAGGGATTTTAGGATTCCTGACCTATTCCCTTCCCGATTCAAGTGTAGGAATGGGGAACTAAACCGGGAACTAGCGATTCCTAAAAAAGTAGAACTGAGCATCGGACTATCTTTCCTTAGAACTTGGAACCGCACTAGTTTCCAATGGACCGGTTCTCCAGCGCTTTAGTTTATCCTAGAATCATATTCACCTGTATTTGCTAACCCGTTGCAATGAGACGAAACCCCACCAAACGAGAACCATGGGGCGCTACTCTTTCTTTATTTTCCTTTTTTCAGTTTGTATTCCTTATATCAAACCTTCTTAATTTTCTTAATCTAATTTAACTAGGATTCAGTGTAAAATAATTAATATTTCGATCAAAATGACGTCATTTTAGTTGTATATTATATTTTTTTATTTAGCATTAACATCGCCTTAGAGAGAGAAATTAATAAATAAATAGATCACATTACCATTTTTCGTTAGCTAGATTGGCCATAGTTAACATAAATCTCAATGACAACAGTTTGACAAGTTTTGAAATTTAATTATACTTCTTAAAAGTTTAAGAATCAATTATACTATCTTAACAAGTTGTAAGATTTCTGATACATTTATCGTTAATATGATTTTAGCCAAAACTTTTAAATGTTCAAAAGAGAAAAACCTAATTATTGAGTTTTTAGTATGTTTCGCTTATCTACATATCTACCGACAGTCTCTCATATAAGCTCAATGTAGAAATTTAGTAAACGAACTAGCATCATTACTGTGGTAAATATTAGTGACTGGCCCGGGAAATTTCTAAGAAACAATAGCATACCCTCCACACACACACACACACACACACACACATATCTCCATATATCCAGACAAAAAAAAAACACGCACACATGAATATATTTTTATAGTAATTGTACATTTAATTATCGCAGTCCTTTTATCTTATTTATTTTCTAAACACTAGTGCAATTCAGCTCAATAAATGACACATTTGAATGCACGACTATTTTTGGATTTAGAATCTGACACACTCCACCCCCAATCTGCAGATGGTCATGAGTAATAAAATCCCTCAGATCACACATCACACCCGAATCCGAGCCCCCACCACGATCCATATTTATTGACCTCACACACCACAATCAATCCCCCACTTGGTCAATCCGAGGCAAAGTTACGTAAAATTTAATTGTGATCAGGACCTTATGTGGCCGCATTCAAGTTGAATTGCGTGTGCTTTGTAGGATCCTTGCACGATCTGATTCTACAACAACATTTGAGATCATTGACGAGCCGTTGAGTAATGAATGCTCGAGATGCAATTCATAGATAACAACATTTGTCGTGCACGGTTTGTGAAATTGTCTTAAATCTTATGATAAAAGAAATATACTGTGAAATGAGAAAGTTATAATGATAAGTTTGCAATTAAACTAGATCTAAAATAATATCCCTTTGAACCGATTTGCTTGATTGACCAGATGAGGTGCTCTAACCCACCATTTCAATTTGTAAAACTAGATTCCTAATTTGTATCTTTTCATATCAATATAGGAGTAACATTTTTTTCCTGAACATGATATTTAGTCATTTTATTATCGACATGTAGTTATTTCGTAATAATATACATCATCATATGTCTTACTTGTGCTTCACGTCATTTTTGCTTGCTCCAATTATCTATCCATTGTACTATGATGAAATTTCAACACTAATGATATCATGGGTCTTATCGAACTAGGATATGCTAAATGAATAATTCATACATAATGCAGATCAATGCAATACTTGATATGAAATATAGGTCTACTATTGCATTCAATTTTTCTCTTCCATATATTTTAACTTCTCTATTTTTATGCAACTCGTCAATAATGAGTCTATAGCAAATGCGTTAGACGTGTGACATGTCCTCGTAAATTCAGCTACTTCGATCAAAGAAATCACTTCAAAGGAAAGTATACCGTACATCCAAAATAAAAGCTCCTATAATTGTATATTAAATGATCTTTCTATATTTTTTCACGCTATTGTGTGTCGTATTTTACTCGACTATCCCACGACGGTTTTGCCTCTGCATCTACCTTTTGTGCTTCCGTGCAAGGTAAGATGGGACTCTACAATTAAGGCTAGCAATTTGCGTCTTCACGCTATAAACACATTGGTTCAACTTAAGACATAAATCTCGACAAGGCACTTTTAATCGTGCCCATTTTTTCAAAACTCAAATGCAACACATCTATTAAACAAGTAACACAATAGGACGAGTTTAACACATTCGGACATTAAAAATATATATAAACATATTATTATCTATATCGATTTGCATCTTATCAAGACTTGTTGACCAGTGTTTTACCAGTAGCAAACAAGTTGAAAGGGTTAATTTCACAAATGGGTTATAATACGTTAATCAAAGGAAAACGATTAAGCTCCAAATAAACATGCTAAACTATTTTATCTTAATAAATATGTTTTGCAAATGGGTTATAATTCGTTTATGAAAGGAAAACAATTAAGCTCCAAATGAACTTGCTAAACTACTTTATCTTAACAAATGTGTTTTGCAAACACGCCGGACCAAACATTTTTGATCTCGTGCGCATAAAAACTTCGGTGGTTCTTGTCTTCTGAAGCGCTCTACTGTCCATTGGAGAAAAGGAACAAGAAAGCTTCAGCTCCGACCCGAGTGGGATTCGCCCGAAGCCAAGCCAACACCGACAGGTCCGACACGCCCCTGGAGAGCCACAAAGGCAACAAGCCTAGATGGCCACATGGCTGGCTACACGGCTCGACGCTCGTGGCTGCTAGCCTGGTACAAGATTGCCCGTTATCCGCGCCCCAAAGCAGCAGCACTGTCGAGTGTCCGAAGCTTGAACTTCACTCCTCCCTCTCTCTCTCTCCTCTCTCTCTCTCTCTCTCTCTCTCTTTCCACTCGCATATCCAGAAATAGAGGGAGCTTGAGTACCCCCCCGTGAGAAGCTTTTAATGACCACCAGCTGCTAACTGACCCTCTACCTCTCTCTCTCTCTCTCTCTCTCTCTTCCTCTGCGAGGTGGCTGAGCCTTTCTTGGATTCCAAAGCGCAACTGAAACGAGCAACAGAGCCATTCCTTCCTCCTTCCTCTCTCTCTCTCTCTCTCTCTCTCTTACACATTCACACACATTTGCCTTTGCTTCTTGATAAAGCCCAGGAGAAGGAGCAAGGGGGTGTTTCTCTCTCGTTGAGCTCCCGTTGTTCGGATCTGTCAAAGCCGCGTTTCCCCTGCTTCAATTCCTGAGTCATGAGTAAAGAAGAGATTTTGAAGATCCAGGTGCGTGCCTCGTCTCCCTAATCCCCTCCCCTTCACATTTCTCCATACAAAATGGAGCTCTTTCGAGAGGTCTCCCAAGTGTCTTGCTCCTCTGCATTATGTTTCACCTGCTGTACATTGTCTTTGCTTTCTTTCTCATTGCTTCCTTTCTTGTTGTGCCCATTTGTCCTGGTGAAGTTCTTTTTAGCTTCCGTGTTATTTTTACGGGTTGCTCATTTCCTTTTCGTTTGTCTTCCTTTTCCTGCGCTTCTTGTTCCCTGCAGACCTGCACGCTTAAAGTGAATATCCACTGTGATGGGTGTAAGCAGAAGATCAAGAAAATCTTGCAGAAGATTGATGGTACCACTGTTCCTTGTCTTGTCAAGTTTGTCATTAGCTTCTTTCCATTTCAGCTCTTTTTGTTTTTACATGAATTTTTTTAGGTCAATTTTCAGATATTTCGTTTAGATTGACTATAGTAGCTCTCCTTTCTTCTCTATGGATCTGTTGATTCTTTTTCCTCTCTTTGACCAACTTTAATTAATTTTTCAGCATGTCTAGCCTTAAGATCCTTGTTTCTTAAATATTAATTACGTTGCAGGTGTGTTCAAAATCGCCATAGACTCAGAACAGGGCAAAGTGACGGTTGCAGGGAATGTAGACCCGGCTTTGCTCATCAAGAAGCTGGCGAAATCAGGAAAACATGCAGAGCTATGGGGTGCTCAAAAGCCCAACAACAGTAACAAGAACAACAATCAGAGCCTTCTCAGCAACCAGCTCAAGAACATGCAAATCGACAATGGCAAAGGTGGTGGTGGCAACAACAAGGCCCAAAAGGGTGGGAACAACAACAGCAACAGCAACCAGCCAAAGGGAGGTCAACATCAACAAGTTCCAAACTTGCAACAGCTCCAGCTCCAGCAGCTCCAGCAGCTCCAACAGCTCCAACAGATCAAAGGGTTTCAAGATCTGAAGCTGCCTCCTCAGTTCAAGGACCTGAATATGCCTTTCAAGGAACAGAGCCAGAGCCAGAGCCAGAAGACAGTGAAGTTCAATTTGCCTGAGGAGGATTTGGGTGATGGTGATTTTGATGAGTATGACGACGACGACGATGACTATGAAGATGAGTACGATGATGTTCTGGATGATGCACACCACGCTCTCAGTAAAACGAAGCCCGTGATGGGGAGTGGTCAGGGGCTCCTGGGTCAAAATTTCATGTTCAATGGGATGATGAATGGTAATTATCCACAGATGATGAATGTGCAGAAGGGAGGGAATGCTGGTGGAAATGAAGGGAACAATGGATATAATGGCAAGAAAGGCACTGGGGGCGGCGGTGGCAGTGGCGGAGGTGGAGGTGGAGGTGCGGCGATGCCTGCTCAGATGAGTGGTGGTGGAAGTGGTGGTAAGAAAGGAAAAGGTGGCGGTGGTGCCGGAGGAAATCAAAACCAAGCTGGTGGAGGTGGAGGGAAAAATGGAGGTGGAGGATTGCCTCAAGATGCCAGAACTGGTAATAATGGTGGTGGTGGTGGGTCTAATAACAAGAGTGGTCAGAATGGTGGTCATAATGTCAACAACAGTAATGGCAAAAAGGGAGGAGGAGGAGGAGGAGGAGGAGGAGGAGGAGGCGGCGGCGGGGGAGGAGGAAAGAATGAAGTGTTGAACTCTATGATCCATGGTAATTTCCACAATGGGGGACCAAAAGGCATGGCCATGGGAAATGGAAATTTAGGGCAAATGAGTGGAATGAACATCCCGATGGGCCAAATGGGCAATCTATCCATGGGTCAAATGGGCGGCATCCCGGCCGTCCAGGGCCTGCCCACTGGTGGAGCCGGTGGCGGCCCTTACTTCCAGGGCACCGCCGGACAGGCGGCGGTCATCCCTGGCAACCCGTATCTCCAACAGCAGCGACAGCAGCCGCCGCCGCTGCCGCAGCAGCAGCAGCAGCAGCAGCAGCAGCAGCAATACTTAGCCGCCCTTATGAATCAACAACGGGCAATGGGCAACGAGCGGTTCCAACCCATGATGTACGCCCGGCCGCCTCCAGCGGTCAGCTACGCCCCACCTTACCCATATCCGTACCCACACCAGTACCCACCGCCGGGGGATCAGTTCACCCACTTCTTCAGCGATGAGAACACAGGAAGTTGCAACGTGATGTGAGGGAGAGGTCCTGAAAGAAAAGTGGCGCAGCCTGTGGCGAGCGGTTCTGCTGTTAGACAATGAGGATCGCGCAAGATGGAAAATGGGTTTTGATCTGTGACCATGACCGGAAGAAAGCTCACTGAAGCTGCTTGTCGGTGGGGGACCTTCTTCATCGTAAAATCGAAGGTGCTGGTTTAATTATGACGAAGTGCTAGTGAACTTTTGAGGACTTGGGAGCTGCTGCTTAAAAGGATATATGCTTTTCTTTGTTCATATAATGTTTATATATGCTGCGAACAGAATAAGATGTTTTTGGGAAAGGGGATGTTGCGGTAAAAAAGTACCCAAGTACCCATCTCCATTTCAAAACTTCCATGTTTCCTGCAATTTGATCATATGCCAACATTTCATTCTAGCAGGGGCCATCTCTTGCCCCAACCCGATCCGGGTCGGGCGCCAACTCGGGTCCGGTCATCTTTACTAGGCTTCTTTGTAGCTCAAATTCGTGATATCGAACGATGATATTGTTCGACGACTTTCTGTGAGTCGCGAACCTAATTATGAGTGGAGACAAGTGAGATTCTCGACCGGAAGTATGAGATTGTGACCCGTGAAGAAGTCTTGGTAGGATTATCATCTAAAGTTCTTGAACACAATCCCCGATGTGTCAACGTATACATATTGAATATAAAATTATTATTATATCTTTTTGTTTGGGGCAATTGAAGATGGAGTTAGGATTGGTGAATTGGTTGGGTCCACAAAATGTGAAACCGAGAGAACGGGAATTGTGATGATATTTTGACCGGCGAGTGGTAGAGACTAGAGAGGAGTCACACATGTGACGCTGCATAGGGATGCGAGACATGAGGGGTGTGTGATGCGTTTGGTGGTATGTGCATGTACGAGCCAAATGACATGAACCTGAACTTAGGGTATGGTCCAAAAATTCAGTTTTATCGATTTGATCTTAAATCTTTACATAATATTCTGATAAAAAGTAAAGATTTTGGATGACAATGATAAAATTCAAAAAAATTATAACTGAATTAGCATCCGTACATTAAATTTAGAACAAATTGGACAATTTCTTTCCTAATTTTTAAAATGATTTAGGAACAAGACCATAATTAGCCTACCAGAGTCACCGGTTCTTGAGCCGGGATCATGGGAACGCCCTTGTTTTTTTTTTTTTTTGGACAAATGGGAACGCCCTTGTTACTAGGTCAATTCTGAGTCTCTTTTTGTATGAAGTTCTCTTTATGCTTGCGAATTTTTCCTTTTCCGTATAGGGTGCCAGCTTTACGTGAGCATGAAAAAAAAAAATTAACTCTGATTTGACTTATCAAAAGAGTATTTTAGTTATTCTGGAGCGGTTGACACTTATTGGCAATAAGTTGGAAGTTTTATTTATACAAGTCGATAAGGTTCTTTTTTTTATTTGAATATTCCTTCTTCTTCTTTTTTCAAATTTTACCATAATTGCAATTTGACTTTTACTGCAGGGTTAATACTGTTAAAAGTCCTAATTTGATGTTCCATGACACATTTACCCCTTCATGACATGTTTACACAAATTAATTTTCGTCTCAAAAAAGTACCTAAACTAATGCTCCCAACCAATGTTAACTTTACGTCCAATATCTCGTTAAAATGTATGCATATCAACACACACAATAGACAACTGAATGACTTACCTAACTTGAAAGGTTCACATATGTGACATAAATGAATTTTAATAGAAGGTGGATTTGCGTTAAGAGTATCAATTTAAGATTTTTTTTAAGACGATAATTAGTTTGGATAAATTCTTCATGGGATACCGATTTGGAGTTCATGTGATTCAATAATTTGTTTGGGGAATCTATGTTATGTGTACCCGTTTGGGATTGTTTATGAAATGAAAAGTAATTAAGAATAAATTTGTTATAAGAGCACAAACTTAAAAGTTTACATGATATTAACTCTTCTCTTAGAGGATAACTGCACCTTGGCATTTGGACTTTTATTGAACCTGAAATCTAGTTTACAATTATTTAACTAATAAAATCCCTAATCTATGGAGATAACTTTTTGTTACTTTCCAAACCGGAATTTTGACAAAAAGTCCCAAACCCACCTCATTAAAGTTGTGGGATTGTCATAAGATACGCGCAACTCACCAAGTTACATTTTTAGTAAGTAAAAACTTCACAATAAATAAATAATAACCACCATCAAAATTAAAATTTATGCATCGTAAATCTCCAACTGAACAAAAATTTGAGATCAACAATTATAAAAATCCAAAACCTAATGATCCTAACATTAAAGTCAAGCTTGAAATGGTGTTTGTTAAAGAACATGTTAGATTATTGTTACTTTCCTCTAGGGTATACGAAATTCTAAAGTAAAATCAAGCTTTTTAATAGATCATGGTTAGTGTAATTATGCACATTTATTAGGGTACAAAGGAAATTTGGATATTTTACTGATTAAAATTTATTGTGTTTGGGTATAGGATTTCAAAATTATAATATCCCAAGCTCCTCCCAGAGTACATGAAGTTTTCAACAGTTGACCTAAAGAAAATAAAACGACAACATGCTTGGCAAACTGTACTTTGATATTTCGACTAATCTTGGCCACAATCAGAAACTTCAATTTTGACCTAAATTTTTTTTCGAAGAAATCAAAATTTGATTAGACTTAACCCAAGGTCATATTATCAAAGATAAGATTTGGGGATATAGTCAGATAACGCTTATCGAGAGCAATCTAACTTAGATTTATCACTTCATCCAAATTTGAGATAATCCCGACTTATGATTTCTTTCAATTCAACGGTTCCTAAACTATATATAGAGCAAGAGTTAGGTAAGTGCATGACAAACTCATTGTCCTTGTGAATGTAAACATGCTATTGTCTAAAAAATAAAACTGCTAACTTGATAGATCCCGCCAAATCGTGATTAAAGTGATTGATTTTTGTTTGTGACACCAATAAGATAGTAGACTATCTAAAAGTTGTGTGTAATGTAGATATGATGGATAGTTATACGAAGTTGATTACTTATTCTTTTACACTGACAATGTATCTAAGAATTATCCTAATTATGTAACCTTTATCTGAGGTCCCGATTGGTCATACTTCTACTCACATTCCTTATAAATGTATCCATTAGGCGCCTAACAAGGTTTGAGGAGGTGCTCAAGCACGTACCTTTTCGATGAACTTAGGGCAAATAAAATAAGACTAAGAGGAAGCAAACATTATCGGGCTTTGATATCTTAGTACAAAGAAACAATAACGATGCAAGCGTCTAGGGTTTCTACAATAGGGCTCTGGTTTATATTATTTATTTATTTATTTGATTTCTGCCAATTTTGTCCGCTTGTGGTTAATATTCTCGAAGGGAATATCTCGGGCAGTCGTGCTACTGCAAATGCAATTAACTGCGCATTCAAGGGTTTCACATCAGAGTCACATGGTCCTCCTGCTTGGGGATCATCCACATTGGTGGGAATAAAAATTCAACATTTTTAAAAAAAATTTCGTCTGTTCATTTTCAAATTTTTGGGACAAGAGCCCCTTCGGATTGTCAATATTATAATACTATTCAAGGGTATACATTTTTCCTTATATATATTTATGGTCGATTTTATTCGACTTAAGTTAATGGAATTGACAAAATTATATCTTCATTACTTAAATTTACAAACTGCATTACTTAACTTATTAATTTCCTTTCATTCGTCATTGGATAAGTTGTGCCGAGTTATATAAAATAAATCCTTTATTTTATTCTTAAGCAATTGATATAGCTAATTGAATGAACTATATAAGAATGATCTCATTCAAGAAACTGTGTTTTGACAAAAAATTATTTAAGGATATTCTCTCTTTAACCATTTTTGGAAATTTAACTTTCGAACCAGATTAGAATGTAGAAGTTTTCAGGGTATTGATTAATTTAATAACGGACCCCATGGTAATAAGAGAAGTAAAATGAAGTGCCACGTGACGAGTTTAGGAGCCATGATTCTTTCACTTGGACTTTCATTATATGTAGTTAACACATTCATGTTGAGACGCTAGCTATGTTCGCGTGAAACTTAGGTGATTAAGGAAATTTATAGTTACCAACATAAAAAAAAAAAAGGGAAAGGAAAGGAAATTTCTAGTTATCTTTTGAAATTGAGGAAATTCGTAGTTTTCTAATATGTGTTTATTTATTTTTGTGTCCTTATTTTGCGCCTTTCTACTCTACAATATATGGATAAAATATAAGCGCCAAATAAGTGATTACAAACTTCAATTTTCTCTTTATAATATAGAATATACATAGTATAATAGGATGCCCCGGTAAAGTTTGAATGCAAATTCTCAAAGATAATTATTTTTGCCAAAAAGTTGTTATCGGTAGATGAAAATGCCAAAAATAACTTCGATAATTTCTCAGTCTTATTTCTTTGTTTCGTAAATAAATCACAAATATGGCAAACATTTCGCGCAAGAGTCCATACATAGACAGGTAAGAATTGCCTGTCTATTAATAGCTCTGGACACAAATAATTTCTATTTTTTACTATAGTATTCACAAAAATGTGAAAGGACCGCAACTGGAGAGATCCCCTTGGAAGAAGACTAGATAGACCATATTATATGTATGTAATAAAAGCAAACATAGGGCAAAAAAAATCATGCAAGATCATCGAGATTTTCAGATTTTTGGCTTCTATCCTTCTTTGATAAAAGCAATCCAATCTTCTGAGATTCTTGACTTGTCCCTTAGTCCCTACACTTTGCTGACTTCCATGGCAAATATTCCCCTCTTAATTCACTTTTTGGCCGTTTCTAGATTTTTTTCCTCATATTAAATGTTTTTATAAACTTAGGCGGCGGATCCATTTTATAGGCTCTTCTCACCAAATAAATACAGCGAAATTCTAGATATCGGGTCGTCCATTGCTTGAATCCTAATTATTCTATTTTAGTCATATGAGTCATAAATCTTTTAAATGAGGTGCAAAAAGAGTACAAAATCTCGTTGCATGTGACATTTAATTGCCAGTTTGAAATTATTTTCTTAGATTCAAATTATATTTTGAATTATGAAATAAGAATCAGTATAGAGTTTTTGCAGAGTTAAGCATGATTTTGACCTTATTCAGGGAAAAAAATACATAAATTTTGTTGACAATTGAGTGGGGCACTCAATTATGAGAATTTGTTTAAAGATAATATCTAGATTTTTAAGTGAATCGAAAAGATCAATGCACAAAATCTTGCCATTCCCTCAATTTTTGGAAGCTTCGTGTTTGAATTTTGAATTGAGTGTTGTAGTTGAGCTTTCATCTCAATGATCAGCAAAATTCATGCATTTTACTTACTGATTACGATAAAATCATGATGAAAATTGTGAAAAGTTGTGCCATTCTTTAGTGACTCACTATCACTGGTGATGAAATTAGGTCTCAAACGCGTCTCTTTCAATAAGTTTTAAAACTCAATTAGACGAAATCAATCGGGACCTACTAAACCTTCCCTCTCTTTTCAAAGTCTACCTCGGAATGTGTGTGATTATTATTATTATTAATTTTCGGTTGGTCGTGCATGATTAGCTTCGCAAGGGAAAAAATGCCCCAAAAAGAATAAAAGATTCCTAAGGTAAAAGAAGGTCAGGGATAAGAACTTTCACCAACAGCCTTAACTGATGTAACATTCTTTCACTCCTTTTTCTTTCTCTTATGTGCCTTTGCTTCTTCTTTTTTCTAGGGTTTTTGCACTTTTAGGAGCAAAGGGAGCAGTTGCCTCCTACCCATGTCCATTTGAAGTTGAAACCATACTTATAATTGAATTTGCTTCACTTTATGTGACTTTCTTGCTGAGCTTGATTTTTCTAGCTGCTTTACTATGGATTCGAGATCTTCTTGCCTTTATAGGTTGGGTTTTTGGCCTTAGCTTAGCTTGGTCTCCTCAGTACTATTGTGAACAACAGGTACATACCCGAAATCAATGGCGCAACCAGCACCAACTGCGGTATAATCTTTGTCCGGCCCTCTATTCCCAGGGATAACTTCTTTTCTGAACAATGTCATGTTAGACAATACGAAAGGAGAGCAGTTTACAAACACAGAGGAACTTCATTGTGATCACAAGAGGGTGAGAGCAACAATTGGTTAGATTGCAACTCTTTTTGTCTAGGATTCTCTTTCCGTCTTCGCCAATATAATTTTCGATAGGCCGATGCTTTCTTTATAGAAAGTGGGAGGATCATGGGATCCAATGCATATAGGCAAAGGAAATTTTTAGCCAGATATGGAGACTTTTTGTGGCTGGCTAGTTGTGCATAAAGACTAGGCAAGAGGTTCCATTCCGATGTCACACTAGCCAGTCTATCCTCACTATAAACACAACCATAATGTATTCATTCTTATGCATCGGCAGAAGCATAAGCAATTTTACGCCTGAAATTGGTGAAGCTGCGAAAAACTCGATCAGTGTAACCTTGCAATCCTCGCACGATATGTTCCGCTCATATTAGATCCCCTATGATGTGGAGAATTGAGAGCGTATTTACAGATATAATCTTCCAGCCAGACACTTTTTCTAGAATTAAACAGACATAAACACCATATCCCACCCATGTTATGAAGTGCACGCCACAACTTCTTCAAAGCTGCCGCTATGCCATCCAAATGAATTGATTTACAAGGCAATAAATGGAACCTAAAATCCATCTCAATACCCAGTAAACAGTCGAGTATGTTTTGGGTCCTCTCCTTTCTCTATGCATACACAAACACACGCCTGATGCAGTCGTGGAACATGCGTACCTGAATAAACAGATCATTACATATTGTGCCTGGCAAAGCAAAACAAAGTCAAACATGATAACACGACCATTTCTTTCTAGGAAGATACGACTACAAAAAATCAGGCTTGATGATTGAAATTGTAAGACAACCCCCTTCAGTCAATCAAAGGTTCACTGCTTTACAGTTTTAACAAAGAGAAAATAAATGAATAAGGGAAACTAAGGTGGAAGCTATTGATAACATAATTTGGAAAAATAAAGGAAAAAAAAGAGTTAAAAAAAAAAAAAACAAACATGCCCGGAAACTTAAAAGGAAAAAACCGAAGAGTAAAGCAAAATGCTGTAGGAAGTAGAAAAGGTGCTGAGCTAGTTCCATGGATCATCCCAACCCTTGGGACCCTCCCTGTTGACAAAGTCAACGATAGCCTGGACAGCTTCGGAAACTCTGTTAGAGAGCGAGTGATTACCATGCTCTATTTCAACCTTTTCTGCCCCACCCAGGGCTTTGCACAATCTGCACAAATTGAAGACATAGCCTGTTACCCCATTCCACTTGAATGGTAAAAGTCCTCATCATCTACCTCTTATCAGCAATAATTGAAAATTATTCTCATATTAGCTACCTCAAGTCAATAACCTATATCTTAGGTTTTGAATAACTCAAATGAGGCAAAAGGCACAAGCATTGCCCTTTCAAATGTGAGAGACAAGAAATCATTCCGCAAGTACCTTTCAACCAAAGATTTCTTGTCAACATACGCCGGCACATACTCATCAGCCATTGAAAAGATAACCTGCAAAGTTTGAGAAATGTAAATTGTGAATTCCACCAGCACATTTTGATAAAAAACCAAAACACAAGCAGTCAGAGTCTCAGAAAGACTCATTGGCGCTGATCATGCTAGTTTATGACAGCTTACTTGTCCTAGTTACTATCAAATATTCCTCAGTTATGTTTCATCCTCTCCTCCAAGTGGTAAGAATCCATTCGCTTCACACTTATGTCACAATCTCGTTTGTGAATCCTCATGGTAACTCATTAAGGTTACTTCACACAAATTGTTCAGCACAAGTTGAGATGTGAAGCAAAAAGAATTGCCTATCTCCGAGAACCACCAAAGGCAATGCCCATACCTGGCAAGGAGTGTTGCACATATGCCCAAGTCTCATTCTCAGCTGATCATCTGTAAGATCAGAACTGAACATGTCATCTTCACCCATATATGCACAGAGGGAATAGAACCTGCAAGTTAATTGATAATCAACTCTGCTGCATCAGCAGTCTACATTCAACTTTTCCAAGATAAAGCACAGGATATAGGTATCTTTGCATCAAATTAGTTGAAAATCAAAGCTGATGCATGCACGAATTGTGAATTTTCAAATGAAAAATAAATTCAGAAAACAAGAAAGATTGTAATACTCCATTAGACATTGCAATACTACCTAGACAACCCGAATAGACTGTACTGACCCTAAACAACCATTAATTATGGTTTAGCATGTGCATACCCAAACTGGTCCACTGGTTTCTTCAGATTGGGGCACTCTTACCTGTTAGCAGTAATTGGAGAGCCTTCATCTGCTTCTCTGGGCATCAGTTCAGATCCTCGTCCTTCTTTTATCATGGTTGAAGCTAAATCAATCAAAGCAGCAGTCTCTGGAAGAGTTGCTCTGTATTCACGATCACTAACTGGGGCCTGAAATATCCAATTTGCATTAGTTCACAAATAATTAGTAATTACAAACGGAAAGCAATTTAGTCTATTGCCCAAGAATAAATCCAAATGTTTGCATCTCTGAAATATGTACAAGCAAGGAGTCATAGTAGGTGGGGATGTTTCTTCAACATCTGCACTG
Organism: Eucalyptus brandiana; assembly: GCA_014182725.1. Taxonomy (NCBI): domain Eukaryota; kingdom Viridiplantae; phylum Streptophyta; class Magnoliopsida; order Myrtales; family Myrtaceae; genus Eucalyptus; species Eucalyptus brandiana. Next base: position 10,562,224 of record CM024669.1, read on the forward strand.
CAGCCTATCGTCAAGTGCCTATAGAAAGGCTAAATGTCTGAGAAATTGTTGGAACAGAATTTTTATCATTACTAAATGATGGATTCAGGAGGGCTACCATATCTTGCTTAAGGAAAGCTTCCACAAATCCATATTACTGTGGTACTGACTTAAGCTTCAACCAACCCCACCTTACTACGGGCAGGTACCACATGAACTCATACTCAACTTTTATCTTTTTGTGATCCAGAATATGCAACACGCTTCAGTTTTGTGATTGAATCAAATTGCAAGTGTTAATGAAAAGAAGTCACTTTTAGATAGTTTAAGTGTGTATTCACTTGTCACAAGCTTTTAGATAGTCTCAGTGGATTGTAAAAACTCAGTGGCATGAGAGTAAAACCATCATATGGCAATTTGAGCATAAATTCATTACTCTTTCAGGTAAAACAAAACAAGCATGCTTTCATCTTTAGCAAGTCATTAAGAAGATTATGATCATATTAAAGGACCAAATCATGAAAGCATGGCATGAAAACTTTTGTATGGTAGATGGAAATTTACTGCAGATGTAACCATATACACAAAGGCAAACAAGAATAACGTGTGCAGATTTACATCAGTGTCGTGCATATAGCAATTTTTCAGATCCTGTTAGATTGTGAAATGAATGGCCTTAAGGAGAGTCTACAATGAGTTCAGACCATCAAAAATTGCATTTGGGAGCTTACGTGCTAACATCAGGGCATAAAGTTAACAGAAGAATTCTCTTTAGAACTTTATCCTAGAGAGAGAAACTACATTCCATAGACTATCGAGCAAATTGTATCTTGAAGATTATAAGCAAGCATGTCATGAACTTTGTAGAGAGGTTCATGCAAGAAACCGTCTGAAAAGGCAGGAAAGTATGAAAAGGCTCAATACAGTTTTTTCTGGACACTACAAGTAGCCACAATGGTGATTTGGCTAGAAGATAATAATATGTGGTCCATCCTTAAGAAGTTTATACATCTAAACTGATATTTGTGTAGCCTATGTCAGCACAGTACTTGTTAACCCCACATTGACACTGTTGTCAACAGAATGAGGTTGTTCCTCCTTTATAACTTGCCTTTTTTCTTAGGTTGTCCTCAATTCTCAAATTTGGTATAGTTGAGATTTATGAAGTGATTTAATATATTTAAATAGGCAAAGATTTGAAATCCCTGTTAAAATATTAAGGGACGAAATTCGACTTTGGAACAATTTTTATATCAACCGCTGGACTCAGTAGAATCATTCTCACTACAATACTCTGCAGAATCATTCAACTCTCATGATTTTCTTTGGTCACGTTCAAACTCTCAGAAAAGTCGATGTGTCTGGACACATTGTACAACCAAGATGATGCAGCATGCTACGGGGTAAATACACCATAAATACCTTAACTTTCATAAGATGCTTTGCTTGAGTGCTATAACTTCTTTTTCAACCACTTGAGTATCACAACTTTTAAAAAGAGTTCATTTGAGTGTCATTACTTTGAATTGATCACTTAAGTGCCATAACTTTTCACAAATGTTCACCCAAGTGTTGAAAATCTAACATGGCATGGCACTTGTGGCAAATATTTTCAAAAAATTGCGGGACTGAAGTAACAAAATGGAAAGTTATATGGAACTCAAGTGATCGGAAAAAAAGTTATGGTACTTAAGCGAGCGCTATATGAAAGTTATGGCATTTGTGGTGTCCTTTTCCTGCATGCTACAGAGTGCCCACTCAAGGCACATTTTTGCTGCATTGCTACAAAATCCATTTTTCAAATTAGCTAGTTCCCATGCAAATGGTATTCTATGTGACTTGCCGCATATGCTACTCATCAAATTGTCTATTTAACTGATTTTGGATTTCTGAAGTCACTTCATGTTTTGTAGGTTATCTAGTTGGCTTCACCATCTGGACAGGATATATACAAAGTGTTGACGATTGAATCAGTATAATAGTAGATGTGGTACATATTAATGGTAAAGCTGGTAATGAAACTGAAAATGTCTCATGATATTTACCCAGTTTTTGGTGCTAAAACATAGAAATTTTGGATCATGCAACAGCCACTACTAAAGAAAAGCAGAAAATTGGAAAGAAATGGAAAACTGTCAACCACTAGTATGCCTTGGAATAGGTACTCGCTCAAACAACCATTAACTAGATCACAATTCCACCCAAGCCATGAAAGCATGCTAGTGTCCACTTCAAGCAAATTCATGTAGCTCTGTGCAGCTTAACAGCAAAAGAAGATTTCCATGAAAAGGAAATAAAACCAAGATGGATCAGTAACTACCTGCAAGATGGCACCACGGACAGCTCTCGAACAGGCAGCATTTGTACGCATGTAGTGCACAATATCCTGGTTTTTTTTCCACGGAAGTAAGATGAATCTATTTCTACATTATTGTCAGAAAGTAATGCTTAAAGCACAAGTAAAAAGCTCAATCAGCACTAACCTGACAACCCGTACTATGACCAAGAAGAACCACACCTTCAGAATCTTCTTTGTTGATTAAATAACTGATTAATTGATCAAGTTCCGCAGCATCCTTCAAATTAATTATTTCAAGAACAATAAGCAATGTCCTTTTTATGCAAATCAAGATCATGGTTAAAGAATACAGCCAAGCCAATAATTTGGCTTTAATCATACGCTTGAATCAACTTGTTAAAACATGGACCATTAGACCAACCAAACGCATTAGTAACATATTAAAAAGTGTTCGACTTGTCAAAGGTTTCAATAAATTTGTAAATGAATAACTAAAAATGTTTTGTGTCATCTTTTCCAGATCGAAACAGGCACATGGTCAACCTAGACTCGATAATTCTTCAACATTGACAGGTACCCACGGTAACCATAGAATTCACAGCTGCGTTCTTCTTGAACCATAAATCCAACCCAACTATCAAGAACATACGGAAAACTTCTAAACTTGATTCGGTGACACATGATAAGATTAACAAACTTATAAGAAGAGAAGTAGACAAATATTATAGAAAATCAACAGCATATGCTAACAAACTAAGGATAGGGTATTAGCTCATCAGAATCAGAAGAAAAGGAACAGCATATCAGCATAGCGATGCAAAAACTTAGGTTGTTCACTTCAACAATCCAAAGGCCATAAAAAAATTGATGCAGCACAGTATATATGCCTGTATTGGCTAAGCTGTTTCTACAACTTGCACAAGAGCACATAAAGCCCATGTGTGCTGACAAGCATATAAACATTACGTTAAACACAAACACATGGATAGATACTCAGTGCATGCTCATGTGTGTACGTATTTTTGATGGACAGTGGGGGTCTTTTAGTAATCATGTTTACAGAGTTTCATGATGGCTCCTGTGAGAAGTAATGCAATGGTAACTCAATACTTTTAAAAACTACAAAACAATTTTACACAGCAACTCAGCCATATCAATGAGAGGAAAGACAGCACAAGAGAAGCAGACGGGAATAAAGAGCACTTTTGAGAGAGAAAAATGTTACTTGTTGCAAGCTGGAGGTGCCGTATCCAGAATAAGAAGAAGACATTAGCAACTGAACAAGTGACCACTTCTCCTTATCCAAAGCAATTGCAAGAGGTTCCAAGTACCTGTAGATTTATATAAACAATATCACCAGGCATTTGATAAATGAATGGAAACAGCAAAGCCAAACCTTGAAAGAACATTTCTCAGAAATCAAATTGCACCACTGTCAGAGAAAATGGCATTCTTTTTAAAATACAAAGTTAAAGATTAGGACAGTTAAGATAAGACGTACTCGGTAGCCAGAAAACCATCAGTCAGACCGCCGATGAAAATGACTTGCTGCTTGTATTCACCTGTTTTAAATGCAACCTGCACGCAGAGATGGAAAAGAAATAAAAACTTATGATCTTTAAAAGGAGAACCTTGCAGGCATGAAACTTTTAAGATGATCAAGCATATCCTGAAGGCCGAGGCTTTCTCAAGCTAGCGTCTAGACAACAATTGCCTTCAAGTGATACATAGAACAAAAGTACCACCATGAACGGACGTGTTAATTGGGTTTGGTGTAAGACTGTCACTTCTTATTAGAGTTGCAAGCTCATATGTTGGAGCTCTATTACTCATTGGAGGAGGTTCACTAGCGTCATTGTGACGCTCATTTTGACACGAAGGCTCAAAATACAGGACACATGTGACAAAAGAGAAATCCTCATGTAATTTCACTTTATCTACTTTGTTGCAGCTCTGCACTAATATCTGGAGGTTGGATAGGGCTGTTATAATAATTATATCCACATGAAGACTCAACTGTGCACGTGTAAAAAGAGAAACTTTCATGTAATGTCACCCTAGCTGCTACATGCCAAAGACATATCTTTTCATTTCTTCTCCCTTCAACAGTCCGTATAATCTTCAGATTTTGTTACTAGATGTGGAGCTGAACAGTTTCAATCTTTTGCTTTTCACGATTACCGATACTTTCAAAACCAACTAACGAAGCATACTGCGAAGAAACACTTGGTCACTCCAATGATTCTATGTGCCACCAGTGGACACAAACATTGGGAAATAGACCCTCCATTACCATTACTTCACACAATACAACTGCATCTAAACATTTGGAAATAGACCCTCCATATTCCAGTACTTCACACGACACGACTGCATCCATCCTCATCCTAATTCATCAAAAATAAACAATCTTTTTTACTGGTCCGCAATATAAACAATCTTCCAAAGCGGCTGAGGAAGAACTGAAATCTAGCGAGACCAAATTCCGATCAGAATTGCATTTCCCACCCCAAATGCCACCAACAGCGCATTCACTTCCAGCTCGACTACACCAACAGTTTAAAATCCAATCACCAATCTCAGTCCAAGCTAATCAAACATTCCCACGGACCTGATCTAAGCCGGAACAATGAGGAAACCAATCAAAGCGAAACGAAAAGAACCGGACCTGAACCGGTTTGGCGCCGTACTTGAGGAGCACGCCGCGGAACTGGTTCTTGCCCTTGATCGGGCCGGCGTCGGCGCCGGCGGAGGAGGAGCTCCCAGACATCCTGGCGCCGCCGGACTTGTCGGAGCGGCCGCGGACGATGCCGGAGAACCAGGAGGCCGGCGCCGATGAGGGGGCGCCGGACGTCGACGCCGTCGCCGTCGCCGTCGCCGACGAGGCCGACAGGGAGGACGTCGAGGAGAGGGCGGGGTTCATGCCGAGGCCCTCGCGTCCGACGGCATGGCGAGCGGGGCGATCGGTGGATGCGAGGGAGAGAGAGAGATTGGAGAGCGAAATGCGTCAGGTGGTGACAGCGAAGCTGAAAGAAAAAGAAATCGCGTCTGCTGGTTTGCAAAAATTTTAAATTGATACATTTATTATAAATTAATTTTTTAACTGCAGTTTAAACTTAAATTTTGTGATCGCCAAAAATACTATAACGGATGTACTGATTTTAAAGTCTTACTCATTGGTCACATGTGCAGTGATTTATGATTATTCGTAATATTAGTTCAATTTAATAAAAATTAATATAGAGTAAATTTATCACAAACTAGTTTGAGATTTTTAATGAAGGGTTGTAGTTTAAAAATAGGTTTGAATAAATTTATTATATGTGTATTAATTTAGAGTTTTACGTAAAATTAATTTTTTTTAGGCTAAAGCTATGTTTGGTTATGTTTGGTTAGACGGTGACGTGGAAATTGGGGGTAAAAAGTAAATTACAATTAAAAAGAGGAGCAGTGGTTATTCATAATATTAATTTAATATATTTATAATATACTAATTCGAAATTTTTTATGAAAGGTTTTTTTGTAGGGTTAATATCTTGAAAAACCCTAAACTGGTACACTTGTGACAAATTTACCAAAAATTATTTTTTTGACCATGAAAAACTCCAAACTGATAAATTTATGACAAATTTACCCCGACTGATTATAAAAAACCCTGGCCCATACATTTATGACAAATTTACCCCAAACTAATTTATTCGACCGCAAAAAACCCTAAACTAGTAAATTTGTGATAAATATACCCTATGCTAAATTGGATTAATACCACAAAAAAATCATAAAAATTGTAAACTATGACAAACGGAACATAAAATCCTAAATTGGTATACTGGTTAAGCCGCCACGTGTCATTTAATTTAATAATTTGAGAATAAAATTTAACGAAAACTAACATAGAAAGTAAATTTGTCACAAGTGTATCGGTTTGGGATAAATTTATCAAAAGTATCTGGGTTTGGGATTTTTGATGGTCAAAAAAATAATTTGAGGTAAATTTGTCACAAGTGTACCAGTTTAGGGTTTTTTAGGGTATTATCCCAAATTATATTGAGTAAATTTACTATAATTGCATGAGAATTTGTTATATATATTGTTTGTGATTTTTTATAATATTAATTTAATTTAACATAAATTAATAAATAATAAATTTTTCATAAATATATTAATTTGAGATTTTTGATAAATATTTTTTATAATTTAAAAAAGAGTTTGAATAAATTTATTGTAGATATATTAATTTTGAGTTTTTCTCGGGATCAATTTTTTTCTCTCTGCGCTAAAGCTGCGTTTGGTTGGGTGACGACCTGGAAATTGGGTAAAAGAAGAAAAAGTAAGATTGAAAAGAGCGGAGGACGCGCGTCTCGGGGCGCGTGGGGAGAGACCACGCCGGAAGTCAGGAGCTGCTTTCGAGTCGATCGACCGCTGCTGTCGTTATTTTTAATATTAATATTCGTCCTCGGATGGGCACGTTACGTTGTCTTCGTACCGTTGGAACTCGTCTGTTTTTCTCTTTTTCAAAACCTTTCTTGTTTCGACCGAAGTTTCGGCGGCTAGATACATGTGTCTCCTATAAATTGTGGCCACAATAAAAGTTGGATAAGATGGAGGCGTTCGAACCGAGCCGATGTAGGAACTTCATCAAAAATCTATTGGAATAACACGACATTGCAACAACTGTCTTGAAACTTAAGAGATTAGATAGTATGGAGCCGGAGATGAGTTAAAATTTATCCTGTCATATGTTTGGTTCGTGAATAAAATGCTGCCTTAGCTCATTTACATTTTTTGTCATAATTGAATCCCGTGGCTTTAGAATGCTGTAATGAGCTCTTTTATTTTTTGTTTAAGAGGTCTATTTGTTTTGCAGAAAATGTTTTCCTCATTTTACAACGGTAGGTTCGTTTAAGAAAATAAGTCAATGAAAAATATTTTCCTGATCAACGGAAAAGATTTTTCTATCAAAGCTTATATTTACAAAAATGATTTCCTTTTGAATAAACCGGAAAATGTTTTTAAATTATGACTAGTGCTTTAGTTTTGGGCACAGAAATCACAATGGTAATTCCTGAAATTTGACATTTTGGACTAGGTCTCTAATGGCCGAGCCTGAACCCTTGGTGCTCATGTCCGATGCTCCAACGCTCAAGCTTTGGTCCTCAACACACAGGATTGGATCTAGAAAGGCTGTGCGTAGGTCCTTGATGCTCGGGTTTAGGTCATTGGTTAAAGAAAGTACATTCTTATATATATATATATATATATATATATTAAATAATTCGAATTTTTAATTATTTATATTTATACTTTTTTTCTTTTTTTTTTGCTTCTTCCTTGGCCATTCGCTAGCTACGGCTACGGCTGACAATTCGACCACAAGTGAGCTCGAGCATCGCCAAATTTGGCTTGGCGAGGCTTTGGTGAACTTAGTGAGACTTGAGCCTTGCCTAACTCGACGGATTTGACGAGGCGAGGCTACTCCTTTTGTACGTTAAACCTATCCTCAAGAAATTTGCTCACGCCTCCATGGCCAGGTATGGGCTCGAAAGCCCATTGGAAGAGGAATTGAAGCTTCATAATGGATCTGCGACTTTGCTTTCTTTACCTCCCTGGTCCGTTTCTTGAAATTGCTGGCTGAAATGGCCTCGGGCATGTGGGCCGGCGAGACTTCCTCGCCCTAGCTTGCCGAATTTCAATGAGGCTCAGGCTCGTCAGATTTGGTGGGGTGGAGCCTGCTCAAGACTAGCTATTGGCTAAGGAAGAAGTAAATTAAAAAAAAAAAAAAAAAAAAAGGAAAGGAAAGAAAAAAGAAAAGAATATTTTTTTAAATGTAATTTCTTTTATAATGTTCTCTAGGTTTCTATACCAAATGGTAGAAAATATTTTCTAATTTATTTTTAGGTTTTAGCAAAACATTGGAAAGTATTGTCATTTTTGAAAAATGACTTCCGGATTACAAATGGTACATTTTTCGTGAAATAAACGGAGTTTACAATAATTATGAATTGATTGACGAAAGTTATCTTTCTTTTTGCATTTGTGATTCTTTAGCAATGAATGATAAGAAATTTTTACCATCTTCGTTTGTGCATTTTCAGGTTTATTTGTATCGATATGCATTAATACCAAATAATGGATGTGATGGGATATAAAAGTATTCGGCTTTATTACTGTGATTTACCAAATAATGATAAGATAAAGCAAAATCCCTAGATTTCATATTTTATCTTATCCTGTTCTATATCGGCTAGAAATTCAAACAACCAAGTGTAGTCAAGATTCTTTATAAGGTTATTATCCAATGTATTTTTTATTTTCTGTCATGGTGATATAGGATAAAGCAAAATTCATGAATTTCCCCTATCTTCACTAGAAATTTAAACGTCCAAGTGCTGTTAATATTTTTTACAAGGTTATTATCTAATATATGATAACATTCTTTTTATTTTTTATTTTCTGTCATGGTGATATATCGATCAAATTTGTTGAGATTGACCCTTCTACACAGGCTAAATTTCCTTCACGAATTTTGGAACTTCGACCCAAAACAATTCAATCTTGAGATGGTCAAAATTTTTTATTTTTTATAATCTAATCTATAGATTAGCTAATCGCCACTAATTATTGTAATTTTCTCACCTACCTAACTTTTGCTTTTCTATTTTTTTAATCAATCTAAGTTAGTAAAAAAAAAATGCATATATTACCAAAAGAAAAGTGAAAGACGATGGAAAACAAAATAAGAAATAAAATTAGAGAGGAGGCGCCGACCTTGCTAGTCCTAAGGGGGGTTGGTCTCTACGCTACGTCAAATCCTTATCGGAGGTGGGCGCTACCTCCTCATATTTTAAACTCTAATTTGAATCATATGTTTATAAACCTCGTTTATATAATTTCAAAGCTAATTTTTCTTCATCCCTCCCGGTTCGACTCTCTAAATTACCTATTAAAACTGCACCTTCCTTTAAAAGTATGAATGATCAGCGTGATTTGATAAAGTTTATATGATGGATACTAGCAAATGTGCACACTTGTTACGTGCATGCAAGAAATCGGCATTCGAAATATTAAGCAAAAATGTCCTATAAAGAAATATCTAAATCAAAGAAATGGACGAAAATATACTGTAAGAAAGTACACATCGCAAGGAGATCATACATATATCACTGGAAATAGAAAATTATCCTAAGATTTGGTCATTTTCTTTGATTGGTTATTGTTATGTGGGAGATAATATAAATTGTAGATGATGCAATTGTCCAAGGACATAATATTTGTAACATAAGTTCTTTTTTTGATACCCAGGGAACCCCGTACAGTCGGCAGCCGGCGGGTAAACCCTGAAGCGACGCTAGCGGAGGACCCACCACCCCGACATCGCGCTTAAGATCCTGTGCGTCCTGCGGGATTTAAACCCCTCCATCCTGGGTAGATGTCATGGGGGCTCTTATCCAGTTAGGTCACCGCAGGCGGTGGTTTTGTAACATAAGTTATTGAGGATATTTGAGGAAAAAAAATTGATGCGGGAGCTTATAAAAGTCAGAGGATTTTTTTTGCTTTATATAATAATAAAGATTACCAATATTAACAGTCTGAATCTGAAACAACTCGATAACAATTGGAGGCAGGAAAAGAAAAGAGTAGCAATGGAGGAGATAGGCTAGAAAACACCGACACTCCCCTAGAGTTTTCGTGTCGTGTCGGACACTTCGATACATGTCGAATATTCTCTGATACTTTCGGATACTCTCCGACACTAGGTCAACACGTGTCGGAAAATTCGATACCGGATCAATTTTCTGACACTCTTCGACACTCGAGTCGGAATTTCAACATGCTAGTTTCTAACACACGATTTTGACATGCGGGATCAATTTTAAAAATTTTCAATAAATGAAGAGTCAAAATATATATGTGAAAAAAATAAAAATCATTAATAAAAATGACAAATTAGGAAAGAAGAAAAGCCTAATATTTTATTCTCTTTTTTTTTTACTCTCATTTTCCGTGATATATAATTTACCTTCAAGTTTTTTTTCGACATGTCTGATACGCAAGTCTAGAATTTGAATTACTTTTTTTTTTCCAAATTTTATGGATTTATTGAAACGGAGTTGAATTTGTTAAATTAAAACATTAAAGGATATTAATAAATTGTGGATTAGTGTTTTTAGTGTAAATTTATTATAGGATTTTTTTAAAATTTTTTTATTTGTGAATTTGAATCAAATTAATTTGATCGAAATAATCATAAAAATAATAATTTATTGTTTATATATAAAATATACATTTAATATATAACGTGTTCTAATGTGTTAGAATTATCTATTTTTTGAAAAACAACATGTCTTCATATTATCACCGCTCGCGGTGGCCGCGCTGGTTTCGACTTTAGTATCCATCCGCTAAGGGAGGAGTTCAAAACTTAGTGTGGGCCGATGCTTCAGTGCAAGCTGCGTGATTCACCTGTGCCTGGGTTTGTGGTGGTGGCCCAGTCCACCCTTCGCGGCGCACGGAGGTTTCCTGGGTCACAAAAAAAAAAAAAAAAAAAAAACATGTCGGCATATCATGTCATGTTACGTCGCGTATTGCGTGTTGATGTTGATGCTATTTAGATGATACGAGAAGTTTTAAAACTTTTATCCTTCATACGTGTAAGTCATTTAAGTCCTCCAAATCGAATATAAGAACCATTTCAATCCTTCCGTTTCAATCCTTCCAACCCATCGTGCCACGTAGTGGCTCGTGTCTGCTCACCAACCAAGGCCGATCGTGCCACGTAGTTGCTCGCGTCTGCTCACCAACCAAGGCCGTGTGTGAGACACGTGGCTGTCAAGAGGATGGCGGCCACCGATAAACGCCGTCTCTAAGTTCTCCTCAAAGTAGCGTCGCCCCTATGCAAAGTTCCTTCACCAAAAAATGAGAGGCAAAAAATGAAATCGAGGCTTGGTTCGTACGACAAAATTGTGAAACCGAAATTAAATTTTTGGTTATGTGAGGAGTGCGTAAAACATTAGACAAATGAGAAAAATTATGCGGGTAATTTAATGTAGTAGAGCCAATGTAAGTGATACTTAAACCTAAGTCATCACCGATGATTATTTCATCTGGGCTTTCATACTCGCTATGCAGAGATAAATTAGCGAGATCACTTGTAAAATGATATGAGGCTCTCGAATCAATCAACCAACCCGCTTCTCAGGTTGAACTTGGGCCGGCTGCAACATTTGCAACCGGAGCACAGATGGCGTCTTGAATACGGAAACAATTTTTGGCGGAGTGTCCGACGCAATCACAGTATTAACAAACGGGCCGGGAACCGTTGTGTTGTAGAGACCGTGAGTCACTACTTCTGTGATTTCTCCGACGGTCTGAATAGCAGGTGCCAAGGGAATTTTTGGAGTTTTCAGCAGGTTGTCCAGAACGACTAGAATTGTTCTATTGGAATGGGGCTCTTGGACCTCAAGTGTTTCGAGTGTTAAAATTGGCCGTTATCGACAGGACTTCAGCTGCCGTTTTTTCTAGGGGTGTTAGGAACCGAATCGAAAATTGAACCGAACCGAACGGAAAAATTCGGTTCGATTCGGTTCGATTTTCGGTTCCATTCTCATTAAAAACCAATATTTTTTTTTATTGGTTTGGTTTTTATCGCTTAACTAAACCAAACCGAACCATGAACCGATAAAATCCACAAACCGTTTTTGTCTCTCCCGACTCCCGTCTCCTTTGGCTCTGAGTCCTTCTCTGGCAGTAGGGGGCTCGGCGAGGAAGGCTTGAGCAGCTACAAATCACTCAGGTGTGGCGGAGGGGAAGCTGCTGTGGTGGTGTCGCTTGGAGGGGGGAGTTGCAGGGGATGAGTGAGTGGTGGCGTGACTGCAGTTGTTGGGCTTGTGGGTTGTTAGCGGAGCGGCAGTGCGAGCTCGCGGGTGAGTGGTGACCGGCCCGAGATCTACTGGCGTCAGGTTGCAGGTGGAGATGCTCGGAGGCGGCAAGCGTTCCGGCACGGTTGAGTGGGCAATGGCGAAGGTGATTGGGTGACAGGGCTGCACGTTGTGGGCGAGACTAGCGGAGCGACGGTGACCAGCCGTTAGGCCGCCTGTGCTAGGGTTGCGAACGACGGACACGAGCAGTGAGTGCGGGGGGAAGAAGATGAACAGTGCTCCCTTTTTCCTTCTGCTGGTTTGTCCTTCATGTTCACGTCCCTTCCCTCTTTGTCTCTTCTCTGTAGTTGCTGCTGTACAGCTTTTCCTTTTGACTTTTCCCTCTAAAGCTTTCTTTTCTCTTTCGTTTTTGTGTTTTTGTTTTGTTTAGAAGAACGAAGAGAAGCCCCCCGATTTCCCCCTTCTATTCTCTCTAGCCCCTTCTCCCTCAATTTCGAAAATAAAAAAACTGAAAACCAAAATTTAAAAACCAAAAATCGAAAAACAGAACCGAACCGAACCAAAATTTCGGTTCGGTTCGTATTCAGTTCGGTTCGGGTCTTTTTTCTAACGGTTCAGTTTGGTTTGATTTTTTGAAAGTGATTGTGTTTTCATAAGCACGAATCGCCTCTGCGATTTCACGATATTTCAGTCCTAATGCCTAGAGGGCGTGGATGACAAGGTCATCATCATGGAGAAGTGAATCAATCATTGCCAACTCATCTACAATAGACTTTAAATGCTGTAAAAAGTCCGAAATAGAACAAGAGTTGTGTTTAACTATTGATGATTGGTCCTTGAGATGCATGATGCGGGATTGGGGTTTGCTTGTGTAAAGTGTTGGAAGTTTGTTCTGTGCACTTTCAGATGTTGCACAAGAGGCAATAAGGGGAATGAAGGCTTTGGAAGTGGAAGCAAAAATCCCATTGAGTAAGAGTTGGTCTTCTCTAATCCAATGAAAGTGGGTAGCATTTGGGATTGTTTGATTGCCGCGGGTGATGTCTTCATGTGACATCCTGATTTTCAGGTTCTGTTTTCGATTGAATAAGTTGGGTTTTTTATCGATGCGCTTATAGTTCTTTTCTCTGAGTTGGCAACTCGTGAGATAACTAGCTTATCAGGTGAAACTGTTAGGGAATATAAACGCAATGGACTTGAGAATTTGATCAAGAATCGACTGCTCGACCGTGTTAATCTGCAAGGGTCATTATGGCACAATTAAAAATCGATCAGATATTAGAGATAGGTCAGTTCGATTGAGATATGTGATCAAGTGTGGGTGATTCCACCTGATTGCAAAATTCTCATCAATTGACATTAGACCAATTTTTCTGTCGTTTTGACGCCCCGTGTCTATATTTGAAACCTCAAGATTTTCATGATAACCGAGAGTCACCAATGTGTCGAAGACGTATAATGCGGTTCGAAAATAATCGACCACAGGTCAATTGTACTAAAAATTCTTAAAAGTTAGCCGGTAGGTTAAGTCACGCTAAAATTACGTTATATTGAAATTAACCGCGAATTCGAACCCGATTTTAGAAATTGAAAGCTTTGTTATGTCACGATTCATTTTAGGAAAGTCGACTCATTTTTTGAAGAATTTTTAGTTTCGGACAATTTAAAAACAAAATGAAATTCGGATGGGCCAACTAGAGGGGATTTTTGGCCTCCTTAGTGAGCTATTTGGCGAAGGGAAATTGTGGAATTTGTGTGGGCTTCTTTCTCAGTAAAATTGGACATCAAATTGAAGAAATTGAAGTCCAATTGAGTGAAATTCAGAGGCTAGTGTGGGGCTGTAACATTTGGCACCAAAATTAAGTTGTTTGTGGGATTTATGTACAAGAAAGAATTGGGGGACCAAAGGGGATGAATATGTGGGGTTGTGAGGACTAAGACATGATGAAAATTGGGATATTTTGATTGATCTTTTCCCTCCACCATCAGTAGCTTCTCTTGGACCCCAACTGCTTCCTCCTCCTTCGCATGTTTCTCCCTCTCTCTTCTCTCATAGCTCACGTGTGAAGGGCCCACACTAGCTTACTTCTCTCTCTCCTCCCTCTTTCTTCTTCGTGCGGGCTTCTATTTCACTGAAGGAAACTGCTTCGGTCATCTTTCCCCTGTAGCTTCATCTTTTTCGTTTTTCCTTCATCCCTGCCACGACATCACCACTGCTCCTTCTCCATTGATTCTTCATTGCTGCCGGTCGTCCATCCCCACTGAATTTTCCTCTCACTGCTGCGCGTCCTCAGCATCCCCTCCGCCTCTCCCTTTTGTTGCCAGCGTCACCTTCGATGCTCCCCTCCCTCGTCTATTTCTCTTCCATCTTCAACCGAGCAGCATCCACCAAATTCTTCCCCAGCTGCCACACGTTAGCCTGTCTACCCCCTCCAGTCAACTACCGGCGACATCTCTCCCCAACGTTGACTCTACAAGCCTCATGCCCCTCCACCAACGCTTGTCTCCACCCACCGAATCGCATCCTTCAGCAACGTCCAGCCCAGCTCGCGCCTCACCAAGCTTCAGCAACTTCAGCCCATGCAAGGTTCAACCCAGTTCCGAGTCGCCAACCAATCCGCTTCAGCCTTCGGTCTAGCCCGCAACTTAGCTAAGCCAAGTCGTGACCAACAGCCCCTTCAAGACTAGTAGCAACCGTGAGCTTTGCGGGGCCGTTTTTGACCTGGTCCGAGCCTCCGTTGATGTCGCCGTAAGCCCAAGTTTCGGCCGCCATCACGTCGTTGTTGCCGTGGACTCATCGACTCGTTAATCCGGTGAGTTTACTCACTAAACTCTGCTTAGGGAGTTAATTATGCTTAATGATTGCTTAGTTTAGGCTAAGTATGATTTATGTGGTTATTTAGAACGGATTAGTGATTTAATTACTTGTTTATGCATGTTAGGTGTTTAGATCGGCTTAATTAGCGACTAGATAGATTGTATTATTTATCTAGTTAGGTTTGAAATTTTTGCGAGCCCGTTTCAGTATTTAATTAGGCTTTTCTTTGCATTTATGGCATTTAAATGTATTTATTTAATTATTTTTGGTATTTAGTTAATTATTTATTTTTTTTCCGAAAATTATATCGGGATAGTCGGTGACCAGAATTTCGTCATGATTGCAATGGTATTATTGGTTTAATTAATTGAGTGTTGATTCGTGCAAATTGAGTGAAATTTGTAATTTTGGGTATTTATCAAAAAATTGAGTAATTTCGGTATTTAATTAGAAAATATCGGACGTCGGTTTACAACACCAAAAATGTGTTTATGGACTATGTTAAATAGTGAGATTTTCTAAAAGAAAGATATTGTGTTTTTGGCTTAGATCGACTGTGTACCTACATATGACTATTTTTATCAGATGCTTTTAACTTGGAGGTTTATAAGCTTGTGAGAGCATATATGCATGTCAACTTGTGCGAGCATATCTATCGTAAGCTTTTGGGACCCTTTACACGTCAACTTGTGAGAGCAGTATACATTTTATCCGCTTTTGGGCCCTTTTGCACATCAACTTGTAAGAGCAGTATACTATATCAGCTTATGGGCTTTGATACGTCAACTTGTGAGGGCAGTATACCTTATCAGCTTGTGAGAGTTAAGATCGTTATATCAGCTTGTGAGAGCACAATCTATATTATCAGCTTATGCGAGTTACTATCTATCTATATTAGCTTGTGAGAGTTATGATCATATATTACAGCTTGTGAGAGCATTGAATGATTACTTCAATTTGTGTGAGCATTGGTCATATGGAATGGATAGATAGCACTGATGGTGTCGACTGATCGTTGATTGGATTGATTGATTGAGAATATGAACTGTACTAATTTGTATGAAGGAACTGAGGCAAATGTAAGTCTTCTATATTGTGTGTGACTAGAAGGCCTTTAGGTTTATTTCCTTTCTAGTTGGAGTTTAGGGGGTGAAATTACTGAGACATTATCTCACCCCGTTGTGGGTTAACATTTTCAGGTCTTTAGTGTGAAGAACCCGGAGCTTGAGGTGGAAAGGTCAGGAGCATGGGTGGCTTAGAAGTTCTTGTTGGAAATAGACCTCCTGTACTTAGACCCTAGAGTTGGCCTCTGTTTGTAAACTATATTGTTTATAAAAGCTGTGTTTGATTTGAAATTTGTTGTCATGCTTTTCTATTTCATGTATTTTATTGTTAGGGGATTAATAATTCGCTTTCGCATGTGCATTAAAATGAATGGATCAGCAACGCGTCCTGAGATGTCGCAATTTAATTTACCACCGAGGGATCGGCACGCACTTGGAGGATCGAGGCATGACACTTCCGGTGGGCAAGGACGGGTTCCGTCGATGAATCCTTTAAGGTCATATCGGATTAGCAAGGACATGAATTAAGCCCGCCAAGAAGCATAGTTGTGGGAAGCTGCCTTCATGGGAAGCTGCGCACTAATAGAGATTAGGGGTGAGCGTGGTTCTCAGGTAAAACCCATAATCTGAATAGAAAATCCACGACATGAATTAAGCCCGCCAAGAAGCATAGTTGTGGGAAGCTGCCTTCTTGGGAAGCTGCGCACTAATAGAGATTAGGGGTGAGCGTGGTTCTCAGGTAAAACCCATAATCTGAATAGAAAATCCACGAATACCCTTACGCCTCTCTCTCTCTCTCTCTCTCTCTCTCTCTCTCTCTCTCTCTCTCTCTCTCTCTCTCTCTCTCTCTCTCTCTCTCTCTCTCTCTCTCTCTCTCTCTCTCCAGCCAAATCTAGCCATAAAATAGCTTCATGGCCAACATCGAGCTCTACCATGGCTTCCATGTCATTAAAATCTATTGTGATGCGAGCTCAAAGTAAAATGAACACTTGATCTCAATGTTGTGAAGGAGACAACATATCACAACATATGAATATGGGAATCCAAAACTTTCACAAGATGCAAAGCTGAAATTCATGATGTCAATGATTTTGTATAATCTAAACCTTTTAATTATAGTATTAAGAATAGTCAAATGTTGCAAAATATTGACAAACAAGTAATATACATCATGAATATGTTTCATTAGAATTTCTCCCGAAATACCTTTTACCAAAAGTTGTTTTCTGGTTTTTATTAGAGGAAATGGGTTATGTGCCGACTTAGGACAAATAATATCTAGCCAAACAAAGAAATCAATAGCTTTACTTCAAACTAAACTACACAAGCGTAAATCATACCATAATTTAATCGATGACAAGGCTTGGAAAGTACAGCCATTACAAGTGAACCAACTGTGAACAAACTCTGCTGGAATTTAATCAACAACATAGCCTAAGGACACCAAGATAAGAATATACACCGAAAGTTAATTAATGACACAAATCTAGAAACTACAATTAAGAAACACGCCGGAATTTAATCAATGATTTGGGTATGGGAAATGAAAGTACAATACAGAAAAGTAAATATAGTTAAAAATAGTAAATTTATTTAATATAAGAGAATCAGTTTAAAATTCAAATTGTCCTTCATAATTTCAGCCTTCTCATTTTTGTAAATAGCTGTCACTTAGTTGAGATTTTCTCCATATTTTTAGTTGTTGCCATCTGTACAATAAATATCATTGAAATATAGTAATGAAAATCATCCTGGAAGATATTCTCAATGTCCCTTTTATGCTATCAGAGCAATATGCTCCTAAGAGCCTCTCTCATCCCGTTTTTTTAACTTGTTTTCTTGCCTCCTCTTTAAAAAAAGAAAAAGGGCCATGGCTGCCACATATACTGCTTCTGAAACAATCCTCCCCGAAATTCCTGCAGCCACTTCAACTGGATTTATTACAATCTCTGTTAGGGGTGAGCAGTTCCCGGTTCCGATTCGGTTTCGTCTAGAACCTGGAACCTACTCGTCAGAACCAAGAACCTGGAACCTACCCTATCACAGGTTCCAGAGTCGGTTCCAAGTTTCAACAGGTTTTTTTTTTTTTTTTTTCCATTTTTAGATTTGAACTATAACGAAGAAGGAAAGAGACAAACCAAAGCTTCTATGTCAGCTCAAGCCAAGATCAGAAAAAGGATGGCAACTTAGCAACTTTTGGTGTGACAAACACAAGAAAATCACTTATGCAAGCAAAAACTTCGACCAAGCATGAGTTCTCTTTGTTATTAGGCTCTAAATTCTGTTTTGGTGTCTCGGGACTCACTGCCCGATAAAACAAAATGATCAAATAAAACTCCGTAGAAACAATAGTCAGCTGTTGGTGTATTTCTCTAAGCATTAATTTATAAGTTATGACATACCTTTGACAGATTTGGAGTATAAATTACACACCTTCAGATTTCCTGCAAATCAATGAGCATTTTTTTCGCTGCGGCAAAACATGGAAGAAAAGATAGATCAATTGTAACATCTACATACGGAAAGGAATGAAAGGAGTAGAAATTAAACAAATATTTAACATCACCTTATGCATATCTTTTGAGAAGATGCAAGAAAAGAGGTGAGGATCACTCTCATAATCTTGTGCTATCTTCTGGCTGGGATATTCCAATTTTCCTTCCAAGAAATCCCAAAAGTGTTCAAATTCAGCACCTTCCTTTTGTGTTTTACAGTGTGCATTTGGCTGAATACAATTGAGACCCATTTAGAGAGTAAATAAGAAGGCACCTCTCATAATAATAGCAAGCTTTAGATGAAACTAGAAAGCAACTGCATGTGGAGATGTTCAAGAATGTGAAAACTAAGTTTGACCAGTTATTTGTCTTTGAGGAAGGTTGCCAATCACGTAAGTCATGGTTTACTAATGAATACTGAAACTATAGACATTTTCACTATTATCAAACCTTTATCAGATCTAGTTGCCTCTCAACAAGTTCTTGATCCTCTGAGGTTGTAAGGTTCCCATACCACGTAAGGACAAAGGAGCTGCCATGCAAGATGTAACAGTATGAGGAGTTCAAAGATGATGCAACCTGATTCATTAATTGCATAAAGTGAAAAAGGAAAATTCCATCAGCAGATAACCAAAACATCACATGCTGTGAGTTTTGTGTAGCAAACATGACATACATGTTTCTACAAAATAATAAAAACAGAAAACATGACATTTATTGCACCCAAATTATTTTGATTGTCTACCGGTCAACTAGAGAATTTAGGAGCCTATGGACAAATGAGCAACATAATGTGAATGTGGCCAATAATGCCAATCCATCGAACTGGGCTATAATGCAAATGTGCTGCTAGCATAACGACATCATAAATAGATCCGAACCTTCCCATAAAAATAAAAGATAAACAACGAAATATTGGAACCTCATTTAGAGCAGGAGCATCATTTGTGCCATCTCCAGTAACGGCAACTACATGTCCTCATTTCTTCAGAGCTTGCACAAGCAGAAGCTTGTCATTTGGTGAGGATCATCCCATCACCTAAACATGCAAGGCACGATGAGATTTCACTCTGTACCAGAAGAGGGTAAAACAATGGAACTAATCAGCAAAAACATACAGATTTTGCAATTTCTTCCCTTTGAACATCAGAAAAGGCACGAAAGGCTTTTCCTTCAATGAGATTAGGTTCAGTAGCATTTGTATCAGAACTTAATATCCCACATTCCAAAGCAATTGCTTTAGTAGTCTGAAGATTGTCGCCTGTAACTACAAACCCAGTAACAGAGAAGAAAAAAAGCCAATAGATGTGCTGTCAACATCTACATAAGACCAACATTTGAGAAAGCTAAGCAACAAAAAACCCATGGGAATTTCTTGTCAGCATAGTAAAACTCATAGATGCTCGCATCAAGCTATAGGCCCATGACCAAACAATAAGTCATACGCTACCTTTTGAAAGAATCTTTATTTGGATCAAGCCAATGCATATTCACTTAACACCAGCATAATCACAATACAACCGGTGACACAAGGCTTACCTCAAGAAGAATAAGTCCCACAACACCAAGTATCAGCCCTGCACCTCCAATTAACCCAATGGATTCACTGAACAACAGGGCTGCAAGTATAGCCATTGTTAATGGCTGAGAGTCAATTATCACCTGTAACAAATTCAGCTCCAATATGCCAAGTAGAATAGCTAGTTTCCTATCAACTGCCAAATCTACTGAACAAACAGGGAACAAATATCAAGACATTTTATTCCATGTCAAGGATACAATGTGTAAAGACTAATCCAACTGATAGATGCAGCCATACTAAGAGATCGATCTATCTTTGTATTCCATGTACTCATTCATCCATTAGTGTCATGGAAAAGAAAAAAGGCAATATTTTTCAAAAAAACAAAACAAGATTCAGCGTAAGTGACATCATTCTTTTGACATGAGCCATTTCCTTAGGGGCACATTTCCAAAGCAATATGCAAAAATTTCCGTTACTCAGTAGCCATATTTAACATCAAAGAACCTTATAATTCACCTATAAGGTGGAAACTTTTTTGCGTTTTTCTTATCATGGAGGCATTTAAATTGAGATATAGCATACAGTGAGTTCAACATTCGCTTCCGAGACCCACCGACATCCTCTACAACGCGAGAAATCCCTGCCCCAAAAAACCCATCGGTAGGGTAAAATAATTATCAATCAAACATGTCAATCTCACTTTTTTGACAAGAAAGAAAAGCAAAAAATGGCACACATATACACATTGGGTGGGGGGGGGGGGGGGAGGGCAAAGAGAGACGTGACCTAAAAACAACAAGCATCCACAAGGGCGAATAGGGTGATGGAGAGCCAAGCGTTGA
Source organism: Eucalyptus brandiana (assembly GCA_014182725.1). Classification (NCBI taxonomy): domain Eukaryota; kingdom Viridiplantae; phylum Streptophyta; class Magnoliopsida; order Myrtales; family Myrtaceae; genus Eucalyptus; species Eucalyptus brandiana. The sequence continues at coordinate 10,583,121 of CM024669.1, forward strand.
GGCTGGAGGGTGGCTTGCGGTCGTGAGAGGCCGCAAAGGCAATGAGGAGGAGCCCCGCGGGGATGAGGCAGAAGGAGGACACAAAGAAAGGGCCCGCCTTGGGGAGGACCTCTTTCATGGCCACCATGGCCGTGCCCCAGAAGAAGAAGAGTGACACCAGCATGGCCCACTCCCACAGCGAGATTACAAGTGCCGTCGGAGAGTGGCTGGGCGAGCAGTGTCGGGGGTGGTTGGGTGAGCGGCGTCCACCGGGGGGATGAGCGGCGTCCGATGGTGAAGTCAAGGGTGAGTGGCGTCCAGTGGCGACGTCGAGGGCGAGTGGCATCCAGTGGCGATGTCAGCTGAGCATCGGGGTGAGAGGGGCGACGGCGTCGAAGGAGGCAAGGGTGGGGTGAACGGCCGGTGAGCAGTGTCCGGCAGTGGCAGCGTCGGGCAGCAACATCGAGGGCAAGTGACATCGGGCACGGGGCAGAGAGAATGGGAGAGACAACTGAGATCAAAATTGATTTGGGGTTGGGGGTTTTTACTTTTTAGGAACCCTAATCGGTTAGGGCAAGCGGCAACTTTTACACAAAACACAAACCAGAGCACTTCATAACTTTTTACTCTAAACTCTATTCACATTAAAATGGAGACTTCAAAAGAAGATGGAATCTCAGTCCGTCCGAGTCATATTCAAGACTTCTCTCAGTATTATCTTCTTCTTTCAAAAATCCTTCTCCTCAGGTTTCAACTCTGAGTTCTCCTTCTCAGATTCCTCCTCCTCAGCTCCTCATCGGGGTCCTGAAATGTTTTCCCCAAACTGGGATGAGACTATGTCTCAGCGAGTTCTACCCCACTAAGCCCGATTAGTAAACCATTATGCTATAGGCTGCCTATACACGCACAGGGCAGAAGACGTACCTTGGCATTAGTCTCAACCTGCAATTCAAGGTTATATACAGATACTTCATATATCTCCATGCACAATCGGTCAAATCTTAGATCGAAGCATCGATCAAATCGACCTAGTCGATTACATGCCAACGAGACAACTCATGATCATTTTCAATCAGTCAATCAATTCACGACATCAAATCAAAGCAATGATCAATCGACCTAGTCAATTACGTGACATCACAACCCATGCTCAGTCGGCATATTCAATACTATCTATGAAGTCCTATCAAATCAGGACTGCTCACCCAAAGCTGATACATAGATAACATAGCTCGCCCAAAGCTGATAATAAGGTATACTGCTCACCCAAAGTTGACATATCGCCCGTAGGTCGATATAGTATACCGGTATACTGCTCACCCAAAGCTGACATATCGCCCGAAGGCCGATATAGTATACCATATGCTCACCCAAAGCTGATAATATATAGCATAGCTCGCCCAAAGCTGATAATAAGGTATACTGCGCACCCAAAGTTGACATATCGCTCGTAGGTCGATATAGTATACTGGTATACTGCTCACCCAAAGCTAACATATCGTCTGAAGGCCGATATAGTATACCATATGCTCACCCAAAGCTGATAATATATTGCTCTTCAGTCCTAACTGATAGAACCAATCACCGAGCCACATGCATTCTCCAAGGCGACATACTTCGTCACCGAGCCATGTGCATTCTCCGAGGTGACATATCTAATCATCAAGCCCCGTGCATTCTCCAAGGCGACGTACTAATCATCGAGCCACGTGCTTTCTCTGAAGCGATATACCAAATCACCGAGCCACGTGTATTCTTCGAGATGATGTACTATTCACCGAGCCACGTGCCTTTGATGATGATTTATTCCATTTCTAAAGTAATTATCCACAACCTTAATTCGTACTCAATTTACCCAAATAATCAATTTAGGAACATATCCTAAATATCCACAATTAAATCAATTTGGCACAATTCAAAGCTCAAATAAATAAACGGACTGCGCCAAAACAATCAGCACGAGATTTCGGTCGTCGACCATCTCAATCTTAATTTCTGAAAAATAATTAATTAATCAATTAATTTCGAAAATTAATTATTAAATATTAAAAACTCCGTTTAGCTCAAAATATGGCCCAATTAAATAAACGGACTGCATCACGATCACTAGCATAAGTTTTCGGTCACAGGCCATCCTAGTTGAATTTTCGGAAAATAAATAAATAATTAATTTAATTCCGAAAAATAATATTTAAATGCCAAAAATCCCACTTAGGCCCGAATCGCCAAATTGAAGCCCGATTAGGGGTCGGAAAATTTCCGAGATACTTCCAATAAATAGTAGACCACGCCTACTTGCTAATTGCGCAATCAATTTATCTAAATCGCATAACAATTGACTAATAATTGCTAATTTATTCTAATCTAACAACCTAAACATAATTAATTAAAACTAAACCAACCTTAAGCATAATTAGCCAACTAATCCGGGATTAGTGAGATTACTCACCAAATCGCGCGCAAATTGGATCAATTCGACGGGAGCGACGCGAGGAACAACAAACTCCAAAGCGGGCCTCGAGTTCGGAGCCCAGAAACGGCCCAAAACGGCCTTGAACAAGGCTGGAAACCCACTTTTCCAGCCACTGTTCTTGGCTGGATGAAGCTCGTCCGACGGCTAAGGTTGCGAGAGGAGGCCGGCGGAGAGCAAGGGGGACGCCGGGGAGGCCAGGCGGTTACCGGACAGGGCTGGGCGGTGGCCGGAGGCGCCGGACCAAGCTGGGCAGCGGCTAGAATCGCGCGGGGAAGGGATGGTAGCGAGCAGCGAGTGCGGGGCATGCGCGGATGGTGGAACGGCGGCGAGCGGTGGACGTGCGAGCGGCGGTGCGGGCGGCGACGACGGCTTCGGCAAGCTGCTGTCTTCGTGCGGCTTCCGCTTCTGCTTCTCCTTTTCGTTCGAACAGGAGGGGAGAAAGAGAAGAGTGCCGAGTGAGAGAGAAGGAGAGAGGAGAGAGGAGAGAGGAGAGAGAAGGGTTTTGACTGGTCAAAAAATGAAAAAGAAAGAGAGAAGACAAAGTGGAAGACAGCAGGAGGGGCGATCGGTGGGGGAAAAATCCGCACGAGGGGAGGGGAGAGAAAAAGAGAGAGGGAGAGAGGGAAAAATAAAATAAAATAACACAACTATTCTTATTTTATTTTATTTTCTCTTTCCCTTTTTATTTTCTTTCGGTCTTCAATTTTTCTCCGATAATTTCTTTATTGAAATTTCGGACTCGTCAACAATTTGACGGACGATGAGACAGAATCCTAAAAATAAGAATTATGACGCACTTAAAATTCGATTCCCGAAATCGAGTTCAATTTCGTGGTTACAAATCGATCAGACGTGATTTTAGCCCAATCCAACTAATTAGGTAGCTTTTAGGGATTTTACTGCAGATACATTCCTTAACGGCTTCACCTAATAGGTTAGTTAACTCGTGAGTGATCAGCTCAGAGAAAAAGGGCCATAGGCACGTTGACGAAATGCCCATTTTACTTTATCGAAACGGGGTCGAATTTCAGGATGTCACAATTGATATTATTATGCTTGGTTTGTGGTGACTATGAATGTGAATAAGGGTGGCAATAGTGATAGTTTGTCTTAATTTACATGTGTTGCTTATCATTGTATCTTGCATTTTCCTTTGCGACTAATGGATTGCCTAGCTTAGGATATTGCTGTTTCTTTACTGGGCATTACTCATTCTTTCATCTTTTTCAAATCATTAGAATGGACACTCCACCTGTGGCGCGATATGGAGTCATCGCTTATATTGAAGTGTCTTTCCCTGATGTTTACGACCTCGACATTGAGATGACTTATACTCGGTACGAAGCCACACTATGGATGGATGATGGGTGTGTCGATTGGATCCCTATGCAGTTTGAGGCTTGGTTCATTAACCATAAAGGAGAGCTATTCGGACCTCTTTGGTTCGGTGATGGTGGGCCTGGAATTAGAACGGGTGGTGTTTAGAGCACCTAGTTCGAGTGAAAGTTGAGGATTTTTTTTTTTTTTGAGAGACATGGTTAGCTTAAGGGATAGTGAAAATAGGCTCCCTTTTGACCCATTCCCAAGCTTGACGCATACACTTTTGGTTTATGTCTTGTAAATATTTACATATGTATGTGTGGTACATGTAAGCTCCCATGTTGATGTAAGTAAGAAACAAGGGAAGATCTTAACAAGAAATGAGATGGTGCCACTTTCGTGATGATTTGTGTATGTTCATAGACGAATAATTGATAGTAAATGACGGGACCGAACATTCATGCCTTACAAGAAGACCTTGTAATATTGATGTTATACATGCTAATCATTTAGATTCGAGTACCTTAGCATAATTATTGATTAAGATTGGTCTTGTTAATGTATTGATAGTTAGTTTTTGCTTGCATTTAATATGTAATGCTGTCGGGACGTCACATATAATCTATGCTCTGATACCACACAAACAGAGTTATGAAGTCTTTGTAATGTCACATATAACCTATGCTCTAATACCACGCATACAGAGTTATGAAGTCCCTAAAGCATGACATACTAAACGCAAACAAAAACTAATTATCAATACATTAACAGGACCTATCTTAATCAATAATTATGCTAAGGTTTTTTTGACCTAAATGATTAGCATGTATAACATAAACATTATAGGGTCTTGGAATCTTTTCAGGCATGATCATCCTGTTCTATCATTTACTATCAACAATCCGTCTATAAACATACATGAATCATCATGAAAGTGGCGCAATCTCATTTCCTGTTAAGATCATCATTTGTTTCTTACTCACATCAACATGGGAGTTTACATGTACCGCGCATATATAGAGAAATATTTACATGATGTTAACTAAAAGTATATGCGTCAAGCCTGGGAAGGGGTCAAAATAAGCCTATCTTCACTACGCCTTAAGGTAAACCCATGTCACTAAAAAAAAAAATCCTCAACTTCCACTTGAACTAAGTGCTCTAAGTACCACCCGCTCTAGCTCCAGGCTCACCATCACTAAATTGAAGGGGTTCGAATAACATTGCTTCATGGTTAATGAACTAAGCCTCAAACTGCTTAGGGATCTAGCCGACACATCCATTGTCCATCCATACTGTGGCTTCATACCGGGTGTAAGGCATCTCAATGTTGGGGTCATAAACATCACGGAAAGACTCGTCAACTTAAGTGATGATCCCATACCTTGCCAGAGGTGGAATGTTCATTTTAACGATTTGAAAAAGATGAAGGAATGAACAATGCCCACTAAAGAAACAATAGGCTCTAAACTAGGTAATCCATTAGTCGTTAAGGAGAATGCAAAATTCAATAATAAGTAGCACACATAGACTAGAACATACTATCACATAAACCACTCCTTGTCATACTTACGTGTGGTGCATAAGAATATCAACACTTGACCCTTATGCAATTGACCAAGCCAAGATATAAAGCAAACCACACACAAACACATACACCCAGTGTATTTAATTCATCATGTGTTTCATTATCCAAACTCGAATCAGTTTCCCACCGAGTCACAAACTAGTTTGATCGAGTCACTTTCAGAATTCCTCATCCGGACTTCCATGGAATCCTTACCATGGGCATCTCACTCCAAGGCATCTCAGCATCACACAATTGAGGCATCCATGATCACATAACAAGGGCATCTCAATCCGAGGTATCTCAGTGTCACACAACTGAGGCATCCTTGATCACACAGTAAGTGCATATCACTCTGAGGCATCCGGGTATCACACACAATTGAGCCATCCAAGATTACACAGCATGGACATCTCACTTCCCGAGGCATCATCGGCATCATAAAACCAATAGAAATCTTTTAAATTCAATTATTCTACACATTTTATGCATCACATTTTAGAATAATCACACAACAACTACATGCTTACTGACTTAGTGTACAAAACCATTCCAAAGCCAAGATTCAATGCTCACATACATGACCTCATGGCATACTTCATTCATTGCACAAATGAGACTTGACTAGTAACAAATCAATGCCATTTTATCACAAGTAAGAAAGAGATACAATTAGTAATGTAAAAGAGGCCACAAGACCCCAAGGATCCCAAGGAGTCACCAAAAGTTCAAATAAGATGTCTACAAATGTTTGTAAGAATTTGGACTAGAGTAGAAAATAGGTAGTTTTAAGTAGTGTTAGCTTACAAGGGGCTTTGGGCTCTACGCACAAGCACTTAGATAGGTTCAAGAGTGGAAAGGTAAGAGAGCGAGTTCTTCAGGTAGGAAACCGAAGCTTAACTAACATGAGAAAGGAAAACGTCCTCTCACAAAGAACGTTATAAGGGCGAAATATTTCAATTGTGGCAAAAATGGTTACCTCACCTACGATTGTGGTGAGTCAAAGAAGGTGGACACTCTTTATGTTTTTTAGAGTACTACATTTTGCGATCTTATCATTATATGTGGATGATATACTAATTGCCGGTAACAATATGAAGTTTGTTAATAATATGAAAAGTTGGTTATCTTCCAATTTTGAAATGAAAGATGTGGGTGAAATTTCAAGAGATCGTTTAAAGAATTTATTCTCTTTTGCGAGAGAATATAAACAAAATCCTTGAATGATTTCGTATGCAATGTACACTCCTATTGCAAAAGGTGAAGGATGACCATAGATTATGTCCTAAGATTTCAGAAAAATAGAAACAAATGTGATGATGCAACTAATGCATATGACTTTTTTTTTCCCTACTAAAATTCGTAACACTCAATAAATTAAAATAGAAGTACACCTAAAGTGAGATTTTATCTAATTTAAGTTAGGAATTTGGCTATCCAAGATCCTATATTATCTTAGAAGCCTACCTTAACATGAAATTTAATTAAAAATATGTTATCTAGCCTAGATTTTGTCTAAACATGCATTCAGATTAAAATAGGAAAACCTATCTACTTTTGTCATGCAATTATTTGTAGAATCAAATCTAAATGATATGATATGCAATGCTAATTCTTTTAGATTTTTTTTATACATATTTTGAATTTATTGTTAATGAACTTATATAATCTGCAAGGCAATCCACAAAGATTTCAAATTAAAGATCATGATAATCTAAATAATAATCCATTGTCTCATGGATTAAATTAAAGATATTGCAATCTTAGCCACAACAAATATCCAATTTTGAGTTGAAATAATTTTAAAAATGATATGATATCTTACGGATTAAATTAATAATTAAGTCAAGTTACCATCCTTAATTTGGATATGCCTAAGGTTCAAATCAATTAAAGTCAATCAAGTAAATAATAACCTATTTAAACTTAGCAATTATTGCAATTCAAATCAACTGGGATAGGAAATTATCTAAATTGAATTCATGCGCAATCTCAGAGAATCGAATTGCTAGCTTGTGGATGAGGCTCGGACGATTGTGGTGCTCCTGGCGGTGAGAACTCGTAGTGGATTACCTGTGATCACAATGGTGCAATCATGGAGCACGGCGGGGCTGAGCAACAGTTGCCGGAGGTTGGTGGATACACCTGGAGTCGCTGAGAATAGGCTGGGACGAACCAAGAGGATCTGTGAGAGACGAACAGAATGCAAAGCAATTGCAGGTGCGGTAGTGACGTAAGCGAACGCTGGACTGCGTTAGTGACCCCACAGGGAACTCAGCGAGTCGAAAAGGGCACGGCTGGGTTGTCACGCCCAAAAATTTCATTAGTAGATTAAGCGTATTAAAGACTTTATATATATATATATATATATATATATATATATATATATATATATACATGTATATGTATATGTATATATGTAAATAATAAAATAAAATAGTAATAACCTAGAAAAATAAATCAAAACTCAGAAGGAATATTTTGTCAAAAGACTTTTCTACCCCAAAAAAAAAGAAAAAAGAATTTAGAAACGTTGGTTTTGCTCTTCTCCACGTTGCGTCCAGATGTGTCGAAGAAAGGGGGGGATTACACGCATCCTTTTTCTCTCTCTCTCTCTCTCTCAAACGAACCCACCCCATCCGCGTTTTCTCTACCGAGATGCCTCGCCTTCTTTTCCTCTCGCTTTTGTTCGTCTCCATCGAGCCCAACCCATCTTAGCCCCTCACGACCGGCGCCATCATCAAGTAGCAGATCGTTGCTGCTCAGTTTTGATCAAAGATTCGACGCTGGCTGTGAAGCTTAGCCGTCTGACGCCTCCTTCCTCTTTCCATCGACGAAGTATCCAGGCAAGTGGGCTGTTTCTGTGGTCTCCCGTCCCTGATTTGGCTCGCTGGGTGTTGCATGTGGGTTTAGGGTTAGGTAGCTGCGATTGGGGGTGCAAGGGATGGCTAGTAAAGCCCTGTCCGTGGTTGAGATCGGTGGATGGGGAAGCTAGTTGCTGTCTGATGGGTAAACCAGAGGGAGCCATTTGTGCGTGCGTTCTCCATTCCTGTTTTTGTTACACGATTTCTTGAACTCCTTTTCGGGGTTCAACCTTCCTCGAGCAAAGTGGGGAATTTTGTACCTGCAGAGAGTTGTGATGTTTCCGGAGCTATTAATTTGTTAGCATTGAGGAGTTTTGTGTAGTGCTGTTGCTGTCTTAGAAAGTGCATTGATAGGTTGGATTGTTGGATTTTGATGCTAAATGATGATTTATGGAGTGATTGAGACTGTTTTGAGGCTAAAGGGTTGAGGAAATGTTCGGATTTTTCATATCTGGTTTTGATTTCTTTGGACTTCATCCAAAACAGATTTTATGATTATGAAATCTTGAAGAATTCGGCCATTGATTTGATTTTGAGAAAGAAAAATCTCAATCCGTATTTGAAGTTTTACTTACTAAGGCACCGCCTCATTTATTTTAAGAAAATGTACGGTGCTTTCATATTTGCAATTATGTATCAATTCTTTTAAAACCATTAGAGATCGGGTTGACATTTCGGACTTGCTCTACAAGATTTAAACTCATTTATTTTTTTTGAACAAGAAACTTGGCCGTAGTCCAATTTGGAAAACCTCCCGACCCTTGCTGAAATTTTACTTACCGAGGGACCCTTATCAAGGATTCAAAAAAAGGAAAAGAAAATATTTTTGGTGCCTTCAAAATTACAAATCTTTGCACAAACCAATCTTTGAAAATCTTGAAGTCGGGAGTGTAGCTTCAAATTACCAATGCGATGAATTCAATCTATTTAATATATAGGAGGAGTTTTGTGAACTAGTGAACTGTTTTTGTGAAAATCAGTGTGACCTCAGGCGACATTTTAAATTTTCTGTAATTATCGGACCACAATTTGATTTGACTGCCACCCACCGCCGGCGATTAGTTGGGCGAGATTCGACAAGCTTGTCGGAGGCTTGCTAGGACAGGGCGAGGTTCGGTGAGCTCACTAGTGGCTAGGCGGGCCTCACCCGAGCCTCCTCTAGCCATCGAGGAGCCTCCCGGCCGGGCGAGGCTTGGCCTAGCCGTCGGCGGGGCTCGACCTCGCCGGGCCACCGCGAGGTTGGCATTGCTCGGCCAAGGCGAGGTCAAGCCCCACCGGCGGTTGGGTGAGCTTGGTCTTGCCAAATCTAGGGAGGTTGCTCGCCTAGCCAAGGCTCGGTCGAGCCTCGCCCAGTGCTTTGGTGAGGCTTGGCCGGCGTGACCTCGCCGAGGGCCGACGACACTTCGGTGAGGTTGCCGGCCCTCGTCGGGCGATTGCTGGTCATCATAGGGCTAGTGACCGGGAGACCTTGAAGGAGAAGAAGAGAAAGAAAAGAAAATAAATAAATAAATAAATAAAATTATTAAAAAATTATAAAAAATGATTTGGATTAGAAATTTTCAAAACGGTACTAAATGTGCCTTTACTAGTTGGTTAGAAATTATTTTTGGGAACAGAATAAAAAAAATTATTTCGATTAGAAATTGTTCTCAAGAATAGAAGCATTACCAAATGTGCCTTTACTAGCTGGTTAGCGATCCCCCACCCTGAATATTGAGCCTTTCTTGTAAAAAAAAAAAAAACTTAGTCTTCTAATTTCATCATACCATTATGCACAAGGCAAATAAGTTTGGCCTTACAAACTCCAAGGTATCTTCTTTTTTCTTTGGGAAAAGTATACAAGAGAAGTCCTAAAACTTGTTATGAAAGTATATTTGAGTTCTATAAATCTTAAAAAGTACAATCAAATTTCAAAACTTGATAGTGGGGCAAGGGTTGGTCATGATCGCCATGCCTCAACCAATGGTTGGCGACCTAGGCCAACCATAGCCTAGGCCTTTGCCTAGATCTTGGCTAGGGTTGCGGCCCTTACTTAAATCGAGTGAGGGTCACCGAGGGTGGGGCAATAACCCTACTATGTCAGTGCTACATAGAAGGCAAACAATAATGAAAAAAGAAGAAGAAGACATGTTAGTATTTTCATTATTCAAATTGGACACAATTAATAGAATAACTTGATTGCACCAATTTGATAAATTTTAAAACATGATTACATTTTTTGAAAGTTTAATGACTCAATTGTATTTTTTTTTTTTGACAAATTTTATAACTTTCAATGCATTTATCCTCTTTTCTTTTTAGTCCTAGTACTCAGCAGCCTGTTGACAAGAGGCCAAAAAAATTGGGCCCTAATATAAAGAAGCTAATGGCCTGGCCATCACAATACACATGATCCATAAGGCTCATCTTAAAATGCCTAATAAGCCCATCTATCATGTCGGCTATGATAGTATACTCGATCTATTAAGCATATCAATAGAATGCTTGATAAGTTCATTAATAATCAGAAATCAACTAAACAGAAAAGTTTCTCTCGATATGAAGAGCTTTTCCTACCATCAATGGTAGTTTCACTTGTTAACCCTCACGGTTTTATTCCCAACCATGTTTTCCTTCTCTGCTTCTCCGCCACACCCATATTATCACCCCACGCCTAAATTTCTTCATCTACCTGCACCAATTGCTCTTCGTCTACTTGTAATACTTTCGATTATGCACATCCACTGCCGTGCATGTTAATTCAACTCGATCAGTAGAACAATTCCGTTTTTTTCTCACAATTACCCAATTATATACCTGATGCCCACATCTACTTGTGAATGCATGCCCAATATCTTCTGCTGATTCTCCACGGTGTATTTTGCTTGAAGTCAACATCTATGGCAGATTCTTGGCGATCTACCTGTTCCATCTCCTTCGTTGCATGTCTTGGTCTGCTGCGCGCCTGAATTCCCAGGTGATTTCCTATCATTGTTGTCCGACGGTATGGTCTTCTGTTTCATTCAAGGTATTTGCCCTGTTTACTTCGAGTTAGTTCTGCCTTTAGCATCTACGGATTCTAATTATGGATCCTAAGGAAGAATCTGTGCGTCTGGCTGCTTTGTGTCAACGACTGGGTCGCCTTTGCTCTGCACAGGAAATAGAAATATGGGAGGAAGAGCCAACACTAGCCATATTAGCAGAATGTCGTTTAACTCTTGTGGGTAAAGTTTTCACTCAATCCCCTGTTAACTTCCCAGCATTACAGAGTACATTAATGAGGGTCTAGAGGAATGATCATGTTGAATTCGCTCAAACAGAAAATGGTTTATATCTGGCGAAATTTCGGTCAGAAGCTGAGAAAAAAAGAGTGTTGGAAGGTGGTCCGTGGCTCTTTTCTAGTCACTTAGTATTCTTCAAGCTTGGATTCCTAATACGCCGCTACACTATTATGACTTTACACGCTGTCCATTTTGGGTGCAAGTTGTTGGTTTGCCCTTGGAGTGGACTACAGAACAGATGATATGAAAGGCAGCTAACCAGATTGGAGAAGTTTTAGACGTCCGAGTTGATTTTAAAGAACATTCGGCTTTAAGGGCTGGACGGGTAAGAGTTGAACTTCCACTGAATGAACCTTTAAAGTCTGGCAAACTGGTTAGGATTGATGGGAGAATGCTGTGGTTGGATTTCCGTTATGAACGGTTATCTCATTTTTGTTATTCGTGTGGGAAACTGGGCCATTATGCTTCATACTGTGCAGACTATCCTTACGATGAAGCTAAAACAGATGGTAAGGAAAAGATGGCTTTTGGTCCTTGGTTAAGGGCGGAGGTTAAACAATTTAGTCCTTATTGGCAAGCATTCTACAACCCCCCGGAACAACCAACTCAGAATGAAGAGAACGTACCTGAGACACCTCCAAATTTAATGCCGACTGTCCCTTTACTGTATGCTCCGGAGTGTCGCACTGAAGTTCCACCTCCTCCACCAGTAGTACCACATCATCCTGCCCTAATTGAGCCACTCCAGCACCCCCGGCAGAATTCTCTACCACCAGGTCATCTCATTACAACGGCTTTAATTCCTGCACAAGCCAAACAGAAGGGCCCAATAAGTTCTATTATGGATAAACCACCACAACAAAAACTGAATGCTTCTCGAGTTACTCCCAAGTTGGGACCTGCAAAGAAACAGAAAAGATATTCTCCCTATGAATCGAAACAAATAATGATAGAGAACTTTGATAATGCTCAATTGCTGGACACACCTGTTATGGACGCAGCAGAAGGGAATCAGTGGGCTTTGGTGGCTGGCCCTAAACAGCCACCGACTTACAAATGAAGCTTATTTGCTGGAACTGTTAGGGTTTGGGCAATCCCCTGACAGTTCAAGCTTTAAAGGCCTTGATGGCCAAAGAAAAGCCTGACTTTTTGTTTTTAATGGAGACTAAGAATTCTGAAAATGTTGTTAATCGATTGCAACGACGGTTAAAGTACAGTCACTCTTTTGTTCAGAATCCTATAGGTTTGGCAGGAGGCTTGTCGCTTTTTTGGAATGATACCTTATCGGTAGACATGGTCTCTTATTCGGCGGAATATTTTGATCTCATCTGTCGGGATTTAGTGGAAGACAAGCTTATGTGCATTACCTGTCTTCACGCACCATACTCCTACCAATCTAGACAGTTACTTTGGGATAATCTTCGTCTGATCAGCTCCTCCAATAATCTCCCTTGGATATGTGCTGGAGATTTTAATGAAGTCCTGTACTCTTGGGAAAAGGTAGGTCAGCGGGCTCCGGAACGATATAGAATACAATCTTTTCGAGATGTTATCAATGACTGTGCTTTTATGGAGGTTAAGAGCAAGGGCTGTACTTTTACATGGTCGAATAATAGGGATGGTCTGGAACAAATAAAAGAACGGTTGGACCGTGTTCTGTGCACGACGGAGTGGAGACTTCTTTACCCTGAAGCCCAGGTCTTTGCCTTGCCGGCTATGGGGTCTGATCACAGCCCACTTCTCTTGTCCACATCGATATCTTATCCCAGATGTCAACGCCCTTTTGTCTTTAAAGCATATTGGAACCAAGATCCGGAGTGTAGAGAGGTTATTTCTAACACATGGAACTCCATCCAGGTACGCAATTCCCATCTTTTGCGCAAACTCAGAATTGTTTCTTTTAATCTAAGAACATGGAGTCGGTCAAAATTTGAGAATGCTCACTTGAGGGTGCCAGCCTTACAACAGTAGCTCCAATCTCTTATTAACAAGCCATATCTTTCCAACACTGATACTAAAGAAGCAGAACAGCTGCGTGTGGAAATCCGGACACTATGGCAGTAGGAAGAACAATTTTGGGCTATGCGTTCTCGTGTTAATTGGTTAAAATGGGGAGACAAAAACAGCAAATTCTTTCATGCCACTACAGTGCAGCGGAGGCAGCGAAATTGGATTGGAATGTTAAGGGATGAGAGCCTTAACTGGGTGCGAGATATTCCGACCTTAAAGGAGATGACTTATGACTATTTCTCCAATTTATACACCTCAGTTGGTTACTGGGACTATAGACCAATCCTAGATCAATGTCAACCTTAGTGTCTGCTGAGATGAATGAGCATTTAATTGCTGAGCTTACAAGAGAGGAGGTTAGACTGGCGACTTTTTAGTTGGGTGCGCTGAAAGCTCCAGGGCCCGATGATCTGAATGGACTTTTTTATCAGACCCATTGGAATATCATTCAACATGATCTATTCCGTTTAGTTCATGAGTTTTTTTTCTGTGGGGGTCTTACCTAGAGATCTTAATAAGACGGTACTAGTGTTGATTCCTAAGACCAACCACCCTGAGAGCCTAGATCAATTTCGATCGATTAGCTTGTGTAATTATGCTTATAAGATCATCTCTAAGGTGTTGGCGAATCGTCTAAAACCGTGGCTTGGTGAACTCATTTCACTGGAACAGGCTGCCTTCGTGAGCGGGCGTCAAATTCAGGATAATGTGTTAATTGTTCAAGAGGTTATTCATCACTTCAACACAAGGATAGGAAGCGTCATTATAATGCACTACTCAAAATGGACATGCAAAAAGCCTACGACAAGGTTGAATGGGATTTCCTACAGGATTATCTACTTAAATTGGGTTTTCATCAATCATGGGTCAGAATGGTGATGCAATGTATCACAACTTCATCTTTAAGTGTACGTTTCAATGGTGAGCAACTCCAATATTTCCAACCATCCAGAGGCTTACGTCAAGGGGACCCACTTTCCCCTTATATCTTCATTTTAGTGGCGAATGTTCTTTCCTCCCTTATTCATCAAGCTGTAAATATGGGCCATCTAAAAGGGATCCAGCTTAACAGGTTTTGTCCTACTCTTTCCCATCTATTTTTCGCTGATGATTCGGTCTTCTTCCTTAAAGGGACCCTCATGGAATGTCAGAATCTATCCAATATCTTGAATCGATATTGTCTAGCTACTGGCCAAGTCATTAATAGGAATAAGTCTGGCATGTTTTTTACTAAATCCTGTCCTTGGAGTCTTAAGCTCAATTTAGCGGCAGAATTTAGGGTACCGGTATTACAGAAGTATGGGAAATACTTAGGAATTCCATCTGATTGGGGGCGATCCAAAACAGACATGTTTAGTTGGATATTAGGCAAGGTAAATGCAAAACTTGAGGGCTGGAAAGAACTTTTATTATCAAAAGGGGGCAAGGAAATCCTACTGAAATCTATCGTGCAAGCTATTCCGCAGTATGCTATGTCTATTTTCAAACTTCCTATCTCATTGTGTCATAAGATTGAACAGAAAATCTCCAATTTCTGGTGGAGAAACGATAAACAAAGGTGTGGAGTGCATTGGCAAAGTTGGGATTTGTTGAAAACAGCCAAGGTGAATGGTGGGCTAGGCTTCCAAGATTTGTTAGCCTTTAACAAAGCGTTACTTGGCAAGCAGGCGTGGCGTCTACTTCAACAGCCAAACTTGTTATGGTGTCGACTCTTCAAAGGATTATATTTCCAAACTAAAGATGTTCACTCAGCTGAACTTGGTCCACGCCCATCATGGGGTTGGCGGAGCGTTCTTTTTGGAAGGGACGCCATCCTACCTAATGTACGATGGTCTGTTGGGGATGGAAAGAACATCAAAATTCGTGATCATAGCTGGTTACCCTCTGGCCCAATTGGAGGACCAGCTACAAGAGACGAACCAGGGCTGGTGGCAGATCTTATTGACCCAATCCACCATACCTGGAATGTTCATCTTATAACAGATTTATTTGATGCCAACATCACATCAGAAATACTTAATCTCCCTATCAGACCGCTACATGCTGCTGATTAGTTAGTGTGGACAGCCACGAAGGATGGCAATCATACAGTTAAAAGCAATTATAGGACTGTTGTCAGCAAGCCAGTAATGCTACGGGGTAACCACGCATCATCATCATACCAACAACCCAGCAGTCTTTGGCGCAAATTATGGAAAATCAACACAGATTAGAAAATCCGTCTATTTTTATGGTTAGCATGCCACAATGCCCTTCCCACCAAGGCTAATATGTTTGCTAGGCATATCATCTCTGATCCTATTTGTGAAATATGCAATCAACACTCTCCAGAAACAATTGAACTCTTATTTTTCTTTTGCTCATGGACACACGGGATATGGAATCATCAGCAGATCAACATACCAGTCTCTCCTCTCAACATCCATCGTCTCGACGAGTGGTTTTCAGACAGAGCAACAAACACTAAGCTGGTACCTGGATTGGAGACTATCGCCCATGTATTTTGGCAAATTTGGTGCCAACGCAACAATCGGATTTTCCGACGAATCCGTCCTGATCCAACCCGAGCTGTGATCGACGCTCTTGCCCTGACATGGATTCACGGCCTTTGCTCTACAAATCATCCACGATCGGACGAATCGCAAACAGGGCATCCCCCTGATCGTGGATCAGTTTTATTTTGGAAACCTCCGGATCGGGGATACCTCAAATGTAATATAGACGCCTCTCATCAATCGGGATGTCAAGAAGGAAACATCGCGTGTATAAGCCGAAATCATCAAGGGGTACTTACCGATGTCTATACTCGACGATGTCCTGCTGCCTCTCCTTTTCAAGCCGAAGTACAGGCACTCGCTTTCACTCTTCATCATCTGCTGCATCAGGGACTCCATATGGCTAATATTATCATCGAATCTGACTGTTTGGTCCTGCTCGAGATTCTTCATCAGAAACGGAATCCCCCATGGGAAGAACGAGCGCTGTTCACAGAGATTGGTCATTTGCTTTCCTTGTGCCCTAATTTCAGTCTTCAGCATTGCAAGAGGGAAGCTAATGGAGTTGCTGATTGGGCTGCCAAGGCCCATGGTCGATCTGATATGGTCCATAACTGGAATATTTTCCCTCCTTTTATCTTACAAAGCTTGGTAGCTACCGAAGCAATAGCTTCTGGTTGTAATACCCAGTTCTTTTGTAAACCTGTCAATTAGTAATGCAAAACCTATATTTCTGACCAAAAAAAAAAAAAGTTCATTAATGAAATGGTTTGTAATTTGGCATTATTCAAGTGAAGTACTTGACGTGTGGTGACAATCAGTCTAACTCCAAGCATGTACAAAAGTTAAAGACTAAGTTAAGGAGGATCCATCAACCAGGTAACCGTCACTAATGAATTGGAAGAAGTTACAAATCATCCCTAGAGTGGCGTGCAAGTCAAGATAGTTAGAGATTCTTGCAAGAGAAAATCATAATGCATAATGGAAAGTGGTCCTTTAAAAGACAAAATAAGTATCAATCAAAGACATCGTCATCACCACAAAATTACAAAAAACACGTTTTTGTCTCTAAAGATGCAAAGATGAGAAGATCATTTGTAGCATATTAATTCAAATTAGATCTGAGTTTGAACTTGAATTTCAAATTAGATTAGGTTTATTGATTCCAAGATTTTTACCTTTGCTTATAAGAGCATTCCGACCTTATTTTACAACTTTTTACTTTCTCTATGCACTCCAATCATCTACATTAGCATTTATGTTCAGTTCAATCATTGGGTAAGCATGTTTGCTAAGAATGTAAGCCATGTAGGCCATCTGTTTTAATTCAAAAAATTTCATGCAATTTTCTCGTGTTTCCAATTTACTTTGCATTACTTAGTAATTCGAGTTGTACAAAAGCCCTCGAGACTTCAAGGTATATTAGAGTCCATTTACTTTTTATCTGAAGTTGAATTGGACAATTTAATTGGCCATCAGTCCTCCTCGATTGGATTTTAACTGCTAATTAAAACCATTGAATTTCTGGCAGCGACCACTTTGGAGATATCCACGTAACACATGTATAGCCCGGATAGATGCGTACCAATTCCCCTCCCCCCCCTCTTTTTTTTGGGCCGGTACATACCAACTTCCCGTTGTCAGCATCTTTTCTGCTCCTTTTCTTTTTCTTTTTTTACGGGATCTTTTCAATTATTCCATCTTATATTGAAATGGCATGCCAGCCGGATAGTCATCCAAAGTTAAGTTTAAGGCCTGAAGAACAGTCAGATCCAATCCAACCTTGTGAATGAGCTTGCTTGGGCCCAAGCCCAACTTTGACTAAAAGGATGGGCCCATGTCACTTGAAAGCCCAAGATGAACCCACTGAAGGGCCATTTCTCTGGGAGGCCATACTCGGCCCAAGGTTGAGAAACGAGCGCCGGACCAGAAGACAGACGAAGGAAAAACCGTGACCGGGGCAAACCCGCCACCCCCGGATCGAAGAAAAACCGAATTTCAAGAAATCCGTTCACGTATATCAGTCTCACAGCTTGCGCCATCGACGGATCTGCACAAAGGCTGAACGTGGGATGACGGCAAGTCGAGGCTAAAACCGAGGAAAGGCCAAACAACTTTTTTTTTTTTTTGGTAAGTGGCCAAACAACTTATTAAGGGCTAATAACACCAAAAAATCCTCAAATTAGTACACTCGTATCACATTTGCCATAGACTAATTTTCAAGTTGTTAAAATTCCAAACTAATACATTGTATCACGTTTATCCTAAACTGATTTTCGAGTTATTCGACATGATGCAATGGGTAGTCACACACTACGTCAACTGACGATGTGACCGGTGAGTCTCCTCCATATATTCTTGGGACAAAAGCTCGAGCCCACAACTTGCGTGGTGGAGTAAAACCGAACTGAATTGGAAATCCAACTAACCAAATAAACTTTATGTTAATCAAAGTAAAATGTTATTTTCAACACTTGAGATGCGAATGAGGCGATGGAAATTGGTATCCTCATCAATAATTTATACTTCCACGTTATCCCTAGTCATTTTTTGTTGAAAATTGATGCTTAAGTAATTATTACCAATGAAATAATTGAAATAATGGACTCTTGAAGTGGTGTTTTGGTCCGACATCAAATTGATCAAACCTATTGACGAACTCCTTATTGAAAGATTAGGCTAATAATAATGGTCGTTCTGTGTGCTTTGTACGAAGCCTATATCCATAGATAATCATCACGAATTTTTTACGACCTAACGAGCTAAGTGTCGAGTCATATCAATCTCGAAAATCCTAATTTTATATGAAGCTCGTGTTTCTCTCAATGACTTGTTTCGAACTTGATGGATGGAACGGTAGTCTTATCCTTGAAATTGAACTCCAGCCGATGAAACCTCGTCTTCCTTAACAAAATGATAGAGAATGGATGGAAGATTATCCTTTGATTTAAGTTATTTTACGTTTTTATTTGTTATATTTCCTATTTTGTTAGGATATTTTTTTTTGACTAAATTAGGAAACTGATTTATCACAACTCTCTCTATAACTATATATTGGCTTTAGAACTCTCTCTATTCAGTTTCTTTGCATGATTGACTAATGACTCCCTTAATTTAATTTTTCTGAATTTCTCTCTTCTTTCCTGTCCTTGATTACTCGCTTTCATTCTGTATCCCCTAAAATCGGAAGAGATGACTCATGCACGTATTAATAAGACCATGACTTTATTTGTTTTAAGAAAAATGAATGATTTGAAAAATAATTTTCTAAATATGATCGCTTATATCGCCTGAAATAATTAGTTAATAAAAATTTTCATTACCGATAACAATTTATGTCTAGATATTTTCTGGTACTATGAAAATATTTTTCATTTATTTATTTTTGTAAAAGATATAAGCGATCATTTTTGGAAAAATATTTTCAAAATCAATTTCCTCTAAATAAACAGAGCCCAAATTTCTACTCAACTACATAGTAGTTGAATTTGCTATTATTTCAAGGAAGATAGATCATTTCCTTTGCCGACATAATACTTTATATGATCCACTATGGGAATTTTAACCAGAAGACCTACCATCTTTGGATGAAAAGTAGATTAGACTCTAAAAGAGATTAATAAAGTCAAGTTCGCCTATATAATCATTGCTTAGTCTATACCAAATTAGTGAGTTGAATTTTCACCAGGCTTCTTAGCTTTATCCTTCCACGTAAGTCGAACCTCTAACTTGAAAAGCTAGACCCATCTTTCCTACTAGCAAAAGTCATTCTCATGCATGGGTAGTTCCTAAATTTATAGGTTATCTTAGTTACCTACCCTAGACCAGTTTGGTAGATGGATAGCAAAGCACCGTGTTTATGTCATGGGTATAGTCAATTTAGGGGGAAATTATCCAAAAATTCCTAAATTTATTATATATCATCCAATTAAATCCTAAACATTTCAATTTGATCAATTTTGTCCTAAACCTATTAATAGTTTGCCAATTTAGTATTTTTGGCCAATAATAGCTAGAAATCGATGATATGAATGTTAATCGTCTTACGTGACACGGTATTGACACGGATAATATTAGATTTTTTTTTTTAATTTTGAATTTCATATTACTTTTATATTTTCTTTATTTTCCTTTTTGCTGTTCTTCTTCCTTGAATGGTTGGCAAGGGTAATCAGGGCCTCAGCAATGCTAGCAACCTTCACAAGCCATAGGCAAGTGTCGCAAAGCCCTCACCTCACATAGATTTGGTGACATGAAGGTCGTCATGGGCCTCACTAGGTTTGTGCAAATTAGCAAGAGCTTCATGGCCCTTGCCCATGGTCGATGAGGGTCACTGGCCATTGTTGAGACCCAAGTGACCCTTGTTGCCCCTCGAAGAAGAAGACCAATAAAATAAAAGAAAGAAAAATAAAATAAAAATTTGTTGGGTCACTTAAGACGGTTAATGTCCATGACATCGATTTTCGGCTAAAATTGGCCGGAAAAATAATTTGGTAAATTGGCAAAATATTTAGAATTAAACTAGCACAACTTAAATGTTTATGATTAAATTAACCACCATAAAATAGCTTTAGAATTTTTTAGACAATTATCCCCTCGATTTGGACATTAAAATCGGAGGCTAGGAATTTATTGTGGATTTTATCAAAATGAAAGGCATCAATTATGTTTTATTATTTGTTAGGGCCTAGACCCATTTTGGTGCCTGGGTGTTACTTTTGCCTACTGCTTAGCTGTAAGGGTGAAACTTAAGGGTATTAAGCACACGACGCAGGTTTGATCGCTAATGCCGCCAAGTACAAACTATCTATATTTGGTGCACACACTAGAACATTAGCTCATGTTTTATCTGGTCCATGAGATTTTTTTTTTTTTTTTTTTTTTTGGTCGAATGGTCCATGAGATTAGTGGGTCTTTCTTGTGCCCGGGATTCACCTACCGACGTGCGCTCGCTTCCTTATCCCCCCAAAAAAAAAGGTTAGTCCAAGTTTGGCTCTCTGATCGGCCTTTCAACGCAAAGTATCTATACATGAGC
The DNA here is from genome assembly GCA_014182725.1 of Eucalyptus brandiana. Classification (NCBI taxonomy): domain Eukaryota; kingdom Viridiplantae; phylum Streptophyta; class Magnoliopsida; order Myrtales; family Myrtaceae; genus Eucalyptus; species Eucalyptus brandiana. The sequence continues at coordinate 10,604,124 of CM024669.1, forward strand.
ATATAAGACCTTTTGCAAGCATACACGGGTTTCGTCAAGCTGAAAATCTGGGCGTCTTATGTTATAAAAAAGAAGAGGAAGAGAAAAGACATTAATTCTTTTTTTTTTTTATAAAAAATTAAATATGGTGCAGTGCAGATTTTATTAAAGATATATTGAGCCACTACTTTTTGATATCGAGAGGTCTATCTCGTCCTAGAAGTAGTCATGTAGGCGTGCTTTCGTGATATTCTGACTCTTGACCCTACCAAACAAAAGTCTTAAGCGTGAAGGGTTGAGGGAGCCTACCCATCAAGTATCACAAGAGATTGGCTTTATGCTTTGTATATCCAAACGAGGCTAGGTCAAGAGAATATTTGGCTAAGGCCGTACAGAGATGTTGTACCTTGTACCTTTAAAAAAATCCACTGGTATTATTTTGGCGCTATGGATTCACTACAATCACGAGTGAGAGATATAAGTAGCTGACTGTACTATAGGTCATTCCTTGCAAAGCAACTCCTCGCGCGCATGCAATTTCCAGAATAGTTTAAGTCTATCATGGAGTAGGTGAATCTCAACCGTTTAGGAGATATATTTTATGAGTGCCAGGGATATAATTGGAGTAACAACGGATGGATAAGGCATGTTGGTCACCCCGCACAAGTGTTACAGCCAAGGGTACATGAAGACAATGAGTCAGGGGAAATTTCAAGGGGGAAATTGTTCAAATAATCATAGATCTATAATACGATACCAATCAAATTTTATTTATCAGTTGTCAATATAATCCTAAACTTTTATGTGAAATTTCAATATAATCATTTGAATCAATTTTTGCAAAAATCGCTTATGGTGGCGGCGATGACTAGACTACCATATCAACTATTTCTATCAAAATTTTGTTTGAAAGAATTATATTAAAATTTCATATAAAGAAATAGGTTTAAATTGACGAAATTAAAAAATTTAATATTGAATTAGCATCCATATAATATGTTTAGGACTAATTGAGTGATTTTCCTCAGTTTCAAGTCAAGGGGATCATTATGATGAACCCAGGGAGTTGGCTTGGATGAGAAAAAGGATGTCATCCTATGTTCTCATACTCATCAAATCCCTAAAATGCTTGGTTGAACTAATTCTTGATTTCAATTAGTGACTCTATTCATCGTTATTGTGTATGTGGAATAATAAGGTTCGCTTGCAACTGCCGAGCATTTTAGTAGGAATATGAGATCAATTATTCAAAACCTATCTTGTCCATCTCTTAACAAGGGGCTTAAATATTAAAAAACTCATGAAGACCTCCTTTTGATCTTTTTTCATCTCATCTTATCCTATCTAACCATATTCCCACCAATTAAAGATGATCCCGGGCTGCATGTACCGAACACGATTCCACATATTCTTAGAGGGAATCCATTCATAAGCTTGTTAAACTTTGGAACCACCACTTTAGCTCATCTGATTTCTATCCAGATTCAGCTGATCATCATGAGATGAACATGAAACCTTATTTGAGGTTACCAAACCAACTAAGCTGGTTATACTGAACATAGGCAAATGTGGAATCGCCGACATATTGGGAGTTTTTTTTTATTTTTTATTTTCTGAAACTGTGTATTCATGTTCGCGTGATAGAAAGAGCATAAAAGGTTGTGGAGGATTTTGACGAATGCACTGAATTCAAGATAGAGTTGGGTCGCTTTAAGAATCAAAAAGAAGGTGGGCCAGCACAAAGAAGTGACCCTCGAACGAATTGAAAAATTTGCAATGGATTCTGAGGTTCAAATCAACTATACAATAATATTATTTATTAAAAGAGGTCGTTCGCGGGGGGCATTGAACATTTATACAGATATAGTAATGTAGGATTCTCTGAAAAAAGCATATCATATACACATTATAGACTTTGCTAATGATTGCTTTTGATTTGAGCGTTTGTGTGCGGAAAGTGATGTCAAATTGAGGTGACGGTATCTCTTTTGTGAATGTGCGAGATCGAGAGCATTATTGTACATTGTATATGTCCAATCACTTCTTTAAAATTTTGTCCAAAAATTTACATGTTAAACTGCGTCTTCATTTAGTAATTTATGTGGTAAGCTAAGTTGGCGTTGGTATCACTCAATAATATCAACAAAGGATATTTGCATTTGATCAATTTACGAAAAAAAAGTATTTCGTTTTCTTCCTTCCATATATCGAAACCCTGAAGTACGTTACTTTTCAGGGGAGAAAAAGAACTCATACAGCAAGGAAGACTTTTTTTTTTTTTTTTTTGGGAGCGAACATAAAAGGAAGACTTTCATGGCTTCTGAAATGGAGGAATAAGGATGATTTGACTGAACCCGTGCCTAAGCATTTAGAATTTAGATGCTCGGATAGCACAACCAAGAGTTTTAGTCAAAAGGATTTATCATTCTCGATATCATTCTTTTTATCCAACATCAGCTACTCTCCAACGTGGAATCAATAATGAGGAAATGATGTAAAACCATGAAAGTGGACTCTCCAGCATGAAATCAAGGACATTGTAGCAATTACTTGCTTGGGTACGCGTGAAATGTCAACAGACTTGTATTGTGTCATCCACTAGAAGATGTATGGATGGAAATGATTGATTTCGGCATTCACAAACAAAAACTATAAGAAGAAAGTGACATCTTATAAAATATGACATCAGTTGCTGTAAAGAAAAATGTTAAAAATACATCGTTTGGCTTTAACCTGCTTCCTACAATTTATACTTTTGGACAAAATGGCTTGCATAACATTTTTTCCAAGCTTCGGATAAGGGCTTCAATTCTGACACTTTCCCTTCATCTTTCTCCTAATCCTGTTATTTGACCTACATGTATTGCACGTGCAAAGACCGTTTGTACGGGGAAAGAATGTTGAGAAAGATACTATAAGTACAGGTGTCAAAATTACCCGATTCAAATAAAAATTTCCGGCATTTTCAAATTAGGTGTCATTCCGATTTAGGTAATAAGGAAAGGAAATCCGACATAATGACAGTTCAGTTCCGAACCAACTTGAAACACAAAGGAACCTTAAACATGAAATTGAAGGAGTGTTGAGAAAGATTTTTGTAGGTTTATGGTTTTATAAAGTGAAGAAAATGGTGTGTAGAGAGAGGGGAGAAGGGGGGGGTATTGCTTGTCGGGGTTCCTGGAAGCTTCAACCCACCAACGATGGCCTCTGCGTCCGTGAACGCTGCAAGTAAACCTTGACTTTCATTGTTCGTGTTGGGATTATCCCAAATCAATTGTGAAAGGGACAATTGATCAGTTTATAAATGTGACAAAAATCTCATCTTTTGAGCTAATTTTGATGCAAAAGAAGCCCAAGATCACCCAACACTAGCATCAAGGCCCAGGTTACTAATATCTTTGGATCTAATAGTCACACAAGAGATATAAGTTGTTCCAACTTTGATCCGGGATCCGATGTGTAAAGGGTGGATTATTGGGAGTTATCCCATATCGGTTGTAGAAGGGATAGATGATTAGTTTATAAGTGTGAGAAAAAATGTCGTTCTTTAAACTAACTTTTGGAGTGAGAGAGGCTCAAGGCCACCAAACAGTTCTGTAGCGCCTCCTCCAGATCACCCAATGCAAATACCACTCCTTCAACCTCTATTGGAGCCTCATTGTCCCTAGATTGAGAGGAGATATTGGGAAAATATATTTTTGAATTGGGTAGAATAATGAAGCCGGATCTTTAGAGTAATCAAGTCGGACTTTGAGGCATGATATCATTTTCGAAGACATATTTTCCTAATAATTTTAAGGATTTATTTGCCCCACAAAGTTGCTAATGGTCACCGACAAATTTCCTCCAAGATACAACAAAGTCTCAAATGAGAATATTAGATAGCAATTCTAGTATTTTTCCAAGATCTCTCATGGGAAACAATTGAAAAAATGACTATATAATCTTTTGAAAGAAGACGAAAATGGAAGAAGATGTGTGTTTGATATCAAAACAAACGTACTTATATTTGTCTTTCGAATAGAGGCAACTCTTCATGAAAAATTGCAAAAAACGAACAAACGTGTCCTTTTGAAAATTGCTCAGTTGAACAAAGGTGTCTATTCATAAGAAGTTGAAAGAACGACCAATTGCAACCCTTCGGAAAAGTTGCAAACTAAACGAGCATCTTTCCAAAAGTTGTCTTGAAAAGACACAAAGAAAAATTTGGAATAATTTTTTTTTTATAAAATAAAATTTTGAATGTTTTATTTTAAATAATTTCCGAAAATTCTAAAAAAAAGCAACATTTGAATTGAAAAAAAATAAAAATAAATAATAACAAAGGGATTAGTGCTAATTAAACCGTGAGCGTGCAAAGTGCTAAGTGCGTCAAATAATCGTGCACCCGCACGTGGGTATGGTGGGGTCTAGCCTCACTCAATCATTCCTTTAGCTACACAAATGAAATCCTACACTTATTATTTTGCCCACTTCCTCCCACTTTTCCTATGTGGGATAAGGAAAATGCACTTAGTTTGTTTTTACAAACAAACCTCCAACAGGAGACACTCTAGATCTAGGGATGCCTTGTCCCTGGTGAAGATTATCTCGTTGATGACATTATGGAGTTTCCATGGCAATTTCAAGATCAGTCCATGGAAATGTGTTTGACTCTGGATCAAGTTATTGTGACAGGGATATGTGCAGAAAAAGGAGGAGGAGGAGGGAAAAGAAAGCCAATCGCCCGAACTGAACCGTCATTTTGATTTGGGTCACAAAACACACATCATTCATGTTCAGGTGGGTTTGGGTATCGGTAGAAGTCTGAACCGAACCACCTATTAACAACCCCTAACTATGAGAACATTATTTGACCCGTTTACTAATAGGTTAAACTATAAAAAGAAATACTTTGTCTCATGTCCATGGTTTATGAGAAAATTTATCTTTTCCATCTACATCTTACGCTTGATCGAGAGAAAGAATATGTTCAGTTCAAGTCCCAATAAAAGTATGAGTAATGTGTACAGAAACTAAGATTGGTTAGTTCCTTAATTATATTGAGTCTTTAAATATATCCTGTTGCTGTTGATCAGGTCACTTAATAAACTAAGTTTGTAGACTACTCATATATACTCAGCACTGGTCTAAAAGCTTAAGGAATAATAAGGGGGTTCCCGATGAGTTAGAATATTCAAAGAAAGAGAGGAGACTTCAATCAAAAGGTGGATTTTGGCTGAGGAAGATATAAATCATTGCTCATCGTGGAGATTGTGGAGTCCTTTTTATCCTTCATGCTCAATGCGCCTCTAAGTGCCGCTTTCATTTGGAATTTGATATGCAAAAGTGACTTTTTGCGCACGCACAAAAGATCAATGGAAGCCCATCATAATCATGGTGACCAGCCAAAATAGTCCAAAGAACACATCATTACGATATCTCTATAGAGGAAACTATATTGCCCATGCGCAACGCCTTTCCCCATCTAAGTTCCATATACTAGTGGTTTGAAAATCTCTCGACTGTAATTTACACTACAACTTGGTACTCCAAGATAATGTTTAATATAGTCTTGCTAATGATTATAGAGGGTAGTAATACGTCTTAATTGATTTGAGTGGGGATGACTTCGAGTTAAGTATAATGGAAAACCCTAGCTTTACTTTAGGACTTAGTTAGTGTGGTGACACGTGGAAGAACCGTATCCACGATTCATTTGTTTTGCTCTTTTCTACCTCCCTCCATGACGAGGGATCGAAGAGGACTTTCACATAATTTCCACTTTAAAACGTCTTGATGTTTCAGCTTCTAGCATTGTAGGGTTTCTCATGCACGATCAATTGTTTCCACGATTTCTTAACGCATGCCAAGTTATGAATCAATCCATTATCTATTGTTTGAACCGTTTGTATTACCGTAAGCAACATTTGTCCTATCCTATATTTGGTTGCTACCAACATAGAATATGGTTGGATATAAGAAATATATAACTAGAACAAAATAATTCCGTGTTGATATAGGATAAATGTGAATATGATATGCACTATACTCATCTCTCTTCTCTATCCCCTTCACCCACCCATGGTCCCACTGATAGCGTCCGCTATCACCCACAACCTTCCACTAAGATTCCTTTTGTTGCCATAGAGGAGCTCCTTGGCTAGATCTGGAGCTCCTGCACGGCTGACCTCGACTTGGCCTCGGCCACGGAGGAGCTCCATGGTCAAATTTGGAGCACCAGCAGTCAGTCCCCTCTCCATGGCCAGATTTGGAGCAAAAAAGGTTGTCTCCATTTATCGCATGCACCTTTGTAGCATTAGTGGCCGCACCTTCATCCGCTGCACTTCATCCGTTGGGCCTCGACTCGGCATCGGCTGTGAGGGTAGGGGTGGACCGGATTGGTGGTTGCTAAAGATTGCAGCCGTTGATGAAGATAGAGGAGGCAATGATGGTTGCTGAAAATTTTGCACGATGGTAATTCTTAGGTAGCTGGACATTTGCGAGGGCCTGAATGATCGCCATTTAGTCTGGCATGGGCAGAGAGGAGTGTTGGAAAATATTCCTATGCTATTTTGATGATCACCAAACTATTATTTGTTACTAATAGTTACAATGATGAATGCAGATAGAGGAAATATATGTTACTATCTATGATCATACCTATCAGTAAAGACGAGATATCAATCTAGGTGGTGATTGTGATGTCCACAATTTACTTCCTACAAGAGATGGCTATGAGTCTGGTGTGCCAGTGGTAAGGATCGACATGGATCATTCCAGGAATCGGCCATGGACCAATCAGCTTGACTAGAAGGGTAATTGAGAGATTAACCATGTGTTGATCAAAGAGTCAACCATGGATTGGTCAAGAGATTGACCATGACCAATGTAATGACCACGTAAGTGGACCCGAGCCGTTCGGCCAATGGAAAATTGCTTGACCATAAGGGTTGATCGAGGGATGATCATGTTCTACCACAGATCGATGGACGATCATGAATTGATCATGTTCCGTTCGTGGGTGATTCCGCTTGATCATGTATCAATTGTGGATGACCATGAATCAACCTGATACGACTGTGTGTTGGTTACAAATTGACCAATCTCGAACAACGACATGATAATTGGGAGTTGGCTTGGACCAAGCCTAAGGCCAATCTAGGAGTTGGTCCGCTTGGCCAAAGCCGGTCCAAGGGCCGATCATTGAACCCATGCCTTGAACAACCGACCTAGCCAAGAAGGCAAACTTTACCTATGGCAAACACACTAAGGGTGGCTTTGGCAAGAACCTTGGGTGCATTGGAATGATCGTTAGGGGATGTACACAAAAAGCCCTTACTCGGTTCCGGTTACACTTGTCACACCCTAAATCTCAAGAGCGCGCACATCCTTCGGTGGTCAATAAAATTGCGACGTCCTAGGATGTGTCGCCGACCCTTTCGTTTTATTGCACATGCGGAAGCGTATAATAAATCCCGAGACAATACAAATATGGGATAGAAAAGCAAGATACCATTTTCACAAAACACTTTTCATAAACAAGCCGAGTTTATATACAATACTAGACTATAAACAAAGTCTACTCCAAAAAAAGAAGAACCACCCAGCTAACTAGGCACAGGACTCCTAAGCTGAAACCTCAGAGACCTCTGGGGGATCTGGATCTTCCATGACACCATCAGGGATGTCGGTGTTGAGGGGGCCAACCATCTCCTCACCCTCAACAACAGGTGTGTCAAAACCATCCAGGGGACCTTCCTGTTCTCCATTAGGCCCATGGCGATACCACACCCTGAATCGATGAGGTACAAACTCAGGTAGGTCCTCATCGACCAAGATTGTAGACACCATGAGCTCACGGAGCCAGGAAGTCCCAGGGATAGGGAAAAATGTACTCTGCTCACTGAACCCCCTCGGCTGCCCAAAACGCATTGGTGGGACTGCCATTTATGGACTTGAAAAGAATTGAGCCCACAACGGGGTGAGACAACGTCTCAGTAAGTCCACTCTCTAAACCTCGATTAGAAAGGAAATACACCTAGGGGCGTCCTAACCACACAGCCACACAACCACACAACCACAGAGACTCACCTTGTCACAGATCCTCCCTATATGTCAGTACAGTTCATATCGCAGATATAAACAATAATTAAGCTCAATCAATTGGAACGCTACATCTCACATCTCATACAACCACATGGGTCTCGATTATATGGCCAAATTATTATGATACGTCCCATTCCATGCCATACAATTTTGTCCCATAATCCGGTGTGTTAATTTCACTCAATCATGCGTTCCAATTTTTAATCATGGCCCAACGAGCACGGCCAACTTGTTATGACACGTCCCATTCCATGCCACACAATTTTGTCCCATAATTTGGCGTGTCAATTTCACTCAATCATGCGTTTCAATTTTTAATCACGGCCCAACAAGCATGGCCTACTCGACGTTTGGCAGCCTTCTAGCGTAACTAGGCATTGTCTCGCCCTATCGAGTATGGCAACATCACTACATCGATGGCATTCTACAAAGGAGCATGGTCCAGCTTCTATTGCGACCGACATCCGTTGACGTGGGGCATTCCACATAGGAGCATCGTCCACCTGACTCACATTAGGGACGAGTTCTCATACCATTCATGCACCCATCCAATTCCTGGCCAAGACATCGTGCTTTGCACTCAAATGTCCCAATTAAAATAATGTATTGAGCCTATTTTATTTGTATTAAAAACACACAGTAAAAATTATCGTGTGTGGATACACGGTCAATTTGAACCAAAAAAATTGATATCCTCCATTTTAAAATCCCACTGTTTGATATAGTATTTAAAACCATTTTTGGTATTAAAACCCGACACCCGGTAATTTATAAATAATTACCAAAGTTTTCAAATTTTGAATCAAATACTCAAAATTACAATCACCACTCAATTTGCATAATTTAACACTTAATTGCATAAATCAAGCACACCACTGTAATTAGCACAAAATTCCAGTCACCGGCTATCTCGATATAATTTCTGAAAAATATTAAATAATTAAATAAATGGAAAAATTAATTAAATAAATACCAATAAATCCAACAAATGCAAACCTAGGCTGGAAACGCTAATCTAACCACTTAAACGAGCCTAGAAAATTTCCGAACAATTTATCTAGCTCTTAATTAGTCTATTATAATCACCTAATATGCACAATTAAATAATTAAATCACTAATCCAAACTAACTAACCACCTAATCCACACTTAACCTAAACTAATTATCCACTAAGCATCATTAACTCCATAAGTAGAGTTTAGCAAGTAAACTCACTGGTTTAGCGAGCCGATGAATCCATGGCGACGGGAACGCGAAGGCGAGCGATAAACAAGCCTGCGGTGACACCAACAGAGGTTTGAACGGTCCTTAAAATGGGCCTAGAAGACCTCAGCCCACAGCTGAGGTTCGGCTTTTGCTTGGCCTGAGAGAGCTGGGTTGAGCGGCTGAAACGGCATGAGACGGGAAGCGGAGGCTGCAGCGGGTGATGGCAGTGCTCGACGGTGGCTGGATGACGGCGAACGGCAATTGGACGGCGGCCAGGATGTCTCAATTGCACGGGATGGCGAGATGATTGCGGACGGGCTCGCGGGTGCTGGACGACGGCAAGGGAGGCGATCGACGGTCAAGGGCTGGCTAGCTGGTCTTTCTCTGGTTCTCTCAAGCTCTCAAATACACACAAATGGATAATGGAGTCCGATGAAGAAGAAGAAGCCAGCTGCTGAAGAGGGGGGTCCCAATTGCCTCAAATATCAAGCTAAATATCCAATTTACTCATCACCCATGCCCCACCACCTTCAGCCTTCAATCCTCAACCATCTCTTCTATAAATCTTCCCCAACAAGCCATTGAAATGGTTCAAAAGTGGCGCACCCCCTTGGCTACGAATTTGGATAATTTCCCTCCAATCTTCATTCAATTTCTCCTTAATTGGGCTCAATTTGGTGTCCATAAATTCAGCCAAGGTGCCATCGTCCATCTTGTGATTTTTCTCACCAATTGAACCAACTTGAATCCTAAAAATGTTACTAAAAATAGCTCCCTAATTTTCCTAGTCCAAAATAGCCTTGCTTTGATTTTTCGCCGAAATCTCGGGTTTGCAGAAAAATCTTCAAAGTATGAATCGACGTTCCTAAAATGAATTGTGACATGACATAACTTTCAATTTCTAAAATCATGTTAAAATTCGTGATTAATTTCAATTGGGCGCAATTTTAGCGTGACCTAACCTACCAGGTAACTTTTAGGAATTTTTAGTGCAATTAACCCATGGTCGATTATTTTCAAGCTACATTGTGCATCTTCAACTCATTAGCGACTCTCAGTTATCGTGAAAATCTCAAAATTTCAAATATGGACACAGGGTACAGAAATGATAGAAAAATCGGTCTATTGCCGTTCGACGAGAATTTCGCAATTAGGTGGAATTACTCACACTTTAATTATATGCCTCTATCGAATCGATGTATCTCCGATCTCTAATTGATTTTAACGGTGCCATATCGACCCTTATAGATTAGCACGATCGAGCAGTCGATTTCTGGTCAAATTCTCAAGTCTGTTACGTTAAAATCGCTTAACGACTTCACCTGATAGACTAGTTATCTTATGAGTGATTAGCTTAGAGAAAATAATTATAGGTGCGTCAATGAAAAGCCCAACTCATTCAATTGAAAACAGAATTGAAAAAATTGGGATGTCACATTTACTTTCCCATGTTGCTCCTTTTGTTCTGTGGTGTTACCAGACCACTTTGACTAATGAGATCGTCTTGGTACGCCGCACTTGCTCCTTGCGATCCATAGTCTGAACTGGTCTCTCCACATACGACATTTTGTCGTCCATGTCTAACTTTTCAAAGTTCAGCACGTGGGTTGAGTTAGGCTCATATTTTCTCAACATCAACACGTGGAATACGTCATGCATTTGTGCCAGTCTTGGCGGCAGCGCAAGACGATATGCTAAAGTCTATATTCTCTTTAGAATCTCAAAAGGACCAATGTACCTCGGACTCAGCTTTCTTTTCTTGCCGAAGTGCAAAGTACCCCTCATCGGTGACACCTTAAGTAAGACGTGTTCACCAACTTGGAATTCCAATGGTTTTCGACACTTATTTACATAACTTTTCTGACGGCTCTGAGTGATCTTTAATCTGTCCTTGATAACTGCAACTGCATCCATTGACTGTTGAACTAACTCTGGGCCTATAATCTTCCATTCTCCAACTTTATCCTAACAAACTGGAGTTCTGCATGCTCTGCCATACAACCTTCAAATGGTACCATTTGAATACTCTTCTGATAATTGTTGTTGTAAGCGAACTCAACTAGATGAAGCTGTTCCTCCTAGCTTCCTTTGAAATTTAGCACACAAGTTCTCAGCATGTCTTTGAGGGTTTGAATCGTCATCTCAGATTGACCATTCGTCTGCTGTGATAGGCTGTATTATATTGCAGCTTCGTTCCCAAGGCAGTCTGCAAACTTTTCTAGAAGGCTGCGGTAAACTTCGGATCTTGATTAGATGTAATCGTCACTGGCACTCCATGCAGTCGAACTATTTGACGCACATACAACTCATCATATATGTCCAATGCATAGTCCTTTCGTATGGCGATAAAGTGAGTAGATTTCGTCAATCATTCAACCACAACCCATATGGAATCATTACCCTTTTGACTCCTTGGTAAGCTCATCATAAAGTCCATTGTGATGTGTTTCCACTTCCACTCGGGAATCTCGAGAGGTTGTAGGAGTCCTCCTGACTTACAGTGCTATGCTTTCACACATCAGACTCTTGGCTACATGCTTGGCAATGTTCACCTTCATATTGGACCACAAATAGTATTGATGCAGATTCTGATACATTTTCGTGCTGTCTGGATGAATGTTGTAATTGTTACGATGAACTTCTAACAAAATCTCCTCCTTAAGCCCTACATTGTCAGGTACACACAATCGTCCATGAAACTTTAGCGTTTTGTCTTCAGAAATCTGGAAAGGGATAAGTGCTGCAGAAATCCTAAAACTTGTCACAAAAATGCAATTGAGTCCTAAAACTTGCAAAAAGTGCAATCAAGTCCTAAAACTTGTCAAATTGTTTTAATTGAGTCCTAAGATTAACACTTTGTTAGCATTTTTCGTTAAAAATACCGGTATGACATTTTAAATAATTTTTATTTTCCACATGGATTTTTAATCATCTTTTTAAAATTAGATTTAAAAACTAAACAATTAGATTTATTCATTTGATCTTATTTTCACCAAAAACTAAAAAGAAAAGATAAAGAATTTATTTTAAAAAAAGAAAATCAGCGGCTCCTCTTCCCCGCTACCGCCACCCGTCGCCATTTGGAGGGGCCGGTCCGGTCGCCGAGGGGGCCGGCGATGGTCGCCGGCCTTGCTAGCCCTCGCTTGGGGCCGCCGAGGCTCGCCCAGATCCGGTGAGCCTCGCCGGCCCTAAGCGAGGGCCGACGAGGCTTCGCCTAGGGTAAGCGACGGTCGCCGGCCCTCACCTGGGGCTAGCAAGGCCTCGCCCGGGCCGGGCGAGGGCTAGCCACCCCCGCCTAGGGCTAGCGACAATCGCTTGGCCCCTCCGGCGATGGGCGGCGACGGTGGTGGGGGAGAGGAGCCATTGATTTTTTTTAAAAATAATTTTTTAAACTTTTCTTTTTAGTTTTTGGTGAAAATAAGATAAAATGAATAAATCTAATAGTTTAGTTTTTAAATCTAATTTTTTAAAGAAAAGGAATAAAAAATAATTTAAAAAATCCACGTGGAAAATAAAAAATTATTTAAAATGCCACGTTAGCATTTTTAATGGAAAATGTTAGGACTTGATTGAAACAATTTGACAAGTTTTAGGACTTGATTGTACTTTTTACAAGTTTTATGACTCAATTGCATTTTCGTCACAAATTTTAGGACTTCTGCAGCACTTATCCCATCTGGAAATCTGCCTTTTTCTTTTCTGAATTTTCTTGAAAAATTTTATGGATCTCAAGATCCATCAATTGCAACGTCTTAATTCTGATATTCACTTTCAGTTCAATTCTGAGAGTGGCCATAAGATTTAAAAGGTAGTCTACCTCAAATTTAAAAACTGAATCTCGAGCTCCTTTGAGTAAGACCCACTCCTTAATCACCATCTGCGCAATTGAAGACTTCCGACTCAATGCATTTGCGACCTTATTAGCTTTTCCAGGGTGATACAGGATGTCACAATCATAATCCTTGAGAAGCTCCATCCAGCAACGCTATCTCATATTCAACTCCTGAGAGAATAAATACTTGAGACTCTGATGATCTGTAAAGATCTAGAACCTTTCTCTGCACAAGTATGTCTCCAAATCTTTAGAGCGAAGATAATTGCTATGAGTTCTAAGTCATGCGTCGGGTAATTCAGCTCATGAGATCTCAACTGACAAGATGCGTATGCAACGACTCTGCCATGCTGCATTAATACGCAACCCAGTCCTCTAAACGACGCATCACTGTAGATCTCGTATCCTCCAGGTCCAGATGGAATTGTTAGCACTAGTGTAGTAGTCAGCTTCTGCTTAAGCTCTTGAAAACTATGCTGGCACTTGTCTTTCCATATGAACTTTTCTTCCTTTTTTAGCAATTTAGTCAAAGGCGAGACTAATGCTGAGAATCTTTCCACAAACCGTTTGTAATAGCTTGCCCATCCCAAAAAGCTTTTGATCTTTATCACTGTCGTCGGTCTTAGCCAGTTGATAACTGCTTCAATCTTGGTCGGGTCCACAGAGATTCCTTCACATGAAATCACGTGACCTAGGAATGCCACACAAGTTAACCAAAACTCACACTTACTGAACTTGGTGTACAGTCCATGATCTCGCAAAGTCTAAAGCACTGTCTTCAATCGTCTTTCATGCTCTTCAAGACTTCTCGAGTACATTAGGATATTGTCGATGAAAACGATCACAAACTGATCCAAATACTCCTTGAATACATCAGATCCATGAAAGCGGCTAGGGCGTTTGTCAAACCAAATGGCATTATAGTGAACTCATAATGATCGTACCGCATAGAAAACGCCATCTTCAGTATGCCTTCATTTCTGATCCTCAGTTGATGATACCTTGTCCTCAAGTCGATCTTAGAAAATATTGACGCTCCTTGTAACTAGTCAAAAAGTCGTCGATCCTCAGCAGTTGATACTTATTCTTGATCGTCACTTGATTGAGTTGCCAATAGTCGATGCACAGACGCAGCAAACCATCTTTCTTCTTCACAAATAGAATTAGTGCTCCCAAAGGTGATGCACTTGGATGTATGAATCCCTTATCCAACAATTCTTGCGTTTGTACCTTCAGTTCCCTCAATTCTGATAACACCATCTGGTAAGGAGCCTTAGAGATTGGCTCCATTTTGGGGGCCAACTTGATCACGAACTTGATCTCTCTCTTTGGGGGCAGACCTGGTAACTCCTTCGGAAACATGTCTGGAAACTCTTGTACCACTGCAATATCTTCTATCTTCGGCTCCTCAATTGTCATATTCACGACAGTCGCTAAGTAACCTAGATAACTCCCGTCTAATAAACGGGTTGCCTCAAGCGATGAGATCAAGGTAATCAAGGGTCCTCCTCGACACCCAACAACTCAAAACTTCCACATGCTAACAAATTAAACTAGAGTACTTCACAATGACAATTCATGATAGCAAGATGCTCCTTGAGCCAACTCTTTTCATATATGACATCAAAGTTATACATAAGCAAAATAGTCAAGTACGACTCTAGCCAGTGATTCTTCTTTCTATTACTTCATTACAACAAACCGAAGTTCTACAAGCTTAATAAATTTCCGCTGCGCCACTTTGATAAAATTATCCCAAAACTATTCTTCTCCTTATTGATACATGGCTCAGTTTATTCCTATCTCCTTCGTCATCCTAGTAGCGTCCTATCTGCGGTTTGGTGCCTGTGCTCCCTTAGCCTTACGCAGACAATCCTCACTAGATGGCCAAGCTGACCACAATTGTAACACGCTCTCATCTTCTTGAAACATGGGGCTGACCCATGTCTTTTCCCACAGAGACGACACACACTGTTCCGGTTGGGCGCCAGCTTATTGATTCCACTCTTTCGGTTGGGACGAATGGGGTACTTTCCTTCTGTTATCGGCTTCTTCCCAAACTGATTACCATCTCTAATGGACCCGAACCACGACTTAGACGCAGCGGCTTGTTCCTCGATCACATTTCTTGGTTGGACCTCAGCAGGTGCGGCAGCAACGACAGCTACAACATTGACAGTGACAGCGACAGCGACAGTTGCGGCGGCTTGAATCTCTGCTTGTTGGCCTAGATTGCTTCCTAACGTCTCTAGCGCCTACACGATCCCATCGATTCTAGGATTGCCAGGTGCTGCTACACCAGTACCGGCTGGTGGTAGTATTATCCCACTAGCGTTGGCCTGAGCCGGCGCTCTTCCTCGGGTATTGACCCTTGCCGGCGTCTACCCCGAGTGACATATGCAACCGTCCTCTTCCAAGAAGTCATCTGCTCCGGATCACTCATTCTACAAGATCTTTATAGAAACATGCTTTCCAATTCCACACAGAATTAGAAATCTGAGTGACTCACCCGGAACAATCTACCAATCAGCTATCAATCACATGTATCAGCACAAGAAAAAGGCATTTCCTACTAACTATCCCAAGACTCATTGCACCTTACACTCCATACACTGACCAGCTCTGATACCACTTCGGGCGAGGATGTCACGCCCTGAACCTCAAGCGTGCGCACATCATTTGATGGTTGACTAAATTGCAACGTTCCCAGAACGCGTCGCCAAACCAAACGATTATGCACATACGAAAGTGAAATAAACAATCCCCAGACAACAATCAAACATGTGATAGAAAAGCATGACAACAAATTTCACAAACCCACTTATAAACACATCCGGTTTATACACAGAAGGTTTGACTCAAAAAGAAATCTCTAGGCCATCTACACTCTGGACCCTTTAGCCTCGAGCTCTGAATCCTCCACGTGACGACCCTGAAATTGGTAACCCATGACGAGGTGAGATAAAAATCTAAGAGAGTCTACACCCTAAACCCCGATTAGGAAGATAGTATACCTAGAGACAGCCTATACACACATTATAGAGGACTTACCTCGCCTCGGCTCCTCCCTACACGTTAATATTGCTCATATAGCACAAGCATACAGTAAATACACCCAATAGCTGGAACGCTTCACTTTAATAAACCAATAAATTACAGGGATCCCAATTATAGGGCCAAATCGTTATGATACGTCCCATTCCATGCAACACACTTTTGTCCCATAATCAGGCGTGGTCATCTCACTCAGTTAAGCGTTCCAATTAGTTACAGCCTCATGGGCACAGCCGACTCAACAGTTAGTGGTCTTCCGACGTAACTGGGCATCGTCTTGTATTGTCGGGCAAGACAACGTCTACCTTTAGAAGGCATTCCACATAGGAGCATTGGTCCAGCCTCCATTGCGACAGGCATCCGTTGTTAGGGGCATGCCACATAGGAGCATCGTCCACCTGACGCAGATTGGATGACGGGTTCTCTTAACCATCACATGCACATCCAATCCTAGCCGAGGACATTGTGCATTACACTCAAATGCCTCAATCAAAATAATATGCTTGACCTATTTTCTTCATATTAAAAATACCCGGTAAAATAATCGCGTGTGGGTATATGGTCAGATTGAACCAGAAAAAGTGATATCCTTCCTTTTAAAAATCTCACTATTTGATATAATACTTAAAAATATTTTTTGTGTCAAAACCCGACACTCAGTATTTTCTAATTAAATATCAAAAATCCATAATTTTGAAATAATAAACTAAAAATCACAATCATCACCCAATTGCACAATCTAACAATCAATTGCATAAACTAATTACACCACGACAATCAGCAAAAAATTCTGACAACCGGCTATCGCGGTATAATTTCCAAAAAATAATAAGTAAATTAAATAAATTGCAAAATTAATTAAATAAATGCAAAATAATTAGATAAATGCCTAATTAAGCTAAATACACTAAACCACTTAATTGGACCTAATTAAATAACATACTAGGCTAGATAAATCACATACTCTAATTAACCCCTAACTAACTAATCTAACCACCTAATTGGCTTAATTAACCAACTAAATCACTAATTACAATAATCTAACCACCTAAACCAATATTAGACTAAACTAAACCTACCCTAAGCATAATTAACTCCCTAAGTAGAGTTTAGAGAGTAAACTCACCGAAATTAGTGAATCGGTGAGTTCATGGCGACGGCAATGCGAGGCAAGTGAAACATGGGCCTACAACGACACCCAACAATGCTTGGAAGGGCCCAGAAAAGGCCTACACAGCCTACAACTAAGCTGTTGGGCTCGGTCTTGTCTTGAGGGAACTATTGGTTGTAGTTTGGCTTGGCTGGTCGGGGTTGCAACTCATGGTGGTGGTGGTTTCGCTGGCTATGGTTGCTGACCTGGTTGAGGTGCTAAGCGTGTGGCAAAACATGAAATGAAGATGGAGTTGGCTGGCACTGGACGTTGCTGCGAAGATGCTGGAAATAGCGTGGAGACGTGAGCAGGTGGGTTGACTAAGGAGTCTTTAGTGACAAGAGGGGAGTGGGCGTGCAGTTGCTGTCGCTGGGCTGGCTTCGCGAGGGAAGAGGTTGTCAATGAAGCTGCTGGAGTCAACGTTGGGGGGGGGGTTTTGCTGGGGTTTGACTCGATGGAGGAGCAAGGAGACATGAGGGTGGAAGTTGGGATGGTGGGGCTGGTAGCAGTTTGGTGGAAGTGGAGGGAGATCATGGGGTTGACAGTGGGGGGAACAGGCGATGGTGGAGCTGTAGAATGGGAGTGGGGAACTGAGCTTCCAAGGGAAAATGAAAGAAAGGTAGAAACAGGAGGGGTTGGGGGAGTTGGCATACGAAGGAAGAAGAGAAGGAAGGGATGAGGAGAGAGGGAACAAGGGGGAGGCGAAGTCAAGGATAAAAATCTAAAGCACTTGAGTGCTTTCTCCCCCTTATCTTCAGCCAAGTTGGAGCCAACAATATCAATTGGTCACCCAAGGCCAAATGCTCACACATCTTCACCAACCAGAGCTAAATTGAAGGCCAAAATGCAGCTGCCCCTCAAGCCTACGAATTTCACCAATTGGACTTCAATTTCTTCATCAATTTCTCCAATTTGATGACCAATTTTGCTGAGAAGGAAGCCCACACAAATTCTACAATTTCCTTTCACCAATTAGCTCATTTTGGAAAACAAAAATCCCCTCAATTTGCCCTCTCTGAATTTCTTTTCTTTTTTCGAGTTGTTCGAATTTCTTTTCTTTTTCGAGTTGTTCGAAATTAATTTTCCTTAAAAATCCCCAGGCTTGCTGAAAATTCTTGAGAGGATGAGTCGACGTTCCTAAAATGAATCGTGACATGACATAACTTTCAATTTCTAAAAGCAGGTTTAAATTTACAGTTAATTTCAACTAAGCGCGATTTTAGCGTGACCTAACCTACCGGGTAGTTTTTAGGAATTTTTAGCGGAATTAACTCATGGTCGATTGTTTTCGATCTACATTGTGCATCTTCGACTCATTGGTGACTTTTGGTTGTCATGAAAATCTCAAGGTTTTAAATACGGACATATGGTATAGAAATGATAGAAAAATCAGTTTAGTGCCGTTCGACACGAATTTTGCAATTAGGTAGAATCACCCACACTTTAATTACATGCCTTTATCGAATCGATCTATCTTCAGTTTCTAATTGATTTTAATGGTGCCGTATCGACCCTTGCAAATTAGCACGATCGAGCAGTCGATTTCTGGTTGAATTCTCAAGTCTGTTGCGTTTAGATTCCTTAATGGTTTCACTAGATAGATTAGTTATTTCATGACTGATCAACTCAGAGAAAAAGATTATAGGCGTGTCAATGAAAAACCCATTTCATTTCATCGAAAATAAGGTTGAAAATCAAGATGTCACAAGAGTGCTCAAAAAGTTCAAAATAAAAAGGCTATAGTATTTCAAGCATCAATATGATGAAAAAGCCTTGTCAATTACCATGAGAAAAATGGAATCAAACACAACTTCTCATCTTATACACCACAACAAAATGGAGTCTTCGAAAGGAAAAAATAGAAGTCTACAAGACATGATTGGAATAATGATGATTGAAAGCAACACATCCGCTTTACTTCTAGGCTAAAGTGATTGCCATATCATGTTATATCACCAACGAAGTGATTTTGATCATTGTTGGACAAAACTCCCTATGAGTTGTTCAAAGGAAGGAAACTAAACATATCTTACTTTCACATTTTCAGTTGTAAATGTTACATCTTAAAAAATGCAAATGACAATGTTGGTAAGTTAAAGCCAAGGTCGAATGACAGTATATTTCTTGGCTACTCTTCTACCAACAAAGCATATCACGTGTTTAATAAAGTTTCGCATGAAGTATAAGAATCCATCACTGTCAAGTTTGATGACTACTTAAATGAGGTTCAATGAGTCATCACCAATGTAGATTGTACACTTTATTTGGCTCCAAATCAACAATCTAGATCACAAGAAAAAAGGGTAAAATAACACCTGAAGTGAGAAAACTTGGCATGGGGGGATATTTAAGTGCCAAAAGTTATGAAATATACACTTAATTGTCACTTTTTTTGAAAAATGGGATACCTAAGTGCCAAGTCCGGCGAACCTCACTAGAAATCCTACATGACAATTTTTTTTATTAATATTGCTTGCTTATGTGACTTGCCGAAGAGCTGACTCAACAAAGAAACGTTAATATGACATCGTTTTGTCTCGGATTTAAATTTCAATATAAATATTAATTTAATTAAATTTAAAACAAAATTATTAAAAAAAGCTAGATCTAGTTGCGAAACAGTGAGGACTCAGCCCTTGCTACCGCCTCTCTTCCATTGTTGGGAAGGACCGACGACGGTGGGGAGAGGGTCGGCCAAGGTGGTTAGGCCTTGGGGGGCCGACAACCCTAGCCAATCGATGGTGAGGGCTTGTGAGCCCTCCTTCTACAATCTTCATCTTCTTCCTTTTTTTTTTTTTTTTTAAGTTTAGTTTTAAATTTAATTTAATTAATATTTATATTAATTATTTAGCCCCGTTAGCATGGAAAATAACGTTGTTTTGCACTTGTCTCGTTGGAAAAACGCCATATATGAGATTTGGCAGAATTTTCTCATCATTGGCACTTAAATTTTGTTTTTCTAACTTTTAACACTTTAAGTATTTCCTTGTGCCAAGTTTTGACACTCTAGGGATCTAGGTTTCCAAGCAAAAGTTGGAGAGAAAAGGCTAAAGGATTGGAGATTCCAAACAAATCACCTAAAGAAACAAATTATTAGTGATACTGTAGAATGTGTACACACCAGATCTTTTAATTAGTCATGAACTCAATAGCATCAATCTCTGAAGTCAAACCAAAAGGAATTGAAGAAGCAATCCAAGATGAAAATGGGATTGAAGTAATGTAAGGCGAACTTTGTCAATTCAAAGTCAATGAAGTCTAAAAATTGGTTCCTAGACCACAAAATCACCCAGTTATTGGCACCAAATGAGTATTGATAAATAAAATAAATGATAAGGGAAATATCATCAGGAACAAAACTAGAATCGTCACCAAAGGATACTTACAAGAAGAAGGTATTGACTATGATGAAATATATGCATCAGTAGAAAGGTTAAAAGCTATTCACTTGCTTATGTTTGCTATCATGATTCAAATTATATCAAATGGATGTCAAGAGTGCATTTCTAAATGGATATATCAAAGAATAAGTATTTTTCCAACGTCCCCTGGGTTTGAAGATCCAAAGAACAGTGATCATGTCTATTGACTCAAGAATACTATACAGTCTTAAACAAGCAGTAAAGTTGAGAGAATGAATCTGAAAAAGGTATAGTACATACCAAGAGAAATCAGATGATATCTATTGATATAAATCTATGTTGATGATATCACTTTTTGTTCTACTAATGAAGATGTGTGCTAGCATTTGCAAGCATCGTGAGGAGCGAATGGAAGAACTTAACTTTTTCTTGGAATGTAAATCAAGCAATTAGAGGAAGGAACCTTTATATTTAAAAAAAAATAAGCAAGGGAACTCGTGAAGTATGGACACTCTTATGTCATCATCACCGAAACTAGACAACGATTAATCAAGTAAGTCCATTGATCCTAAACTCTACAAAAGTACAATTGATTCATTATTTTATTTAACAGCTTCCAACCAGATAAACTATCCAATACGTGTATTTGTGCCCGTTTTCAATATGATTCGAAGGAGTCACACTCAAAGCTATTAAGCGTACTATCAAATACGTGGCATCTTGTCCTAAATGAGGACTTGGGTATTCAAGAATTCAGAGCTTAAATTACTTGGACATTCATATGCTGATTTTGCAAGATGTAAGATAGACAGAAAAAGCACCATAGAAACTTGTCAGTTGCCCATCTCTTGGTTCTCAAAAAAGCAAAACTTAGTAGCACTATCTACAATTGAAGTTGACTTTGTAGCACTAGGTACCAGCTATGCTTAACTTCTAAGGTTACAACAACAATTAAGTGATTATGCTGAGAAATGCTCAATCACGAAGACCAAATGTGACAATACAAGTGCAATCAACCTCATGAAGAATCCTATTATACATTCAAGAGTGAAGCACATTGAAATTCATCATCATTTTATTCGAGAACATGTGGGAATTGACAATATTAGTATGGGGTTCATGGATTTGAAGCATCAACTAGCGTACATCTTCACAAAATCTCTAGAAAAAGTTGCCTTCGAATTCATAAGGATTAAGCTTGGCATTCGCAATCCACTTAACTGAATCCTTAGCATCAACAATACAAATGAACATTATATTCCAGAAGAAAAAATGTCATCAGTAATGCACTAGGTGCGCAAACTTTAAAAAAAGTTACTGTTATAACGATATTCGGATTACTGATGATTGATTGTTTCTATTATGATTAATTATTTTATTGTGATTGATTAGATAATCAATAATGTATTGTTAACCCCCCCCCCCTCTCTCTCTGATATTTATCACTCACCCATGTTCACCTATAAATACATATTCATGGTCGTGTAGCTACTGTCATGATCGTTGCTTTCAATTGCTTTCTCCTTTTATATTTCTATTTGTTCTATTCCTTATTCTTCTTCTACAAATCCTGTCCATCCTCCTTTCTTTCCAAAGATCCCTCGATCATGCCTCCCAAGTTTTTGAAGGGAATTGCTAAGCAAATGAGAAAATCATCTCGCACAGCTACCATTCTCTCTTGTGTTCTTAAGGGGCCTTTTCAGATTGACTTGACATAAGTCGCTGAGGATCTAGGGAAGTCAGTGTTAGTATTGGAGAATCAATTACTCGATTTAGTGGCACTCCAAATGTATCTCATCAGTCTAAACCAATCAAGAATATTCTCATTAGTCAGACCCCTCAATCGGGTTTGCAAATGCCATGAGAATCATCAAGTGCGAGCCATTTAGGAGGACATCATCTTTGATCCTCAAGCGTAACCATAATTGAAGTGCAGCAATGACTGACAGATGCTAGCTTAACTTCTTCCTCAATCTAAAGGTGCACCTCTTCTCACTCTTAGTGAACTACAAGCCTCCATACTTTTGTTTGTAACAACAACAAGCCCTTGCTTCAGCAAGCAGTATATTGGCCTTTGTTGATGGCTAACAATACAACCTAAAGGAGTGAATAGGTTGTTTTAGAAAATTTGATGATATTTCGTGAAAGTTAGCTAATCACTAAGTAAAGATTAGGTTAATGTGATGTTTTGAAAAATCGTGAAGCAACTGTGTGCAAATAAGTGTAACAAATAAAAATAGCAGCACACAAAGTATTATAATGGTTCGGTTTTTTCCATAAGTTTACGTTCACACTTCATACTAATAGCCACAAGATGGGTGGATTCCACTAATAATTTGCTTGAAAAATTACAAATGGCTAACATTTATCCTTTTCAAGATAGATATCACTATTAGGACTCAACTACTATTCTTACTCTTGTACAATTAATCCTTAACACAATTGTTAAACAGCACAAATACTGATTTCAAATAAACAATATGACAAAAAGCATATAGCTAAGAAAAATAGCATGGAAAAAGCTTCTTGATCTTTTGAAGTTGCGCACTCTTACACATGACTTTTGAGGTGTTCTTTTTTATAGTTATCTTCAATCTATTTGTTGAAGGTGGATTGAAGAAGTAGATAGCCGCTAGAGTTATTGTTGAGTTGTTATCCTTGGATGGAACTACCTATACAGCCCTTTTCCTTGAACCTTTGTAGGCTACCTAGAAATAACAATTGTTGTTGTCTTCTTGCTATGGTCTTTGACAGACGTGTCATATGACCTAGCTACCTGGCTATATCTTTCATTTAAATTCTACTACTGTGCAAATCCAAGGCCATAATGGCTAGTTTGCTAACTCAATGAACATCATCAGATGTACATAGTTTTCACAATACCATCAACCCGATCTTTACAACTTCCTATAAACATCATCAATTGCTGATCTTTTCGGTCCGCTAGTATTGTTTATGGAAAAACTGTATCAGGGTATTTTGCAAACTTCTTTCCAATGTATTGCACCATGGATATTTTGCAATCCTTTGTTCCAAACATTTGCATATATTATAGTAAATATTATACTAAGGATAGTTTGGATATGATCAAAATCACTTAGAAATGTTTCTCTAATAATCTACCTCTTCTTTTATTTTTTTTATTTTTTATGACAACAAGATTATCCCATAGATGTGAATAAATAACAAGTATTGTTGGAATGATTTTACAGAAAAAATTAAATAGGATCTCGTCAAGATATTTGCAATGAATTTGGAGATATGAACTAGGCGATCTTATAGAATGGAAGATGTTAGCAAAGAGATCTTCTAGCCATAGTGTATCATCAAATGTATGGGGTTCAAGCAATGACGATGAATACTCTCCCTATTTTGATGAGTAGCTCCCGATGACTTAGCAAATTTGTAGTTAGTACAATTCATCAAGGAATAAGCATATCAAGTTAGCAGATATTCATGCCAAGTTAACATGGACAAATATACTATAAGCAAATATCATGAGCGAGCAAATATTATGAGCAAACATTAACATCAAGTCAACTCTCCCCCCTTTTTGTCATCAATCACAGAAATATGAAGGAAATTCAATTTCATTGATAGCAAAAGGAAGGCCAGTACATGAGACCAATCAATATAGGTACGGCCTAAGTAGCAAAAGGAAAACATAAGCACATAAAGATATGGAAATATTTAGGTGTGAGGGCATTTTTGTTGTTGCGAGGAGATGGGAAGTTTAGGCTCTGTTGGCTCAAGGTCAGGACAAACGGGGTTATAGCAGTCCAAGCTTAGGAAGATGCACTTGATCTTCACTATATATCGAGTCAGAGAGGAGAGAGTGGTTTTGATTTTTTGAACATCGGCCTGAAGTTGGGCAAGGCTGGCAGTTGGAAAGGTAGATTAGTCCATAGTAGGAGATGGTGATCTTTCCGGTCTTGGTGGACAAGGGGCCTTAGGTGGCGTCAATGCCTTAATGTGCTTCTTCTTCTCTTATTTGGTCAGTTCAATAAGTCTTTCTCGGATCTTTGTAACAGCTTTCTCCTCATCTACATGTCCAATGGGCATGATCTTTCTTCTTTTTTTTCTAGTTGACCCATCCTTCAAGAGTCATCCTCAACATCATCTTATCTAGTGTCTTCTTGCTGATCTCAACATTTGCCATGCTTAGTGGGGTGAAATCAGAGAAGTCAATCTTCAAGTGCTTGAAGATACGATTGATGAGAGTACCATAAGGCAGCTTGCCCATCTTTCTCTTTGCCATTTGATGCATTCGAATAAAGATCATGTGGGGAAGGAGAACACTTCAAATTTGGTGAGAATAGCACATATAACTCTAACCTCATAACAAGAAACATCATCGGTAGAAGATGTTTTGAAACTGAGGCAAATGGTCAAGATCTTTTGAATGAAATTCATTTTCAGAGGGAGTAGACTGCGAGAGAAATTGGGAGATTCCAACACAAAATAGTAGGCCTCATCAGGCTCTAAGGGTGAGCATGGTCCGGGTTGGGCCAGTTCACCCCTAACCTTAGGACCAATCCGTACAGTGTCGGTCCTTAATTTTTGGGACCGGTGACTGACCCTATTAAGCTTGGGACCGAGGACTAGATCAACCCAATGGGTTCGGTCTGGTTCCAGGATCAACCCGTGCCAACCGATAATTTTTTATTTCATTTTTTATACTCCTTAAAAAAGCGATTAAGAACTGGATTGACCTAATGGGGTATGGTTTCAAGGTTAACCCAGGACTAATCAATAAATTTTTATTTCATTTTTTGTACTCCTTGAAAGGGCAACCGAGGACCGTACTGACCTAATATGTTCGATGATGAGCAAGGTTAGCTAAGAAAGGCAAGTGGTGAGGGTCAAGTGGGGTAAGTGCCGAACAAAATGAGCATCGAATGTCGAGTGGGGAGCAACAAGCCAAGTGGGCATCGAGCGGCGAGCAACACGAGTGACCCACAACGAGCGAGGCGAGTGTCAAGTGGCGAGTGGAGAAGTTGTTTCTTTCGATTTTGGCAAATTGAATACTAAGAGGACAAATAAAATAGAAGAGAACGAATACTAGAGGAGGATGCCATAATGAATTGTTTATACCTTTTTGGACGCCGTGAGGACTCATTACAAAAACATTTTCCCCCTTCGTAAATTATGACTATTGATGTCGTAAAAGACATAAAAAAATCTAAGTTATTAAAGCACAATGTAAAATTACTTGAACTCCTCACTAAAGAACTATTTAATGTTGTTGACGCAGTTTATTTTAAGGTTTTCTTTATATAAAAAATTATAAATAATATATTAGATATATATATTGTGACATCCTGAAAATTCAGTCATGTTTTCAATTGAATGAATCAGACCTTTCATCGATGTGCCTATAGTGCTATTATCTGAATTGATCACTTATGAGATAACTAGACTATCTGGAAAAGTCATTAAGGGATTTTAATGCAATAGACTTGAGAATTCGACCATGAATCGATTACTCAACCGTACTCATCTGTAGAGATCATTACGACACAGTTAAAAATTGGTTAGAGATCAAAGATAGGTCGGTTTGACTGAGATGTGTGGCTAAACGTGGGTAATTCCACCAAATTGCAAAATTCTCGTCGATTGACACTAGGCCGATTTTTCTGTCGTTTTGGTACCTTGTGTCCGTAATTGAAATCTCGAGATTTTCACGACCACTGAGAGTTGCCAATGTGTCGAAGAGGTACATTGTGGCTTGAAGAAAATCGACCACGAGTCAATTGTACCAAAATTTTTTAAAAGCTACCCAGTAGGTTAGGTTACGCTAAAATCGCACCAAATTAAAATTAATCGCGAATTTGAATCCACTTTCAGAAGTTGAAAGTTTTGTCATGTTATGAGTCATTTTAGGAATGTCGATCCATCCTTTGAAGATTTTTCTGCAAATCGAAATTTTTGGTGAAAAGTCAATATAGGGCCATTTTCGATCGGAAAATTCAAGGGACCATTTTTTGTCACTTTTTTGGGATGTAAGTTGGTTCTATTGGCGGGGAAAAATGTCAATTTTATCGAGAACTCGATGGTGGAATTTATGGGAATTGAATTGGATCAATTCAAGAAGGAATTGAAGGAGATTTGGTTCAAATTGAAGAGGGATGTCCCAAAATTCATAGCACCCCATGGTCCTCAACCTTTGGACCCTTAAGGAGTTTGCCAAGAAAGCCTTAGCAGCTGCAAATGGCTAAGGGAGCCAGCCGGCCATGGTGGGGCATGGTCAAGGGGGACAAGAGGATAGAAGTAAAACCAAGGTGGCCCCCTCCAAATCCAGCAACCCATCTTCTTCCTCTCTGCCCTTACTTTCTCCATTTTAGTCCCCTTGAAGCTCTGAAATTCGAGAGAACCAAACCAGTAGCCTCCCCTTGCCCGTTGATGCTCGTTCGAGCCGTCTAACACCGCCACACGCCGTCGCTCGCGCCTACTCACCCACATCGCTTCGCCCTTACCACGTCCAGCTGCTCGTCCCACGAGCCTAGCTCGTCCCCAATCGCCGTCAATACTCAGGCCATCGTCTAGCCTGCCTCTACCGTCATGAAGCTCCGCCGCTGCCTACCTAGCTCCGCTACATCGTCGCCCTTCATCCTTGCCGTCGTTGGCCGCTTGAGCAGCCTCTTCGGCCCAGCCATAGAACCAAACCCCCTTGGCCAACTGTGTACTGTTTGGCCCTCTTTGGACCCCTTTCAGACCTCAAAAGGTGTTGCTGCTTTGGAGTTCATCACTCATCTTCGCCTCGCCGTCGCCGTGAACTCATTGGAATTCAAAACTGGTGAGTTTACTCACTAATCTCCTTTTAGGGAGTTAATTATGCTTAAGGGTTGATTAGTTTAGGTTAAGCTTGGATTAGGTGGTTAGTTAGAACGGATTAACAATTTAATCGTTCGATATTGCATGTTAGGTGGTTAGAGTAGTATAATTAGCAAGTAGATAGATCGTATTCATATTATTTATCTAAATAGATTCAGAAATTTTCCGAGCCTATTTCGGTATTTAATTAGGCTTTTCCGACCTAAGTTTGCAATTATGGCATTTATTGGTATTTATTTAATTAATTTTGGTTTTATTTAATTAATTATTATTTTTCGGAAATTAGACCGAGACAACTAGTGACCGGAATTTCGTGCTAATTGCAATGGTGTGATTGGTTTATTTAATTGAATACTATTTTGTGTTAATTTAGTGGAATTTGTAATTTTGGGAATTTATCCCAAAATTGAGTATTTTCGATTTTTAATTGGGAAACACCGGGTGTTGGTTTATAACGCCAAAAATATTTTGGTGGACCACAATAAATGGTGGGAATTTTGAAAAGGAAAATATTGTATTTTGGCTAAGGCCAACTGTGTACTCGCGCACGATTATTTTTATCGGATATGATAAAAGCAATGAAATTGTTGGTTGGTTAGAATGGTACGCTATATCAGTCTGAGGGTTTTGATATATTAGCTTAGAGTGAGCAGTGTCCCCTAAGTATCGCACAGCTTTGGTGAGCATTAGTAGTATACTATATTAGCCCAAGGGCTTTGATATATCAGCTTAGAGTGAGCAGTATACCATAAGTATCGCACAGCTTTAGTGATCATTATAGATAAATAGTAGCTTCAGTGAGCATTATGGTATATCTATGATCAGCTTCGGTGAGCTATACCATTTGTTATCAACTTAGGGTGAGCAAGGTTTGATTTGATTGAATTGTGTGGATGGTATCGATGGTATGAAGTCGAATGAGTCGATTGATCGATATTCAATCTGAATTGAAGTGATTGGATGATTTTATAAATTGTACTGACTTGCAGAAAGAAACTGAGGCAAAGGTAAGTCCTCTGATTTGTGTTTGTACTTAGGTAGCCCTTGGGGTGTATTTCCTTCCTAGCTGGAATTTAGGGGGTGAACTTGCTGAGACGTCATCTTACCTCGTTGTGGGATAACATTTACAAGTCCTTAGATGGTAGTACCTCCCGAGCATTTTGAACAGCCAAAGAAAGTCACCAAATAGCACTCTCAGATTCCCCTCCCTGGGAGCCAAGGAGCCTGGGTCTACGAATTTGTGAGATTCACTATTTGGGTTGATACGGGTCTACCCCAGAAGGTACCCCATAAATTCAGATTGTGGTATCGTCATGGGCGAAATGGACCTAGAGAAGGCCCCCTTTTGGAGTTTGAGATTCCTAAGTCGGTGCTGAAAATAGCTTTTGGCGAGGGTACGACTAACCCTCCAGGTGGTTCGGTGGTGGACCCAAATCTGTCAGATCCAAAGTCCTTGGAGTGTTCAATTGAAGACTCGAATGTTTAAAGGACTTGTAGCTTTTCTATCTTTTGCAGACTTGTATATATAGACTAGTATTGTATATGACTTAATCTGATGTGTATATAAGTGTATTGTGGTTTTCGAAAATTTGTAGCCCTACTTTCCTATCCCATATGATTGTTGTCTGGGGATTATTATTCGCTTCTGCATGCGCATTAAAATGAATGGGTCGGCGACGCGTCTTGGGACATCGCTATTTAATCGATCATCGAGGGATGGGCACGCACTTGGAGGATCGGGGTGTGACATATATTCAGGGTTGGTTTGGATTGGACCAACTCAAAATTCTCAGGACCGATGATCGACCCGCATAGTGCTGGTCCAGAAATTCTAGAACCAAGGATCGACCCAGTTTTCCTGAGAATGGGACTAGGACTGGCAAGGATGAGTGTAACAAAACACTCCTAATGAAGTTCTAGGTTTTAGTAATTCGATGTTAAGGTAATAAGTTATGAATTCCACCAATATTAATATAAGAACTAGTGCAGCTTTGAACAAAAGTCAGATGAACTTTTGTGAGTGTTCATGAGTTTAGGATGGATCAAAAGGCCATAAGTGTTAAGGCATAGGAAATTTCTAACCGAATGTGTGTAAATTCATGCATGTGATAATTCGATTAACAGATGAAATCATGGTCTATATCTACCACAAGTTTTGTTAATAGAATTATTTACATTAATTGAAGGTTCAAATATTAACAAATACCTTCTTGCATATGTGGACTTATATATATATTAATACAAATAACAAACGAAGTGGGAGATTGTTGAAATAGTTTGTTATCATGAGTATATGTGACTTTGTCATGAAAAAAGAGGGGGCTCTTGGTTGTGAAAAGAAGTAATCGTTGATAGGAAAAGTGGTGATGGTATAAGGTAATTATTTTTAAGAGATGTGTTAATTGACTGTCTAAAAATAACACAAAATCATATATTATTCACAACAACTTTTCAAAAACAACAACTTCTCTGTAACTCTCTTCTTCTCTTTTCATACACACAACTTTGATAACACATGTAAGGTAAAATTTCAACATAGAAATTAGGCAATTGCTGAACTCGTTTTTTTTTTTTTTTTTTTTTTAAATTTAAATTTAATTTA
This sequence comes from Eucalyptus brandiana, assembly GCA_014182725.1. Taxonomy (NCBI): domain Eukaryota; kingdom Viridiplantae; phylum Streptophyta; class Magnoliopsida; order Myrtales; family Myrtaceae; genus Eucalyptus; species Eucalyptus brandiana. Next base: position 10,634,231 of record CM024669.1, read on the forward strand.
AATTTTAATTGTTTTACGGCTTTGGAGTATATTCTTGATTTCTATTTGCTCTAAACCGAGCATTGACAATACTGGGGATAAATAATACCTTAAGGACAATCATCATCATCACACATCAAAACATGAAAGATTTATAACTACAGCTCTATCTTCATCAATAATCGAATTTTGCCAATTTATTACATGATTGATTACTTTAAGCATAGGTCATGTTGGGAGATCACCTGCGGTAAATAGACTACTTGAAATGCCTAGCCAAGTGACATGTTTCTCCATAAAAGCCGTTGGGTATAAATGTCCATCGGTCGGGTTCAAGGTTGACACATGGCGCGTACTTACTAGTTAGTCAAATCCATCGCCGTTAGCTATGTTCAAATTTCATGTGTATCGGAAACTAAAAATGAAACTATTCCGCGAGTATTACTTCATTCAATGAATAGACAAAACAGACATAGTGTTGTCTCCTCAAGTTAGTCTTTTCTGACCCGAAAATTCCGATTTGTCTTTGCTCTTGCCCCTTATCCAATAAAGATAATGCTTAAATTTAACGAGGGAAAACGAGAGCCATGATTGAAATCCCATCACAGACTATATCAATTAAGTAAAGCAAAACAACAGTACATTACTACCGATAAGAAGATATGAAGTCCACCTCACCATATTGCTGCCCTTCTAATGTCTTTTCATGCATAGGACGATGGTAATCGGAGCTCCGAATGAGAAGAGAAAGGTCACTAACGCATCTAGAACTGTCCCATGGTCATAATAACTGTATGATAAAACATTGACAAAGTAAACAAAGTTCACAAAGTTCAACATCGACGCCGATAACGAGAATATGGTAAAAACTGATGCAAATCACGAAAGTGATAATGAAAAAAAGCATCACAAGTGTCATAATACAACACTCACTATATATATTTTTTCCAATCACATGAGTGACATAATTTATGAATGGAACTTGCTTAAATTGTATAATTTTTCTTCGAATCACTCAAATAACATATAAATTTTCAATGGATCACTTTAGTATCATAATTTTTTTAAAAAAGTTCTTCATAAGTGTCATACAAGGTCGAATTTCTAACACTTACGTGAACATTGAAAGTTATGATATTTAAGTAAATATTTTTTTTTTGGAAATTATGACATTTAACTGAAAAAAATTATAATACTCAAATGATCTCCATACGAAAATTATCATAAAAAGTCTAGGCATTTCGATTTCCTCGTTGACATGGAAATCTTTTTAAAAAAACCAAGAAACATTATCAATGAAGTAGAACAATGGAGGAGATTTTTGAATAAGGAAAATGACCTAATGAATTCAAAAGAATTGAACGAGGGGCCGTATTTATGTTGTCCTAATCCCAAAGAATAATTAAGAAAGGGAAACCAAATGAAATCCAAATGAAATGGTGAAAACTTCAAAGAGCAAAAAGGTAACGCTTCCTTATCCTACCGCCTTGTTTCACATCGGCAACTGGTCGTACGGTACTTTTGAGGGCCTAACTGTTGGTGCTCATTTCTTTCAAACTGTCTTATCACAATCATAAGGAATGAGAACAAATTTCATGCACTAAGCGGCGAGAGCATTAAGTCCACAAATGGAGTGGGGTGGCAAAAAGAGGAAAAATCCTCTGCCTGAAGTAACAATCCATCCGGGTTAAAGTCTGCAAAGAGAGATTCTGCAGTTCATAGTCAATCAAAATTGCACCTTTATCAATCATCTTGAGATTCCCATGTCCTTGTAAACCCACCGCCACTTAATTAACAACTTTTATTCTTATACTTTAACTCAAGAATAGTTTGCACTTGGTTTCTATGCCTGATGATGACATTGCTTTAATCAAATAATTAAATAAAACCCTACCAATGTGTGCTAAATTAGATAAAAGAACCTTAAGCTGTTCTACGACAATGCCGTTAATCCACATGAAATATGGTGAATAAGGCATTGTTTAGCTTGTCTTTTCAGATGATATTAATAATTAAGGGGCAGTATCAAGAACCACTAAAGGAAATTCCTTTTGCCCGCTGCTTTATTGAAAACAACTTGCCCACCCATTATGTTTGTTATGTGGGTTCTGCGTCTTCTCTTATTTATGTAGACAAGGACATCAGGCCACATAATTTAAGCATTAGTGTTAATAAACTAATTAAAAACTGGGCTTAAGATACCCTCTCATAAAGGGACGCTACATAGTCCTACAATGAGTTGACTAATTATCACTCAGGAAAATGTTTCAAATGATTCTAGTAACATGATGTCCATGTCACGCAACGCTTATGTGGATCCTACCACAATTTTCTACAATTCCCTGTTCCATGGTCAGTGAAATCTTCTATGCCAATGAACGACCGTCATGTATAGTTGCATTACATATAAGAACTTCGTTGATGATCCTACCATACACTAATGTTTATGTAAATTGTTAAGTATATATGCCACTGGTTAGGATTAAACACAAGAATGATTTCAAAATTAGTCCATTTCAATGGTCCCTCAGGTCTATAGGGGAAGCCATCCTCTATATAGCATCTAGCCCCTTGAACTGAAGCGATGTCACGCCCACCCTCGTGCATCCAAGGCTAAAGGAGAAAAGTGGAAGCAAAAATTTTGGGCCACTTGAGGAAACGAAAAATTGGCTAATAGACCAATTCCATTTGGACTGTTGATTATGTGGGCTCCATAGCGAGACTTACATTTTGAGTGTTTCAAAAGATACGGGTTCACATGATCTATATACCAAGCAACAACATCCACAGGAAAACGGTAATTCTCGTTTTTGTCCCATATTAAGCTATTTTATTTCTCAGACTAAAGGGTCTGCAATTTGCCCTCTTAATTATGCTCACGAAGAAAGCCATGTAATCATTAGCTGTCAAAACTTTCCCTATTTAATTATGTTCAGATCAGTTTTCACTTATTGGATTAACCTCTCTTATCCAATCAAAACATATTCATGGCAAGATTGAAAGTCTTGTGAAAACTTACGTTTCATGACTCGACTATGAGAAGTTATGTTGAACTGGAATCGAACTTAAGGATCTATTTAATAACATTTCTGTTTTGAAGAATAATTTCTTTCAAAAATAGTCTTTTTTTTTAAATTTCTATTCCAGAACAATTTTCGAGTAAAAGAATGTATTTGGTAACTATGCAAAATTTATATTCTCGAAATAGAAAAAGAACACAAATGTGTTTGATACGATCTACAATTTTTTTTGTAATGTAGAATTTTTTTTTAAAATTTTGTAATAATTTTATTAGATTTTATTTTTTCCCTCTCTTCTTCTTCTTGCTCCCGCTTTAGCGGCGGTGGTGACGGCCAGCGATTGATAGCGGCGGGCGTTTGACAACCAAAGAATCGGTGGCGGTGACACCCAATCATTGGCAATGGCAGCATCTGACGGTGGGTAGTGGGCAGCAAGCAGCGGGTGGCGAGCAATGGCCAGCGACCGACAGCGGGGGATGGCGAACAGCGAGCAGCAAAGAAGAAGAAGAAAAGAAAGAAAAAAGAGAAAAAATGACTTATTTTCAGAAATTGTTCCTAGGAACAAAGATCTATTTCTATTTCTTATTTCTATTCCAAACATATTCCCCTATTTTTTTTTTATATTCCGGGAAGCAGAAAAATTAGTTAATGTTATCAAATGGATTTCTATTCTTTTTATGTTTGGGGAACAAAAGAATAGAAATTGAGAGAAATAAAAACCTTACTAAATAGAATCTAAGTTGCTTTAACTTGCTTTTTGAGGTGCAAAGTGTCCATGTTACCTTCCTATCTTTTTAAAGCTGACTAGAATCTTCGCCTACTGCTTCATATGTATAAATAGGGTTGGCTTCTCTCATATTGTGCAGATTGAGCTTTGAGAGGGATGTGCATCTAATCTTTCTTCCTTAATCTCTCTCTCTCTCTCTCTCTCTCTCCCTCTCTCTCTCTCTCTCTCTAACTCATCATGTCCAACAAATTCTCTCTATGAAGTGCTCTCCCTGTCAGAATACCTTTTCCAAGTTCAGACATAGAAGATAAATACTAGTATTTGCTTTTGTGGTACTTCTTGCAGAAGCAGACAATCCTAGCTTGGCATATACCTACAAAAACCCGCTTCCCACCACCTAATCTTCACTTCTCACCCTTCCATTTTCTTCTCTCTTCTCTTCTCTCTCTCTCTCTGTGCATATCGACGAGGACGTACGGTCACTCTACAGTTTCGCCGCGTTTTTGATGATAAAGGTATGTTTATGGTGGTCCAACAAAATCAGTGTCTCTCGATGCTTTTGTCCTTTTGTCATTTATACCGTATTAACCGGGAACGGCAAAAAGATATTTCTCCATCGTTATGTCATGTATATTGCGCCCGGCATACTCTGAAACTATTAACTTGTAACTTATTGTTGCGTGAATGTTAATCTATATAAGGTCCAACTTATGGTCTGTCTCTCATTCTTTTCAGCTTTTTAGGCATAACATGAAAGTAGCTATGTCAGCTGTTTGCAAGCAAGTGCAGCCATTGCTAAGTTTTCCAGGCCCAATCGACATGAATCCGTTCTATCGCAGGAAAGATAAGGTTGTATTCGTGATGGGGGCCACTGGCACTGGCAAGTCTCGGCTAGCCATCGACCTAGCCACCCATTTTCCAGGTGAGGTCATAAATTCCGACAAAATGCAAGTCTATAAGGGCCTTAACATTGTCACCAACAAGGTCACCAAAGAGGAGTGCAGAGAAATTCCTCACCATTTATTAGGATTTGTGGACCCTGATTCAGACTTCACGGCCGCGGACTTCCGGGACCACACATCACTAGCCCTGCGATCCATCTCTAGGCAAGACAGGGTCCCAATAATCGCGGGCGGATCCAATTCCTTTATTGAAGCTCTTGTGGATGGTGATCCTGAATTTAGATCAAGGCACGACTGTTGCTTCCTCTGGGTCGATGTTTCTTTGTCTGAGCTATGCCCCTTCGTGTCAGAGCGGGTGGATCGAATGGTAGAAGCAGGATTGGTGGACGAGGTTAGAAGTATGCACAACCCCAAAGCAGACAATACCAAAGGGATCAGAAGAGCAATTGGAGTTGGCGAAATGGATGATTACTTTAGAATCGAGGCAACCGATGCCGATGACAAAACCAAGGCGAGGTTTCTTGAGGCAAGCATTACCAAGATCAAGGACAACACTCGTTCGTTGGCTCGTGACCAACGAAAGAAGATTTGCAGGCTCTACAATATGTGGAGCTGGAACATGCATAGAATTGATGCCACAGAGGTTTTTGAGAGACGAGGGTCGAAAGAGGCCGCTGACGAAGCGTGGGAAAGGTTAGTGCTGAGACCCAGTTCCATGATCGTGGACAGGTTCCTGGACGAGGCGCCTAGCACCACCATCATATCACCGAATATGACAGCCACAACAGCCATCGCCCCGCCAGTCCCAATGGCAGCAGTTGCAGCTGCAACCCATTAGAGGTTCGGCGCACCCCAAAACCATATTGACAGAGACACTCGATTAGAAAGCATCGATTTGACGGCGCCACGCGGCAATGTTCGAGTCAGACAATTTATTTACTCTATATTTCCATAACTTTCCTTGCTGAGTCGATTACAGGAGTAAAAAAAAAAAAAAAAAAAAAAAAAAAAACAGAGAAAGGAGGGAATAAATAACGTAACAAGTTGGGAATGTGAAACGGGCCGTCAAGTACTTTGATTTGGCGGCCCTACTGATTGGGGAGCATTTTTGTAATCCGTGCTGTATATTTTCTTTTCTTTCTTCGGACTTTTTTCATACTTTCGTGTGCTCCAAGCTGCGTCAAGCCATGGTGCAGAGGCCTCTCTCTTTGGGGGTCCATGGAATACTGGACGGTCTCAAAATCGCCCTAAAATTCATAGAACCCGCTACGAGCTTTTTCCCTCAACTTTTCCTTTCATTTTGCCCCTTCTTGATGTGCTTGTGACATCTCTTTTACATGAGCTGTAATAATTTTTCTGGTTCGCACTATAGCTACGTGGTATCCACATGATTGGAATTTGGAATATCTTTTTGAAGTGTCTTCGTATTCATTCACCACTCTCTCATGATCAAGCAGTGATGAAAACTCCCCCAAGTTCTTCTAGGTCCCAATCCTGGGAATAGATGCAAATGCGATGAAAATGAGAATGTTTTCTGATGGTTGACAGTCGATGAACACTTAAACGGGAGGGATTGAACTTTTTGACCCTCCCCCAAAGTAAATGAATCGAGCAACACGTGGATGCAATCACAGGGTGATGGAACCATGTGAATGGAACAAACTGTTGTAAATGGGGAGGGCCCTAGGTTCTTTATGCCCCACTCACACACCCCATATTAGAAAAAGTGTGGAGGACCCATACCGAAGAAAAGGGAAAACCCTTATTTAGTTCGGAAGCTTCATTCAGGGCAAGAAAGGTTAATTGAGTAGTCAGAATCAACTTTACAAAAGGAAACTAATAATCTCTTGCTTTACATGGGGTTTTAATTATATTTTCAAATGGGTAGCTGTGTGAAACTTCTGGTTTGGAGATTAAAGAATGTCACAGAATTGGAGATATATATGAAGTAACTCATCTATGTGAAGCAACAACAAGAGGTGCAATTGTTAAAATGTTAATAAGGTCTTTCCACAAGAGAGTTTGAATATGCATTGGAACCCTTCCAACAGGTTAGTGCTCATTTCTGTGCAGTATATGTTCACTTATTAAAATTGCAGTTAGTACCATTGTGTTCGATAAATAGACCGTGAGATTTGAAAAGCTGGACAGATCATCTAAAGCTGAAAAGCCGGACAACTCTTTCAAATCCCTCTCGTTTCTTTAGTCTCTTACTCTCAGGAGAATATTTGGGTTACAAATATCTGAGGAATAGCTTGATTTATGCAGTAATTTAGCAATTTTTTTATTTTTTTTAATTTTGGTGACCGAGGAACCGCCAGAGCCTGTCCTTGTCGGCTTATGCCGATTTGGGGTCTCATAGGCCTCCGTAGTGGAGGCCCAATAGTGACTATACCTTGGGGGAAACTGGTCCAGCAACCCACCATCGAGGTCTCCACTTTAATCGCTAACAACGCAAAGTTTCGAACCCTTGACCTCCTTCGCTGGTGGAGAGATCTCAACCAATTGCGCTGCCCAAGGGTGGGTAATTTAGTAAGTTATCAGCATTGGAAATGGCCAAAGTCGCAATCATTGGACCAAGGGAACAATAAAGCACAGACCACACAAGCAGAAAGGAGAGAATTGTATTAATCCTGTCGAGATCATAACGCATGAAATACTTTCTGAAGATCAGTGCTTGCACTCTTATTTAATGATTCAGCTCGGCACTTAATTTTCTTTAAAAATTGTCAAGATTTCCAGAGAGGCAAGCATTTGGAGACTTGGTTAGTCAACTGCTTCCTCTTCTGCTATATAAATTGATGTACTTCAGCATTCACAATGAACAATATTTTCATCTACAAACTGATTGCCCATGTGTGTGAATGCGCATTCAATCTCTTACTCTTGGCTTGCATAATTACACTTCTTTTAATTTATATCTTCATGGCTCTAAAACGAGATACGGCTTACGAGCGACCAAACAAGTTGAAAGATGCTGGAGTAATGAGCATCACCATCTCTATTGTGATAATATGAGAAAGATTGATCGGGACTTGTGGATGTCCCAGTTGCCCTACTAATGCTTGTCATCATCGAACAATTCATATACAAGACTCTTTATTCTTTGCCAGGACAATATAAGAATCAAACAGAGAGGTCTATCAATCATTCATAAAATTGAGACATTGTCGGAATTGTACCACAACCAGTATGTGTGAATCTTTCTCGAGCAGTCACTCAGTACGGAATTAAGAAAAGGACAGACGGTAGTGCACAGACAGGCACTCTTCCAGTCAACTAACCGCTGATGTGCTTGGCATACTATTAATTTACATATTTCCTGAAAAGCCAGAAGTTTTCGATGTCATAATTCTGTTATTTTTTATAGCCTAATATATTGGAGCAGCTTTAAACATGAAAAGATCAAACTCTGTATGATAGGCATTTTATACTGGTTAGTTTTATGCTTGTGAATAAAAAGTTACATGCACGGATGCAAATCCTTGGTTTATTTCATTCCAAAATCATGCGAAACTTCACATCTCTGCTCGGACAAGTACAAACAAGACTGGCAATATCTCATAAAAGTTAAAACATCTGATAAGAGCCCTGGATTACCCTTAGCATGTTGTGATCCCGCGATTGTAGTCCTTGGGGTTGGAGGACAATGCATCAAATGCTAATACAAAATACCATTTCGTCCCCAAAATTTACAACCAAATGTGGAAGTTTTGACATGGAACTTGATACGACACTCAAACCCTCATCAGATTTAAATGCCAGGACTTATCACATAGAGAGTGATTAGAATAGTCTGCATCAAGATTGGAACAATTTTAGCCTTGTGCCAAAGAATCATATGCCTCATGAGAACCATCATGGGACATTCCTCGTACTCTTTCTGAATGTGCTGTTCCATGAGCACCTTTTTGTTTTGTTCTCCATATTATTCTGGTAGCTTTATGTTTTTTCTGCTATTCTTTGTTCTCTTTCACATTAGGTATTCCTGGAAAATGCTCGTCAGTAACTCTAATATAACTCCACCCAACCACTACGTATAAGTTACCATGTGCACAATTAGAAGATGTGTGTGCAAGATAAAATGACATCCACGATCCCTCATTAACCAGGTTTCTCTGTCAACTTTTCCACTTTAGTGTAATCAAACAAGAAAATTTGGTTAAATGCAAGATACAGTTAGCATGATGCAATAGAAAGGATTGCAACATGAACAGTATCTGGAATAAAAAGGATGCCTGAAGCTACAATATTCCTGGAACTAAATTTCCGAAGAGCTATCTTCTGGGCATGGACTCAACATGCTGACTGTGATCATCAAGTAAACTGAACTGTATTTCACATCTTTCTGTAATATCTAATCTTCTGTTTGGTATGCGTTAAGGGAATCTGGGTTGGCTTTAGTCAGAATCTCGTGGCATAGAAATAGCAAAAAGTTGCAATTAACTTTGCATCTGCCTGGATACCGCAGCCTGACATTCAATGCCTCGCCTGATTAATTAATATCTCCATTCTCCTATATCATTTATTTATCCTATCAAGATAAAAAGGTTCTTGCACACCTATAACAATGTGAATATAGAATGTTATGGGAGAACCTTCTGCTACGACCGACTGCCCAGCTATATTTAATGACAGTGAGAAAAGAAGAAGCGGAACGAGAATCAACTTTCAACTAAGCGTATGCCACCTCAAGTAATATCGGATATTTTTGGCCAAACTTGCTCACCCAAGAAAACAAAAAGGAGATTCTGCGGGGTCTACCCGGCGAAACCTTCGGTTGTATGTTGAATCCTCATGGCACTATCAACTGTCTTACCCGGCGAACCAAGAGAAAAAATGAAGAGCATGAGAACAAGGAATAGCATATTAATCATGGGGCGGTGGTTCGACCCTTCTTCCTCCCCTTTGCATATTCCCAATTACATTGCATGCGTGTGAAGTAAAAGAAAGGAATCTTCTTTTCTTCTTCTCCTCCTAGTTATTGTCCTTTTTGGTTCGAATAAGTGGCAGAAGAATCTTCTAAGACTGTGCCTTTCCAAGAACGATGGCTCTGAGGCAGAAAGAGGCCTTTCTAACTGTTATTTCAGTTAGCGAACAGTCGGGAGAGAAAGGTAAATCGCCAACACTTGAAATAATTGTTTATACCCGGAACCTCATTCTTGTGCGTCGGAAATGACGAAGACATTGTATCAGCATCATACACCATACTATCTGTTGGCGAGTCGTATGACTACCAATCATAGTTTGTAGCTCATGAGCAGTCGCTAGTCATTAATCCGACCATACAATGCCAGCATTGAGACATGGTGTATGATGCTCCCTGAATATTCCCCTCGGCAACGCATTCGAATTCTCAAAGACAGTATGCATCACATGACTGCTTCCCTATGAGATAAAATGTAAAAGATAATCGTCCATAGCCAGTCATTCAAATTGACCAGTGGAAAACAGAGGAAGCTTCAAAATTAGCATAGAACGAGTATCTGAATCGCACCCGAACAATGTCGGTCTTCCATGCACCGCTCCTGGTAAAATTCTGGGCATCCTCCTGCAAATCCAAGAGCCGCATTGGCCTCCATTAGTGTTGAAGGTGAAGAAAATGCCTGAAAATAACTTCGGGGTGATGACAATCTCATGTTCAACGTCAAATTGTGGTTGAACCTCTGTCTTTGCGCATTCAATTCAAATTTTTGTCTATGCAAAACTCATTGCGAGTTCATCGCACGAATCAGAAAAGTTGCCAAACGATTTGCTCAAGCCATTGCTTGTCCCTCATGTCTACAATCCTGCTAGAATCAAGTTCTGCTCATGACACCACAAAAAATAGGCACTTACCGGGACGCCGGCGGCAGCCCGGGGATGGCAGTGAACTGCCATCTCTGATCATGACGATGATGGTGCTAGGAGGCAATCAGCTGCCGGATCGGCGGTATGCTTGATTTTTTGAATTTTGAGTCCCTATTGCAAGATGAACGAACTTGCTCGATGAGAAGAGCTTATGTGCCATTTTGGCTACGATTATTTATTTATTTTCCTCTTTCATTTAGAATTAATTAAAGAAAATTCCAAATAAGAAATAAAGTGCATTTATTTTCTCTAATAAGGACTTGAAGTGGGACTTGTTTTAAACATGAACCTGAAGTGCCATTATTTTCTCAAATAAAGGTCTAAAGAAGCTTTGTCTATCTCAAATAAGGACCTAACTTTTCTGACTAGTTAAGGGAATTTTGTTGTCTATCATATTTTTGAATTTTTTTCCTTTTTTCTTTTTTTTCCTTTTTCTGGTTTGTCTTTCTTCTTTGTCAGTGGCCAAATGATGACTAGCAATGCTTGGAGAGGGCTATGTAAGGGTCACCCTCACCGGTCACAAGCTTTAGACGGCTTCACCTTGGGTGAGGCCGCCCTCGCGACCAAAGGTGAGACCGACCCTTGTGGCCATTGGTGAGGTCAACCCTCGCCATATCTGGTTGAGGGTTGCTTCACCCATGACCAACGAGGGACAGCCTTGCGTGGCTGAAGCCATCCCTCGCTAGCCCTAGGGGAGGGTGGCCTCGCTCGCGACCAGCAAAGGCCTGCATGCCCTGGTTAGTGCTTAACAGCGGCCAGCAAGGGTCATCGAGTCCTTGCTAGCCCTTTCCAAGATCTAGTGAGGGTTGCCAAGCCCTCACCATCCCTGGTTGGAAAAGAAAAAGAAAAAAACAAAAAGTAATTAAAAATTCAAATTGAATTTGAACGAAAATGACCTTTGATCGTTCAGAATATTTAACTAACTGTAACTAGTGAGATCAACCCTTATTTGAAGTAATTATAACCACTTCCAATCCTTATTTGGAACAACTATGGTCACTTCAATCCTTTATTGTAAGAGTTTTCCTAATATAGGCTACATTAATCGATATTGTAATTTACCGTTTTACAAGATTAGTCTAAGATGAGATAAAATGTTTTCTAATTAGTCTAATATGAGACTGGCTAGTATGAGCCGAGTTGAGCTTGACCCATAATGAGAGGGCCTATCTACTATAAATAGTACTCAAGTCTCTCCCCTAACCCTAACATACACAATTATCCTTACAAATGAGCATTTATCAAGTTTTAAGAGTGGGGGATTGACTTATTGAACCAGTGATACAAAGGGCAATAAAGAAGAAACACTTGAATTTGGATCGTCACTTTTCCGTATCGAGAACGATGGACTTCGAAATAAGCGTGTCAATCTTTCAACTCGATTATATATGTTCTTGTTCTAGCTATGCAGATAATGGAATTGCATTTTCGCGACTAACATGTAGTATCAACGCTTCCACATATTAGAAAATGAACATATAGTTTTTGCCCCTTTTTCATGCTTTTTCGTACAACAAAAATCAATTTTGATTATATAAAAGGAAAGAGCCCGCAAGAAGAGCAAAACCGTGGGTGGTGTGTCATCGGGGGAGTCCACACACACCCCCACACACGGCCACACGTCGCTGGGCATCAAACACATGGCCTACGCATCTCCATACGTCCTCATGTGCAGGCAAAGCTAACACATGCGTTGTACGCACTTGGGCTGGTGTCATCATAATGTCAACAGCCTGGTGACTCGACCCGGTTGACTTGACGACTTGACTTTAGATCCAACCTATTGACCCGCCCAAACTAGTTTTTAGTTGACCGGATCGGTCAACCGGTTGAACCGTTACTAGTCGGATCGGAAAGTGTTGGGGCTCACAATATAATCTAAAGAGGGGTGAATAGGTTGTTTTCAAATTTTGATTATCTTTTACGAAAATTAGGTGATTGCTAAGTAAAGATCACCCCAACCTAATGTTTACGTAAATACTCACTAATTGTATGCAAATGTATATAAGAGGATGAAGAACATTGGGACATAGAGAGTTATAGTGGTTCGGCTTTATCCTTAAGCCTACGTCCACTCTTTAGACTAACAGTCTCAAGATGGGCTAGATTTCACTAATAATTTGCTTAGAAAGTTATAAATGGCTAGCACTGATCTTTTACACGATAGATCCCACTATATGGACTCAATTGCTACACTTAAACTTATACACTTAATCCTCAGCATAATTACTAAACAGCATGAATGTCAAAACAGTAGGACAAAGAGCTTTTAGCTAAGCACAACAGTATGTAAGCTGCTTGATTTTTTATGTGTCGCACTCTCTTTTGGTTCTTCATCGTACTCTCTTTTATACTCTTCTTCAATCTATCCGTTAAAGATGAATTAAAGAAGTATGTGATCGTTGAAGAGTTTCCATTGAGCTGATGTCCAGGAATGTACTACCCATATAACTTCTTTCTTGGGATTTTTGCAATTAACCAAAAATAGCAACTGCTATTGTCTTTTCACTGCAATTTATGACTGACTTGTCAGACAACCTAGCTTATTTGCTACATACTTTATTTTGATTCTACTGCTATGTGAATTCATATCATTCAACGGCTCTTTGGCTAGCCCAATGAACATCATCTGATGTACTTGGTTGTTACATCACTATCAACCTAATCGTTACAACTCCGACATAAACATTATCAGTAGCTAATCTTTTTGGTTAACTAGTCTTATTTGTCATAACAGGACATTTGCAAACTTATTTCGAACGGATCACACCATGGATGTTGCGTAGTTCTTTAGTCCAAACATCTGCATACAATATAGTAAGTAATATACTAAAGATAACTTGGGCATCATCAAAATCACATGAAGATGCTTTCTCTAACAGTCTCCCCATTTTTTATGATGACAAAACTATTTTGTAGATGTGAAAGAATGATAAACATTGTTTGAAGTAATTTGCGTAATTTAAAATATGATCTCCTTAGGATATTTTGCTATAATGCTCTGGAGATATGAACTCATATGATTTTTAGTAAAATAAGGCATGATTGCACAAAAGATCTTCTATCTAGAGTGTGTCATCATCTATTTTGGGGTTCATAATATAATAACTAGTTCCTTACCCTAACTGGATGATGCACTCGCATGCTCCCTTGTCTTGGTGAGTAGTTCAATTTCAAAGGACAATTGTTTGTATACAAAACATTATGAGAGAATACTTAGCAAATTGTTAGTACCAAAACCAATGAGCATATTCAAAATTTTCAAATATTGTCACTAGCATATGTTCTAAGTTATGAGTAAATGTTATAAGCGTATTCATATGTTATGAGCAAATGTTATAAGCATGTTCACATTAAGTAGCTCTCCTCCTTGTTGTCAATAAGCAAAAAGTGAGAACCAGCTACATAAATCAAAAGATATGTTTCATTGATGGCAAGAGATAAGTCAATACAAGAGAGCAGACCTAAGCAATGAACTATGATAGATAAAGTAGTAGGAGCAAAACATAAGCACATAAAGATTTGAGAATGTTTAGGTGTGGGCATTTGTGATACTAAGAAGAAGTGGGCTATTCGAGTTTGATAGTCTCTAGTTTAGGGCATATAGGTTGTAGCAATCTAGGCTAAGGAAGGTACGCTCAATTTTCACCATGTATCTGTCGCGACCCCTTTTTTTTGGCGCCCGCAGTCGCGTACGGGCGCCTAAGGAGGCTAATGGCTCGGCTGTATTTATTAAGCCCGGACTCTCCCAAGTCCACCAATTCACGACTTAATGGTTCGGTTTTTAGCCTCGTAAATCAATTTTTAAAATGGAGTCGCCACTAATCAATTTGTGGTGGGTTGATTAGAAACCCAAGCGAAGTATCGGGAGAAATACTTGCTCCTGCGCAACTAGAGAAATTAGGATCGGGGACTTGATTACACTAGTTAATCACTAATGCCCTTTCGGTACCTAATCTTGTTTAAACCCTGAGGTTTTTTGGATGTTCGAGGGATTTTCCATGCATTTTTGGGAGGAAAAAACATTTTTGGGTCATTTTCTAATTTTTGGACACAAAAAGGATTTTTGGTATTTTTTGGAAAATACAAGTATTTTGGGCTTTTTCTGAATTTTTTGGCTTTTTCATGAATTTTTGGCATTTTTTGGATTTTTGATATTTTTTGGAAAATATGAAATATTTTTGATTTTTTTGATTTTTCGGAAAATAAAATATTTATTTAATATTTTTTAAATATTTTTTAATATTTTTGGAAAATAAATTATTTTTTGATTTTTCTCGATTTTTTTAAGTATTTTTTGAAAATAAAACATTTTTTGATTTTTTGAAATAAAATATTTATTATTTATTTATTTATTTAAAATATTATTTTATATTAAAATAATATAAAAGATGACCTGGGTCGGATCCACGGGTTGGGTCCGACCCGGGCCGGCGATCCGACGAGGACGGGCCCGCAACGCGGGCCCGACTGGATTTTTTTTGGAAAATAAAATATACTTTTATACTTTTTCTATTTTATTATAAAACATTATTACTATTTTTTATTTCAAAATGCGACTGGGTTGGATCCACGGGTCGGATCCGTGGTTGGATCCGACCCGGGCCAACCACCCAAGACCCCAGCGACCCCGAAACCCTAGGGCGCCGGATTTCAAGCCCGACCCGACGACCCGCCGACCCGGCGACCCGATTCCGCCCCTCCCCTTCTATGCTCGAAACCCTACCCGCACAATGGCCAGATCCGACCCGTCTTCGACCCGGCATCCCTTTCGCGAGGTAGGTTGCTCTGAGCCCTAGGGCTCGACGATCCGCGGCGCCGAAGAGGGGTTGTCGGGACATCGCCGGAGGACTCAACGGCCGCGACGTGGCGATTGGCGGCTAGGCTTTCCAGGGGAAAAGAGGTGACGACGACGACGGCCGCTGGTTCGTCGGTAAAAGCGGCGGCAACGACGATGGACGACTGCTGAGTTCTCGGGGGAGGGCAGGGCGACAGTTTGGCGGACGGAGCCAGCATGGCTATTACCTGTTCGCGACGAAGGCACGGCACGGCGGCCGCGGTGGTGACAAGGCGAGCGGCAGCAATGGCAACCCCTTAGCTCTCAGATCTGGCGTGGCCTTGGCGTCGAGCACGGCTCGCGGCGGCTCTCTTCTGGTTTCTCTTCTCTCCAGCAACCCCCTCGCACTCAAATCTGCCCCCTTTACTCCGGTTTCCCTTTCGCTCAGCCTCCACCCACTCGAATCTCTCCCTCCGGCCAGATCCGAGCCTCCACCGGCTGGATCTGACCCTCTCGAAGTTGTTTGCCGCCGGCCTTCCCCGAAGTCTCTCGGTGGAGGGTGGGTTGAGCTCACAACTCGAGCTCTCTCTCACTCGCTCGTCGATTCCTCCCCCGAAGTCTCTCAGTGGGAAGATCTCCAAGCTTGCGATGCTCTCTCGTCGACGGAGGTGCTCCTCTATTTATAGGCGAGGAGCAGGCCGGTCGACGGAGGTTCGGCCGTTGGCTCTCGCACGCCGACCAGAACCTCCCGGCTGAACCGACGTCTCTTCTCAACATTAAAGGCGCGCATTGAAGGCGCATGTGTGTCGCCCTCCCCTTCGGCGGCCTACCTCCGTGCCTCTCTGCCGTAGGCTGCTCTTGAGCGCGTCGCCGGCCGTCGCGCGTGATGCACAGAGACATAGAGAAGAAGAAGAAAGAAGAAGAAAGAAGAAGAAGGAGAGAAGGGGGGGGTCGTACGAGCCCACGTGAAAAAAAAAAAGGGGGCTACTGCTTTTGCTTTTTGCTTTTCTTGTTTTTATTTGTTTTTTTCTTGTTTTGTTGTTTTTTTTTTCCTTTTGTTATTTGTTTCTTTTTGTTATTTGTTTATTATTCCGAAAAAGAAAAAAACTTAATTAATAAAACAAACATAATAAAAATTGAGGTGTCAACAGTATCGAGTCAGGGACAAGAAAGTGTTCCTGATTTCCTTGACATCCGCTTGTGATTGGTTAAAGCTAGTAGGAGAGGCAAGTGCATCCACAACAAATGAAGGTGATCTTTCTGGTCAAGGTGGACAAGGGGTCTTGGATGGTGCCGATGTCTTAGCTTGTTTACGCTTTTCTGGTTTAGAGAGCTCAACAAGTCTTTCTTTAAGCTTTGCCACTGTTCTGTCATGATCACCATGACCAATGGGGATGATATCTCCTCAACGATTGACCCATCCTTCCAGTGTCATCCTGAGCATTATCTTGTCCAGTGTTTTCTTCCCAATTTCTACATTTGGAATGACAATTGGTAGTGCTTCAAAGTAGTCAATCTTGAGATGCTTGAAGATGCATGTGACCAAAGCACCATAGGTAGCTTCCCCGTCTTTCTCTTGACCATGCGATACAAGTGGATAAAGATCATGTGGGGAAAGAAATCTCTTCAAACTTGTTGAGGATGGCCCAAATCCCTCTTACCTTGTATCAAGAGACATCGTTCATAGAAGATGCTTTTGGATGAAGGTAGAGAGTAAGGATCTTTTGAATGAAATTTATTTTGAAAGGAATAAGACTCAGTGGAACAATTTCCTTAGAACTGCGAGCAAAGTTGGGAGTTTTTAAAACAAAGCTATAGGCCTCATCGAGCTCTATTGGAATGCGTTTGAAGACATTGTATTCGGTTTGTATTATCTTAGCTAGTTCATTAAAAGTCACAACATAATTTTGTCCATGAAAGTGAAGATGAGAAAGTCCCGGTTTGGAAAATACAGATATGAGTAAAATATTACTACAAGGGCAAGGTGAGCCTCTTCTTTCATGAAGTACAATAATTTGAGTCGAAGTGTTTCGAAAAGTTTAGAGAGAAAAATCTCATGATTATCTAAAAACTCAAAATCAACATAACAATAAGGAATAATGCCTCGATCGTAGAAGTGATGTTTGCAAGTTTATGTTATATTGAAAGAAAGAAATTGAATTTGAAATTTTCATCTTTGTCGAAACCAATAGTGGGTTCATAGTTTTGAAATACTCAGTCGTCATCATCTTCTCAATGTTTATCTCCCGAGGCTTCTCCTGTTTCTTTTATGGCTTCATTTCCCTTAGCTTGTGAAGTGATAGGCTCAGGGACGATCTCTACTTCTTCGATAATTTGTTTGCCTTTTTGTCTTTGAGAGCAGCTAGTTTAGAGGTACCTTCCTTTTAGTTGATGATTTCTAAGGTACGATTGAGAGAATTGAGAGGGTTAAGTAGTTGAATGTGATGGTTCAGTGGTTGGATTTTCTTGAGCAGTCAATGCCTGTTCAAGTTGTGGGATTTGTGTTCTATGGCTTCCAACTTGAGGAGTTTCTTTAGCTCCAATCCATGGGTTTCCATGAGAGCAACTAGGCCTTTCAATATATCTCCCGGAAGTGTTTGGGTAGGAGCTCATGACGATGGAGTGGCTATGACCAATGGTGCCATAAGTGGTACGACGCCTATGTCCTGTTCTGCTGACACCCAAGATTTAGGAGTTTTTCCTACAAGCGTTTTTTTTTCTATTGTTGTAGGCAATGGGGTGATAGTAGTAGTTGACCCACCAACTTGAGCCATACCCTGACTTTAAGTGGCCTCTAGAGACTCTTCTTGCTGGATGACCTCCTCTTTAGAGATTTTAGACATTCAGCCAATGGTACATGAGGATTTTCTTATGACCTTGGAAGAAGGGCGAGCTTTGGATGCCATGTTTTTTTAGTGTGGAAAAAATTGAATGTAGAATAAGCGAGAGTTTTGAGTAAGTGAAGTAGAATAGATACAAGATAGCAAGTATGACCAATAGTGAGGATGGAAATACTGACTCTATAAATAGGAGCAGCGTATTTCACATAGGGTGAGAGAGTTAGCCATTGTCTCTCGACGGTAACTTTCTTATATGTAATTATTTTGTATTCAAACTTTATCAATTAAACAGACAGTAAATTTGTACTTATATATTTTGCTATAACAACTGTAACATCTATAGATTTTGACTCTACAAATTGTATACATATGTTATTGTTAACGTGATCTCTAACGAGGTGATGTCTTACCTTGATGTGTTTTGCTCTAGAATGTAGTGCTGGTGTTATCACACATAATAGGAATACAATCCCCGTCTTTTCTAAAATCACTTAGTTTTTATTTCATTCAAATAAGTTGTGCACAACAGTTTTCGAGTGCAATATATTCACCCTCAGTGGTTGAGAGTGACTGAATTTTGTTTCTTCAAAACCAAGAAATCAGTATATTTTCTCACTGTTGGCAAGTACCTAATGTATTTTTTCTACCACCTTACAACATGCAAAGTCAACATCCGAGTATCTAAGCAGCATAAGTCTGTATTTTTGGGATACCAAATCCCTAATTTTTGAGTGAATCCAATGTATCGGATAATTCATTTGACGACTGATAAATGCGATTCTTTTGGATTTGATTGAAATCCAGCATGTAAGCAGGTGCTAAATAAAATATGAAGTCTACGTGTTGTTAAGTATAGAAGTGAACCTATCATACTTCTATACAGCTTGGAGTCGACAAGCTTACCTTTCTC
The DNA here is from genome assembly GCA_014182725.1 of Eucalyptus brandiana. NCBI lineage: Eukaryota > Viridiplantae > Streptophyta > Magnoliopsida > Myrtales > Myrtaceae > Eucalyptus > Eucalyptus brandiana. The sequence continues at coordinate 10,653,236 of CM024669.1, forward strand.
ATCTTTGTCCAACTTGGTAGAACATGACATGGGCGTCTTGATTTTCTTGTATCCTTCTAAACCAAAGTTCTTTACTATTTCCTTTTCATACTTATCTTGATGTATGAAGGTGTCTTCAGAAGATTGCTTGATTTGAAGTCCGAAAAGGAAGTTTAGTTCACTGATCAGGCTTATCTTGAATTCACTTTTCATCATCTTTACAAAATCCTTGCACAGTATATTGTTAGTGGCTCCAACAATTATATTATCAACGTATATTTGAAGAATAAGTAAATCTTTACTTTTTCTTTTGATAAAGAGAGTGGTGTCTACCTTATCTTTTTCAAATTCATGATCTGTCAAAAAGTTACTTAACATTTCATACCAGGCTCTGGGTACTTGCTTTAGTCCATATAGTGCATTCTTGAGACAATAAACATCACAAGATCTTCATGTTTCTTCAAAAACCCGTTTGTTGCTCAACATACACTTTTTCTTTGATATAACTATTTAAAAATACACTCTTAACATCCATTTGATATAGTTTGAAATCATGGAAACAAGCATAAGTTAATAATAAATGTATAGCCTCTAATATAACAACAAGATCGTAGGTTTCATTAAAATCAATACCTTCCTCCTGTAATATTCTTTAGTAACTAATCTTGCCTTTTTACATACAACATTACTTGTTTTGTCAAGTTTAATTCGAAATACCCATTCGGTTCCTTACAGGATGATCATTGGATCTTGCAACTAGTTCCCATATATTGTTGACTTTGAACTAATGTAATTCCTCTTGCATGGCTTCAATCTAGCTTTCATCTTTGAGAGCATCTTTTACTTCCTTGGGCTCAAATTGGAATATGAAAGCCAAAGAGTTTAACATAATCTTGAGAGATGATCTTGTTTTGATTCTTGTATCCATCTTTCCTATTATTTGTTCCTTAGGATGATTAGACTTGAATCTCCAATCTTTGGAAGATTGTCCTTGATTTGAGAGATCAACTGACGGTTGTGGTTGCTGCTATTTATGAGCGACCAGTGTAGATATATGTATTGTGTTTTTGCAGTCATCAGTTTGAACCCCTTTTTATCATCCATGAATTTCACATTTAATGATTCTTCCACAACCTTTGAATCTTTGCTAAAAACTCAATAGATTTTACTTGTAGTTGACTGACCAAGAAAAATGCCTTCATTAGCTTGTGTAACATCCTGAATTTCCAGTTCTATTTTCAATTGAATGAATCGGGCTTTCCATCAATGCGCTTATAGTTCTATTCTCTGAGCTAATCACTCACAAGATAATTAATCTATATGGTGAAGCCGTTAAGAGATTTTAACGCAACAGATTTGAGAATTCGACCAGAAGTAGATTGCTCGATCGTGCTAATCTACAAGGGTCATTATGGCACAGTTAAAAATCGACCAAAGATCAGAGATAGATCAATTTGACTAAGATGTGTGATCAAAGTGTGGGTGATTCCACCTGATTGCAAAATTCTTGTTGATCGGCACTAGATTGATTTTTCTGTCGTTTTGGTACCCCGTGTCCGCATTTGAAATCTCAAGATTTTCACGACAACCAAAAGTCGTCAATATATCAAAGATGTACAATGTAGCTCGAAAATAATTGATCACGGGTCAATTGCACTAAAAATTTCTAAAAGCTATTCGGTAGGCCATATCATGCTAAAATTGCGCCAGATTGAAATTAACCGCAAATTTGAACTTGATTTCAGAAATTGAAAGTTCTATCATGTCACAATTTATTTTAGGATCATCAACTAATCTTCTAAAGATTTTTCTGCAAATAAAGATTTTTGGCAAAAATTCAAAGTAGGGCCGTTTTTTGGTCGAAAAAATCAGAGAACCGTTTTTTATCGCACTTTTGAGATGCAAGTTGGTTCTATTGGTAAGGAAAAATGTTAATTTGGGCGAGGACACCTTGGCAGAATTTATGGGGGCTGAATTGAATCAATTTAAGGAGAAATTGAGGTGGATTTGGGGGAAATGTGTTCAAATTCGTAGGTTCCTTGGTGTGCAACCTTTTGGACCATTTGACAAGTGTGTTGGGGAATTTTTGGATTGGATATGGGTTGCCGGTCAAGGCTGAAGTGGTGGGACATGTTGGATGAGCTCAAATGAGACAATTGTGTCTTCTAGAAGGCTTAATGGCCCCCTCTCTTCAGCAGCTGGCTTCATCCTCTTCAGCAGACCACCTTTCTCCATTAGAAGTGTTTTGGAGCTCCAAAAATTATAGAGAAACCAGCCAAGTTCCCCCTGCCATTGCAAGCCACCTCGGACCACCATGTTGCCATTGTGCCCCGCGCAAGCCCGTCGCGCACCATCTGCCTTTCCGCCTCCAGCTCGTTGTCTCGTGAGCCTAGCCCATGTCCGAGCCTCCCTGAGCCACTGTCGAGCCTCAATCTAGCCGCCTAAGCTGCCTCTGTCGCCGTCCAACCACCGTTAAGCGTCGTCGTCACCAGCTACAGCCACTGCCGCCCGTCCTCGCCGTTTCCAGCTCAACCCGTCGCTCGGTTCTCTTCTTGGCCTAGCAACTAGAAGCAAAAGCCAACAAGGTCCTGTGGACTTCAAGGCCCGTCCCATCCCTGTCGGGTGTTGCCGCTAGGAGGTTTGTTGCTCGTCTCCGTGTTGCCATCGCCGTGGACTCACCGGATCGCTAAACCTATGAGTTTACTTGCTAAACTCTGCTTAGGGAGTTAATGATACTTAAAGGTTGATTAGTTTAGGCTAAGTATGGTTTAGGTGGTTAGTTAGAACGGATTAGTGATTTAAATATTCGTTTATGCATGTTAGGTGGATAAAACGACTTAATTAGGGACTAGATAGATCGTGCTGTTTATCTAGATAGATTCGGAAACTTTTCGGGCCCGTTTCAGTGTTTAATTAAGCGTTTTTGGCCTAAGTTTCTAATTATGGCATTTAATTGCATTTATTTAATTATTTTTGGTAATTATTTATTATTTTTCAGAAATTATACCGGGATAGCTAATGACCGGAATTTCATATTGATTGCAATGATATGCTTGGTTTATTTAATTGAGTGCTAATTTGTGCAAATTAAGTGGAAATTGTGATTTTGGATATTTATCCAAAAATTGAGTAATTTCGGTATTTTAATTAGAAAATACCGAGCATCAGTTTTTAATGCCAAAAATGTCTTTGTGGACTATATAAATAGTGGAGTTTTTTAAAAGAAAGATATTGCACATTAGCTTGTGAGAGCATTATTGCATGTCAGCTTGTAAGAGTAGTATAAGCCTATATGAGTTTGATATGTTAGCTTATGAGAGCAGTATACCTTATTAACTTGTGTGAGCAATGCTCATTTATTAGCTTGTGCGTGATGTTGTCTCCAGTAAAAAGCAAGCTTGTGAGGCTGCCTGTGCGTGTGCTCCATGCGCCATACTCAATTTGTGCATGTGAGCACATAGAGTCTCTAATGGGCGCGTGATCAACAACTACAAGCTCGTATGGTAATTCTCTACATTGTCACGTAGATGTTTTACATGTTTGATGATTTTATGGATGTGAAAATACATACGGAACCCTAAATGTGTATTTTTAGGGTATTTTCACATATTTTCTTGTATTTTTTATGATTGTGGAAATACATGTATTGATTTATAGGTAAATCATCACATAGCTATCGTGTAGAGTGTAATTCATTGATAATATATATAAAGTTTAGCTTGTATCAATAAATAAAGCAGTGTAATTGGCATGATATCTAATTTTAGTGATAAATTGCCTCTGTCACTATGATTAAAATCATATGTATATGGTATATATGAGAAGTAAATCTTATATCATTGGTATGAGAGAATTTCAAGAATTAATTTAAGTTGTGACTGTCAAAGTAGCACACTTGATTGGGTTTAAGAAATATCGGTCTCATATAATGATGGAATGTTTCATGTTCTAATGAGTAGTCATACTCTCAAAGGAAATGATTGTGCATTAATTCATGGAGGAATACGTAAACAACATATGGTGGAGGAATGACTAATCTTAGTGATTCATACACTCAAATGTGATAAATTCACAAAAGTTGGAATATATTTTGATGGTCACTGTCATGTGGGGAGTATACAACTGCATAATATACATTATGCCTAAAGGTTATTAAGTGATTATCCATGTAACTCTTTGGTTGTGTACTTATATGTTTTTTCAAGTTGTACAATTCTTACATGGTGTTAATTGTACACATTACTTATTTTCAGTCACTTTTTTTGTGAATGATAACTCCAGAACTATTGAGGTTCTTACTAGTTCAAACTTTAAGATATAGAAATCGGTTTTTCTATTTGGCATGGAGTTAGCAGATGTTCATATTATTCTTAATGTGGATAATTCGGCAGATCTTATTATTGAAAGTATAGAAGATCAAAAAGCACAATATGCTACTTAGGAAAAGAGCAATCAAATTTATTTGCTGTCCATGAAGTGTTCCATTCAAGAACACTTGAAAAGTGGTTTACGTGCAGATTATATTACTAGACAGATGATAGAAGTCTTGGGGGCTATAAACCATCTTCCATATAATCCTGAGATAAAGACATACCTCCAAGCACCTTTTAATATGAAGTATGATGGTTTTGGTGGAGTTAGGGATTATGTCCTAAGGATAGTAGATCTACAGATAAAAATTTAGGCCCTTAATATTATTATTGCTACCACTTGCATTATGCATCTAGCTTTAAAAAAATTTCCTCCTGATTTTGAGATTATCGAGACCAATTATAATTCACAAAACGAGACTTAATCAATCAATGACCTAATAGCAATGGTGGTGGTCGAGGAAGAAAAATTGAAGAAAGATAAATGGCATATTGTCCTATACACCTCCAATTCTGGCAGCAAGAAACTTAAGTGGTTTAAAAATCATACTCATAAAGGGAATCCTGAAGCCGATGGTCATTTTAACAGTATGGATAATAAGAAGAAAATCTTGAAACTACTTGTCCTTCTAACGGTATGGGTCCAAAGATAGCATTCTTCAAAAAAGATGTCATTTGCTAATTTTGTAGGAAAAGAACACACATAAAGAAACATCGTGGTAAATATAAGGCTTGGTTTTCCAAGAGCGAGCCTAAAGGTTATCATTCTTTGGCTTTTGTTTATGAATCCAACCTATTTGAAGTGTCGTGCAGTTCTTGATGGCTAGAGAGTAGTGTAACTAATCACATTGCATTTACCATTTAGGGAATCATAAACTAAATGACACCAAATCATGATGAATTAGAGCTTACTGTGAGAAACAACCTTAGTGTCGATATTGAGTTCGTGGGAAATGTTATTTTAATTTTAGATTATGGTTTTAAGTTGATATTAAGAAACGATTTTTACGTACCTTCTTTTAGACAAAATTTAGTTTATGTGTCTTGTTTAGTGATGTGTGGATACTCTTTTCAAATAAAGAGTAATAGTATTTTTGTATTTTTTTTCATTCAAATAGGTTAGGTGTTGCAACTAGTCCAATAAATCGTATCGATTGTGTTTTATCTCTCAATGATATGTACATTACTTATTCAGCCAAAAATGTTGTTTTCAAAAGAACTTTACCTAAGGAACATTCTTATACATTGTGGCATAATTGTCTTGATCACATCTCTAGAGAAAGAGTAGAGAGATTGATAAAGGTTAACATCTTGCGCACTCTTAAAAGTAATCTAGAGACTCGCGTAGACTATTGTGGATGTAAGATGACTAAAATACAGAAGAAAATCACAATTCAGGGTTTTGACCTTTTAGAAGTCATTCACACTTATATTAATGGACCATACACGGTAACTTTGTATAAAAAATTTTATTTCATACATTTATTGACAAATATTCCCGATATGGATACCTAGACTTAATTAAAGAAAAGTTCAAGTCTCTTGAAAAATTCAAGATTTTTCGAACTGAAGTAAAGAAACAATTGGAAAAAAATCATAAAGATTGTCAAATTTGACTACAGTGGTGAGTATTTTGGCAGGCATGATGATGTTGAACAACTTAAATGACCATTTGCCAAATATTCGGAAGATTCTGGTATAATAGCTCAGTTTACTATGCCTAAGAGTCTTGAACAAAATGGTGTTGCCAAAAGGCACAGTCGTGCTCTTATGGATAGGATGGGGAGTATGATTAGAATGACCAATTTACTTATTTTTTTTTTGTAAGGTAAAGCTTAAAAAACAACACTTTACATTCTAAATCGTATTTCTATGAAAGTAGCTCCATCGAATCCATTTAAGTTGTAGACTGGATGTAAACTCAGTTTGAATCATCTTAAAATTTGGGGATATCATGCAGAAATGAAGTTCTATAAGCCAATATTAAGTAAATTGGATCCCAAAACTACTTAGTGTTACTTCATATCATTGCCAAATCATTCAAAATGGTATCGATTTTATAACCCCAATAAAGGTACAAGAATTATGGAACAGTGAACAATAAAATTTCTAGAATTTGATATAGTCGAAAATGGTAGTTGCTCACAAATTATTGAATATGACAATATGGTGGGGATTAGCGGATCATTGTCTCTCCTTGTGTAGACGATTATGGAGCCTCCTACGCCACAAACTGAGCCTATGTTAGCTCACAATCCTATTGTTGAGGCGATTTCTGATAAAGTTTTTCAAGCCCCTCAAGTTCAAAATGAGGTTGCAGTAGTTTTACTCGAGAGATTGACTAGATAAAGACGTTCAGCTATACTATCAGAATGTATAGTTTACTTAGAAGAGCATGATTACGATATTAGTTGCGTTGTTGATCTAGTAACTTACACAGATGTTTCTTGTCATCAATTAGATTTGTGATTAGATGCAATAAAAGACAAGATGTAATTTACAAAACACAATGGTGTTTGGAAGTTTGTTGAATTGCCTGAAGGTTACAAGCCTATTGGTTGTAAATAGGTGTATAAGACCAAAAGAGATTCCAAATGAAAAATTGAGAAGTTTAAAGCCATATTGATAGCTAAGGGTTCCACTCAAAGAAAAGGAATAGATTATGAAGTAACATTTTCTCCGGTCTCTTCTAAAGATTTTTTTAAAATTCTAAAGATTTTTTTAAAAGTGATTATAGCATTAATAACTCATTTTGATATAGAGTTATACCAGATGGATGTTAAAACTATTTTTCTAAATTGAGATCTTAATGAGAAGGTCTATATGGTGTAACCCTAAGGTTTTGCAGCAGATGATTCAAGTAAGTTTATATGTAGATTGAAAAAAATCTATTTATGACCTCAAACAATCTTCTAGAAAATGGTACTTAAAGTTTCATAGTATTGTCGCTTCATTCGAATTTGTTGAGAATAAAGTAAATCATTGTATATACTACAAGGTTAGTGGGAGAAAATATATTTTTATCATATTTTATGTAGATGATATTTTACTTATGAGTAGTGATATTGGATTATTGCATGAGACAACAAGGATATTATCCAAAAATCTTGACATGAAATACCTTGATAAGACGTCTTTTGTTCTTGGTATTGAGAGTCATAGGAATCGTACTTGTCATATATTAAGTTTGTTTCAAAGGGCATATGTTGCTAATATTTTAAAGAGATTTAATCTACAACATTGCAAATTGCTCATGTTATTGAGTAATAAATTGAGTATCTCATAATACCATAATTCAAATTTTGAGAAAGCTCAAATGAAATATGTATCTAATACTAGTGCACTTGGAAATATCATGTATGCTCAAGTTTGTTCTAGATCAGACATCGCTTTTGTGACAGGATTTTTAAATAAATATTGTCAAATCTATGATATGATCACTAGGTTGCTGTCAAAAAGATTTTAAGGTACTTCAAGAGAACTAGAGACTATATGTTGATTTATAGATATATTTCGGACTTATAGCTAGTAAAGTATTTAGATGTAGACTTTGCAGCCTATCAGAATGATATGAAGTCAATGACAAGATACATGTGACATCCTGATTTTCGACCATGTTTCGATTTAAATGAAATGGACCTTTCATCGATATGCCTATAGTCCTTTTCTCTAAGCTGATCACTCACGAGATAACTAATCTATCAGGTGAAGCCATTAAGGGATATAAATGCGACAAACTTGAAAATTCGATCAGAAATCGACTGCTTGACCGTGCCAATCGACAAGGGTCAATACAGCACCGTTATAATCAATTAAAGACCAGAGATAGGTCGATGCGATAGAAGCATGTAATTAAATTATGGGTAATTTCACATAATTGCAAAATTCATGTCAAATGGCACTAAACCGATATTTCTATCAATTCTGTACCCTATACCCGTAATTGAAACCTTGAGATTTTTACGACAACCGAGAGTTGCCTATGAGTCGGAGATGCACATTATGGATCGAAAATAATCAACCACAAGTCAAACGCGTTAAAAATTCCTAAAAGCTACCCGGTAGGTTAGGTCACGCTAAAATCGTGTCTAGTTGAAATTAACCATGAAATTAAACCCAGTTTCAGGAATCAAAAGTTCTGGTGTATCACGATTTATTTTTCAGATGTTGATTCATCTTTTGAAGAATTTTCTGCGAGCTCGGAATTTTGGTGAAAAATCAAAGTTTGGCAAATTAAATGGTAGAAATTCGGATGGGCAAAAATTGAGTGGATTTTTTTGCCTTCAAAAGAGACTAGTTGGTGAGGGAAATTGTGGAATTTGTGTGGGTTTCCTTCTCAGCAAAATTGACCATCAAATTGGAGAAAATTGTGAAGAACTTGAAGTGTAATGGGTGCAAATTCGTAGGGGACAACTGCTGTGCTATTTTGGGCACCAAATTGAAGTCCCTTGGTGTGGAATTGTGAAGCAAATGGCTTGTGGATGAGGCATGGACAGCAAGGGCAAAAGACTTTGGGGGAATTGCACTCAAGTGTGTAGATATTTCACCTTGTCCCCCATTGGCTCAAGCCAAGACTTTGAGGCCTCTTGTCCCCCTTTGTTCCCCCTCTCTCTCCCTAGCTTGGTCGACCAACTCTCCCACCTTTGCAAATCACTTCTTCTTCCTTTCTTCTTCTTCTTCTTCATCATTTTCTGCTCCATTTCCTTGCTGCAAGCTCCCTTAACCAGAACCAGCTTGTAATAGCCAAAGCCAACACCAAACCAACCCAGACGCAGCCACCGAGCCCAGTGCCAGCCCCAGCTCCAACCCATGCTCCCCTTCGCTCGTCCCCACTCCTTTCACCGCTCGACCGCCCGCGAGTCCTAGCCCGCCCACATCACAACTCCGCCTAACCAAGTTGTCGTCTGTTGTCACTTGCTCCGCTCCAGCTCATCTCGTCGCTCTAGCCAGCCCATGCAACCATCGGTAGCCCCCTCGACCAACAGAGGCAGAACTGGCCCCAGCAGCAAACCATGAGGTTTACTAGGCCTTTTTAGCCCTTTCCCAGCTTCCTTTGGTGTTGCCATAGACCCGAATTGTGGTCGTCGTCATGTCGTCGTCGCTGTGAACTAGTTTTCGCGCTAAATCGGTGAGTTTACCTCTTAATCTCTAATTATGATGCTAATTACACTTAAATATGGATTAATGGCTAATTAGTGGTTTAACTAGGCTAGTTAGGGATTAGGGCATTTAGTTCCTATAGCTAAGTTGATTAGAATTGATTGGTTAGACTAAGTATTTAGCTAGGTTGTTAGTTAGGTGGTTTAGTTAGCTTAATTAGTTAATGTAGTTAGTTAGTTAAATTAGATTAATTAGCTTAAGTGGATTAGTTAGATTAGCTTATGTTAATCTAATTAAGTGCTTTAATTTAAATATTTTGTAATTTATTAATTAAATGCAGTTTATTTAATTATTTATTAATTAGCGGAAATTATACCGGGATAGGCGGTCGTCAGAATTTTGTGCTGATCATTATGGTGTAGTTGGTTTGTTCTTGGTCACGATGCGTTTGCGTCGGACGATACTCGTATATGGAATGCCTCACGTCAACTGATTCCAGTCGTAGTGGAGGCTGGGCCGATGCTCCTTTGGGAATGCCGTTTCAGTGTAGACATTGCCATGCCCAATGAAGCAGGACGACGCCCAGTTATGCCGGATAACCACCGATTGTTGAGTTGACCATGGCCATTGGGTCGTAACTGATTGGAACGCTTGAGTGATTGATATAGTCGCGCCTGATTATAGGACAAAATTGTGTGACATGGAATGTGATGTGTCATAACGATTTGGTCTTATAATCGGAACCCCTGTGATTGATTGATATGTGGAAAGTGAAGTGTTCCAATTATTGAGTACATTTACTGTATGCATATGTTATATGAACTATACTAATGTGTAGGGAGGTGTTGAAGCGAGGTAAGTCTTATATGATGTGTGTATAGGCTGCCTCTAGGTGAATTATCTTCCTAATCGGGGTTTAGGGTGTAGACTCGCTTAGACATTGTCTCACCCCATCGTGATTTATAATTTTCAAGTCCCTAGATGGAGATACGACATGTACGATATGGGGTCTCGCAGGTGATGGATTTTAAGCACACATTTTTCCCTATCCCCGGGACCACCTTGACTTGAGAGCTAGTTGAGTTAACGGTCTGAGTCGATGAGGGCCTACCCCAATTGGTACCTCATCGATTCATAGTGTGGTTCATTGGCTTTCCTCAAGGGGATCAAGAAGGTCCTCTACAGGGTTTCGACGAGCCTCCCGTTGGGATCGGGGAGTGGGAAGTAGGTCACCCGATGGATCTCGACACCCCTGATGGTGTTGTGGTGAACTCGAAGCCCATGGCTGTAGAGCCCGGAGTTTAGATAGCTCAGTAGCTCCTTTTTGAGTTAGACTCTTGTGTATATAAACTCGATTTGTTTATAAAATATGTTTTGTGTTAATTGGTTGTCCTGCTTTTCTATCACATGTATTGGTTGTCTGAAGATTGTTTAATTCGCTTCCGCATGTATATAAAATGAGTGAGTCGACGACGCGTCCTGGGAACGTCGCAATTTTCATCGACCACCAAGAGATGTGCGCACGCTCGAGGTTCGGGGCATGATAATACACCTTTATGTTAGTAGGAGGTGCAATATCAAGGAAGAACGATAAATAGGAATATATATCATCTTCTACTAGATAAGCGGAGTTTGTAGCATGCTTTTTAGCTGCTACTTAGGCTATTTGGCTTTGTAATCTCATTAGAGAGTTAACCGTTTTTTATTTTGTGGATAAGCTCATACAGTTATATTGTGGTAATAACTTTGTAGCGTTGTTTATTAATAATAATAATAATAATAGAGGTCTTAAGGGTCTAACACACGGTAGTCAAGTTTTTTGCCACAAATGAGATAGTACAAAATGGTAACATTACAATAGATCATGTTTTTACAAATGATATGATTATAAATCCATTAACTAAATGCCTACGCCCTTACATGTTTGAGCGACATATCATTAGCATAGGCTTAGGAGTATCATGGGATGTTGTTATTTAATAGGAGCTCCTTTTATTTTTACTATTATAAAGTTTACATTTGTGTTTGTTACATTTAATAAACTTTGATATATATTAACTTTTGCATTCAATAAAATATCTATGAATGTATTGTTATTATGTTGAATGCAAATTGATAAAAATCTTTAGGTATTATATAAACCTTGGGTAAAGGATATGGAAATCTAGTCATTAGCCTTGAGCATGTGTATTGTTACACATAAAGAAATGTTAACCATAAATATAAGACAAATGCGGGTTTATTGAACCATAAAAAATTCTCTAGTGACACGGGTTTTTTGTGACACTAAAGGTAAAAGAATGTTGACTAATAAATGGGATGACATATAAGGTATTACTCTTCATGAAATGTGTTATCCATTTGTCACACTACAATATCGAATTTATATCAATAAAGTTAAAATACTTATGATCATAGAAGGCTCTATATGTATACATGCAATTACTACCATGATTTGATGTTTGAAACTTCATGGGATAAGATTAACTATTAAAATTTATCTCTAAACTAATGTCAGGACCCCAACTTCATTCCTAGGGTCACGAGCAGCAAGGGTTATTTTCGTGACGTCCCAAGCTCGTCGATGTCCCGATTCTTTTTGTCTTGTTATCATGCACATGCAGGAATGTGAATAAACAACTCCCCGAACAAGCAACAGCTAGAAGACTGGAACATACATCACAAAAAACACACTAACTTATATTATAACAGTACTTTTACAAGCTCTTCCTCTACAGGCTCTCTTTTCTTTTTACATCATAGTATAAGTTTTCCACATAGTTCAAGAGAAGTCCTATCTCCTCTAACGTGAGTGCAATTTCCAAAATTGACATGAGACTTCTATTCCTACAAAACTGAGAGATGAGGGATGAGTTTCGGGGAAACTCAGTAAGTAAAATTCCTTGTTCTCTACTAAGAAAGCATCTCATCATCAAAACCTAACAAGTATAGCACTCGCAACCAATGTCGATAACAGATCAATTGCAAATCATATATCATGATTTACCTAAACACATGCCATCCATGCCAAAACTACCATCGGCTTATCAATTATCATATCAACCTATCATGCTCATGCATAACCGGCATTCATGCAAATTTATTTATTATTGTCCTGGCTCGACTAGGGCATCTTGGCTCAACCGAGACTTCTCAGGGCTAGCTTCCCGAGGCTTCCAGGTTCAAAACCCAAGCATCTTGGCTCAACTAGGGCATCTCGAATCAACTGAGGCTTCCCATTCAATGAATGAGGCATTGCCGCCAACGTTGTGTGGTAACGACAGGTGCTTTTTTCTCTTTACATGCATGCACAAATGCATTATACAAGTCGGGTCTTATCTCTTCTCTTAGCCAACGCATGCATGGCCCAACAGTGTGCTCATTCATTCATGTATGTCATAAATTTCTTATACTTGACTAGCAAATATGTTGGGAACAACCTTTGATCTGTAACTTGAATCAATCACTTAGCGCTAATCCCCGCACTAGACAAGGCTTAGAAACGGTACGCCTCAATACCGTTCCATAACTTTGAGGCTTGGGTACACCTCGCATTAGTCAGAATCCCAAGCTTGACGAACCTCAACTCCAACCCGATGTGGAAGCACATGTACCGAGATTGACCCTCAGCTCGCGATTTCATTCAACGCCAAGTACAAAGTCCCCACGTCCATTTGAACTATGGAAATTGGCATGCCTTGGTGCCTTACCAAAACCTCATGGATTTGAGCAATCCCCGTACCAAGCAAGGCATAGAATCAACACGCCTTAATGTCGATTTAAGACCTTGTGGCCTTGGGTGATCCCCACTCCAAGCGAGACTTGGACCCGGCATCCTATTTATGCCAAAACCAAGGCTTTATGACTTGGGCGATTTTGTCTTGTAGTGAACTCAATCCAAACAAACCTCAGCCTCATTCCGGGCATGAACAACTCAAGCATAAACACGAGCAAACCATACAAAAGATCCAACATCCTACCCACGGCTTGACGAGTGAGCACCTAACTAGACTCAACAATGGAGACTACTACCCTAGAGGAGAAATAGGATCTTACTTACCTGAATAAACCTTGAACTAAAGCTTGAACTACACAAGATGGATGGCTTGCCTTGAAGGTTGAAAGAGAGAAAGTGGGCGTGAGAGAGTGGGCAACTAAGGAGAATGAGGTAGGAGGAAATGGAAGCAAAGTGTTAGAAATGAGAAGAGGCTCCTCCTATTTATAGCCCTTAGTGTCATCATTACTAAGCCAAGCAATCCAATCCTAAGTTTCCATGTGGCCACCTACTTTCCTTGGGTGGCAAGTATACTTTGTCACATGATTACACTTAGAAAGTGAGTTGACCAAACTAAAGGCTTTACTTGGCCATCTAAGCTCCTAGGCGTCATCAATTACGGCCCGCTTTTTGTTCTCTCATTGGTCCACCTATATGCTGCAATTAATGGGCATTCAATGAAGTCTAAAGATGAAGCTACTCTAGGTTGCCAACTTGGCAATTCTACAATATTCAGCCATAATGAGAGCTCGTGTAGTGCATTCAAATCTGTCCACATATGCCTCACCTTTTTCTAGAATATCAACTCACCCCTTCATTTAATGAAAGGTTTCTTCCATGCTTTTGTCTTTTTCTTCATTAATAAAGCAGTCTAGAAAATTCTATCATCAAAGTTGTTTCTGGGGCCGGGAAAGGGATCATTAACTACACCTTAAAAAATCGAATCACGTACACCTGAGGTTAAAGCCCTTAGTCTCATATTCGCCCAAACCGTTCCTTTGGACGATCGGTCGACCAATAGGGTCGATTATCATTTAATTGGTTTGAGACCTATTTTAAGGCTAGCCATGGTCTAACACAAATCCAAGGCACCCATGGACCTTAGAATTAGTGACGGAATGGCTGAGTCCATCCCTGGGCTCATTCCAGTCGGCACCTGATCCATCGGTAGGGTTCATGGTCAGTGCATTACTAATCCATGATCGGACATCACCAATTCAAGATTCCGTTCCGATCACTCATAATTAAATAAGGAATGATGCATTTTTGGCTGGAAGGAAATTGCATTTGGTCAATTCGAATCATCTGTGTATCAGTCCATAACTAGGCGAAATCACTCACGACTAGAAACTACAACCGATCGGATTGACCCGTGACTATCCATCGATCCAAAATCATCCCGTGACAAATTCTCGTGATCAAAAGTCATCTTATGAACTGGTGATCCTATCCCATAGGTATGGTTGGTAGAAATTCACGGCCAACACCTCAACCAATTCATGACCGGTCAGTTGGTTAGTCGATCGGTCCATGATGGATCCGTGATTTCTTGCTTGATCAAACTGATCGATCCATGGTCAATGGCCCATAATCGATCCTTTTAGGACCTTATGGCCGATCCTCATGGGGTCGAAATTAAGGATGTTATAATTAAGGTGTACACATACAATACAATTTCAATTAATATAATCCAAGTGGGAGAATGTAAGGGTTTTCCTATTGTTAACTAAATTAATTAAATTGCAATTTACCGTTTTATGGGATTGATCTAAAGTGAGATAGAAAATTTCCTACTTAATCTAATATGGGGCTGGCTAGTGTGGGCCAAGTTGAGCCTAACGCATAATGGAGGGCCTAATTGAAGAACCTATAAATAGCACTCAAGTCTCTTCTTTAACCAAGCGCCAAGGGTGAAGGGCTATCTCATTGAACTAGTGATACATAAGACAATAAAGAAGAAGCACTTATGCTTCGATCGTTACTTGTTTACATCAAGAACAATCAATTCCAAAACAAATGTGTTAATATTTTGACTCAATTATATATATCGTGTTCTAGTTATAAAGTTCATGGGATTACATAGGTTCATTTCAGATCTTTATTTGAAAATATAAAGGCACTTTAAGCTTTTATTAAAAAACATTTCTATGATTTATTCATGGATTATTTAAATTCATCTCATGAAATATGTTGTCATTATGCTATTATGAAAATAGATTTGTTTGTCATATTATATGTAACATCTTTGATTTCGATCCTTATTTTAGCTTTAACTAGTAGGTCAATTGTGACATCTTGAATTTCGACCATGTTTCGATAATATGAAATGAGCATTTCGTCGACGTGTCTATGGTCATTTTTCTCTGAGTTAGCCATTCACGAGCTAACTAATCTATCAAGTGATCACGAGCTAACTAATCTATCAAGTGAAGTCGTTAAGGGATATAAATGCGACGGACTTGAGAATTTGATCAGAAATCGACTGCTTGACCGTAATAATCGGCAATGGTCAATACGACGTCGTTATAATTGATTAGTGATTGGATGGAATTGCGTAATTGAATTACGGGTGATTCCCCATGGTTGCAAAATTCGCGTCGAACGGCATTAACCCGATTTTCTATCAATCCTGTACTCGGTACCTGTAATCGAAACCTTGAGATTTTTATGACAACCGAGAGTTGCCAACGAGTCGAAGATGCACAAATGTGGATCGAATATTATCGACCACGGGTTAAACGTGATAAAATCCCTAAAAACTACTCGGTAGATTGGGTCACGCTAAAATCGCGTTTGATCCATTTTAACCACGAAATTGAATTCAGTTTCGAGAATTGAACGTTCGAGCGTGTCACGATTTAATTATAGGACGTCGTCTCATCTTTCAGAAAAATTTTGTTGAGCCCAGAATTTTGTGGAAAAATTGGTTTTCGGCAAAAAGGAATTAAAGAATTCGGATGGTTGAAGATGGGCTTATTTTTCTACACCAAAATGGATTATTTTGTTGAAGCTAAAATTTGGTTGGAGGGGCCCTTGACTATTTGGCACAAGACTTTGGGAACAAAGAAGATGGAGATGAAGACTTGTGAGGCTTTCTAATGAGTGTTTATATTTGTTTTGACTTTTCTTCCCTTTCTTCTCTCTCTCTCTCTCCCTCTCTCTCTTTCTTTCTTGCGCATGTTTCTTTCCCCCTTATTTGCCGCCCCACTTCTTCCTTTTTCTTCCTTTTCTTTCCCTCCCTCACCCTCACGCATGTTCAACCCCACGTTTTTGCCTTTCCCATTTTCTTCCCATTCCCCTTCATTTCACCATCACCAACAGCAACACCTCTCCTCTTCATCACCCCATCCCCCATCATCATCATCACCATCATCCACCACCAACCCATAACTCCACCTTCCTCCTCCATCAAGCCCACATCAGCGCCATCCCCACCCACCAACAATCGCACAACACCACCATCTTCCACGCCAACTCTAGCAACAACCCTCCCCTTCAACCTCAGCCCCCACTAACGCCAACACAGTCATAGCCCCTTTGTCCAACGCAACTCCAGCAAACCACAACCACCAAAACCAACCCACTAAGCCAAGCCGAACAGCGGCCAGCAACTCAGCTCCAGAGCTAGAGCTAAAGCCAACTTGGCCATGAACCTTAGGGCCATTTTCAGCCCAGTCTGAGCCTCCATTGGAGACTTGGTAGTTACAAGATCGCCGCCATCGCCATGAACCCATCGGCTCACTAATATGATAAGTTAACTCCCTAATCCTTGATTAGGTTGTTAATTACACTTAAGGGGTTATATTAGTATTAATTAGATTAGTTATATTAGTGTTAATTAGCTCGGTTAGATTAGTACTAAGTGGATTAGCTTAATTTTAGATTCGATTTACAAAACCCTCGCCGTTTGCCATTTTTGTGGGGAAAAATGTACTATGATTTTGAAATTTCTTTCTTCTTGAGAAATGTTTTCGATATTTTTAATTATGACATATAATTTTTTCAATATTTTAGGGATTTAAAAGAATGAGATTCCGACTTCATTAAAAATAAAACAGAATCTCAAATTATGCTGGAACTTGTGACCTTTTGGTGTTACAATGATTTTTATCAACTCTTAGAGTTCATTTTTTAAAATGGTTTCTTCTCAAAAGTTGTTTATCACATCTTGTAGTTCAACATACTAAAATTTCAAATCAAATGGACATATTTTGAGTTTCGAGCCAAACTGATTTTTGAAAACAGACTTTCTGGACACGGTCACAGTTTTTGCAACGGTTTGAGCAAATTACTGCTCTTAATCTAGAAAGATCTATGTTAAGGTGTCTTCATGAAAAATGTTCTTTTAGGTGTCTTTTATATTATATTCAAATTTGAGAATTTTATGAGCTTGTTTGATTATGTTTTTGGATTTAAAATTGGAGACGCGCGAGTAGCCCGGTTTCTGTCAATTATGACTGGTTATGGTTTTGTGGTTGTTCTTGATGTTATGCTTACTGAATAAGGTGTATTTAGTGATGTGGTGGACTTGTGGCATGTTGAGAAATTATGTGTGAGATCATGAGGTGGATTGCTTTTTGATAGTTGTTTATTGTTATTGCAAAACATGACATTTTGGACTATTAAATAGAAAACAAATGAGGTGTTGGGTCCGGTTGCTCAATAAAACAATGAGATTTTAAACTAGGTTCGTGCAAAGTTTGACGGATTAATTTTTAGTATGTGAGCACCTACAAATTAATTTCTAAACGTTTGGAATAAAGAAAAAAAAAGGGTTACTAAGGTTGGTTTTCAAAAGAGAATGGTTGGAAAAGAAATTAGAAAAGAAATATGGTGCCGGGTTTGGACACCGAGTTTTATGGGCTCAATAAAACGATGAGGTTTTATACGAAATGCGTGTAAAGTTTGGCGGGTTAATTTCAAATACGGGACCCCGTGCGAATTTATTTCGGAGAGTTTAAACAAAAAAAAAAAAAAAAAAATGGGTGCCAAGTGAATTTTAAAAAGGGGATTTTCGGGGTTCTTGGCTACATGTTGGAAGCTAAGAGTTGGCTTGATTGATGACGTACCTACTGGGTTGGGTTAATCAAGTAGTTCAGTTTAATTAAACACAACTTATTTAATTAATTATAATTAGCGTAAATTGTGACGGATTAGCCATTTCTTATAATTTTATGCTGATTCTCGTGGTTGCGTTTATATGTGAAATTGATTGTTCATTTGTGCAATTGAGTGCTTGGTGATAATTGTTGATTATTATTACAAAATTTGATTTATGGTATTTAAATAGAAAAATACCAAGTGTTAGTTTTTGACCCAAAAAAATATTTTATATACTATATAAAATCGTAGAATTTGTAAATGGGAGAGTATCTCATTTTATGGCTCGATTTGACTATGTGACCACGCGCAATTATTTTACCAGGTATTTTTAACACGAAAAAATTGGTCAAGTCCATTGTTTGAAATATAAGTATTTGACTACAAAGCAAAGTGTTCTTGGTCAAGTATGGATGTGCATGTGGTCACTAAGTGGATCCATCCTGTTGTCGTTCGCAGAGGGGTTCCAAAACGAAGCTCCTCAGTGGGGTACCATCTAGGCAGAGGATGCTAGATGATGCCATTTGCGAATATAATTTGGAACGAAGCTCCTTGGTGGGGTACCGTCTAGGTGGAGGATGATGGACGTTGCCGTTCATGAGGGGTCCTGGAATGAAGCTCCTCAGTGGGGTGCCATTTAGGTAGAGGATACTAGACGATGCTGTTTGCGAATAGAATTTGGAACGAAGCTCCTTAGTGGGGTGTTGTGGCCGTTGAGTCGTAATAACTGGAACACGCATGAGTGTTAAGATGGCTGCACCTTATTATAGGGTAAAATTGTGTGGCATGGAATGTAACGTGTCATAACAATTTTACCTTATAATCGGGACCCCTGCGATTGGTCGATAAATAAGTTAATGTGTTCCAGTCGTGAAATGTGTTTGCTATATTGATATGAGATATGTGATGTACTAACGTGCAGGGAGGTGCTGAGGCAAAGTAAGTCCTATGTGGTGCATGTTTAGGACGCCTCTGAGTGAATTATCGTCCTAATTGGGGTTTAGGGTGTTGATTCACTGAGATTTTGTCTCACCCCATCGTGATTTAAATATTTTCAGGTCTCTAGTTTAGAGAACCTAGAGCCCAAGGCTAAAGGGTCTGGAGCATAGATGGCTTAGTAGTTTATTTTGGAGTCAAACTGGTGTGTACAGACTTGTAGGACTGACTTGGCTTGTGTATATATAAAGTGTGTTTTGTACAAGTTGGTTGTCCTACTTTTTTATCACGTGTTTGATGATTGTCAAGATATATGTTTAATTTGCTTTCGCATGTGCATACAAAAAAAGAAGAAGAATGGATCAGTAACACGTCCTAAGAACGTCACAATTTTAGTCGACCACCGAGAGATGTGCGCCCGCTCGAGATTCGGGGTGTAACACCAATGATTAGTACGCCAATGACGAAATTAGTCCATAAGCCAACATAAAGGCCGATCATAAGTTAAATTGGCCCAATTGGGACTTGGCAACCAAGGGTCCAAATATGGAGTGTTCAACCATGGGATGGTTATTCAACCACAAGAATTGGCTGTGCGATGATCACTTACCATCATGGACCGGCTAACAGTCATGGCTCGATTCCACCCAGTCATTGCACCGATTGTAGGTGATTCCACCCGGTCGTTGTGCTGGTCATAAATGACCATGAATCGATCCAATATGACCATGAGCTGAGATGGATCGATCGATCCTGCACAATTATATGATAATCGATAATCGGCCATGAATTAAAAAAAAAAAAAACTCAACGTGATTTAATTTTGAACTAACCAGCATTTATGATGCAAGACCTTGGACTAGTCACAAGACTGGTTATAGGACTAGTTGGTTGGTCTAGAAATTGACCACAGGACTGGCCATGAAGAATTGACCACAGGACTGGCCATGAAGAATTGATCCACGGACTGGCCATGAAGAATTGATCCACGGACTAACCCAAGAAATGGTCGAAGGACTGATCAATTGGGCTTGGGCCAGAACCTAGCCAGTAAATCCAACTATGACCCCTTTTCTCGGTAAAAGGAGCTCAAGTTCGGTTTAGTCAATCAAGTCCGATTGCATTCAACTCCGTTTGGGCATAGCTTAAGCATGAACCTTGGGCCAAATAAGGTGGTCGATCATGGTCGAACTCGATTAGTCCCTATCCAATGACAATGCCTTCACAAACTTAGATATTTTTCCAAGTTATATTTAAACCTCCGTCATGTAATAGTTTAAGGAGCGCGAACACTTGGCACTTTGAGGTTTTATCTTGGAAGATAAGATTAACCTTGGAGTTGGAACCATTAATGAAGGAGACACCTAGGCATGAGACTAGTCAAAGTTTCTTGAAAGAATAAGTGTGAACGTATTAAATGAAGTATGGAACGTCCCTATAGCCTAAGCTTACCCTAATGACTAAGTGTGAAATGTAGACTTTGGAGCCTACAAGAAAGGACCACATGCCCAAGGGAAAGAGAGAGAAGCAAAGTCAAGTCTAAATTTTGAACTTAAAAAATAAACTTACATTTATTTCTTTAGGAATTTAGTTATTCAATGACTAGGATGAGGTGCCTAAGCTAGCTTAGAACCTAGTTGGAAACTTGGAAGATAAGATTATCTAACTATTAATGATTCTTGACTTAGGATCAACTAAGGCATCACATCTCTCCAATTAGATATGCCATCTTTGATTTTTGAAACTACTGGATCTTCACTATTTTCCAATTTTATTGAGCTTTTTATGGTTCAAATTTAAAGAAACTTTCTTCATGAAAGTTGTTCAACACATCTTGATATACAATACACTAAAATTTCATTTTTTTTTCTGAGTTCAAATCATGGGGATGAAAGCCTAATCATTCACCATTTGGAACCTACCCCATGTAGCAAAAATAGTGACTAAGTTGTCTTCTTGAATTTTTATAAAAAAAAAAAAAAAAATTCTTTCAAATTTGGGCATACTTCCTAAACAAAAGTTTTAAAGGACATCTATGCCTATGATATATAAAAATTTCATAGAGTTTTGTAAATATTTGGATCTTGAAATGGGTCTTTTTTTGCGGTCATTGGATCTGCTCAACGGGCAAATTGTTGGGTTGTGTTTGGTGATTTGCTGGCCTTTCAACGGCATGGATTGGACTTGGCTTCCTTATAAAAAAATGTTATTTAAGATTTTCGCTACAACGTATTAAAATTACATAATTTTTCGAGTCCGTCTATTAAGGGAATGACACCGACCTCAAAAAATGCTTGAAACTGTTTTTTCATCGTTGAATGAGAGAGTCACGTCCCAAGCTTGGAATCTAGTTCTTAATTGCCACATTGAGGTGTCACAAGCTATTTATATCACGCCCCGATCCTCGAGTACGCACACATCCCTCACCTTGGTCGATTTATAGCAATGTCTCAGGACACATCGCCGACCCTTTCATTTTAATGCACATGTGAAAGCAGATAAATATCTCAAGACAATAAAATAATGAGATAGAAAAGTAGGCAAGCCTCATAGTATATATTACAATACTATTAACAAAAGTCTAACCTATCTCATAACACTTCACACTCAGAGTTTGCAAAATGGGGTGAGGTCTCAGTCCTCATCCGGGTCATACTTCGCCTCATCCTTAGGACCCTCCTCGGACTCCTCCTCCGGTTCCTCATCAGGGTCCTCCTTTTTGGGTTCTTTCTCCTCAAATTCCTCATCAGGATCATGAAATGTTGTCCCACAACCGGGATGAGACTATGTCTCAGCAAGTTCTACACCCTAAGACCCGATTAGGAAGCCAATACACCTTAGCACTGCCTAAGCACAACACGAGTCAGAAGACTTACCTTAGCCTCAGTTCCTTCCTGCAAGTTAGTAGATATATTAGATATACACGAACACATTGCATCACACCCCCAATCAATTGCGATCAAACTATCGATCAATCAACCTAGTCGATTACATGTCATCACGACCATTTCTTGGTTGGCCCATTTCATACTATTTATAAGTCTGATCAACATCCAAGACTACTCACCCTTGGTGATATATAGATCATATATTATCCTATCTTCAGATGACATATAGAGTCATCGAGCTGTCAAATCATACTATCCTGTCTCGAGATGACAAAGAGAGTCATCGAGCCGGTATATTAATATTATATTGTACTGTCTCAAGACGATTTGTAATATTATCGAGCCGGTATATCATATCGTATTATCTCAAGATAATTTGCGGAATCACCAAGCCGGTATATAATATCGTTCTGTCTCAAAATGATCTGTAGAGTCATCGAGTCGATATATAGTACCGTACTGTCTCAAGATGATCTGTAAAGTCATCGAGCCGGTATACATGCCATTCCAAGCAAACAATCAAATTACCATTTTTATCCTTTCCGATAAAATGTCGTGTGTGGTACACGGTTAACCTTAGCCAAAATATAAAAAATTTCTTTCCACAAATCTTACCATTTTCTGTAGTCCACCAAACATTTTTGGCGTTGTTAATCGACGCCAGGTAATTTTCCAATTAATTATTCAAAATTAATTAATTTAGGAAAATAATCATAAAATCATTAATAAATCAATTCAGCACAATCTAGCACTAAATAATTTAAACAAATCGCATCACAATAATCAGCATAAAATTTCGGTCATCAACCATCCCGGTTTAATTTCCAGACAATAATTAATTAATTCTGAAAATTATTAAATAAATACAATAAATTCAATTTAGGCTTGTAATGCCTAATTGGAAGCTAAGACGAGCCCAGAAAATTACCGAGACTTGTTCAATAAATAATAGAGCATGTTCACTTGCTAACTATTTTAACCATTTGCCTAACATGCATTAATAAGTCTCTAATTTAATTAATCTAATCTAATCTATCCACATAATTGCACTTAATTAAATATAATCAACCCATAAGCATCATTAGCATACTAATGAGGGATTAGTGAGCAAAACTAACCCGTTTAACAATCCGCTCGGATTGAAACGTCGGGAACATTACAGGGGACATTTCACTCCAAAGCGAGCCTAAGCTCTGGGGCCCACAAGCACCTCAAAACCGGCTCGAAAGTGACTGCAAGACCCACTTTTTGACTTGCTGGAAATGGCTACAAAATAGAAGGAAAACAACTAGGTTGGTGCGGCAAGGCTCAAGGGAAGACTTCGAGGTGGTTTCAGGTCCAAACCGGTGGCTCGAGAGGCTTCCTTAACCACTTGCAGTGGCTGAATAGGGGTTGAAATGGTGGGAGGAGCTGCTGGACGGCACGGCTAGGCAAAGAGGGGCAGGCGGCGTGCGCGGCCAAGCGCGGGTGGAGGTGGAGCGGCAACCGGCCGTGGCGCGGCTAGCGGTGGCGTCCAGGTGGCAACAGCTACTGTCCTCTTCCTTGGTCTGTTGGTTTTGCACAAATGGAGGGAGAGAAGGAGGGGTGGACGGCAATGGAGAGAGGATGAGGGAGAGAGAGAGATGGAGAGGCCACATGCCAATTTTTTTTTCCACCTTTTTGTCCCCCATTGGGCTTGCCTCCAAGCCAAGATCCATGGCTGTCATTTGGCCACCAAGACCTTCATTTCATAACCTTGAAATGGTCCAAAGAGCATAGGAAGAGGGGGCATACGAATTTCATAGTAAACGGCTTCAATTGGATACCCGTTCGTGTTTGTTTTGTCATGAATTAGCCTCAATAAATTCAATTGACCCACCAGCGATTAAATCAATATTTTTATCACCCATATATCCATCATGCTTCCCAAATTTGCGATAAAAAACAATTCCGACCTTTTTTTTTTTTGGTAACCTAGGGAATCTCGTAAGCCGACAGCTGACGAGCAAACCCTGGGGGAGCGACTGCAAAACCCACCACCACAGTACTCCAAGTAAGAATCTCTAATGATGCATCTAGGATTCGAACTTCTCCCCTTCGTGAAGGTAAGAGAAACCGAGCTAGCTGCGCCGTTGAGGGCGGTGGTAACAATCTCGGCCTTTTCTACACCAAAAACGGTCCTAAACTGACTTTTTTCCAAAAAGTCTTGGTTGTCAAAAAATCTTCTGAGACTGAGTCGACATTCCTATAATTTATTGTGACATGACAGGATTTTCAATTTCTGAAATCGGACTTGAATTTGCGGTTAATTTCTAATCGACGCGTTTTTAGCGTGACCTAAGCTACTGGGTAATTTTCAGAAATTTTTAATGCAAATAACCCGTGATTGATTTTCTTCGAACCACTATGAACCCACTCGGCACATTGGCGACTCTCGATTGTTATGAAAATCTCGATGATTCAAATACGGACACAAGGTACCAAAACGACAGAAGAATTAGTTTATGGTTGGTTGACGAGAATTTTCCAATTTAGTGGTGTCACCCACAATTAGCCACATATCTCTGTCAAACAGATCTAGCTCTGATCTCTAATCGATTTATATCGGTGCCGTAATGATCTCGGCAGATGAGCACGGTCGAGTAACCGATCTCTAGTCAAATTCTCAAGTCTATTGTAATAAAATTCCTTAATGAGTTCCTCAGATAGTCTAGTTATCTCAAGAGTGATCAACTATGAGAATAGCCCTATAAGCGCATCGATGAAATGCCCGACTTATTCAATAGAAAACAACAGTGAAAATCTAGGATGTCACAATTTAGCTATAGTCATACCCTACTTTAAGGCTTGGTGACCAAGTAAGACCCTCTTAAATGCTTCTTGACTAAGTTTTTTTTAGGCAAATAATTGAGGTTTATTAGAAGATTTAGGGTGCCTATTAAGGGGGAAGACAAGTATAAACGCATGTGAACGCATTTAATGAGTTGCAGGCTAAATACGAACGTGTGCGAACGCATATAATGAGTTACGGCCTAAGTACAAACAAGTGTGAACGCATTAAATGCCCTTTTGAACCATTCTTGAGGGAAGCCCTATAAATAGGGGTGGAACCCTCCATCCCCAACCAACCTCACCAAAGCCCATCCTTCTCTCCTTTCCTTCCATCACCGACCACCCTTCTCTCTTCCTCTCAAAATTCGGCCTCCTCTCTCCTAAGCATCCTTGTTGCCACCCTTGCCGTTGTCGCCACTGTTTCAAGATGATTGGCTTAGAAAGTTGTAAGTAGAATTTCTGACTCTTGGCTAAAGCAATAGCCTACATTGTTGAATTTAGTGGGTGCTCGCTCACCTGTATAAGCTGTGTGTATATTATAATGTTCTTTTGTATGGTTTTCTCATGTTTGTGTCACGGGCCGAGAGTTTCCTTGGCCTCGGAAACGACCCGCGGGCGCCTGGCGAGCGGAATTTGCCAGGCCAGCCCTTTCTTTAGCTGTTCCACGAACGATACGGTGAATGATTCTTCGTGCGAGATCCTACCACGCCCAGCTCCGCTCGGGCGTCTAGTCCATCGAGTAAGGCAACAGTTCTCTTTAGGCATAACAACTGATTTCGGCCTGCCATGGCCTCGTCGGGAGAGCGGCATCAGCTCCCGACCAGTTTGTGCACGAGAGGCCTACCCCGTCTTCAGAGCTCCTAAGTGATGTAATCCTTCTATCCTAGAACTCCTAGCACCAACCGTCCTGACGCCACTCCCACGGACCAGTTGTGTTCTACCCTTCTGCCTCACACTCTTCACCAGATAACCCCAAGCGCCACTCACAAGTGTCACGAGTACGAGAGGATTCACGAACCGTGACATTTGCATGCTTGAATGCATACACATCCCGAGATGAGGTCGAGGTTCACTTGGTTCGAAATCAACATCAATTCGTGATAGTTTAAGCCGTAAAGCCTTAGATCGGCATTGAGGCATGTTGATTCCTAGTCTTGTTCAGTGCGGGAATTGCCCAAGGCTGCGAGATATTGGATCGTCATCAAGACGTGCTGGTTCCAAGTCTTGTTTGGTACGAGAATTGGCCTAGGTGTGTGGTTCAAGCCACGAATTAAGAATCGTGCCCGATATATCATATTGTACAATGTTAAGAGCCATGGCACACTCTTTTGAATGAGCACACCCTTAGGCTTTTCATACATCAGTTAAGATAAAAGATGAAAAACCGGCTTATGTGATGCACCGCATGTGATAACCTAATGAAAGGTAAGAACCGTTACCATCTTAGGTGGCAACGATGCCCCTACGTCAACAAGATGCCTCGTTAATGAGAATCAAATGCCCCCACACCAATGGGATGCCTAAGTTTAAGCACGGAAGCCTCGGGAAGCTAGTCTTGAAAAGCCTCGGTCTAGTCGAGATGCCCTAATCGAGCCAGGAAGCCTAGCATGAAGCTAGAAGCTTTGGTTGAGCCGAGAGGGCCTGATCAAGCTAGGACAAAGTTCAATAAATCTTTTATATGTGCCGGTATATGCATAAATGTGATATGTTAATGTGTTCATTGACAAGCTGAAAGTAAGCATGCATTGAAGAATGTTGTGATGAACATTTGCATATAGTCGAGCTATAGTAATGAATTTACTATCAATCTGCCATCGACATTATATTACGAGTGCTGCACTTGCTAGATTTTAATGATGAAATATCCTCCCAATAAAGAATTAGAGGTTTTACTTACTGAGTCCATGATTTATCCCATTATTTTTTTCCCAAATTGTAGGTATAGAAGAGCTACAGCCTCACTAGAAGATCTAAGGTTTATCCTGGTGGTTATAAACATAACAGCCCCTTATATAATGGCTTGTAAATGTAATTGATGTAATTGTGCGTTTAAAGATAGTTGTTTTTCTGGCTATTTATTGTTGTCTGGGTATTGTTGTAATGCTTCCGCATATGCTTAAATCGAAGAATAAAAAGATAATAGATGGGCAACGCGCCTAGGATGTCATAAAAATAACTCTTGCCACTTTTAACCCTGGGGATGGAATTAGGGTCATTACATTATCTATATAATTGGATAATCGCATTTTTTGTATATTAATTGGAAGTAAAATTATGGTGTTTTCTTCAAAAAGGTGACGGTGGTCAACTAAAAAAAAATCATTTATTTAGCACGTTTTGTAATTTGCCTTTAGACATCATAAATTGTCATGTCGTCACAAAGTGCCACGTTATTCGTCATGTCATCGCATGATTTATTACTAACAAATTGTGAGGTTATCACGTGGTTTGATCGTATCCTTGCCTTTACTAGCGACAAAGATAAGAGAAAAAACAATTCAAAATCAACTTAAACATTTAGTTTAATTTTGTTATTAATGAGCGCATCCAACAACACTAGCCAACATATATAAATTTAAATTTAAAAGAACAGAGATATTCATCAAAACGATGCTCAATTTCTTAAATTGAAAAAGTAAATTATGATTTTGTTTGAGATGATTTGTTTTTTGATGTGCTTCAATTTTCCGAGGGAGACAAAGGGGCTGAAAAGTACTAAAGCTTAATCCAAGTGTAGTTTTAGATCTGTTTTGTAAGTTTCATTATTTATGAAAGACATATTTACTATTTCGCAATTAGAAAATTCACTTATCATGACAAGATAAAAATAATATTGGATGTAAATTCCATCCTTAATTTTTTTTGGTCGAAACCAAATTTCATTCAATCCAAAAAAGTTAAGGCTGCGTTTGGAAACAGCTTTACAAAGCCCTTTGAACCTCTAAAGACCCTTGGGCAAAGGCAAATGTGTTTGGCATTTAATTTTGGAGATACATTTCCCAAATGCTAGCATTTCCAAAGGCCTTGTAAAGGCATTGAGCTCAAGGCTGCCTCTCCCCTGCCTTAGCTTTAGTCGGGCCTTAGCTACCCAATTAGTTATCTACTGCAGTGGGCCAGAATTAAATTAGGAAGTTGGTTCAGAAGCTCACGGGCCTTCAATTGTTATGGGAAAATTGGTCAAATTCGGGTCAACGTGCTTCAATTGTTGAAAAGAAACAAGGTAAAAAAAGAAAAAATAATTAAAAAATGCATGAGTTATTAAAACTGAGGTTCAATAACCTAATTGAAAATTTCGATAAAATTCAGGAATTGCCAATGATTTTAACCTTCTATTGGAGATCCTTATTTTTATTTTTTTATTCATTTTCAGAAAGCAATGAATTTGGTGTGTCCGAAAATGTCCTTAATCTTCCAATCCTATCATTCTTTTATTAAAATCTATTATCGTAATCAAACTCTTAACAGAACCAAAAATATCAAAATGGTTAGAGAAATACGCGTCATTTATCTTCTAATTCAAAATATGATAACCCTGCACAAGCCTTAGCTCCACTCTGTCCACTTACTTATGCCACTTATTCACTAATCCATAAAGATGATTACTGTGCACTGCTTTAGGCAATGGCACACTGATATAAACCTCTTACTTTGCAATGTCTTTTTGTAAAATATTAGTTTCAATTTACTCTATAAAAAATTGTCATTTTGCTCAAGTTAAATATTCACATTCATATACACATTTTGTTGGATGTCAATATTGTTCAAATTTCTTTTTAACACACAAAATAAACACGAATGCAATAGGCCCATGCTCAACATCGAGCACAAGCTATAACAATTTATGAATTACTAACCCCACCTTATGCAATAAATAATTTATTAGTTTAACAATGAAAAATGAACCAAAGAAAAAAAATAGGGGGTAAGGGAAGAGAAACTAAGGGAAAAAAAAAAAAACATCATCACTTGGGCCCAGGCGTACTAGATGCCCAGGCCTTGTATGATGGGCGTTAGGCCCATGTTACGCCACTTATTTATGCCACTTATTCACTAATTCACAAGATGGTAAGTATGCACTCTTTTAGGCAATGAGACATTGATACAAACCTCTTACTTCAGAGTGTCTTTTTGTAAAATTTTAGTTTCATTTTAGTTCGTAAAAAATTGTCTTATTGCTTAAGTTGATTGTTCATATTTGCATACACATTTTGTCGGATGTCAATATTGTTCGAATTTCTTTTTATTGCACCAAAAAATAGCATGAATGCAACATGGCCATGCTTGAGATCACGCATAAGCTATACCAATTTATGAATTATTAACCCCACCTTATGCAATAAATAGTTTTATTAGTTTGACAATGAAAAATGGACTAAAATGGGGGAAAAAAGAAAACTAAAGGCAAAAAAGGAAGAAAACATCATTACTTGGGCCCAGGCGGATGAGTTGCCCAGGCCCATGTACAGTGTGGGCTGGGCCCATTTTCCCAGCCCTAGTGTTGTACAAAAGCAGGCCAGGCCTGCTTTAATTATTTGCCATGTCATCATCATACACTTGCCATGCCATTAAAGAGAGGTGAGGTTTTGAGCTCCCAGCTCGACGGACAGAAGCAGCGTGCATAGCACGATTGTTATGTACTTCAAATGAAGAATAATTTATTAGGCCATGAACATTAATGGCATGCGTTGTCTATTAGTTCTCACGCATGCATGGGACCACTTGCATCATGAAATCTCATGTGTTTAATGTTAGGCTATCCTAGGATTACTATTTAGGGTTAACTTAATTTTAATTTACATTAATTGTACTTTAGACCCAATGTGTTTTGTGAAAAATGAATTATTTGAATAATTTTTGGAAGAAGATCGCTTATATTGCTTAAAATAATTAGTTAATAGAAAATATTTTCATTATCAATAATGATTTATGGCTAAACATTTTCATGGATGATGAAAATATCTCTTATTCACTTATTTTTGTAAGCAATACAAGTGACCATTTTTAGAAAAAAAAATTATTAATTGATCATTTTTTGTGAAGTAAATTGAGGACTAAATATAATTGTATTCTAACCCTATAAATAGGAATCTTGTCTTCTTCATTTTTTAATGCAAAGAATAATACATTTCTCTCCATTTTTCATCATGATTCTCAACTTGGTATAAGACCAAATTTAATCAAAAGGAGCACAAGAGACAAGTTCACTAAGATCAAATGGGAACGCATGATGTATAACCAACTAATAAGGTAGGCAATGAAAATGTTTATTTTCAGCAAAACCTAGATAACAATTTGAAATCAAATAATTTAATCTAGAGGAAGAAGCATGATCTAACTCAAAATGCCAAGTTTAAGATAATGCTATGGCAACACAACTAGTGAAAGAATTGAGAATAATTAAGGAAACAAGCTCAAAGAGGTGTCTGACCAATAGTCTCCTACACATGAATCTAACCATGAGAAGAGAAATAAATGTCCAAACTAAGTTTACACGATTGTGCTATGAAAATCAAATTTGGTGAGAGTTTGAGAACTAAAAATGTATTAGGCAAGGATAATGTGGATGACATTGTTGATACTAAAGATAATCATACTAATATTTTGAAACTCAAACAAAACCTTAGTAAAAATAATTTGAAATGAAGAGTCTTGGTTGACTAAGTTATTTTTTAGGTTGGGAGGTCCAAATTCCTCTAGTTATTATTTTTCTCAAGCCAAGTATGCCATTGATCTTCTTTCTCGAGTAGTACTCAAGAACAATTCGTTACAAATCCTATTGAAACCAATGCCAAATTTGATACCAAAAATTGAACTTTTCTTTCAAATCCAACACCTTATTGTGCCTTATACTGAATCATTCTACTCATTCTGCTATAGTTTTCCAAATACTTTGCTAAGCTAAAAGTATATTTGGAGCCGTCAAATTGGTGGGTCAGGTCAAATTTGGGTTGAGTAAAAAATAGTACGACCCATATTGATCAATTTAACTCATTTTGACCCATTTTTATGTAATGTAAATTTGATGATCCATACCCAACCTAACCTACACCCGTCTCATATCCAACCCAATCTATATTATTGAGACGCAGTAATATTTAACTCAATTCAAGAAAACCTACTCCTACCCATTTAATCAACTTTAAGCTCTTCGCATATCCGTTAGGACCGTTACTTGAATAAAAACTTCACATCAAATTAGAAAAATAAATTAAATAATAAAAAATTAGTAAATTAAATTTTAAAAAATTGTGAAAAACCTTAAATTGAAATACTTTTGAAAATTTCTTGATAAGAAAAAGTTTGATTAGTTAATAATTGATATGAAAATAATATTTGTTTATAACAAAACTTCTTCGATGCGAGAATGCATCACTTCTTAATTTCGATATACCAAATCAAAAATCACATTATAATGTCTAGAATATCTATTTTGATATTGATGGAATTTCGATTTAGATAACATCGAGCTTCCTTTAAAAGTACTTCTCTGGTATGTATATGGATTTCTATCTACTGAAAAAAAAAATTTAAAATAGAATTTTTATTATTTTTCTTTTCTTTTCTTTCTTTTCTTTTTTTCTTCATTTATCTTTTCTTTCTTCTTCTTCCTTCTTCTTCCCCCTTCTTCCTTTGCTGACGTTAACTTGTCCGAGCTTCATCACAATCAGCAAACCTGAGCTTAGCTAAAGTCGGTAAGCTCACAGCTCGTTATATCCAAGCAAGCTCGAGCTTAGTCTCTACAGACAAGCTTGTGGCTCGCTAGATCCAAGCAAGCTTGAGCTTCGTCACCGCCAACCACTGAGGCTAGCAAGCTCGCTGCTCGCCCAATCCTGATGAGTTAGAGCTCTCCTATGGTTGTTGCTAGCCTCCCTATCGCCATCTCTACCACCGTGCACCCAAGCACCCAAGACATCCTTGGAGATGAGTGGCGAGGAAGCTTTAGGTCATTGACACAACAAGGATGAAGAAAATGGACGACCTCCCTTGCACCTACACTTATGTTCTATCAAGTGTTAAGTGGGCCACTTGATATTTTATGGGTCGAAAATGGGTTGTAAGTTCTAACCCATTTTCAACCTATTTAAATAAGACTCACTTTTTTGACCAAGTTCTAATTGGGCCTTTAAAAGTCTCTAATCCCTATACAACCCATATAGATAAAATATGAGTCCAAATATGAATCTATAACCCACTTTGACAATTCTAGGTATATTATTTCATGACCTTCACTTTTTTGCCGACTCTACCTTGCAAGTGACAAGTTATTCGAATACTAACTAGGTTGGTGGCTCTTAAGATAGTCACTCCACCATGACTATTGTTTCTTTTTGGGTTGCTCAGTATTCTCATGGCGTGACAAGAAACAAACCACGGCCGCTCACTCTAGTATAGAAGCAAAACATTGAGCTCTTGCCGTTATGACATCAAAGTTATTATGGTTGTGATAGCTTTTATTAGATATGTGAGTGAATCATAACAGCGGAATAATCAATCATTACGACAACCAAATTGCTATTCAAATAGAATATAATAATATTTTTAATGAGCACACTAAACATATAGAAATTGATAATCAATTCATTTGGTATCATGTGTATAATGGCATTTTACGACTCATCTCTACTTCATCTGCTGACTAGATTGTTGATATCTTCACAAGAACACCATTTCGGCATTTTTTGAATTTTTTTCTCTAAACTTCAATTGACTTCTTTCAAGTCACCTTAAGTTTAAAGGGCATGTTAGATTATATTAAGATAACTATTTTGGATTAGGTTAACTATAAAATTCACAATTCTCACCCTATACTCAGGAGCCTTGTAATTATCGTTTTGTAATGTGCAAAATTTCACATTTCTCTCTTTTTAACACGATTCTCAACTCTTACCATGCATCGCCAAGTACTTGCGCACACACACATGAAGTTGTGTCTTTACTCATATTATTAATCAATTATTGATATGCGATTTATCTCGCATTCTGTTTTAAAAATAGTAACGGTGACATTTGATTTATAATTCTACAAGGAATGGTTCAATAACTTAATCAAAAATTCGAGGTATCAAAAAATTATTGTAGGACACCAATCCTTCCATATGCGCATCCAAATTCTAAGGGTGCGTTTTTGAGTAGAAAAATGTGTTTGATAACTATTAAAAAAAAATTATTCTCTAAAGAGAAAAGGAGCAGAAATGATCTCATACGACCCTAAAAATTTATATTCCAATTTTTTTCATCTAATTATGAAGATGTCAATATAGACTTAACAATTCTTGTTTCGATAAAATTGGACTTTTGTAAGGATTTTTCTGATCAATTGTTTCGAGCTGATTCCTATAGGATAATAGACCCTCCCACACAAGAATTACACATTACAAGCCAGAGAAAAATCCAAGCTTTGAGAGATAAGAGAACAAAAGGCACACTCACGAAAAACCCTAGGTACACTCACAAAAGGCACGGGGATCACGTTCTCCTTGCCCGCATTGCAAGGAGAAAGTCCAACTTCTGGGGGGCTAGGGGGAGTTTGTTCCAACCCGTGCATAGTGGGGGCAATTGGTGCTCGCCAGGCACCGCATCTCGCCATCTGACAAGCCCGCACAACAAAGGGGAATGAGACTCGCCCTGTTTCTGATGGAGAGTCGGCAGGCTGGGCACGTTGACGAGCAAAGACAAGCCGCAAACCGGAGTTTGGCTGAGTTGCAGAAAGAAAGAAAGAGGCGGAGCTTGTGTTGCTGCAAGGAAGGAGGGAGGGAGGAAGATGGAGTTGGGTTGCTAGGGGCGTGGGTGGGCCGAGAGAGGACCGGTGATGGTTTCCTGCGGCGAGGAAGGGTGATTTTGTCGTGTAAACGAAGAGGAAATAAGAAGAGTAGGAGAAACAGCTGAGGCGTTGAGTTTAGAAGAGAGAGAAGACATATTTTTCTTTTATAAATCTTTTTTGCTTCTTATTCCTATTCTAAATCTTTTGCTAATCTATTCCGAAGAATAAAAAAATTAACCGATGTTCACGAATAGATTTATGTTCCTTATTTATTCCGGAGAATAAAAAAAACTAAAAAAAAAATAGAAAAATAGATCCGTTGCCAAATAGATCGTAAGTTTTCAAACTTGAGTTAAATTTAGAAAAGCCATGAGTTTCAAAAAGTCTAGGTGGTGATTGACTTCCCGATGTCACCTACAGTTCTGTTTGGTCTCTTGCACAAAAGGCGAATAGTAAAATAATCCCATATCACTATCTTTAGCTGACTATAAAATGTAAATCAATTTAGAGCGATATCCTTTATAATGTCCAATAGTTTTTCAATTGAAAATAGGATATCGTCGTACCTAAAATATTCTTATATTCCATCAGATCCTATCCTATCTCCATCCACAAAAATATATATAAATAAAAATAAAAAGCATTGACTTTCACGCGACGACCACTATTTATTTAGGCGATGATCTTCTGAGAATCCACTGCAATCCTCACGCTTGAGAATTGTGCTTTATTTCATAAAAGGAACTTGTAAAAGAGTGCTGCCCAAAATGTGCTGAGATCCATTCAAGAAGGTTTGCCATTTTTCGATACATTATCGTTCTCGCGTCAAGTGTGACCAACATATCACAAATTGAGACATCTCATGCCAAATATACCTAACGAGTGCACTAGTTGATAAAACCCTTTCAAATGTTAGAAGAGAATGGGATAGGGCAATGATGATTCGCATCATGACATGGGACAAGAAAATGATTCTTATTTTCAATATAGATAACTATATAAATAGTTCATAAATTTTGGCCTAACATACAATATCATCCTTGAAATTTAGAATTTAGAATTTTTGATTTATTTAATGTAATCTATGAACTTCTAATAAATGTTCAATAAATTATGTCAAAATGTCCAATATCATCATTTCATTAATTCAAATTCAAATATAATATTAAATATATTCATATAGTTTAAGAGTGAAATTAAATATGTACCAAAAATTCACGAATTATATTGAATATATTAAAAGTTGAGGAACCACATTATATGTTAGACTAAAATTCAACGAACACATGAAACAAATTAAAAATTCAGAAACGATATCACAATCTTCGCACCATATTCTCTTTTT
This sequence comes from Eucalyptus brandiana, assembly GCA_014182725.1. Lineage (NCBI taxonomy): Eukaryota > Viridiplantae > Streptophyta > Magnoliopsida > Myrtales > Myrtaceae > Eucalyptus > Eucalyptus brandiana. The sequence continues at coordinate 10,688,301 of CM024669.1, forward strand.
AATAACGCGAGTGGCGTGCTCTCTTCAACCCGGTCAAGAACGACCGCGACGGCGGAACCAAACAACAGTCCCCCCGCGAGATTCGCCCAGATCCAGTCACATGTACATCGCATCGTCCCCGAGGCATTGTCGTACGTAGTACCCTCCTTTCTCTCTCTCTCTCTCTCTCTATTTGACTCTTCCCCTGCGCCTCAAGCTCGCCGCCGCCGCCGCCGCCGCCGCCGCCACCACCGCATCACGCCTCCCCCGGAATCTCAATCTCAATCTCAATCTCTCTCCTGAATCCCACCAATGCCCCTTCGAAAATCTACCGTGTCGCCATCACTGTCGTCGTCGAAGTGGAAAAACCCACTTCGATTTTACGTCGAATGCTACCGTGTCGCCATCAATGTCGTCGTCGAATTGGAAAAACCCACTTCGATTTTACGTCAAATTCTGTAGGTAGCAGCCGGAGAACCGGGGCGGAAGAGAGATGCAATTAAAAATAGGATGTTGTCCTAATCGTAATATTTTTATATCCCATCGGACTCTATCCTTAGGGAGGTGGGAGGAGGGGGAGAGACGCAATTAAAAATAGAATATCGTCATAATCCTATATTTTTATATCACATTGGATTCTATCCTATTTCCATTTAAAAAAAAAAAAAAAAAAACACTGACTTTCTCGTGACCCCTATTTATGTTGACTTAGGCAATCGCCTTTTGAGAATTCGCTGCGATCCTCATGCTTAAGGATTGGGCTTTATTTCATGAAAGGAACTCGTAAAAAAGTGCTGCCCAAAATGCACTAAGATCCATTCAAGAAGGTTTGCCATTTTTTGATACATTGAGTCAAGTGTTATCAACATATCACAAATTGAGACATCCCGCTCTAGTTGATACACCTTTTTCGGATGTTAGAAGAGAATATGATAAGGATGATTTGCATCATGACATGGGACAAGAAAATGATTTATAGATAACAACAAAGTTGGGTTATGAATTTTGATCTAATATCTTGAAATTTTTAATTTTGCTTAATGCGATTCCTCAACTTTAACTTAATCTTGAATTTTTGATTTTTTTAATGTAATCTATGAAATTTTAATAAATGTTCAATCCACTATGTCAAAATGTCCATTGTCATCATTTTATTTATTCAAATTCAAAAAATAATATTAAATATACTTATATAGTCTGAGGATTAAATTAAATATATATCAAAAGTTTATTGATCATATCGAACATATCGAACATATTAACAATTTAGAAATAATATAATATATTAGACTAAAATTTAGTGATCACATAAAATAAATTAAAAATTTAGAACGACCTCATACGTTTGGATAAAGTTGACAACCTTCACACCATTTTCTCTTCTTAATAACGCGAGCGGCGTGCTCTCTTCAACCCGGACAAGAACGACCAAGACCGCGGAACCAAACGACAATTCCCCCACGAGATGCGCCCAGATCCCGCCACGTGTACATCGCATCATCCCCGAGGCATCGTCGTACGCAGTTCCCTACTTTCTCTCTCTCTCTCTCTCTCTGACTCTTCCCGTGCGCCTCAAGCTCGCCACCAACACCGCATCCCACCTCCCGCAGAATCTCAATCTCTCTCTCTCTCTCTCTCCTGAATCCCATCAAAGCCCCCGCGAAATCTACCGTGTCGCCATCACTGTCGTCGTCGAAGTGGAAAAACCCACTTCGGTTTTACGTCGAATTTTGTGGGTAGCAGCCGGAGAATCAGGGCGGAAGAGGGAGGGGGAGGCGGGAGGAGGGGAGAGATGCATCTGATCAATGCGTTGATGGTGACCCGGATGGTGACCCGGGAAGACCTCGGCACCTCCCTCGGGAGCGAGATCACCTTCGGGTCGGTCATGTTCTTCGTCTACGCCGGGCTCTCCTGCTTCTTGGTCCTCTTCGCCGGCATCATGTCGGGCCTCACCCTCGGCCTCATGTCGCTCGGTCGCGTCGATCTCGAGATCCTCCAGCGCAGCGGCACCAACGCCGAGAAGAAGCAAGCAGGTGGGTCGTGGCTCGTTTCGCGTGTTCGTGTGGGGCGTGTGGGTTCTTGGGTTCGTTGGTTCTTGATTCTTGATCTGGAATTTGTAAGGACGGCAGGGGTTGATTCGCTGGATTCGGATCCATTTCCTTCCCTTTTTCTTTTTCTTTTTCTATGCTTACTTTGTGATTTTCCTTTTGAGATTTTCAGCTACTATCTTGCCGGTGGTCCAGAAGCAGCACCAGCTTCTCGTGACTCTGCTTCTTTGCAATGCTATTTCAATGGAGGTAATGCATTGAGGATCATTTTGCAGAGCCCGCGTTTAAATGGCAGCTTCCTCATTTTGCATGGCTATGAATCTGGGGACCCTGATAAGTAAATTGAACCCGACATTTCCACTTAGCTTAGCAAAAGAGACGGCCGTGCTTGCCCTGCTGCTCAATCGAGAGTTCGTTTGAACTGTGTACACATTAGTATCTTTGGGGGCCTTCTGGTGTTTATCTGGGTTTGAAAAGCACGGGCCTACATGTTGCCAGACAATGATTGGCTTAGGTTAAAAGGCTTGGGCTAGCATACCTTTGCCACTGAATTTTCTGTCAGTTCATTGTTTGAATTGCTTCTGACAACCTTGTTTTTTGAAATTTGCCATCGGCAGGCCCTTCCCATATACTTGGATAAGCTTTTCAATCAATATGTTGCAATTATACTTTCTGTCACGTTTGTGCTAGCCTTTGGAGAGGTACGTGTTTCCCCTAATTTGTGTTGCCATCAACATTCTTCTTAATCTCTTCATGATTGGCTCAAAAGGATCTGACCCTCTTGTTTTATCTTATATTGAAGGTCATTCCACAAGCCATATGTACCCGATATGGACTTGCTGTTGGTGCCAATTTTGTGTGGCTTGTCCGGATTCTAATGATTATTTGCTATCCAATTGCATATCCTGTTGGAAAAGTAAGTAGTTACTGTCTTTTAGAGTTTGTCATTATGAAATCACTCTTGGCATAAGTATTACTGGAGGTGCGTATGTAAAGAGCTTGTGTGTGACAGAACTGAATCAATTGTCCAATACATCGGACCATCACTGTAATCCCAAATCTGGTAGTGTGAGGTCCTTGTTTTTCAAAACCTATGGTAAAGTTACAGTGTTGGATTATAAATGTTAACTTTTAGACAAGCAGGTCTAATACTTTTTTGATGGATCTCCACTGTACATAAATACGGTAAAATTCAGCATGAGAGGAACAAATTACCTCATGCAATGGTCATGCTGGTGGTTGACTGATGGTGGAAGCAGTGATTACTGTGGTTGCCACTTGCCAGCAGTGTGTATGGCAAGAGCTGCAGTACACTGGAGGAGGTGACAAGGGGTATGTGGTGGCCCATGGGGTGATAGTTGTGGTAGGGGAGGATTTTATCTGTTACACGAGCTGTGGAAAATCTCTATAAAGTAGAAGTCATTGCAATTCAAATATGCATTTACTAAAGACCTGTCTTTATCTATTTCACCAAAAACCTACGATACTAGTATTTTGTGGTAGTTAACAAAGAGCCTAGTCCTAACCTTATCATTAATTAGATCTTTATAATGGACTGACTAATTGGTGGTTGATGTTAGGTCCGAAACCAGCTTCCGATAGGAAGTCACCCCAAGCACTAGAGCAAGTGATTTCTCATTTTATGCTTAGTTTGTATAGTTCTAATTTTTTAGACATCATTCCTTCTCCATCTTTTGAAGCATGTCAATTTTTGTTGCTAACGATCAACTAAAACTGGTTTCTAACTGAGACCTTTGACATCCTTTTCATTGGTTGTTGTAGAAACAGAGAGATGATTGACTTGTGAGCTGGTGGCCTACTTAATTTCTCAGTAGTGCCCCAAAGTTACTGTTAAACTTGCCTCATTTATAGGTATTTGCTCAATGGTTTTATGTTGAAAGCACTCATGATGCTAAAATGCTAAGATATGGAAAGGCACAAAGAAACGAAAACTGTAGTGTGAAGCACTGAGACATGACTTCTCGTCGGACTTAGGTTTTTAGACTGAAGCAGCTCAGTAGCTTCAAAGTATTTTCTTGCAGCATGTTTGGTGCATTTATATCATCTTCACAGATGTCTACGTCAAGATCCATTTTTCCCGTACTGCATCGGACAGATGTTTGCCTTGACCGTACACAATTCAATAAGCAAGAATGTCAATCCTTGGACCTATGACTTTCAATAAAATCTTCTTTTATATGGAATTGTGTGGATGGGCATACGTTCTGTACATTCATTTTCCATTTTGATGTTGGAGGTACTGTAAATTACCTTTGAAATGGTAAATTATAATCATAGTCATTGCTTTTCCTTTTCAGGTTCTAGACTGGGTGTTGGGTCATAATGAGGCATTATTTAGGCGTGCTCAATTAAAAGCTCTTGTCTCCATCCACAGTCAGGAGGTACATGAAACATTGCACTGTTCCATAAGATTCTTGCATGCAAATGGGTTCAAGAAAGGAGTTGCATTTTGATCTTTCTCATGGTTTCTTTTTCATTTTCATGACTTCTGTTTTCTGAAGGCTGGGAAAGGAGGTGAACTCACACATGATGAGACCACGATTATTAGTGGAGCTCTAGATTTGACTGAGAAGGTTTGGAGCCACTACATCTGAATATCTCTGTTTCTGTCTGTACTACAGCAGCTAAAATTGGAGAAATTGCGACATCTTTCTGATATTTAATTGATTATTGCAAACTAGGAATGTTGTGTGAACTTGTGTTTGCTTTGGTCAGTTATCTATTAGTGCTAGTATCCAAGATACTGTCCTCAGTATAAACAACAATTGGTTTGCATAGTTTCTAATCTGATAGATGATGTTTTCAGTTTTGAGAAGATGTCAGCATCGACTTATTGCCATTTCCCTATCAATTATAAGTCTGGTCGCCATGGCACTATTACATTTTTGTCTGATAATCTAACACTGTTTCTAAATGCGGTCCAGAACTTTCCACTGGAGAAGTTTCCTCTTATTAAATGAGATATTTCCAGGTCATTGCAGTGAGAGAAATTGTTATTTTCCAAATTTCTCTGTATAGTCTGAATTTGATTTGAAGATAGACATAGCATAATTGAAGGAAGATTGCTATACCAATTGCTATGTTTTCCTCTTGACAGACTGCAGAGGAGGCAATGACACCCATTGAATCTACCTTTTCTTTGGATGTTAATTCCAAACTGGACTGGTAAGTTACTAAGTTACTCAAGAGATTCGTTTTAGTCTGTGCTCTCCTCTACTCATTCTTTCTGGGGTCAAATATAATAGAATGAAATATAACTTATTGCTCAATTTTTCAGAGACCTTTACATAAGTAAATCATTTGCTAAGTCACGTCTCATCGAGAAGATGTTATGATAATAAAGAAAGCGGATACATTAAAAGCTTAGATAACATTTCTTGGGTGGACTTGGATCATTAGTTGTTACACTTGCTATCGGACTCTGATGTATTCTTCCTTCGTGTTTAGTTAAACTTTGTCTAACAAACATCAAATTTGTTGTAGATGGCTATGCTTATGCATTCTTCCTTTTTTTCTTTTTTCTTTTTATCTTGAAATTTCGATCCAATAGCCTGGCTACCTTTGAGGATAATTTTTGTCAAGCTGGTCACGATCCATTTAAGAAAACCTTAGGAACATATAGACCAGATCTGACATTTATGGCACAATTGTTTAGGGAAGCAATGGGAAAGATTCTTGCTCGGGGTCATAGCCGAGTTCCTGTCTATTCTGGGAATCCCAGAAATATCATCGGTCTTCTTCTGGTATTTCTCAAAATCGGAATGCTCACTGTATCTCTAGTCTTTATAATAACACCATTCCCTGACTTGTCTACTGTGTCCCTCGCTCTCTTTCTCTCTCTCAGGTGAAAAGCCTTCTCACGGTTAGACCAGAAACAGAGACCCCTGTTAGTGCAGTGTCGATCAGAAGAATTCCGCGGTGTGCTTATTGATATTTTATATTAATTAGCCATTCCTTTAATTATAAGAATATGGCATGAGGTTTAAGCTGGATTGTTTGCCCAGGGTTCCAGCAGATATGCCCTTGTATGACATACTGAATGAGTTTCAAAAGGGTAGCAGTCATATGGCAGCTGTAGTGAAGGCCAAAGGGAAATCTAAGAATCTTCCACCAATGCCGGATGTGGACAAACCTGAAGAAAAGAAGGCCACTGTGGGAGATTCCCAGTTGACTACTCCCTTGCTTGTTAAACAGAATGAAAAAGCTGATATTGTTGTTGACATTGAGAAGGCTCCAAGGCCAGTGAATGGCTTGCCTCAATTATCAGAAGATATTGAGGATGGGGAGGTTATTGGTATCATCACTCTTGAAGATGTATTTGAAGAACTTCTTCAGGTTTTCTTCACTGCCTCATCAATCATCTGCATAATTTTCTTTTTGATGACTATATTTTAAGAATTTACTTGACCAAGTGCAGGAAGAGATTGTTGATGAAACCGATGAATATGTCGATGTACATAGAAGGTATTGCAAGAATCAGATACTGCGTGTTTGGTTTATGTAATGCCATTTGATTCATTATACAATGACAATGGCTGTCTCTCTCTCATCTCTTTTTGGCAGAATCCGAGTGGCTGCAGCTGCAGCCGCATCATCAGTTGCACGGGCTCCATCACTTCGGAGACTGAACACCCATAAAGGAGCTGTAAGTTGATTGTTCTGTTTTCAAACTAGATGAATTGAACTGAAATTAAAAAGAGTTCCCAAAATCAGGCTTTGGTTATGATTGTTTACTCAAGACCAAATAGTAAAATGCTAGAACTCAATTCGAACTTGTCTAGGATGTAGGAGATAAACAAGATACCAGAATTTGGGTGATTGAGGAAACTACATTCTTGAAAATGAGTCATCTACCTGTATTTTTTTTTTTTTGGTAACCCAGGAACCCCCCGCACGGCCGACAATTATGGCCATTAAAATCTGAAAACTCCTTGCATATCTTTCTCATTCGGACATTAGTAGCTTGGCATACTGTTAGAAGTTAGTAGTGAGAAAAACCACATGCATTTATTTTTTCTATCATTTTTACTAAACTTAATTGTCAAATTGGCACACAATTTGTATTTTGGAGCAAAGTGCAACACATTTATACTAAACATTATGCGAAATAATAATGTTGTGGTTTTGATAAGTCTGAAAATTTAAGGTTGTAAAACATCACATAAATTGTTGGGATAAAACTGTGATAACCTGTCATGATTGGCGAGGATGAAATGAGATTATTGTACGGTATGTTGGCTTTGCATGTGTGTGTGGAACCAACTGCTATGAGGGTCAATCTTCTTCCCTCTATTTCGCCTCCTTCCCATACCCGAACCCGAAAAAGCCTCGGAAAAAAGAAGAAGAAGAAGAATTTAAAGCAGAAGTCAGTGATGATATTCCCTTCTGCGAACTAAGGCAGCTTTATAATGCTGAGAGATAGCATTTAATGAAGGGGTCTCAATTCTCTACATATAATATTGATGGCAATAAGAAGCTGGAAGATAGTATTTGACTTGAATTATATAATACCAAAAATGGTGAAAGTGATCATCACTGTCTGGAGAAGAAGAACTTTCACAGCAGAAACCAGCGAGTATCGTCTCCCACAATAGGATATGTAAATAGGGGGATACGAACAGGAAAATTTTCACTTGGAGATGTCACTAGGAGGTGTTCAAGTATATTCACTTGGGCCTGATGAAATGACAGTGGACTCAACCAAAAACAGCTTAAAAAGATTGTTTACAGAAAATTAATTTGTTATCCATGCTTCAGATAGAGAAATGACCTTGACTTTGTACCCTTGCTTCGATGATTCTAGCTTGTTTTACTTGGCCATTATCGGCAATTCTTGTTTTTAAGGCCCACGAGTAAATGAATGGGCTTCATTGTTGGCGCCTAGTAATATGCTTTCATGTGGTTCACAGGGAGGCCTTACCAAGCACGTGCAGGTCCCGAGAAAAACTGCTGAGGATGATCCAAGTTCTGCTAGGTCAATGGGCAGTCCAGGTGAGCATCTGTAGGAGCATAGATGGTACCATACCAACAAAGACATCTGCATTATAGTATGATGATTCTAAACGCAGGTCTTTGATGCTAAATTAGTGCAACCTGATAATGTTGTCTTTGCTACAAATTTTGATCATGAGAAACTGGGATATTAGTCAGATAATGAACGGATGAACATATGGAGAAATGGCTGATTTATCTGGTCAAATAATATGTCTATACTCGTATGAGCTTATGTCTTTTTTTCAGGTTTGCCAACCTCTGGGTCTTAGGCTTGAAGTTTTGGCAAGGCTAACTTCAGAAAACGCTTACACGGAACGGGGGAGTCAAAATTGAAGTATTATGAAGATTATCCCATGATATTGAACGGCTTTATCTCGAACATCTTTGTGCCAGAGTAATTATTATATCCCGTGGAGCGGAGAGATGCAGTCCTGAAGTAATTAATGCCTACTATATGTCCAGACGTTCACTTGTCCGATGCAATTTTGTTTGGCTGGCGCATGTTCACCGTCGCTTTATAATTTGATTATTTTGTTTCCGAGAAGAGAGGAAAACAATGAGTTTCATCAGTCAAGATCGAAGATAGTTTTTGACCCTGATTAAAAAATGCAGTCTTTCATTAGTAGAATGTCCGATGTTTGTACCCCTTGGCGGATTGAAGCGATACAATGTTCAGTGAATTTTTTTGTACGGCGCGATGTAGATTTGCTTTGGTCGACTCCACAAGAGACAATAACGTCTGCTTCTCCTCCTATGTACTTTTACGGGTCTAGAAATCGTTTCAATACGTAGGAAGAACAAATAATAGCCACATTACTATGTTCAACAAGGTCAGTGGATATGCATTAATCTTATTGTCGTTTTTAGATTGGGCAGGCAAGATTTCTAGCGATTTCCAGGATAAAGTAACGTATTTTGGGGAAGACACCATTTACCTAAGATGAAAAGTAGCATTTGCAAAGATTGGAAAATTGATACCCTGTAGCTACCAAACCTGCTTTTCATTTGACATGGCATAGAGAAACCCTTCTTTCTCGTTCTGTCGAACGTAGTTTTTATTGAATCAAAACGAGTTTAAACAACAGAACTCCAATTCAGACACCCAAAGCAAAGCAAACCCCACGAGTGTTGGGCTGTCCAATTTAAAAATAAAACATGTTGTCTTTGAGCTTTAGCTAACCAATTGGCTCCTCGATTGGACTCTCCTGAGCAGTGGACTATAGTTAAATTGCGGACTGGCCAATAAGCCGGCAGGCCTCCAAAATAAGTGCTCTTACTCCCGAAGGATATAACTATCTGCGCTCTTTGCTGAATCTATTAAGACCAAGCAGTCAGATTCAAGTACAATCTCTTTCCTTTCTAGCTCGAGGAGAGGGAGAGAGAGCTTGAAGAAGGGCTAGGGCTTCGGCTTGGAGAGTAAAGGAAATCGGAGCCGATCTCACAAACCCTTCCATTAGCGCACCAGTCTCGTCTTGCACAATGCCCGGGATTCCTCCGGTGGATGATTTTAATAAGGTAAAGGCCGATGCTTTCTCTTGTTGTAAGTTTAAGGAACTCAGACTACTTAGAAGAGATTGAACTCACGGAGCTTTAGTTCAATATATTTATAATCTCGCAACATGCCTTTCCTTAAAAAAAACAGTAATGTCGATCAATTTTGAAAGTTGACCTTGATTAAATGATTATCATTTGTATCAAGCAGGTTACAAGAATTCAGCGCAAGTACAATCATTACGGAGCTGAGTTCGTAGTCTCACGTCCAAATCGGTTGTACTTTCGTATCACAGTGGAAATCATCTCTTATAATTTATGTTAATGAAGAAGAATTAATTATTTTTTCCTTTCTTTACAAAGATATGATTAGCATGATTTTAAATTTGCTAATTTAGTTTTGATTATGTCATGATCTCATGTGGCCTATTCTAAATTAACTTGAACTCGGATGGTTCAAGATCCTAAGTGAGTGATCATGCGCTATGTGATGCTCAAATGAGTGAATTCATAACAAAAAAGAAAGAAAAAATGACATCTATTGAGATGCACTTGAGAGTTATGTAAAAAAAGTATGAAGAATTGTTGTGGTATGAAGTAATAATATATCTTAGTTAACCCATAATTCATTAGTCTAAGTTTCTGAGTGAAACTAGATCTAATTGAATATGTTGATGGATTCGGACTTTAATTCCCTCTTGACGATATTTCCAAATGATGGTATTGGGCTTAATTTGTTCCAGTGTTTGGTGAACATTGGAGAATTGACATTTCGGTGGAATTTGACCCCTATGTTCATGCCTACCATTTTAGATTCCCAATTGACTTAAGACATGATTGTTGGCGACTTCTAGAATAATTTTTAGATTTGAATCATAGTAGCACACCTAGACTATCTATTGACTAATTGAATGCTAGGTACACAAATTGGATGACATTTGCAATTGGTATTCCATTGTGAATTGATTTGAAAGAGAAATTATTAATATCTTATGAAAGGAATGCCATAAAAAAACAATAAACTATACCCATTGTGATATAAATACATCTCAAAAAAAAAAAAAAAATTGGCGTCACCAAAAATCCTAAATTTGCTCACTGTGATACAGATACCTTTGACTTTTAGGAAATGTGTTAGCATGCTTAAGGCTTAGTATTTTCATTGTATTTGCCTATTTGTTTACGCTTAGATGAAAGTAAAAAATTCTTGCAAAAACCTGGAATATTATTTAAAGTTCAGATTATTATGAATAGATTATATGTGAATCCCTGTATTATCATTTGAATATTGTCAAAGTTCCAAGAGTTTTGAACTTAAAAAAAAAAATGTTTACATGCGTAAGCCATAAGAATACGATTAAGCAAAAGTGAAAAGGTAAAAGTCAGTTATACATTATCTTAATTTTGTTTATTTCATGAAAAATTAACTATATGAAAAAATATATATATTCTTCATTTTCCAGTATTTGGATGTTTAAGAAAATGAGTTAACAGAATATTTATGCTTAAATTTGAGAAAGTGACGTATCTTCTTTAGAAATTAGAAATTATATTTCAAAATACAGCTTGATCTTCACTGCTAAAAGGTCATCTCGTGTGTCTAGGCCCAAGTGCCTAATTGACATCTAAGTAGAACTAATACTGACACGTGACACGTGACATAACACGTAGACTCGTCGTTTATCAAAATATAAAGAATTCCGATATGTTGGGGTACGTTATGTATTAAATATATATATATATATATATATATATATATATATATATATATATATGATAAATTATCAAATTCACAAATAAATAAATTATAAAAAAGCTCAAAATGAATTTACACTAAGAACATTAATCCATCACTTATTAATATTATTCATTGTTAAATTCAGCTCCATTCCAATAATTCATAAAACTTAAAAAAAAAAAAACAACAAGTGATCCACATTCTAAACTCGTGTGCTAGAGTGTGTTAGAAGATAAGAGAAAAAAACAAACTTGGGAGTGAATTATATATATCACGGAAAGTGAGAATCAAAAGAAAAGAGAAGGCTGGGTTTTTCTCTTTTCCCCCTTTATTTTTTATATACTTTATTTTTTACATATTTTATTTTTTACATATTTGCAATTTTTTTTTGTTAGATACATATATAAATTTTGACATTCATTTATTCAAAAATTTTAAAATTGACCTATGCGTGTTGGAATGACGTATCGAAATTCCGAATTTGCATGTTGGAATTATGGACTCGCGTGTCAGAGTGTTATGAGAGTTGACCAAATATCGAATTTTTCAATATATGTTGACCAAATGTCAAAGAGTATTGGACATTTGTCGAAATGTCTGATACGACATGATTGCTCCTGGAGAGTGTTAATACTTCCTAGATTGACATACCTAGGAGCCTAGTGCCCGAGCCAACGCCACGATGGCCACTTGACACCCGAATGGTCCAAACTTGGCTTCTCATGCCCTAGATCGCCTGGACCCCTGCAGCCTGAACACGGGACCCCAACTGTCGAATTCAAAATCCATCATCCTAGACCCGTGACCCAGCACCTGCACCCAATACTCCAGCACGAGTCCCCAACGCCCAGACTCGAGACCCTAGCCACTGAACCACAGACCTTGAAGCTCAGACACGAGGTCTCATGGTCTCATGTGGGGGTCATCGCGACCCAAAGTCGGTGCACCGAGTTCCCTGGTGTGTCAACTGGGCACCAAGGTCCAGGCAAATGGAAGTGGTCTTGTAGACATGGAGGTCAAGTTGTGTCCTGAGAAACTTCCCATTTGTACGAGTAAAGTTCGTGTAGCTTTGGTCCTATATTGTTGAATAGATTAACTGATCATGCTTCGCCAAATAAAATAAAAAAAGAGGAAATTTTTTTACAAATTGAAAATGTGAATTAAAGGAAGTGCAATTATGGTCTTCAATATTAAATTATTAAGTATCTCTCTAGTTATGTCCTCAAGGCCCTTTATGTGGAAAAATGAAGAAGCAGAAAGAGGAGGAAAAGAAAAAGACAAGCAAAAGCAAGCGGTGTTCTCCTCTCAGTTTACTGCACAACGCCCTTTCTGCAACTCTAAGGGTTGCCCAACATCACTCTGCTTGCCCAACCCTTCTTAAGTCATGAACAGAAGGTAGAGAAACGAAAGGCTAAAATGAAGTTAAAGGCCAAAGCCATAATCACTCTTAACAGAAGATGATTTCCCACAATGTTAATCAGAACGTTTTGAATATTTGGTTTTTGCAATCACGCGATTCGTTGGTGAGATCGGTTTCACGCGATGTGAAACGGGCACGGGTAGGCGAGAGAGAGAGAGAGACAGAGAGAGAGGTGTTTCTGTTGAACATCATATACATATGCTACATATGCTACAAGCGTCTCATACAGTTTTGCTAATGAAGAGCCGAATCTCTCCCTTCATCATCACTTAAGGGATTGTCTCAGTACATGCCTAATGGAGCTAGCAGCACCAGCTGGTGGTCCGCGTCCAAGCTTCACTGTCCACGGATCCCTCGGCATGGAGCCCCTTCTCATACCCACCTGGGCGGGCCGAACGGAACCGACAATCACTCGTTGCTGCGAAGAAGAATCACTGTGCACCTCCATATTATGTACAACCGGGTCCACCGCTCTCTCACGAGCCTTGAGCACTGCCGCCACGTCCGGAGCTTCGGCCTGCGCATCAAGTGCATCATCACGACTCGCTGGCTTGGTGGAAGTGACTCCAAAAGAGATGTGAAAAGTGTCCCAACCTTGCCAAGTCGATCCGCCTCTAAGATCATGGACTCTGCATACCCATTTAAATAGCTGAAGCGACCAAGCGAGGCTCCTGGGATAGGAAGGAGCAACACTTTTCGGGCCCCGATTGGGCAGACAGGCAGGGGGCCCGCGGGGCGGATGATGACAAGGCAGACGCATCACCTTGTTCCCTTGCCAATTCAGAGGGAAAGTGACTTCGATTTGCCTTCTGATTTGTCCTGCCGTGACCGCGATTGAGCTTTCGTGGGTTAACTGCTTCCCTCAGAATCTCAGCATCTAAGGACAAGGCTGGATAGATCGCATGAGGCTCTTATTGTGGTGCGTCAAATCGTCCTTGAAACATCAAAGGTACTTTAGAAAGAAAGGTCAGTCCAAGATGCTGCTGTGCGATATGGCTCGCACACTTGGGTTGGACAGCTCCTTTGCATGTGAAAATTTCATGGGTATGCACAAGCCGCGTCATCTAGACTCATCATACCCCACCGGACCTCAATCCTGTTTCGAGGCACCGATGGGTCCAATAGAGTTCGAAACTACAATCAGATCTCGGTTTGCAAAATTACAAACTAGAATGGCATGTCGTGCGGACGTGGGTGAGTTAAGATTGGAGCGGAAAATATCATGCTAGTGACGGGCCCAAGTGGGTTGCGGTCGATAGTACTAAAGTCATGATGCATGGGAACTTTTGGCGCTAGCTATGTCTCTCATCCCGAATTGTCCATGCTTCGGATATTACCTAGTACTCAAAGCTCATGCACCCCTAAATTTGCACATGTTTTGATGTCATACAAAGTTCTGTGACTGTCTTCAATGATGATTTTGAGTTGTTAATTATGTTTCTCATCCCACATCTGCCGCAGAGAAAGTACTCATCTTCATTCTTGCAAGGTCATTTTCTATATGGTTGACAAAGCTAATTGCTTTTAAATGAACTAATTGTGTATAACATTAGAAAAGAAACTTTGGTTTTGAAACCGCCTTTTAGTTAAGAAATATTCTATCCCATTAGGCTTGAGCCTTGTCATCATGTTACAACATTTAAATATTAAAGTGCTTGTTCATTTAATAATTTTAATTATTAAAATAATTGACGATCATCCTATAAAATTTTTGCATGAAAATGAATAGGCATCTAAAATAAATTTTTTTATGCTCGATCCGACGTGGATGTTGGTGACGAAACTAATTGGCTCAACTTCTTAGCGAGTAGGTTCGTATCGCACACTAAAAGTCAGAGACCCCAAGAATATTTAAATTAGAAAGCTGGCATGTATTATTTGGTGGGAACTGAATTGAAACTTTTAATTGATTAATCTCCAACCAACTACCCTGTTATCCGCCCATGCCGACGAAATCATCTATCTGAAATGACCTTTACTTTATTTTTAATCTTGCGACACATATATTTGATCTTTTGTAATCTTGAAGCATATGAAAATTTCACATACATAAACATTGGCACATGAATTCATATATCATTCCGTAATTTTTATTGAAATTTTCGGATAATATTTTGAATTTTGACGGAAAAAGGAAGAATGCTCTTTGCGCTTTGATTAAAGCCTGAACATACAGCCCTTTTTTCCGCGTCTCATTCGTAGCTGGTGTATTGAGTGAATTTGGGTGTATGATTGGCGTTTTTGGCATGTTTCTGTTATTTTATTATTTAATTTTTGATTTCGAATATATAATGGTGTTGCAACTACCTTGTTTATTTGGAAAATCTCAGCCCCCATGCTAATGCCATCCAACTCAAGTATAGTTCATCTTGATATTATATAGTCTATATAGTTCAGACATTTGAGATGTGCATTGAATCGCTTTTGGTCTCGACAAATAGAGAAATTTTTCTAATTGATTTCTTGGGGGAAACAGCCAAGGACATGGCACCTCCTCGTTTGTACCCACTATGGAAAGCATTTTGTATCATCTCATATCTTTCGGACATATATCGAGTGGCTGGATTATTTGAGTGTTCCTTTTGAAAAGACAGTCTCGTTACGTCATTTAAAGTTGAATATTCGTTATAACAACAGATAGAGCTAATCAAATCTCAATCACGGACTTGTCAATCATGCTCTAGGGTTAGGATTGCATACAACCGAGGCTCGTAAATACTCTTACACTCATTTATTCTATTGTAAATCCAGTGTAAAGCGTCATAGATAACTTTTTCCTTAGTGATAAAGTTTGTGAAACATCAAACTATGCAAACATGTTTATGATGAGTGTACATATGACTACGACAGTTACTCTCGGGCAACATGTGGAGGACTTCTCGCTATCGTAATTAATGATCAATAGGGATGATATACTCAAGCAAAGCAAATTATGGAAGAGTTAAGGAAAACTAAAAAGGATGATTGATTTGCAAGTAAAAGAGAGAAAATTACACATCCTTGTCCTTCAAGGGACTTGCAAAACATGAACTCAAGAGTACTTATGCCAACAAAGAAGCATGGAGATGCACACCCTCATGACGTAGAGCTTTCCCTTCTTCTGCTTCACCATCCTCTTCCATTTGCGAAATCTCTCACCCATTAGCAGCATGTGAAACCGAATATTCACTACCTCCCTCGCGCTCCTGTGCTAAAACCCTCACAACTCAATATTCAGCCCGTGATCTCACCTTTATATCACGGCATGGCATGCAAACCCCAGAAAGCCTTGTCGTAGGGTCCATCGCTTGTTGAAAACATCAGGGCGTCAATGTCACCAGATGTACTTTCTTTTTATGTGGAACAGATTCATCAACTTTCTAACTTGCTCATCAGCTCAAAGTTGTCGGTTTTGTATTAACACATGCACGTGCCTTATCGGATTATCTTAAACAGTTGATGGAACCCCACCAAGCAACATTTTTCTCTCCCCCCCTGAGGGGATGTAACACTGTTCTTGCTAATGGTTATCGTGGTGTGATAACCAACTGACAATTAGTTCCACTATTTTTGAACTGTTAGGGTTCAGAAGGGTACACACGCAGAAAAAGCGATCAATGTGACGTTGTATGGTGAAATAATTGCGTGTCGTAGGAAATGAGAAGGTCGATTCTTAAATTTTGAAATCTCCAACCTTTGACGGGTCTCACATGAGGTATCGCACCTTCTCATGAGCTAGGAGATAGTATACAGGAAAACTTTAACACCCCCGCTCATGTTCAAGACCAAATAGATAAAAACATGCGAAGTGAAACAATGAGGGATGAGACGAGTAAAGAGTTCATGCGACAGATGTGAAATGTCGAATTGAGCTTGAAGCTATGAAGTTCTCTATGCATTGCCAGTTTACCACTAACAATGGGGCGACCTCAAAGATGAATAGGCGTCATGTAAAAGGCTAAGTAAACAAAGAGTAATAGGGATTTATTTCAGTAGGAATCAGATGTTCATAAAGAAATGACAATGGAATTCCATATAATCACATTGGTTGACGTCTTTTCATTGATGAGAAAATCCACCTTACATGGATCAACCCCATGACCATGAAATATCTGTTAATCTCTTGAATAAAACCAAATCAATGTCTTCATGAGGGCATCCTTGTAACCGGTCATTTTCAATCACCACGTTTTTGATGTTTTGAATCTGGGCCACTGACTAATACACAGAACTCTGTATTACCTAACCAATAATGCAATGTGAACTATTTTTGGGTCCAATTTCAGTGAACAGCCCAATGTGATGACCTCATCCCCAGTTCGTCCATGGCTTCCCCGACCTTGATTTGAGGTCATGCCAATTTGGCAGCATTGAGATTGTGTGACGTGGAGAGATCGAGAGAGTGAGAGAGATGACAAGGGGCATGGCTGTGAGCATGGCACCGGGTGGTCGACAACGAGGGACAGTCACTGTTTGGTCGAGGAGGCCTGGCTTTGTGAGTGTTGGGGCTTTTAGGATTTAAGATTTGGAGATTTGAGGGCCAAATAAGTGACTGGTGTTTTTAGAAGGGAGAGCAATTGATATCGAGTTTTGTCCTAGATGCAAAACGGTGTTTTAATAGATATAGAAGTGTGAAAGTGGTGATGGAGGGAGAGTGAGGATGGCAGTCGGCATTTGCTCCAAAACATTAGACAGGAGAAAAGTAGATGTTCGAGCATTGATGGGTCACCTCCTACAATTGGAGACCCTCTTCAAGAAAGTGAGAGAAAGAAAAGGCACCCGTATCTTGAAAATCGCAAATCTTGATCCCAATCAGTGTCCACTCAACGTAGTTCATCATGTCCCGTTGCCACGCTAAAGAAGGACAACAGTCTGGTCCATGAACCTTATCTAATTATGTCTCAAAGCGTCAAAAGATAAGATTCCCGCGGTTCGTAAATCTTTGTGGGCCTGGAGGGCTTAGTAGTTCAGCACAACTAAATGACACAATCCTGCACAAAAAGTAAGTGAACATTGTCAAGTAAGTACATAAGAAGAGGAGGAAGAAAGCGATTATAGAGGAAAACATGCATTTGGCACTGTGACTGTCGTTATTCGACTTATAATGATAGATGTTGTGTCATTTCATGTAAGATTAATAGCTCTTTTTAGCTTGAGTTAGCTCAAATCATGTTTTCTCTGGCGTCGTTTTCTACATGAGGATTTTACATATACCTTGAAACCCTAAATTCGCAAAACGGGATCGCAACTATTTGAGATAATTTGAATTCTCTCTTAGGGTGAGAATCAATTTAAGCGGGGTTTTAGGGTTACTATGATTGGAGACAGCTTCAAGTGGAGCACCGGAATCTTGTGCTGTACATTGTACATGCGAAGTTGGTTGAGAGGTCATCCTTTCGGAGTTTCTTGTTTGTCTTGTAAGAGAAAGGACGAGTGAAGCAATCTATGCGCCCAACGAGATGTGACTAACTCGAAAGTCGCAATCGCTTGCTCATCCTCCTTTTGGACAAGCACTTCCACACAAACACAACCACCTATGCCCCCAAGAGAGGGAGGAACAGGCGGGGTGGGGGCCTGATGGATGTGGCATTATAAGGAGTATGTGCAAACGCCTATCCAAAGCTATGCTATCTTCCACTCCGATCCTCTTATTGGACGGCTTTCTATCTAAATATCTCGAAATTAGGTAACCCCATTTAGAAGGGGGAAAAAAATTTCTCCCTCCTCTCTCACTCTCTCCCCTTTGCTGATGTCATCTTCTCCTTTGAAGAGATCATCAAGGGGAAATCAAGTCTGAGATGACGAGTAATTGAGGCTAAAGCAGAATTATGGACAAATGAGGCAGTTTGAATAAGAAATAACTTGCAGAAACTAAATCCGAACACAGTGGATTTACGTGATTTGGTGTCGTGCTTATTCCACAAAGAGAGAACGACGAGATTGTTCCAATATATTGGCAAAGAGAAAATTACAACCACGCTTTCACAGGTAAGCAACAATGACATGCTCTCAACTATTTTGGATGGCAGATCTCAAAACTTTCCAAATTTTTCACATTTTTTTTCTTTTTTTAAAATCCAAGTAATGATAAAAATATGGTTTAAAACACGTCTCAACCAGGTCCATATTTGGGGCTGGTTGTCCGACAAAATAGACCCTGACACTTGGGCACTCTGATGAAAAGCACTTCCAGTTTTGGAGGTTTGCTGGGTGTCCTGGCCAGACACCCGGCCATGGTCGGCATGCCGACTACTTGTTGGCTAAGTGCTGACCTAGTTGCCTAGCTCACATGCTAGGCACATGCTAGGCGCGCCGTCTTTTTACGTCTTCCGATCGTCCCTCTTTTGAGCTCCCCCGAAAACTCGAGTGTCCCGATATTATCAAACTTATGTCAATTTGAATTAAATGTGATGAACTTTGAATGATATTAAAAAAATCTCCACTTTGGCAAGAAGTCCAAATTCATCTTCATTGATTGTCAATTATACCGAGCCCTCAACCGCTACAGATGTTGACCAAGCTCGAACAGTACCGGAACTTGCTCAATGGGTTAGGCTTTGTCAACATGTATGCTCGATTATCTACCATGGGCACTTAATGAATGTTGTTCCCTTTGATGTAATATCACATATAAAGATGTAGCTGACATCAATATGTTTCATTTGCTTGTGATACATATGAATTTTGGTTAAATGGATTGCACTCTGATTATTACAATAAACAACAATATTCTCCCAACGCAATCTTAGATCGCCGAGCAAACCTCTAAACCAGATAGATAGTTTCCTTGATTGTGTCATTCTACGCCGTATACTCTACTTGAGTTGTCAATAAAGCAACTACATGTTGTATTGTGCTTTCCAATTGATGGCACAACTTGCCAAACTTTGACAACATAACCTTTTAAGGATGTCCGGCCAGCAAGTCGCCCACAAAATTTGAATCTACATAAATTGTTATAACTCTCAAAGCCCGTTTCTACCTGAAAGTCAAGCCAACGTCTGCCATCTCTCTCAAAAACCTCAGAGTTGATGTCACAGCTCTCTAATGCTTCTTTCTTAGATTGCTCATTTACCTGCTCACAATATTAACAACTATATAACTGATTTAGTGCAAATCATAGCATATATAACTACATATGGCACTAGCATTAGGAACATTGTATGGATATTCATTATCTTCCTCTAACCGTGGTGCAAGGTTAGTTGAAAGCTTAAAATACGCAACTAATGGGGTACTCACCAGTTTGGTGTTCTACATGCTAAACTGCCTCAACACTTTATAAAGGTACTCGCCTTGCGATAGTCGAAGCATTTGTGCAGACTTATCCCTTTGGATCTCCATACAAAATATCTTTTTTTTGTTACACCTAAGTCTTTAATCTTAGACTATTAATCTTAGACACATTGTTAGCTGCTATATTCTATTATCAACATACAACAACAAATAAATGTAGCCGCCATCCTCTAACCTCTTATAATACACGCAATTATTATGTGCACTTTGTACTATACTATTTACTAGTCATAAAGGAGTCAAACCGCTTTTACCACTGCCTAATAAATTGCTTAAGGCAATCGAATGAACTTTTAGTAAGGGGAGATTTACCAAAAAAGTTCTAAATTTATTGTAATCATGTCAATTTAGTTTTAAATATTTTTTTTGCCAATTAAGTTCTAAACCTTTTGTATTTATGCAAATTCGATCAATTCGGTCAATTTTGATTGGAAATTGCTAACATCGATACTGGCCATTCTACATAACATGATCGGCATTAACGTGAATAATTTTTAATAATATATTGTTATTATATTTTTTTTTCCTTCTTCCTCTAGACGGTTGCCAACAGTGAGGCCGACCTCACCCAACAATAGCAAGGTCAAACCTCGCTAAGGGTGGGCGAGGCTCGCCATCACCAAGCTAACAAGGGCAGGCCTCACCGGATTTGGCAAGTTTGAGCCTCGCCAAGCCATGGTGAGCCTTGCCATTGCTAGTGGCTAACAAGGCCTACCTCGTCGACATTCACCTTTGGCAGGTCGCTGAGATCCAATGATCGACTAGAGAAAGAAGGGAAGGAAGAAAGAAAGAAAGAAAGAGAAAGTAAAGGAAAAAAAAAAAGGAAAAAGAAAAGAAACAACAAATAATTAATTTGATAAAATATCAAAATATTATTATAAATTGTTCAAGTCGGGCCCGACCGCACTACGTCGAACAGCCAATGTCCATGTTAGCAATTTTCAACTAAAATTGGCTAGATGAAATAAATTAACACAAATACAAAAAATTTAAGACCAAATTAGCAAAAAAAATGTTTAGGATTAAATTGACACGATTGCAATAAACTTAAGACTTTTTTGGTAATTTTCCCTTCTAACAAGCATACATTTTTTTTTTTTTTTTTTTGGTAGCTTAAAGCGACAAAACCTCCTAGTTGTTGCATGTATATTTGCTCCTCTAGCTCACTATCTAGAAAAGTCATCATTACATCCAATTGCTCCAGCTCCAAGTTGTTCATCATAACTATACCGATAGTAGCTTAATAGAGCTATGTTTCGCCATCAATGAGAATATCTCATTATAGTTAATACCATCACACTATTTAAACCCCTTCCTACTAGGCATGCCTTATATATGGCGGCATCTAAATTGGAATTATCGTGCTTCTTCTTGGACATCCACTTGCAGCTAATTCTTTTTTGGCCCTTAAAGGTACTACCAACTTTATGTCTACCTCCACTAAAGGGACTCCATCTACTCTCCATAACACCAATCCACTATTAAGCCTCTACTTTTGACACTGCCTCTCGATAAGAGCGCGGGTCCTCAGGCTATCTATAGTAAACAAGGCATAAAATAGGGATGTGCAATAGAAACCGCTTGAACCGGGAACCACCTGGACCGGACCAGACCGGACCCAACTAGCCAATTCTGGACAATTCTTAAAGAGGGTGGTCTGCTTCACATTTCCCAACTTTGGAACCAGTGGCCAGTCGGTCCCATTCCCAATTCTAAGACAGGAACCGAGCCGATCGGATTGACCGAACTGGACCAATTAATTAGTTGATTCCTCCAAATTTCTCCCATTTTTCATTTTATTTTTGACCCAAAATAGTAAATTTACTGATTCCCTGGACCGATTGGTCAATCCAATTCCCGGTTTCAGGATTGATCGGTCCACTTCTTGGCCCCAGAATCTGGGAACCAAACCCCAGTTCCACCTTGAAACTTGACCAAACCAGAAACCAATCAGTCCTAGCATAAACAACACTATTAAGAGAAACGCAGCCACGTCCCTGTGGTTCTCTGATAATTTCTATATTCTCTACTTATCGCGATGGAATATAGCGCATCTATGAGCTCCACCTCACCACCAGTACTACCCTCTACTTTCAAATGACTCTGCCCTTAGTGGCAATTGGCTCGAGACTTTACCAATGCGTGTAATGCTTTGAGCCTTCACTTAAAGCTCCATGTCTCGTAGCAACATGATCTGTCTATACTTCCTAACTCTCCTTGCTACCTTATAGCATCGCTAATTTATTGAAAATGATATCTCCACTGATGATAATTGTTGGTGATTTACAATCTAAGCACTATAACCTATAAAGTTTGCCCCTCACACATGGCAATATGTCGAACATCCAATTACTTACAAGCTTGAGCATCAATAGGTTAACCAGTCCACTTTTTCTCTTGAACATCCTATTACTTACAGGCTAGAGATTTCTTAATTAGGTGACCCACCAAGTTCATATCCTAGCTCACAAATGTCTTGACAAACTGGCATTTCAGAGCAAACATCAGGTTATCTCAAGCAAAGTCCTCTTCAATCTTTTTGCAACTCCATTTTACTATGGTGTCATAAGTAGGGTGTCAATTAATCGGTTCGATTTAGGTTTTCAGGAAATCCAAACCGAATCAAATTGTTTGGGTGTGTTATAACCTTGAACCAAATCGCACCCCAAACCATTTGGGTTTTTATGGAAGGGCAATCAAGTCTTAAAGTTTTCAAAAAAAAAAAATGCAATCAACTAAAGGACTTGATTGGACCAATTTGACCAAATTTAGAATTTGATTGCACTTTTTTGAAAGTTTTAAGACTCAATTGTCATTTCTTGATATATTTTAGGACTTGATTGCATTTTTTTGAAAGTTTTAGAACTCAATTGCACTTTTATGATAAGTTTTAGGACTTCCAATGCACTTATCCCATTAATTAATTATGTGAGCTGTTTTGGAATTTTCATGAAATATGTGGCATGTCTATAGTGTAAATAAAATGTTAGTATGTCTTAGATAACAAAAGAATACATTTTGATATTTTAATTTAATTGATGTTGCTTGATTGGATGAAAATCAAAAGTTGGGGGCAAAATTAATAATTTTTTATTACAGTAATAACCTAATTCTACAAATTTGGAATTATAGAAGTCATTAATCTTTGTGGTAAAAGTGAACTTGAAGCAAGTGGTGTTTTGTGCTTAGTACATATCAAGAATTAATGAGTTTGTCAAAGTTTTTCCAATGAAAAGAAAATGAAGATTTATATTATATGTTGCAATGTATGTAATTAATCGATTGTGGAGGTGTATATGGGAAATGCCAGGAGATTAGCGTATTATTATTTGCAATTGAAGATATTGGAAAATATGGGCATTTATTGTGTTGTAATTAATTACGTGTGAATGATGTCATATGATAAATATCTTTGTAACGGCCTAATTCGCCACTCAGCAAATTCCCTTGTATGTGTATGTGGACGAGA
Source organism: Eucalyptus brandiana (assembly GCA_014182725.1). NCBI lineage: Eukaryota > Viridiplantae > Streptophyta > Magnoliopsida > Myrtales > Myrtaceae > Eucalyptus > Eucalyptus brandiana. The sequence continues at coordinate 10,711,736 of CM024669.1, forward strand.
CTCTAGAGTTAGCTAGATATTTTATCGTATGAGACAGTAGGATAGATATTTTATTGTATGAGATAGTTCTCTACAAGGTTGAGATGACATAAAATCCTATGATAGCATGGCTTGTATAGCCACAGTATCACATGGCTCACATAGCCATGATATGATGTTAGGAAATGGTCATCATTATGCAGATATATAGTGATGTATGTATCATCGATAATGTAGAGGATGTGATGAATAGGCTAAGAGGTGTGGCAATGGGTATGTATGATTCTATCACTCATAAGTTGATGGTGACAATTCTTTGTTAGCCGAGATGCCTTGTGAATCAAGGTGGTCTTCAACAATGGCATATAATAATTGTGCTCATGAAATAATATGTCATCTACTTACATTTGATTAAATAATCTTATGCAATATTGTTAATGGTTTGCATTGGCAAATCATGATAGGAAAGATGCTGCTATTACTACTATATTTATCATACATGGTTATTTTGTATTGCCTTGAATTCACATTGTTTGTTGGTATCAGGTTGAATGGTAAGAGGATCTCGTACATTATACTTAGAGTTTCATTTTGTGGGCCTTGGCTTAATCTGTTATTTTTCAAATATGTAGAATGGATCTCCTAGTGCCATTGCATTTTGGCTTCCCATGTATTTTGATTATGAATATGAAGATGTGCTTATACCTTGATTAATAGACATATATAGTAAGTATAGTTCCATTATATAAGTCGACATAAGATTTCTAGAGTGGACTCCCTATCGATATGTCACTTGGTCTTAAAATATTAACAGTGAACTGGTTAGATCGTTGAGGGCTTTTAATGGTGACTGCAAAGTGTCGATTGGCGAGGTTGTCGACCCGTAACACATAACTTGTCTTTTGTACAATCAGGTTTTTGGGTTTAGAAGTGGTATTGGTGATAGGTGACCCTAGCCCTCCTCAGGACTTATGTGTTTTATAGTGTTTTGCTTGAACATTGTATTGAGGTAGTAATACAATATATGTTTATATAAAGATGAAGATATGTCTATTATCAAACTCGTGTGATTTCTTGCATGGGACATAGTGAGTGTTTTATTATGTTTCCGCATGCAAAATTATAATCATGAGTTATAATAAATAAATAAATAAATAAATAAGACAAGTATCATGTGTGACATTCAATATGAACTTATATAAACTCATAAGAAGGTGAAAATATAGTAATACAGTGCATTTGGTTTAACTTTGGAAATTGGTTTTGGGCCTTTAAAGCTTTTGTGCCAAAGTTGAAGTGTTTAACAAGAAATTTTCAAAGGTCTTTGAGCCAAAACCAGCATTTTCAAAGTCCCTTAGGCTACATTTGATTGTTCGGATTTCTAATCGGAATAGGACTGGATATGATAGGATATGAAATCCTGGGATTTTTTTATATCCCGTCAATTATTTGGTGAATTGCAATACTAAAATTGGATATATTCACATCATATCATGTATTTTTATATATATATATATATATATAAACAGCATATCATTATAAATGAACCTAAATGTTCATAAACGGAGATGGTGAAAATTTCTAGTAACATTATTCCTTAATTTATTTTTATTTTTATTTTTCCTATTTTTTATATTATTTTCAATATTATTTCTTTTTTCCCCTTTCATCATTCTTTAATAAAATTTTATCAAATAGTAAATTGTACTAACATACCTAAAATACAAAAATACCTAAATATATATAATAAATATAAATATTTAATTTATAGATTGAATGTTTATTATAAGATAGAATTAAAGTTGAATATATAATTATAATAATATTAATTAAAAATAAATTTTTAATTTTAATTTCTTAAATTAAATTCAAATATTATTTAATTTGAAATATAATTTCAATTTTGTTAATTTAATAAGTTTGTTATTTAAGAAAAATAACTTTCGCATTATGGACATTAAATCCTATCCACCTTTATCCCACCTCTCCCATGAGATAATTTTATTCTGTCTATATCCCCCTTCTATCCGACTTTATCCTGTCCTAAGCGAGCAACAAACGTAGGATAGGATAAATCATATCATATCCCGAATTTTATCCTGATTGCCAAATGCAACCTTAGAGTCTCTTAGCCTAATGCAAGTCCTACCCAACTTTGGACTTTGAGCATTTTTGAAATGCTACTTTATGAAATAATGATTTTTTTTTTCCTTCCAACTTTGCATTCACTAATAATTTTGTATTCCTATATTTCCTTCAAACCTCATAATTCATCTTCTCTTTGAATAACCATATGCACGTTCATCATTCTAGATTCGTTGACAAAAGTCGAAAGACGGCGACGGTCGCTGAGGACTGCTAAGGTAGCATGACCCTCGGCCTTAGATCACTTGGGCTGCTCGAGCTCGCGCAACTCTTGGCATAGCTTCGCTTGTGCCACTTGAGATAAAGTGAAATCAGGATTTTCTCGACCACACTTCACCTCCGGTCAATGCCAAAATTGCATGACGCTCAGCTTCGCCTTGCCTCTAGCTATTGAGGTTGCTTGACCCTTTTTGTAGCCTCCCCTGGGTCACCCGAGGTCCCGCGAGATGAGATTTGGGTTCATTCGGCCTCATCGAAGGTTCAAGTAGATGCAAAACAACACAATCCCGAACGCCATTATTAGCCTTCGACTTTGATTCTCCTCGAATTTTGATTTTGTGGGTTCAGTGTGTGAAGGCAAGTATTAATTCTCCATTGGGCTTCACCTTGAGAAGAATCAAAGTTACAATTATTCTGCTTTCTTGGTGGGTCTTATTGAAGTAATAAATTTTCCATTTCTTTTTGGGTGGGTCTTTGCTTTAAGGAGAATCACATACTCTCACCTTAATGAAGGCAAGTACCTCTTTAGTTCTTGTGAAGGCAAGGAGAGTGGAAGGCAAGACCCACTCTCTCTCGACTTCGACTTCGACTCTTCTAGAGGCAAGTATGAATTTTCCTTCTATATTTGCTTCATGTTCGTCCTCTCAATACTTCTTTCCTATTTCTTTTTCATTTAAAAGTTCTTTTTAGAGTACCCAAAAAAAATAATATTTTCTAAACGATTGCATTTATGCAAATAGAATTGACCAAACACTATTTATATTTTATGAAAATCCTTTAGCCTAAAGTCTCTTGCATTTATGCAAAGGTATTTAGCAGAAACTCTCCCCAAATGCACCCTAAATGACCAATCAAAAGTCAGGTTGGAACTTTTCACACTCTTAGAGATAAAACACACGATTTTAAGTTAATTGATCCAATTATTCTCCAAACACAAGATTTGGTACCGCATTTATTGACTTACCCCCATCGCACCCTCTCCTCTCACACTAAATCCACTTTCTATATTAATTTCCACAAAACCTTGTTGAATTTAGGCGAATGATGAAAGTACAAAAAGTTTAAGCGCGGTTCATTCTAGTGTTTATGATTCCCAGTATCAATCGTAATTAATCTGTGTCATAACTTTACATTCAATTTTTTTCTCTAGAACCGACTTTGTTTACTTTACATTAGACCCAATATGTTAAGTTACTGATGATCAAAATTTTAATGATGACCATTGCTCCTTGATAACAAAGACCTATTTTATTTTTGTCGTGCTGACAATAGGCCTTGCGGTGTGGGAGCATTAAGTTCATTGGAACAATTATCATACTCAACTAGTGTTTCATAGATCAATCCAACTCAAAATTTACCCCCGTAAGTAAAGGTCAATTTCAACTTAAGAATGATTCAATGGGCTCAAGTTTGAAGATATCAATTGAATGTGTTGGTTGTCGACTCACAAAATAGTTTTCAATTTCGTGGTTGTTGATTGACTATCAAAATGTCAATTGACAAGCTTGAGAGACTATGCATTACTTAGTAAAATGCCCCATTTACTAAAACTCTGTTTTGTTTGTGTGATGTATAAGATCGAAGTATACGTAGAATTTATATAGGCGGTCTTTTTAAGAAGACGATAGTTTCAAAGAGCCAAGAAGATGGGATACTGATTCTTTGATCTTCAACTATCTGGGGAGTACTAAAGGAACATGAAAGTGGTTGTATTGGCTTAGGTTCACAGATGGACAAGATGTCATACTTTCTAGAAGATCCGAAAGTTATGATAGTTCACTATTCTCTTTCACATTTTGGCTAGACGAAAGTGGATAAATTTTCCCGAGTTAGTTGTCATCCTTGATTAAGATTTGTTTCTTGTTAAGTAGTAAAAAAAACTTGCTTGGTTAAACACAACAAAGAATATCGACACCTATTATATTAATATATTAGGGGATTTTGAACGACAACTCATTGTTTTTTAGGGTAAAAGTGATCTTTATGCATGATCTAATTGTCCTGCTTGATTTGTGTTAAGACATAGCATGATGGAGGTTCTCCATCTGTGAATTTATTAAAACCTATGTTTCTAGTAGAATTGTCTTAAAATTCATCTGAACTTGATGCTTGTGGGCAGCGTACTGACTTATACATTGTGCCACATGTTAGCGTAAAACTGCTCTGTTGTTAACATTAGGAACTCTAATATATTGATGGTCAAGCTTGATGTTATGTACTGATCAAAAAAAAAAAAAAAAAAAGCTTGATGTTATGCCGCATAATCGTTTAAATCCATTATCTGTCATGCTTCATGTAATTAGTCTTGTGAATTAGTTCATCAGGAAATGTTTTTTGATGCCCTTTTCTCCTCCTGGTGGATAAATGAGATTCGAATATAATTTATACTTTGATTCATTTTGTCTCCATGCTTATTTGTTTGGATCAGTTATGCATGCCTATATTTGCTACAATGGAGCTAACCTTTGTTGATTACAGATGAATTTGATATACTTTGATGATACTTTGATGTCATTTTAATTGCCTTTGATATTATTGTAATTGCATTGAATGAATTGACTCATTTGAAGATCAACCAATTAAGGCTAAACACATCCCACAAAGAGGCATTTGTAGCCAAGCGGACCGGGCCTTTGACCAATCTATTTGTAAGTTTGTTAGTAAAAGAGGTAAAAAAGGAAATTGCACAACTTGTACCCACAACAAAGCGAGGTGGAATAACATATATGCCGAATTCAATATATGAATGGAAGTCCACTTTAGTTTAGTTTGGTTGAAGAATGGGATAAACAAACTGAAGAGATAGTATAGTAGTTTCAAGAAGCTTATTTCACAATCTGAATTTGGATGTGATAATGTAAACAAAATGGTTTCTGTGGAGGATCCAAGTGTATGTAAGTCTCATATCAAAAGTATCACTTGTTAGATCATTTTTTTTTTCTTATTTTGAATGTAAGCTTTGATTATGTTACTAACATAAGTCATTGTTGTGAAAATTGCAAGAGAATAGCAAATGGGCTAAATTTAAGAAGGATGAGTTTCCTCAATATCCCAATTGTGCATTGTATTTGGTGATATATATGCTATTGAGTAAAACACAGTAGGAAATGTAGAAGGCTTGGGAGTTTCAAAAAAAGATGACAATGGTGGTGGTGGCGGCAGCGATGATGGTGATACGATAGGTGATCCTAAGGAATTTAATGGTGATGAGGGAGTCTTTACACCTAACGTGGCTACCATCCTAGTCCGTGAGAAGCATGAGTCGAACAAGACTCCAAATTCTAAAAGTAGGAAAAAGATGAAATTCAAGACAAGTCTATCAACAAGTGCTTCGTCACCTCATATGTAGACCTCTACTCTATCGGAGTAGTGGTTGCCGTCTTAAATAACATGCTTGATTTGAAGTAGAAACTTTACAACAAATATGCCTTAATGTCATATGAAGAGAGCTTTTCATCATATCTCTACACAAAAGAAGACATGCACTTTTTGAATCTCTTTAATTAGACGTTGAAAAATATACTATGAATTTATATTTGGCTTAATTCCACTCTTTTGGTATAATTCAACTATGATGACATTGTGGCTAATGTTGATTATTAATGGATCCCTAGTTATCTGTTGTGTTTATATGCTTATTTCATATGATGGCATAGGTAACATGAGAGGGGATGAAAGTAGCGTGTATAATGGTTATGTAGCATTAGTTGAATTAGTTGAATAGGACTTTGATTATTTTGATCTTAATATACCGATAGCATGGTTATGCACTATTATGGTGGCTAGATGGCCATCTCTCCATGCGCCAAACTCCTCGGTGCCGCTCAACATTAGTCGCTACAATTGGCGAAGCACCATGTGGTACAATTGAAGCCAGCCAACGTGTGCCTCCTAGTGCGTAATGACCACTTGAGCGGTGATGGAGAGAGAATTGGGTGCGGCATATAAAAGGCAGGAAAGCCGCTCCTTCTACCTTTATTTCGTTTTGGCCAGAGACGTTCATTTCCTATATTTCTTCTTCATGATTTGTCTCTCCCTCTTCATTTCTCACCGCATAAGGTAGAAGCTACCGCGGCCTCCCAAGTTGACTGTCGAGGACGCCTCGGCCAGGCCGTCATGCATATCGTCGCCCGTCGCCCCTGTCGTCTTCCTCGGATCGCCACAACTTGTCGGATGACAACCACGAGTCGAGATTCCCGAAAGCTTGCCGAGCCACGCGACTGTGTCTTTGAGGTTCCAAAAAAGTGTATTACTGCCTGTTTATGCTATGTAGGTTAGTTTCTGTACGTTGAGGTCGATTTACTCGAATTTTAGTCGCCTCGATCAATTTTGTGCTCAATTATGTTCATCGACGGTTTCGAGATATACATGTTGCAAGTAGTGTTGATAATTAGTAAATAAAGTAAATTTATATGTTGTTGGAATGCTGGATATTGAAGGGTGCCTTGATTTGAGCCTAATTGACACAAGTCGTGGACGAATCTGAGGTTACACCGATTTTCGAGTCTATTCACTATAAATCGAATTTTGCTAAATTTGTACAAGTTTTTGTGGTACAAATTTAATGGGACTTTCTTCACGAAAGTTGTGCATTTTGACTTATTCTATGACCATTTAAATTTCAGGTTTTTCGGATTTTGTATGTGCAAAATACATTTAAAAAATTATGCAAGTCCAAAATTGTTTTTATAAGCCATTTCCAAACCTTTGCTCAGTTTCCATTTTCTATCGGATTTTCGACAAACAATTTGGACTAGTCCTTCATATTATAACTTAAAAATTTTCCATGATATTTGGAGTTTACTTAGTCATCCAAAATGAGACTGACAAGGTTGCAATATGGATTTGTGCTTTGTTTTGATCCGAACTTTAAAAAATTATTGGGACCCGTACAAGCTAAACTAGACCTTGAGTCCTTCACAAAAAATGTTCCTTGAAGTCTTATCCATGTCATGTTAAAGTTTCATGATTTTTCGAACTGATTTACTTGGTGCATACCACTAATTTCTAAGGATGGACTAAATGCCTTTTGGATTAAATTTGAACTTTGGAATTTCTCTTTTTGCACTTGTATTTGGCGGATACTAATAACCAGCCGTCCTACGCCATTTTTCTGGTTTTCAAATGGACAAAGGATTGATGATTGTGAAATTGAGCGAGTATTTGTGTCTTAACTTAGTGGACGGCATTGTTTAAATTGAATTATGGAATTGTTGTACCATGGGTGAGTGTGTGATTTGAGAATGCCACAAGTGTTAGAAGGGATGTCTGAAGGGGCAATCGGGTTCCTATGAAGGCTTAAAGGGTGTAACATAGTTCTCTCAAATGTCATCGCGATGTTGAATGGATACAAGATGCCCATGGGGTGAGTTTCTCAGAAGATGGCAGCAGTCAATTTACAGTAAAGATGATCAATTACTATTCCAAATTTTCTAATATTTATTAGGTTATTGTTTTAAAAGGGAATGTTTTCCTTTTACTATCTCGATTTTGAAAGAAGTTCTCGAGTTAGTTGATATTATAGTAATATTTTGTCATTTATGTCTAAACTGCCTTGTATATGTTGTTATTGACTTATGTGGTATAGATTGGTTATAAGTTGCTTGATGAGTGTTATACTCATTTTTAGTGGATCATTATCTTTCAGATCACTAGTAGATATGCTAATCCTTCTTGTCTTTACTTCCATCAGTTATGGTGTTCAAATAGATCTCATCTAGGACTTTTTCGAGTTCATAGATCCAGATTTTTCGGACATCACTTTTATTTGGTGTATAGCGATATTGTTCGTCGACATAAGACCCTGATAGGCCTAGTACTCTTGGGTTTCCCGGCAGTCTACGCACATGTTGGAGGACAACTTGTGGGGCCATTGCCGCATCCAGGCAACAGTGATGGAGATGACGATGGTGGTAGTATGATAGACTGAGGTAAGGGCAAGATAATGAACCAGCATTCTTGAGATCCAAGCAATGATTTTGGGCATATCAGTGCTGAATGATAGGTGGCTAGGCATGTATAGGCAGTCCCAGGATCGGGGTAATACCGTGGGTGTACTTTTGATGTAGCTCAAGATGACAGACCCCTTTTGAAAACTCCCATTGTACTCGACTATGTGACCCAAAGTAAATAAATAAGAAATGAAATGCGTTAGCCTAGTTTATAATTCCACGTGCGTCTTTGAATTTCATATATCTTAGCTTATTATCAGTCCAAATATGCTTCCGCATGCTGAAAAAGGGAAATAGAATTAGTGACCGCATTAACCGTGATGTGTTGGGAGCATCACAAAAAGCCATCCATGATGGATTGAAAAACACTTATTTATTCCACAAAGAATAGAATCTCATCACCCTTGCACCTTCAAGCCCAATTCTGGACGACAAAAATTAACCTGTGAAGGAAAAACAATAGCAAGGAAAATTTGCTCTTGGATGAAACATGGGTGGAGAAAGCTGTTGGCAAACAAAAGGATATATATATATATATTTTTTTTTCCTTATAGTTGAAAATTGAAAAAGTGAGATAGAGAGACCCCCACACCAAAAAATGCAACCCCCAATAGTTACTATGTATTTAGCCTTAGTTAAAATGCATTTATTCCTAGTTTTATGAGTTCAATAATGTGAATACTTCAAGAGTCTTTTCAATTTTAGGATTCCAGCAGGGATTTTCGTTTTGTTTAGCAGAATCACTCCATAAGTAGAAGTGTAATCTTATTTGTACAACAATCAACTTGAATTTGAATACACATGAGATTTTCCTCAAGTGAGTGGACTTCTTATTTTGTTTTTTTATCCAAATTACTTTGGTGGTGAAGCAAGAAGTCATTTATCCTTAGTTGGTGAGTTTCCTTTGGGCTTTTGTGGTAAACTTCTTTTATCCCGAAGTTTTTGATCCTTCATTGGTGGTGTTCTTTTAGGTGTTGACGTTGAATTTCATCTATCCTGATATCCCTATAACTTAGTAATGATGATTATCTATCAAAAACCATATGGTCACTCAAAATACATTTCCCATCACGTACACGTATCATCTTGGGTGATTTCAATTAAAGCAAAGCAATTTGAAATAATCTATAGAGAGAGAGAGAGGAGCGAAGGCATGGCAAGGCTAAGCACCTCGACGCACCCTGACCAGTTTCTGCATCGACCAATCCTTCCCAATTGCTCCATACATTAATCCTCGCAAATTTGCTGAATGGCTAACTTAGTTTTGAACTATGAACATCGGGGAGTAGTTTGTTTTCTGCAGGATTCCGATGGACCGAAAGCAGCCAGCTTGACCAAATTTGTTCTTGGCAGGCCGTTGTTCACAAAGGCCCAAATCAGAGAATATTTCAGCCCAATTCAGACAATGTAGACTTTCTTTCCTTATTCTTGTTGAGACAAACTTTTTTATTATTCCTAGAACATGAGATGTTTGTCCATTTAAGTCAATCCCAACATATCAACTTTCGTATTATACATCACACCCGGGTTTGCTTGGACAGACAAGAACACCCTGCTCCATCAATATTTAAGTTTCTCTTCTTCAGGGAAGTTGAAGTGTTCAAATGCAGAATTTTCTTTTGGGCCCAAAAGATATAAAATTTGATTCGAAATAACACAAGTTGTAAAACTTTCTCATAATTACCATCTTGAGTTGCTTGAGTTTCAAATTTCCAACCCCTTTCAAATATTCCACTCCAATATGGAGAGAATGTGTTATACAACTGATATATGGCATGATAATCATGATGTAATATAATTAATCAGTTACCATTAACCACTTGACTTAAATCATATCCCATTTGATGCCTATACGTATGAATCTCACTTTTGATAAGTTGGTCACATTGCATATAATTATAGTTTAGCGCATTTGTCACATAAAATACAATTTCCCTTGTATGGCCTGGTGAGTCTCTTTACATAGTAGTTACTTTCTTTGTTATAAGTATAGAGGCCATTGCAGCTACCTAGTCTAAGCATCATCATAAGAGTTTTAAACTTGCTTTTCAATGTTCAATTTGATACATAACTACTTCGTCTATTCGTAACAACACTTAATGAAACTTTAATGTTTTGATTTCATGCTATGAAAATGCTTGATTTAAGTCATCTCTACTCAATCCACCCGTGACAGCAACAAATGGAACGTTATTCCTTCGATTTACCTCATCCATGATTCCTAGTCGAGTAAAGTGCTGTTCAAATATACAAAATCTTCTCTTTTTTAACAAATTTTCTCAAACACGTTTTTCTTGGTCGACTAAAATATAACAAGCCAACACCCGCAAAAAGCCAAGCACATTGGGATTCACAATCGAATCTTTTGACTTCATATGCTTTCTTATAGAGGCGTGTGGAACCTTTTTAATCTGTCAAAGCCAGGGATGACTCTTTGTCTCTCTCTTTTGAGGAGATGAAGCAAAACGGCTGTGATGACAAACATAGGCATTTACATTTTATAAGCATTGGCATTAGAAGTTGGAGGGTTGCGATAATGTAAAGAAAAGGGTTGAGTAAACAAATATTCTTGTCTAGTATAATTTATCTAATTCCATATTCAATGTATCGAAAAAAAATTACGGATAGTATGAAATTTTGTGATTGAATCGCGCGCAATGACATCGCAAATCTTCAATGCCAACATCTTATACTAACTAGTGCACTCTCTCACTTTGCAGGAATTATGATAACAAGCGAATTCATGTGTTCGTCATTTGATTAAGCAACAACTACACCTATATATTTACCCGTAACTTGACTACACCTAGTTAGTTAGGCAAAGCATTAAAGGTGAAAGTAATACCAGATACACCGTTATATAATTATTCTTGGTTGAAGCAGTAAGATAAGGTGCAACGTTTATTAATTGAGATAGGAAAAGGGAATCACAATGTTTTAATTAGATGTCATATAATATTCTGAATTGCAAATTGATTTATGTAGCAAAAATTTTGGCATCTGTACCGGAAAAAAAGGCTTCGCTTAGTTGGGGACGCCTGTTCTCGAGATACAGGAAGTAGGGATTCGACCCTAACCTTTAGGAATTGGTAGTTAGGGTCTGTTGGGGAAAACCAGTAGAAAAAAAAAATAAAAACTTTTCGCATGCATGTGATTTTTTTACTCTCTTTTATAATAGAATTAACGTTACAACTTTTTTTTTCTTAAAATGAATTTTTTTAACCATAAAAAAATTCCACACTAGTACATTTGTAACAAATTTACTTTTCATTAATTTTTATTAAATTTTACCTTCAAATTATTGAATTTGATAATACGTGGCAACGGATGTACTAACTTAGAGTTTTTGTTAATCTAATTTAACGAAAATTAAGAATAAATTTGTCACAAATATATTAGTTTGGAATTTTTTATAGTCAAAAAATTAATTTATGATAAATTTGTCACAGATATAACAATTTTTGGTTTTTGGTAACATTAACCGTTTATAATATCACTAGTTCATGCCCTCAGTTTGACTTTACACACCAATTTGCTCTCGAAAGACAATAGCGATTTTAGTTACTAGGGGTCATTCGTATTAGAATTGGTCAATTCACACCCTGACATTGGGGGCGTTATTTTATTTTATTATGACTTATGCTATAAATACTTTATTTTCAATTTTTGTATCATTTCTGATATAATATATATATTCTCGACCGATTCCACTAGTTCGGTTTGGTTCGGTTGAAATGGTTACTGTAACTAGACCAATTTCTGTGAGAATCGCCAAAATCAGCTAATCCAATCCGATCCCTGAATTAGACCAGGGCCAATATGCACCCTAAAAATTATGACTTAAATTTACGAAATCACTAGTTTCCTTTACGAATCGCCTCTATCGCAATCCAAATGCCTCATGTACTTAAAACTCCTAATATAACCTCATCCTAATTCTACAACCACCATACTCCCATCATCTTCTCATGAAGACTTATAGCCTGTTCGATACACCTGCAACTATGTTAGAACTATGCTATAGCCGACAAAACACGTGTTTGGCATGACATATTTTAAGGGTGTTGTACTATGATTATAAATACTTAATGAGTTCGGCAAAAATTGCCACAAGATTGTTGTCGTCATCGAAACGAAGAAAACACACCAAACGCATATATATCCATATAATTACGATAATAATACAAAGTGTTGTTGTTGTTGTTATTATTATTATTATTATTATTATTATTATTATTATTATTATTATTATATCTACTAATATATTGTTATTATTTTTGTTATTATCAATTTATATGCCATTATTATTATGATTTTTAATTTTTATTGCAAAATTAGTCATAGAAATTTTATTATTTATTATTGCCAATTTCTAGAAAAAAAAAATGCTACAACTTTTGCTTTGAAGATCTAATTGTTACATCACTTCAAAGCTACTAAGAGCAATTTTCTTAAAACCTGTAGTGACAAGTTACTTGCCAAATGACTGAAGAAAACCCAAGTACTCTATTGCATAGTCCTTCGATTTTGTGGACGTCTGCACCTTCCCTCTCTCCCTCCGTACGTTTTTTGGGGGGGCGGAATTACATCATACCTTCTTCAAGTTTTACAATTTTACCATTTGCATAATTTATTCTAAGGGCAAATACCACAAAACCTCAAAGGATGCCAATTATGACACAAATATCTCAAAAAAATTATGTCATTAAAAACCTTAAACTTATTTACTATGATATAAATACCTCCAATGTTTTTTGTATCACAAAAATTTCCAAATTTATACATGTGTTATATAAATACCATTTATTTCAGTTTCATTTAGGGTATATTTGTCACATTGGTATAAGTTCAGGTTTTTTATTATATAGAATGAAGTTTGGGGCATTTGTATCACAATAAGTAAGTTTAGGGTTTTAGTGACAAAAAAAAAAGTTCAACACATTTGTGTCACAATTAACATAGTTAGTGATTTTTTTAATGATATTAACCCTCATTTTAAGAAATACTTGTTTATACATTTTTTCAACAAAATCTCAGTTTTGAAAGACCAAACTACCCCCATATGCAAAAATTTATCCAACACATAACATGATGGATACTCAAAAAAGCTATGGAATGGTAAATTTTTGTGGGGCGTAGTTATTGTGAGAGCATAGCATAAACCCATACCTTTCACGTGACGAGAATGTCAAGAGAGACCTCATATTTGAGCCCGTTAACATATCTAGTAATTTATCTCCACTCAAAAATTTAAGTCAATGAGTTATAGATCAACTATAGTATATTAAATCTTCCCACCACACCAGTTCCCCAATGTGGAATTTCTCTAACACAATGTGTGCATCCTAGCATTAATTAATGTCACTTATTCAATGTATATATGTCATGTTTTAATTATAGAAATTGCAATAAAATTTCATGATGTCATGTTTAATATAAAAATAATTTTATCATAAATTTAATGAAAAAATATATTGTAGTCAATGTTCATGGCAGCTGACACAAGTGTGTCACTATATTTGAACACATTAACAGATTGGAGTACATTTATGTATAACTTTTTATTTAAATATAATAATTTTTTATATGACGTAACATGAAAATAAATTTCATGTTTAAATAAGGCCTCAAGTTGGAATTAACACAATTACGAGACAAAAATTTTACGAAATTTTTACAATGATATAGTATACTAACAAATTGCGTCATATGACCGCATAAATTAATAAAAGAAGAAAATGGCAGTTGCATTTATGGACGAAAATGGTAAGTTATTGTATCGTAGAAACCCTTCCTCCTTTCTCACCCACTTCCTCTCCTGTTTTTGAGTGCCGGTATTAATGTGGCATTATGATGTTGCGTTAATGCCATTTATGAGCTCCTATCTAAGCCTGTTAACGTATTTAGTTGGATCTATTTTCATTCAAAAACTTTAGCTAGTGAGTTATGGGTCAACTATAATATATTAACTCTTTACATCACACCAACTCCTCAGAGTAGGATTTCTCTAACATAATTCATGCATCCTAACATTAGTCAATGCCTATGTAGCACCGACACGGACACACGACACGCGACACGACACGACACGACACACCGGCACGTCATTTCTTAAAAATAGAGAATTTCGACACGTTCCGACACGTTATATATTAAATATATTTTTATATATAAATACATAAATAAGTAATAATAAAAATAGCCTAGAATTAATTTACATGAAAAATATTAAATAATATCCTTCATTATTTTAATTTGTTACAATAATACACAAAACTTAGAGGAAAAAAACATTGTTTAAAGAAAAATGCTGAAATTATATTTTTAAATTTATTTATTTATCATATATAGCATTTTTTATTACTTCTTTCATAGTAAAAGACTTAAAAAAAATAAAACAATTATAAAAAACAAAACTGAAAAAAAAAAAAAATTGACCCCGTACGTGTATATTTATAGCAATTTTATTACTTCTTTTATTACTTCTTTTGTGTATATTTATATTTTGACATTTCAAGTATTAAGAATTTTTAAAATTGACCCTATGCATGTCAGAATCGCGCGTCGGAATTCTGGACTCGCGTGTCGAAGCGTGTCGGAGAGAGTTGATCATGTGTCGGATTTTTTGACACTCGTTGACCGCATGTCGAAGTGTGTCCGGACGTGTTGGAGTGTCAAACACGACACGAAAGCTTCCAGAGAATGTCCGTGCTACATAGGTCAATGCTACTTATTCAATATATATGCCATGTTTTAATTATAGAAATTGCAATAAAATTTCATGATGTCATGTTTGATATAAAAATAATTTTATCATAAACTTAATGAAAAGCATATTGTAGTCAATGTTCATGCCAATTGACGCAAGTAACTATATGTAAACACATTAATATATGCACATTAATAGATTGGAGTATATTTATGGATAAGATTTTTTATTTAAATATAATAATTTTTGATATGACGTAACATGAAAATAAATTTCATCTTTAAATAAGGCCTCAAGTTTGAATTAACACAATTACGAGACAAAAAGTTCAACGAAATTCTTATGATGATATAGCATACTAATGGATTGCATCATATGATCGCATAAATTAAAATGATGGTTGCATTTATAGGCCAAATGGTACGTCATTGTATCATAAAAACCCTTCCTCCTTTCTCGCCTCCTTCCCCTCCCGTTTTTTAGGACCGGTGTTGACGTGGCACTATGATGCTGCGTTAACCCCATTTGTCTTTTCTTTTCAGTCATCGTACGAACAAAATATGTCATGCAATTCGTCAGAAAATGAGAAAAAACGGTTAAAGAGACCTCAATCGAAAGTAAATTAAACTTCAATGCATGCTGCGACCAAGGCAAAACAACAAAAAAACAAGGGAAGAAAAAAAAAGAGGAAAAAAACCACCGACCGCGGTGGGCTCCATTTGGATAAGCATGGCGATCCTCAACGAAGAGGTGAAGGGTCAAAACCAGGGGGAGGCGTTAGGTGTATTAAGTGTGACTCGGGGTGGTGGCCCTCCCGCTTAAGTCATTCGGCAGGGGTTTACGGCGCGGTTTGGTCGGTTTGGTTCTGCTCCTCAAAGAAAAAAAAAAAAAAAAAAAAAAAAAAAGGAAAAGGAGGTTCACATGACAAAAAGGTTGTGAATCTCCGAAACATAAACCAAACGAAACGATGCTACTCGGTCCTTGACGAAAGGAATATTTCCACCCTAGTCCTTTGCTCTCCTCCAACTCCATCTCATTAAAAACATCATTAACTACTAATGAACCCATACTAAAAAAATGAGGAAAGAAAGCCCAAAGGACAAGCAAATAATCAAAATTACATAAGAACCCCCTAAATATAAGCAAAATACTAACTTGTCCCCCCTAAACTGCCCCCACGCCACGGCGCGTGACCCCCACTTGCCTGCCCGGCGGCGATGCTACTCAGTCCTTGAAGAAAGGGATATTTCCATTTTCCACCATAGTCCTCCAACTCCATCTCATTCTCTTTAAAAACACCATTAACTACTATTTAACCCATAAGATAAAACAAAAACGACGAAGGAAAGGAAAGCCCAAACGACAAGCAAAGAAAAAAATAATTATAAAAAGAACCCCCTTGAAAAAGGTCAAATACCAAATCCTCCCCCACCACGCTCCCCAGGCGGCGCGTGACCCGCACGCGCCTACCCTTTTGCGCCACTTTTTTCTTCCCCAGATTCCACTCCAAACGCCCCCACAAGAAAAGCCCATCAACAGTAAATAAGCAAATAATAATAACAATAACAAATAAACACAAAAATAAATAAGTAAATTAATTAATTTGATTAATTAAATCAGAGAAAATTAATTTTAATTAAAAAAAAAAAAAAAAAAATTCTGCCTTGCTTTTCTCACATAACAAGATGCACCATCTCCTCCCCCCGCCGCTTCTCCCCCTCCTTCCTCTTCACAAGCGCCACTGCCATGCCTCCGCTCAGCCTCTCCAAGCCCAACCACCACCACCACAAGCCGCCGGCCGGCCTCTCCGGCAGCCACCACCACGGCGGCGGCGGTGGCCACGGCCACGGCGGCCACCACGGCCACCACCACCACGGCGCGTCGTCCCTCTGCACGCACTCCCCCTCCGCCACGCTCGACCTCCTCATCCTCGTCCTCGTCCTCGGCTCCGGCGCCTTCCTGGTCTCCTCCTACTTCTCCTACATCTTCAACTCCCTCTCCCTCCTCCTCTCCCACCCCGCCGCCGCCACCGCCACCGCCACCATCCACCTCCGCCTCGATCTCCCCGTCGTCCCCTACGCCCTCGGCTTCGCCGTCTTCTTCCTCGTCGCCGTCGCCCTCCGCGAGTGCTTCTGCGGCCCCCGCGCCCGCCGCTGCGACCGCCCCGGCTGCAAGGGCCTCAAGAAGGCCATGGAGTTCGATTTGCAGCTCCAGACCGAGGAGTGCGCGAGATCGGGCTCCTCCCGGGAGATCGACCGCCTCCCCTGGAAGGGCGTCACCGAATCCAACCCCGATTACGAGTGCCTCCGCGCCGAGCTCCGCAAGATGGCCCCGCCCAACGGCCGCGCCGTCCTGCTCTTCCGGGCGCGCTGCGGCTGCCCCGTCGCCAAGCTCGAGGGCTGGGGCCCCAAGAAGGGCCGGCGGCACAAGAAGTGAGTGTCCTTCCCGGGATGATCGTTTTAATTTGCTGCCAATTGGAATGCTTGATTGATGATCGATTGGGAGTGGAAATGGATGTTTGGATATTGATTGGTCGTTTGATTTGTTCGGGTACAATTTAGGGTTCTTCACGGAGATTCAATTTGTGCGTACTGGGTTTCTAGGTCAATGCCTCGCTTGGCATCTCCATGGCCTTTGAACTAGTGGGTCATCTATTATTGATCGTCCTGTCCAAATGCGTGCTTTTTCAAGTTTTCGTTTTTCATTTATTTGATCAATGTCCGCGTAGCCGCTTATGATTTTGATTGCTTTTTTGCTTTGTGATGTGAATAAAGTTGGAAGAGAGATGATAATTCCTGCTTTGCTGGGTCTTTGCTCATTCATTCGGCATTCTTGCCAGTTATGAGTAAAAAATTATTATAGGCGCAATTTCTAGTGGAAATTTGCTGTCGAATGATGGTGCCGTTGCCTGGAGTGTCAATTGGGTAGATATTAGGTAGTAGATAGATTCTAGTGGCCTGCTGTGTTCTGCAGAGGCAACTGCTGATTTCTTGCCGAATATTGCAACTTTGCACATCAATGAGCTGCTTCTTGTCGAGGATTGCCCAGTAACTCATCTGCAATTTTAGGGCCCATATATCAATGTTTAGGGCCCATGCCCCTGGTTGATTGTGCTATGATAACCTTTAATTATTTGTTCTAGATCATTTTCCTTAATTGAATTCTCTGTGGTGATATCTTAGGTCTCCCACAATATATATGTAGTATCTTGTGAGTTTAGCAGAATTCTTGAGTTATTGAAAGTATTTATAGGACCTAAGTATTTAAGAATCTTATATGCGGGAGCAATGATTATGCTAAATCAGAAGGTTGTGTAATTTTCACATGAGGAGTGCTCTTGCTTAGAAGTTATGGTGTTTCCATATCAGGGTCTATTGATACATTATGTGATCTAATCAGTTGTTGATTTGGTTGGATTAACCATCCCTTATATGACATGACAGGAACTCATTATACATGTGCAATTGTGTTCTGACTTGTTCTTCCATTTTTCATTTGTTTTGTTTAGTGTCGGTGTTTTTTTTTTTTTTTTTTTTTTTTGGTGGGGGGCGGGGGGATTGATTTATACTTCTCTTTAGCTATTCACTATCTCTTGCATGACTCTTCAGAGATGTGATCAAAGAACATATTTCCCTTGCATAGTTTAGAATCTCAATGTCTTGAACCATTTTCTTTCATTCTAACAGGGGCAAACAAGCCTAGATAATTAACTTCCCTATAAGTCACCACCCACGGCCAAAGAAAAAAATCATAATGATCCAAAGGCGTGTGTTTCTTTCAATAGAAAAAGAAGCTTTCGTCTCCTTACGTAGTATTTTGAATGTATCTTGGTTAAAGCAGTTGGAAGGAGACCCCTGAGGCATATGCAATGCACTAAGAAGATGGGTAGTTGATTTTTTTGTAAGTTTGGAAGGATTTTCAATTCTCTTGTCCCCTGGACAAGTTAAGATCGTATTTTGAATGTAGCAGTTGGAAGGACACTCCCGAGGCATATGCAATGCACTAAGAAGACTGGTAGTTGATTTTTCTGCAAGTTTGAAAGGAATTTAAAGGAATTTCAATTCTTTTGTCCCCTTGACAGCTTAAGATACCCACGTGGCTTGATGCTATAATTTTGTTTGGGTATAAGCTTAGGCTAATTTCAATACATAGAGGATGCTGTATAGTGGGGTCTTTTGGTGTTTCCTTATGATTGAGGAGTCTTGACTGATAAGTGGAATATGTATTTAGAGGTCTCTGCAATCTTAAGAAGGTGTCTGCCGGATGAAGGATAACTGGACCCTGGATTTCCAGGACCAATAAGGTTGAGCTCAGGAACATTGGACGTCTTCTGTTTAAATTATTATAGGGTTAGGCCTCATTAAACAGGGTTTTTGAAATCAAATATCATCTTTTAGTTATTCTTAGGATGAGAACATACTAACAAGCTCTACTTATGACTGAAAGATCCCATTACATACTAAAAACCATGTAACACGTCTACATACATATCTCCAATTTTGACTGATTTTAGTATTCCAAAAGGCCGATCTTCTATTGAAAAGGGTACAATTTTCAAAATGGCATATTGCTTGGGACAGATTGCACCCATTTTAACCGGGAAATTCTTCTACTTTCTTTTTTGGAGTTTGTCCATATGAAGTAGCGTTTCTAGGAATAGTTGTGATCTTCCTTAAAAGCAGTTGGTATGTGGAGGTCTCCATGAACTGCAAAACTTGCTTCTTGCACCATCTGAGATTTCTCTGTCCTCTTGTCTTTTATTAGTCAAATCTCTCTCTCCCACGGGCCCCTCTTCTTGGGGAAAGAATGGAGTTGGATGGATAAAAAGAGTACTTTCTTTTGATGAAGGATGCATTGCATTGCATGTAAAAAGTGGGATTAGACTTTGGGAAGGAAGAATAAAGGGAAAATGTAGCTGCTTGAAAAGCTGTTGGGAGCTAGGAGGATTGCATCTTAAAGAAAAGCCTGCCATTCTTCTTACAAGCCTCATCTTTGTATTGTCCTAAATAAGGAAGGTCTCTTGAGGTAGAGTCCACAGGCAGACTTCTTAGGATGTCTTTGCTCCTGTCCCAGTTCCTTTTGAAGACCCATGGTTGCTGCAAAGCAACCCTTATCCTGCATGCAAAAAGTGCCTATCATATACCTATTTAGTAGACGCATTGATAACACTGTTCTGGACATTGACACTCGAGTAATAGTCTGATTCTGGTTAATATAATCCGTGTATGTGGCATAGGTCTGAAATAAGCTACTTGTTTTCGCTCTTAAAATAAGGAAGGTCTCTTGAGGTAGAGTCCACAGGCAGACTTCTTAGGATGTCTTTGCTCCTGTCCCAGTTCCTTTTGAAGACCCATGGTAGCTGCAAAGCAACCCCTATCCTGCATGCAAAAAGCACCTATCATATACCTATATAGTAGACACATTGATAACACTGTTCTAGACATCGACACTCAAGTAATAGTCTGATTCTGGTTAATATAATCTGTGTATGTGGCATAGGTCTGAAATAAGCTGCTTGTTTTCGCTATTAAAATGAGTGCAGTGTTGTTGGGCAATATCCAATTTTTTTGCATAAAAGAGTTGTGGTCTTGAAAACTTTTTCTTTGTTCAGGCAGAAAGGCAAAGCACCTATAAGGTTGCTCACTGGAGATTTATATGCAAAAAAATGCGGTCGTGAAAATAGCTGCAGCAAGCAAAATTTGCAGTAGTTTCCTTTGAGGCATCCCAATTGAGAGAACTTCTAGGAATTCTTTACTTTTCTGGCACCAGTGAAGGTTTAGATGCTCCTTCCAATTTAGGCGGATAGTAGTCACTGGAACATCTACTTGAGTTTTATCTTGGAACTCTTATAAATGCACAACAAATTGCTAAAGCCAACCCTCAGATTGGAACTTACTGGATGGGTTCAATGACAATGACAGTGTCAATGTCCCTAGTTTAGCAGCCTCCATTGCCCTTGCCAGGGTAGCCACCTAAGGTTGGCCCAAGTGGCTGAGTATATGTTGTAATTTGTGGCAGCAATGCTCAAATTGGAAAAAGAACATTTAGAACTTTGGAAGTTAGGGGCAATGTACATTATAAGATTTCAATCAACAGAAAATTCTTTTGTTTGCTGTGTGTTATCATTTTTATGGGACAACCAGTTAAGATTTTAAAAACTTGCATGCTACGAGACTGATTTTGCTGCTTCTGTTGACAGTGGAATACGTAATTCAAGTGTTATTGTTGGTTCGCTCATTAACTATTCTAGCATATCAGTAAGGTTGCATGCGATTGTGTTGAATGAGGCATCTGCCGCAACATTGATGATTAAAATTGCTTGCAGTGAAGAGTCAAGACTTAAAGTTTGAAATTTTGGTACACATTTCAAAATGCCTGTATTGTCAGTCATGAACGATGATTTTTGCAGGGCCCTGGCCAGTGTTGCTCACAATGCGAAAGGAGATAAGGGTTGATTGTGGCGATCGCTCTGAGGGGTACATTTTCTCTGTCCGACATTTCTACCATCACGTCCACCTCTCAGATTTCAGCGTCCTCCTTTCTGGAAGACTTTGCCATCGATCAGACAGAAGTACTTTAATCTTATTGGTCATATCTTCTTCAATTATGTCTGGGAGAAAACCTTCCATGTACTGCACATTTCTAAATTATTTGGAAGGATATACCGCATTATGATGCAAATAAGTTCATAAATAACAGCTCAGAATATTGAAATTGGATAGACCTGGTTCAATAGAGGTTTCTCGAACTCATTAAGCTTAGCTTCAAGTTTGCTGGTCAAAGTGTCGTGGCGGTGATCCGAGTGCTTCGTGACCAAGTCACTGCATCTGTCAAGAAAAAATTATGCACTGAACTTGATGATTATATTGTATTGCACTAATCTTTATTCTCGATGTTGTTATCAGTCTTTTTCACCCCAAAAAGCAGAACCATTTAACAAAATGCTGACAACAGCAAAAGAAATAGGAAGACTTTATGTCACAGAAAGATAAATGCCACGTTTAGTAACTGGCGAAGCTGTCCGATATTGTTATTTTTTATATGGGCATAAGCCTCCTTGGTTGGATGTTAACTGCTAACATTGGAGGAAAAATATAAACTGAGATTGAACCAATTGTACCGGTTGCTTCAATTCGAATTGCTTGATTCGCTCGGCTCGGTCTGTTTTAATTGCCTTTTCCTGCCATTTTCTTGTCTTCCCCGTTCACTCTTGGATCAGCAGATCCTCCCTCTCCTTGAAGCAAAGTATCCCCTGAAATCAACGAGGGAATTTCCTATTAATGTTTTTTAATTTTGCAAAATCCATCGATCCATTAAAAAAAAATGCATTTTTTGTTATTAGAGTATTTATTCTCATTTGACTAGATTTCATGCACGCGCAACTTGCATGAATAAATTCAAGGGAAAATCTCAAATAAGGACTCAAAATGAGCCTACTTTCTCAAATAAAGACCGAAGTGACCGTTGTTCCATATAAAAAATTGAAGTGGCTAACAAGTCTTAAATAAGGACCTAAACCCGTCGACTGACGAAAATGTTCGCCGGCCAGCGAGCGTGTGGCATTTTTGGTGGCCGGAATATGGTCAATTTTGTTAACAAACCTAAAAACAAAACCTTCCTAAACTCTTCACGTTCTTCTTCTTCTTCTGCTCTTCATCTTTTATTTTCTTTGTCCCCTCTCATTGGGAGAACCCAAATTCTTTGTTAATGGGGCAAGATCCCTGTCTCACTGAGTTCCAAAGGTACGTGCCCTCCCTCCCTCCTTCTCTCTCTTAGTTGGGCCCATGGGAGTGGACTCAAATTGTGCTCGAGATGTGGGTACTCGAGATGGAGATGTTCTCTATCTCATGGTTGGGTCCGTGGAAGTGGATTTGAATTGTGCCCAGAATGTGGGTACTCAAGATGGAGATGTTCTATGTCTCTTGGTTGGGTATGTGGAAGTGGATTTGAATTGTGCTCAAGATTGAGATGTTCGTGGAATACTTTGTATTACTTTCTTACCTTTGTTTCATTTTTTATTGAACTTGTTTCTGGGGGACTGAAAATCATTTGGTTTTAGTGAACTTGAAGAATAAGGTAATGCAAAAACGTCTCATTCTCTCCTTTCTACGAGTCTGCTAGATATACCTTGAAGAACTTACGCAAATCTTATAGTTCATCTACCCTTTACTTGTAGGTAACGCAGGCACTTCACTTGTACTACCGTTTACCCATTAAAAATTGGAATCAATTTATCCCTCCTTTTTGCTTTCAAATCTCTGCAGGGAATTGATGTTTCCAGAGTTGAATAGGTGACAAAATCTGTTCATATTGCTGTGTTATAGGAGATGTATCTCCCATGGCTCCTGATGGTAGAAGCTTCTTATGGACTATATTGTGCTTTCAAGTTTAGGGTTTTTATGTTGGTTATTTATGAATTTGTCCATCTTGTTGCTTTCTTGTCGAAGAGGACTTTGTGGAAGTAGCTGAGTTCTTTGATGCTGTCATCAATTGGGTAGTGAAAATCAAGGTCGTAACCAAAGGTGAACGGTTCTACCAAATTCATTTTTTTCTCTACCAATTATAGATGGTTCAAATCACCTCATGCATTCAAGCATGCTTAATTCTTTTTCTCTACTGCTTCCTCTTTTTTGTTCACGCTTTCTTTATTCAATGTTAAAATATTTTGTCCAACAGGAACAAAGTTGAAGGACTTCCTGGCCACAATGTAGTCCTCCCCTCACTTTCAATCAAAGATTGCTACAATCGGGTCCTAAACTTCGCCACGATGTCGAGGAGTATGCAAAGCAATTTCCTACAATTGAGTTCAAGAAAACAGCAACGAAGTACAAGAACTGAGGGAAAAATCATGGATTAGTGTGGTACAAAATCAATTATGATGTAGAAGTGTTGCTGCAGATACAAATTTCAATGTCAAGAAAGTCTGTCGTGATCTCCCTATTTGAAACTAAAAAGGATATTGTAAAGATGGAAATTTGAAATTCTCTCTTTCTTTATTGCACTATGAGAACATGTTAATTGAGAAACTCAAGTTATACACCTGCATTTCCTTGGGCTTCAATGGACAGAGAAGTTTATTTCTGCTATGGTGATGAGTCTTATATAATAAGTTGATGAAGCATTAAGATCAAAAGATTCCCCGAAGCAGCCCAGTCTAGTGACATATTCTATCTTCTGCAATTAAATGATTATTATGCAAGGCTCTGATTTCATACATGATGCAAGGGATGTATGAAAAAAATGAAAAAGGTATAAATTATGCTGTCTAAAGCATTTGGATGTGATGTCTAAATGGCCATTGATAGATCAAGTTTGATGGGCAGACTCGCATCCATGGACTAATGAGCTTCGACTGATTCTCTAAGAACATAATGGTATTTCTAACTTGGAAAAACATAGCCAGGGATATTACTTCAATTTGAGTTTGGGAACCCATTTTAGCCAAAGTTCAAGCAATAAGGAAGTTATGCTTGCAGTGCGCTAAATGGAGTCAAATGATATCAACAGATTTCATTATTCTATCAAATTGATAGATATGCAGCAAAGGGTCAAAGCATCATGGATATTAGGAACATAAAACTTAGATACATCAACCACGCGACTAACTTGTGAAAGAGAAATATATACAAGATTAAAAAAGGAAAGTATCATTACAAGAGGGCACAAATCATCAATTGAAAGGGTCTCAAAATCTACAGAGGACCATCGGATGAGAGGACATGGCAGTAACAGTGGAGTAACCCTCCAGCTTCAAAAGTCATGGCCCAAAAAAATAAATTTAAACAAACTTGAGAAAGAAAACATCAATTACACGGTCAACGATTTAGTCTATCCATTAAGGGAGCAGCTACTCAATCTGTTCTGTAGTATGACAGACAATTCTTCTTAGATGAGTTACAATATGAGACATCATACAACAGAAGACGCATTTCATAATGTAATTTAGATGGCATGATTCAGCCTGAGAATGTATAACGAACAAGTTCAAGAGCAGCCAAGAACGACCATTTATTCAAAGCCATTGATCAAGTCAATGGCATTAAGGGGTACTTGCACAAACTGAACAGTACTATAACAATGTAGGACCCAGATCGGAGAAAAGCAAACCTTCTTCAACGCAACAGCCAAACCAACTATTGTGTGGATGTGTGGTCCTCCTTGAAGACCATGAAACATGGCCTGTATGATGGAAAAGAGAAATATCCCACGAAAGAAATCTTCCTAACGAAGTGAACCTCTATATATTTATACTTTAAAATGCTCCCTAATAGACCAAAATAGACCCATCCACATCAACTAACAATAAGAGAAATTGTGTTGTTGGTCTTGCATTTCTCCAAAAAAAAATTGCTCGTCTTCCACCACTTTCAAGTTGAGATCCTTACATCCTCCTCTTTACCTATGATTGAATCAAAAAATAAATTAATTAGTCAAAAGAAGTAAAGTGCAAATAAAAACACTTCTAGGACAAAGTCAAGGGCAAATAGATACCTGCATCTTTGTCCTTCCTATAGATGTCAATGAGCTTGAGATGTTACCAAAAGTTGAAGCAAGAAATTCAACTATCTCAGGTTGTGATTCTAATGGGGCTACAGGGGCTGAAGATGCTGATGCTACTGTTGTTGTTGCCACTGCCATCGATACTATTGATGGATTATTGTAATGATACCTATTATGGCCTATGCCGCTACATTTCTCACAAGTGATTGTAGTATTTTGTCTCTTCAACTTTGTTCCCCTGAGCTATTGCACAACTTTCTTTTTTCTTGTCTTCAAATTTTTATTAGTTGTTTCATTCATTGATTTTGTTCTTTGTTTGTCACACAAGAAAGTCTAGTACTTTGAATTTTCAGGGTTGGTAATCCCCAAGTCTTCTGCAATCAAACTAATAAACCAATGTCATATCTTGTATGTTTCTTGTCTGACAAGTGCCCATGCAGAAGGATGCATTTGATTATTGCCATCTATGCCCACAACTGCTAAAAGTATACCCTTGTAACCTGATGACAAATATCAATCATCAAAATCCACAAAGCACCTACATCCTTCTACAAAACCCTTCCTTAATGCATCCAGACAAATATAGAATGCCCTAAACTTGCATTGGTCTTGATATTGCTCAGTTTTGATGATACATGTGGATCCCGAGTTGGCATCAAGAAGTGCTTGACAATAGCTTTTAAGCATCCAAAATTGCTCTTCCTCATTCCCGGTGATCATACTCATTGCCATTGCCCTAGCTCTATAAACCATTGTCCTCGACAACTTTAAAACATTCTCATACTCTATTGTTTTTTCATTGAAGCACCTGGCCATGTAGGATTGTTTCTCAACCTATCACAGTACTTGTTTGCTAACCATTTAGTGCTTATTTGAGAAATATGTAGAGCTCTACTACATGTATTTATGGGGTTAAAGGTTTTGACTTGTAAAGTATGCTCCATTTGCACTTTAAAAGCATATATAAGCCAATCACAACCATAAAAACACATTACCCTCAATTTATTAAGTGTATTCTTGACAAACCTCACATTTCTCCCATTTTTTATGGCATGGTTCCTAATGGCCTTTCTAAACTCTTCAACATTACTAAAGTACATTCCCAACTTGAAGACAGGATTTTCCATATCAACCTCAACATTAAACTCGAGATGTGTATACTCATTTTCGCCATACATATTCAAGAAATGTACATTCAGCTAACACATCTACGTACTAACTGATGTCTCCATCCTCCATATCCCTCTCCATTGAACCATCACCGTCAGCACAACTTACAATTCTTTTGTATAACTCGTCAAGATCAACAAAGGCAAACCCATCTTCTCTAGCAACGCCATCATACCCACCATCATACATTGAATAGTTTAGTTCTTCACATCCCTCAACTAGTGCAAAATGAAGCAAAAATAAAGTCAATATATTTCCATGAAAAATGTATACCGGGAAAAAAAAAAAACAAAAATAGTAAACAATTGCGATAAAATTGTACCATGCTTTGATTAATGAAAGAAAACTAGGCACACTAGTGACTATATACCACACTTTTATTGGATACCGTTTGTCAAAATATTATGCATTATGGAGTTAAAATGTTTTCGATGTCACCAAAAATTTCTCCTTAGGCGAGCCAACCATGGTGGCTGAAGAACCAAACTTAGAGATATATACCATAAGGAAAAGAAAACTAGTCCCATTCAAAGCATTTCTTAGGCTCATATGTTATCGGCTTGAAAATTATGGAAACGACTACTAAGTTTGGTCGACTCAACTTTTGTCTGGATTCTCTCTTTCTTGTTCAACAAATAAGGCTGAAACACAATCCTATCAAGAAGACCTAATTGTAAATTTACTAAGTAATTGTGGAATGATAACTAACAGGATCTACGATGCATCTTGACACAAAGATTAAATAGTGTACAAAAGCTGTGATATCTTGATTTTTTGACTCTATTTTCGATTAAATGAATTAGGCTTTTCATCAACGCGTCTATAATTCTTTTCTCTGAGTTGATCACTCACGAGATAACTAGTCTATTAGGTGAAGCCGTTAAGGAATCTAAACGCAATAAACTTGAGAATTTGACCAGAAATCGACTACTCGATCATACTAATCTACAAGGGTCAATACGACACCATCAAAATCAATAAGAGATTGAAAATAGGTCGATTTGACAGAGGTATGTGATTAAAGTGTGGGTAATTCCACTTGATTGCAAAATTTCTGTCGAACATTACTAAACCAATTTTTCTGTCATTTCTATACCCTGTGCCTGTATTTGAAATCTTAAGATTGTCACAACAACCGAGAGTCACCAATGTGTCGAAGAGGCACAGTGTGGTTCGAAAATAATCGAGTACATGTCAAATGCGCTAAAAATTCATAAAAGCTACCCAGTAGGTTAGGTCACACTAAAATTGCATCCGGTTGAAATTAACCGCGAAATTAAACCCGATTTCAAAAATTGAAAGTTCTGTCATGTCACAATTCATTTTAGGAATGTCGACTTATTCTCCAAAGATTTTTTGGCAAATTGAGATTTTAGGTGAAAAATCAAAGGTGGGCTATTTTGGACTGGGAAAAATTAGAGGACCGTTTTTTGTTGCATTTTTGGCATTCAAGTTGGACTAATTGGCAAGGAAAAATATGGAATCAAGTGTGGACACCTTGGCTGAACTTTTGGGACATCAATTGGATTAATTTGGAGATGAATTGAGCTTAAATTGGATGGGAAATGTCCAAAATTCGTAGTGAAAGGGGGGAGCAACTTTTTGGATCCTTTGGATGTCTTGTTGAGGAAGATTTGAGAGGGAGAGTGGTTGAGGATGAAGGCTGAACATGGTGAGGCAAGTGTGATGAGTGTTTAGGATATTTTGTGGCCCCCATCTTCAGTAGCTGTCTTCTTCTTCTTCCTTAGGCTTGCTTTATCCATTATTGTGTCATTTGAGAGTTCAAGAACCAAAGGAAAGCTAGTAGCAGCCCGTCGACTACCCCCTACCGCCGTCGTGCGCCATTGTCGCCCGTCTGAGCAGCCGCAAGCTGCACGCCAACGTCCCACTGTCGCACTTGCTCTTGCTCGCATCCTCGCTGTCCAATGAAGCCAGGCCCACGCCATAGCCATCCCAAGCCGCCTCCGTCGTCCAGGCTGTTCGTCCAGCTGCAGGAGCCACCGCCGTTGCTCGTCTGGATCTGCTATAGCCGCCGCCGTCCCACATTGCCGTTTCCAGCCGCTCGGCCTAACCCCTTCGATCCGTGGATAGAATCGAAGGCCAACAGTGGCTGTTGGGCTTCGTGGCCCGTTTTAGGTCTCTTTCGGGCCTCGCTTGGTGTCGCTGCAAGCTTATGTCTCGCTCGCCTCCGCGTCGCCGTCGCTGTGGACTCACTGGCCCACTAATCCAATGAGTTTACTTGCTAAACTTTGCTTAGGAAGTTAATGACGTTTAGTAGGTAATTAGATTAGGCTAAGTATGGCTTAGGTGATTGGTTAGTTTTGATTAGTGATTTAATTGCTTAATTATGATTATTAGGTGGTTAGAATAGATTGATTGACAGCTAAATAGATTGTATTATTTATGTAGATAGGTGCATTAATTTTCTAGCCCATTTAGGTGGTTAGATTAACGTTTCTGGCCTAGGTTTGCATTTATTGGATTAAATTGCATTTATTTAATTATTTAATATTTTCCGAAAATTATACCGGGATAGCCGATGACCGGAATTTCGTGCTGATTGTAGTGATGTGCTTAGTTTATGCAATTGATTGTTAAACTATCCAATTGAGTGGTGATTGTGATTTTTGATTAATTATTTCAAAATTTGGAAATTTTCGTCATTAATTAGAAAATACTAGGTGTTCAACCCCGAAAATGTTTTTAAGTACTATATCAAATAGTGAGATTTTAAAAGGAATGATATCAATTTTTAAGATTCGATCCGACCATGTACCCACACGATTATTTTCACCGGGTGTTTTTAATACGAAGAAAATAGGCCAAGCACAATGTACTTGGCCGAGATTGATTGTTCGTGTGATGATTATGAGAACTCGTCCCTGATGTGCGTCCGATGGACATTTGCTCCTATATGGGATGCCCCTGGACAATGGATGCCAGTCGTAGTAGACTCTGGACCGATGCTCTTTCGGGAATGACATCCTCGATGTGCGTCGATGGATGTTGCCATGCTCAAGGAATGAGACGAAGCCTGACTACGCCAGAAGACCAATATGCGTTGGTAGATCATGCATGTGCGGGTAGTAATCAATTGGAACGTATGATTGATTAAGATAAACGCATCGGATTATGGGACAAAATTGTGTAGCACGGTAAGGGACGTGTCATGACGATTTGGCCTTACAATCGAAACCCCTGTGATTGATTGAGATGTTCCAATTGATGTGTGCATCTATTATATACATTGAGTATGTGAACTGTACTGACATGCAGAGAGGAACTGAGGTGAGATGAGTCTCATTGATTGTGTTGTTAGGCTGCCCTTAGGCGTATTTCCTTCCTAATAGGGGTTTAGGGGTGAATTTGCTGAGACATTATCTCACCTCGTCGTGAGCTCAATCCTTGCAAGTCCTTAGATGGTGGTTCCTCTGGAACGTTTTGGTCAGCCTTGGGGAGTTATCGAGTGGAGCATAGACATCCCTATCCCCGGGAGTCATTGGGTCTATGAGTTTGTTGTAACCACTATCTAGGTTGATGAGAGCCTACCTCAAAGGATACCTCATCGATTTAGGGCGTGGTTTTGCCATGGACTCAATGGGTATAAGTTAGGTCCCCTTCAGGGTTTTGATATCCTTGCCATTGCGGTCAACGCCGCTCTAAGCGAGGGTGCAATTGACCCTCCTGATTGCTTGTGGACAACCTGAAACCCCCGAAGCCTATGGAGGTGGAGTCCAAAATATCGGTGAATGTGTCTGACTAGTAGGTTGTAGGACAACTTCCTTTTGAAAGTCGATCTGTTTGTAGACAGACTAGTTTGTTTATAAAAAGGTTTTGTGAAATTTTTGTATTATGCTTTTCTATCCCATATTTATGTTGTCTGGGGATTTGTTTATTCGCTTCCACATGTACAATAAAATAAATGGGTCGGCGACGCGTCCTGGAAAGTTGCGATTTTATCAACCACCGAGGGATATGCGCACGCTCATGGTTCGAGGCGTGACAAAAACTGCGGGAAACAAGACACCTCCAATTCCTAATAACTAGTGTGCACAAAAATTATTGGAAACAAGATGCCCCCATGCTCTGACCGTAAACTCATGCGCACGTAGACTCAAATTGATTTTGTCTCAATGTGCTTCCACCAAATTTCCTCCTCTAAATACTTTCCATTAGAGAACCCATATTAGAGTAATTATAGCTTCTTCTTCTTCTTTTTTGTTTTTTTATATGTCTATCTACTTTCCTTGTGAGAATCTATGTGGGCTTTTAAATTCCATGACAGGCCGTGAGCTCCAACCATCAACGACAAAATATAAACCAAAAAAAAAAAACAAAAAGAGAGTATTAAAAAAATTGCAAAGCAGGGACCACCATCACAACATGTAGGACCCCAACGGCAGTGATATCTAATTAAAAATCCATAGTGGACACAACTCTCATGCATTTTTTTTTAGACAAAAGAGACATTAACTTAGGAATCCGACAAAACAAGCAAAAAGAACACCATAAAATGAAAAAAAATTCCTCCTACCATCACCATCCTTGCTACCATCTGTTTGATACTCCCACCAGATGCCCGCGCCTTGTTGACATGTTGCTTTGACAAGTTACAACCACTTTGAACAAACGAATGATCGATTGCACCAATTTGAATGAAACTGACCTCGATTGAATGGGAGTGTGGATCGAAGTGTATGGCGAACCTAGGAAAAGATAATGAAGAATTGAGGCCCCCGTGTTATACACGAGTGTCTCAATAACGAAAATGTGGCTTTACCCGAGATTTGTCTTCTTTGTTGAAAAGAAACGAAGACAGAAAACAAAAGAAGAAGATGTGAAGAAACAAAGGTAGGGTTTTCTTGTTGTGTTTCAATTCGTGTTCTATTAACAGAAAATTTCGATGCTCCAAGCCATAGAGGACAAAGAATGGAGAAGATGAAGAGCGGAAGAAGAAAAACATGAGAACGTGAAGAGTTTTTTTTTTTAGGTCAAAAGAATGTGAAGAGGTTGGGAGGTTTTGTTTTTAGGGTTTAATAATCTCTATTTATATTTTTTTGGGTTAATATCCTGAAAAACCCCACATTGGTATACTTATAATAAATTTACCCCAAATTATTTTTTTGATTATGAAAAACCCCAAACTAGTATATC
Source organism: Eucalyptus brandiana (assembly GCA_014182725.1). Lineage (NCBI taxonomy): Eukaryota > Viridiplantae > Streptophyta > Magnoliopsida > Myrtales > Myrtaceae > Eucalyptus > Eucalyptus brandiana. Next base: position 10,743,563 of record CM024669.1, read on the forward strand.
GGTGACAAATTTACCCCAACTGAGCATAAAAAACCCTAAACCGATATATTTATGACAAATTTATCCCAAATTAATTTATTTGACCTAAAAAAACTCCAAACTAGTAAATTTGTGACAAATATACCATTCGCTAAATTGGATTAATATCATCAAAAAAATCACAAAAATTGTAAATTGTGACAAACGGAGCATAAAATCATAAATTGGTATACTAGTTAACTGTCACATGCCATTTAACTTAATAATTTTATAGTAAAATTTAACGAAAATTAACAGAGGTAAATTTGTTACAAGTGTACCAGTTTGAGGCAAATTTGTCAAATGTATACTAGTTTGGAGTTTTTGGTAGTAAAAAAAAGTTTGGGGTAAATTTGTCACAGGTGTACCAGTTTAAAGTTTTTCAGGGTAATAACCTTTTTTTTTTTTTTTGGAAAAAATTGCATATATTCCAGCCACCGAAAATGTCACACACTCGTCGGCCGGTGAACATTTTGGCCGGCTAGCAAGTTCAGATCCTTATTTGAGACTTGTTAACCATTTTGGGTATTTATTTGGGACAAGAACCACTTCGGATCCTTATTTGAGAAAATATGTTCACTTTGGATTCTTATTTAAGATTTTCCCTAAATTTAATTATCATACATATTCTTAATAGGGTGAATATCATAAAAATTTTAAATTGGTATACATGTGACAAATTGATTCAAAACTTATTTTTTTACTACAAAAAATTTCAAATTAGTACAACTCTGATAAATTTACTCAAATTAATTTTTTTATCATCAAAAATCCTTAATGAGTATATTTGGTGTCGATATGACAAATTCACAAAAATGAATGAGAAAAAAAGATTATCATCATGAGAAAATGTTTTAACACAAATTATTGTCTATATGAAAAGATTTTCCTCCTACTAATTAGTTCAAGCAATGCAAACAATCAATTTTAAGGAAATGAATTTTAAATTAATCATTTTTCACAAAACAAATAGTGCCTAAATATTCTTTTCTCCGTCTCCATTGTGCATAGTTTTCTCCATGATGTAATGATTCAATTATTTGGCAATAGAGTAATTTTCTTAATATTTCAAATCTCAATATTTTGCGTACTCACCACCCGCTTCGGTGGCTCTATTAGTAGTTCTTCCCCATCGTGGGGGGACCCGCTGACCCCTTGCTCAAGGGAGAGGGTTCGAATCACTGTGGAATCGCCTGCGTCTTACCCGATGGCTGGGGTGGTGGGTCCGTAGCGTATGGACTTCTCTAGATTATCAAAATATATATCTATATTTGCATGCTCCCCAAAACCTGTTCATAATTGCCTATATAAATATTAAAAACAGAAAATTCAATTCTACATATTCCCAGTGGAAGTAACAGAACTCTCTTTGCATTTTTCCCTCCAAAATCTGTACCCCATTGCCAACCTCAAGAAAACCATTCCAGTTTCCATCTCTGCTGAAACTCAGGCAAAAGCCACCACCATATCCATGCTCTCAAGTCTCTCATGGCCATTCCGCTCCGACCCAAATTCGGTCATCTCCTTCGCATCGCTTCGCCATCTCCGCCGAATCCGAGATGGGCCTCTTCTGCTGCAAATCATCATCTGCAAGACCATGTCCTCACATTCTTCAACGCCGGAGACACCCCCGAACGAGGCTACGACCGCGAGCTCGCCCTCGTGTCGGCCCTCAAGTCCTGCGCCTCCCTTTCGGCCGCTTCTCAGGGCCGCCAGCTTCACTCCCTCGTCCTCAAATCAGGGCTTCTCGCCAACTCCTTCGTGCGCAACAGCTTGACTAATGTGTACGCGAAGTGCGGCTTGATGGACGAGGCTAGGGTCTTGTTTGGTTCCTGTGATGACTCCGGTGTTGTTTGCTGTAACATAATGATTGCTGGGTACGTGAGATCTGGCCGTCTGTGGGACGCTTTCCGAGTGTTTGAGAAAATGACGGTGAGAGAGTGTGTTTCATATACGACTATGATAATGGGGTTCGCGCGAAATAAGCTTTGGGGGGAGGCGATCGAGGTCTTCAAGGATATGCGGGTCACTAACGTCGTCCCTAATGAGGCGACTTTGGCGAGCATCATCCCAGCTTGCTCGCATTCCGGGGAACTGTGGAACTGTAGAATGCTTCATGCTATGGCGATTAAATTGCTACTCGACGGTAGTGTTGTTGTATCGACGAATTTGTTGCACATGTATTGTGTTTGTTCGAGCATAGAGGAAGCAAGCAGGTTGTTCGAGGAGATGCCTGAAAAGAATGTAGTTTCGTGGAATGTGATGTTGAACGGATATTCAAAGACAGGACTTGTTGATTTGGCTCGACAATTGTTTGAGAAGATTCCCACTAGAGATGTGGTTTCGTGGGGTACATTGATCGATTGTTATTTGGGAGTGCAGAGGTTAAGTGAAGCATTGATCATGTGCCGTGAAATGCTTTGGTGTGGACTGAGGCCGAATGATGTGATGCTTGTTGATTTGGTTTCAGCTTGTGCTAGATCGGGGCTCGCCGTGGAGGGGCAGCAACTTCATTGTTTGGTAGTGAGATGTGGTTTTGACTGCTGTGACTTTGTCCAGGCAACATTGATCCATTTCTATGCAGCTTGTGGCAGGATCGACCTTGCTTGTCTGCAATTCGAGACTGGATCGAAGGACCACGTCGCATCTCTGAATGCCCTCATTGCAGGATTTGTGAGAAATGGAATGATTGACCAGGCTAGGCAGATGTTCAACCAGATGTCAGAAAGGGATGTCTTCTCATGGACCACCATGATTTCTGGTTATGCACAGCGGGAGCAGCCAAATGTGGCTCTTGAACTTTTTCACAAGATGGTCGCAAGTGGGCTCTGCCCTAATGAAGTAACAATGGCGAGCGTCTTCTCCACTATTGCTGCTTTGGGTTCCCTGGAAGAAGGATCATGGGCTCATGAATATGTACAAAAGAACTCCATCCCTCTCAATGACAATTTGAGTGCATCAATAATTGACATGTATGCAAAGTGTGGTAGCATCAGTTCTGCCCTGGAAGTGTTTCATCAAGTTCGAGACAAGGCTCGGGACGTGTCACCATGGAATGCAATTATATGTGGGTTGGCACTGCATGGACATGCGAATCTGTCTCTTGCAATATTCTCCAACTTGCAGAAACTGAACATCAGGCTTAATTCAATTACATTTATTGGAGCCTTAACTGCATGTTGCCACGTGGGCCTAGTTGAGGAAGGGAAACAAATCTTTAGAAGCATGAAGGTTTTGTATGATGTGGATCCAGATGTTAAGCACTATGGTTGTATGGTGGACATATTAGGTAAAGCTGGGAGAATACAGGAAGCTGAAGAATTGATTAGGACCATGCCCTTGGAAGCAGATGCTGCGGTATGGGGTGCGCTTTTGTCGGCGTGCAGAACACATGGGAATGTGGACATAGGAGAGTGGGCTGCACAGAACTTGGAAAATTTGCAACCAACTCACGGGCCTTGTAGGGTTCTTCTATCAAACATGTATGCAGACGCAGGGAGGTGGCATGATGCCTTTTCTGCAAGAAGAGTTATTTACAGTCAAGGACTGAAGAGATTGCCTGGTTGTAGTGGTGTTGGGTGATCCGGCAGCTGCTTCTACCTGTTGAGATACAGTCATGGGTTTTTCTTTTGCTCCCCCATGAATAGGTAACAGTCGTTACTGACTAGGTCCAGTAAACTGATGCCATAAGGCCATCGACTCACGCAGGACCCACAATTTTTCGTTGCCTGGTATCAATTTTAGATATGGCTTCAGGCAAGTGTTTAATGTCAAAGTAGGTCTCAAGATGGGAGAGCCATCACATGTTGACAGCTGATTTGGAAACATTCGCTCAAGATTTCAATGGTCACAGTCCCGCTATGCTTACATTTCAATGTTCAGTGCAGTAAACAACAGCATTAGATGTGCATTGCTCGTCATGTTGTGGGATTTCAAAGACATGCAAAGGCAATCCATCTCAGCTACTTTTTGCCTTCTCACATTGTTATCTTGTCAGCAAGGTTCACATAGAGTGCATTCTATTGGTGACCTGCGCATTCCCTAGTCCTTGCGATTTCAGCGTCATCACTCTTATGAACTGGCTCAGTTCCAAATACCGGAGAGCTTGAAGGATCTCTCCTTTTCTCAGAGATTTACTGCAGTAGCACATAATTTTTTGCTCATCACTGTGGCACAGTGTTCCTTTTCCCTTGCTTTGGCAGTCGAACCCCCGGCCGCCTTCTCTAGCACTCCATTCCCTAACCCCCTAGCCACCTCGCTAAACACCTCATGGTTTCGTTTCGGCTACATCAGAGTTAAAGCTGTTGGAAACTGTCATCTCGCAAGTATAGAATCCCGAATGTCAAACGAACTGAGAAAGTACATCAATACACATGTGCCAGAAGGGCTGATCTTTTGAGGGAGGGAAGCTGGTATATTGTCAAGAGAGAAGAGAGAGGAGAAAGAAGAGGAGCCATCATAGATCAGAAACACTCCAATGTCCGCCACTGCCTAATGCCATCTACCTGCTTAATGTAAATGAAAATCTGGCTTGGAATTTTTCAGGATTGGGTCATTTCAGCTAGTTGTTTCTTTTGCTAATTTGATAAGAATGTCATGCGATTTTGTGGCGCTTGTCAGGACATGAATTGCAGGGTATCTGATCATATGAGAATCTTGAAAAACCCACGACTTTTCTACAAAAATAAACCTAATCTTTATTGTTAAAATATAATGGAAAATGTCTAATGGAATTTCGAAAGTTAATTTGTTCATATTTGATCTTTTGACGTAGTTTTACCGAATAATACTTTAAAACAAATTTTCAGTACCAAAATTACAAAAAATTTTAAAATTATATTTCTCTAAATACTACTGCCTTAGTTGAGCTGGCGCGAGTAATTGATGATCCATAAAAGTATACTACAAAATACGTATATTACAAAATAATGAAAAATAACAATTTAGAAGATTTAACGGTTCCTATTATCTCACATGTTTTTTAATTTGGGAAAAAAAAATTTCTCAAATTATACGTGTTGTGACGTTTGCCCTGGACTTTTATTTAGTATCTTGAAAAACCCCGAATTATGCCAATTATGATACATTTACATTAAACATTTTCTTTTAACATAAAAATCCCTAGACATAAACCTATGGACACATTCTATAAAATAATGTCGTTTTTATTTCACTTATGTCATGTCAATATTGTTTGCTTTTTAACATTGATGTATGGTTCTTACTAATAAAATTTTGATGGAGGGTAAATGTGTTACATAGATATAAATTTTAAAATTTTGATGTAATTGGAAAAAATTTAGGATAAATGTATATAGATTCAAAGTGGGTGTAATTTAGGGTTTTTAGTGACTTTTGTTCTATTAATTAAAATAAAAATATTTCTCATTAATATATAAATACCATTTCAATAAATAACCCAATGGGCAGTTTTTCTAATTCTCTTTTGCATCCGCATACACATACACATGTCCTATTTTATTATGATTACAGAAAAAAAAAAGGATTTAGACTATCATTATTATGATATACATTTTAGAAGTTTTGACACTTATGTGTCCCCTAGGCCAAATTGTAGCACTTGGGGGTGTTCTTCTGCCTCAAAATTCCATAGGAATATTTCACCAACAATATTCTAGTTTACTTGATTGCACATTGTTTCATCACATCTGCCCAAGCCCATGCCAATGCACAATAGCCCTAGAATAAGGAAGCAAGTAAACAACTAATATAATTTCAAAAACTTAGTGCATAGAATTTGTTCTACTATGAAAAACTAGAAATATATTCCTATGTCAATTTGGTAAACATATTTGGTTGTTTAAGAAACATACTATGCGAAAGAGAGGACTATAAAATTTGGGTATATTTCAATATATGTTGATGAAAAATACATGAGCCTACTTATAGGTTTTATTATATAACTATCTAAGATGACATATCAGTCAAGATATGTAATATCAAAGAGAGATATACGCTCAATCTTAAGAGATACGGAAAATTAACAATTTTTTTAAAAATATCTTTAATATAGGGTATTATCATAAAGAAATCCTTAAATATCTCTAACATGGTCAAAAAGAAAAAAAAAATAGTAGCGACTTAGGGCTCGTTTGGTTCAACTTTGAGGAAATGGCTTTGTAAGTCTCTAAGTAACTTTGAATGAATGTGCATTTAGTGAAAGCAAGAGTTTTGGATACTCATTTTGGCGTATATTTCTTAAATTAACTTTGAGGTGAAAAGAACAAAGGAGAAAAGAAAAGAAAAGAAAAAAGGAGGAGGAGATGCAGATGTGTCAAATAGGGCAAAATCATGGGGGACGTGGCTTGAACTGCTGGTGGTGGCGATGCTGGTGGTGGTGGGGAGGCGGCTCACTTGAGTTCGTGCGACCTCAAGTGACACCCTGGGATGCACAACCCAGCTGCTTGAGTCCCTCAATCTCAGGTGTTAGCACCTAGGTCGTGCGACCTCAGGTGAGACTACCCAGTGGCTAGATCTGGCTGTCACCTACTGAGCTACACCGGTTGACCAGCAAGTCCAAGGAAGAAGACGATGAACGGTATTTTGTAGGGACAAAAGAGGAAAACAAGATTATCAATGAGGGCAATATTGGAAAGAAAAAGTTATTAAACCTTATTAAGCATTCTGAAAATGCCAAAAGCCTAAAAGACCTGCTTTGGGCTTTGAGTATTCCAAATGCTAGCATTTCCTAATAAGGTCTCAAAAAGCTGAACCAAACATTTAATATTTTTCCTATGGGGCTTTGGGGGCCTTGGAAATACTGAATCAAATGGGACTTTATTATATGACTAAAAAAGCACAGATAAGGTATATGCTTAATTAGCGATTTTTTTTTCCTGATTCACTTTACGAAACAAGCATATGAGACTTATTATACTACTCAAAATGCATGGATAAGGCATATGCTTAATCAGGATTTTTTTTTTTTCTGTTTCGCTTTACAAAACAAGCATCGTAGACTTATTATACTACTCATAATGCACTGATTAGGCATATACTTAATTAGGAATATTTTTGTTTTCCTATTCACTTTACAAAACGAGCGTCTTCCTTCTCACATAAATAATCAGATTGCAGAATCCCTTTTGTAACCATTCTATCAACAAAACAACCTTGAAAGATGGGTAAACCAAGGAGGCTCATTTTGGTGTCATTGGCTTCCTTCATATTGTTTCTCTTTGCATGTCAAGCTGCCGAACTTGACAATGTGTTTAGGCGCGCTAAAGTTCAGGTTGTACTCACTAACAATTTGCCGGGAGGGGTGACTCTCACAGTGCATTGCAAATCTAAGAACGATGATCTTGGCTTCCATTCACTTGGTCCTAATGGAAGTTGGAACTTTGATTTTCGGCCCAACACTGCCATAAGAAACACACTATTCTTCTGCAGCTTTCAGTGGCCGGGTCAATTTCACTACTTTGATGTTTATGTACAAAGGAGAGATTATGACGGATGTAGACACAATTGTTCATACATCATCCTGCCGAATGGTCCATGTTTGCTAAACTGGAATGATGGCTCATACGACCTATGCAGTCCTTGGAATTCGTCATCGTGAACACTCCCTTTACCAAGATACCTGGAATGATGGTCTGTTCGTCGCAAAATTCTCAGATAATTGTAATAGTTATGATTAAATAAAGTCCATCAAACAATTCTACTTTTTGGGTTATTCACATATATACAATTTGACCTAATGATCAGACTTTTTTGTGTCAGACCATATAGGCCCTCCCCCTCTCTCATGGAAAAAGATAAGGTAGGAAATATGATAGACGTATGTTTGAAGTGCAGATCGGCTCATCTGAAATTGTAAGAGGTTTCTTTATAACCAAAGGATAAGATTGCATAAATTTTTACTGATACGAGGATATCAACAACTCATTTCTTTGTTCTTGAAACTAATTGTCATGACCCTCCTGACACGAAATTCAAGGGAGTTTAACGGGTTGCTAAACGAGCGCGAATACTCTTCTGTCAGGCATTTTACTAACTCTTTCAAACTTCGATATAAAAACACTAAAAGTATCAAAAAGTTTGTAAGATGCTCGTTTTAGTGTCAATGATTTTTGTTAGCTCACTTGTTGTACTAAATGGTACGTCCATGATGGGGTGCAATTGGAACACACTGTTTCACTTTGATACGCTCAATGGAAATACATCATCAAAAATGTATGAAGGGAGATGTATAAAAACCTCCTGAAGACAACCGTTGATGGTTGTTGTTGACAGAATGTACGTTTAGAGAGAACGTACGCTACTTTTGTCTCCCCTTTATATCAAGGCGTTCCATTTCATCTTTACGAGAATAGTTTGCATTTACGCCGTGGAAATCGGGTGCTTTCCTCGTGATTGCATTCAGACCAATTTGAGATAGTTTTGTTTGTAATTCAACCGCAATTCAACATTCATTCCGAGATTAATTATTGTTTACGCATCGGAATCAGGTAAGTCGTCTTTCGCCAACTTGAATTCCAACATTGGTATCAGAGCTTGGTCGTGTTTTCTACCTTGTTTTCATCGATTTTTTTTTTTTTTTTTTTTCGTTTACCACATGATATCGAGAGCAAGAGATTGAATTCTATTTTGTTTTGGCTGTTTATCACTCGGAATTGCAATCTAAATCCTCGAAATAGAACCAAAGCGAAGAAAGGGTTCGAGGTTGCGCACACCCGTACGGATTTGGTCATCTTTCGGAATGTTTTTTCGGCCAAATCAATTTTTAAATATACAGGATGAAAGTACTCATCGAGATGAGTCCAACGGTGGGTTGAATGCTATCGGATGACATCGGACGCGCCCACATTTGCGGCTAGAAGATGCTGCGCGTGGGCATCACGCACCTAAAGCGTTGGGAATGCCAGTGCGTGCGCAACACGCACCGGTCGGCGAACCAGCATATGCGCAATACACGTCGGTCGGCAAACCAGCATGTGATGACATCGTTGTGACGCCACCCAATGATCGGTTGCCGGATGACGTCACCGCCAGTGGTAGTTGGCCGGTCGGTCACCGGCCGACGAACTGACCTGTGACCTAACCCGACCTAAGATCCGACCCAACGTTGACCCGATCCGACCGTTGACCGGTCAACGGTCAGACTGATCAAACTGGTTGGACCAGTCACTGGTTGGACCGGTCACCGGTAAGACCGATTGGATTGGTCAAACCGGCCAAGAGCCATTTGGCTCGCTAGCACGTGTGGGAGCGTGGCAGCTCCGATTGAAGCGTGGTCAGCGACATTTGGTTCGTATGAGTGTCCTCTATACTATGGTATATTTATTTTGGATATTTGAATTTCATAAATGTATAAAATTGTGTACGGAACCTTATGTATGTGTATTTTAAGGTACAAATGCATAGTTTAATCATTTTTTTTTAGCTTATATTTTCTTAAGTTTTAGGAAATATAGTAGCTGGCCTTTATAAAAATGATATCACATATGTTGAGTAGAGCTTGGTTCGATGGTAGCATGTATATAGTTTAATATACTTGCAATTTTCTAGTTCCAAAAAAATTCAAACAATGGTAGAAAATCCATATTTTTCCGTTACATGTTGAATTGCGGTTTTAATTACAATTGAAATATGATTGTTGTTTGTACGTTGGTTTATATCATGCTATACTTTTGTGTTAATAGAAAAATGTAGAAATTACATGAGGTCATGTAATTATTTTTCCTAGTGGAAATTCATAGGTTGGTAGAATTCGAAAGAGTTCTCACCTAGAACTTAAAATTTGCGCAAATTAAATTAATTAATAATAATGGAACAATCGTACATAGAAGTTGATTGAGAACATAGTGAACTTTTGTTTCCGTGTCTTTTGTTGAATTATCATTAATTTAGTTTGTCTTTGCTGCAAATTAAATGTGTATGTGACTCTATAAAGTGTGCTAGTATTGATTTTGCATTTATTATGTCAATGTGTTATAGCAATTGATTATGGTTTCGGCATCCAAAACCATTGTAGCTGACCTCAATAAGGGTAAGAAGTTGAACGATGACAATTATAATATTTGATAGCGAAAAGTTCAATATATCCTTAAGGAGCAAGAGGTTTTGGAAACTATCAACCACATCATAGATGAACCTAAGCATGGGACTTCAGCTCAATACAGGAAGGATCTAGAAGCTTATCAAGCTTGGAAAAAGAAAAATAACATTGTTTGCATCATGTTGCTAAGCTGTACGCAAGATGATCTCACGTGTAAGTTTGAACGTTATGATAAAGCTCAAGTTATGTGGGTTGCTTTGAAATATAAGTTTGTGGATACATATGTCACTAAGCTGAAGAGACTCACCATCAAGTTTGACACATTAAAGTGCCCAAATGTAACGATGAAACAGTATCTTCACAAGATGTCAAACATGATTCGTGAGCTGAAATTGGCAAGTCACTTTCTTACTGATGAACAGCAAGTTCAGACTGTTATAAGGTATCTTCCTGACAATTATGAGCATATGAAAATCAATATGACACATAATGAGAATATTGTCACTTTGATGATATAGCGCGTCATTTGGAATTAGAGGATGAGCACTTAGAAGCTGTGAGATCCTCTACCCATGCTTATGTTGCTTAATCGAGTTTACGCAAAACTTCGGGCTTCAAGCGCAAAATGAATTCTCAATTCAACAACAAAGGGAAGAAGACTGATTAGGCACATAAGAGGGCTAAGACCTTCCAACGCAAGAAGTGTGATGGGAAGAAGGACAAAGTCAAGATGAAGTACTACAATTGTGACAAGATGGGTCACTTTGCTCGTGAATGCATTAAGTCGAAAGAGGTACCATATTACTCAATTACTTTAAACAATGCTTTTGTTTCTAACACTGTAATACTTGCTGAATCTCATCTAATGTGGACTGTAGGCTCAGGAGCAATAGACCACGTAGCTAGAGACCGAGAAGCATTTGTGAAGTATCGTTAGATTCAGCTTAGAAGAAGATAGATATATGTTGGGAATAACTCAAGAATTGAAGTGAAGGATATCGATACATGTAAATTAATTTTACATAGTAGTCTAAATCTATTCCTACATGATATCCTTTATGCTCCAGATATTCGACAAAACTTGGTCTCCGTAATTGTTCTTCTTAATTTAGGTTATGTATTGAATTTCCATAGTGATTGTATTGACATTTTGTATGGAACGTCTTATTATGGTTCAGGTCATGTATTGAATGGTTTTATTGTGTTAAAAATTGACTATGATCAGTACAATATTAATGTTGATGGTTGTTTTTATTTAATTACATCTTCTAATAATATTGAGATTAATGCAAGTACTTGGCATGCTAGATTGGGTCACATTGGGTTGTGAAGAATGCAAAGATTAGCTAAAGTGGGTCTTTTAGGGTCACTCACTAATGTTGATCTACCCGTATGTAAACATTGTCTAACGGGAAAAGTAACTAGAAAACCATTCAGTAAAGTGACTGGAGCCGAATTTCCATTGCAACTCATACATTCTGACATTTGCGGTTCTTTGAATGTGAGGGTGAGGCATGGAGCCTCATATTTCATCACTTTCATAAATGACTTCACACGTTTCAGTTATATCTTTCTGATCTCCCATAAGTCAGAAGCATTATACTGCTTTAGACGATATATAGCGATGGTAGAGAATCAGTTGAACCAAACAATAAAGGCATTGAAAACCGATCACGGACGTGAGTATCTATCTAAGCAATTCAAGACTCTTTGTGATGAAAATGGAATTGTACGATAATTGACTATTCCTGATACTCTATAACCAAATGGGGTGGCTGAGAGAAGGAATAGAACCATATTGAAAATGATTAGGTCTATGATGACGCAAGCAAATTTACCTATCTCCTATTGGGGAGATGTGTTATTGACTGCTACCTATGTACTTAATCGAGTGCCATCAAAATCGGTCACTTCCATCCCTTATGAATTATGGACTGGTAAGAAACTAGACTTGAGTAGTCTACGTCCATAGGGATGTGCAGCTTATGTTAATGATTCTTCCCATAAATATAGCAAATTAGGTTTTAGATGGAAGAAATGCATCTTTATAAGATATTATGAACACTCCAAAGGGTAAGTATTCATAGGTAAACAAGCTGATGAAAATGTGACCGAAATGGAGTCACGTGATGTCACGTTCTTGGAGAACGATTTTCTTAGTAGATATGAGATTGATAAAGACTTCCAATTATATGAGACGGAAGATCCTAATAACACACCCACTGATGTTATTAAGGGAAATAAAAATTTACCTCAACATGTAAAATCTAGTGGGAGTGTTGCATTGCTTGACGAATTGAATTCAAGAGAAATTCAATTACGTAAAAGTAATCGTAAAAGTATTTCCCATCGTCGTTTTGAGATTGAAAGGGGAACATTTATGATTATTCAAAAAGATGATGCTGTGCCTAAGACTGTTTAAGAGACTCTCTCATTCTCTAATAAGGAATAATGGAGAAAAGTTTTTGAAGATTAAATGGAGTCAATGAGGGCAAATCATGTCTAGGACTTAGTTAATCTACCATCAAATCGTAAGGCCATTGGAAACAAATGGGTCTTTAAGATTAAGTGAAAGGCGGATGGATCCATTGAAAAGTATAAGGCTCGCATTGTGGCAAAATGTTATACTCAACAAGAGAGTATAGATTACAAGGAAACCTTTTCAGTAGTTGTAAGATTTGTTTCAATACGCCTTATTCTAGCCATCGTTGCACATTTGGACCTTGAATTATATCAAATTGATGTAAAGACGGCATTTCTCAATAGAGAACTAGATGAGGAAATCTATATGAATTAGCTAATAGGTTTCATAGCTAAAGATCAAGAGTATAAAGTTTGCAAACTTCATCGCTCAATATATGGCCTTAAGCAATCATCTAGATAGTGGTATATTCGTTTTCATCAAGCCATAATCACTTTTGGCTTCACGATGATTGAAGAAGATCACTGTGTATATGTCAAGCAATTCGAAGATAAGTTTGTGATTTTATCACTTTATGTGGACGATATTCTATTGGTTGGAAATGACAAGATTTTTGTTATCACCATAAAAGAATGGTTGTCCTCCAATTTTGAAATGAAAGACATGGAAGAAGCTGCTTATATATTAGGAGTTAAGATTGAAAGAGATCGATCAAGAAAACTCATTATTTTATCACAAGAGTCTTATATAATAAAGATTCTTGAGCATTTCAATATGCAGCATTGTAATCCCATTAATATCCATGTTTGCAAGGTAGAGGCCTAAGTACTAAGATGTATCCTTAAACTCCAGAAGAAATTAAAGTGATGGAAATTGTTCCTTACGCTAGTACGGTCGGAAGTTTGATATATGCTATGATGTGTACTAAACCTGACATATGTCATGCCGTGGGATTGGTGAGCCAATATCAATCAAATCTCGGTCAAGCACACTAGAAAGCAGTGAAAAGGATCCTGAGATACTTGAAGGGCACCATGAACTATCGACTTTGTTACCAAGGAAATAATTTACGCCTATTGAGCTATTCAAATGCCGATTGGGGTGGAGACCTGGATGAGCGTAAATCGACTTCTTGATATGCATTCTTGCTTAATAGATGTGCGATTTCTTGGAATAATAAGAAATAGACATGCACGACCTTATCTACAATGAAGGCATAATTTATTGCATGCTCTGCCGTAGTACAAGAAACAGTATGGCTAAAATGTTTTTTAGAAAATTTAGTCACTGTCACTGAGGTTCCAAGACCAGTGATAGTTTATTGCGATAGTCAAGCAACCATTGCCTATATGAAGGATCCCAAGTATTATGGAAGGACAAAGCACATTCACATAAAGAACAACTTCATAAAAGACATAATAGCATAGAAAGAAGTTATTCCACATTATGTTTCAATCAATAGAATGGTTGCTAATCCATTTACAAAAGCTGTTCCTAGAGACATATTCTTGACCCACAGAATGTCACTAGGATTACATAAAATGTGATATATGTTATTGTAGAGGATTATTGGTTTATGTATTTGTGAACATATGTATTGTACTTTTTTGTTTATTAGTGGCTTGATGTTTTATCAATAAGTACGAATACAATATGAGATTAGCACTACATACACATATTATTGTAAAGTATGTCAGCAGGAAATAATTAACTCACTCACATGAGCAATCGCCTCAAGTGCTATAGTTAGCATGTTAAGATGAGATGTTATGTACAAATAAATGCTAAAAAGCAAGTTTGATACATAAAATATGTCGCCTTGATCGGAGTCAAGATTAGGTCTGTGATTTGTTTATAATAAAACCAAACATGATAGTCTCACAATCATATATGTCTGTAAGATGCCGGATGCGAGTACTTAATTGGGCGTTATAGAAAGCAAGCTGATATAGCACTTGAGCTAAATATGAGTATGTGAGAGGCATGTGACTATATTTAGGCTAAGATCCATATAATGAATATATTTAATAAATGACATACGCTTTCATAGAAAGAGAAATCCACTATAGCATGTAATTCATACTACATGTGTATTGTACGACCGATAAGAGAATGTGAGTAAAATTATCCCTATTTACTTATTGTGTGAGCCCTTGAGGTAATTTATAATTTACCTTATTTTTGTGCCCTATGTTACTTCTGACTATGTTCTCGAAGTGAAAGATCAATATTGTTATTTTAGCATGTTAACGACGGTCATCAATGGATCTGGCTTTATGAGATGTGTTTAGGAAAGCAGTTGTTCTGAAATGGAGAGAGACATGAGTATGAAGGAAGAATATTGTTGTTTTACATTTATTACATGTATTTACTAGTCGACTAATTATATAGCTTTTTTTGTGGTTGTGAATATAATTGTAAATATATGGTGTTTTGAGAATAGTCAATTATAGCATTTAAGGGATATATATACTTGAATTGATGTAACAAAATATGTCTGGAGCACTACGAGATATCGATTATTTATTTCTTTTCGGGGTTGTAACCATTATATCATCCCTAACAGGTGCATAATTTGAGCTCCCAACTGCAAGTGTACTTACTGGTCGCACGACTTACTTGCCAGTATGAATTGTTTTATAAAGTTAATGAATGTTGAATGCCTTATATTCTTGATAGAGCACTATCAAGCCAATTATGGTCTCATTTGGTTCAACATTCCCAAGGGACTTTCCGCCCCAAAAGCTCAATGGGAAAAAATTTAGGTGTTTGGTTCAGCATTTGAAGGTGTCTTTGGCCAAATGCTGGCCTTTGAAATGCTGAAAACCCAAAGCAGGTGGAGACCTACTTTGAGCTTTCAGCATTTCGGAAATGCAAGTCCACATCTACTATTCATCCATTGATTTTTTTTTTTTAAACAGATCATTTTCCCCACACTCCAACCGCCTAATCGGCGATGGAGTTTCATCGGATTTTATTTTTATTTTTTAAAAAAATAATAAAAACCCTTTGCAAATGTTGGGTTCACCTTTTTTTTTTTTTTGGTCATTTTTTATCTTTTGACAATCAATAGCCCAACTTTTTATCAATACATTAGAATGATCATTAATTAACGAAGATGATTAATACTACAATAATTAATAAAAATTATTCAAAGTTGAAAACAAACCTAAAAGAACCCTAAACCAAAAGTTGAGCTTTGCATCTATAATTAATTTATTTTAATAAAATTTTTAAATAAATTTACTAATATATATCTTTTATATTACTCTCAACATGAAAATGTAAAAGGTTATATAGTTTTTTTTTTTTTTTATAACCCAGGGAACCTCCGTGCACCGCTTTGCGATGGAGTAAACCCTGGAGGAAGTAGAGTTACCACCACCCTTGCTCCCCAAGTAAGTCGTGGGTTCCTTTCCAACAAGGCAGGCGACGTAGGGATTCGAACACTGGACCTCTCGTGAAAGGAACTAGCGCCCGACCACTACGCTGCCACCACGGGTGGTTATATAGTCATTGTTTCTTTTTTGCAATTTTAAAAATACTAAAACTAAAACTTAATTTGGTCACAATAAATGGCTTTTCAAATATATGTTTACCAAACAGTCTTGCATTTCCCTAAAGCACTTTTCAATTATAATTTATCAAACAGTCTAGCATTTCGGAAAGCTCATTTACCTCAAAGGTATTTGCATTCTCCCAAGAGCATTTCCCCAAAACCGAACCAAACGGACCCTATGTCTGAGTGGGAGATGTTGTACTAAATGGTACGTCCATGATGGGATGCGATTGGAACGCACTGTTTTACCTTGATATGCTACGATGGAAAGACATCATTGAAAATGTATGAAGGGAGATGTATAAAAACCTCTTGAAGACAACCGTTGATGGTTGTTGTTGACAGAACGTACGCTTAGAGAGTATGTACGCTTCTTTTTCTCTCCCCTTTCCATCAAGGCGTTCCATTTCATATTTACGAGAATAGTTTGCATTTACGCCGTGGAAATTGGGTGCTTTCCTTGTGATTGCATTTAGACTAACGTGAGATAGTTTTGTTCGTGATTCACCGCAATTCAACGTTCGTTCCGGGATTAATTATTGTTTGCCCATCAGAATCAGGTAAGTCATCTTCTGTCGACTTGAATTCCAACATCACCTAAGAATCAAATTATAGAAAAAATGATCACTTAAGTAACTCTAGTGAGAAATTTTGGCAAAAAAAATTCCGTGGCTATAATAAAATGTTGGTTTAACATCATGAAAAACTTCAAACTAGTATATCTGTGACAAATTTATCACAAACTAATTTTTTATCAACAAAAACCTAAAACCAGTATACTCGTGACATATTTACTATTAATTACGTTTTGTCAAATTTTAGCTGGATATTGCGGAACTAGATGACATATGGCAATAACTCAATTGACATAACAAGTCCACGTGGAAATGCATATTAGTTTGGAGTAAATTTATTACAATTATACCAATTTTTGGTTTTTGGTAACCTACAATTTAGTTTGGGATAAATTCATCATACGTATACCATTTCGAAGTTTTTCACAATATTAACCCTAAAATGTTAAAGCTAATTAGCATTTTTATAATAGAAACAACGTGGCTAGCTTGGCTAAAAATGACGTTGCATGAAGTCCACCTAAGAAACAACTTCGCATGAGCATCTCTCAAACTCGGCATCATTCAGTCATTAGCATTGAATTGTTACATTTTGTCTTCTCTCCTTTATTGCTGTTCGATGTCATCGTTGGCTCGAGGTTCGTCAATCCTCTCTCACTTGCTCAATTGGCTAAAAAAATTGGGATGGAATGAAGAATTAGAACTCGAAGGGAAAAATTAGGGCTCGGAGCTTGGTGTGATTGTGTTGAATGGTTGAATTAGGGTTAATTTTTGGGAAATTGGTTTAATGGTTGATTTAGGGTTTTGAATATTGGGATTTTGTTTATTGGTTGTTTTGGGGTTCATATTTGGGACAAAACATGTGAACAACCTCGTTTAGGGGTATATATGCTGATTGAGCACACTAGCAAACCACGTTGGATTTCTGGCTACTCTAATTAAATTTAGCATCTAAATGATTGTTTTTTTTAAAGTGTGAATTTTAAGTGACTTGAAAAAAAAAAATTAGCACCAAAGTGAGTATTGTACAAAATTTTTGACATTTTTAATGTCATTTTTCCCCAAACTACTTAGTCAAGCCAAGTTCAAATGAATTAAATTTAAAGAATTCGATGAGTTAAGAGAGCCTAATTTGAATGAAATACACAAACTCGACTAGGTTTAAACTCAATGTGGACATACAATTCCTAAATACATGTATCTCCAATTTATAAATGTAGAAGGATGGAGTAAAGAATAAAAATGTGCAATACTAATATATTTTATTTAGGGGTCAAATTTAGTTGTTATCAACGAATTCGATCCCTAATTTTCATGAAATGCATGAGAAACTCTCAAAGAAAAATGTTGGTATCAACACTTGTACTTGTTATGGTAGAAAGTAATATTCTTGGATAGAGAATGGAGGAAAAAATAAAAGTACTATAACAGCTTGTTTGGTAGTTGGCCGAACACCAAACAATAGTTGATTATATTCTTTTGTTCTTAGAACATTAAAAAAAAAAAAAAGAATAAAGACTTGTTGACACCTAATTTGTCTTTTTTTTTTCAAATATATATACAAAAAATTTTAGCAAAAAAATTAATTAATTAATTAATAAAAAAGAAAGAGAAAAATAAGGAAAAAAAAAAAAAAAAATGCTAAGGAGCCGGGTTGGGCCAAATCCAGCTTCGGCCTAACTCGGCCCTCCTTTATTTCATTTCCCTCGTGCTAGGCCTGGCCCAGCCTCCTCTTCCTTTCAGCCCGGCTCGCGCCCCAGCCTTCTTCCTCTTCCTACCTTTCGCGCGCAAACTTGCAAAGAAAAGACAGGAGTAGGAGCAGAGACAGTAGGGGCAAAGAGAGCATAGCAGAGCAGAGAAGAAGGAGGGGACAAGACAGGGACCGAGGGAGGAGAGGCGGAGGAACGGAGAGTAATCGAGAGGGAGAGAAGACAAAACAAGGGCTACCATGGAGGAAACAAGAGGAGGAGAGAGGAGAATGGACCAAGGCTATCGCCGCCGACACATCTTCGGGCCATCGCTACCGCCGCTGACGCGTCTCAGAGCCGTTGACTGCCACCACTTCCTCCGGAATCCAGGTAGGCGTTTTATTGAACACTTTGCATGTACTACCAAAACCTAGCCGGCCAGAGCTCACCCCGACCACTTCGAGTGAGCTTCAACCCCCTACCCGTCCCATTGCACTTCTCGTGGCTCTAACATGCCTCATCGGCAGTTCAGACTCGTGCTAGGGCCTCGACCAAGCGCTGAAATCCCTGCTTCCTAGAACGCCTTCCACATGCATGCTAAAATGCCCAGCCGAAACCCACGCGTAGCTTCGTTGTTTAGAGCCTCGACCGACCCCTTTGCTACCTCCAATGAGCCCCTGACTGGTGCCACCCACCATCGCCCTCCTTGGAGAACCCCCCTTGAGTGGTTGCAGGTTAGAGGGCAGGCCGAGTTAGGCCACATCACAGATCTGGCTCACTCGAGCTTTCTTTTTTTATTTTTTCTTTCTTTTTTCGCGTGGGTCCGTAGGGGAGCCCACATACAAGAGGATTGGGCCCCCTTGATTAGGCCCAATCCTAGCCTTTACGGGCGGGTTGACTAGCTCGCCCTCAAGCGGGTCGGACCCGAGTGGGTTTGACTCGATCCGCCCCCAACTGAGCCGAACTCGAGCGAGTCCGACTGACCCGCCTGACTGGGTCAGACCCAGGTCAGGTAAGACTAAACCCCACCTGGTTCGCCCAAAAAAAAATTCCAAAAAAAAAATAATAAAAATGTATATTTTTTCTGAAAAAATTCGAAAATAAAAAAAAAATGCAAAATTTGGTTGGAAATCACCATGTATTGCCTTCTTAGTGTAATAAGGTTTTATATGTTCGTATTTTGATTATATCGCATATTTAATTTGCACATTTAATTACGTTTGCAAATATTTAATTATACGTACTCAATTTTATTGCAATTGGGATTTTTGTAGCTATAATTATTATTTTAATAATTGCACACTTGCATGATCACCTCACATATTAGTAGATAAGTGTAAAATCAATCCAAACTACCTAACAAAATTTTTTTCTTTTAAAATGAACAAGATCAGGTACCGAAAGGGCACTAATTGGTTAATTAGTGTAATTAAGTCATCGACCCTAGGTTCTTTAGTTGCGTAGGAAGTGAGGTACACTTCCATATCTCACTTGATTTCTAGCCGACCCTAATAGGTTAGTGGCAACTTCTTATTGTGAAATTCTTAAGAATAGCCTAATGTCGCGCGAGATATGGGATTAGGAGAGCTTGTGTCTAATCATGGGCCTTAGATCCGTCTTTTAGGTAATACCCCTAAACATATCCCCTTCCCCCAAGGGGTAGGTTGTGACAACTTGGCGATTCCGTTAAAAAATTAGTTTAAACCTTAGAGGACTTAGGCTTAAATCTATCTTGTTTGAAAAAAAAATTTGTTTGGTAGCAATGATCCAAGATACATCCCTAACATGTCAGTTGCTAAATGTTCATGCTGAATGAGAGGTATAAGGGGAAGCGATTGTTGACCCTTGTTTTGTAGGAAGATGTATGAATGAATGAATGGTTTATTTGTGTACAAAGTGTTGCTTGCTTATTAATTGTCTCATGCCTGCATCCCTGCATTGCATTACACCATGGCACACATTATCTACCACCGAACCTAGGCTGCGTAGGATCACTTAGGATGATGTTGAGGTGGATACCGCTCCAACTATAACCATGTAGTACGAGTCGCCCATCTCAACCCCGAAATTTCCTTCCTGATATCAAAGGTCCCCACCCTGGTTTGTAATCATGCGACACAGGTTGGTTCTTTGACAAAGCCAGAGTCATGGGTAACACGACCTACCTGCGATCTTGTTGGTTCGGTCTGGTGATCCTATGACTTCATTTTGAGCTGTAATTAAAAAAAAAATAGAGAGAAAAGTTGCCCCCTATTGTGCCCCCTATTGTGCCCCCTATTGTAAGTATCATTCTTCTTTTTATTTGTTTTTTTTTAATTGAATTTTCATTTAGAAATTCGCGGAGACCAATCAATTGTCCTCAGTTATGTAAGCTTATAATTGAAAAAATTGGCAATCATTCTTGATAAGTGAATATTGAATGCAAGTTCTAAACACTTTGATTGGCCTTGTTAAACACATGGTTTTGTTTAAATTTCTAGTTATTGGCTCAAAATCACATTTTCAAAAAAAAAAAAAAAAACTTTCAAGTTGCAATTATATATTGGGGCACAAAAATTGAAATTGCATTTTTAATCAAATTCTCTCCTCAAATTTTGGGACTGAAATGCAAATCACATTTTGTGTATAAATTTCTTAAAATAGAAGTCACTTCATTTTTCTAGGAGTAAAATCACAAATCAATGCCACTTTTGCATATGAAACTTTTGGAATAGAGTGGACATTTGATTGATAGCCGTCGATCGATCTTTTAATGATGTCCCTTCTCTTATGACTAATCTTGGTGAAATACCAAAATCCCATAATAGGGACTATGGGGGCATGAACCGTCATCTCGATTTTGCTATAATAGGCGACCTCATTGAAAGATCAATTTTTCATTCACATACTAACATTGTCATCTTTTTTGTAGGTTATTCATGATGCTCCTCGATGATCTCATGTTTGACCACATAGAGAAGTGAATTCTAGAGCTAGGACAAGAGTTGATTTTTATTATTATTTATACAAGAGTTTCTTGTATTTTATCATTGTTTTTATTTTTGTTAAGAATCATGTTTTCCATTTTGGGTTTTGATTGTGAATCCAATTGATGCTTTTGTAAATCACGCGACTCACATTTTTTTAATGATGGAATCCAATTTCGTGAAAATCATCCTTTAAAAAAAAAAAAAAAAAACACTTAGAAGTGTTTCACACAAACCTTTACGTCTACCTTCAAAATGTTTTGAAAATGAGTTTCGAGAAAGCTTTACTTAATGCCCTCTTTTCACGTGATCGCTTTCTCAGGTAGAATGAGGAGTTTATTTGAGATCAGCATTTACTCCTTCTAAAAGATAAAAGTGTAGGCTCATGGAACTCGAGGAGCAAGCATGTGTCGAGACTTCGTCGATGCCAATCTTCCATAGAGGTGGAATGAAGTTGAATTCCGTTCTAGGAAGTTTCATTATTTGGAGGACAGACTTAAACAAAACAAAGGGTGATAAATGGGGGAAAATATTGCACCTTGACCGTAGAAGCAGCGCCTTCCATCAAGGAATCATGATAAGACTTGACTGTCCATTTTGGCGTAAAGGGATGTGTATAGTTCCTAAATGATTCCCAATCGAGCGAGGAAATAACATGTCCAATTTTTTCTTTGCAAGCAATAAATGGGCAAAGTATCTAAAGAACAATATCCTCAAATGTGGAAACAATGAGCAATCCCTCTCCTTTCAAAAAAAGATCTTGAAAAACACATCTAATGATTCATATTTAAATTTTTCAAGCTCTTTGTCAATTGAACTTCTCTTTGAAAAGAGCATTTGAAAAAGCAGGAATTGAACTTTGCAAATTATTGTATACAATAAATAAGTGCTTTTCATGGATAAAATCAGGGCCGCATAGTAATTTTTCAATCAATCCTAGCCACTTCAGGCAAACTTCATACCTGAAGAACAAAAACACGTGAAGGGTAAATTGTGTCGATTCTAAGTGCTCATTTTGATAGCGTCTCTAACATGATTCATTTTTCCTTTGATAGGAAGACATCAAACACTTAAAGGCAATGCAAGTGAAGGGTAATGTCGAGTTACCAAATATGCATGAGGTTGAATCCAAGAAATGTTAGCACCCAAAGGATAAAAGTGAGTGAAGGGTAATAATGTATCATTTCCAACATTTCAATCCCTAAAGATTTTTGCACTAACATATTCTTTCACATTCTTTATAGGGTTACCGAGTCACCATGTTGCAGGTAAGTACCATTCTTCTCAAAATTAAATATAAAAAAAATGGAGAATTTCCATTACAAAAAAGAACCTTTGGCACTTTCTTAGAAACAAGCACAAAAATAATTGAAAAAAGAAAAAAACTTTCTACAAGCTTTTTGAACATCATTTTTATTTCAAAATTGTTTTCTCGTTTTGTGGGTTATTCATTTTGAATCAAATTTGCCTATGGATATTGATCTACTCAAATGATCTCAGCAAAGTGAAATAGAGACGTTAACCATACCAAACAAGAAGTGCTTAGGATGAAGAAAGGCAAGCTATTTCCAAACACGTCCTTCAAACACTATTTAGAGTTGAGTGAAAAGCAACATTCTCTTAGGAGGAATGATTCATTTGCGTTGAGCACAAAGATCAAAATGATAAAGGCGTTTCCTTAATCAATCCAAAGCACCGTACTAATATCTTGCTAGCCCTTTGGGCCGAATAAATATGATCCTTCAAAATACCCCTGTCGAGAACGATCCTACATTGGGGCAGCATAGGAGGTTATGTTCATATTGTAAAACAAAATATTGAGAAAGATTCTATTACTTTCACTTGCATCAATCTTCTGGTGATAACTTCAAAGAAATTCTCATCAGAGCTTGACTCATCCCAAGGTGAAGAAGAGCATTTCCTTCTCTACCCAAACATTGATACCTGTAACTTTAACCAATTTGGGCTTATTTGCTTATTTTTGAATCCCGAGTGGTGATTATCTCCCTTCACTGGGGCAAGACATAAGGATTGACCACATACAATTGACATTTACAAGAAAATGTGAAAAGCATCTCGAAAGTCATAAGAGCTCTAAAAGTTCAAAGAGTAAAAAGTTCGACAAAATTAGGAGGCATGAAAAAGCAGTGTGCCTGGTAAAAGCAAGACCAATGCCTGTCAAGAAAAAAAGCCAAAAGGATGCATCTTATGTGAAAGAAAAATTATCAAAGTCCAAATGCCTGCGTAAAAAAAAAAAAAAAAATTATCGCAAGTGCAAAGGAAATTAGAGAAATGAGCAAAGCTCCAATGCAAAAATGATTAGTCAAGAGACTTTCGAAATGTATTGTGTTTCGAAAGCTAAATGATTTCAAAAGATCGAGTGACCTGGTCATGATGTCATGATGATCACCGACTCTTAAAAACCTCTTGAAAATTTTAAGCCTTTCGAGCCTTTCCTAAGCCAACATTACAACTCTCTTCCGAAGTCTCTTCTGATTAGGATGGTACGAGTAAAAATGAGAATGCCACAAAGAAACTACTACTTGAAGAAATTGAAGTAATTCTATCTTGTCTTATCTTCCAAGTTCTTGACTTGTAAACCCGATGAAGATAGTGACAAATATTCCTTTATTAGCCTCAAAGTAATGATTCCTTTGTGTAAGTCCATGACCAAACTTATATTGTGGTCCTTTCAAAAGACCTTTTTGATCGATCAGATTATGCTCATCACGAATGTTTTTGAAAGCCTTTAACATAGGTTATGTGAGATATTCTTAGTAATTAGTTACTTCCCACGCGAATGAATAGGATTAAGCAGCCATTTTGTTGAGAGTATGTGAGAAACTCTTTCTGACTAAGAAGCTCTAGTTTGGCATGTTTAATAAGCCTTTGTCACGAGTTGTAGTCGTTCTGATAAAAACCTGACTCCCAAAGAATTTGATGATTAATGATACATCCGAGTAAGATGATAGTTCTGTGCCACGTGATGCTGATTGACATCAAATGTTTTTTTTTTTTTTTTTTTTTTAAATAGTTAGACTTAGCTTGATTAGCTTGTTCAAGTAATGCTGCAATATTGCCAATACGTCTCTTGATGATGTCCTCAATGACATTTGCTTAAGTTGAATATGACAGAAATCCCTAATGAAGCCATGCAGTTTTCAAGGGGTTAGTAGGTACTTTCCTAAAAACCAAAGGTTCATAGTCAGCCTCAAGCCATGTCATCTACAAGGTTCATGGTCAGTCTTAAACCATGCTGTCTCTAAAGGTTCATGGTCATCCTTAAACCATGTCATCTCCAAAGGTTCATGGTTAGCCTCAAACCATGTCATTTACAAGGCTCATGATCAGCCTTAAACCATGCCATCTCCAAAGGTTCATGGTTAGCCTCAAACCATGTCATCTACAAGGTTTATGATCAGCCTTAAACCATGCCGTCTCCAAAGGTTCATGGTCAGCTTTAAACCATGTCATCTCCAAAAGTTCATGGTCAGCCTCAAACCATGTCATTTACAAGATTCATGGTCAGCCTTAAACCATGCCGTTTCCAAAGGTTCATGGTCAGCCTTAAACTATGTCGTCTCCAAAAGTTCATGGACGCCTCAAACCATATCATTTACAAGGTTCAAGGTCAACCTTAAACCATGCCATCTTCAAAGGTTCATGGTCAGCCTTAAACCATGTCATCTACAAGGTTCATGATTAGCCTTAAACCATACAGTTTCCAAAGGTTCATAGTCAGCCTTAAACCATGTTATCTACAAGATTCATGGGTTTTCCTCAAATCATATATTTTCAACCTTGTCAAAACTCATTGTTACACGACGAGACTTCATTTCTTTCATTCTTTCTATGACACGGTGTGCTTCTATAGCTTGAGGTCTCATTTTCTTCCTATGACATGGCGCGCTTCTGTAGTCCAAAATTTCTCTTTCCTATGACATGGCGTGCTTATATAACCCGGGGTCTCTTTTTCTTATGACACGGTGTGTTTCTATAACCCGGAGTCTCTCTTTTCTATGACACGACGTGCTTCTATAGCTTGGATTCTCTCTTTTTTTTGTTATGATATGGTGTGCTTCTGTAGCTTGGAGTCTCTCTTTCCTATGATACGGCGTACTTCTGTAGCCCGGTGTCTCTTTTTTTATGATACGATGTGCTTTTGTAGCCCGAGGTCTTTCTTTCTCTTATAGACACGATGTGCTTTCATAGCTTGACTTGGTGTAAGCCTATGCACCTAGGATCTCTTTACCATTGAAATAATTTAAGTGTCTTCTATCTTTGAAAGTTGTTGACACCTAATTTGTCTTTTTATTCATATACATATACAAAAAAAATTAGTAAAAAATTAATTAATTAACAAAAAAAAAAAAAGAGAAAAAAGAAGGGAAAAAAAAACAAAACAAAACAAAAGAAAAAAACGTGCTAAAAAGAGCCAGGTTGGGCCAAATTCGGCCTCGGCCCAACCTGGCCCTCCTTTGTTTCTTTTCCCTTGTCTTAGGCCCAGCGCAACCTCCTCTCCCCCGCGCGGCCCAGCCTCCTCTTCCTTTCAGCCCGGCCCGTGCCCCGACCTTCTTCCTCCTCTTGCCCTTCGCGTGTGAACCTATAAAGAAAAGACAAGAGCAGGAGCAGAGGTAGCAAGAGTAGAGAGAGTAGAGTAGAGAAGAGAAGAAGGAGGGGATAGGACAGGGATTAAGGGAGGAGAGGCGAAGGCACGGAGAGTAACCGAGAGGAAGAGAACACAGAACAGGGGCCACTAGGGAGGAAACGAGAGGAGGAGCGGGGAGAATGGATTGAGGCTACCGCTACCGACGCATCTCTGGGTCACTACTACCGCCGCCAACGCGTCTCAGAGCCACCAACCGCCGCCATTTCCTCCAGAATCTAGGTAGGCGTTTTATCGAACACCTTGCACGCACTCCCGAAACCTAGCCGATCAGAGCTCACCTCAACCACTTCGAGTGAGCTTCGGCCCCCCTACCCGTCCCATTACACTTTCTGTGGCTTTGGCGTGCCTCATCAACGGTCCAAGCTCATGCTTGAGCCTCAGTCGAGTGTCGAAACGCCTGCTTCCCAGAACGCCTTCCACATGCTCGCTAAAATGCCCAGCCGAAACCCACGCATAGTTCCATCGTTTAAAGCCTCAATCGACCTCTTTGCCGCCTCCGATGAGCCCTTGACCTGCACCAGCCACCGTCGCCTTCCTTGGAGAACCCCACTAGAGCTGCACGCCATCATGGCCTCCTCTAGTCATGACCGAGTGGTCGTAGAGCATATGGCAGGCTGAGTTGGGCTAGATCTGTGATTTGGCCCACTCGGCCTTTCTTTTTTCTTTTCTTTTCTTTTTTTTTTTTTGTGTGGGCCCGCAGGGGAGCCCACTTACAAGAGGATTGGGCCCCCCTAATTAGGCCCAATCATGGCCCTTACGGGCGGGCTAACCAGCCCACCCTCAAGTGGGTTTGACCCGAGCGGGTTCGACCCAATTTGCCCAAAAAACATAAAAATAATAATAAGAATATATATTTTTTCGAAAATAAAAATTTGAAAATCTAAAAAATGCAGGATTTGGTTGGGAATCGCAATGTATTGCCTTCTTAGTGTAAGTAGGTCTTTATTTGCCTATGTATTGATTATATCGCATGTTTAATTTGCATATTTAATTCATTTGCAAATGTTTAATTGTACGTGCTCAATTTTACTGCAATTAGAATCTTTATAGCTATAATTATTATTTTAATGATTGCCCACTCACATGATCACCTCATATGTAAGTGGATAGGTGTAAAATCAATCCAAACTACTCAACAAAAATCTCTTCTCTTAAAATGAACAAGATTATGTACCGAAATGGCACTAATTGGTTAATTAGTGTAATCAAGTCCTCAACTTTAGATTCTCTAGTTGCATAAGAAGTGAGGTACACTCACATATATCACTTGGTTTCTAGTTGATCTCAATAGGCTAGTGGCGACTTCTTATTGTAAAATTCTTAAGAATACATCAATGTTGCGTAAAGTATGGGCTTAGGATACCCTGTGCCTAATCATGGGCTTTAGGTCCATTCTTTAGGCAATACCCTTAAACATACCCCCTTCTTCCAAGGGGTAGGTCTGGACAAAATTGTTCCCGAGAACAAAGTTGTTCCCGAGAATAGATTTGGAATCGAATCAAGAAGGAAGAAAAGTTGTTTCTTTGTTCTTTGGAACAACTCCAAAATTAAGTATATTTTATTTATTTTCCTCTTTTGTTTTCTTCTCTTCTTTTTTCCTTTCCTTCTTTTCCTTCATCCATTGGCCGGTTGCCGGCCTCGGCTAGGTTAGTGACGCTCTGACGAGGTCGCTGGGCCAAGTATGAAGGAGAACAAGAAATGGATAGCAAAAAGGAAAATAATAAAAATGTAATAAAATTATTTAAAAACTAAAAGAAATTTTAAATCACAAAAGAATTTGAGGTTTTATCAAATGCAATTCTATCTTGGTAATAGAAATTTTAGACATTTACCAAATGCTTTGAAATGCTTAAATATTCATTGAAGGAACATAATAAAAAATAAAAATAAAAATCATTTCTAAGCAAAAATTGCTCCCAGCAAAAAATTAACTGCAGACCATATAAGAATTCTCATTATTTGGAGTCAAAGGTTAGCACTTGGTACTTGGAAATTATAGAATAGAAATTCCTAATGCGGGTTTTACTTTTTAGGGTTAAGTTTATTTCTTCTTTATTTCTAGAAACTAAATTCCAAAACCATTTTGTGGTTATATATATATGGGATAAGTACACTAATGGTGCCATAAGTTGTGTACGGCGCTCACTTTGGTGCCAAAAGTTTCCGTCGGATCACTTAAGTGCCAAATCGGAGGAAAACGCTCACTTTGGTGCCACCGGCGAAAGATTCCGGCCACCGGCGAAAGATTCCGGCCAAAATGATTTTTTAAAAATAAAAAAAAATCGATAGGCCTTTAAATGACGTCGTTTTCGGTCCTCCTTAAGAAAACGACGTCGTTTTGCCATCCTACGTGGATGGCTTCATGGAAACGACGCCGTTTAGCTCACATGGGGAAAAATTAGGGTTTTCGCCGCTCGGCCATCGTCGTTCGCCCGCCGTCGCTCGGCCACCGTCGCTCAGCCATCATTGTAGTTGCTCGACCAGGTGAGCGAGGAGAGACTGAAATTGTTGCAGGAAAAATCGAAGGCGAGGGCGGAGGAGGAGGAGGAAGAAGATGGGTCGAAGGGGGCTGGGCCGGTGTGTGCTGCATCACGCTGGTGCGTTGCTTTCGGTGTCGTTGCTGGTGTGCTATCGGTCTTTGCATTCGGTGCCGTGCCGGTGCCGTTGCTGGTGTGGGTCTTCGAGGAAGAAGAAGACATGAAGACGAGCCTTCCCTCTCTCTCAATTTGGGGATTAGGGTTTCAAAGTTGGGGGAAAGATGCCAAATGGCATCGTTTTGGTGTTTGGATGCTGACTCAACTCTCCGACGAGCCACGTCGGCGTCAAAAATTAATAAAAAAAAAAAGGCCACGTCAGATTTCCAGTCAATTTCGTTGGCGTTGGCACCAAAGTGAGCGTTTTTCAAATTTTTTGGCACTTAAATGATCCGACGGAAACTTTTGGCACTAAAGTGAGCGCCATACACAACTTATGGCACCATTAGTGTACTTATCCCTATATATATATATAGTTCCAAGAGACATATTCGACATTGATTTAAGATTTTTGGTGATTTTGATTGATCAATAAAATCCGAAAGTCACATTTCTAATTTATAACCTAGGATCCTAAAACAAACGGATATGTATGTTTGTATCGTTATCCATCATTATTTGTTATTATTTTGTCTAAGTCAATATCTGAAATTCTTTTCTTCTCAGCGTACGCTCTCTTTCGCTCCATCTTTTCCCAGGGAAGCCATTGGAAGGAGTTCAAGACGTTGCTGTATTAAACTCCTTGTGGTTATGTTAATCCTGGAAGTATATTCCTCATAACAGTACAATATTTATTGTGGGGAATTAAACACTTTAACAATAGTTTTTATTTGGTAACAAAAATCATAAAAATTGTTTCGAGTCCTTTTATCCCCAAATCTTGAAAGTTGCATTTGCCAATCGGATTAAAATTTAGGATATGATAAAATTTATCATGTCCTGCATTTGGTGCCTACTTAAGATAGGATAAAGTTGGATATAAGAGGGATATAGAGTAGATAAAATTATCCTATAGGAGAGGTGAGATAAATGTGAATATGGTTCTAATATTCATAATAACAAAGCTACTTTTATTGAATAAGAAAATTCTTCAATTAATAAAATTAAAATTATATTTCAAAATAAATAATATTTGAATTCTAATATAAGAAATTTAAAATAACGAAAATTAATGAAAAATTAGTTTTTAATTTAATGTTATTTGTATTTTTCTATTTGAATTTAATTCTATCTTCTAATATAAATTCAATATTTCTAATATAAATTCAATATATAATAATAAATTTTTATTTATATTTATTACATATTTTAGGTATATTAGTATAGCATACTATTTAATAAAATTTTATTAGAGAATGATAGAAGAGGAAAGAAGAAAAATATAAAAATTAATTAAAAAGACAGGAAAAAATAATTAAAAATTATAAAAATATTCCTAGAAAATTATCATGGAAAAATCATTAACTATCTTTACATTAGTCAAAAAGGAAAAAACAAATTGGCAAGATTATTTATTTTTCAAAGATATGGATAACCCATCTGCTTAATTAGATATAATTTTTTTTCTTATTCACTTTACGAAACAAGCATCATCTTCCTCCTTTAAATTAATTAGACCATGGTCAAAAAGGAAAAAAAACTTGTCCCAGACTTATTATATTACTCAAAACGCATAACACATTTGCTTAATCAGGATTTGTTTTTTTATTTACTTCACAAAACAATCATCATCTTCCTTCTTTAAATAAATTAGATGGTAGAGTCCATCTTGTCACCATTCTATCAAGCAAAGACAGTCCTTGAAAGATGGGTAAACAAACAAGGCTCATTTTGGCGTCCTTGGTTTCCTTCGTATTGTTTCGCTTTGTGGGTTAAGCTGCAGAACATAATAATGTGTCGAGGCACTCTAAAGTTCATGTTGAACTCATTAACAAGTCGCCCAGGGGGTGACTCTCACGGTCCATTGCAAATCCAAACACAATGATCTCGGCTTCCATGATCTTGCTCCTGGGATAAAATGAGAATTTTCATTTTGGCCCCTCATAAGAAACACACTGTTCTTTTGTAATTTTTAGTGGCCGGGTCAATTTCACTACTATGATGTTTATGTACAAAAAAAGAGATGTTTTCGGATGCGGACACAATTGTCGATACCTCATCCTACCAAATGATCCGTGTGATTGACTGGAAAACTGGCCAATACGACTATTGCAGTCCTCAGAATTCGTCGGGATGAACACTCCCTTTACCAGGATATCTGGAGTAGAGGCCTGTTTGTTGTGAAATTCTCACATAAATATATAATTCTAATTAAATAAGGTTTATTGACTTTTTTCTCCTTTTTGTGATTGTTGACGTGTATACAATTTGATATATGATCAGACTGGTTTGTGTCATCCCCTAGAGGACATAGGACTCTTTCTCTCTCGTGGAAAAAGATACGGTAGGAAATACCGTAATGATGATAGATATATGTTCGAAGTGTAGACCAGTTTTTTTGAGCTTTTTAAAGGTCTTTTGATAGCCAAAGAATGAGGTTACATAATTTTTACTGATACAAGGAAATTAGGAACTCAATTCTTTATTCTTGAAAGTAGTTGTCATGACCCTCCCGAGATGAAATTTGAGAGTATTTAATGGGTTGTTAAACTAGTGCAAATACTCTTTTGTCACGCTCCACATGGACTCTCCCATACTATGGCAAAATAATATTAGAAGTGTCAAAAGATTTGTGTAACGGTCACTTTAGTACCAAAAAACTTTCGTTAGCTCATTTAAGCGTCAAATTAGGGAAAAACGATCATTTAAATGCTTAAAATACATCCCACAGGCTACTATATAAACATATAGCATCCAAGTACTCTAGGCCCAAATTACTTTGTACAAAGTTCAAGAAATTGCTGTATTAAGCTCCTTGTGGCTTTGTTAATCCTGGAGATATATTCCTCATAACAGTACAACATTTATAGTGGGGAACTAAACATTTTAACAATGGTTTTTATTCAGGAACAAAAATCATAAAAATTGTTCGAATCCTTTGCATCGCCAAATCTCCAATAGTAGAAGCTCAGTTACGATCAAAGAGTCTATTTATTTTATAAAAAATGAATGACAAAATGATTGCTTATATTACTTAAAATAATTGGTTAACAAAAAATATTTTCATTATTGACAACAGTTTATATTTAAACATTTTCGTGAGTGATGAAATTTTTTCATTTTTGTAAGTGACACGAGCAATCTTTTTTTGAAGAATATTTTCCAAATCATCAATTTTCCGTGAAATAAACACAGTTTAAGACTCATTTACATAATTATAGAAACAAAACATACAAGGTTTTTATTTATACTTTACCATATCCAGTAATATCGTCTCTTTTCTATATGTACAATAATTACACAAAATGTAGAGAAGTATAGACATGCACATTCCGCAGGTTACTATAAACACATAGCATCCAGGTACTCTAGGCCCAAAATACTTTGCATAAAATAGTAAGAAAACAATCCAAGCTAGGAGACCATCTTAAGCCTATCACGGCCCCAAAATTATAAGCGTCAGCAACGCTGGCCCCGTAAATAAGACTTCTAGGTTTAAAATAGGAAAATCTAACCACAAAACCGCTTGCGTTAGCAGACTCATCATTCAATAACATTCACTAATCCGGTCAAATTCAATCCCTAAATTTATCAAAAAATGTGAGCGGCCAACGCCACTACTAAATATCTAACAATCAAGGCACACAGACAAACAGATAGAAAATTAGCAAAAAAATACCACATAGTAACACTCTGAACATATACAAATGAGTTCGGAATGGTCGTTGTCCACTGGCCAATGGCAAGCCATGTTTTTGGTATGGTAATATTAAAAGAACTGAAAAAATATGATAAATAATTTTGTAAAAGTAATCCTTTGTATCTCTTAAAATACTTAGTTAATGAATAATGTCTTCGTTATTAACAATAATTTATGTTTAAATATTTTTATGGATAAGAAAAATGTTTTTTATTTATTATTTTTGTGAGCGATATAAATGATATTTTTTATAATAATATTTTTAAAATTATTCATTTTCTGGAAAACATATAGAGTCTTTTGTTTTTTTGGTAAAATAAAACATCTAGTCTTTGTGTACTATTTAGTGGACCATTCTCAGCAAATCTAGCTTTATTCTAACAATAGATGAGTCATATTTAAAGGACATTTTAGTTGGCAAAGTAGATGATTTTCTCTTTTTCTGAACTCTTTACTTACTCTAGTGGTAACTTTTTCAATATGGAAGGAGAAGGTGGGGGGTTCGAATTCCCACATTCTCAAGGGAGTTGGGGTGGTGACGATTAAGTTTCAGAGGTGAGTTTTAACTTTTACTTAGAGTAAGAATAGAATAGGACAAAAAAAAAAAAACTCTCTTTTTCCTTTCCTTTCCTTTCCTTATTTTTCCCACTATATTCCCTTTTTTTTATTTAGCCTTTTATACTTCGGTTTTTCCCTCTTCTTTACTTGGAAGAGAAGACCTAAAGCTCTTGCCTCAGCACACGCCGAGCGAGCAACGCGCCGCCGCGCCGCACCACCACCACCAGCACAGGGCGGCGCACAACCGGACGCTCCGCCGCCGCCTGCTTCTTATGGATCTGGGTCGGTCCTTCTAGAGTTTCGTGAGGTCAGTTTCCTGAATCCGTCGTTCGCTGGCGAGTTTTGCTTGGTGAAGTGCGTTTCGGTTCGGCTTGTTGTGCGTATGAAGCTCGAGCGAAAGATGAAATCATGGCGAATACCGCTTTGGTGGGTAAATCCCATCTTTTGCGATGCTTTTAGGATGTTTCGACTATTACCCACCAAACGAAAAAGAGAAAATTTCGAAGAGAACTTGAGTGTCGCAAGTTTGCGCCGATATCTGGCTTTTTTGCGGCTTGTTGCCATTGTTCTTCGTGGTTTTAGTATATGGGTCCTTTGTTTTTATCAGTAAATCCCTGCAACTTTTTAGGGGAAATTTCGCCTGACGAAGGATAGCTAGTTAGTTGAGGTAAAGGAATGAACTCTATGATCAAGAGAGAGAAAGACTGGTTGAGAAGTCGTCAAACGTGTTTGCTTTGTGCTTGTGCATCTATATCCAGGGCGAGTGCAAGGATGGACTCCAGGATTATCGCAAATAGTGCTTTGGTGGGTAAATCCCATATCTTGCGATGCTTTTAGGACGTTTCGGTTATTACCAACCGAACAAAAAGGAAAATTTTTGAAGAGAACTTGAGTGTCGCAAGTTTTTGTGCTGATATCTGGCTTCTTTGCGGTTTGTTTTGATTGTTCTTCGTGGTTTTGATATTTGGGTCCTTTGTTTTTATAGGTAAATCTCTGCACTTTTTTATGGGAAATTTCGCCCCACGAAGGATAGCTAGTTAGTTATGGTAAAGGAATGAACTTTATGATTGAGAGAGAGAGACTGGTTGAGAAGTCGTCAAACTTTTTTGCTTTGCGCTTGTGCATCTATATCTAAAGACCCAGTTAGGGTGAGTGCAAGGATGGACTCCAGGATCATTGTGAATAGCACTTTGGTAGGTAAATCCCATATCTTGCGATGCTTTAAGGATGTTTCTGCTATTACCAACCGAACAAAGAAGAGAATTTTTGAAGAGAACTAGAGTGTTGCAAGTTTGCGCTGATTTCTGGCTTCTTTGTGGCTTGTTTCGATTGTTCTTTGTGGTTTTAGTATTGGGGTCCTTTGTTTTTATCAGTAAATCTCTGCACTTTTTTATGGGTAATTTTGCCCCATGAAGGATAGCTAGTTAGTTGAGGCAAAGGAATGAACTTTATGATTAAGAGAGAGAGACTGGTTGAGAAGTTGTCAAACTTGTTTGCTTTGTGCTTGTGCATCTTTATCCAAAAACCCAGGTAGGGTGAGTGCGAGGATGGACTCCAGGATCATTGCAAATAGCGCCTTGGTGGGTAAATCCCACCTCTTGCGATGCTTTTAAAATGTTTTGGCTACTACAAACCGAACATAAAAGAGAAATATTCGAAGAGAACTTGAGTGTCGCAAGTTTGTGTTGATATCTGGCTTCTTTGCCGCTTGTTTCGATTGTTCTTCATGGTTTAAGTATTTGGGTCCTCTGTTTTTATCGGTAAATCTCCGCACTTTTTATGGGAAATTTCGTCCCACGAAGGATAGCTAGTTAGTTAAGGTAAAGGAATGAACTTTATGATCAAGAGAGGGAAGAAAGACTGGTTGAGAAGTTGTCAAATGTGTTTGCTTTGCGCTGGTGCATTTTATCCAAAAACCCAGTTAGGGCAAGTGCAAGGATGGACTCCAGGATCATTGCGAATAGCGCTGTGGTGGTTAAATCCCATCTCTTGTGATGCTTTTAAGATGTTTTGGCTATTACCAACTGAACAAAAATGAGAAATTTTCGAAGAGAACTCGAGTGGCACAAGTTTGCGCGGTTATCTGGCTTCTTTACAGCTTGTTTTGACTGTTCTTCATGGTTTTAGTATTCGGGTCCTTTGTTTTCTATCAGTAAATCTCTGCACTTTTTTATGGGAAATTTTTACCCATGAAGGATAGCTAGTTAGTTAAGGTAAAGGAATGAACTTTATGATCAAGAGGGAGAAAGACTGGTCGAGAAGTCGTTGAACTCGTTTGCTTTGCGCTTGTGCATCTATACCCAAAAACCCCGTCAGTGCGAGTGCAAGGATGGACTCCTGGCGTGTCGTGTGTATTTCTTTACTTGTGCTGGCTCCGGACTCAGCCTACAGTTATTAATTTTTCTCTTCTCGCAGGTTCAACAGGAAGTGCGGTGCTAGACTATTGAATTGGAGGCAACTTCTTTTCCTAATATAGGATTAGGCTACAAATGGACCCTGTTAGTAGACTTAAGCCAATCTCAGGCCAAGTTGTTTCCTCCAAGCCGATATCTCTCCCTAAAGCTGCCAAGATCCTCTCCAAGTTTGTGACAGTCGAGAACGGTGCTTCCCATGCTATTAGCGCTTACCTTCAGCGTGCTTCCACTGCCTTTGATGAGCTGGTTCATTTGCACAAGGAACTAAAGGCCCCTAAATCCGAACGGAAAAGCAAGCACCGTGAATTAGATTTTACAAAAGAGCTGCCTCAGGAGACTGAGCTGAGTGCGGCACCGAGACAGACTGTAGCAGATGATGTTAGTGAAGAGCCGAGTCATGGAGATCATGAGAGTTTTGGTTGCGATAGGAAAAAGGAAAAGAAGTCAAAGAAGAAGAAGGTGGATACAGATCATACTGGTAATCTTGGGGAAAATGATGTAAATGTTATTGACAGGGCAACCAAAGGTGACAGCCATTTAGCCAGTGAGGTTCTGGATGAAGTTTTTGGAAACCTGAGTAATGCAGGTGTAGCAGGTGAAAAGAAGAAAAATAAAAAGCAGCAGCAGAATTGGAAGGATGAGAAGGGCAATCTAGTTGAAAATGGGATGGAAGATGGGGTGAGGAATGATGGCACAGTAATAGCTGTTGACAAGGCAAAGAAGAAGGCGGGTGAGAGCAATGAAGGGGAAGAGAAAGGTGGAGAGGCTTCCTCGGAGCAGTCGAGTAAGAAGAAGAAAAAGAGAAAGGGAGGAGATGGCAGTAGTTTACAGGATAATGGGGTTGTAGCAAAAGAGCGAGAGAGTTCTAAGAAAAAGAGAGGGCGTGAGGAGATTGAAGAGGGGCAAGTAGAAGATGGTTTGATGGAGCGTCCGAATAAGAAGTCAAAGAAGAGAAAAAACTCAGATGAACATTAGTTGGAAATAAGAGCAATTCATTTTTGCAGTTTTGTCCTCCTGTATTGGATTTGTAGAATTTTGGTCTGTGATGCTTTATAGGCACTTCCATTGTCAGTTAGGATGTTAAACACTACAAGGCAGAATATTTTTATTTTTCATTTACAAGCTCATATTTTCTTGTTTCATGTTCTGTAAGATTTGCTAGGAATGTTAATCCCTGCCTAATTGCAGTGATGGAAACTGTATTAAGTGATCATACTGCCAATTGCTCTATTTAGCTGAGTATAATCCTTTATCTCTTATTATTTCTTGCACTATTGACAACTAATCAATGCATCTTTTCTATTTACTTGATTAAGGACCAAAAATCACACTTGCAATGTTGATAGTTTTGTTTGCTTTCTACTTGTGGGTTTCCCCATTGTTACCGCTTAATGGCTATTCTTCTTGACAGTCTTGTGTCCTTTCAAAGTGCTGTGCACATTCTCTAATGGTAAAAAGTTTTGGGTACAAGAAAGGGGAAAGAGGGTCGTCAAATTTATTGTTATTGGGTCACCTGGCATTTTATTTCAACCGTGACACAGATTGTCCTTGTCATGCATTTGTTGCATTGTTGGAAGCTGGTTTGCTGAAATTGTTTAGGTGAAGATGATAGCGTGGCCATGTTGGGTGCTTTTTCTTGGGGAAGGCTCTGGCTAAGCACTGAACGAGTGTATTGAGTCCATGGTCAGGGAGTTATTGAGCACAATTGTGAGGTTGCAAGCTGAACAACAGAAGCAAGAGCAAGACTTCCAGGTAATTAGCATGTGCCTGTTTTATCTCATGAATCTTCCCTCGATGCAATCTAATTATGAAGCTCATCGATCTGAAGTCATCAGGGAGGTTTGCTCCCTACAAAACAGGGTGCTATCTGCGATCATTTTGATTAGAAGCTATATCATCATTGAGAATAACAAGGATGTAATTGGATAAAAACTACCACGATCCTGTTGGTGGCTGTACTCAGTATTTATTAGGATTTAGAGTAGATATTGGGGGCGTTTGGTTGGGCATTCCCAAGGGGCTTTGGGCCCCCAAAGCCCCTTGGGGAAAATTTTAGGTGTTTGGCAATGGCTTTTGAATGCTCATTTGCGAAATGTGGGCATTTTAAATGCTGAAAGCCGAATGCTGGGGGGGACCGGCTTTGAGCATTCGGCATTCCGGAGATGTGATTGTACTGTTCATCGCATCACTGTTCATCGTCTTCTCCGCCGTTCGCCTTCTTCTTCGCCGTCTTCTTCTTTGCCAAAGGCGGCGCCGAGCCGCGATCCCGCGCGAGAAGCCTCGCCTGGGGTCGCACAACCTCAGGCGAGGTGGCCTGAGGTCGCGCGGACCTCGGCCGGCGCCGCCTGGTCGCGCGAGACCAGGCGAGGTGGCCTGAGGTCGCGCGGACCTCGGCCGGCGTCGCCTGGTCTCGCGTGAGCCAGGCGACCAGGCGAGGCCGGATCCGGCCGTTCGGCGGCCAGATTCGGGCGGTCCGGCGACCAGCGACGCCGCCCGAGGTCGCGCGGACCTCGGCCGGCGTCGCGGGGTCTCGCGCGACCGAGCGACGCCGCCCGAGGTCGGCGACCTCGGCCGGCGTCGCCCGGGTCTCGCGCGAGCCAGCGACCAGCGAGGCCAGATCTGGCCGTCCGGCGGCCGATCGGCGGTCTTGAGGCCAGATCTGGCCGCCGGACGGCCAGATCCGGCCTCGCGACCTCCGGCGGCCAGATCCGGGTGGTCCGGCGACGGCCGGATCGGCCGTCCGGGCGGTGGCCGGCGGTTGGCCGGCCGCCGGAATTTGATTTCAAATTTTAAAGAAAATAAAAAATACCAAAAGCTAATTACAAATGCAAAGTTTACCAAACGGCGTTTATGCTAAGTTGCATTTCAATGCTAAAATTTACCAAACGGTCTAACATTTCCGAAAGCCCCTTTCCCTCAAAGATATTTGCATTCTCCAAATGGCATTTCCCAAAAGCCGAACCAAACGGGCATCTGTAGGAGTTAGTACTGAAACTTTATTGCAACGAAAACCTTCTAACAAGTATTTGAAGAACTTGTCTATATTTTTTAGCACAAAGAATAAACAAGGGCTGGTGATTCCCTGATTGTATAATCACTCATTCTACTGGATTTTTGCAGATTGCTATATATCATTTTAGATGGTTTCAGCTTCTCTTGTCATCCTTAAAGATGGTCTTATGACTTCAGCAAATAACTACAGATTAAGTAGTTGAAAAATCTAGTAACGTTATACTCTGTGGTAAGAGTCCATTACTTTATTGTTTTGTATGCATAAACGTCAATATCAAATTTTTCACAGGAAGAGGTGTTTGAAAGAGCCCAAACGGCCAAGGAGAAAACAGCCCATGAAGCAATAGAAGCTCAGGCAGCAAATACTGGTAACAGTGGTGTCATTTCACCCACCTCATCCTTGATTACCAGTTCGGTTTCACCTTTGGCTGACTAGAATGCAGATTCTGATAGCAAAGACCCTGCTGTAGGTGTATCATATGATGGATGATGATTCTGCTTTATGTGGAAGTGTATATTGCACTTTATGCTTCGTAAGTTGATAACAAAATGGATCACCTCCATTCTCTTTGCCAGTTTACCTCCTGAGTTTTATTTGTTGAGCTGAGCTATCTGAGCTTGTGATTTACTAGCTTGTGATCTGATGCTGGATTCTTAGTGCGACAGCTCTTTTTTGGGGTTGAGACAGAGAGTTGTGTGTCGCTGCTGACGCAGTTTCCTTCATTGAACATCTGTTTGCTTCGTAAATACATTCATGACATGGTGTAGATAATTGCTCTTTAGATTGATGAACTGAATCATTGCAAAATAGTCATGTCTTGCCATGAACATCGAGGAGAATGACACTTGAAGTGTACCCGGTCGTCCATTTCGCAAATAGGTAAGTAGCATGGTAAAACTTGCCCTTCACATGTCACTTTTTCCCCCTTCATTGGTGGAAGAATGTCTCTCTCATGCGGATTCGAAAACCACACTTAGTGCGATATTTCGAAGTTTCGATGTCAATTTGGAGGACGGTCGATTGGACCACTTGCAGGTGAAACTATATCTCCACCATAACATGATTGCAGATGCTATGTCATGTTCGTGTCAGGCATTTCGAGTCACCTTGTTCATCTCATTGACAATAGTGAATGATTCTATTCATGGTTTAGCACTTATTTGTGGCACCCTGCTCCGGCTTTCGCTGGGGGGCCAGTGCTGCTGGTCTTCTTCATGTGTGGCTTCAAAATTTCACTTGCGAGTTTCATAGAGTGCTTGCTTCAACTGAGTTTTGTTTTCTTGTCAAGGAAGAAACCTCCCGAGCTGTTCACACAGTACAGCTTCGCTCTTTGCTAGTAAATCTGGACTGCGGATGCGTACGTCGGCAGTAGCGAAAATGATTTTTGCGTTATCTCTTTCTTAAGGAGCACGTTTCTTTGAATAATGAGAGCATGACCATCAGAACCATGATCTATATGGTTGATGGCAGCATGCGAACGTATCCTCCGAGTATTGTAGTCTTGGAATAAGGTTGTAATATAATAGTTGTTACGCTGTAATAATTATAATCATAATTTGTTTAGATTATAATTCAAAATTGAGCATATAGCAAGTGATTATATTGGAAGAAAATATATTATGTTTCGGTAATTATCACTTTAATAGCCGATCATGAGTTTGATGCCTCATATATACCAGCACGATGTGAATAGTTAATATATAAATATTTATTTATCATTTGATAGTTAATTTGTGCATGTGATTTGAATTTAATTATTTGATAAGTGATTGTATGAAAATATTATATCGAAATTCAAGCATTAATTAATATAATTACATGGACTTTGGTCAATGAATAGTGTCTTTTACCAACACTAAAAAGGGCTCTCTGTCCTTGATATTTGATCATTGATGTGATCAAAATTTGAGAATGGCATGAGATCAAATCGCTGTTCCAATGCTTGCTATTCATTCTGTTTCAGCATATATTTAGATATCAATTTAGTCGTCCATACTGCTAATCCTACTCATGAAAATGATTGCGATTGCTCCTTAACTTGCTAGTTGGAACTTCGGCTGCATCTTTTGCCTCTTATAGCTGTCGCTAGCATTGCGAACGCTCGAGACTATCGAGAGGTACATGGCGTTATCACGCCATAACTTGGTTTGGAATTTCAATTGATCGCC
The DNA here is from genome assembly GCA_014182725.1 of Eucalyptus brandiana. NCBI lineage: Eukaryota > Viridiplantae > Streptophyta > Magnoliopsida > Myrtales > Myrtaceae > Eucalyptus > Eucalyptus brandiana. Next base: position 10,783,964 of record CM024669.1, read on the forward strand.
CTACTCAAACCTGTTGCATCCTCCGGCCGGAGCTATAGCTACCTCTACTTGTGGGTTCTATCAAGAATTTATTGGCTAATGCAGTAACCTTGCATATAGTCCATTTCAGGTAATATTTTCACAATCTCCTCATCCTCCAGATGAAATATGACTTGATTCTTACTTGGGATGCTTCAGCAGCTCAAAAAACCCTTGGGAAACTTGACCAACATATGATAAAAGCATCCAAAGGTCCACGCCTAAATTGACAACAACTTGCAGCCAAAATGATGATTCAGGCGAAAAGAACTTGGACGGCCAAAATCAATCGAGGAATGGGGCAATTCGCATAATGAACTGGCGATACCTTATAGCTACTTCTTAATGAGATAGACTATGAAAGTTCTGTGCTGTGATGACGACAAAAAATTAAGATGCCCACTTTTGGCATATCTTATGCTAAATGAACCCTTACAATTTTCTGATGTTTAGAAGTCCTCGTCAAGCTTGAAGACAAAGTTCTTGCCACCATCTTGAAGGCTCGACATCACAGATGCCTTCTGATAATCACCCACCCGCCTCTCGAAGAAATTGGCTTTTCCTCTGCACAGCAGAACAAAAAGGATTAACAAACTCAAAGTTGGGCTGAATCCAGGGAGTTCAATCTTATAAGGCTCAATCTGCAAATGGTGGTAGGTGGTCGAGAACAAAAAGCCTCACATAAAACAACTCCCAGATAAACAAAACTTCACAAAGAAGCAAGTGATTCAAAACAAAGGGGAAAAAGCTATCAGACACGAACAAACAGGACACTACAAAAAAATGTCGGAATCTTTTCTTCAATCAATCCCTATTCCTTGAAAGCATCATTGCTTACCACATTAGCTTTAGACTGAAAACGATTGCTATCCACCCTATTGGACCATCACATTTGGTCTTCCCAATATTTAAAATTCTTCCACCAGAGTGACTATGAAATGATTCATTCAATAGCATGCTTCAGCATTAGCTTGAGATTGAAAATGATAGGTATCTACCCTATAGTCAGGCAAACAAGTTTGTTCCTTATAAAGTGCTTTTCATTTTATTATAGGATACACAGGCTAAAGACGAGAAGTACTACGGATGAGGTTATAATCTTCAAAGCAGAATTAGTCTGATCAGATGATCAATAACCGAGCTTATGAATCCAGGTTAATAAAGAAACCAAAACATCTAATCTTTGATACTCACTGCAAGGATATGAACTCCATCCACTCAAACGGGTTGTCCACGTTATATTTTTTCTGGCATCCTAAAGCAACCTGAAAATTTTTTAAAGCACGGATCAATAAGTTAGAGAAAATGCAACCACTGTGGAGGTGATAGAAACAACATTTAAGGGGCAAGGAAATACCAAAAGCCGGTCGGCGACAAACTTTATGTACTGGCTCATTAGATTTGAGTTCATGCCGATTAATGCGCATGGGAGTGCCTCGCAGACAAAATGGGTCTCTATTTCAACTGCTTCTTGAACAATTTCATGAACCTTCTCTTGATGTAGTTGCTTCTGCAACAAACTAACATGAAGGGAATCCATTAAAAAACTTACCCATTAAAAAAAAAAAAATTGAATCTCCTCTTCGACCATAGCTAATCTTAACTCTGAAAAAGAAAAATCACCTGTACAGAAGGCAAGCGAAGTCACAGTGGAGGCCCTCATCTCTAGAAATGAGCTCATTCGAAAATGTCAGACCTGGCATCAATCCCCTCTTTTTAAGCCAGAAAATTGCACAGAAGCTGAATAAAACCAAAGGGGAAAATATCACGACTCCAAATAAAGCCATGTTATTCAAAAAGTTAAGCATTGAAATCTAGCTAACTCAGATATCAAGTGGAGCCAGTGAAGATTATCAAGAAAAGCACCTCCCAGAGAAAAAAATTCCTTCCACACAAGCGAAAGCGACTAGCCTTTCCGCAAAAGAAGAGGAACTGCAAATCAGAAAATTAAGAATGAAAACGAACATCCAACTACTGATATGACCTCTGAGAATAATGTTAAATCACAAGTTAAGAATGAAAAGGAACATTCAACTACTGCATTGACCTTTAACATTATTCTCACATCCATCATATACTCAATACACAAGTAATGCCAAGACCAAATTTGCCAGAGGAAATGTACACGACCTTTGAATCCATTTAAGTGCCCATTTAGCCTTATCAGCCACACATGGGATGTTTTCGACTGCATTGAACAATCTGTGCTTCTCTCTTGAATCCTTTATATAAGTCTCCAGAAGTAAGCTGTACATCTCTGTAAGATTCCATAAAAGTATCCAATAAACAATGAGCACACGTTACATAACACTGAATAATAATAAATAATTAATCCAATAAGCAATACCGGAATGAACATTCTCCATTGCAATTTGAAATCCATAAAAGGCTCGAGCCTGAAATGTATTTAGAGGGATTAATCTACCAGACATTTGAAGAAGATAAAAGTAAGGACCGATCTAATGATGAGTATTCCACCAACCATTGAAGGACTGCAAAAAACATGGGATAGGAAAAAAAAATGGAAAATGAAGAGAAATGAGATGGATATTTGCATTGAGAGAGAGACAACATGAGTGGGAAACTTATCTCATATGGCTTATATGTTCAAACTCACTATTTTAGAGCACAGTGATAATTCATCATATGTGTTCCTTCTTTTAGTGTCAGATTTCACAACTGAACATCAATGCTATAACAGAATAGCACATTCAAGCCCCAGTAGGATCTAAGTTGAATATATTAACGACTATCAGATTCTTCATCTAATAAGGGTTACCTCTGGAGCTTGAATGTCATTTAAAAATCTTGCAGCCAAGTTCTCTAACACAATACCATCTGATGCAGCAAAAAATGCCAGCACATGGCTTATGAAGTGCTTCTCCGAGCTTGTCAAAGCTTCCCAGTGCTGTAAATCCTGAGACAGATCAACTTCTTCGGCTGCAAACCCATCAACAGGTGACTATTAGACAATTGAGATGGATGATGCAGAGAAATGAACTGGTGCTTGTTGTCCAGTCTGATAAAATAATTATAATACAATCAGTGTCTGCACATGTGGAATTACGAATATTCTCATAGAACCTGCTTTCATCTTAGCGAGCCAATGCCATGCAAGACTGAAATATGAGGTGTCATCCATTATGACCTTAAGATTGTGGATATGTGATGCACTGAACCAAGATGTATGCTCCAGAGTTACTTTGCAAACAAGTACAGGATTCACGTGTCTTCAAAGAATTCAAATTTCTTCATCTAAGATCTGAACATGTGCACCAACACAATTGAGAATGGCTAGAACAAAAGGGTTTGACTGAAAATATGAAAATCTTTGTAAAATTGCCATTCAAGTTCATTAACAACCATCAGTCATTCTAATTGTGGTGCAAGCCTTGGTCTCTAATCATATCTTCTCTATGACAAAAAAAAAAAAAAACTCCACAGCATTATTCAATCATTCTCCATTTCTTAAAAAAAATTACATACGTGAAGCCTTCGATGCTAAAATTGGACTAAATACATGATCAGACTACGGAACCTCTGACAAATGGCCTCCATCAAAAGTGGGGAAAACTTAAAGAGTCCCTTATACAGAGCAACCAGGCGAGTGCGAAAGTACAGGGCAACAAGTCAGTAGAATCCTGATAAAGCACAGACTAAAATATCCCAAATACCAAGCAAATACAATTTCCATTCAAAGAAATCACAGGATGAACGCAAGTAACGAAACAAAAAGGCAATTCTCGAAACATTCCATAATTTTTTCGTCGATTAATTTCCAGGCAGCACCGCATATAACTACATCACTCCAAGAACACATTCACGAACGGGGAGAGAAGCCATCACACATGATGAAACAGAACAGGGGGAAATTCAAGAACACATTCACAAACGCAATTCCAAGAAAAAAGGGGAGAATTGCAGGGCAGCACCAGTCCAGAAACTGGCCTCAGCCTTCTTGTACATCTCCCAGAGCGGCTTATACCGAATGGGGAACATGCAAAACCTCTGCTTTTGCTCCTTCAGAAGCGGCTCTTCTTCCTCTCCTCTGGCCTCTTCCCTCTCTGCTCCACTTCTCAGAGAACCCATTTCCCTCTCTCCCTCCCTCGTACAAAACTCGATGGAATTCGTTTATATGTGGCCAAAGGGATATGGAGAAACCCCACAAAAACCCTACAGCAGAAAAATCCAACACGGTGGAGACCCCAAGCGAAGTGATGAACGGAAGACGATGATCACCGACGAAAACGTTTCTGGATTTTTGTCTGTTTCCAGGCTTTATTGCATGGGAGGTTCGGTCGATCCGGCGGTTGCTTCAGAGGAAGAGAACTACCGGGCCGAGATGGGCCAACTTATGTGGGCCGACCGGCGGCAATCTACTCCGTTCGGTAACCTGGTCCAACAAGAGGTTAACCAGAATTCAGTGTTTTTCCGGCGAAAACCAGATTATTAGGCATGTAGTCCTTAAATTTTGACCCTATAAATTTTAGCCTTATGTATAAGATCATGGCCCATGTACTTTTGATATATATTTAATAGAATCCCTGAATTATATGAAAGTTTAATATTCTCCTTCTATTAATTCAAGTTCAAAGACATCAAATATTTTTATATAGTTCAAGGATTATATTAAATATGTACCAAAAGTTGTAAGATCATATTGAATAAATTAAAATTTTAAGGACGACATTGTACATTGGGTTAAATTTTATACACTACACTAAATAAATAAAAAGTTGAAGGGCGACATTGGAAATTGAGCCAAAAGTCAAGAACTATCCGTGTCATTTTCCATTAAAAAAAAGTTCTCTAATCACAATTATTTCTTTCGATCCAAAGGGGCACCAAAGCCCCCACATGGAAGAGCATTCCCTATGGGATTCTTGGCCTCTGATACTGAACCTTGCTCTGCTTGTCTTCACGAATCCAATCCTGCATATTCTTGTCAAATTAGCTTTCTCAAGGTGATAGGAATTCCTAAGTCATTCAAAAATATCCTTGCTATCAAGCAAGCTCGGAAAAGATGAAATCTGAGACAGTCTGTTTGAACACTAAGTAGCTATCTAGATGCGATGACATTATTGACGGCAATGCTATTGTCCAAACTTTAAGCCAAATAAAATGACCAGTCCTGGGAAGAGTCTTCGTTTTCCAAATTCAGGACCACTTTGGATTGATCAAGCATTCTTCCTTCGCTGCCATATCTGGAATCTTTTCACAAAAGCCCATGATATAATTAAATATCAAATTTCTATCATCAAAACAACCCAATTCATCATCCCAAATGTATTCGTAAGGCATGAGGCTTAAGTTGCTACAATCAACTAAACCAAGGAACGCTCCTTGTCAGTCACCAACATACACAGGCCAAACCCCGCGAAGGGCCAACGCCCTTGGTCTCAACACAACCGGCTTCTATCGCAGACAAGCCATGCCAGGCCCAACCCACGTCGTGCCGTGTCAGGCCATGGCTCGACAATGGAGCATGCAAGCTAGATATGCTCGGAATCTGCCAACAGAGGTCATGCATAGTGACCTTAAAAGTCTAAAAACTAGGATTATAAAAAATCTCCGATGTGCTTGCTAATTGTTAATTGAGTTATATGTTTGAGTAGTGACCAAGTATGGAATATTGGAATGCACATAAAATGCACTTTTTTTCTTTTGTATATAGGTGGTTGGGTCCAGTCTTCTAGAAGAAAATAATGGCGATGGGGATATAATTGTAAAGAATACCCAGAGTGGAATATTGGAATGCACATAAAATGCACTTTTTTCTTTTGTATATAGGTGGTTGGGTCCAATCTTCTAGAAGAAAATAATGGCGATGGGGATATAATTGTAAAGAATACCCAGAGTGGAATATTGGAATGCACATAAAATGCACTTTTTTCTTTTGTATATAGGTGGTTGGGTCCAATCTTCTAGAAGAAAATAATGGCGATGGAGATGTAATTGTAAAGAATACCCAGAGAGAGAGAGAGAGAGAAGGGGAATTCACCTTAATGAGCTCTGTTTAATTTTATATTTTTACTGCTAGTGATTCCTAGTGGAGGCCAAAGGGAGATTGGCAAGACAGAACCAAAGAACAACCCAAGCAACATGATTATGCATGCACAATTGTGGAGACGATTTTTAGAGTTAGGACAATGATATGGATGGTCCTTAAATTTTCATTCAATGTGCAATATGGTCTTTAAGTTTTTAGTTTATTTAATATGATCTATAAACTTTTGCATAATATTTAATGTGGTCATTGAACTTTTAGTTTGCATAATGTGGTCTATAAACTTTTGGCATATGTTCTATGTAATTTCTGAATTATATGAAAATATTAAATGTAGTCATTTCTAATATTCCAAATCAGGGACAGCATCAAATATTTTATATAGTTTAAAAACTAAATGAACATGTACCAAAAGTTCAAGGACTATATTGAACAAATAAAAAATTTAGGGGTTACATTGCATATTGGGTTAAAGTTTAATGATTTCATTGAACAAAGAACAAATCAAAAGTTCACATATCACATTGTACATTAAGTCAAAGTTCAAATGTTATTTACGTCATTTTTCCTTTAAATTTTCTCTCTCTCTCTCTCTCTCTCTCTCTCTCTCTCTCTCACAAATGTAGTGAGGGCTCTTCTTCTGAGCCAGAGGGCTCTTCTTCTGAGCAAAAAAAAAAAACCTTTAGAGATGTCTAAGGTTTATATTAGTTGTTGTCGTTACTCCGAAAAAAATGACACCATAAGTGTCATAACTTTTTTTCAATCACTTAACCTATGTTCGGTGGCTTACTTGGATATTGTAACTTTTTTTTTTTGATCGTTTGAGTGCCATATAAAATTTTAATCCATCACTAAATGCCATAATATTTTAAAAATGCTCACTATAAGTGCTATGCCACGTCAACTTTCTGGCGCTTCAGTGAATTTTTTTAAAATTTTTTTGGCAATTAAGTGATTAATTGAAAGTTTTGACACTAAAAAATTATGACTCTCAAGAGACTATCATATGAAAGTTATGGTATTTGTGGTATTTTTATCTCATTGTTGCTCGAAGGAATTGAAAATAATCAATTTTCAAGAGATTTCTCCTTTACACATGAAAGATGGTTTTCGTGGTGAATGGTTTTAGAATTTAAAGGTCTTGCCCGCTTTTTGATTCTCTTAAACACAAAATAAGGCAAACATATCATTCATAAGCAATCTCATTTTCGGAAAAAAAAAAAAACATTTTCCTCATTTTCCGACATTTGGTCGCTTAGGAAAATGTGTCAAAAATGTGTCAACGGAAAACGTTTTCCTAGTCAACCGAAAATGTTTTCCTAACAAAGCTTAAATTCAGGAAAATTATTTCCCCTTTGAAAGGACCGGAAAATGTTTTCCAAATCTACCAAAGCTTAGATTTGATGCTTGGTTTACAAACAATTATTCTTATAAAAATATATTTAAAAAAATTGAATTTGAATTTTTTATTTTTTGAAAAAATTGAAATTTGGAAAACATTTTAAAAATAAATTAAAAATTCAAATTTGCTTCTTTTTCTTTTTCTTTTCTTCCTTTTTCTTTTTTCTTCTTCTTCACTCGTCACCAGCCACAAGGACGGCCAGTGAGCTCGGTCTCACCAAATCGAGCGATCTCATGGCCTTCGACAACAAGGCTTGAGCTTGCCTGAGGCCGATGAGCCTCAAGCCTCGCTAAATCGAGTGAGCTCGTGGCCTCTAGCGATGAGGCTCAAGCCTTGCTAGATTGGGTGAGCTCATAGCCTTTAGCAGCTAGCTGGCGAGCTTGCTGCCTCTAGCGACAACTGGAGCTCACCCCTTGTAAGCCAGCCGGGAACAAACTGCTAGAGGAAGCAGAAGGGATGGCATGAGGAAGCTGAGGAGTGAAGGACAAGAAGAAGGAAAAAGAGAAAAAGAAAAAAAAAAAGGAAATAAAAAGAAAGAAAATAAAAGTAAATAAAAAACAACAATATTAAAAATTTGAAGTTTTTTAAGTTAAAAATTCATTTTTTTTCCCGTGATGAAGTGTGAAATTATTTTTTAATGGGATCCAAATGGCAGAAATCATTTTCATTTATACATTACCAAACAAAGGAAAACAAACCATATTATTGAAAAATGCTTTTACGAAAAGCATTTTCCTTTATTATTGAGTTTTCCGTGAAACAAACGCACCTTCAAAGTTGAGGTAAGGCGATGCCAAGGTCGTGCTACCTTCAGTAAAGGCTGCCGGTGTTGGATCTAAGTGAGTTGCCTATGTCGCATAATGCCAAATTGATATGCATAAAGATGAGGGTAAGGGTGAAACATGAATTTAGATAGTTTAGTGAGGGAAAAATTAAGAAAAAAGAAAAAAACAATTCATTAACCCCTAAAATAGCATTCTAAAAATTTCGAAAAACAATGTTCGTTGGAAGTTGCAAAGGGCTAACACACTTAGAAAATGCTAAAATTTTGCTCAAGAGCTTTGAGATTGTGCTCTCAAACACCTCAACTTTGGTACAACAGCAGGCTCACGAGACTTTGGAAATGCTCTCCCAAATGAACCCTCATGGACCAAGTTTTCTCTTTTGAACAAGTTAACACTATGCCTAGAGAAATTAAAGCAACACATGAAGGTGCAAGATTTAACAGCACATGAGAAATGCAAATTGGATTATACATCTAGCAATGAGTATAGTTACTTCCAACAACCATTTGACCACACTGTTTTTTGTTTTGATGCCTCATATCATATCCATAGTTAGCGTATTCATCTTAGTTTGAAGCTGCATAAGTTTGAGGGAGGAGATAAATGCTTGCTCTCACAAATTTTATGCTAATTGACAATCAAATTCTAAGAAATATTAAATATAGAAATCTTATCTTAACATCATGTAAAATTTTGTAAGATCTCTCTAGCAACTAGGGTGAGCAAAAGGAATTGACTCAATTGGATTGGCCAGTGCGGTCCAGTACCTAAGGTATTGGTCTAGTTCCTAGTTCCATAAAACAAAAATCAATGATTTTGGTCCAGTTCCCAATTCTTGGGATGGAACCAATGAGACTAGACCGATTATTTTTTTGAAATTTTAATTTTATTTCTTCAAAAATTGTTAAAGAAATAATTTGGACTCTTAATTATTAGGGATTTTCTCCATGTTGATGATATGCAAATATTTAGACAATAAGCTGAGAAAGTTATACTTTGGACAGGCGTCTGGCTTGGCTTTTATCCATGATCCCTCTTACGATCTTTGTGTGCCCATTTGAGGTTGGACTTTCGACGTGTATGGCTTGTCTCTCTTGTGGTGTACAACCTTCCATACAAATGCTTACGATGTAGGACTCTTGGCCTGTCTCTTTTGTTGTGTCCAACCTTCCACACGAACACCAAAAGTCCCACATTAAATGGGCTTGTAGAGACAGGAAGAGGGTTGCGAATAAAAGTCAAGCCATACTCCTACCTAAGCATGTGCCTTTCTCAGCCTTTTGGCTAAGATTAAGTATAGTATTTGTTGAGTGTGATGCTCACCCAATTTTTGAAGCATTTTGATCTTTTTTGTGGGTAAAGAGCAAACGTTTGATTTTAAAGAGAAGGGGAAGCCGATTTATCTGTAATTCACCGGTTCCATTGGACCACCTAGGTTAGTTCGGTTCTTGATTTCATGACTAGTCGGTCTAGTTTCCAAACCCAAAAATGGGAAACTGGTCCTACTAGTCTAGTTCCTATTCCTATTGGGACTGGACCGAGAACTAGTCACCCTTACTAGCAATCTCTATGTCTAGATTGATGGAGCATTCAAATTGAATTCTCTATCTTTCTCAATCATGAAATTAATTAATACTATGTGGCTACGACAATCGGCCCTTTGAGTGCTTGATACCGTCACATACCTTTTTTTTTATTTATTTGAAGGAGGTTAGTGTCGATCCGGGAGAAATTAAAGCAACTTATTAAGGTGCAAGATTCAACAACACGTGAAGTACAAATTGGATTTTACATCTCGCGATGATTACAATAAATTATAATAACTATTTGAGCAGAGAGATGATGTGTCCCCTCACAATTTTTTATGCTAATTAACAACCGAATTCTAAGAAAAGTTAAGCACAGCATCTTATTTCAACGTCATGGAAAGATATGAAAGATCAATCTTCGCCGTGCCCGGATTGACAGCTTATGGCGGCGAATTTGCGTGAAAGTTCTTTAACTTTCTCAATCTTGCTATTAGTTAAATAAATATCATATAGCTTTTTTTGATATTAAAATAGGGGAAAAAAAGGACACGCAACCTTGCGTAAACGAAAGTCCTCACGTCCCCTTTTTCCTTGCTTTCGGTTTAGCCCCAAGCCGTTGCACGAAATTATAATTGTCTAAAAAGTCATTTGTTCAATTCTAAAATTTTTAATTGTGTTAATTTAGTTCTAAATCTTTTAATGATTTAGCAATTTAGTTATAGATCTTTCAATTATGTTAGTTTAGTATTTGTCAATTTAGTCATAAATTTATTATTTTGATAATCGGTTGGAATGACTACGTTGACAAAATCATCATAATGTTTAAAACAAAATTGGTAAGTCATCAAAATGTTTAGAACTAAAATTGGTAAAACTTCAAAATGTTTAGGACTAAATTGGCATAATTAAAATGTTTATAATTGCAAGAGAAGAAGCAACGGTTGGTGAAATAGTTAACGTAAATTGAGAGTGGTGTGCCAGAGACCGAAGATTTCCTATCTAGAACTGGCTTCCATGCCACAACCCAACCTACTTAATTAAAGACCCAAAAAAAAAAAAAAAAACCTCACTAGCACAGCAGAATTCCTACAATAATCACGAATACATCAAAGTACGTAAAATAACACACACAACATTAACGAGACTGAACAATAAAACACAAAAATTGGAAGAGTTTCAAGAAAGCAAAATCGAGTTCAGAAGGCGAGCGATTAGCAAACCGAGAAAGATGAAAGAGAAACGGAGGAGATAGTGAGAAACGGGCAGAGAATAAACATATTGATGCAACCCTAGTTCGAAAGAGGATGTAGTGCGGTCGTTGAAGAAGATGCGTGGAGTTGTCATTGTAGAAGATTGTCAAGTAAATTTGCTATTCCTTTGCAAATTTTGCAATTTTAGCTTATTGCCATTAGAGATTGAATGTTAGGTATTGAAGGCGAAGAGGACGACCATGGCTTGGACCAAGAAGGAGATGAACCGAGAGAGAAAAAGGAATGGAAATAAAAATAGTTTGGGACAAAAATGACCCGAGCAATGTTGTCGAAATGAGCCAAGCTCATATCTAAGGTTAACTATTGTCATTTCATACTTTTATTGGAAAAAAATGCCCACTTCATATTATCTTTTAAGAAAATAACATCACTTCATATCCTAATTTGAAATTGGATTGATGCCATAAAAAATCCAAAATTAATTCATTTCTATTAAATTTTACTACAAAATGACCAAATACAGTTAATGGTTTGAACGAATTTAGGATTTACATATCTATTTGTTGTGATTTTTGTGATATTAATCTAATTTAACGAAAACTAATAAAGAATATATTCATCAATTTTGTACTAATTTGGGGTTTTATAGATGTACTATTTTAGAATTTTTCGTCATATTAAAATCTTCTCAAGTCCGAGTGGTCCTGCTCAAGAAGATTGAACTTCATATCCATACCGATTGGACCCACGCGGGTCTTGCAGCGCACAGCCGCCTCAGAATATTCTTTTCTCTATAAATGGAAAAATATCGTTAAAGGTACAAGAACCTACTTGAATTATTACTTGTCAAGGGTAGCAGGTGAAGGATAAAAATATTGTTAAAGGTACAGGAACCTACTTGAATTATTACAGCTTCACTCACTCCCTCACCGCTTCTCCTCCTCCTTCTCCTCTTCTTCTTATAAATCCACGTCTCCTTCACCTTCTCCCCTTGTCAGTCGTTGATCATCGGAGCCTCTCGGAAGTTGTTATTCGTAGCGATGTCTGGTCCACAGTGCTGCGCAAACCCTCCGACCCTCGATCCGAGTAGCGGAGCGGGACACGTGGAGCAAGTGGGCGGCCTCGACGCATACGTTGTCGGCTCGCTGGACTCCAAGCTCGCAATCATTCTCCTCTCCGACATCTTCGGTGCGTGATATCAACTTTGTGGTGTAAAATGATTATCTATAATCAATGATTTGACTTAACAACTGAGGTTTACCCTAATGGCTACCCTTCTAACATGGAAGGGAAATGTGGGAAATTCAAATCCCATATTCCCAAAAAGTTAGGATGGGGACAATTTAGTTTTAAGCATATGTTTCGACTTCCACGTTCTATAAGGAGACGGAGCAAAAGTTTGAAAAAAGAAAATCAATGGTTTGACTTTAGTTTTGTTTTTTCTTCGCCTTCTTTTGTGGAGTTCGCGTATTCACACATTTACAATCTTTTACTTGAAACTTTCCTCCCCCTGCTACGGTCCTGAGTATTGATAGTAATTTCTTGAAGTTGTAGCGTGGAAACAGAATGGATTTTATTCGCTTTATGGTTGGCCAAAATATGTCTACTGCTCCTTGTCATATATACATATGGCATTCTAATATGAATTGTGTGTCTTGACGGTGCAGGGTATGAAGCGCCGAATTTCAGGTATGGACCAGTAGGTATCGGAGATTAGCTGAATTCCTGAAAATGCATTCCCTTGGAGAAGTGTGATTGATGCTAATCTGTTGTTTGCATCGAGTGGAAGTACCATGTCTAATAACAGTCTGGTATTCTTTCACGACTTCTTCTGGAAGTTCAACTGCCACCATGCTTCCCAATTTGCAGGAAACTTGCGGACAAAGTTGCGTCTGCTGGTTTCTACGTGGTTGCTCCTGACTATTTCTATGGAGATGCCTATGATCCTGAGAATGCTGAGAGGCCCATACCGGTTTGGGTGAAAGATCACGGAGTGGTATGTTCTGTTTCCTCATACATTTTCTTATAGTGCTTATAATCCTCATCTGTTGGTAGTTGGGATGTTCAGTGATTATAATGGCTTAGACATACGATTTACTTGACCATACCAATGTGACTTTTTTGTGTTTCTGCTCACAACTCATTCATATGACACAGTTCCATCTTTGGGTCTATTGAATAGTTAATGGATTCAATTCACTTCTTTTCAAACTTAGTGTCTATCAGTTCCTAATTGTTGGAACTACTGGTCTGCAAGTCCTTAGCCTTCTTTCAGCTTTCGCTAATGCAGGATCTTGCTTGGTAGTACGTGATAGCTTTGAGATTGTTGAAATTGTTAGGTTGTTTGTTAATGTGTGGTCGGACCGATTTGTGCATTGTTGCCTTTGGCCTTATTTCGTGTCAATTACTAGAATTGTTTTTTGCCATTGGAAGTCTTTAACTTCTAAGAAAATGCACATTATACACCCAAGAGAGAAGAGTAAAACCAGGGGTTGGGATTTTCTTTCCAATGGAGGTAATATTACTTCAATAGTTGCTCGTTTACATTTTACTTTGACATGGTGATATGTTACAATTGGATTTGTTTCCTGTAGACGAAACCTGAAAGGAATGTTTAAATAACCAAATAAGCTGGTGACCATTTAGAGTGAGTACTTACTTATAAATCTCTTAAGAAAGATTTCTCCCATCTAATGTGAGACTTGAGGTGTCACAAATTCCTTAGCCCTCTCACTCTATCAATCACTCCCTTCCTTCATTGTATAGGCTAGGGGGCTAGCTTGTACTAAAACTACACATCTATCGGAGGGGATCTTGCTATGATGTGATTTGTGCAAACCCACGTGAATCCTCATGCGTCCTGCGTTTAGAAGAGTACTCAATTAATCATAGAAAGCGCTGACCATTTGTTGATTTGCGTTTTGAGGATACACTATGCCATTGATCTGAAAAGCGCAGGAAGTGATTGTTGAGATGAGAGGACTCAAACGTGGTTGAACTATTTATAGATTTATGGGATGGCGGAGGGGTGGGAATGCATCAAATCACATCTCGAATAGGTTGGTTCCTGCAGGTCACGGGCGGTTATTGACAAGAATATCAATCCTATAAGCGGAGAAGTTTATGAAACTTGAATTAACACATTAGATAGGAGAGACACTTTTGATTGATTCATTAGATAGATCTTCTCCCAACCGGGATCCACTTTGTACGAATATTTGAAAACTCCTTCGGTAGCTTGGCAAATGTGGATTTACACATGCTTTGAAGTTTGGAGGTTGGAGTCTTGAAGATTGTGGATAGTATTTTTGTAAATAGGAGCCTGGGGTCATATAACTTGTAGAAAGAAGTTTACGTCATACCTCCTGTACTCTTGATTATTCACCGAATAGTGAATCCCGTTACTCCATGTTTCTTCCTTGTCCCATTTAAAGGGTTTTTCATGTATTCTTGGTGCGTTAGTCTTGGTCCGTATTGGGTTATTCTCGTTGCTGGTGTTTGGTTTTGTTGAATTTCATTTAAACTCGTCTAGGTGTGGAAGGTGCACGCTCCCTGTATATATCTCTTCTGTTTAAAGCTAAACACCAGTTTTACAGGAATCGGGATATGATGATACATTACCGGTTATCCAAGCTCTGAAAAGTAAAGGCATATCTAAAATTGGGGCTGCAGGCTTCTGCTGGGGTGGTATGTGAAGCATATCTTCAGACCATGGACCAAGATATCACACAAAAGAATTCCTCTGGATAGCATTTCATATGTTTTTAACATATCTTAAAATGTTTTCTGTTCAGGTAAGGGTGTGGTTGAGTTAAACAAGCGTGAGCTCATCCAAGCTGGTGTTATATTACACCCTGGACTTGTCACTACTGATGATATCAAAGGTATGTCTACCCCATTTTGCATCCATACACGGACTTCGCAGCTTCTTGATGTACATAACAAGTTGAAGTATTATGAAAAATAAGTATGTACATCAAATTGCATTTCTTCAAACATGAGTGTGCTGGAAAATGAAGGCAATAAATATTATCTGCCTCTTTGACTAAAATTGGTCTTCTTGTTGTTTTACAATGTAGGGCAGTCGTACTTTCTCTGCCTATTTAGCATTCCTTCTTACCATCGTCTGAATCCATGAGTGCATGAATGCAGTGGTCCGAAACAAGCATTATAAAACTACTTTATTCCAGCGGCCAGGAAAAAAAATGTGTATAGATGTTAGTGGGCTAATTGAAGTCTGTTTAGTATGGCCCAAAGAAGGTCAATTTAGCATTTTCTTGGTGCACTTTCAAGACTAGTTTATTCAGCTGATTGGTCTGTTGGCAGGGGTTAAGGTTCCTATTGCTGTGCTAGGAGCTGAGGTCGATGAATATGCTTCACCTGAACTCCTCAAACAGTTTGAAGAGGTGCTTGCTGCTAAGCCCGAGGTAAGAAAGCCCATTGCTTTTGATCTGTGTGTGAGTATTCCTTGTAATGAACCTATTGTTCTGGATGCTAAGCTATTCGAAAAGTTGATGGTGCTTTAAATGTCCAACAAATGAAACATTGGTCTTGAAAAGATAAAAGTTCTTTCCTGTAAGCTGATATTTGATAAGGATAACTAGGATAGTTCCATCTCTTCGTTGTCCAACATGAGAACCAAACGTGTCCGACTCTGATTGCCATTTAAAGACAAGACGAGACAGGGAAAAGTTTTTTTTCGGTAGCAAACATCCACAATTCCTTTATTGTGTTGTTACTAAACCTGTAAGTTTTGAACAGCACATGGATGAATCATGTTCTGTAAATGAGGTTTTTCACCCTTGTTCACTAGATAGTCCTTTTGCCTCTCAAAATGACTTTTGATATCATTAATCACTGTGATTTGTGGGGTCTCAATAGCTCTTCCACACCAGGAACTTCAGATTCTTGAATTGAATCCGACTCTCTGCTGCGTGTAGTCTCTTGGATGAGAAGTTTGGAAATGATTCTCTTTCAATCTTGTCGTGCAGGTTGACGGATTCGTAAAGGTCTATCCCAGAACAACTCATGGATGGACAGTGAGATACAAGGATGAAGAAAAAGCTGCTGCGGAGGAGGCTCATGTAGACATGGTACAATGGTTTGTGAAGTATGTCAAGTAAAGAAGCCGCATCAAACCTTAAATAAGTTGGAAGTAGGACGTGATTACCTAGTATGATATACGAGTTGTCAGGTACTATATTTCTCGTTTCTCAGTTTATCTGGACGCCTATGTGGTGTAATGTGTAAGAGCTGGAAAGAACAATGTTATTTGGAGTTCCTACAATCTTTATTTCAGTGGAAGAGCTGTTGTATAAGCATCTGGTCATTCTAATCCCCGTTCCAATCCCTCGATTCACTTCAAATTTAGGGATGGACATATTTTCTATTAGATTGTGTTTCTTCAGATGAGTAAGCTGTTCAACGTCAGATTTCATAGTTCGGTTTGCATGCGTAATCTCTACTATTTTATGAAAATTAAAAAGCTGTATTTTGTGTAAATCTCAATGTACTTTTTGTGATTAACATGAGACATGTCAGATGTGACCCGAGTTCCATTGTTAGTGATTGGATCGGGCCATCGAAGTCCCAGGGCATGGTGAACTGTGACCGTGGTCTATTGCCAGATATACAAGGTCAAGTCGATTGTAATAGATCGATTGATAGCTATGGTGGAGGTGTAAGTGAACTTTCAGAAAATGAATTGTGATGTTTTAAAAGCATAGATTATCTCTTGAAATTAACCGTAAATTTTTGTGTAGATTGGAAGTATTTTTCGGTAATCAAGTTCAACTTCGATTTGAAGCTTGTCCAGACTAACTTCAACCTAATACATGCGATGGTTGATCTCGACCTAAGATATATTGAGGTTACTTTGATTAAGAAGGAACACCTCAATCTGTTAATAAAATTTGAGGGGAAATTACACAAACTCTCTATGAACTATCAAGGCGGTGCTAGTTTGTCTTCAAACTTTCAAATGTTACATGAAATCTCCGAATTTTCATTTTATTGCAACCGTTAACCAATCATCTATTTTATTGTTTGCACGTACTTAATATGTTTGTGAGATTTTTTGGGACTACCAACTGTTCTAAAAGCTTAAACTGTTAAGTGAATATGTGATTTAATATATATATTCTAACCATCCTTCTCACGCTTAGTCTAGTCTTTTTGGCTAGTACTAAGCATGGAAATTTTTAATTAGGGAGGCAAATGAGGCCTCATAAAATTTGAACTTAAGATCTCCAACTCTGACACCATGTGAGATTCTGTGGGATCCCTGCTGACTGTTCTTAAAACTTAAACTGTTAGATGAAAACGTGATTTAATATTTATATATTTTAATGATGACTGAGGATAAAATTACAATTATTCTTGAATTTTTTAGTCTAATCGCTCTATTGCCCCCAAATGCGTTAAAGATGATAAAATATATATAGGAAACTAATAAACCAACGTGATGATAGTTGGAAAAAATATTACCCTCCTTAGCAAAGTTGGTGTTTCTCGTTATAGCCACCAAAGTGATTTCGCTGATCCACCTCGCGCAAATTGTATCTCTCTAATTGAAAGATGATTCAATATCATTTATTTTAAAAAAAGATTCTAGTATATTTAGCATATTGTTTAGTTGTTTTTCTTTTTCCATAGTTTTTTAGTTTGCATAATTATGTTGTGTTGTCCTGACGATTGTAAGAAGGCATTATTGTAGAATAACAACGGCCATGAAGATGTTACTGAATGTTTGAGATAAGTTTGAAAAACTTATTGCTATTGTTGTTACTACTACCACTACTACTATAATGTCCTAACATTTTTCTAATAATCATTACATTTCCTTTCTTAATTTTTTTTTTCTAGTATCTGTTGCGTAAATTTTAATATTTTTTGGACTGTTTAGAGGTGAAAGAGTGATTTAATTTTTTTAATAAAAAAACAAGAAGAGTTACAGTTTTTGCCCTTGAAAATATCACACGATAGACAAGAGCAAAGGGAAAAAATAGAAGAGGCTTGAAAGTTAAAGAGGGGATTGCACGTGAACAGCAATATATGTTGAAGGGAATCCAGGAAGATAAAAGGAAAGAGCACAAAGGAAGAAGACATGCCAAAGCAATGCCAAAACGCTCTGCCCAATTTTCTTTTAAGCATTTTCCTTGCGAAGTAACATCTTTCCATTGCAGTTTTAGCTTTAGTATCAAGTTTGTTTTTTCTAATGCGCATTGTGAATATCAATGTTGTGCTCATTTCAATATTCCCATTTGAGAGTTAATACATAACTTTTCGGTCGTTTCAATTCCAGTGAAGTTTACTTCAATTCTCATGTGCTTGCCCTTCGATTTGCTTTAGATTTAAGTGTTCGTGGCTTTAATTTCCCTTGTTTCCAGCGTTATCATTCCATTTTCCTTGAGATTTCTCGCACTTCACTCTAGCTTAACTTAATTCCCTTATTTTGGCCTATTCCCCTCTTTTTGCACTTCAACTTTGAAGCATTTTTACTTGTCATTTAAATCGACGAAGCAGTTTCTATAATATATATAATATTTTAAGCTCTTAGGAGCTAGCGCGCCTTTCTCACCCATATTCACATGCCATCACTCCTTGACAAAACTTGCTTTGTAGAAGTTTGATCATTTTGTGATCTACCTAAAATCAAAGAACAAGCTTAAGTTTATTTTCCCAATTACTTGTTTGTCATATTTGCCTTTGATCGATTTACATATGCAAGAGAATCTCATTAATTTTCTAATTGTCATATAGTCTCTTTATCATGGAAATACAAATAACTATTGTTAGGAAAGTCATTTATGCTGTTTTGCAAACGATATAATAATAAAAGGCTATTAATGTGTGTATCAGTTGAGTATGAAAATAGTGGCTTACAACGATGTTCGACGGTACTACCGGACATTGGAAGGTAGTGTGACCCCGTAAGGGGTCTCCGGTGGTTCCTCAGTCAAAAAAAAAAAAAAAAAAAAAACAAAGGAGACAAAGTTTGGAAAAAAAGCAGAAGTGACTGTTTTGGGAAACTGCTCCTGTTAGAGCAACAAAGAGACGTTCTGTTGCTAGTAATGGTGGAAAGCTGCTTGAGCGATTTGATTATCAAACGGTCATCTGAGTTCTAATGGTTATGAATTCAATCCAATAGAAGTTTTAGGGGTTGGGTGAAAACGAATGAAATTAGTCTATTGCTTTAAGCGTTTATCTTTGCTTTATTCTTATTGATAGAAGATGTGTATTTCTGATTATATACTCTATTAGGTTGCTTCCATCTGTAATATGTGATTAGAGAAGTATACAAGTGTAAAAGTAGTGCTTGTGTATTTATAGCGGGATCTATCAACTTCAGGTTGAAGTGACATTTGTTACTAACTTCTCTTGACATTACTAGTATATTCTTGTCCTGTTGGTAGTTGTCAGTTTAAGAGAGTGGATATAGGTTTGGTTAAAAGTCAAATCACTACAATTTTTGTTGCAATATGTTTTATCTCTTCATTATTAGCATTATTTGTTCGATAGAAACACTTATGTTCAACTATATTGATTTGTTTCTGCATCCATCACAAAATAAATTGTTACATTTTGCAAATTTCTTTTCAAGTTTTGAAACACCCTATTAAACCCTCTTGAGATTTTATTAACCTCAATGACTATCAATGAAGTTTTTTTTTTTTTTTTTTTTCTGGTAAAGGGACTATCGATGAAGTTTGGACCCAAAGAGATCGAGAAAAAAACGTGCAATTGTTCTATGATATTTCACATCATCAATAGACCTGTTTCGAATAGGGTATGGCTAGTTCCATATCATACATGAATAAATTTTTTTTTTTTTTTTGGCTTTTGGTTGGTCTGCCAGGTAAGCCTGGACTTTTAATCTTAATGGTGAGAAGCTCGTGGCGTGCCCATACCTAGAGAAGGGCAGTTTCAAACTCCTTACCTCTCAATTTCCAAATGGAAATGGTGACTACTAGGGTAATCCCTAGAAGTTGTCTTTGATAATTTTCAATATTTGCACAATTTCCTTCAATTCTGTTGCTTTCCTTCTATTAGCTACTTCAAGTTTATGTATCACTATTTTGAAAATAAAAGGTAGCCTACTTTTCATCATCACTCTCATCACAACTTATCTATTCGTCATCTCTTTTGCTTAAAGCCTCACTTTTTCTATCAAGACACTTTTATTGCAATGAAAATAGCGAATGAAGTATCTAAAAATGCACCAAAAACAATGACGTGAAAGCTATGTACATAAAGATACCTTGATCCCTTCTTCTGTAAATAAATAGCCCATATTCATCTTTTAAATTTCCACGGTGAGTTATTGTGATTGTGATTTAATTATGGCAACTCTTTTAAAAGGGTTTTTTTGTTTGATCGATCAGTCCATTATGTGTATATGAGAGACAAGTGACAAGAAAGAGCTTCGTCGTGATATACACAACAAAAATAAAAATTTATTATTATTTGCATGTGTTAAAAAGTGGTTACTGTTCAAATAATCCCGAATTTTTATTGACAGTTTTTCAATAAATATGCTCAACAACGTTTCTGCAAATTCTTTCTTCTCAAAAGACAATATGTGCAACGGGTAAATCTAAAAAAAAAAAAAAAAATAGCGCTATTCACATACATGGTAACAACCCGCTTAGAACAAAGAAAAGGAAAACATAATGATATTCTTAAATCCTGTAACTAGTTTTTCTATTTTTAAAAAGTCAAATTTGTCCTTAATCATGATTGCGTGACAATCTAATTAATTTGCTACTTAGATTTTTTAAATGAATAGAAAGAAATTCGTTTATTGCTCTATTTTTTTTTTTTACAAAAATTTATGAAAAGGCTTCCAAATATTCTTTTTAAGGAGCAAAAGAAAAAAAGCTACTGCACGAAGGAAGCGCAAGCCCCATGCGTTGATAATAGACAAGCAAGGACGCCGAGCAATTATTATTAATTTTTTTTCGAATGAAGCAGAAACTGAAAATTTTAGATCCCTCGAAAACATCTCATAAAGTAGGATGCAAATTGGACTAGACAACTGGCAAGAGTAATTGAAAATGACCATTTAGACGCAATATCTTTTCCTTTCACGCTATCTAAATTATTGTGGGTCACCATTACTGAATTTAGACTTTTGAGCCGACAAATAAGTATGCGGTCCTCACAAACTTTTATGCTAAATTACAATCAAATTTATTGTCTTATTTTAACGTCATGTAAAATCTTATAGGACCATTTTAGCAACCCATCGTGCTCAAATTGGTAAACAATGGAGGCATTATTGTAAGGTCACTATCAATTGATTATTGTAAGGTCACTATAAATTGATTTAGATGTTAGAGCGGACAAAATAACTCAAGCGTGGTCCCACAACCTTTTATGCTAATTAATGATCATATCCTAAGAAATTTTTAACGTAGTATATTATTATAACATCATTATCTTGTAAGACCACTCTAGCAACTCATCGTGCCTGGATTGGCAGGCGAGTTACACTTCTCTACCTTCATTTATACCGTATGGCTACTTTTCGATTTTGAATTTATTTGTCGGACAGTTATCCGGTGAATAGAAAAATCAGACGACCAACCTTATTATTTTAGATAGCGAGTCTGACGTCCTGGGTGATGCAATAAAGAGAATGGAATCGTTCAACTTTCTCTCTTCTTCTCTTCTTCTTTTTCTTCTTATATATCCACGAGTGCTTCGCCTTCTCCCCTCGTTAATCGTCGATCATCAGAGGGAAGAAAGTTCTTACTCAAAGCAATGTCTGGTCCACAGTGCTGCGAAAACCCTCCAACCCTCGATCCGAGTTGCGGGGCGGGACACGTGGAGCAACTGTGTGGCCTCAACACCTACATCGTCGGCTCCCAGGACTCCAAGCTCGCGATCCTTCTCCTCTCCGACATCTTCGGTCCGTAATCTCGCACTTTGTAAAAGTTCTGCTCTTTTGTTTTCCTCCATTTTTTGTTCTAATTCTTGGATTCAGTATATGAAGTGGCCTTCGTTTATTGCCGTCTGATAGGATTTCAATGGTCAGTTTTTGTGATGAACGGTTTCCAGGTTCCGTGTGAAGGTTGTGAGTGAAAGGGACATGAGCTTAGTTTAGATTAGGGAAGGTCGAATTTGTGGTGGAAAATGACCATTAATCTTCAACGGTTGACTTCAGTTCAGTTTTCTCTTTTCCTTCTTTTCTGAACTGCGTGTGCATTCACACTTTTACGATCTTTTTCTTCAAACTTTCCCCCTTTTGCTGCGGCCTTGAGTCTTGATGGTAAGTTCTTGGAGTCGTAACGTGGAAAGAGAAAGGATTTCATCCGCTTTAACCTTGGCCAAATAATGTGTACTGCTCCTTGTCATGTATACATGGTATTCTAATCGATTGTGTGTCTTGATGGTGCAGGGTATGAAGCCCCAAATTTCAGGTATGCACCATTAACTATCGTCGATCAACTGAACTCCTGAATACGCACTCCCTCGGAGAAGTGGGGCTGATGCTATTCTGTCAAACTACAGCGTCCGGTATTTCCTCACTACTTCTTCTGGAAACTTAATCGTCACAATGGTCTGAATTCGCAGGAAAATTGCGGACAAAGTTGCAGCTGCTGGTTTCTACGTGGTTGTTCCTGACTATTTCAATGGAGATACCTTTGTACTCGATAATCCTGAGAGGCCTTTAATGGTTTGGATGAAGGATCACGGAACTGTATGTGCTTTCTCGTACTTACCTTAAAGTGCTAGATCTGTTGGTAGTTGGAATGGTCAGTGAGACTAGCGGATCGGATATGATTGACCTTGACCATACCGATGCAATTGTTTTGTTTATGATGATGACAACTCATTCATATGCCACTTGTTTCTTTTCAAACTTTAAGTATGTATTAACTACTGAAGTTTGCCCTAGTGGCCATCTTTCCAATATGGAAGGGAGAGGTGAGGGATGTCCTTCTCAGAGGAGAATTGGGGTGGGGACGAATTAATTACAAATGTATGTTTCGACTCTCACGCCCTGCAAGGAGGCAGGACAAAAATCTAAGAGTCAGAGTTAGAGTAGAAGTAGAGTAGGAGTGACAAAAAGAAAAAAAAACTTTAAGTATTTGTTACTATCTAATTCCTAATTGTTAGGCCTACTGGTCTGTCCTTAGACTTCTTTTAGCTTCCAGTAATGCAAGATCCTTGTTTGATAGTATGTGAAAACTTTGAGAGGCTACAATTGTTCCATGTAAATTACTAGAAGAGCTTTTTGCGGGAAAAGTACCCACATAAAAAAAATCCTAAATATATTATATTGCCGTCAATTCGACCATAAACCATTCAATTGGATCAACTTTGTCATAAACATTCTCGTATTTTGCCAATTTAGTCCATCTAGAAAATTTAGGACAAAAATTGTTGACTTGAACGCAAGTTGTCCTACGTGGTACAATTGGCACTATATAGACAATTTTTTAATTTTTAATTTTTTTGAATTTTTATTATTATTTAATTAATTTATCCTTTTTTTTTTTTTCCCTCCCTTTTCATTCTCTTTTTGTTTTTCTTTTTCAACTATGGTTGACGGGGATTGTTGAAGCTTACTTGCCACTGGGCAAGGCATAGGCAACCGTGGGCAAAGGTGGTCCCGCCCTGGCTAGCGAGGCCATGGCTGCCTGCACCTTGCCTTGACCATCGCTAGGTGGTCGCGAGTGAGCCCACCTTCGTTCGTAGCTAGCTAGGCCACGGCAAAGGCTGGCCTTGCCTAGATTTTGGCAAGGGGACCTTGCCCGTGGCAACTTCCACCCCGGCCACATTTGAGCAAGGGCCATGACCCTCATTGGTGGAAGGCAAGGGCTTTGCGGCCCTCACCCAATGACCAACAAGCTATAGTGACCTTATAGTGGAAACAAAATGAAAAGAAGGAATAGAGAAGAAAATAAAAATTAATAATTTCAGAGAAAAATATATATATATATATATATATATATATATATATATATATATATATATATATATATTAAAATGTCTGTGTTAATATTAGTTGTGCCACATAGGATAGCCAATGTTTACGTTAGCAATTTCTGGTCTCAATTGGCTAGATAGACTCAATTGGCAAAATCTAAAAAATGTTAAGAATTAAATTGATCTAATTCAAAGATTGATGACATAATTGATATCAATATAATAGATTTAGCACTTTTCTGATACTTTCCCTACCTTCTTGTCATTGGAAATCTTAAACTTGTGAGAGAATATGCATAAACACCCAAGGGAGAAAAGAGTAAATTAATGGGTTAGGATTTTCTATACAATGGTAATATTATTTTGATAATTATTTGTTTATCAATTTTACAGGATAAGGGATTTGAAGATACAAAACCAATTATTCAAGCTTTGAAAAGTAAAGGCATATCTAAAATAGGGGCAGCAGGCTTCTGCTGGGGTGGTAAGTGAAGCATATATTCAGACCACGGACCAAGATATCAGACAAAAGAATTTCTCTGCCCAGCATTTAATTTTTATTTTTTTTAATAATCTCATAGTATTGTTCTTTATGCTGGGTTATCTTAAATTGTCTTCTCTCTTCAGCTAAGGTTGCGACTGAGTTAGCCAAGTGTGAACTCATCCAAGCTGCCGTGCTATTACACCCTGCATTTGTCAATCTTGATGATATCAAAGGTATGTCTATGCCATTTCACAACCATACACGGACTTCACGGCTTCATGATATACAAAACAAGTTGAAGTAGTGCAAAAAATAAGTATGCACATCGAGTTGCGTTCCTTCAAACTTGAGTGTGCTGGAAAATGAAGTCAGTGGATATTATCCGCCTCCTTGAATAAAAAAACTCTTCTTCCTGATGTTTTACAATCGAGGAAAGTTGCACTTTCTCTGGCTATTTAGCCTTCCCTCTCACAATTGGTCGAATCCATGAGGGCATGAGCACTGGGGTCCAAAACGAGAATTGTAAAACCTTTTAAATGCTGTCGCCAGAAAGAGATGTGTATAGACTTTAGTGGGCTAATTGGAGTCTGTTTACTGAGGCCCGCAAAAGGTCGTTTTAGCATTTTGATGGTAAACTTCAGTGACTAGTTTCTTCATCTGGTTGGTCTGTCGGCAGGGGTTAAGGTCCCTACTGCTGTGCTAGCAGCTGAGAATGATCATCTGACTCCACTTGAACTCGTCAAACAGTTTGAAGAGGAGCTTGCTGCTAAGCCCGAGGTAAGAAAGCCTATTGTTTTTTATCTATATATGAGTATGCCTTCTGATAAATCTGCCATTGTTCTGGATGCTAAACTATTCGGAAAGTTGATGGCGCTTGGCATGTTCAACAAATGGAAAATTGGTCCTGGAAAATGATAAGTTTCTTCTTGTAAGCTGATTCTTGACGAGGAAAAAGTAGCATAGTTCCATCTCTCCATTGTCCAACATGAAAGCCGAGTGTGTCAAAAATCTGAATGCCATTTAAAGCCGAGACAAGACAAGACTAGACAAGGCAAATCTTTTTGATCAGATGCAAATATCCTCAATTCCTTCATATATTTTTGGGCCAGTGCAAGTATTGTTACTAAACCTGTCAGTTTCGAACGGCATTGTCAATGAGTTATTTTGTCTGTCAATGAGGTTTTTGCCCTTGTTCACTAGATAGTATTTTTCCCTCTCCAAATGAAGTTAACATCATTGATCACTGCGATTTCTGGGGTCTCAATGGCATTTCCGTACCACTCTTCTGTGCCATAGTCTCTTGTATGAGAAGTTGGAAATGATTCTATTTATTCTTGTCATGCAGGTTGACGGATTCGTGAAGATATATCCCAAAACTTCTCACGGATGGACGATAAGATACAAGGCTGAAGACGAAGCTGCTGCGATGGAGGCTCATTCAGACATGATACAATGGCTTGTGAAGTATGTCAAGTAAGAAAACACATCACACCATAAGTAAAATGGAAGTAGAATGTGATTATATATATGATATACGAGTTGTCAGGTACTGCACTTCTCGTGTATCATTTTATCCGGACTTTATCTCTTTTTTATGGTCAGAACATTTTATCCGGACTTTATGGGGTGTAATATGTTAGAGCTGTAAAGAATGATGTTATATGCAGAGTTCCCACATTCTCTGCTTTCATTGTAAGAGCTCTAACGTAAGATAAGAAAGGTATGGACTATTTTATTTCTTACGACCGAATCCCTTGACTTACTTCAAATTCAGCGATGGACAAATATTTCGTTAGATTGCATTTCCTCAGATGAGGAAGCCGTTGGATGACAGATACTGTCATAATTCAGTTTTCATACAAAGCTATATTGCGTGAATCTCAATATACTTTCGATTGATATGAGACCAGTTAGCTTGAGCTCTCTTGTCAATGATTGGATCGGACCATCAAAATCCAAGGAGATGACCAGCAGTGACCATGGTATGCCGTCGAATACTGGAGGTTTGGACGTTACTAGTGGATCGGTTGATGGTTATGGTGGAGTTGTAAGTGAATTTTGAAAAAATGATTTATGATTTAATAAAAGCATAGATTTTATTTTTGTTTAAAATTAAGCATTGACCTTTGTATAGATTGGAAACATCTTTTGATAATTAATTCTCCAATTGAGGATATATATATTCAATTTAAGGAAACTTTAGAATGAATGACAAAATTGGGGCCATTTTCTATAAAAGAGGACTTAGGAAAGATATTATTATCTCAAATAAAGATATGAAGTGACTAATTACTTGAGTCCATGGGTTGGTGAGCAAGTGCTTCTCACATTTCATAATTGGGGTATTTTCGTCCAGTTTTTTTTTTTTTTTTTTTTAAGTATATGTTCATCTTTTTCTTCCTTCTTACTTCTTTTATTCCGCATAGGTGTCAAGCCACATGTGCTCCATTTTTCAGTTGTTTCGTGAGGACCAAGCTCGATCTCCAAATGTTGCATTTCGTGGCAATTTAAAAGGGGGATTGGAGTGGGGACAATTTAGTTTCAAGTGTGGGTTTTGACTCCCACGCTCTATAAGGAGTCAGGGTAAAAGTCTGAGAGTAAGAGTTAGGATAGGAATAGAGTAGGACCGACAAAAAAAAAAAGTTATCTAAGAGAAATTTGAGGAAGAGATTTGGGAACTTGGAGAAAACATAAGGAAAATTCCAAATAATGGCATGGAGTACTATTATTTTCTCAAATTATGGCATAAAGCAGACATTATTTCAAATAATGACCTGAAGTACCCTCATTTTCTCAAATAAGGGTATAAAGTGGAACTTATCACTGGTCAAAGGACATTTTCATATTTTAAATTTTTTCCTTTTCTTTTTCATTTTTCTATCTTTTTTTTTCCCATCTTCCCTCCACTAACCATGATGGAGGTCGTCAAACTCAGGCATGGGCTGCCCTCGCCCTCGCCAGATTAAGGGAGGGCTGATGAGGGCAGCCCTCACTCAAGGCTGGCAGCCTCCGCTAGCCATCAACAAGGCACAATGATGGCCAAGGGAGGGAAGAGAAAAAAAAATTAAAAAAAAAGAAAGGAAAAAAATAAAAAAATTATAAATATGCTTAGAATTTTTTTGATTAAAATACCTCTTCTCCAATGGCTGAAATAATTACCAGCCAATCAAAAGTTCTTCTTCGAAACGGTTTAGCCACTTTAGGCTTTTATGTAAAATAATGTCCACTTCTAATCCTTAATTGAGAAAATAAGAGCACTTCAAATCCTTAGCTGAAATTTTCCCGAAAAAATGTTCATTGCTTGACTTGACGAAGGAGGACAAAAAAGGAACAAAATGAAAGATGAGGGATAGAATTTTTAGAGGTAGCCAGACGTCTCTCATGTGCCTCTTCCCCTCTCTCTTCTTCGCGTCAAACCCATGGGGCACGACCAGTTGGAGGCTACAACAAGTCCCTATACAACAGCGCCGACGGCGCCGCCATCGAAAGTAGTTTGCTTAGATTTTGTTGAGGATAGAACCTTATTTGAGATAATGTTCACTGTGACCTGAACTTTTTCTAATTATGCCTACTATTAGATTGTGGTTCATCTGGCCTTTCGTGGCCTCCCACTGCTTTTCGTCTCCTTTTGCCCTTATTTGGTTGTTTTGCTTCCTTAGGTCCGCTCTTGCGGTCCTCTTTTGCATTCGGCTCCCTTCCACTCACTATGACTTGTTGTCTTATTGAGTGCAAGTTTTGTGGCGCCGGATCTTTTGTAATTATTGGTTAAAGCTCAATATATTCTTACCCTTCACCAATATATATATTTGTCCTAAACTTTTCTAGTGACATAAAAAAAAAAACTCCAAATTTGCCTATATGACATGTTTACACTCCATCAAGATTCCATCAAATGATTTTTCAGCCAAAACAATATTGTTGTTTTATTTCACTTAAGTCACATGAATGCTATGTTAATAGTGTTTGCTTTCCAATATCAATTAAGGCATATTTTTAATAGTCTTCATAATGGAACATAAATGTGTCATAGAGATAGAAGTTTAGGATTTTTTTGGGTAAAAATAAAATTAGGGTAAATTTACCATAGCGGGCATAGTTTAAGATTTTTGGTAACTTTTGCCCCATTTTTTTTATTAATCAAAGGGAGATTTATCTTTTTTTCATGAACCTGTCCAGGTTACAACTGTTGGTGGCCCTTGCCCGGCCCAAATGTGAGGACAAGATTCAAGTTGAAGAAAAGGAATAAAACACAAGAGTTAAGTTATATCAAGTTCCACTTCAATTCGAAATTCATCTAGTCTAACTTCATCCTAATACATGTGATATTAGATCTCGGCCCTAAGATGTATTGCGGTTACTTCTATCAAAATAAGAAGGTGATAGCTCAATATACTTGAGCTAAGATCGTGAACAATTATAAAATTTGAGGAGAAATTACACAAAATCTCTCTAAGCTTTTAGAGAGGTGCATATTTGTCCCCAAACTTTCAATTACCACGAAAAAACCCTCTGAACTTTCATTTTGTTACAATTGTCAACTATCAATCTATTTTTCCGTTTTCACATGCCTAATGAGTTCAAGTAAAAAATTACGATTTTTTTTTCAGTCTAATCACTCTTATGCCCCCAGATGCGTTAAAAACTATAAACTGAATGCAAAAAACTAAAATGAAAAATGAATTGGTGATACTTATAAAAAAATATGGGCACAATAA
Source organism: Eucalyptus brandiana (assembly GCA_014182725.1). Taxonomy (NCBI): domain Eukaryota; kingdom Viridiplantae; phylum Streptophyta; class Magnoliopsida; order Myrtales; family Myrtaceae; genus Eucalyptus; species Eucalyptus brandiana. Next base: position 10,813,051 of record CM024669.1, read on the forward strand.
TTAATAATTAACTTTGTTTTCTTTTTATTTGTTAGTTTGAGTATAATTTTCTTTTAATTCTAATATGTTTGTGCTAATTAAAAGACCATGACCTCCCCTAACAAAGCTGGCGTTACTCGCCAATCACTAAAGTGGTTTGATTCATCTACCCAATGTAAATTGCATCTCTCAAATTGAAAGATGGTTCAATTTCATTTATTTTATTTTTTTATTGTATTTTAAGTATATCTTTTGGTTAGTTTAGTTTCTTTGTTGTCTCAACTGATTATTTTATGTCAGGAAAAAGGACAGGATAAGTACCTTATTTTTGTACAATACTCACTTGAGTATCATAATTTTTTTTTTTTAACTACTTGAGCATCATAATTTCTAAAAAATGGTCACTTGAGTGATATAACTTTCATTTGATTACTTGAATATCATAATCTTTTGAAACATTCACTTAAATGTTAGAATAAATATTTATAAAAAGTTATGACACTCAAGTGATCGATTGAAAAGTTATATAGCACTCAAGTGATCGATTGAAAAATTATATGGCACTTAAGTGAGTATTGTACATAAGTTATGACACTCAATTGATCAAAAAAAAAGCTAAAGTTAAGATACTGAAGTGAGCATTATATAAAATTTAGGACACCTCATCTGGAAATTACAAGAGCATACAACGATGCGGTACCAATGGCCATGGTCCTTTTAAATGGCTAATTGATGAAGCTTTTAATAAAAGTAAAATACTCACACAAGGAGTTTACACATTTCATCGATAACATCGGATCTTCAAGATTAAAAAAAAAATGTTATTATTTTTCCTCAAATTGTTCTGACCATCATTACATTTTCTTCCTTACTTTTTCTAGCATAAGTGGCACGAATTTCAATTTGTCTTAGACAATTCATATGCAAAACAGTGATTTGACTTGAAAAAATCAATGAGAGATACAGTCTTGTCCTTAAAAATTACATGTTAGGCATGCGCAAACAAATAATATACGAAAGAGTAAAGGTTGTAACAAATTGAAAATTTAGAGAGGAGGGGCATTAGTAACGGTTGAAAGTTCAAGATAAACATCTAACAACCTGAAAGTTTATAGGGTTTCGATGCAAATCCCCTGGTATTCATTAGCCCATACATGCCGTTTGGGGTAGAGGTGTGCTCCCGGATCATCCCTCATCCCAAACCGACATTATCCTCTTCGGGGAATGCTCTTGGACTATCCCCCTCAAGGATTTGTCCTTGGCATAGCAGAAACTACTACCAAGAGGCATTGGCAGCCTTTGTCTTTCCTTTGTGATACGTCACACATTGTGGTAGAGACGTGCTCTTAGATCATCCCTCATCCCAAACCAACATTGTCCTCTTTGGGACATGTTCTTAGACAACCCCCCTCAAGGATTTTTCCTTGGCATAGCCAAGACGCGTTGATGGAATTTATCTTTCCTTTATGTGACCACAGGTCATGCATCACACAATCTAGTTTATTATCTCTTTTTCTTAGTCGATGCAAACAAGATACGAAGGCGTACTCATGTAAGGGTGTGTGTCATAACCTAAGACATCATAACTACTGATATGCTGAGTGTGACATGAAACTTGTGGCTCCAACCTATGTGCCTAACATCGAACCGAAGCCAAGCGAGACTCAAATTGACACGCCTCAATGCCCATCCAAGACCAAGCAAGGTTTGGATCTGTCATGCCTTAACATTGATCCCAAAACTAAGTGAGACTCATCTGTTACTCGGGGCGTGATCATACTTACAATCATTAGCATGTACACAATTAAGTCTAAATGAGAACACGACCAAGGAACTCACGGCTTGAACCGATGTGCCTCAATGCCAATCCAAGGCCACGCGAGACTCGTTTGTGACCCGGGATGCGATTGTGACTCATGCATCCAAAAACATTAGCAAACCATACAAAAGCATTCACTATCATACACACAATGAAGCAGCAGTGAGCACACATCTTAACTCAACATAGCATATCGCACTGAAATCAACAACCCGGCTTTACTAACACTAACCTAACTCGCAACAACCGAGACTTGCAACTTCACTGAGATCCATTACAAACTGATCCACACTAGGCTCGAACAGAAATTTGTAAAATTGCAAAAATAGACAGAACATAACAGTTTTGAACAATTTTCGAAATCAGAGTCATTATCTTATCAAACGGGCTCAAAAAATTATAAAAATTTAATATGTTGTAGAGAAGATCTTAGATAACATTTTTCATGGGGAAGCTAAGTCCAAATCATTCTATGAAAAGAGCAGTAAATCACTGAAAACAACCCAAAGATTCATCTGTCGAACAAATTCAACGACCGCAGAGAAAAACCTATTTCGAAATCCACATCTTCACAAAATACATTGAAATTTTTATATGTTGTTAATATGGATTCCTTTATAACTTTGTGAAATAAGCATGTCCAAATTCAAAAGGGAAAAATTTATAAAAATTCGAGAAGATAATTGGGTCACTATCTTTACCACACTGGGCAAATTCAACACGGTAAGTGACTAGCTTTCATACCAACCATTTCACCTAAAAAAATCTGAAATTAAAGTATGTTGTAGATCAAAATGTTTTGAACAACTTTTATAAGGAAGTTTCACTAGATCCGAACTACAAAAGTCTCTATAAAATCGGAAAATAGTGAGGGTCTAGTGGTTTTGAAAATTAGAAATCAAAATCAAAACTTAAGGGCCTGCATAGTAATGTTTCTATTTCTCTCGATTTCTGTTCTTTTGTTCCCCGGAACAAAAAAAGAACAAAATATGTTTGGTAACGCCAACTTATTTTTCTATTCCCCGGAATAGAAAAGTGGCTGGGGAATAGATTTGGAACAGAAACAAGAAACAAAAAAAAAGTAGCTTCTTGTTCCCGGGAATAATTTATAGAAATAAGTTTTTTTTTTCTTTTCTATTTTTCTTTTGTTCTTCTTCCTTGTTGCGGCCACCGCCGACCGCCCGCCAACCGTCGGCCACCTCCTGCCGCCGGTGGCCATCATTGGCAGCTGACCGCCGGTGACGATTGCCGCCACTTGTAGCCCACCGGTTGATGACCGCCACCGTCCGCCGGCAGCCTACCGTCGCCAATTGCTGCACAACCGCTGCCTATCGCCACATGACCGCCGACCGTCACTGCCAACTGCCGCCGTAGGACCGCCGCCCACAACTCACCAGCCACCGCCCCCTCCCCCGACCGGTGGGTTGTGGGTGGCAATCCTACGGCGGCTGTCGTGTGGCGGAGGGCAGCGGCGGGCGGCGGGTGGCGGTCAACAGTCCGTGAATAAGAAGAAAAAATAAATAAATACAAAAATTTTTAAATTTTTACCAAACATATTTCTATTCTTTTTCTATTCCAAGAATAGACTGTCAAACTCCGTTTCGAGGAAGATGATGATGGCTTCGATTGCTGAGAAGAAGAAGATATAAGTCTCTATAAGAAGCATGGTGAGTATATTGTGGGGCAATTCCAGCAAGGAGTCACATGAGAAAAAAAAAAGGAAGGGAAGAAAATTCTAATTTCGCCATTTTGTTTGGGTGTACGTTGGAAGGAATGATGTAGACCGTAGGGGTAAATGATAATTCAGTGATTACAATGCTTGTGGCCTCTCTCGTACGTGTTAATATTTGTTTAAGGGCAAATACCACAAAAGAATCTCAAACTATACCTATTCCCCCCCAAAAAAAAAAAAAAAACTCTAAACTTGTCCACTATGGCACAAATATCCCAAATTTTTGTGTAAAAAAATCCAAATTTATATATGTGTGATATATATACTATCTATATTATGAGTATATTTGTCACACTTGTATAAATTCGTGATTTTTTTATCATATTAAAAAGAGTTTGGGGTATTTGTGTCAATGGCAAATTTAGAGTTTTTAATGACACGGAAAAATTGGGGATATATATATATATATATGTCACAATAGACATTATTTAGTTTTTTTTAAACGATATTAACCTATTTTCCTAATGTTGTACAAATTATATCATATTGCTAATTATTTACAATTATCTCCACGGTGCATGTGGGCATTCTTGACTACGACAGGCGAAGGTGCCATGTCATTTCCGAGTGAATGTCTCGGAACTTGATACTTTCGATTCCAACAAGCAACATCGAAGGATACATTACTAGGAGATGTAGCATGTACCGAGACAAGTGCAAACTTGTCAAGGAATAGCGCTTAACATGGGTCTGGCTATTCCTATCTTGCTCCTGAATGCTATCTGGTTTGCTATCGGGGTAGTAGCAGAGCTCCGTCGCTATGTGCCAGACTAGGATGCTCATGTCAAAGTCCAGCTCGATGCTCCATTTCAACTGATCCAGCAAATTATGTGTGCTTAACACATTGCCTTCCCTGTCGATCCACGAGAAGGGCAATTTCTGCTCATCCTTTGCTTCCTTACCTTGATCGTCTCAAGAATTAGTTCCCTCATATAGCCCGTCACGTTCTCGCGGCCACGGTAGAGAAACTTCACCCCCATCTCGTCAACGTGCAATAGCTTAAGGAATTTCCACCAGCAGGAGTCATTTTCTTTGAAGGAGCACCTCATTAGGCTATATTGGCCGATGGAATTGGACCACCTACACCTTTTAGATAGCGGTTAGATTCGGTTGACAAAATTGAACACAGCTGATTGCTTTTTCTTTATGAGCCAACAGGCGAACTGGTTAGAGAAAAGGATATGAGACAGTGCGTATAACTCGAGGAAAATGGCTGCTCCTAGCAACAAGAAGGTCAAGCACAGATTCGCCTTCAAGTATCGTCTCTTGTCACGCAAAGAGAAGACCACCAGGGAAACACATATCGAGAATGAAATGAAGAGTCTACAAATAAAGCCCTAGCTCGTATAGACCGCCTTCGCCTTTGCGTAGAACACATCGTAGATGAGGCCTAGTTCAATTTCAATGACTTTAAAAGCCTCTACACTATGCTTGTCACGCACTAGCTCCCTTGAGTCTTTTAAGGACCTGCTCAAGTTGTGCGACGGTCGTGCAGCGATCGTGCGACCGTCGTGCGGCGGTCAACAGTCCGTGAATAAGAAAAAAAAACAAATAAATACAAAAATTTATAAATTTTTACCAAACGCATTTCTATTCTTTTTCTATTCCAAAAATAGAAGTTTTGTATAATTACCAAATACCTTATTTTACTCGGAAATTGTTCCCAGAGTAAAAATAGAAAAAAAACTATTTCTAAAAAGAAATAGTTCCTTGGAATAGAAACGTTGTCATGCGCACCCTAAAAAATCACTCAATCTCTAGTCCAAAACAGAACATGCAATTCAATAAGACTAAATGACAATAAACAATAACTAAAAACCTAAATTACAGCACATCGAAGACAAACCCATCGATCCATACGATGAGCAAGTCAACATAGGATAGAGGATCGGAATTTCATGTGCAAATCCAGGGACATGTGCAAACTATAGAAACAAGCATTAACATGCATACAACTGAGCACGGATGAGGATATGACCAAGCCCAACAATGTAGCACATCGCCCTAGCTAAGAGTTCGGGTTTCTACTTACACTTGATTGAGCGGTGCCAAGCGGTGGCTAAACGGCAAGGGGCGAGCGGCGAGTGGAGAAGTGGCCGCGAGAGAAGTAAGAAGAATGAGCCAAGCTTGAATATGAGATCGGGGTGCTTCTATTTATAGGCCAAGCTTCCAAAGTCATCATTTTTGGCTAATTTTAATCTTCAAGACAATTTGTGTTTTAGGGCTACTTGTCTTCCAAGGCTTACATAAGGGTCATGATAGCCTAATTATGTAATAGGCACGTAAGATAGTGAATCACCCACTTGCATTAAATAACTAGTGTCCAAAGTTATTCATGATCAAACTTGCTCTTCAAAAATATAATGTTCTAGAACTACTTATCTTCCAAATCTCTAAGTAGAACAATTATGGCCTAAAGCTTATAGGGGACGAGTAAGCTTGTGATTCATCTCTTGCATTAAATGACTAGCTTCCAAAATTAATTAATTGGTTAAGCTTGGCCTTCAAGACAACTTGGTTTTAGACTACTTCCCCTTCAAGTAGGTGTGTGACTCATTTCTTGCATTAATTTTCTATCTTCCAAGAACACTAATGGCCATAATGAGGAAGAAAACAAGGTAGCACAAATTATCACATGATAGGAGTTATTTGTGTCCATCCACGGTTGACCATGTTATTCAAACCGAGGTTCATAGCAAATTTGGGATTGGACAAGGCTAGGCGTGACCTAGGCCAACCGGCGTGGCTGGGTCTAAAATTGAGATTGATCGAGCGTAGGTTCAATTCAAGTTGACATCAGATCATCCGAATAGGTCTAGGAATTGATCCAATAGGTCCAAGGATTGATCCGATCAGGCCCAACGATTAATTTGGGCTGATTTAAGACCCCTCACAAATGATCCATGGTCAGTTCGTGACCGACTCATGTTCTAGTGCAATTGACTCATGGTCGACCCTCGGTTGTCATGAGGATCGTGTGTGTCAGTCGGTCTGTGACTAGTACACAGTTGCACGGGATTGATCCATGGTCATCTGCGATTGGTGCACGACAATGCAGAATCACCTTCAACTGGTGCAAGACCACGCGGAATTGATCCATGACTATGCGTCCATTGATCCGTGACGGTGTGTAATCGTCCCATGACCGATCCTCATGGTCAAGCGGCCAATCCATGGTTGAGTAACTTGATCAACTTGCGCAATCGGTGGATCAAATCATCATCGATCCCATGGCCGATCCTTCAATTGGACCATAGCCGGTCGCTAACCCCCTTTCCCAATTGAGCCGATTGATCCATGACTGACCCTTGGATTGGTCCATGGCCAATCCCCGTAATTGGTGCACCGATCCCTCAACCGTCTCCCATGATCGAAACAAGGGCCAAATGCATGGATGTTATAAGGACACCGCACATATCATAACTTTCATGTGATGCTGACTTGAAAGTCATAACTTTGTTTCAATCATTTAAATGCCATAATAAAAAGAAAAAAAAAGTTCACTTTAGTGTAAAATTTATTTTAAAAAATTCACTCAAGTACAAGAAATCCAACGTGGCATAACATTTATGGTAAATGTTTTTAAAAAGTTATGTCATCTCAAGTAATCAATTGAAAAAGTATATGACACTCTAGTGATTAAAAAAATTATAACTCTCAGTGAGCACCATCCAAAATTTATGACACGGTGTTTTTTTCCACTTGTATGAGAGGAGGAAGTTATCACAAGATACATGGTTACTTTGGCAAAAAAATCATAGAGTATTGTGTAAAACTTAGTTATGTGCCATGTGGACTGGGCTAATTGAGTCTCTACATAGGCTGACTCACTTCATTTTGCCTTAAAACAAAGCTCTTGCTAAGAATTACTGCAAGATTGGGGAATGGCCTTAATAACATCTGGGGATGGAGCTCTGAAAATTTGGATACGTAACAGATGCGGTAGCAGAATCAGGGCCCCATTCTGTTTACTATGTCCCAAAGAAGGTCAATTTAGCATTTTGTTGGTGCACTTTCATAACTAGTTTATTCTGCTGATTGGTCTGTCGGCAGAGATAAAGGTTCCTATCGCTGTGCTAGGAGCTGAGATTGACGAAACGGCTCCACCTGAGCTCCTCAAACAGTTTGAAGAGGTGCTCGCTACTAAGTCCGAGGTAAGCCCATTGCTTTTGATCTTTGTATGATTATTCCTTCCGATGAATGTGCTTATTGTTCCGGATCCCAAATTATTCGAAAAGTTGATGGTGCTTTGCATGTTCGACAAATGAAAAATTTGTCTTAAAAAGATAAAATTCTTTCTTGTAAGCTGATACTTGACGAGGAGCAAGTAGGAGAGTCCCGTCTCTCCATTGTCCAACATGAAAGCCGAACGTGTCCGACTCTGCTTGCCATTTAAAGACAAGACAAGACAGCACAAAGTTCTTGATCACATGCAAATATCCTCAATCCCATTATTGTTCCTGGGGCAGTGCAATTGTTACTAAACTTTCAGTTTCCAACAACATCATGAATGAATTATCTTGTCTGTTAATGAGGTTTTTGCCTTGTTCACTGTATAGTCCTTTCCTTCTCAAAACGGTGTTCGATATAATTTAATCACTGTGATTTGTGGGGACTCAATGGCTCTTCCATACCAGGATTTTCGGATTCTTGATTTGAATACGACTCTCTCTGTCATAGTCTCTCGTATGAGAAGTTTGGGAATGAATCTCCTTCAATCTTGTCGTGCAGCTTGACGCTTTCATGAAGGTTTTTCCCAAAACAACTCATGAATGGACGTTGAGATACAAGGATGAAGATAAAGCTGCTGCGAAGGAGCCTCATTTAGACATGATACAATGGTTTGTGAAGTATGTCAAGTAACTGTTCGGGTATCCTCCGTTATTTTCGAAGCACATCTGACTTTGAACCATATTATAAAGGCAAGAAAAGTTCAAATGGACAAAAAGATTTAGAACTGAAGTTCTTTGTGGATGCTGCTAATTGGGGATGTGACATTGATAGCAAGAAATCAACCAACGGATATGTTATTTCCTTATTTGACAAAACTGTGAGTTGGATGAGTAAGAGGCATACGATGCCTTATCTACAACTAAGGCAAAGTATATGGCCCTTACTTATGCTACTAGGAAGTGATTTGGTGCGCAATTATATAAAGAGCTTACCTTTACACAAGGAAAAGTGAAGATTGGGTGTGATAGCCAAAGTGTTATATTCTTAACTAAGAATCCTAAATTTCATGCAAGAACGAAGCACACCAACATACAATATCACTTCATCCGAGAGAAAGTGGAACAAAAGGTTGTAATGCTAGAAAAAATTTACATAAGGTGAATAGTGTATATATTCTTACCAAAGCAATGAATGCTGAAAAATTTAAATGATATACAATTTTATTGGGTCTTAAGAAGCATGTGGAGTGTTCACCAAATGGGAGAATATTGGGGGTGTGATTCATACTCTCATTGACAGGAAGGCATGGGGTCCCACTCTCGGATTGACCTCCATGGGGATCACAGGGGCAATGCTCCCAAATCACTAAAAGGTTTTTATAGTTTTAACCCATATTTTATTAATAGTTTGGCTTGAGCCTATAAATAATTATTGGGTATATTTAATCTTTCTTTCTTTTAATTAAAAGTTATAGCATAGAGGTATGGGGTACTAATTATAGTAAAATCTTTTGCCGAACATAGCCTTAGTTTAAGGATGAACCAAAATAAATATCGTGTCTCGATTTTTCTTTCTCATTTTTACTCTTTATTTCATTATGTTTGATCGTCTAATCTAAGCAGTAACATACAGCATCACACCTTTAATTAATTGGAAGTAGAATGCGATTCCCTAGTTTGATGTTCAAGTTGTCAGGTACCATATTTCTCGTTTCTCAATTTATTTGGACTCTATGTCGTACAGTGTGTTAGAGCTGGCTGTATTAACATAGGAGTAACTAATATGGTACTTTGATTTTCAAATGACCACAAAAATGTATCGTTTATTGCTCCATCTTTCCAAAACTTTATGAGAAGGCTTCTGTTTATGGTTTTTAATGAACAGAACGATTAAAAAAAGGAAAGGGGAAAAAAAAAAAAAGAGCAAGGAAAACAAAATGTAGTTTTCATTTTTACCTCGGATTTGGAGTCCGCATCCTCACTAGCCACGGTTTCATTCGATAATAGACTCATGGACGCCAAACGATTATTCTATAGATCTTTTCAGAAATATCCAATAAAATTGAAACTATAAAAAGAAACCAAAAATAAATAAATAAAAATTCACGTGATAAACGGTCCATTTGAATGCTTGGACTAATTTACATGTCTTCTTCTCTTTTGAGCAGTTTAACATCTATGCCCGGATAAACCAAAGCAACTTACGAAGGTGTAAGATTCAACAACATATGAGAAATACCAATTGGACGATACATCTAGTACATTTTTGTGCGATCACTATTAAATAACATAGGCATTTGAGCAGACAGAGAATTGTGTGGCCTCACAAATTTTTATGCTAATAACAATAAAATTTCAAAAAAATAATATTTTAGCATCATGTGAAATCTTGTAAGATCAGTTTAACAACCCACTGAGGCCGGATTGAAGGGAGATGGAGGCGAATTTGAGTTAAACTTCTTCTAGCTTTATCAATCATTCAATGAATCAATATTATAACGTTACTTTTTCGATATTCAAAAGATTTGTCGGACAATTTCCGGGCAAAAGAAAAATCGGACACAACTTTATTTTTCCCTGGTGATGCAAAATAAAAAAGTGAACCGTTAAACTAACGCGGACATTCTTCTTGCTGCTTCCCTTGCTCACTTCTTCTTGTTCTGAATCCACGTATCCTTCGCCTCCTCCCAGCATCGATCGCGGATCATCGGAGAAAAGAAAGTTCTTATCCATGGCAATGTCCGGTCCACAGTGCTGCGACAACCCTCCGACCCTCAATCCAAGCAGCGGAGATGGATTCATGGAGCAACTGGGTGGCCTCAATGCCTACGTCGTCGGCTCTCAGGACTCCAAGCTCGCGATCCTTCTCATCTCCGACATCTTCGGTGTGTGATCTCACGCTTGTGAAAGTTCTGCTCTACTCTTTTCCTTCATTTTTTGTTCTAGCTCTTGGCTTCACTACATGGAGTGGGATTCGTTAATTGCCGACTGTTAGGATTTTATTAGTGAGTTTTTGTGATGAATGGTTTCCAGCTTCTCTTTTAAGGTCGTAAGTGAAGAGACGAGAGCTTAGTTTTGATTAAGGAAGGTCGACTTTGTGGTGGAAAATGACTGTTTATAATCAATGGTTGACTTAAGTTTAATTTTCTCTTTTCCTTCGTTTTTGAAGTTCCTGCACATTCACGCTTTTCGATCTTTTTCGTGAAACTTTCTTCCTTTTGCTGCGGTCTCGAGTCTTGATGATAAGTTCGGTGAGTCGTCATGTGGAAAGAGAATGGATTTCATCTACTTTATCGTTGACCAAATAATGTGTTCAGCCCCTTGTCATGTACATATGGTATTCTAATTGATTGTGTGTCTCAATGGTGCAGGGTATGAAGCTCCGAATTTTAGGTATGGACTGTTAACTATCGTAGATCAGCTGAATTCCTGAATATGCATTCCCTTGGAAAAGTGTGGCTGATGCTATTCTGTCAAATAACGGTCTCTGGTATTTAAGTATGACTTCTTTCAAAAACTCAACTGTCGCCATGCTTCCGAATTTGCAGGAAACTTGCAGACAAAGTTGCGGCTGCTGGTTTCTATGTGGCTGTTCCTGACTATTTCAACGGAGATCCCTTTTCACCTGAGAATCCTGAGAGGCCTTTCCCGGTTTGGCTAAAAGATCATGGAACTGTATGTTTTGTTTTCTCCTACATATCTTAAGTGAGATTTTCGGGTTGGATATGAATATGAGGAACTGGTCTGTAAATCCTTAGCCTTCTTTACCACGTGGTAATACGAAATCCTGCTTGATAGTACGTGAAAACTTTGAGATTGTAGAGATTGTTAGGTTGTTGATATTGCTAATGTGCTGGTCAGACTGATTGTGCTTTGTGGCCTATGGCCTTGTCTCGTGCAAATAGTAGAAGACAATGCATTGGAAGTCTTAAGCTTCCAAGATAATGCACATAATACACCCCATAGACACACGAGAGAAACCATGGCTTAGGATTTTCTATACAACGGAGGTAGTATTATTTTGATGGTTATTTGTTTACTATTTCACTACCAGATTTGTTTCGCGTTGGCCAATCCTCCGAGAGTAATGTCTTAAGAACCAGATAAGCTAGTGAAAATTTAGGGTATCATTTACTTGTGAAATATTTAAAATAAACCCTCCTATTTTGTATGGAACTTGAGGTGTCACAAATTCCTTCACTGTAATATACTTACTTTCTTGTCAGTGTTGGATCATATCCCAAAGTGAATTTCCCCGATCCAATGTGGAATTCGGTCCATCTCGCCCTTCCCATCATAGAAGTCTATTTGGAGCTGCACCTCATATGAACCCTCTCTCCCCAACAATCACTCCTTACTTTCATCTAATCAGCCAAGGGCCTAGTCGATCAGGGAACCACATGTATATTACAGGGGGTTTTTGCTCTAATACAATTTGTAAGAAAGAACCCCACCAAATCCACGTGTCAAGAGTACTCAAGTAAATAAAGAAAGTGGTGACCATTTGTTGGGTTGGTCTTATTTGCAAATCACTCAAGGAGAGGTCAAGGAGACCTCTCTGAGTAGATTTGCGATTGAGGATAGACTATGTCGTTGATTTGACAAGGGTATGGAGTGACCTCTGAGACGAGAGCACTCGAACAAAATGCAGCTTCTTATAAGCTTGCAAGATGGTGTGCGAAAATGGGTCAAACCACATATTGAATAACGCTGCGGATCACAGGCCAATATGAATGATGATGTGGATAAAATTTACACATGTAATGGGAGAGACCATTTTTATTAATATGTAGCATAGACCAACTCCCAAATGGGCTCCAATTTGTTTGGTGATCAGATTAGCCGATGGCTCATGAGGATTAGGTTGGCCTGTTACATGGTATTGTGCGATGGCTCCTAGGGAGTGGTTTTACACATGCTTTGTAGAAAGGATCTTCCGTCGTTAAACTCTTTTTTGGTGTGGTAGACATCCTATACTCTTGATTATTCACACTAAGTAATGAATTCCATTCCTCCGTAGTCTTTCCTTGGCCCATTGAAAGGGTTTTTCCATGTGTCCTTGTTGTGTTAGAGTTGGTCTATATTGGCTTACTCGTTGCTAGTGTTCGGTTTGGTTGAATTTAATTTATACTCATCTAGGTGTGGAAGGTGCATGTTCCCTGTATATATCTCCTTTGCTTAAAGCTTTAACACCAATTTTACAGGATAAGGGATTTGAAGCTACAAAACCAATTATTCAAGCTCTGAAAAGTAAAGGCATATCTAAGATAGGGGCAGCGGGCTTCTGCTGGGGCTGTAAGTGAAGCATACCTGGACCAACATCTCAAACAATAGAAATATCTCTGCATAACATTTCATCTTTTTTATCTGTTAAAAATTTTTTGGATGTGTGCGTGTGGAAGCATGGTTTTGATATTAGTTATAGTTTTTGGTTAGTGACGTGTGCAAGTGTATGATATAATTTGTAGTGGATGGACAATTGATAGACTAGGATAATTGAAGGACAAAGAACATGGCTATGGGGAATAGTTTCATTAATTGGATAAAATAATTTTACAATAGTTGAAGGAAGTGTTGGTGGAGGAGCTTCAAGATATGGAGTATTATCTCATGCTCTTCTCACCCTCTTACATTTGTTGTTCTACTATGCTCTCCCATCTTTCCTATTTATAGGGTGCTCTACCAACATTCTAGATTTGTGTAGAATGTTGTCCACTTTGGCTTAATCTAGAGAGTTCTAGATTGTAATTTATCCTCTCTTCTTCTAGAGAGATCTACACATGTGCTTCTACATTTTTCTCTTTCTTTCAAAAACTTCATCTAGGGAATTCTAGAAGTTTAGCAACTCTAGGAAATTCTACAAAATGGATCACCATTTCCAACATTATCTCATGGTATTGTTATTTATGATGGCTTATCTTAAATTGTCTTCTCTCTTCAGCTAAGGTTGCGGTTGAGTTGGCTAAGTGTGAGCTCATCCAAGCTGCCGTGCTATTACACCCTGTATTTGTCACTCTTGATGATATCAAAGGTATGTCTGTGCCATTTCACAACCGTACACGGACTTCACAGCTTCATGATATGCAAAACGAGTTGAAGTATAGTGAAAAATGAGTATGTACATCAAGTTGCATTTATTCATACTAGAGTATACTGGAAAATGAAGGCAATTGGTATTATCTGCCTCTTTATGTAAAAACTCCTTTTCTTGATGTTTTACAACCTAGGGCAGTTGCACTTTCTCTGCTTATTTAGCCTTCCCTCTCACGATTGTTCATATCCATGAGTGCATGAGCACTGTGGTCCGAAAAGGAGGATTGTAAAATCATTTTATTCCAGTTGCCCAGAAAAAAAAAAAAATGTCTGTAGGCCTTAGTGAGCCAATTCAAGATTGTTTAGCGTGGCCCAAATGGGGTTTATCTAGCATTTTCTTTGTGCACTTTCGCACTAGTTTATTCATCTAATTGGTCTGTGGCAGAGGTTAAGGTTCCTATTGCTGTGCTGGGAGCTGAGATTGATCGTTTTTCTCCACCTGAACTCCTCAAACAGTTTGAAGAGGTGCTTGCTGCTAAGTCCGAGGTAAGAAAGCCCATTGCTTTTAATCTATGCATAAGTATGCCTTCTGATAAATCTGAGGTCGTTCCAGATGCTACACTATTCGAAAAGTTGATGGTGCTAGACATGCTTAGCAAATGGAAGACTAGTCTTGAAAAGATAAATTTCTTTCATTTAAGCTGCTACTTAGCGAGGAATAAGTAGCATGGTCCCATCTCTCCATTATCCAACATGAAAGCCCAACGTGCTTGACTCTGATTGCCATTTAAAGACAAGATAAGACTGGGTGCCATTATCCTTAACACTTCGTTTTTTTGGGGCTAGTGCGAATGTTGTTATTAAACCTGTCAGTTTCCGAGAACATCATGAAGTATCTTGTTTGTTAATGAGCTTTATGCCGTTGTTCACCATATAATCTTTTGCCCTCTTCAATTGATGCAATACCATCAATCATTGTGATTTGTGGGGTTTCAATGGCTCTTCCATACCAGGATTTTCGGATTCTCAAATCAAACCCGACTTTCTTCTGTATTGTAGTCTCTCGCAAGACACATTTGGAAATGATTCTCTTTTGTTCTTGTCATTCAGGTGGACGGATTCGTGAAGATCTATCCTAAAACTTCTCACGGATGGACAATAAGGTACAAGGTCGAAGACGAAGCTGCTGCAATGGAGTCACATTCAGACATGATACAATGGTTTGTGAAGTTTGTCAAGTAAGAAACCACATCCCACCTATAGTAAATTGGAAGTAGGATGTGATTATATAGTATGATGATATACGAGTTGTCAGGACCTATATTTCTCGTATCTCAAATTATCTCTACTTTATGTGGTGTAATATGTAATGTCAACAGCTCTAGTATAAGATAAGAAAGATACCGAATATTTACTTCTTCCGACCGAATACCTCGATTCACTTCAAATTCAGTGACGGACTAATTTTTCCGTTGGGTTGCACTTCCTATGAGTAAGCTGTTCAATGTCAGATGAGGTCAAAATTCAGTGTTCATGCATATGTTCTCACTTTTTCACCAAAAAAAAAAAAAAAAAATCTAGGTTTTCATGCAAATCTCCACTTTTTCGCAAAAAAAAAATCTATTACAAAGCTATATCGCTTGAATCTCAATGTACTTTCAAGTGGTTCACATGAAATGGGTCAACCCTAGTTTGATCGTCAGTGAATGAAGACAAAGCTATATTGCTTGAATCTCAATGTAATTTGGAGTATTAGATACCAAGCGAGTCAACTCAAGTTTAATTGTCAATGATTGGATCAGAGCATCGAAGTTCTAGGGTATGACCAACTATGACCATAGTAGCCGTCGAGTACTACAGGTTTGGTTGTTACAAATGGATCAATTGATGGCTATGGTAAATATGTCAGTGAATTAAAAAAAAAATGATTTATGATTTTTTTTTAAAATCATATATTTTATTTTTGGAATTAAGCATTAACTTTGGAAACATCTTTCCATAATTAATTCTCCAATATGGCACAAAACCGCGGGCAATGAGAATATGTACTCAATTTAGGGAAAATAAATTTTATATAATGACCCAAAGTGGGCTTTTTTTCTCTAAAAGGATTTAGAGCCGACCTTATCCTAAACAAGCCCCTAAAGTGACTAATTTAGATCCTTTCTTTTTCTGTTTTAGCAACGACTCTCCAGCGGACACGAAGTACTTAGAGTTGTCCCAGAGCTCGGTTTGCTGAAGACGAGCAGGCAGTGAAGGGTTGACCTTCCATCAGTGGTCTCGGTGTAATAATTAATTCTTGAACATGCGCACGAGCAAATCAGCAACTTTGACGTACTCGAATGGGTCAAAGAAGATAGCCGGCAACGAGAAGTCCACAGGGGCGTCGAGAAGGCTTGTCGGTTCTGGAATTGATGGACAGGTATCGACGGGGCTGTCATCGTGCGGCAAGATTCGCTGGGCGTTGGATCGTGACTGCCCGAGTTCCTGGTGATGACGGTGTATTACCTGAAGAAGCTAGTGAACATCGAGCGGCTGCTTTGATGCTCGCAAGATGATACTGGACGTTTTGACTGAGCTGCTTCCTTGATGACACCAGAGGATCACGATCACAAGGGCATGGATTCATGACTTTGTCATCGATTAAGAGGCACGGCAATGGGCCACAATCTCGTGGCGACACCAACGGCGGAAAGTGCTCTCTCTCTCTCTCTCTCTCTCTCTCTCTCTCTCTCTCTCTCTCTCTCTCTCTCTCTCTCTCTCTCTCTCTCTCTCTCTCATATTCTGATTTGCCGACCTCTAATTTGTGACTCATCAAGTCCTATATATAATGCAAACATAGGTTTAAACTTGTTCTCATAGGCTTAATTTAGGCCTTTTCCATGTAATGGGCTAAATTAAACTCAAGATCTATTTTAATTAATTTCCACGGGCTGAAATGAGATTAAATTAACCTTAATTTGGTCCGTCTTCCCATGCAAATTTCCCCCATTTGGTCCCCAAGTGCTGGCCGAATTTTGTCCAGCTACGTGGGCTCAATCTGTTCACTTTTAAGTTCACGACCATCTACCACCAATCCAATGCTAATGGAAATAATATAAATATAAACTAAATAGTAAATACTCCTAAAACTATATGCTTTGCAATTTAATTTTAATATTTTTATTTAGGGGTTAAAAATCATCCTTAATTTTCTATGCAATAAATGAATGATCGAGTCATCAAAATTTAGGTCTCAGCACGCCTCTATATTTAATCCAATTTAAAAAAACCCATACCCAAATTAAGGTGAGAACACGAAGTGAGGGAGCGCGAGATCAAGTAAAGGTAATACAAATCCGGTGACCCAACCCAACTCATATCAACCCAACTAATATTGCTAAAACACTTCTAGACTTAATCCAATTTTTTCTTTAAAAAAAAAAAGACCCTAATTAGGGTGAGAGCACAAGGTAAGCGAGCGCAAGATCGAGTAAAGGCAAGAGAGAGTGAAGAAAGAGTAATAAGAGTGGGTTGGATATGAGTAAGTTGGAAAATTATTTAACACTCATATCATCTTGGGTTTTACCATTTTAAATTCATTTATAGCCCATTTAGTGAGTTAATGCATACAATAACCCAATCCATCAAATATGAGTTAAGAAATGGGTTTGCAACCTATTTTGACAAATCTACTTATGAGTACTTGGACTGATTTAGATTCCGTGTTCGCTTTTGAGCAAGTTAAACACCTATGCCCGGAGAAATTAAAGCAACTTATGAAGGTGCAAGATTCAACAACACATGAGAAATGCAAATTAAATTGTCCATCTAGCCATAAGTACAGTGTTCTACAACCATTGAACGCACTATGTTTCGTTTTCATGCCACGTATATTTCTGTGCGGTTACTATCTATTAACCTAGACGTTTATGCAGACAGATGAATATACGATCTCCCAATTTCATTTGCTAACTAACAATGAAAATTGCATGAAATTTTAAGTACTATATCTTATTTGAACGTTATGTGTAAAAAATTTTATAAGACTGTCGTAGCAACCGGCCGTGGCCCGATTGCTGATTGACGGAAGCAAATTTCAGTTGAAACTCTCTTTCTTAATTTTGAAATTAATTGACACCAATATGGCTCTTTTCTACTTTTAAATTATTCGTGGGACAACGTCCGGTCGAAAGAAAAATAATAAGCAAAACCTTATTTTTCCAGATAGCGCGCGTCCTGGCGTCACGGGGGTTGCAAAGTAAGAGAATTATAAATTCACGCCCCGTTCACCTTCTTCCCACGTTCATCGTCGATCATCGGAAGGAAGAATATTCTTATCCATAGCAATGTCTGGTCCACAGTGCTGCGCGAACCCGCCGACCCTTGATCCGAGTAGCGGAGCGGGACGCGTTGAGCAACTGGGTGGCCTCGACGCCTATGTGGTCGGCTCGCAAGACTCCAAGCTCGCGATCCTCCTGCTGTCCGACGTCTTCGGTGCGTAATTTTGCACTTGTGGAAGTTGTCTCCTCTTCTTTTTTCTTCCTGTTTTGTTGCAGTTCTTGGCTGCGCAATATGAAGGGGCTTCGTTTATTGCCGTCTGATAGGATTTTTATAGGGGGGGTTTAGTGAAGGATGGTTTCCAGTTTCCTTTTCGTGGTTGTGGGCGATGAGACTTGAGCTTAATGTCGATTGGGGAAGGTCGACTTGTGATGGAAAATGACTAGTTGCAGTCAATGGTTGACTTCAGTTTAGTTCTCGTTTCCTTCTTTTGTGAAATGCGTGTGTATTCACACTTTTCCAATCTTTTTCTCGAAACTTTCCTCTTTTTTTTTTTTTTTTTTTTCTGCATTCTCGAGTCTGGAAGTTGTAATGTGGAGACAGGGTGGATTTAATTCACTTTGTCGTTGGCCAGAGAATGTGTATTACTATTTGTCTCGTATACATGGGATTCTAATTTGATATCTGGGTCTTGATGGTGCAGGGTATGAAGCTCCGAATTTGAGGTAACAGACCATTTGCCATTAGCTGGATTCCTGAATATGTTCATCAGAGAAGTGTGATGGATGATTTTCTGTCATGTTTGCATAATAACAGTATCTGGTGTTAATTCGTGACTTCTTCCTAAAACTTAACCGTCGCAATGCTTCCGAATTTGCAGGAAACTTGCGGACAAAGTTGCCGCTGCTGGTTTCTATGTGGTTGTTCCTGACTATTTCTGTGGAGATCCCTTTGCACCTGAGAATCATGAGAGGCCTTTCATGGTTTGGATAAAAGACCATGGAACTGTATGTTCTCTTTTCTCATACAAATCTTAAAACTTCTAATAGAATTCACATGATCCACCTAAGAGAAAAAAGAATATAAGGATGGGCTAGGATTTTTTATACAACGGAAGTAATATTATCTCTACAGTTGTTTGTTTACTTTCTTCTTTGACAAGGTGGTATGTCATGACTAGATTTGTCTTACCTAGGCCAAAACCCTAAAAGGAATGTCTAAGTGACCAAATAAGCTGGTGAATAGTTAAGGGCCCCCTCCTGTCCAATATGGGACTTGATGTATCACAAACTCTTCAAGTTAAAGCACTTACTTCCTCGTCTGTGTCAGATCATATCCCTGAGCAAATTTCCACTATCAGATGTGGGACTCGATACATCTTGCCCCTTGCTATCATAAAGCCTTCTAGGAGTTGTACCTTATCGAGCCCCCTTGCTGACGATCACTCCCTGCTTTCATCCGATTGGCTAGGGGCCTAGTCTATCTTGAAGCCACATGTCTACCAATCGGGGTTTTCCTCTGATACCATGTGTGTAAAACCACCTGAATCCACCGTGTCAAGCCCTCAAAAGGGTACTCAAGTAACCAAAGAAATTGTTGACTATCTGTGGAGTAGGTCTTCCTCTTCCTTATGAATCACTCAAGAAAACCTCTCAAGTGGACATGCGACTCAAGGATGGAGTATGCAGTCGATCTAATTAGGGCAGAGAGTGACTGTCGAGACAAAAGAACTCTAAAAATGGACAGCTCCTTATAGGCATATAGGATAGCGAAGGAACGAGAATGGATTGAATGATATCTAGAATAGTACCATTGTTGCGGGTCATTGGCCAATATTGATGAGAATGTGAATGTTTTAAGTGGAGAAGTTTGGGACTCCCCAATTAGCCACTCCCAAACGAGCTCCATTTTGTATGGTTATTTGAATACTCCTTTTAGTGGCTCGGCTCACTTGGATTAAGATGGCTTGTTACATAGTGACTGACTTTAGAGAGTTTTATAGCTCCTAAGAGTGGTCTTACATGCTTGATAGTTTGGAGCTTGTAGTCTTGTAGATTGAGGACAATAATGTCGGTGGAGGTTGGGGTCTTATAGCTTGTACAAAGGAGCTTTTGTCGTCAAATGTTTTTGGAGTGGTAGACCTCCTATACTATTGAGTATTCACCGACTGGTGAATTTTTAATTACTCCATGGAGTATCTTTGTCCCATTTAAAGGGTTTTCATGTATTCTCGGTGTGTTATTCTCGTTGCTAGTGTTTGGTTTGTTTGAATTTCATTTGAACTCATCTAGGTGAGGAAAGTGCATGCTTCCTTAAGATATCTCTTTTGCCTAAACCTAAACACCAATTTTACAGGACAAAGGATTCGAAGATACAAAACCAGTTATTCAAGCTCTTAAAAGTAAAGGCATATCTACAATAGGAGCGGCAGGCTTCTGCTGGGGTGGTATGTGAAGCATATCTTCAGGCCATGGACCAAGATATCAGACAAAAGAATTTCTCTATATAACATTTCATTTTGTTGTATCTCATAATATTGCTCTTTATGCTTGTTTAATTTAAAAATTCTTCTCTCTTCAGGTAAGGTTGCGGTTGAGTTAGCCAAGTGTGAGCTCGTCCAAGCTGCTGTGCTGTTACACCCTTCATTTGTCACTCTTGATGATATCAAAGGTATGTCTTTGCCGTTTTGCCACTGTACACAGATTCACAGCTTTATGATATACATACCAAGTTGAAGTACTACAAAAAAATATGTATGCACGTCAAATTTGCTGATCGGTCTGTCAGCAGGTGCCAAGGTTCCTATTGCTGTGCTAGGAGCTGAGATTGATCAGATGTCTCCACCTGAACTCCTCAAACAGTTTGAAGAGGTGCTCTCTGCTAAGTCCGAGGTAAGAAAGCCAGTTGCTTTTGATCAATGTATGAGTATGCCTTGCTGATAAATCTATTATTGTTCTAGATACTAAAACTATTTGAACAGTTGATGGCGCTTTACATTTTCAACAAATGGAAAATTGCTCTTCAAAGATAAAAGTTCTTTCTCGTAAGCTGACACTCGACGAGGGATAAGAAGCATAGTCCCATCTCTCCATTGTCCACTACGAAAGCCCAACGTGTTGGACTTTGATTGCCATTTAAAGACAAGACAAGACAGGGCAAAGCTTTTTCATCAGAGATACCCTTAATTTCTTAATGTTTTTTGGCCAGAACATATTTTGTTACCAAAACTTTCAATTTCCAGCAACATCGTGAATAAATTATCTTGTCTGCTAATGAGGTTTTGCCCTCGTTCACTAGCAATTTTTTCCCTCGCTAAGTGATGCTCGAAATCATAAATCGCTGTGATTTGTGGGTTCTCAATGGCTCCTTCCACGCTAGGAATTTCAAATTCTTGAACTGAATCCTACTCCCGTCTGTGTCGTAGTCTCTCGTGTGAGAAGTTTGGACGTAATACTCTTTTATTCCTGTCGTGCAGATTGATGCATTCGTGAAGATCTTTCCCAAAGTTTCTCATGGATGGACGGTGAGATACAAGGTCGAAGACGAAGCTGCTGTGAAGTCTGCGGAGGAGGCTCATTCGGACATGATACAATGGTTTGTGAAGTTTGTCAAGGAAGAAACCACGTTGCACCTGTAGTAAACTGGAAGTAGGACGTGATTATCTAGCATGATACGCAAGTTGTCAAGTACTTTATTTCTCCGGTCTCGGTTTGTCTATATTTTATGTGGTGTGATGGGTAAGAGCAATAAAGAATAATGTGGAATAAGTACACTAGAAGTGGCAAAAGTTATGTACGGTGTTCACTATAGTGTTAAAAGTTTTTACCAGCTTACTTAAATATCAAATCGGAGAAAAATAATCACTTAAGTACCAACGACAATAAATTTTGGCCAAATTGATTACGTGACACTTAAATAAATAAAATATAATATGACTTGGCAAATTTTTTAAGAACTTTAGTCCACTTGGCATTTCCACATGGCGTTCTTGGCACTGAATTGATTGCTTTTTAACAACGATTACTATTGAAGTGATCACTTTAAACAAAATTTGGCACCTAAAAATCCCTATTTGCAACTTTTAAAGGACATCTTTTAGGGTTTATATGCTGACTAGGCATGCCTACGAGTCACGCAGGACTAAGAAATTAATAAAATATAACCATATTGGATTTCCAACAACCTATATATAAATTGGCACTTAAGTGATCATTCTTTCAAAAAAAAAAGTGGCATTTAAATTATCCGAAAAAAATCTTGACATTAAAGTGAGCGTCATACATAATTTTTGACATTTCTAGTGTATTTATCCCAAATAATGTCAAATGCGGAGTTCAAACATTTGTTGCTTTCGGCGTAAGAGCTCTTGCATAAGCATCTCGCTGATACGGTCGCTGTTCAGTTCCACGGTCTTTTTTCTAATGCTAGGCCTCCGTAACAATGGTAAAAGATGAGAAAAATATCGCGCGGACTATTTATACCTTACAACTAGAATCACTTAATTCACTTGAAATATGGGGATGGACAAATTTTTTGTTATATTGATGAATGAGCTGTTCCATGTAGATAATGTCATTATTCAGTTTTCATGCAGAATCTTCACATTTCATGAGAAATCTATTAAAAAGCTATATAGGGGGAAAGCATATTACAAGTGACATAACTTTTGATGATTCTTACTTGAGTGATATAACGTTTCACTAGATCACTTGAGCACTCAAGTGAAGAATTGAAGAGTTATGATATTTAAATAAGTACCATACAAAAGTGATATATATATTGTGTAAATTTCGATATACTTTCAAGTGATGGATAAGAGACGAGTCATCTATATTTAAGTTCGATCGTTGGTGATCGAACCAGGCTATTGAAGTCAAAGGGCGCGGGCTTGTGGGTGATTGATCCCAAGTTCAAGTCCCTCTACCCTCCATCTTACAATATCCTTGACTTATGTGGAGGCTAGTCCGTGGGGCTAGGCCAGTTCTCCTCCAATTGGTGCCTGACCAATCGGACTTTTGTAGTGCGATGATGCAGGAATCCGAGTCATCCAAAAAAAAAAAGGAGTAGCTAAGGTTTGGTTTTTACTAATGGATTGATCGATGGTTATGGCGGGGGTACGAGTGAATTTTCAAAAAATGGATTTTTCAAAAAGCATAGATTATTTTTTGGAAATTTCGTCAAGAATGGAATCATTTTTCGATAGTTAATTCTTTTGGGGAAAATAATTCCTTCAAATTCAATAAGAAACCAGATATACTAAAATTACCATGCTTCAAATCATATGTTACTTTGAACCGTTTTGTAGCTCATATTAAAGGCTTGCACTTTTTCCACCCCTTTTTGGCTTCTGACATCCATTTTTATGTTGAATTGACTATACTATCCCTTGTATATTAAAGGCTTGCACTTTTTCCACCCCTTTTTGGCTTCTGACGTCCCTTTTTATGTTGAATTGACTATACCATCCCTTGTAAATCCCACTCTTAACTTAAGATAATTTCTTGCCTTTTTTTCTTCTTTTTCTTTTGTTTCAATTTTACTGGAGAACAAAACTACTTACGTCCCTTTCAAACAACTTTTTTTTCCCTTGTCACTTCTTCCACATCAATTACATTCAACATTTCCTTCATTTTTGTCTTCTTCTAAACTTATTCTCCATTGTTGTAATATGAGCAATCACTAATCATAGATCAAATTAAAGAAATGTTAGTTCCATTTGCAAATTGTTTACCTTATTTCCCTAAATTATCCTCATAATCGTGAATTTTTCGACTTCAATATTAAGGTTAATGCATGTATTATACACAATTTTTTTTTCATTATATTATTTTTTGTAGTGCAGTTACTATGGAAGACAACATTATTTTTAGCTTAAATGTATTTGTTGATGATGAAATTATGAATGAAGAACAACAATTAATAATGTTAACAAGTTCATTTGAAACTTTCCCAAGTAATTTTCTAACAGAAGACGATCGTTTCAGTAGTGTGCAAACGCATCCTCTTGCCCAAGATTATGTTTTCCCTATAAAAGTGTCAATGAGAGACAAGTATGTTCTTTTTGGTCACAATAAGGGAGGTAATTATTGTGATCAACATAATATTTCTATTGAATGTTAGAGAAGAAAAACCGGATCTCGTTTAATTGACTATCCCTTTGAAATATTTTGCTATAAACAATAGAACAGATCAAGATCACTCAAAATATTTTATGTATCACACAATAACTAATTAAAAATTTGATTATTAGATTTACTTGATAAAATGAAAATTGAGTAGTTAAAACATGCAAATTACAACATAATGACACGTATTTAAATTACAATTAAACGAAATGCATAATAAATCCTCATAAAAAAAATATACAACTCATTAACACAACAAATAGCTTTTTCTTTTTTTTGGTCAAATAATTAGTTAGCTATCTGTTAAATAATTTATTTTAAAAGAGGTACACAGATTTTATTTCAAATGGAGAAAGAAAAGGAAAAACAAAAAAAAAGAATAAAAGAAAGAAAGTAATAATATTAAATCAAGGAGTAGGCCCCATATTTAACCTTAGTAAATATTGCTTCAAAAAATTATGGGCAATTTCATTTGAAACAAAAGAATAAAAAGGGAAAAAAGAAGAAGAAAGGAGTAATCTCAAGTCAAGAGTATAACCCGCAAGGGATAATATAATCAATTCAACATGAAAGGAAATGTCAAGAGCCAATAAAAGGACGGAAATAGCACAAGCCTTAAAACCCAAAAAAATGAACAAAAGAAAAACGGGTTGTCGGATAGACCTTGAAATTGGACAAAAAAAGTAGGATAGGTTGTAGGGTAGATTTCAAGGCAAACGGGATAAGTTCCAGATTCCAAAAACTGTAACGGATTCTATTAGGGTAAGTTTCAAACCTACAACCTATTCACTTAAAAATCGATAACCCTTTCGTAGTACTTCCTCTGGCTTCAATCGTTGCCTTAAGGACTCAAGCAACATTTCTAAGGTCGGTTCGTCCATCAACTCTTTTGGAGCTGCGGATGGTCATGTGCCAGACCAGAGGCAGCATGTGCTTGGCCATGGAGGTGGACCGGAGGCAAAGGAGCTGCGTCGCGTCTCCATTTTCTATAGGGGTAGACCTCCAACGGCAGCCAGTTTTCTTTACAGGTCGTGTCTAGCAACTTGTCGGACCTTGAATTCGGTTCCCCTCAGCAGTAGCAGATGGTATGCTTCCAATAGTAAATTCTACAATTGTCCTTACAGTGGAACTTGCTTTCACTAATTATTACTCTGCTGAGTAAAATATCTCACAAATTTACGGGGATTGCATTCAGACAAAAAATGTCTCTATCACAGAGTGAATAATGACACATGACAGCATGTAGTCATAGCCCGACGAAAGGTCGAGCCGTCGGTGAGTCGAGGGGTCAACTGAGATGCACTATATTGGCCTATTTCCTAGACTTTCTGGATCAATCAGACAGTTTCAAGTCCTGGATGAAGAAGAATAAGTGGCTGAAAAATACATGAAGAGGTAGCTAGACCTTAAAGGGGTGCAGCTTTAACTCGTGATAGTTTGAACTAGTGGCCGTGGATTGTCCGGCACGTATGATAGAAGCAACTATCCCTACTTCTGTCGGAAATAATTTGCTGGGGGAGTCGGTGGATGAAGGCTATGAAGGTAGAAGTGTAAGAGTTTTTCTAATTGTGGACTACATTAATTGATATTGTAATTTACCGTTTAACGTTTACCCTTTTACGGGGTTTGGTTTAAGGTGAGATAGAAGGTTTCTTAATTAGTTTAATATGGGCTGGTTAGTGTGGGCCGAGTTGAGCTTGGCTCTTAATGAGAGGGACTGGTTGGAAACTCTATAAATAATACTCAAGTCTCTCCTCTAACCCTAATTCTCACATGTATCATCACCTAAGGGGCGTTTACCTAACGCTACACGTGAGGGGGGCTGCCTCATTGAGCCAGTGATACGGAGGGCAATAGAGGAGAAGGACTTGCGCGTGAAACATTGTGTTTTCGCTTCCGCTTCAAGAACAATGGATCCCAAAACAGGTGCGTCAATTCTTTCCACTCAATCATGCGTGTGCTTGTTCTAGTTATAGAGATCTTGGGTTAAGCAATTTGCGTTTATCATGTGGTATCAGAGCCACCATAACTCTAGAACACGAATGCAAAGGATTTTGCCCTAATTTGTTCGGATTAGCCCTAATTAGTACGGATCTTGCCCTAATTTGTGATTTTCGAGACTTTTCGTTCAATAAAAATTAAATTAAATTATATATTCGGATTGGGCTCGACAAGACGAAGAAAACCGTGGGCGGCGCGTCGCCGGAGGAGGCCGCACGCACCCCCACGCGCGGCCACGCGCCTCCTGTGCGTCAAACACGCGCTACGCATGCGGGCGCGTGGAGGCTCCTATTTGTGCGTGGCCGGCGGCGATGGACTCGTATGATTATTTTCTACGTCACGGTATATTTATTTTACTTTTTTGATGATCTTATGGATGTGAAAATACATACGAAATCCTAAATACGTGCTTTTTAGTGTATTTTCTGCGTATTTTTCTTGTATTTTTCCTGTGATTTTGAAAATACAGGTGTCGGGATACAGGTATGTTATCACATGAAATTTATGAGTGTTATTCATTAATAATATACGATAAAATTTATTTTTATTAATGAATGAAGCAATGTAATTGGCATGATATGTGATTTTAGTGATTTACTGCCCCTATCACTAAAGTTAAAATCACATATGTATGGTTTATGTGAGATGAAAATTTTATATCCCTGGTATAAGAGAGTTTCGAGGATTCAATTAAGTTGTGACCGTCAAAGTGGCACACTTGATTGAATTTGAGAAATTTCGATCTCGTATATTTGATTGGAATGTCTCCTAGTCTAATGCATAGTTATACTCCCAAATGAGGTGATTGTGTATTAGTTCATGGAGGGATATATGATAGTGTGGTGGAGGAGTGACCGATCCTAATTGTTCATATGCCCAAAGGTGATGAATTTACGAAGATTGGAATATATTCTCATAACCCTTATCATGTGGGGAGTGTACAATTGCATGTCATGTATTTTGCCCAAAGGTGATTATGTGATTTTGCATGTAACTCTCTGGATGTGTACTTGTACGTCAAGTTACACAATGCTCACATGATGCTAATTATATGCATTGCTTGTTTTTTCAGTCACCTTTTCTGTAAATGGTAACTCTGTCACCATTGAGGTTCTTGCTGGTTCGAATTTTAAGAGATGGAGAGAGGATTTTATGTTTGCTATGGAGATGGCAGATGTTCATATGGCTCTTACTACTGATCGGCCATCAGATTTGACTGCCGAGAGTACAGAGGCTCAAAAAGCAAATTTTGCTGTATGGGAAAAGAGCAATAGAATTTGCTTGCTGTCTATGAAGCGTTCCATTCAGGAACACTTGAAAAGTGGTTTGCCTGCAGACTGCAATGTTAGGCAAATGATGAAAACTTTGATGGCTAGAAACCGTGTGTCGCCTAATGTTAAGATAGGGACACATATGCAAACACTTTTTACTATGAAGTATGATGGTTCTAGTGGAGTCAGAGATTATGTTTTGAGGATGGTTGATTTACAAACAAAGCTTCAGGCTCTCAATGTTGAAATTCCTACTGCTTGCATTGTCCATCAAGCTTTAAATACTTTTCCTCCTGATTTTGGGATTATTAAGACTAATTATAGTTCCCAAGATGAAACCTGGTCTGTTAATGACCTGATTGCAAGGTTGGTAGCAGAGGAAGAGAAATTGAAGAAAGATAAAGAATATATTGCTCTTTATGCTTCTAGTTCTGCTAGTGACAAGGGTAAGAAGTTGAAGAACTATACCCGCAAAGGCAATTCAGAAGCTGCTGGTCCTTCCAACAACAAAGGAAATCTAAAGGTGCAAGTCCTTCTAACACACCGGGTCCTAAGAAAGCGTTCACCAAGAAAGATGGTGTTCTTTGCTACTTTTGTAGGGAGAGAGGACACGTGAAGAGACGTTACAGCAAGTTTAAGGCTTGGTTGTCTAAGAGAAATAAGAGCGAGCCTAAAGGTAATGATTCTTTGGCATTTGTTTATGAATCACATCTATCTGAAGTTCCAACCAATTCTTGGTGGCTAGATAGTGGTGCAACTAATCATGTTGCATTTACCATTCAGGGGTTCATAAACCGAAGGACGCCAAATCAGGATGAATCAAAGCTCACTGTTGGAAACAGCGTTGGAGTTGACGTTGAGTTCGTGGGAGATGTTATTTTGATTTTAGATTCTGGTTTTCGGATGGTGTTAAGAAACACTTTTTACATACCTTCTTTTAGGCGGAATTTAGTTTCTGTGTCTTTTTTGGACATGTGTGGATACTCTTTTGAAATAAAGAGTAAAACTATTTCCATGTTTTATGATTCAAATAAGATTTGGTGTTGCCATTTATCCGATGGATTATATCGATTGAGTTTATCTCCCAACGACATATACATTGCTTATTCCGCTAAAAATGTTGTTTCCAAAAGGCCTCTACCTAAGGAACAGTCTTATGTATTGTGGCATAAACGTCTTGGTCACATCTCTAAAGAAAGAGTAGAAAGGCTTATAAAGGCTGATATCTTGCCTACTCTTAAAGGTGATCAAGAGACTTGCGTAGACTGCTGCAGAGGTAAGATGACTAAGATAAAGAAGAAATCCGTTGTACGAAGTTCAGACTTGTTGGAGATTATTCACACTGATATTAGTGGACCTTACACGCCTACCTTGTGCAGAAATTTTTATTTCATCACATTTATTGACGACTTTTCTCGATATGGATACTTGGACCTGATTAAAGAAAAGTCCGAGTCTCTTGACAAATTCAAGATTTTTCGGACTGAAGTGGAGAAACGGTTGGGAAAAGTTATTAAAATTGTCAGATCTGATCGTGGTGGTGAGTATTTTGGTAGGCACGGTGATGCTGGACAACTTAAAGGGCCGTTTGCTAAATACTTAGAGGATTCTGGAATTATAAGTCAGTTTACTATGCCCGGTAGTCCTGAACAAAATGGTGTAGCTGAAAGGCGGAATCGTACTATTATGGACATGATGAGAAGTATGATTAGTAGGACACATTTACCTAATTTTCTGTGGGGAGAAGCTTTGAAAACAGCTCTTTATATTCTAAATCGTGTTCCTACTAAAGCGGTTCCATTGACTCCTTTTGAGTTGTGGACTGGACATAAACCTAGCTTGAATCATCTTAGAGTTTGGGGATGTCCAGCAGAAGTGAAGTTATATAATCCAACATTGAGTAAGCTGGATTCCAAAACTACTCGGTGTTACTTCGTGTCTTAACCAGATCATTCAAAGGGGTATCGGTTTTATAACCCTAATGGAAGTACAAGAATTGTGGAATCTCAGACTGCAAAATTTCTAGAATTTGATGTAGCTGAAAAGGGTAGGTGCTCACAAGCTATCGAAGATGATAGTATGGTGGGGAATACTGGATCCCTATCTCATCCTGTATAGACAATTATGGAGCCTCTTGCGCCACAAACTGAGCCTGTTGTGGCCCATGATCCTGTTGTTGAGACTGTTCCTGAAGAAATTCCACAAGTTCCTCAGATTCAAAATGAGGATGAAGTAACTCCACTCAGAAGATCAACTAGAGAAAGACGTTCAGCTATACCACCAGACTATCTAGTCTACCTAAGAGAGCATGATTATGACATAGGCTGTGTTGTTGATCCCGTGACTTATACTGAAGCCATCTCATGTCCTCAATCAGATTTGTGGTTAGATGCGATGAAAGATGAGATGCAATCCATGGAACATAATGGTGTTTGGGAGCTTGTTGAATTGTCTGAAGGTTGTAAACATATTGGCTGCAAATGGGTATTCAAGACTAAAAGGGATTCCAAAGGAAAGATTGAAAAGTTTAAAGCCAGACTGATAGCTAAGAGTTTCACTCAAAGAGAATGAATAGATTATGAAGCAACATTTTCTCCAGTTTCTTCTAAAGATTCCTTTAGAGTGATTTTGGCATTGGTAGCTTATTACGATATGGAGTTACACCAGATGGATGTTAAGACTGCTTTTCTAAATGGAGACCTTGATGAGGAGGTTTATATGGTGCAGCCTGAAGGTTTTGTAGCAGATGACTCAGGTCAACTTGTTTGTAGATTGAAAAAATCTATTTATGGCCTTAAGCAAGCTTCTAGACAGTGGTATTTCAAGTTTCATAGTGTTGTTACTTCATTTGGATTTATTGAGAACAAAGTAGATCAGTGCATATACACCAAGGTCAGTGGGAGGAAATATATTTTTCTCATACTTTATGTAGATGATATTTTGCTTGCTAGTAGTGACATTGGTTTACTGCATGAGACAAAGCGGATGTTATCAAAAAATTTTGACATGAAAGACCTTGGTAAGGCGTCTTTTGTTTTTGGCATTGAGATCCATAGGGATCGCTCACGCCGTTCATTGGGTTTATCTCAAATGGCGTATATTGATCGTGTTTTAGAAAGATTCAATATGCAGGATTGCAAACCAAGAATTGCTCCTGTTGTTAAGGGTGATAAATTGAGTCTTTCACAATGCCCTAATTCAAATTTTGAGAAAGCTAAAATGAATGATGTACCTTATGCCAGTGTAAGTTTGCACTAGGCCAGATATTGCTTTTGCAACAAGGCTTCTAGGCAGATATCAGTCAATTCCAAGACACGATCACTGGGTTGCTGCCAAGAAGGTTTTAAGGTACTTAAAGAGAACAAAAGATTATATGCTGATGTATAGACATGTTCCAGACTTGCAACTAGCGAGGCTATTCGGATGCAGATTTTTGCTGGTTGTCAAGATGATAAGAAATCAACGAGGATATATATTTATGTTGGCAGGAGGTGCAGTATCATGGAAGAGCGAAAAACAGAAATCCATATCTTCTTCTACCATGCAAACGGGGTTTGTAGCATGTTTTTCAACTTCTACTCAAGCTATTTGGCTCCGAAACCTCATTAGGGAGTTATCAGTTTTTGATTTTGTGGATAAACCCATACAGTTATATTGTGACAATAACTCTGCAGTGTTGTTTATTAATAACAACAGAAGTCTCAATGGGTCTAAACACATGGAGGTCAAGTTTTTGACTATAAAGGAATTAGTGCGAGAATGGTGACGTTGCAAAGTAGATTATATTCATACGGATGATATGGTTGCGAGCACCCACTAACTAAAGGCCTACGCCCGTGTGTTTTTGATCGACATGTCATTAATATGGGCCTAGGAGCGTCTTGGGATGCTGTTATTTAGTGGGAGCTGTGTTTTATTCTTCTTTGAATAAAGTTTACATCTGTTTTGTTACAATTTAGTAACAATTTGATACATATATGTCAACTTTTGTATTCAATAAAATGTTTTTTGAATGGATTATTATTATGTTGATATATATTGTTAAAAGTCTCAGGGTATTGTTTAAACCTTGAGTGAAGGCTAGGGGCATCCGGGCATCCGGTTATTAGCCTTGTGCATATGTCTTGTAATACATAAAGAAAGGTTAACCATAAGGACAAGACATATGTGGGTTCATTGGAACCATAAAGCATTCTCTAGTGGCACAAGTTTTTGTGACGCCTAAAGTTAAGAGAATGGTGATTGACAAATGGGATCTATCTATAAAAGATGTTATCCATTTGTCACATTACCATATTGAATTCATATCAATAAAGTTGAGAGCATTCGTGACCATGGAAGGCTCTGTGTGTATACATGCAGTTACCGCCATGATTCGATGTTTAAGACTTTATGGGATAGGATTGACTATTAAGAATTATCTCTGGACCAATGTGCGCACATACAGTACGATTAGTCCAAGTGGGAGAATGTAAGAGTTTTTCTAATTGTGGACTACATTAATTGATATTGTAATTTACCGTTTAACGTTTACGGTTTTACGGGGTTTGGTTTAAGGTGAGATAGAAGGTTTCTTAATTAGTTTAATATGGGCTGGCTAGTGTGGGCCAAGTTGAGCCTCGCCCGTAATGAGAGGGACTGGCTGGAAACTCTATAAATAGTGCTCAAGTCTCTCCTCTAACCCTAATTCTCACATGTATCCTCACCTAAGGGGCGTTTACCTAACGCTACACGTGAGGGGGGCTGCCTCATTGAGCCAGTGATACGGAGAGCAATAGAGGAGAAGGACTTGCGATGGAACATTGTGTTTCAACTTCCGCTTCAAGAACAATGGATCCCAAAATAGGTGCGTCAATTCTTTCTACTCAATCATGCGTGTGCTTGTTCTAGTTATGGAGATCTTGGATTACGCAATTTGCGTCTATCAAGAAGAAGCTGGCCTACAAATCAACTCCACCCATCCTCCATCTCCATCTGTACACACCGAC
This sequence comes from Eucalyptus brandiana, assembly GCA_014182725.1. Lineage (NCBI taxonomy): Eukaryota > Viridiplantae > Streptophyta > Magnoliopsida > Myrtales > Myrtaceae > Eucalyptus > Eucalyptus brandiana. The sequence goes on from CM024669.1 coordinate 10,845,431, forward strand.
AAACAAAACTCAACTGCTGCTTCCTTTTGTAGGACAACTATTCAATGAAAGCTTCCCTTCCTTTGTGCATTTGTTATCCCTTGGTGAGTCTTGTCCCACGTTCTTACACACCGGCATAGTGTGGAAAATTATCAAAAAAATAACTTAAATCTATTATGCCCATGTCGATTCAATTTTAAATTCAATTATACCAATTAAATTATAAACCTTTTAGAATTTTGTTAATTTAGTCCTTCAGCCAATCTTGATTGGAAATTTTTAACATAAATGTTGGTCATTTTATCTAACACAATCGACACAAACAATTTTTACAACTTAAAAATGTTAATTTGTTAATATTTTATTTTTACTTATTTTCTCTTTTCTTTCTTTTCCTTTTTTCCTTCTTCCTTTGCTAGTCACCGAGCCTCAATAAGGAAGGGTTGACCTAATCAGCCTTAGACAAGGCTCGAGCTCGTCGAAATTGGCGAGCTTAACCTCAATAGAATCTTAGCGAGCTTGAGCCTCCCCAGCCTTGAGTGAGGTAGAGCCTTGATCAAGGGTGGTGAGGTTTGATCTTACTAGGATAAGATAAATATTAAAAATTTGATCTTTTAAAAAATTATAAAAATTGTCTATGTTAGCAATTTGCAACCAAAATTGATTAAAATAACTAAATTGACAAATTTTTAAAAGGTTTATGACTCAATTAGCACAATTAAAAGATTTATGAGTAAATTAGTACAAATGCTATGTTTAAGATTTTTTTGGTATTTTTTTCACACATTACGTTTCTAAAAACTAACAGCTCCAAGTTTGATTGAACTCAAAAACTAGATCGAATTGGTTTGGACCGAACCAGTTTAAGACCAGTTTTAGAGAGAACCGGTTTGATTCCCAATTCCGCTAACCTAAACCCAGACTAAGACACTAGTTCGACTCCAAGTGCGAAACTAGAAACCATCAATTCTACATCAGAAAGGGTTTTGAAGCATCTTTATAAAAAAAATTTAAAAAAAAAAAAAGAATATGAACAAATAGCAAAACCTCTTAACTAATATATATTTTTATTGTGAAATTGATTAGCATTTATATTTTGTTATAAAAATTAAATTTTTTGCACAAAGTAAAAGGTGGTCCAATTCTCTAGTACACTTTTGTTTTAAATCCTAAATTTTGAAATTCCTTTGAAATAGAAAATCATAAAACCGGTTCCGACGTAGATTGAAGGGCGATACCAAATATCAACAAATAGCACAAACTCTTAACTAATATATATTTTTGTAGTGAAATTGATTAACATTTATATTTTGTTATAAAAATTATATTTTTTTACACAAAAGAAAAGGTGGTCCAACTCTCCAGTACACTTTTGTTTCGAATCCTAGGTTTTGAAATTCCTCTCAAATAGGAAGTCATAGAACCTGTTCCGACACATGAACCAGTCACCCTTACTCAACCTTACTTTTTCCCATCAAATTCCGGTCGAAAGAGAAAGCCACCAAAAAAAAAAAAACAAAACAAAACAAAACAAAACAAAACCCTATATCTCCACGTAGCAAGACCTGACGTCACCGATGATGCAAAATTAGAGCATCCAAAGACATTCGCTGGAACATTCTTCTCTCTGCTTCACTCCTCTCCTCCTCCGTATAAATCCACGTCTCGTTGCCTGCTTCCCTTCGTTTCATCGGAGTGAAGAAAGCTTCTTGTCCACAGCAATGTCTGGTCCGCAGTGCTGCGCAAACCCTCCTACCCTCAGCCCCGGCAGCGGGTCTGGACACGTGGAGCAAGTGGGTGGCCTCAACGCCTACGTCGTCGGCTCGCAAGACTCCAAGCTCGCGATCCTCCTCGTCTCCGACGTCTACGGTGCGTGATCTCGCGCCTGTGCGGGGCTTCCTTCGAGTTCTTGGCTTCACTTTGTGAAGTGGGCTTCCTTTCTTACCGTCTGATGGGATTTTATTGGTCGGGTTCTGTGATGGGTGGTGTCCAAGATTGGGTTTTGAGGTTGTGGGTGATGAGAGTTGGGCTTAGTTTTGATAGGGGAAGGTCGACGTTGTGGTGGAAAATGACTGATTCCCAGCAATGGTTGGCTTCAGTTTAGTTTTCTCTTGTCCTTCTTTGGGGAAATGAGTGTGTTAACACTTCTCCAACTTTTTCTTGACTTTCCTCCATTTGATGCGATCTCGAGTCTTGATGGTAAGTTCTTGAAGTCATATTGTCGAAACAGGATGGGTCGAATTCACTTTAACTTTGGCCATATATTTTGTATTGCTCCGTCTCATGTCTATATGGTATTCTAATTTGAATTGTGTATCTTGATTGTGCAGGGTATGAAGCGCCAAATTTGAGGTATGGACCTTTAGCTGTTGTAGATTAGCTGAATTCCTGAATATGTGTTTCCTTGGAGAAGTGTGACTGATGCTATTCTGTCATGTTTGCATCAAATGGGAGTACAACGTCGAAAAGCAGTCTCTAATATTTATTCGTGACTTCTTCAAAAAACTTAACTGTTGCAATGCTTCCAAATTTGCAGGAAACTCGCAGACAAAGTTGCAGCTGCTGGTTATTATGTGGTTGTTCCTGACTATTTCAAAGGGGATCCCTATGCACCTGAGAATGCTGAGCGGCCTATAGGAGTTTGGATAAAAGATCATGGAGCTGTATGTTCTGTTTCTCATGCATATCTTAGTGTGCCTGTGGGCCTCATCAGTTGGTAGTTGGTAATTGGAATGCCCATTGAGATTAGCTGATTAGATATGATCGACTTTGGCCATACCAATGTGATCTTTTGTTTCTGCTGACAACTCATTTATATGCCACTGTTGCGTATTCGGGTCATTCAACTCAGTTCTTTTTAAACTTAGTGGCTGTTACTCATCTATTCCTATTTGCTAGAAGTATGTTCTGTGAGTCCTTAGCCTTCCTAATAGTAGGTGAAGACATTGGGATTATTAAAATTGTGAGGTTGTTGATATTGGTAATTTGCTATTTAGAACCGATTAGTGCGCCGTGGCCTATGGCCTTGTATTATGTCAATTAATAGGAAAGCTTCTTGCCATTGAAAGTTTTAAACTTCTAAGAGGATGCACATAATACACCCAAGAGATAAAAGAGTAAAACCATGGGTTAGGATTTTCAATACAGCAGAGGTAGTATTATTTCAATAGTTTTTAGATTACTTTCTTCTTTAAAAGGTGTATGTCACGACCAGATCTGTTTCACGTAGGTGAAGCTCCTAAAAGGAATGTTTAATAACCAAATAAGCTGGTAACTCTTTAATATGAGTGCTTACTTATGAATCACTTAAGAGGGCTCCCCACCAATCTGATGTGAGGCTTGAGCTATCACAAATTCCTTAACTTAGAGCATTGACTCCCTCATCAGCATCAAATTATACCCCTGAGCAAATTCCTCCTATCCAAATTGGATTTAGTACATCCCGCTTGCCATCATTGAAGCCTGCTGAGAGCCACACCTTAATCCAAGCCCTCTTGCCCCATAAAACCCTTTCCACCTTCATCTGATGGTCTGGGGGTGTAGTCCCTCTTGGAACCACATGTCTATGAGAGGGTTTTGCTCTGATACCATCTATCTAAACCACTCAAATAAAGAATACTCAAAGTAAAGAAAGAAAGTGCTAATCATTTGTGGGATTGATCTTTCTTATGAATCACTCGAGAAATTCTCTCAAGTAGATATGCGATTTGCAGATAGAGTATGTCCTAAACCAACTAGGGCGGGGAGTGATTGCTGGACAAGAGGACTTGAATATGGTGCAGCTCCTTACCGGCTTATTAGATGGTGAAGCAGCGAGAATGGATCGAATTACATCTCGATTAGTATTATGACCACAGGTCATAAGCTGATATTGATGAGGATGTCAATGCTTCGAGTGGAGGAGTTCCTTGCACCCCAATTTATGCATGAGATTGGGAAGACCTTTTTGATTGATTCATAAGATAAACCCACTTCCAAAGGTGCTCCACTTTGTATGATTATTGGAATACTCCTTTTAGTCACTCAGCTCACGTGGATTAGCTCAGGTGGATTAGGTCGGCTTGTTACGTAGTAACTAACTTTTGTGAGTTGTGTTAGCTCCTGGAGAGTGGCTTAACACGTGTTTTGTGGTTTGGAGCTTGAGTCTTTTAGATTGTGGGCAGTAGTTTTGTAATATAGAGCATGTGGTCTTATAGCTTGCAGAAAGGAGCTTCTGTCGGTAAATGTTTTTGGTGTTGTAGACCACCTGTATTCTTGATTATACACCAGCAAGTGAATTCAGTTAATTCTTCATGCTTCCTCGTCCCATTTAAAGGGTTTTTCATGCATTCTTGGTGTGTTTGGTTTGTTTGAATTTCATTTAAACTCATCTAGGTGGGGAAGGTGCATGCTCCATATAGATATCTCTTTTGCCTAAAGCTGAACACCAATTTTACAGGACAAGGGATTTGAAGAGACAAAACCGATTATTCATGCTCTGAAAAGTAAAGGCATATCTAAGATAGGGGCAGCAGGCTTTTGCTGGGGTGGTATGTGAAGCACTCTTCTTATTTTTTTTATTTATCTCATAGTGTTGTTCTTTATGCTGGCTTATTTTAAAATGTCTTCTTTCTTCAGCTAAGGTTGTGGTTGAGTTAGCCAAGTGTGAGCTTATCCAAGCCGCTGTACTGTTACACCCTTCATTTGTCACTCTTGATGATATCAAAGGTATGTGTATGCCATTTTGCAGCCATTCACAAACTATGTAGCTTCTTAAAATACATAACAAGTGGAAGAATTACGAGAAATAAGTACATATTTCAAGTTGCATTTTTTCAAACATGAGTTTTGGAAACTGAAGGCAACAGATATTATCTGCCTCTTTGAGTAAAACCTCTTTTTGATTTTTTTAATCTAGTGCAGTCATACTTCCTTCAGCTATTTAGCATTCCCTTTTACCATTGTTTGAATCCATGAGTGCATGTGCACAGTGCTCCGAGCGTTGTAAACCATTTTATTCCAGTTGCCAGGACTTGATGTGTATAGATGATAGCGGGCTAATTGAAGTCTGTTTAGTATGGCCCAAAAAAGGTCTAGTTAGCATGTTGTTGGTGCACTTTCATAATTACTTTATTCTCTGATTGTTCTTTCCACAGGTGTGAAGGTTCCTATAGCTGTCCTAGGAGCCGAGATTGATCAAATGTCTCCACCGGCACTCCTCAAACAGTTTGAAGAGGTGCTGGCGACCAAGTCGGAGGTAAGAAGGCTCATTGCTTTGGCTCGATGTATGAGTATGCTTTCTGATAAATCTGCTATTGGTTCTGGATGTTAAACTATTTGAGAAGTTCATGGTCCTATACATGTTAAAAAAACAGCAAATTGGTCTTGGAAAGATGAAGTTCCTTTTTGTAAGCTCATACTTGATGAGGAATAAGTAGCTTATCCCATCTCTCCATCGTCCAACATGAAAGCTGAACACGTTATACTTTGATTGCCATTTAAAGATTCGACAAGACAAGACTGGGCAAAGCTTTCTGATCAGATGGAAATATCCTCAATTCCTTAATTTAGTTGTTACTCGAACCTGTCAGTTTCCAGCAACATCATGAATGAATTATCTGGTCTGTTAAGAACTTTTTTGTCCTCGTTCACTAGATAGTCCATTTCTGTCTCTAAATGATGTTTAGTATCATTAATCAGGGTGATTTGTGGGGTCTCAATGGCTCTTCCTACCAGGATCTTCATATACTCAAATTGAATCTCACTCTCTTCTATGTCTTAGTCTCTGTATGAGAAATTTGGAAATGATACTCCATTATTCTTGCTGTGCAGGTTGATGGATTCGTGAAGATCTTTCCCAAAGTTTCTCATGGATGGACGATGAGATATAAGGTTGAAGATGAAGCTGCTGTGAAGTGTGCAGAGGAGGCTCATTTAGACATGATACAATGGTTTGTGAAGTTTGTCAAGTAAGAAACCGAATCGGACCTTTAATAAATTCGAAGTGGGATGTGATTATCTAGTCTGATCTACGATTTGTGGGGTGCTATTTTTATCGTGTCTCAGTTTATCTGTTCTCATATGGTGTGTAAGAGCAGTAAAGAATAAATGTTAAATCCAGAGTTCCTACCTTGTTTGCTTTCAGTGTAAGAGCTCGAGTATAAGCATCCGGCCGCTAGAGTCCCTGTTCAAATCGACAGTCTTCTCTCAATTGTTAGGACCCCATAACAATGGTAAAAGATAAGAAAGATATCGTTAGGCCCTGCCCGGAGAACTTTCAAGTACAGTTCTGAGTGAAGGTGCTTGTACAGTTCTGAGTGAAGGTGCTTGAATCACTTTTTTTTTTAGTCAAGATATAAAGGAGGCCAAGATGTGAAAGCTAGACATGAAGCAATCTGGCTTGGTGGGGCAGCTTCAAGTAGAAAGCTGTGGATCCTCCTATGGCCTTCTTGCTCGGGTCTTGTGGCATCTATATTCATCAGAGAACTACTATGAGAATGCTTGATTCGTCGTCATTTTCAGCATCTTCTCTTCATGCTTAAAATCGTTTCTTTCTTCCTGTTTTAAGGTATAATGATACTTGATCTAGACCCGTTAGAAGATTTAAACTATGTTCTGTTAAACCCGGAGATCAGGTGCTTGGAGAGGTAGGTCGATTTTTGTGTCCATTTTAGGTCCATTTCATGTGCATTGATGAGACAATCGCTAAGGCTATGTTTGGCAGTCGGGATAAAATTCGGGATAGGATATCCTATCTTACGTTTGGTGCTCACTCAAAATAGGATAAAATCGGATATAAAAGAGATATAGACATGATAAAATTATGCTATGGGAGAGATGAAATAAATGTGGATAGGATTTAAAAGTCATAATAGGAAAAAAAAAATTTCAAATAACAAACTTATTAAATTAATAAAATTGAAATTATATTTCAATATAAATAATATTTGAATTCTCGATTTAAGAAATAAAAAATAAAAAATAAAAAATATATATTTTTAATTAATCTTATTTTAATTTATATATTCAGTTTTAATTCTATCTTATAATAAACATTCAATCTATAAATTAAATATTTATATTTGCTATATATTTTAGGTATGTTAGTATAGTTTACTATTTGATAAAAAATTTATTAAAGAATGATGAAAGGGGAAAAAGGAAATAATAAAGAAAATACTATAAAAAAGAGGAAAAATAAAACAAAAATAAATTAAGGAATTGTGTTACGAGAGATTTACACCATCTCTATTTATGAACATTTATGTTCATTTACAATGATATATTGTTTATATCAAAAATATACATAATATAATGTGAACATATTCAATTTTAATACTGTGATTTACCAAACAATGGATATGATACAAAAAAATCACAGGATTTTATATCATATCCTATCTAATCTTATTCCGATTAAAAATCCGGACGACCAAATGTAGCCTAAGAGTTTGCTCTTGAGTTTTGAAGAATCCTTATGCTAGTTTGTTTGGTTTACTTTGGAATTTGAATAGCAAAGAGGTGGGAATAATTCCTTGAATTGGTATTATCATGCTTTTAGAGAAGCTAACTAGGAATTGGATCAGAAGGAATGAGATTTTTATGCTGCAGCCCGGTTACCGGGCCGCCCCGTTGGTTGCTGCCGCCACCTCCTCCTTTAGTGGCTCTCCCTCCACCACCACCACGACAATCACCACCACCACGTTGCCACCCTCTCCACCGTAGCTAAAGCCAACATATGTGCGCCCTAATCGAACGGATGCCGAAAGAAAAGAATCGAAAAAATGAACGTAGTGCAAGAAAAGAGGTGGAATCGCCAAAGGGCGCCGTTCAAAACGAACGTAGTGCAAGAAAAGAGATGGAATCACCAAAGGGCGCCTTTCAAACTGCCAAAGTGTCGGACCTTCTGTCGGCCCGCAAAAGCGGAAAACAAACGATGGATCATGGGCTCTCGGATCGTTAATGGGCTTTTTTGTTGGAATAAAAGCGCCATAGGTATTATAACTTTCGTAGAATATTCATTTTTTTTAGTCAAGGCAAAGCGTTCGCTTGAATTTCGTTATTTATGTCATGATTTTCCATAAATATCATAACTTTCAATCTATCGATTAAGTGTCATAATCTTTCAAAAACGTTCACCTAGGTATTAGAAATCCGTCGTAATACGTCACTTATGGTTAATAACTTCTGAAATGGCTTAACGTTTAGGTAATAGAAAAGAAAGTTACAACACTTAATTAAGGAACCTATAAAAATCATGCTACTCAAGTAATTGAAAACGATAAATTATAATATGATATTTGTAACGTGATTTTTCCGTTTTTGCCCGGTTTCGAACGGGGCACGACTTGACCGCATATACATTACACGTCGCGTACATGATTGCATTTCATTATCCCGCTGGACAATTCACGAGAGACCATTGACCGTAGAAAGAAAGCTCCCATCTCTTTTTAAAGTGTGGAATTTGGTGCTTTCTTGGCACCATTCAAGCCCCGAAGAACAGCAAATTTCGACAGCAAATCTGAAGAACGATGGCGACCTGCATTTAAGCGCGTTGAAAATAAGCACCGATTCATCTTTCGAATGAGGCCAAATCATATTTTTGTCCGCAAATCCGACGATAGCGGAGGGAGTGTTTGCGCCTGGTCTTGCGCCTCGTTTTCTCTGATTCCTTCTTTTGCTCCCAGCTGGGTTGACAAAATTTATCTCTTCTTGTCCGCAAGCAAAAAAGATGGCTGGCAACATCATGTGCACAAGATTGACCATTCAGACAGATTTTTCTTTAGACTGCATCTCCTCTGATGAGTTAGCTTTTATCATTCGGTGTCAGATGAGATCGTAATTTGGCTTTCATGCATGATCTCTACTCTTTCATGAAGAACCAATTACAAAGTTATGTGTTGCGTAGATCCCGATAAATACATTCAAGTGATTGATAGGGAACGAGTGGATTGTGATTTGAGTTTAATCATCCGTGATTGGGTTAGGCTAGGGAGGCCAATTGTGACCATGGTCTACTTTTATGCACCCGAGGTTCCATTCCGTTGACACTAATGGGTCGACAATGGCTACAATGGATGTACAAGTGAATTTTTAGAAAATTTATGATTTTTTTAAAAGCATAAATGATCCTTTGGAATTAAGCAAAAATCTTTGACGAAATCCCTTTCAATAACTAATTCTTCAATACAACTTAAACAAATATATGAAGGGTTAATACCATGACAAACTCTAAATTGAAATACTTGGGACAAATCTATCCCGAATATATTTTTTTACCACGAAAAATTACTAATATATCTAGAACAAATTTACCTTAATTTATTTTTTGAACACCCGAAACTCTAAACTAGTTGAAATTTAACCTATGTTAGTTCTTGTTAATTAGAAATAATATCATGAAAAATCACAAATTAGTACATATGTAACAAATGAACTATGCGTCATCCTACCTAATAATTTAACAGTAAAATTTCATGAAAATCAATCAAAAGTAAATTTATATAAGTATATCAATTCTAAATATTAAGTGATATTATTATTTTCTTTGCTTTCCAATCACGTAGTGAATTCCCTAATATGATAATAACTTAATAAGTAAATAAATAAATAAAGAAGGGTACCTTGATAAGTACTTAGTGTCCATTCAAGTCAAAATCAAGCCTTGGCAAAAGGCTGTTAAATGTGGGGTTTTAGAATATATCTTTTTCGAGCATGTGGACTCCATTTGCCTCTCTCTCTCTCTCGCTCTCTCTGTGCCCTTTCAAGCAGGTCACGATCTCCCATTATTAATTTCCATCGTGATCGCTAACTGGACCATTATGGCGGTCGGGCCCCTACCCCTCTCATTCTTTTATTTAATCGATAGGGGAAGTGGGGAAAATCTCTGGTCGTGGGGGCCTCGTGGCTTAAAAGGAGAGGGCCAAATTTTGTGCTGGTGGTCGTGAACCTTTCCAGGTATCATCGCCCCCTGCTTCTGGTGGTACGGCTCGGATGTAAAGGATATCATAGGTGGAGAGAAAAAGAATAAAGTATAAAAGTCAAGTTATGTCGTGTTGGATATTGATTTCAGAGTTTATCCGCTTGAAGGTGGGGGTAATCATCCAAAAAATGCTAACCCTAGGTCAGGTCGGTCCCAAACATTTTACTTATATCGATTTGATCAAGAACATTTTGACAACTTCCTAATATCAATCCCAAACATTTTAATAGCTTCTTTATATGGTCCTAAACCATTTGATGACTTATCAATTTTTGTCGGAAATCGTTTATGTAGGCGTTGGTGAGCCACTGATCATCTTAGGTGGCTTGATCGGCATTCTTTCTCTTTTTTTTACTTTACTTTCCCTTTGGCCTGTGGCCAGTATTAGGCCATGGCCAACGACCTTGACCGGCCAGAAGCAAGGGCTAATGACCTTGACCAGTCACAAGCAAGGACCGAGAAAGGTGACGCAACCCTCAATTGATCTAGAGAGGGCTCAACCCTTGTGGCTTGTGGCCAGTCATCTGCCATGGCCTACTTGCGCGCCTCTTGATGGCAATCATGCTCTTGTGTACCATAATAAATGTACCATGCGGATATAGGCAAAAGTTTTAGGATAATGTTTACACGTTACACGATGGCTTAGGTCTAGGATTTCTTTAATCTTGAAAAAATCTTTTGCACTTATTTCATTGGAATTCCTCTTCCAGCAAAATATCTTTAATTAAAAATTATTCTTCAGTTTTTATTTAAAAAAACCAAAGTTCAATGCAAATTGCAAATAGAAAATATCACAAGCAAAATAAACCATCTATTTAATCATAACTAAATTGTATAAACACAAACCATACGTGGTAATGTTCATGTGTTTCTAATGTGACTGTCCATGCTCACATGTCAAGCAAGTGTTTATCGATGACTCGATCGTTGCTGGTTTAAACAAGTCCATTACTCGACTCGAGTAACACATCTATCATGTCGTTGCATTGTGTCGTGTAGAGTATAAGAGCTTCACAACTTATGAATGTCTTCTGATGAGATAATTTTTTAATTGTGATTTCTAAACGTCTTCTTTGGTTGGCACTCAATGAATAGACAGATTGGGTTGTGCTTTTATATTTAAAACTAAAGCGGCCAGCACCTATACATTTTTAAATATTAAGGTTCACTTATAAATTAATTATAGACTTTAAATCAAAAAGTATCTATCGACAACAAATGAAATGCGAGTACCCTTGAAATTAAAAATACCGCACGCGCAAGTGCACTAATTTGATTAAAAACAAATTATATCGAAGGGATTGTCAAATTAATTAAGTGCCTTAGACGGGGGAAGAAAATTTATAATCCTTCACAGCCCAGCTAAGTTAAGCGAGGCAGTATTCGAACTTACCTAGGGTGATTCCGGTTCGCAATAGATCATCAAACACCTAATGGGATAAGTTTTAATGTTTTTCTTAAAATAATTGCTTGTATTGTTTACAAAAATGAATAAACAAAAAAAGTTTTACATTGTCCACACAATTGTTTGGAATTGGTATTGTTGTTGATGATGAAAATGCTTTTCATTAATTAATTATTTCTAACGACACAAGCTTTCAATATTAAGAAAATGTTCTTTAAATCATTTATTTTTCATAAAACAAACGAAACCTAAATTCGGGAAAATGATTTTTTCTTTAAAAAATTGAAAATCTTTTTCCAAGATAAGACTAATTATCAGTGCTTACACCATAAAGGAATGCACTCGAGTATAGGAAACCCAACACTCGTTCCGAGGCCCTTGGCAATGGGGTTGGATCTCCAATGCCCGTGCCCAAGACCCTAGCGCCCTAGCCCAATACCATGTAGGCCGCACCTAAGACACTAGTCGCTGCACTCGAGTATATCGAGGTTGTGCCCATGCTTAAGACACCAAGCCTAGAAATATCAAGGCCAGACCTCGAACCCCAACGCTTATGCTTAGGTCCAACTTCTGAGCCTAGGTCCATCGAGACCAGGCCTAGGACTATTGTGCCCATGCTTGTGTCGGGGTCCCCTAGGCCTACACCCTCGTCCATCGATGTCATGCCTAGGCCCAAGCATTAGGGATGAAGGCTTGGTCTCAATAGACTTGGGCATGGGCGCCAGGGTTCAGGCGTGATCTCAACGGACGTTAGTTCGGGCACTGGAGACTAGGTTCCAAGTGCCAGGTTCAGGGCCCAACCTCAATGTACCCTAACGTGAGAATTAGTATCAAAGTCCCAAGCCCAGCCTTAATTGACCCAAGCTTGCAAGCCCCGGTCTCAACCCCGAGCACTAGGGTCCCAGCCTTAACTCCTACCGAGGCTTAAGTGTCGGAAACCTGTGCTTGACCTTTATAGATTGGGGGAGGCCAAGGGGGAGCTAGGCATGAGTACCGAGTTCTTGGGCTCAATTTTGGTGGATCCGAGACTAATGCCCATGTTTGTGCCTTAGAGTCGGGGATTTGAGCTTGAGATCCTCGCACTCGCATCATGTATTTTTGTTGCCCATGCACAAACAACTAACGTCTGAATAATATAATGTCTATTTAGAAAAACCAAACAAAATTTTCTTTATAAAATGATGAAAAATATTCCTTAATTTATTATCAGGTCATAAAACATATTATCGTTTAAAAAAAATTATTTATTGCGAAACAAACGATCCTAAAGTCTAACTATTAATTGTGGACGCGGACGCGGACGCGCTCCTCAATCTCGCCGCGTAGATCGAAGCTCCATGACGCGTTTTAGCTCCCGTGGCTGACATGCCCTGTCTCCAATACGACGTCGCCCATCCCCTTAGCCCGTGGGCCCCACAAGACGATATGGCGCGTGGATGAGGTCCCGTCCTCTAAATTTTTTCTCATTTCTTTTAATTTTCTTTTCATATATTCTGGCTTTTTTTCTATCTTCCACTTTCCTTACGACATCGCCCTTCTGTTGTTCGAATTATTACGAAACTGCCACGACACTCTTATGCTCTCTTTTCTTCCAAAAGTTGGATTGAACAAGGAGCTCCAAGCCCCTAACGAGATGAGTACAGCGATATTCTGTAGGAATAGGCAAAGCCGTAATTTTAGCGGTCGAGATAATCGTTCACACACACTCTATGAATATTTTACATTTTATTTTATTTTCTAAATTTCTGAAACCTTTAAAAGTTTATTTTTTACTGCAAATTAGGAAACCTTTTTTAAGGTTGGATGCAACCGCTAGACAATATTTCATGCATGCCACAAACTTGCTATTGAAATATTATGTGGCATGACTTAACAACGGGTCATATATATTTTTTGTATACATACAATATCTCTCCACCTATTAATTTAAATTTTTAGATTAGATTTTCTAACATAATATCAAAAACAACGGTATTCCTTGTGCGTATATATGTCCACCTCCAGCTTGTCCACCTCCCATCAATCGAATTTCATGTGCTGCTCTTAATCCGGCTTGCACGTGAATGGGGGTATTAAAATGTTATCCCACATCGTTTGACAACGTAGCATGCACGTGAGTGGGATCTGCCTTCCATCAGTTGAAATCCACATGTTGCTTCTAATTCGGGTTGTGTATGAGTGAGATGTTGAAATATTGTCATTACTTAACAACATATCCTCTATTCTTTTTATATATATGTGGACTCTTTTCACATATCAACTTAAACTTTTTATTGGACTTTTTAATAGCAGCTTTTCGATCAAGGATAATCTCAGTGACTTAGATAAGCTTTTCTCGCAACTTCGATGATTATGTGGGGTGACCCTTTCTCAGCTTTTGGTTTCTTTTTCAGGGATAATCATTCGCCATGTGAGCTTAAACCCTAGGAGTGATTGGCTGGACAAAGTCTGTGATTTAGGGGTTAATCCTCCTTAATTAATAATTGGCCATCATTGCTTGAATACCTCATGAACATGCATGAATTAGAATAATACCCCCAATTCTTGGGTTGTACTCAGTTCTGAATTCATGGAACCTCTCTTCCTTTTACATCATCTCTTCCTTTCGCCAAAAAATAAAAAATAAAAATGTGTCTGCCAATATGTTGAGACTCGTTTTAGCTTTCACTTATGGAATCTTTTATCTCTTTGGAACTTAGAGCAGAGAATCTTTCTTCCACATAACCCATGTGAAGCACATGGTTGTGGATCAAGTAAACACAATAGAAAAGGGGAAATTACAACAACTCTCTCGAACTTTTGTGCCCGTATTAAATATTATTTGCATTTTTAGAAATATATATATCTTATATCTTCTAATGAAAACTTATGAAATAAAAGACCAAAATACCCCCAAACCATCTAAAGATATCCTCCTCTCAAGTTCACACACACATACTCTCTCTCTCTCTCTCTCTCTCTCTCTCTCTCTCTCTCTCTCTCTCTCTCTCTCTCTCTCTCTCTCTCTCTCTCCTCTTTGCTCGGCCGTCCTCACCGATCGCCTCCATCACTGAACGAAGCCACCACTCCTCCGATCAAAGCCGTTGCGACCCGGTTGGCTTCAAACTCCACGTGATCTAGGGTCAAACTCAACCGAGGTCATTGTTGTATAATTTTGGTGAAGATGAAAATGAGAATTGTTGAAAAATATGAGAAAATAAGATCAATTGTATGGGGTGCGCAAGCACCGTCCTTAAAGATAATTCTCCCTTCGGAGCATGAAACTCAATGAGATATCCTCTAGTGGCCATTCACCCAAAATTCAAAAGACTTTTTTCTTTACTCCACACTAAATAATAGAAGGAATAAGAACAACTAAATTTTATATATAACCTAAAAAAGAAAGGAAATAACAAGAGGATTTAGAGTAAAGTCTTTTCAATTATGTTTGAACTAATAATTTATAATTTAAAGAAAGAAAGAGCCGTTTCCATCATTGAACTGTTAAAAATCGATTGCAGTCAACAAGAAAATATAAACACATAAGATTACTAAAATCGAAAGGATATGTTGGAGTTAGCTTATTCATTGGAATTGGAATCCTCTAAATGAGATGAGCGCATTCATATAGTTCTCGATAGGAGAATCAAAGTGGCTGCCTCAAACTTCATTCAGCAAACCTTCAAAATATGTCGCCCACATGCCGTAGTTCAACCCCATCTCCACCTCACATAGAATAATGTTCAGGCCTAATGCATTGCTTTCCTAGTTACAATGTCACCAAATCATGTTCAGGCTTAATGCATTGCTCACGTCACAATGCACTTAGAAAAATTTATCCTTAAGAATGTTGTATAATCTCAAAGAAAAGAAAAGGAGAATTGTTAAAAATCTATTGGAAAAGATGAGAAAATTAGATTAACTGTATGAGGTGTGCAAACACTGTCTTTAATGATAATTTCGTCATTTGTAGTACGAAACTCAATACAATAAGTTCTAGTAGTATCCTCCCAAGTTTTGTACTCGGCACACAAAAATAGAAGGAACGGGAATAACTAAATTGTATATATAATCAAGCAAAGAAAAGAAAGAAAATGGAGTGTGAGTAAAGATTTTCTTGTGTGTCTTTTTAATAACGTTTAGAGTAATAATTTGTAAGTAAAATAATGAAAAGGTTGTCATCCATTATCAATTCTTGCACTAAATCAAAAATCATCACAATGGATTGTCGTCAAGACCTTACAAAATTGTTATAAAAACGTCATAGAACCATTACAAAAACCATTACATAATAATAACCTTCTTGACCATCATATTCCTATTAAAGTCGCTACAAAAAAGCTACAAAAAATGACTTTCAAATTATCAAAACTATTGAAATATCCGGCAGTTGTGACATCGAACACCACTCCCCATATGTACATACTAGGAAACACTGGCGTGCACGCCCCCGCGAGTGTCAGAAAAAGGTGAAACTGAAAAAGAGAAAACAAGCTTTTATGAAATGGGTGATTATTGCCGGAGAGTGGAAAGAAAACGACATAATCATATTCGAATATGCAGCCATCATATGATTTTTTCTTTTAGACTTAATACTTATACTTTTTAACATGGAAAAAATAAAGGAAATCCATAGAGGGTTTTTTGCACGGATATTAAATTTTGTTTCTAAGTGCCATGGATTTCGCATGGAGTAAGTATATATATCTATCGTGTATTCAATTTCTTTTTCTTTTTTTATTCTTTTTGAGCTCACAAACTTTTATTCCGTCTTTTTTTTTTTAATACAAACTCGATATGCTTTTATACTACGACTCCATTTATTTTGCAAAAAATAATTAATTTAAAAAAATATTTTTCTAAAAATAATCGTTTATGCGGCTTGAAATAATTAGTAAAAAGAAAATGTTTCTATTATCAATAAAATTTTATATTTAAACATTTTCATGGACAATTTTTTTTTTCACTTCCTTATTTTTTAAAACGATATAAGTCATCATTTTTAGAAAAATATTTTATAAAATCATTCATGTTTAGCCAAAAAATAAAAAATAGAGCATACATTAGGGGTGAGCACTATTTAAGTTCCAACTCGAAAATGGGGTGGCTCTTGATTGTTGAAATTTGGAACTAGTGATAATTAGTCCGGTTATTGAATCAATATATATATTTACAATTCTTTTTATTATAATTCTCAAAAGATGATCAGGGATACCTATGTTAATGGACCACCCAGACAAAAGCAATGTTCATTTGGACATGCACGAGTTTATAGAAAATGAACTAGAGACCTTACCATGTTTGTGCGACTAATTCCTTTCCTTTTCTAAGGCTTACTTCAGGTAATATGTTAAGTTTTAATAATGGTTTTTCTTATATTTACTTTCAAACAAGCATGCAACATGATAATTGCATAGACAAGATAGCTATTGCAAGAATGACAACTTACAGCTTATAGAAAATATAAGAGGAAAATAAAAAAATTTATCTACCGGTTCTCGGACCCACCAAAGAATTAGACCGAACTAGTTAAACGATCCGGTCCGGTTCTACGGTCAGGTAGAGCAGTTTCAGATATAATCAACAGTTGATTTGGAATTTAGCGGGGCCGTTGACTGATCTGACGTTGTTTGCTTTATCGGACTGCGGTTGGGAGACACTCGGAATCCATCTTATCCAGCATCCATGTGGAGCTGTTAAGCTCTCCCCCTGCTCCCGGCCAACCGAAACGCGCCACGTGTCCCGCAGCCGCCCGACCGTGGCAACAGCAAACCGTCAGGAGGATTTTAATATTTCCCCCAAAAGAAAATATTTATAAAAAAAAAGGGCAAGCTCTCTCCGGTCTACTCTCGTCTAATTTTGCTTCTTAGTTGCTTTTTTTGTCTTAGTATCCGCCAATTGAGTTATAAAGATATAAATTTTGGTGAATTGAGTCATAGGTGCTTCATTTGCAAGAGTGAGGTCACGATGAATAAACAATATTCAATAAAAAAAGTCACCATCAATTAGCGATTCAATCACGGCCGTCAAAGACTTGATTATAAAATTGGGATTAAATAGAAATCCCCCAAGTTCTAAGTGATCATAAATTGCATTTGGACTTCTTTTTCTCACTATCTCTTCCCAAGGGAGAGAAAATTAAAAGGTAGCACAGGAACTCTTCTAAAACTTAGAAACTAGATAGTTTTTTTAAGACCAAGCCATACCCAAAGCTATTACTCACTACAATCATTCAACTAATAATACATATGAAACTTGGATAGACTTAGAAACTTGTGATAAGTAATAATATGTTCGAGGAGGATATGCAGGGTAAGTTAAAATAAAGAACTTGTTCCAATGAGTCAATTCTAGATTTTAGGTGGAATATGTACAGAACTTGAAACTGTTTATCTCTAGAAAGAACCACTTCATTCCCTAAAAAAAGCAAACTTATTGGTTTAGTACGAATTTAGATTCGTCTAAGAAAAGTGCAAAAGTGATCTGAATTTGGCACCCGTCAATTTGCCTTTTGAGTGTACCATTTCAAAAGTTGATGCAGCGATGAACGTGGACCGTGTGCCTCAAGTTGTTGCCGACCAGAGGTACCAATCGAAGAAAGAAAAGTAACACTGTTTTCTTCACGGCGGGGGCAACATTAGGATTCGTGAACTCTTTCTCTTTGCAAAATATTCTCCGCAAGCGATCGAGCTTTGCACCTTGGACCACTTGGAAGAATTGACGCCATGAAAAGCAATGAGAACTCCTCGCTTGGTTCGCTGCTGGTGATCAATTTCCCCCGATTTTTCGGGGAGGGAGAGCACCGCTAGTTTCCACGAAGGTTTAAAGAAACGACGCCGTTTCTTCAAATCAAATGTCGGGTCAACGATGGTGTGACGCACATAATCTATGTCTATCGTCATATGACCTTTTTACAATTGGATCAAACAATAACTTAATGGATGTCAGATTTAGACCTCCGTGAGAAATCTCACATTGTTTTCAGAAAAGATAAGAAGAATAGAAAGTTAGTGCCAGAATTGACCCTTAAGTTATAATATTTTTAGGGAACTAGACCAAGAAAATCCACGGTAAATAAAACGTGATAATTGTAATTGAAACAAAATATGAGAAATGTGTTAAAATTGAAAATTATATACGGAAAAATTTGATTATATCATTTGAATAGCGAAATTGAAAAACAATTCATCGCATCTCAAACTCAAAATTAATTTAGAGGGTGACATTTCACCGTGTTTCATAGCGCTTTGCTCAAAACACTTGAATTGAGGGAATTGCACTTGCAACTCTATATTCGACAATCGAAATTAGTCAAACCGGAAATTCATATTAATCCTTATTCTTAAAAATCGGTGGGAATTCATAACATTGCTCAAAAAGAAAAGAAAAGGAAAGGAAAATGAGCTTAAATAAGAGAATCTCTAAAATTGAGGGAATTGCACTTGCAACTCTATATTCGACAATCGAAATTAGTCAAATCGAAAATTTAGAGTAATCCTTATTCTTAAAAATTGGTGGGAATTCATAACATTGCTCAATAAGAAAAGAAAAGAAAAGGAAATGAAAATGAGCTTAAATAAGAGAATCCCTAAAATTGAGGGAATTGCACTTGCAACTCTATATTAGACAATCGAAATTAGTCAAATCGGAAATTTAGATTAATCCTTATTCTTAAAGAACGGTGGGAATTCATAACATTGCTTAAAAAGAAAAGAAAAAGAAAAGGAAAAGGAGCTTAAATAAGAGAATCCCTAAAATTGAGGGAATTGCACTTGCAACTCTATATTCGACAATTGAAATTAGTCAAATCGGAAATTCAGATTAATCCTTATTCTTAAAAATCGATGGGAATTCATAACATTGCTCAAAAAGAAAAGAAAAGGAAAGGAAAATGAGCTTAAATAAGAGAATCTCTAAAATTGAGGGAATTGCACTTGCAACTCTATATTTGACAATTGAAATTAGTCAAATTGGAAATTTAGATTAATCCTTATTCTTAAAAATTGGTGGGAATTCATAACATTGCTCAAAAAGAAAAGAAAAGAAAAGAAAAGGGAAAGGAAAAGGAGCTTAAAATAAGAGAATCCCTAAAATTGAGGGAATTACACTTGCAACTCTATATTCGACAATCAAAATTAGTCAAATCAGAAATTCAGATTAATCCTTATTCTTAAAAATCGGTGGGAATTCATAACGTTGCTCAAAAAGAAAAGAAAAGAAAAGAAAAGAAAAGGAAAATGAACTTAAATAAGAGAATCCCTAAAATTGAGGGAATTGCACTTGCAACTCTATATTCGACAATCGAAATTAGTCAAATCGAAAATTCAGATTAATCCTTATTCTCATTGAAAATATTAAAACCTGTGGGACTTCATAACATTGCCCAAAAAGAAAAGAACAGGAAAAGGAGCTTAAATAAGAGAATCCCTTTATGGAGGAAACGCGCAAGATTCAATGGCAAAAGCGTCTTTTCGTCCCGCACCATATGATATCAATGTATCTCTGTCGTCCCCCATGTTCCACTTACTTTCCTCACAAAAAAAAAAAAAAAAAAAAAGAAAAAGAAAATCTCTCTCTCTCTCTCTATCTCTCTCTCTCCTGGCACTGCAAAAGAGGCTTCAACTCGAAGCGGCCCGCACCTCCGCGACTCCTTCGATTCGCTCTTCCCTTGCTCAGATCAAGAAAAACCCATCAGTCCCTCCTCAAGATTTCTTCCATTTCCGATCTTGAACTCCCTCCTCCTCCTCCTTCCTCGCCCAGAAACAGAGCATTTTCGTCCATTCCTTTGTGGGTCGTTTTCTTGCAGTTCTTGCTTTGCTTGAACTTGTGAGCGGATTCGGATTAGAGATCTTCGCCAATCTCAGATTCTGCGAAGTGGGTTCTCTTCCTCTTGGCTCCTGGTCGAAGGATTTCGTCGAAAGATCAGAGCTTGGCCTCCTCCTTCGATTGGCTCGAAGCCCTTTGATCCTCGGACCGTCTTTTGGAAGCCTGCATTTTTAGTCGCCTCCGCCGAACTTCTTGGCCGCACTGTGTCCCTTTTGCCTTTTCTTTCTCTCTCTTGAGCGGATTCCTCCCCATCTCCATTGCCCGAATAAAATAAAGAAAAGAAGAGAAAATTCCCGTCAAGATTTCCCCATCGTATCGTGCCTGTTTGGAAAGTTACTGTCCTCCTGCCTTTTGTCCCCGAGCGCCCCCGTTGAGTTCGAGATTGAAGCGTTTCCCTTGTTGTTATTCCTCTTGCGAGTTGGGTTCTCTGTGCCCGTCCGGGGGATTCTTGTGGTGGGTTTTGAGGTGGAGTCCGATCACTGGTGTTCGAAGATTTTGGCTTCCGAGTTGTGTTGTTGAAGAGAGATTTGTTTGATGCGTTGTTGCTGAGATGCAGCCTGATCAGCGGAAAAAGGTACGATTTTCGCATGCGTATGGTCGCATGTCTCCATATTTCTGATGTTGGTTTTCGTGGAAATCCAAGTTCATTGAGTAAACGTCGTATCGCGGATCGGAAGGGTCTATTGTTTCAATCCAATGTTGGAGTTGGTCCCTAAATTTTTTTTGCGGTCTATCTTTACTGGGTTTTTTGGTTCTGTGGTGAGAATAATGCTTAGATGACTGTGTGGGACAGAACGGTTTGTCAAGTTCATTTCTCTCAGCTACTCTGCCATATGCTGTAAAAGTCCATGTTGCATCCTGGGTCCCACTGGGCATTTGGATTGGTGATCTGGATGCAATTTGCGTTTCTTCTTCGGGTTATGAAATTTAATCAAGAACCATTATTTCTCTCGCAAATCCAATTCTCTTGGCACGTAGTTTGCAGACTGTGTGGCATATCCAAAGTCAACTACTGTTTCTTCTCTCTTGAATCTATGGGAATTAGACGACTCAGTGTAGATTTGAATGCTTGGTCTCAACCAGCTGCCAGAAGAATGATTTCTTGTGGGCGTCTTTGTTTCTGTCATTCGGTCCTAGAAGTTATCTTCTGAGCTTCCAGAGCATGTGAGGCTTGAGAACTAGATACAGGATCATGCACCTTTTGTGTGGTGCGAACTTTGATTTTTTCTGATTCTGGTTTGTCGTTCCTGTGATCTTGTCATGGTCATGATCTGACTCCATCACACAGAAACTGCATTGTCCTTTCTCCAAAGTTGCTTCTTGTTATCTTTGCTGCAAAGTAGTAGATGCCTTCCCTATTCTACTCATCTAAACTTAATTTGCATCAAGTTCAAGGAGATAAAAATTCTGAATATGTGATTAGGATGGCAAAATATGTGGCTCATAGATGCTAGCTGCAAGTTTGTAATAGAGATTTCCATTTTTCGACCTGAACCACAAACAAATAACTTCCTCTTCCTTGTGGATAGTCTAACTAATGTTGCTTATTCTATCTACTAGCTGAATTTGAGCATTTGTGGCACAGGTCACTGTTTTTTGTGGGATTTTTTTGGACTTCAGTTGAATTTATGTCAAAATTATAATTTTGTGTTCATGCACTTATATTTTTTGATGTGCCGATGTAGTCTGCAGAAGTAGATTTTTTCACAGAATATGGTGAAGGGAGCAGGTATAAAATAGAGGAAGTCATTGGTAAAGGGAGCTATGGTGTTGTTTGCTCTGCGTACGATACACATGTGGGTGAAAAGGTCGCAATCAAAAAGATCAACGATATATTTGAACATGTCTCTGATGCCACCCGCATCCTCCGTGAAATCAAGCTTCTTAGGCTGTTGCGCCATCCAGACATTGTGGAGATTAAGCATATCCTATTACCTCCATCCAGGAGGGAATTTAAGGACATCTATGTCGTGTTCGAGCTGATGGAGTCTGATCTACATCAGGTTATCAAGGCAAATGATGATTTAACACCTGAACATTACCAGTTCTTTCTGTACCAGCTTCTTCGAGGACTCAAGTACATTCATACAGGTCTTAACTTTGTCCATTGAAATACATTATCTTATCTTCTGTAACATCAATTAAGATTTCCACACCCTATCAGGCTTCTTGCATTAGAATATGCTGAGTATACTATGATAATTATGGATCTGATATGTTACCCACTGTTTATCCAGCAAATGTATTTCACCGGGATCTGAAACCAAAAAACATCTTAGCAAATGCCGACTGTAAACTCAAGATCTGTGACTTTGGCCTAGCTAGAGTAGCTTTTAATGATACTCCAACGGCCATCTTTTGGACGGTAAGTATGTTGCCAATGTGAACTTTCATTTCATTTCAGTTGTGAAATTCTCGCTGTTTTGCTGGGATAACGATGCTTTACTGTGATTTAACTTCTCAAATTCTCTCTGCACAGGACTATGTTGCCACACGATGGTACAGGGCTCCTGAATTATGTGGTTCCTTCTTTTCAAAGGTGCAAGAATTAATTCCTGCTTATTTGGTTTTGATATTTTTACCATTTGCTGTTTTTCAGAAGTTTTGGAAACCTTGATCCACTGCCAAAACCAAAATTTTTGTTTTCTTCTTGTTAGTTCTCGAGCACTAGTCACATGCCTAAAAAATCTTACTTTTACCATACACTACTATGATGTCTTTCCATTTCTTTGGGTCAGTTACTTTGGTCATTCCATTCAGAGAATACCCGCATATGACAGTGATAAGTATGTCAAAGCTGACAACTCAAGCTCCTTTGCTGCTGTTTCCCAGCTTCTTTCCATAGTAGTCTGTTCCTTTTGCAGTGTTTAATACATGTGTGCTAACAAATCTCTGTTCTGTTTCAGTATACACCGGCCATTGACATTTGGAGTATAGGCTGCATCTTCGCAGAACTTTTGACTGGAAAGCCCCTTTTCCCTGGGAAAAATGTAGTCCACCAGTTAGATTTGATCACCGATCTATTGGGAACACCTTCAGCTGAAGCCATTGGCAGGGTCAGTTTTGTCAGGAAATGTGCATGTTAATGATGCCTTCGTTTCATTTGTCTCAATATGGGTTGCATGTTTACCCTCAGTCCTTCAATGAATTGTTGACTTTATATGAACAGGTACGCAATGAAAAAGCCCGTAGATATTTGAGTAGCATGAGAAAGAAAAGGCCTATACCTTTATCACAGAAGTTTCCCAATGCAGATCCGCTTGCCCTTCGCTTGTTAGAAAGAATGTTGGCATTTGAACCCAAGGATCGTCCGAGTGCTGAAGAAGTGAGTTTATCTCTCTTTTGTTGACCTTGCTTATAGTATTAATTCCTTGACTGATACCATGTGCTGGCTGGAAGTAGGCTCTTGCTGATCCCTATTTTAAGGGCTTGGCCAAGGTTGAGAGAGAACCTTCTGCTCAACCTGTTACAAAGATGGAGTTTGAGTTTGAAAGGCGGAGAATAACCAAAGAAGATGTGAGGGAGCTGATATACAGAGAGATACTAGAGTATCATCCGAAGATGCTGAAGGAGTTCATGGAAGGATCTGAGCCAACAGGCTTCATGTATCCGAGGTAATGAATAAATGCGCCAGTTCATTCAATTCAATGAGAATGGACTTTAATTTGCATGGAATCGTTGTCATGTTTCTATTGGCTGTTCTTCACAAACTTTGGGATTATTTTTCTTTCCATAAGCATATCTTCAGTTTGAAATATAGCTGTGCTCTATTTTGGCATTACTCTGGTTTGTTGGCCAATAGGATTGATCAATATTATTTTCATGTTGAGTTAGTCAACTTTTGTCCGATAAGCCCCAGGGTGGTTAGGGGCTTTAGAGCTTTAGCTGTTACCTTTTGGCTTATTTATGTCTTTTCGTTTTATTTGCAACTTTTAGTAATGTAGTCTTTGAAAGCTTTAGCTTTTAGTCTTTTTTGGCTTTTATTTCAAAATGAGCATAGGTATGGATTAATGTTAGTTATTTGGGGCTGTTTTTGTATAGGGTTTGCACACCATGGTGCCCTATAGTTGAAGTTTTTACCTATCAAAGGAAAAAAAATAAACGAGAAGTATAGATGTACATTTTATATCTCTACACCGAATCTTAAAAGGACAATTTCCATCATCCACAATTATTGTCATTAAAAGGTGAACAGGTGGCAGTGTTTTTTTGTGTGGAGAGGCTGGGAAAATGAGGGGAACAGTTTCTGGTCCTACTTTTTCCTCTTGTTTTACTTTTCAACTGGCTTTTGATGTCAAAAAGCATGCTGGATCATATTCTTAAAGCCATGGGCAGAAGTGGAGCTAAAAGCTTTGTAAATGATGCTACAATTTGGGTTATTCTGGAAGAATAATGGATGTCATTAGAGCCAGAACTATGACTAATTTTGAACATATAATGGATTGTGTTAATGAGTGTTTCTAAGGCACATGTTAAGCAAGTAATTATATTGTTTTTCTGGTGTTATGTGGAACCGCTCTTTCGAAAATTGAAATTATCTAATTAAGCATTCTTAATCAGTAGCCTGGGGGCACTCATTGACTAAACCATTTCATTTAAGAGGTTTCCTTTTGTGAAGCACATATCTTCATTTGCTCCAAGGTCATTGTGTTCAACAAATCAACACATTTGTAGGGAAAAGAATCTTACATTTTTTTTTCTCTCATGATGGGATGATAAATGAAGAGGCTAAACATTTTCATGTATGCTTGGGCTCCAAATCTTTAATTCTGGAGACATAGATTACATATGCAACTTGTTCTTGCAGCACTTGGTTTAGTGATATTGATCTCATTTTTGGGAGTGTAATGCTTCACGAATTGCTAGGAAGCATGATATATATATTTTAATTCATTACTCAAGCAGCAGCTAGGCAATAAATGATTTCCACTACCAATTCATGCAACGAAACGAAGCCTCTTGTTACAGCTTTTTGGGTATATGTTTCTTGCATGAATTTCCTTGAGACAAACAATTTTTGTGCAGTGCTGTCGATCATTTCAAGAAGCAATTTGCTTTCCTTGAGGAGCATTACGGGAAGGGTTCTACTGCTCCCCCACTTGAAAGACAGCATGCTTCACTGCCTAGGTATATTTTCTGGTTCACTTTGGTATGATTCATTTTTTCTGCTAGTAATATCTTATAGGCTTCTTCTTTCACATTTTGGGACTCACAAAGATACTTAACTGCAGGCCATGTGTTCTATACTCAGATTCAGTGCAGGGCTCAAACGAGGTGTCAGATGATATGGCCAAATGTTCCATCAAAGAAACTGATAAGTCTCATACCGAGAGGAACTCTACAATCCCAATGACAAGGCTTCCTCTTCAAGTCCCTCAAAGTACCTATAATGCAACTTATTTTGTTCCATCATCTCCACTTTAGGCTATGTTAGTTTACTCAAAAGTCTGGAAAACAGGCATTTGCCTGTAATCGTTTCCTAATAGCTTTCACTGCAGGTGGAGCTGCAAGGCCAGGGAAAGTCATCGGCTCTGTGTTGCGCAGCTACAACTGCGGGGCAGCTGCAGCAGCAACTACGGAGGCTGTCGAACAAAGGAGGATGGTGAGGAATCCCGCGATTGCAGCTCAACATGCTTCTACAGGCTGTTCATATCCTAGAAGGAATCCAGGTTGTAAGAGCGAGAGAGCCGAAGAGGAAGGTATTGGAATTACCAATGGAGTGCAGCCTAAGCCTCAGTATATGCCGAGGAAAGTTGCTGCGGCTAATGGGGGGCCCGGAAACAATTGGTACTGAATGGAAGACCAGTATTGGTGTTTTCCCAGGACAAATGCGTTATGCTTGTCCAGCTTCATCCTGGCTCAATCGTGTGTCGATCGGGTGTGTCGATCGGGCCAATGCATTGATTAGAATCTCAAGATTAACATGCCACTGTCATTATTTATTGGATACAGCTTATAGTCCGCGGGGGAGATCAAACTCTGCTTGTGCTGGTAAACAACTAATCGCAGGTTACGGTGCAGCGCCTGGTGGTGGTGGTATAAGCAAAAATTATGATCACGCTCCTCGGAAACTGACGAAGTAATTAAGGAGTCCGAGGTAAATTTATTTGGACTTCGTTTCGCTGATTTCTTCTCGGGGACCTATTTCTATTTTCAGATGCAGACTCTGGTATTTGTTCTTTGTGTACATTGTTTTGTAACTCTTCTGAAATAAGAACCGGCAAATCGGGCTGCTTTCAATGACAGAAATGTATTCTGAGTAAAAATGAAGTAGCATTAGCTTTCTTGAGGTTTATGGGAATGTTGCCGTTAAGGCACTGATTGGGTTGGTCGAGACCTGTTGCCGGTCATGGGAGGAAGCCAATGTTCACCTTAGCTGAAAAGAAGAAGAGGACATGCATGATTACCTTAGCCAAAAAAAAAAAAGACATGAATATCACCTCAGCGAAAAAGACATGCATATCTCCGACATACCGTTAGGTACTGAAATGGCGTTAATATAAATATTAGCGTTATTCTTCGAATTTAGATATTTGATTGTGTAGAAATCGAGCGAGCCCGAGACCTGTCGCCGGAATGGGAAGAAGCCACAATGGGCAGGCGGGCAGGAGAATCAATGGCCGAAGCGATGGGTCTCATGAGGGTTTTCTCCCTTTTACATTCCTTTTCAGGATAAGTTCTCTAAATAAGTCATCCCTAAAGACTCAGTAGACGGTACTGTACTGGAGTTGTGGAGTTCTCGCTGCCAAGTTTTTCTGTTCAGCAACTAACATTTTGAGAAATCACATCGCAAGTGTCTGAGTTTTCAATCATTTTCCAATCAAGTACCTGAACTTTCAATCATTTTTCTATCAAGTACCTGAACGTCCAATCAAATACCCGAACTCTCCAAAATGAACTCGTTCTAGTACTACTTGTTAGCTAACGTGGCTGATTTTTTTCTTTTTTGTTATTAAAATTCACTTCGGATGCCCAAGTGTCTTCTTAAGATAATACCACGAGGGTAAATACACATTAGACAGTCAAAGATGCTTTCATGTCATGTTTCTTCATCCTACACATTGGACAGCCAATTGGTATCATTTTTGCTGAGTTGGCGTAATTTTTTGCCGAGTGACAAGCCATGTCGACAACTATGTATTGATGTTGTTAAACAAGCGAGCCACGTCATAAAATAGCACACGACTTGGCAGTCGATTCAGCAAAAGTACTAGATAAGTCTATTTTGAAGAGTTCGACTAATTGATTAGACGAAAAACAAAGTTCGAGTACTCGGTTGGAAAACTAGTGAAAGTTTTAGGGACTTAATCCATGAATTGATTGATGAGTCATTCAATTATCGAAATTGAGGATCAAAAGACAAGTAAATGGTTGTTATAAATTCAAGGACTTGATAGCATGGAATACAAATTCAAGAATCATGAAATGTGGCAATAATTTAGAGACTTACATCTAGTTTTCTTGAAAGGCGAAAGAGAGATTGCATGGCAATCTTCAGAAATGTTTGCAAGTACTACAATTTCAATGTCTGAAGACTAGGATTGGTCATTGTGAACCTAAATTTATTGTATAAATACTAGTTTACTTTTAAACTTTTTAATTTTTCGAATTTAGTTTTAAATTTTTGTGTAAAATTCTAATATAATCATTTTAGTTAATATTCAAAAGGAATCGCTAACATGGCAATTGAGTCATGTCAGTATTTTTTTTTTTTATTTTGTGAAAATTTGCTTAAATGGCTGTAATGAAATTTCATGTAAAGTTTTAAAGCTATATAGTCAAAATTGAAAAATTTAAGATCGAACTAACATCTGTAAAATAGATTTAGAGCTGATTGTATAGGTGCCCCAATAAAAATTGTATTGAAAAAAAATATATGTTGATTTAAGAAAACGGTTCAGTTTTATATGCATCTATTATGCATGAATTTGGTCATGCAATGAAATTTATTTTTGTTTAAAATGAAAGAATTGTTTTTTTATAGAGAAAAATAAATAAATAATCACTATTTTTGAAATTTTGTTTCCAATAAGTTGGATGAGATCCATTGCTTTAATTTAAGATAAAGAAAATGATATAAATGATCTCTACACTTTGGTCTAATATTGTCCCTAAATTTTTAAATTGTTTAATATGGTTCATAAACTATTAACAAATAGAGTTTTTAGATAATATTAGAGAATTCAATATCACCCTTTCAATTTTTTGATGTGACTTCCATTTTGCCATGTTAGAATGGTGGAAAATAAAACAAAGTTACATAGAAATCATTGAAGTAAGTTATGCATCTCAAATCAAGATATGATATACATTGACAAATATCAATGGACATGTTAATGCCCTTATATTGTTTTTCCTTCTCTAAAGTAGATATACAAAAAGCTGGGTATGTTGACTCATCACTTCTAAAAATCCAACTCGATATACAATAATTCACTTCATAATTTAACATATAATCTATCATCTAAGCATACGAAAAGACTAAGTGAATAATTTATCATCAGTTTAACAATTAGATCGAACAAATTAAAACTTCATAGATAACACTGCATTGCATTTTATGTCATAGTTTAAATACCATTCACAATTATTTTCCTTTTGAGATA
The DNA here is from genome assembly GCA_014182725.1 of Eucalyptus brandiana. NCBI lineage: Eukaryota > Viridiplantae > Streptophyta > Magnoliopsida > Myrtales > Myrtaceae > Eucalyptus > Eucalyptus brandiana. The sequence continues at coordinate 10,874,190 of CM024669.1, forward strand.
CCATGATGTCGACATTGCTTTTCGGATCTTAAAACTTGCTTTAGAGACTTTATTAAATAATAGACAAAAAAAATACTATTTTTTTATGCACCTAATTGATAATGTTAAAAAATAGAATATATTCCCATTAAACCCTGTGTATGAAGACAAAAATCCCGAAGGTAAAGAATAATTCTGTCTTCATTTTCTCTCTCTAAGCAAGGTATTTTTTCACAAGCAGAGCTTCTTCATCTCCCCTCCGCCTCAGCTCCGGTACAAAAGCAGATCTCTAGCCATGGGACGCGCTCGAATCGCCTGGAGAAACCCTAGACGCTCGGCCGCGCTCCCCAAGCCGTCGAGTTCCCGATTCTCCGCCTGGTGAGTCGCGATATTTTCCCGTTCCTCGTTTCTTATGGGAGTCGCCGATTGTTGTTGGGTTTTGTATTTTGTCGTTCTTGGTGATTCTGAACTTGGATCGGAAATGGGCCTCCTTTCCTGGGTTTGTGTTTCCATTGGGTCGATGAGGTTCGTGGGTAGGAATCGGACTTGCGCTTCGCTTGTGCATGACCATCGTTTTCTTTCTTTCTTTCTTTCTTTCTTTCCCTTTTGCCCTTTTCTTGTTTCCTTCGTCGCGGGGGAGATGCGTCGGGGGAAACGTTTTCGGCTTCTTGAATGGTTCTGCTTTTGGCATTTCGACTTTTCTTGATCTGGGTTTTGGTTTCTTGACGCCATTTTGTGATAATGCTCGAGTTTCTGGTGGGTTGAAAGTTTTGCGGTTTCTGTAATGCTGATCTGAGGATCGAGCTGGTGGTAACTGTGGCTCGCTCGAGCACGTGAAGTTGTGGGTTGCAACGTCCACTCAATGCGCACAACCTGTTTGATGGATGGCCTAGTAGAATAAAAAGCAGTTTTTCTTATCTAAACTTCGTGCGCTTAGTGCTGCTTCGATTTCACTCTCAATGTCCAGGCTACAAAAGATTTGATAGATCTAGAGACGAGATTATTTTGGAGTGCTGCTTTCATTTTGTTATGCTTACCTAGGCTTAAAATGTTTAATGGTGTACTGTCAAAAGATTAGATAGTAAACCTTATATTAATTTTTTGAGGATACATATACCCATTGGTACATTATTGGTTATTTGGTTCTAATTGATGTATACTGGTTCTGTGATGCTATCAGCATTTCATTGCTACTGTAACTAATATGAGCCATGCAAGATCATTGATCTGCAGTAGATAATTGATAATTCCTTGGTTGTGCATCTATTGTCACCGTGCACCATTGCTAAACATCCTATTAGCATCATAGTGGCGTCTTCTTGATTTTTGTATTGGATTCTGGAGTCTGCAGGTGAGACACTGGAGCATCTGCCCCGGAGTATAAGTTACATCAGTTAGAGATTTCTGTTCTTACATCAACATTGTCAACATTTTCGTCCGATGATTTTTCAGAGACTTTGCCATTCTATTGCCCGTACAAACCTCCATTTGCCAACCTTTTGCAAAAGATTCACTCAGAACTTTTATAAGCCAACACCTCAGAAGCTCTCTGTGGCTCCTCGTTTTGTTTCGTCGAATTCCGAAATGGGTGATGCACGAAAACCCCCTGCTGTACCCATCCCATTGCTTGACAAAGCTGATAAGAATGAATTGCTAAGAGCCCTCGAAGCCTCAGTGGGTTATTCATTTAGCATTGAACCATTGCGCCCTGTTCCAAAACCTTTGGTTATTGTCATTAGTGGACCGAGTGGAGTGGGAAAAGACGCTGTCATTAAAAGATTGAGGGAAGTTAGAGACAGTCTCCATTTCGTTGTTACTGCAACTAGCCGGCCAATGCGACCAGGTGAAGTTGATGGCAAGGATTATTACTTTGTCACTAAAGAGGAGTTTCTCTCCATGATCGAAAAGGATGAACTACTGGAGTATGCTTTAGTGTATGGTGATTATAAGGGTGTTCCAAAGCAGCAAATACGTGAGTACATGGCGAAGGGGTTCGATATAGTGTTGAGGGTGGACATACAAGGGGCAGAAACCTTGAGGAAGGTTCTTGGGCAGTCTGCAGTTTTTATATTTCTGGTTGCAGAGAGTGAACTGGCACTTGTTCAGAGGTTGATTAATCGAAAGACAGAGACTAAAGAATCACTTCTTGTCAGAATAGCAACGGCACGTGAGGAGGTCAGACACATTAATAAATTTGACTATGTTGTTGTGAATGAGGAAGGACAGCTAGAGAATGCTGTGAAATTGGTGGAGTCCATCATTGATGCAGAGAAAGCTAAAGTTAAACAAAGGGCTGCTGTGATATAGGGAACATAGATTAGCTTCATTTTCAAGGATTGTGCATTTGTTACTGCGAGCCTAAAAATTTCACATCTTGTTTATCAAGGCATTCATCTGCTGTTTGGCAGTTAGCTTATGGGAGCTTTTATGGGAGCATCTGTGATTTATTTAATAATATATGCTGCAGAAGGTTGATAAGCTTTCATTTGGGTTTCGTTATTCTCATTTGACTCATTGCGATTCTCCAGGAAGTTGCAGAGTGGAATTTTGCACAAAAAACAGGCCAAGCTTATTTTTCAGCTGGTGTAATATGTCAAAAAAAGGCATCTATCTTATAAAATCATGTATAGCTGCAGTTTTGAATGGTGTGATTGGTCAATGAAAAATAAGCTTGGCATAAGAATAAGAAAAAAAAATCATTATGATTAACTCCTAAATAATTGGGAAGTTACTGAAGAGCCTCCATATCCAACATCTTTCTTTGCTTCCTCAGGGCACAGCATCAATGAAGTACTGTTGCTAAATCTTAATCTCTACACTTACGGTTTAGCTTTCTTTTCCCCCTGGTTTTTCCCTATTATGTTTGCAGTAGCAGCAAGATTTCCGCAGTTAGTTCGAAAGCAGTCTGTAACACATACGATTATTGCTTGGCCCTTTGAAACGTTTGATACCCCGTTTGCGGTCATGTGCAATTTATTGCTTATTGCATTTGCTTGCTGTTCATCTTATTTTTCGCTTTGCGACCATCTTCTCCTTGACATGATATATGATGATGAGTTTCATTTTGTTTTTCGATTTGGTTATCTCTCTTATCCCCCAAAGCTTTGGCGCATATCCCGTGACATAAACCCAAGTCTACTCCCTGTCACGCTGATGGCCATGCTCCTGCGGCATTTGCCTAGCGGATGCTATAAGGTGACGGTTGGTCATGCAATTTGAGGTTTTACTTATGCCCAAGTTGCAAAGGCTTATTTGGATTTAGACTGGTGACACTGTGGCACACTGCTCAACCAGTGAGCTCATCCATTGTATTAGTGTTGCCTGAAGGGTTGTCAGCTGGGACGTGGGATTGTGAATTATTCCTGTGCCCAGAACTCTTACCTGATAAGTTTTTGGTCATGTTTGTTTCTGTCGACAGGTACTCTTCAGGTTTAGATTTTTACTTATTTTTAGGAGCATTTGGTAAGGTAGATAGGATTCGCTCCATTTCATGGGAGAAGGTCAGTGTGTGGCCTTATTTGGTCGACCACTATTGAGCCCCCTGATTGAGCAATTCCATGGAGTATATTGTCCACTTTGCGGTAAACTTCTGAGTCTAGCAATAGCAATGGCTCCATCGAGACTGAATCCAGTGGCCGCTGTCGCATTTGTGTGATAGAAGGATTTGCAGGGAAATGCCTTGCATTGGTAGCTACATTGTTTGTAGCCAAACTTCTCGGCTGGATACTAGCCACTGGATAGAGCACTAAGTTCTTTCGCATTCAAACAATTCTTTAAGCAAGCTTTGAGGGTAGCTTGGAAGAGAGGATTCCTAATGCTTTCGACATTTGGATTCTCCGAGGAGGTGGATTTTCCTGACATTCTCGCGTAACTCGCAAACTCGGAGATCTTGTGATGCAGCGGTTGACGAATCAAAGGAACAAGAAAGAGTTGGGAGAATTCGACCGAAGAATGAGAGCAGAGGAGGAAGAGGAAGGCTAGAAGGGATAGAGGGAGCATTAAAACATCAATTAGCGTTGGGCGATATCATGAGTAGTCCTCGAACTTTTTTTCAATGTTCAATATAATCTCCAAACTTTCTTTTTTTCAGTTAATACCTAAACTTTCTGAAATCTGCTCAATATGAATTTTCCCTTATTTCTTATCAACATGAAACGACCTCAACAAAAGGTATCTGAGATATCTATAATTGATGGTGTGGAGTCTGGTTCAATTGAAGTTGATTTTAGAACAAAACCTCCTCCTTCGTCGTCATTGGCGGCTCCGCTACACCGGCCATTACCAGTGTTGTCATCCCTGGTGGCGTCGCATCGTGCCTCACCACCGTTGCTCCCATCGCCGGCTCTCGGCATGTGGCTCAAGCTCAAGCTCAAGCTCTCTCTCTCTTTCTGTAGCAGACCTATTGAAAGTGACAATCTTAGTTTCTAGATGGTTAAAACTCAAATGGTGTCACGTCAGTGTCCATGGATTAGCTCTTACGGATATAGCCGGTTCTGGAATCTGCATCACCTTGGCGAAAAGGCCATCAAACTTGGCAATGGCGAATGTTGCGTACTGAATTTGCAAGCGGTGACTGCCAAGTTCGATCGATTGATTTTGGCCACTTCCTTTTCTATTTCTTTCTCTTTTTTTGGGGGGACTTTTTTTCTTGGAAGGAAAAGAGAAAAGTGGTGGGGATAAGATGGGACTCCTCAAAGGGGCACGATCGAACTTTGCAAAGGAACACGACACATAAGCTGGTCATAATCCCCACCACACGCAAAAGCAACCTTTCCGGTCCAAAGCCTCACTTTTCAAGGGGAAAAAGAGATTGACGTGCGATGCAATGTAGTGCCGAATCTCTCGTAAAGCATCACATTTCAGAAACAGGTCCCCTTTCGAGGGAAAAATTAGGGGTAGCAATTGAATTTTAAAATCTAGGAGTGTTTTGGTCCGTTTATTTCACCGAAAATTTGTTATCGATGAAAAGTTAATTTCATACAAGATAAGCTATTTTTCGGCATTTGTTTGTGCTGACAACAAGTTTAAAAGAAAATGGTTTGTGGTACTTGATAATAAGTGAATTAAATAAAGGTAGCCTGTATGGTTAAAAATCATATATAATGGGCTAACAAACTTTCTTTGTTTATTTTGTAATCCCATCAAACTAAAAGGAATTACAAAAGAATTAAGAAAGAAATTATGAAATCATATCCGTGAAATGTTATATATGATTGTGCTTTTGGGAATGAAGAAGAGTATGAGCATTAAATTCAGGAGACAGAGACGGTAGACATGATTTATGGAGAATAAGGATGAGACTTATCGAAAAAAGAAAATAAAAAAATTGACGAACGATAGAGAACCAAGAGAATAAGAAATTTGGGAAAATGATTTCTTTATTGTCATATAATTTTTTTCAATATAAGCTTGTTGTAAAGAATACTTTCTATTTCCGTCTCGATCAAGTATCTTTTCACCGTTCAAATCCTGAAAAGTTCGAAAGCAATTTCTCGAAAATGATTTCATCGGATAAGCGGATCCTACGAATCAAAGAAAAGAGCTATCTAGAATCATGGTGCAATTGGGTTTTTCTTTTTCTTTTTTTTTAAAATTTATTTCTTGTGGCCAAAGGAATAGAGAGATAGGGGCATTGAGCATTTTGGGGCCCCCATCTGGAAGCCTTTAGCTTCACACAAGAAAACTCAAATGATTTTGTTGATACGTTTTTCTCCCGAAAGCAAAGACTGGACCCAACTAATTCCCCATAATTACACACAACATGACAAATTCTCTTTTATTGATTAAGGGACAAAACAAGAGAATACACATTGGAATGACGGATAAGTCAATTTTCCAAGTGCCATGTGTCCTTTGACATTCCCCTAATGGCTTGTTCCCTAAGATAAATCATAATATATTGTGAGCTGCGATTTGCATGAAATTACGTGACCTTGGATTGCTGGAGACTCGACTATTTCGTTTCTGGAAGCCCCTCAGCTAGACAATAAATCATAGTTTAATTTGTTAGGAATGATTGAAGATATCATAAACTAATTGAGAGCACCGCGTACAAGAGTTGATTAGGATTTGAGACGTTAAAGAAAATAAGAAAAATGATTGAGTGATAATTTTTAATTTATTGTGAGAATAATAGTCTGTTTTGGATCACAAAAAATCAAATAATAAGTAATTATAAATTATTATGAGATTCACTTCTTCAAAAATTCGTGATTCACAATAAGCTATTAATTTAAAGACAATATCTAGCAAAACCCATAAAATAAACACATTGAAATGTTTTTTTGTCACCCCCGAAATTTTAGTCTAAACTTGAGCAGCAAGATCACATCCTTGCCTCCACGGTATCGAATCCCGGGCAGCCCATGATCCACGCGAGGATCATGAGAACTTAGGGATACATTACATATGTAAGATTGAGTTATGGAATTAGGATGGAGCGTGGGGTTTGTATGATGCCAAAGCGTCTCATGTGAACTAACCGATTGTTAAATTAGTTTGTTGGACATAAGCTCAAATTGAGAAAGAATAATGACATAAATGGTCCATAAATTTTAGTTCAATGTGCTTCCCAAACTTTAATTTGTTTAATATGGTCTTTGTATTTTAGCTCAATATGTAATGCCATCCCCAAACTTATAATTTTTTTCAATGTGATCCATAAAATTTTTGTAAATATTTAAATTAGTTTCTAACTTATCCTTTCATCAATTTAAGTTTAGGGACAACATTAGTTTGAATATGTACTAAAAGTTCATCGATCACATCTAAAAAATTACAAATTGAGAGACAACATTACATATTGAACTAAATTTCAAGAACCACATCAACTAAATTAAAAGTTCAAAAATTATATTAGATCATACTTTAAAGATGATTTGTATTGTTTTTTCCCATTGATAACTACCAATGTTTCCTTCTTGGCTTTCCTACTCCCTCATTTCCGCGAAAAAGTGACCACAAAGAGGAAAGCATCGCCGCCCACATCCACCCCACCCAGCTTTTTTGCTTTTTCTCCCCACAAAAGTGAAAAAGCTGACAACTGGCGATGAATCTAACTGAGACATTCATTCTCGTACTCCTTTGGATGCGTAGCAGAAGTAGTCATTGTCTGGACTCAACCCGACGACCGACGACAATTCTCTCCTCGGAGTTCCGCGTAGCTTCTGCACCGCGACCATCTCCATCCACGCAAGTCATCCGTGAAACAAGTCTATCCATCGAATGTTTTGCATATGCCCACGCCGGTCCGTCCGACGTCGAAACGATAGGGCAAAAGGTTGGAGGGAGAAGTGTCGGCCGGGAAGAGGAAGTGATAAGGAACAGACACAATAACTTCCTGGAACAAGTCACGGCAACATAAGAAACCTAACGTCACTCTTTCCCTCCACGCCTCAAACGTGCCTCCTAAGCTCATTCTCTCCAATCTCATGCCTTATAAGAGCTCCAATGCACTCCCTCTTTTCTCTTGTCAAAGCTCGATACAAGCATCGACTTCGCGAAAACGAATTTGCATCCGCATTCGTAGACTTGGATTAGTCGATCGATCGGTTCGTTCTCTCTCCCTTTCGTCTCGGAGCTGAGCATTTCGTTTCCGGGCGGCGGCATTGGGAGCTGGTCGTATGGATCAGCGCGATTCGCTAGAGAGCCAAGGCAGCGTCAAGTTGCAGATTTCCGAGCTCTGCAGGCTCGGCGATGCCTGCAGCTCGGGCACCACCATCTTCGAGCCGCGGAACAGCATTGAGAAGAGAGACAGCAGCAATGGGGAATCCGTTACCTCGGGGAAGCCTGTGTTCCACGCGCCGGAGAAGAAACTCACGCTGTTCGCCCTTCGGCTCGCGGTGTTCGAGAAGGCTGCAACCGGGCTAGGAACGCTCGGGTTCATCTGGGCGACGGTGGTCCTTCTCGGTGGGTTCGCCATCACTCTGGATAACACCGACTTCTGGTTCATCACCATCATACTGCTGATCGAGGGGACGCGGATTTTCAGCCGCAGTCACGAGCTCGAGTGGCAACACCAGGCGACTTGGTCGATCGCCGATGCCGGCATCAACAGCTTCCGCGCGCTCAAATCGAGCTCGCACTTTCTGGTCAAGAGCTTCAAGGCCGCTTTTCGTCCCATTTCATCGGCGGTTCAGAAGAGAAACCACAAGAACAGGGAGATAGCAGCACAATTTGCCGGCTCGCCAAACGCTGAAGGTGTCCACCGTAAATCGACTCGGATGTGGACATCGTCGGATGTCCCGATCCTACCTTATGGCAAATGGGTGTTCCTCGCCAGGAATGTGAGCAAACTGCTCTACTGGCTTCAGCTCCTATCGGCGACGGCCTGCGTGGTCCTTTCCCTAATGAAGCTCATCAGGCACAACTATGGCGAAGTTGCGAAAGGTGACAGTGACAAGCGCAACCGGAAAGCTGCCTTGAACATCTTCTACTCGCTGGCCCTGGCAGAAGCCCTGCTGTTCCTGATGGAGAAGGCCTACTGGGAGTTGAAGGTGAGCTTCTTCAAGATCCTAGAGGAGGTGACCCGGGAGTGTGAATTGGGGAAATCAGGCCTGATCGCGGTCCGGCGCTTCTTCTATGACTCCTACTCGCGGTCCGTCAACGGGAGCATCTTCGATGGGTTGGGAATGGACATGATCACCTTCTCGACGGAGCTGCTCAACTCCAACTCCCCCGATGAGCAGCTTATCGGAGTAAGGATCCTCCGCCAGTTCGTGATGAACAGCCGGTTCTCTGACGACACGCTCCGAAAGATCGGGACCAACATATCCGTGATTGAGCGGCTTGTCGAGATGCTGAACTGGAAGGACCCGCAGGAGGAGGAGATCAGGCGGTCGGCTGCAGAAATACTGTCAAAGCTCGCCGGGAAGAAGCGCAACGCACTCCGAGTCTCTGGAATCCCCGGTGCGATGGAATCGATCTCATCGCTCCTTGAGAAGAGCCGGTCCTCCTCCGTCTCAGCAGACGAAATTGCGGAGAAGACGATTGGTTCCTCCTCCGCCGCCGCCACCTCTTCCGACGGCCATGCGAGCTACGGATTCGATACGTTTAACCACCTAGGACTCCTGATACTGAAGAAATTAGCTCGCGACCACGACAACTGCGGCAAGATTGGGAACACAAGAGGGCTCTTGCCGAAGATCATCGACCTCACGCACGCCGACGAGAGGGTCCTGAAGGACGCGACCATCGCAAGGTCACAGGTCCTCACCGTGAAGCAGTCGCTCCAGGTGGTGAGGATGCTGGCGAGCACAGCGGGAGCGACCGGGAAGCAGCTCCGGCGGGAGATATCGGAGATCGTGTTCGCCATCGGGAACATCCGGGAGATCCTCCGGCACGGCGAGAGGCACCCGGCGATGCAGAAGGTGGGGATCGAGATCCTGACGAGCCTGGCGCTGGAGGAGGACGCGACGGAGTGTATTGGGGGGACGGGCGGCGTGCTGAGGGAGCTGCTGAGGATCTTCCTCAACGGCGGTGGTGGGAAGGTGGCGGGGGCGGAAGACGAGGAAGGGAGGAGGGTGAGGGTGGCGGCCGGGGAGGCGGTGGCGATGCTGGTGCTGGAGAGCGAGAGCAACTGCCGGAGGGTGCTGAGGCTGGGGGTCCTGGAGAGGCTCGTGGAGGCGCTGGAGGCGCCGCTGCTGAGGGTGAACGCGGGGAGGATCTTGAGGAACTTGTGCGCGTTCGGCGGCGACGGCTGTTTCGAGAAGCTCCGGGGGGCCACGGCTGCCGCACCGACGGTGAGCGTCTCTTCTCGGTCCGGTCACTTCCATTATTAAAATTTTCCTTTTTCAACTAGAGAAAAATACTATTTTCGATCGGAATTTCAGGTTCTCAAGGCGATAATGTCCGGAGAGAACAAGCTGCAGGAGGTGATGATCGGACTGGCGGCCCAGGTCTTCAAATACATGTCGAGCAAGGAGTCGAGCGCTGTGTTCAAGAGGGCCGGGATACGGGAGACGGAGCTCGCCGACACCCTCGTCCAGATCCTGAGGAAGTACCGGTCCCCGCCGATCAAGGTCCCCCGGATACGGCGGTTTGCCATCGAGCTAGCGATCTGGATGATGACGGACAAGGAGACCAACGTGCTCACCTTCCAGGATCTCGAGATGGAGAAGGAGCTGGAATACGTGCTGGAGACCACGTCGGAGGTCGAGAGCTTCAACATCTTCTCCGGCACGGTTGGCGTGAGCCGGCACCACATGACCATCCATTCCTTGGTCGAGCTGGCGGTGAAGCTTTTGGCGGACGGCTGAATTTTAATTGCTGATTATTTGTGATTCCATACATTGAAATTCTTGATCTGCTGAGAATCTCTACGCATTGGCTGCACTCGGACAGCAATTCCTTTGGGGGAACCGATCCGACATCTTAAATTTTCTTCTAATTTGTTTCATTAGCAATTATCATATCACATGAAAGATTCTATATTAAAGTTTAAATAAGACACCGTCAGTATGTGAAAGAGGCCTCTAGGTATGGTGGCGCGGCTTCGTGTACAAGAGAGAAGACTGGGATAGGGACGAGGAAGTAGGCTGGCTTAGCTATGACATCGGAGTTGGCGGGCGACGGGGCGTGGTGGCTGAGCCGGTGTATAGGTTTTGTGCTTTGTTAGCTAAGGTTTGGATGGGGGTGGATGTTATAAAAAAGGAAAAAAAAAAAGAAAAGTATATGGGCAATTTCAGCAAAAGAAATGGCAATATTGCAAAGATCCCACACTAGACCAACCAAGTAAGTCATTGTAATTTTCATAAGTTTCATGAATGTTTTAAGGCTTTCTTATAATGCTAGGAAGTCTAATCCCAAAACTTAAACTGATAGGTGGAGAGAGATCATATAGTATATATAAACCCCATTATCAATAGACGGGGGATATTTCAACCACGATAGGGCTCCCCACCAAAAGTGAACATATAGCTGGCCATGCAATTAACTCGACCTATTCCCTAACTCTCTTTAGTGAGCTTTGGGGTTAGTTTGTGCCCTCTCAACACGTTGTAGCTCATGATTGGCCCATGTCCCCTTTACCACTTGTTGGTTTTCTACATCAGGAGAGTCACATGGCCTAGTCCCATCAACCAATCCGTGGGATCCTCCAAGTAAAATTACCCCATCAATTCATTCATTGAAGGGGGCCTCTTGGACATTTGAACGTTTGGAATTCAGCAATCCTATTGACTTTGGTAGCGAACCACTGAAGAAATTCCTCAACAAGGGACTCGCCATTCATCACCCGTCACTTGGCATCCGGGTCCTTCCTCTCGCCCTTTCTCAACTTCACCCTGCTTTTTGGTAATACTGATGCACGAGGCTAACTCTTCCTCGAGGCTTAGGTACATTGAGAGAACCTCCTCAATACCGCATGACGATGCTAACCGAGATTTAATGCAGACCAAAGTCATACGGCAAACACTAAATAGTATGATTTTGTTGTGGATCGCATAACTTGATTAACATGTCGTGATTTGAAAGAATCCTTTTACTTTATTAGTAAGTATAGAGGAAAATTAATTAATTAATTGCATGGAGTTATGAGGAGCGTTTACATTCGTAGTAATTTGATAAGCTCATGACAGTGGCATTTAATTGGACCGTAAGTGGATGGACTTAAATAAAGGCTACGAGCTTAATTAAATCATCTGGATTAAGCCCATAAGGGTAGGAAAATTTGGCCGAGCCCATAGAGGCCCATACTGGCGGAAAATTGCACAAGGAAAAAGGAGGTTGGGGGGGAGGGGTTTGAGCTTTAGAATTGAATTATGTTCAGCCCATCTGAGTTAGAATTGATAAAAGGCTTTAAACTTAATGAAATGAGCCCACTAATATTTTAATATGGCCGAAACTAAGCCTGGATAATAGAAGTAAGACCTGGGTTTTCACTAAAAACACGTGTTAGGTCTTCAGTCGCCAATATCACAATTGAAACACATTAGAGAAAACACGCATAGAGAAAGAGAGGAAGAGGGAAAGCTAGTGGCCAAGTCCCAGGTGACCACACCACCTACAGGCGATTGTTTCTCGGCAGTCCAGTTTCCATCCCAAAATTGGGAATCGGGACCGGACCGACAGTCCAGTTCAATTCCTGAGTAGTCCTCTAATTCGATTCCCGAGTAGTCCAATAAAACCGGTCACATGTGCTTGAAACACATATTCGCAAAAAAAATCAAACTACTTCAAAATTTGTGTGAGCATTGACCACGCGTTGGGTAGTCAAGAAAAGCTATGTTCATACGTATTCCACATGCATCACAGGTTCTACAAATAATCTTAGCCAAAAGGCCGACAAAATCATGCTTTAGGTAATCGCATGGCTTGACTTTTATGCATAATCTTTTATATGATCTTTGCATGTCCATTCGATGTAGGACTCTCAGAGCGGCTTGTCTCCATTGGCTGTTATTCACAACCATCATTTTTTGCCGGGCAAATATAGTAGTATGCCTTGGGAGCTCTTGCAGGTGAGGGGAAGTGAGAGAGACAAAGGGAGTGAGTGTGTGACAGCAAGAGAGAGCTTCGATAAGTCCTACATCGGGTACTAGTAAAGGCTAATAAGCAGGTTGCCTATTTAAGTAGTGATGGATGGGATAAGACGGGATATACCCATGAAATCTATCATCATCACCTAGAGGGGGAGTGAATAGATAATTATAAGCAATTAAAGCGGAATTTAAAACAATCAAGTTCAATATTACGAAAGAACAAAATCCGAAATAAAACTTCACAATGATTAGATCTTTTTCAATATCTGATGAAGAACTATGTAGTGATCAAACTTTACTGTGTACAATAAATAGAATAAATGAGACATTAAATGATAGAGAAATTTGCACACAACAATTATAGTGGTGTGGCTTATGATAAGTACACATCCACTCTCCCACGTTAATAGTCTATTGGCTGGATTTCACTAAAGAACTAATAAGATGTTAAAATAACTGAGTATTCTGTACTCAAGTAGGTGCAATCGTTTCTTTTGATCTCACTCTCTTTACAACCTCTCAAAGATTACAATTTAAGCTCATGATGACAAATGTGTAATGGTGAAGCTCTCTTTAAACTTTGGAATTCTAGACTTTGAATCCTATTTTCCTTTAGTGTCTCGACTTAATACTTCTCATTATCCAAGTTGACCGTTGAACAGATTCTCTAAGGATCATTCATCCAGTTAACCCATTGGACATGAGTGATATGGAAGATCTGATTGCTTTAAGAATGCCAAGAATAAAGTCTCCCTTTGATTATGTTGCTTGTAAGTCCATCGAAATCTAGCCTAAGGATTCTCAAAATCCTTGGCTATGCTTTGTTTTCTTCTTTGAAGATGTGCTAACTAGGATATGTTAGCTATTCAACATCACACTAAGGGTGTATTTGGTAACCAATATATTTCTAAGAACAATTTTTACTCAATTTTTTTTTTCTGATTTTGTTCCTTAGACGAGTTTTTGATCATTCAAAAGCATTTGGTAAGTATTAAAAAATTATTTCCCATAATAAAAATGTGTTTGGTACGACCCTCAAATTTTTCTATTATTTAAAATTTCTTTTAATTTTTTAAATGATTTATCATATTTTTTTCTTTTTTTCTTTATCCTTTTTCTTCTTCCTATAGCCGCTAGCCACGACATTGGTCTGTGATCAACCGGATGATAGTCGGTGAGGTCACTGACCTCGTTTGGTTGATTGCTAACCATTGCTTTGGTCGGTGACTAGCTAAAAGAAGAAGAAGAGGAAGAGAAAAAGAAAGAAAAGAAAAGAGAAAAAAGAAAGAAAATTGTTTGGGCTTGATTATGGAATTGTTACTAGGAATAAATAAGTAAAATTTTTTTACTTCTTGATTTTGTTCCAAATTTATTACCAATAACAAATTTTGTTTCGACAAACAAAAATGTTACCAAACAAATTTTTGTTCATTTTTTTGTTTCGAGGAACAAAATAATAGAATGAGGTACCGTTTAGCATGTTATCAAACAAGTCCCAATTCTCTATCGTGAGACTTCTCTCTTACACAAACTCACACGTGCAACCATTGGGATTCGCCCCAGTGGCCACTCTTCCAACATGGAAGAGGGAAGTGAGGGATTCAAATTCCCACATTCTCAGGGGGGGATGGGATGGGGACGCGTAAGTTTCAGGAGTGGGTTTCGACTCCCACGCCCTGCAAGAGGCAGGGAAAAGTTTGAGAGTGAGTATAGTATAGGAATAGAGTAGAACTGACAAAAAAAAAAAAAAACTCACACATGCATTTTAACAATCCCCCTTTCATGTGTGAGCTCTAGTGGTGAGTATGTTCTCCTTGAATTTAGGTGCTTTTGCATCAATACATCTCAACTTGAATCTCCAAGTCATTGCAATGCACCTGCAACTATACACAACAACCAATCAATAACTTAGGATTGCATAGTCCATGGCCTCAATCTCGCATCACCAAACTAGACCAACTGCCCATAATCTCTTCTCATTGGACTTGCATGACTAGATCAACTGTCCATGGTTATTCTCGTCAAATCAACTGTGACAATTTTCACCCAAAACAGACGTCCATCGCAAGATTTCTTTCTTGAGATATTCACCAAATATCAAAACAAACTAAAGGCTAACAACATCAGCTTTGATATTATTTGTTGTGAGCGTGTAGCAGAAACCCTTGACATTTGTTAAAAATATTTGTTAACAAATATATTAAGGGCCTTGGAAGTAGCTACATCCAACCAATATTCATTCAGGCTTAGAACTTTCCTGCACCAGTTCAATTAGAATGCGATTATATGAGTCTATTATTGATAATGTTATATATTGACAAATGCTCGTATTATGCAATTTAACAATATTCTTTTTTTTGTTAGGGGTCCGAACCGACTTCTGGTTGTCTATGCAACGATTGGCTAAATGGGTAGCCACAATTTAAGTGATAACATGAATTTAACCAAAAATTAGAAATTCATTAACCCCTCCAGATGGCTCTCCTTTTGTATAAAGAGCATAAGTTAACGAGTAATGCAATGTTTGAAAATTTGGTAAAGTCACTATCCAATCAAGCTAAGTTTTGGAATGGAACCATTGGAGTTGCTGCAATAGTCACTAGGGGTGAGCAGCGGTTTAGGGTCGACCCTGGACCAACCCTGGACCGGCCCAACCCTGCCGGTCCTGGTCCGGTTCCCAAGGGGACCGGGTCGATCATTGGTCCTCGAAATTCCGGGACCAACACCGTGCGGTTGGTCCTCGGTCCTAAGAGTTTTGGGTCGGTCCAACCCCCGGGACCAATTTCGTATATTATATTATATTATATTATTTATAATTCTTTTATATATTCAAACCTAAGTAAAATGTCTGTTATATTATATTATATTATTTATAATTCTTTTATATATTTAAACATAAGTAAAATGTCTGTTATATTATATTATATTATTTATAATTCTTTTATATATTTAAACCTAAGTAAAATGATGTTAAAGTTGTTGACTCCTCAAGGTCACAAATCACGGACAGATGGTATCCAATTCCAAAAGGCGTGAAGTTTACGCCATAAAGGTCTTCACGGCATCCTCCACACCCCAGTATGTTCTTCAATCTTCACCGTGAGGACCAAGGAGTCCTCACAGTCATGGACTCGCGATGTCCAAAACGGCGCGAAGTTTACACCGTAAATCTCCTCACAGCTTCCTTCCCCAAAGTACGTTCTCTTCCATTTTGTCTTCCTTGTTTTTCAATTTGCCAAAATCAAAAGTAGCAACATCCCGCTTGCCTTTGGTTGCCCACGCCGCTCACCTCTAACCGTGCGTGCCACTCGCGCCGCTCGCCGCTCTCCGCTCACCACTCGCCCTTTGCTGTTGTCACTGGCCTCGCTCAACGCTCGCCACTCACCACTCGCTGCTAGCCTCGCTCAACGCTCAACGCCGCCGCTTGCTGTTGGCCTCGCTCAATGCTTGCCGCTTGCCAGTTGACGCTCGCCCCACTCGATGCTCGACACTTGCCGCTCACCACTAGTGCCGATCGCCTCGCTTATCGCCGAGTAAATCAGAAGGATAAAAAAAAAAAAAAAAAAAGCCCTAACTAGAAACCCTAATGCTTGTCTCACCCTTGCTTTCCGAACACAACTTGGCTAGTGAGTTCTACTCTGTGCTTCATTTGAGATCTTCAATGCTTTTGATTTGTGTTGAATTTTTATTTTTCCACGTTTGTTTCGTGTATGTGATCAATTTGGCTGGGTATTAGTCCCTGTGACCTCCCCTTTTTGACCCTCGATTGACGGGGGCGATTGCATCCGATGTGTTCTTTCTAGGCTTTTCTTTCCTTTTTTGGAGATGGGTTTTAGCTTTGATTGGAGAAACCGAATCGTGCTCATCATCCATCGTGATTTTAACTGAAGTAGCAATCAAACCGTATTGATGTCATGTTTTTAAAATCTAGATCGTTGCATGTTGGAACAACAAGCTCGATAAAGACACGAGCTTGTAATTTATGAGCTGAAATTAGGTAAAAAATGCCAAAGTTTTGCTGGGAAAAGAAAGGAAATTTTGGTGAATATGTATTGGTGTTTATAGTTTAGTCGCACAATGCCGCATTGTCAATGGATGTGTAATTTGAATTTGTATATTTTCTTTTTTAGGGAGTATAAAAAACAAGATGAAAAAAATTATTGATCGGTCCCGGGTTAACCCTGGAACCGGACCGAACCCATTGGGTCGGTCCGGTCCTTGGTCCCAGATTCAATAGGGTCGGTCCTCGGTCCTAAAAATTGAGGACCGACACTGTACGGGTTGGTCCTAGGGTTAGGGGGTGGCCCGGACCAACCCGGACCATGCTCACCCCTAATAGTCACCCTTTTTGTGAGAAGGGGGAGATGTGGAAATTTTGAAAGTTTGATTCCCTACCTTCGTGGGTAGGGACTTGTGAGTCGTAAGTGAGGAAGCAAGGTTTCGTAATTTGCGCACAACACATAGCACATATAGGGTGCGCATAGCAACGTTTTTATTCCGGTGAACTATTTCCTTTCAAAAATAGTTTTTTTCTATTCTACTCTGAGAACAATTCCTGAGTAAAATAAGGTGTTTGGTAATTATACGGAAATGCGTTTGGTAAAAATTTATAAATTATTGTATTTATTTATTTATTTTTTCTTCTTAATCACAGACCGTTGACCGCTACCTGTCACCACACAACCATTGCACGACCGCCGCACGACCGCTGCACGACTGCCAACTGTTGCCGCAGGATTGCCACCCACAGCCCACCTACCATGGGAAGGGGCAATGGTCGGTGAGCTATGGGCGGTGGTCTTGCGGTAGCAATCGGCAGCGATAATCGGCGGTTGACTTTCAGAATTAGAAACGTTATAAGTTCCTATCAATTTGCTAAAGTCCATATAATTAGAATCGATAAAATTGAACTTACGTTTTGGGATGCCGAAACCCGAATAAAAACAAAACATTTAAAGAGAATAGACCGCAAAATGCTGCAACAGGCGGATTTCGAACCACAGAAGCTATCAATCGGAACATTGATATCGATACTTGTTGCAATAGGAAGAGCAGGAAGAATTGATAAAGAACCTGACAGTCATGAAAAATGTGAGTGGCTAAAAATCGTATCATCTCTATGATGTATCGAATTTCAGAATTACCTTTGTGGTTCAGGACTATAGTTAACTCCATAATAGGTAAGTCTAGAAACAGTCATTGCCAGCTCGGGAAGACCATTAATCTTGAGCCGGAGGATAGCATAAAATAGGTGAAAAAATCCGCATGCACCAAGTCGACTTTCATCCGTGGGCGCAAGAAGACGGTCACTGCAATAACTGCAACGACCACGAGCTGCAAAGAGTAACCACCAAGTCAATGAATTTTGCGTGCATTTCTCATTAACCATGTATTGTGACTGCACATTCTGAGTCCAATTGGGTAATTACCTGTGCTGATCTGAAGACATGAACAAACCGATTGCGCTTCATGAGGAGCCATTCTCTCGAAGGCACGCTTTGAACAACTCCCACTTTTTTAACGAGTAAATTTCGAAAGATAAAGCACTTCTGTGCAGCTCATTTTTCTCGAAAGGCCTGGCAAGTTCCTCATCCAGTGTCTTTCCCATTGGATGCTCTTTAAACATTCTCGCGAACATGCTTGGAGATATGAAATTATAGGTCCGGTCTTTGTGATGACAGTATTGCGCCCGATTCTTTTCGGTAACTACCTGCCAGGAATTCCCAAAAACAGAATATGTCAGCGCTATCCTTGCACAGTTCGAACACCTCTTTATTAAGCAAGAGTGCATACTTCTTGGAGAAAGTCAGCAATGGCTTTTCTCATTGGGCACTTGAAACCACAGTGTTCAAAGAAACTGAGAACATCCATCCGAGGTCCATGGTACACCACATGTCCCTGTGCCATCAGAATTACGTCATCAAAGAGATCAAAAGTCTCGGGTGCTGGCTGAAGAAGCGAAACCAAAATTGTGGACTTTGTTATGTGCGCCAATTGCTGCAAGCATGTAATGATCTGAAAGGTAGTGGAGCTGTCCAAGCCTGTTGATATCTCATCCATAAATAGGACTCTCGCTGGACCAATTATCATTTCCCCTGGAAGAGAGAACATCGAAATCTGTAATGAAGCCTAAAATTTACAGTGTGATGTAGAAACTGTTCCAATAAGTTTCTCGTCATTTGCTGCGTGTTCATGTAAAACTAACCGGTCGTCAGCCTTCTCTTTTGACCACCAGAAATTCCTCTGTTCATCGCATCCCCAAAAATTGTATCTGCGCAGATGTCAAGTCCAAGAACCTGACAAGGCGTAAAATCACGGCAATTGTAGCAAAAGTAGAATTGTCTGTGAAAAATAAACTTGGTAACTCCTTTTCGCATTGGAAACATTACTGTCAAAATGTAGTCTGTTTGAAGTGTTCTTTTCATTCCTCCTATAGAAACTGCCTGCTCATATAGTCAAAACGTCATCAGAAGCCAGTATCGCCAATCGTTACTGTAACTAAAATATTGTAATGAACCCAACTTTGCACAAAGATTAACCTTCATGTAAGTGTCTATGCTTGGCTCTGGATTAATTCCTGCTTGCTCCTCCCTTTTACTAACTTCTTTCAACATGTCTTCAATGAAAAGCAGACACAAAGAGGATCAGCAATGACCACCGCAACTAATAGTAACTTCAAGGTTGGAGTACAAACTGGTACCTACCCTTCCTCCTATGCCCTGACATCGTGCAGAGAAATCGAGCGTGTCCCTCAGTCATCTCGGAAATATGTGTATCATATTGGCTTATATAGGCTGAAGTCTTCTGAGGAATAAACTCATTTAGCTCGTACCCATTGTAGGAAATCTCTCCCTTGACCTTCACCGTACATTGATTGTCAATTTCGCTGATCTTATATACATGCATGATCATTTGCGTCTGAATATAGTTTAAGTATAGGAGCTATTCTTGTCAGAATGGAAAATCTACAAAAGACTGAACACCAAAAAGGTAGTACCTTGAGGAGGGATTTCTCTGATTTGCCTGCTAATGCCTGTAATACCTAACAAGAGTGTCATCCTGCAATACTTTCGAGAGAAAAGGATTACTCTGCACAGTAACATCGTATGCGTCAACTTTTGAATCTAAACGAGTGCATATGCTGAGCTTTAATACTAACCTCGCAGGCTTAAGGACGCTGCTTACGTTTGAGAATTCTTATCTTGCTCCCCTGATGCATGCAGCCAACCTTATTTGTTGGAGCCTGCTTCACAGAGAAAAAAAAGGTTCTTGGCTCCCACGTGTATGTCCTATAATTTTTACAAGAACGGTTTGCAATAGCTCGATAGAATAGAGAAGAAGTTGCTTGAGCAGTTGTCTGAACATTTCTATTCTGGAGAACTATTTTTTTTTTTCAGAAATAGTTTTTTTCTATTTCTAATCCGGAAACAATTTCTGAGTAAAATAAAGTTTGTTTGGTAATTATATAAAATTTCTATTTTTGAAATAAAAAAATAAAAATGTGTTTGGTAAAAATTTATAAATTTTTGTATTTATTTGTTTTTTTCTTCTTACTCACAGACCGTCGATTGCCGCCCATCGCCACACAACCATTGCACAACCGCCGCACGATTGTCGCACAACCGTCGCACGACCCACCGCACGACCGCCGACCGTCAATGCGGGATTGTCACCCACAGCCCCACCGGCCGCAGGGAAGGGGCGGTGGGCGAGTGAGCTATGGGTAGCGGTCGGTAGTGACGGTCGATGGTCGTGTGACGGCAAGCGGTGGTCGTGCGGCGGTTAGCTTGGCGACGGCAGCCGCCGACGAACAATGGCGTCGTTGGCCGGTGGGCGTGGGCGACGGCCGGTGGGCTACAAGCGGTGGCAACCGTCACTAGCAATTGCTGGCGGTAGGTGCCGACGGTGGCCACGGGCAGGGAGGTGGCGACGGTTAGTAGGCGGCCAGCGGTGGCCACAAGAAGAAGAAGAAAAAAAAAAAAAAGAAAAGAAAAAAAAAAACCTATTTTTAGAAATTGTTCCTAGAACAATAAGTTTTTTTTCTTTCTTTATTATTTTTATTCCTCAGTCACTTTTCTATTCCACGGAATAGAAAAATAAGTTGGTGTTACTAATGCAGATTTTTTGTTTTTTTGTTCCGAAAAATAAAAGAACAGAAAACGGGAGAAATAGGAACGTTATTATGCAAGCCCATATCGACTTGTAAAATAGATAAGGATTTGACCAGACCAAAAAAAAAAAATGGATTGGATTTGGAAAATTTTTCGGGATAAATCTGAAGAAAAAGAATAAATGATAAAGGCTGCCGTCTTCTGAATAGATTGATATGCAGCGAAAGTCAATTAATCAGGAAATTATGCACCAATAATTATACGTATTAAATAGATTTAATTCTTGAAAATTTGGTAGAGTCCATATCCAATCAAGCTAAGTTATAATTTTGAAAAAAATTATTATCATGTGGTTATGATTTTCCAAGATGGGGACAACGAAACAGTGGAAAAATAGTTCGCCCTTGGAGACGCAATCACGTTAGGCGAGTAAATACTGGAAGCTCGGAAAGTCTTTAGGCAAACTAATCGCGGACCCTGGCGGATGCCATCTGAATTATTGATTTAGGCTTCCTATCTTCCATGACCCAAAGTCGGTCAAAGAAGTTGAAAATTAGACTCTTTGGGGAGTTTGGAAACTTTAGTGGTGGGAGGTGCTAGAAGAAGTAAGATTTTTATAATGACACACATCACTTTCATTGCTGAGGTCACCAGCACTGCTCCACCTCATCTTCTTGGGGGTTTATCTGGAAGTGCATCTCTTGATTTATTAATGCAAATGGCTTGTCAAAAAGAAGAGGAGATACAAGATCTTGACATGCTAACTATCGGCAAAGAGATAATCAGAAAGTGCTATGGGGTTCCATTAGTCGTTCGAACTATTGGGAGTTTACTATTCTTTAACAAAACTAGATTTGAATGGTTACTTTTCAAGGATTATGAGCTCCCGGAGTGTCCTAAAGGGAAGACTGCATTGTTGGAGAAAATCTCATTATTTGTTTTGAAGCTAATAAAACGTTTTCACCAGTTTAGTCTGAAAACTTGCAGACTCTATCATCAAAGTCTAAAGACCTCCAGACTCAAGATTTAAAATTTTCCCCCATTGATAGTTCCAGATCGACGAAGAAAAGTATTATCCATTGAATAAGACTTATCCAGATGAAAGTATATCTTTAAGGATTTGATTTGTACGGTTGAAGAAGATCTCATGACTGGAGATAGCATCACGTGATTAGTTATTCGTATTGAAATCAATTCGAGTAATTAGATCAGTTGATTGTCAAAGTATACTTTGAAGATTCTACTTATAGAAACCTAGATCCTGATTGTATGGGCGAGTAGGATTAATGGGCTATCATCACATTCCTTAAATAACTCGAGATCTCCCTAATTAATTCTGTCCAACGGGTTGATTGGAAGAACTCATTGGAAGGTGCCAACCGGGGAGTATATAAGGAAGACGCTCAAGTTATTCGAGTTTGTGCATAATAGAAAAATTCCAAAGTCTGAAACTCCTTGTTCTTTGCTGTTTCAATTGTTGAGCTCAAATTGTACTCAAAAGAGAGATTAAATACTTGTGAGACCTTGAGGAAGTATAGCAGAGTCTCTACACTATGGAGTCAAAGATATGAGACTGTAAAATCTTTTTAGTTCTTGGTGAAATCCAGTCATTGGGCTGTCAGTGCAGGAGAGTGAACATAGGCTTGGTCTAAGTCAAACCACTATAAACCTTATGTTTTGATTCTCTATCCCTAATCTCTTTACTTTAATTCGCAGCTCTATATAACTTTTACATTTTCAGTCTATCATTGTTAAAAGACGAATTAATTTGTTAAGTTTTGCAAAAACGTATTTGATCACCTATTCACCCCCCTCTAGGTGCTCTTACTAGCTCTATCATGCATAATACGTGTTTTTAGGCTAAGTTATGACCATCTTCCTTCACATTTGAAACAATTTATTTCCTAAAGGTTGTGAAACAATATTTCTCATTGTGTCAACATCTTAGGCCAGGACTGAAGAGTCTCCGAATGGTGGACATATTTGATGTTGCCAAACTAGTATCTCTCCTGAAGTGGCTTCTATAGGACAGTAATCTCGAGCGTCTTTGGATCGATATGTGCTTAAATTTGAAGGCTTTACCAGAGCAGATTGAGGCCCTTCAATAACTTCAACAGCTCGACATCATCTGGTGCTCCTTGTTGACGTCATTAGCAGAAGGAATGCGAAGCCTTGCATCCCTAACTCATCTAAGGATCTCCGGTTGTCGGGAATTGGAGGAGAGGTGCCAAAAAGAAGTAGGCGAGGACTGGTGTAAGATTGCTCACATCCCGTACATAACTCACGTGTACCCACAATAGTATGGACTTCACTTCCGACTAGACATTCTCCAATTCTCTTCCTTTAGGTATGTGGACCTTTTTCCCCATAATTACATTGGTATTTACATTCCCATTGTGTTTCAATACTTGATTTGATTGGAGGACATGGATAGAACGTTGAATGGTTTGGACACATCATTGGATGAACCATGGATGCAGCTATTTACAAAGTGTGGAAAAATCGCAAAATCCCTAAACCAAGTGTTCGTTTTATTCCTAAAAGTGCGAGAAAAAAAGAGGAGAAAATTCATACTCCTCATCCAATTCCAAGCTCATTAAATCTGGCTTATGACTCAGTGCTGGAGATATAAAATACTTGCACATCTCGATGATTCCAGAAGCTAACAAAGAAAACTCTTTGGAGAATGCCTTCTATTTTGCTTCCCTTAAAAATAACTTTATCTCTGTGTCCCCAGCTTAAACGAAAGGATTGCTTTGTTTGGTCGTTTGTCGTATAACTATGACGAATGCCTTTGTTTTTACGTTGCCTTGGCCATTCTTTGATTTGCTTGTCGGCCGTAGCAAGATATCCAGCTTTGTCAAGATGAAGCTCAGTGACCTATTCTCACCTAATTTTCGTCCAAAGCAGAGGCAGAGACTCAAAATTGCGTGTGTTAAAATCTCTTACGACTGAAGCCCTATGAGTTGAAACGCTGCCTTCATACTGGATATGACATCTTTATCATCTCGTCTGCTAAAATGGTTCGCTGCAGTAGCTGCATAGGTTAGGTAAATACAGTCAATATTCACTTTAGAGCCCTTTTCTGAGGATCTCAATTTTGATACGCTTCCGATGTTCATATGTGATAAACTCGAATCTGTAAAAGTATCTGAGGTGTTAATGTGCTAAGTTGTAAGCTCTTGTTAATTGTCAATAGCGCATTCATTAGGCATAGACCAAAATGAAGAATCATATGAACTTCGTTTGAGAATCGACGAGATATTACCCATGTATATGTTCATATTAATATTAATGACCTAATGCCCAAATTTATTCTGATGCCATGAAAATAAACATGATTCAAATAACCGCAATGTCATGAACCCATAATGGGTGGAGTAACTAAGATCAGACTTATTTAAAGTAAATACAGAGCTCAACCTATCATCAACTGCATCAATGGCAGTCTTCTCTGAACATGGCAGTCTTCTCTGAACATGAAAACATGTGACGTCTTCAGATGTATGTAAGATGAGGCTGGCTCACATTTTACTCAGCGACCATGAAAGCATAACTGGAACCATGGCAGCAGGGAACAAATCCAGAACATGAACAGCAGCAGCCGCAACTCGGAAGCAGAGGCAGGAGGGAGTTCACAGTACCAAGTGGGTTGAGCCACATGCAATGAACAAAAGAGGTGGCAGCGCGCAACAGTGAATTCAATGGAGATCAGCCTCTCTTTGATACTCACAAGTGACGTTGGAGGTTGCGATGACCTGAGGTGTGGTACATGCAACAGCCTATCAATGTGCTGCCCGCATGGACTAAGCCCCAGGAAATGTAGTGATGGTGTGTGTTTTGGCTAACTGTGACTTTAGCATTGTGGCTTCAGCTGTAGCTATTCTGGCATTTGGGATGGAGCTGTGGTTTCGTAATTCACTATGGATTCACTGTGAACGATCTTTATATGAATGCTTTGTAATTTTGATAAAACGTGAACATTTGCATCTGCAGGTTAAACAGACTATCTTTTGTGAATAGACACTGGCAACTTGCTGGATCTGCATGCTGAATTGCGGCACTTGTATCACCGTGTTGCATTTGGCAGTCTCAATACTGCGACATTGCTGCAGCATACTCGAAAATTAATAGCGAGTGATCTTTGTGTTTATGCATTTCCTGTGCTCTCTCCTAAAATGCTGCAGGTAATCCATGAAATCTGACTATTATAAGAGTGTTACAACTTTCAATGCTTGTGATCGATCTGATGTGCAATGGATGGGGTGTAGATAAGTACTTCACTAAGACAGATGCTCATTGTCATCATTGATTTCTGCCTTTAGTAAGGCATATTATAAACAATTCAGAAGAGTTTCTCAGTTAATTTAAAGAGTCATTGACCCGAGTTCAATTAGACCTTGATCCGGAACAAATCGCATGAGGGAAAACCCAACTATGAAGGTTCTTTGCTGAAATCAGCCCATTCTGAGGCCAAGATGAGCTGCATTCGAATTTGAATGTTTCCCATCGTTCTTTCCTTCCACATCCTATGACTTTCCGTCTCATGTTGTTTGTTGGAAACCTTTTAAACCATTTTTAATAATTTCAGTTCTTTTTCCATAGAAAATCACTCTTATCATCCGGAGTCAAGGCACGAATATAATCATGTCATATTTTCTGCATTTTTGTCTTGAACGCTTAAGGTTTTCCAGGTTGCTTTGCTCCGATCAGATCGGGATGGAGGAGAATTCTAATGGCAAGGAAGTGATGATGGATGAAAGCGGCACTGCTATTGAAGATTGGAATAGCGTGGATCTTCTGAACATGGAAATTGGTACTTTGAAGGAAGCGGAGTCTTTCTTTAGAGAATATGCTATTTTCCATGGATTCAGTGTTGTAATTATGGTTATAATTATGGTTAATGGATCAACGGAAGCCAATAAATTAAGATACGTTTTTTCTGTTCACGTATCTCTTTTTGGATTCATGAATTTCCTATACTTTTATGTTCACGTATCTATTGAATTCATGAATTTCCTAGATTCATGTATCGTTTAGTTCATGTATTTATTAAATTCATGAATCTCTTGAATTCACGTATCTTTGGATACATGAATCTCTTGGATTCATGTATCTCTTTATTCATGAATCTCGTGGATACACACGTCTATTTAATTCATGTATCTCTTTAGTACATGAACTAAAATTCTCTATAAATAGATATGAGCATAGAGCTTCATTAGGATTTTTTTGGTTTTGGTTTTTCCGACTCGATTCCTAAAAAGCTCTATAAATAGATATGAGCATAGAGCTTCAAATGAGTTTTTGGTTTTCTCGATTCGATTCCAAAAAAGAGCTTCGATGTCCTCTTCTACTCTTCTGATTTTTCTGAGTGTGCTGGTTCAATTGAACAGTTCGACAGAGTCCTGTTTGCATAGTGCTAATCCAAATAGGTTCGGGGTGTTGTATCTTGGGAGGCATAGTTCGTGAATCTGCGGAGCACTATTGGCAGGAACTAATCGCCTTAAGGAGATTCGGTTATCCGTACCTCACCTCCAATTTTATGTTATTTTTCAATGATATCTTATTTTATTCTTCTCCAAGAGTTGTAAGTTTATATAAAAGAAGAACATTATATAGCTGTTATCGTCTTCTTTATATTGATGTTCTGATTACAACAAATAGTGTGTATTCTCTGAATATAATTTCCAACAATCTTAAGGCGATTAACACTCACTGTTTGTTGTTCTTGTCAGATTATTGAGATGGCTTAAAACAATCAAGTGACATTCAATGTCCAGAATGTTTCAGGAGACGTTCCTATGGTCGATTCGACTGTTGCTATGGAAGATGTTCAACCCTCAGGGTCTGAATTTGTAGCAGCCAATGCTACGGGCCCTTGGGCCAACACCAATTTTGGTGGTGCGGGTACAAGTCATATGACTGGTATACCCGGGACTGTTTTTCAGAACAGTACAAGCCAAATGGCTTTTGGCTCCGTTTCTGGAGGGATAGTTTTTTGAACCTTGCCTACTGTGATGGCAACACCTCCAGTTACAACTAATGAGAAACCGGAGAAATTCACCGGAGTGGGCTTTAAACATTGGCAGCAGAAGATGTTCTTCTATCTGACCATGCTCAATTTGACGAAATATTTATCGGAGGTGTGCCCGATAATTAGTCCAAATGAGCAAAATGTCACGACGCTCGGTGCGTTGGAGGCTTGGAAGCATGGAGACTTCTTATGCCGAAATTATATTCTTAACTGTTTAGTGAATTCTCTATATAACGTTTATTGTAATATTGAATATGCTAAACAGTTATGGGAGTCCTTAGAAAAGAAATACAAAACTGAGGACGCTGGCACCAAGAAATTTGAGGTTGCCAAATTCTTGGACTACAAGATAGTGGATTCTAAATCTGTCATGAGTTAGGTCCAAGAATTACAATTAATCTTGAGCGACATCTTTGCTGAGAGAATGATACTTAGTGAATCATTCCAAGTGGCGGCTATAATTGAGAAATTGCTTCTGGGCTGGTCAGACTTCAAAAATCATTTGAAGCACAAACGGAAGGAGATGAGCCTTGAAGATCTCATTTCACGCCTCAGGATAGAGGAGGAGAATATAGTTCAATCAATTTCAAGGAGTTTTGTGCTAGCTTTGGAATAATTCTCTAAATGGCTGCACCTTATACTCCACAACAAAATGGAGTTGCCGAACGATTGAACATGACATTAAAGGAGATGGCTAATGCCATGCTTTTGAGTTCAGGTTTACCTCAGAACTTGTGGGGGGAGGCAGTTTTTAACTGCAAATTATATTCTTAATAAAATACCCCACAAAGAGACAGGTAAATTTCCATACGAGTTATGAAATGGAAAGTTGTCATCCTACAATTTTCTAAAAGTGTGGGGGTGCATAATGTGATTTATAACGGTAAGTCTAGACACATTCATTCGTAGACACAAAACCGTAAGGCAGTTGCTCTAAATAGAATCATTTTTTAGACTTTGTAAAGTCAAAGGAAAATGTTACGGATCCGCTGACAAAGGTTTGTCAAAAGAGCAGATAAACTGCGCATCGAGGGGAATGGGTTTAAGAGCCTTAACCCAATAAAGAGATTCCAGGGTGGAAACCTAACCTATGAAATTGGAGATCCCATGGTCTAGGTTCAATAGGACAACGCAAATTTTGGAAACTCTAGTGTAAGCACTGTCTCCCATTCCTATGATGCAACAGTGCTTTCCTACAGCGTTATTAAGGGTATGCTATGCGTTTAATGATTCCTATAACTTGGAATATAACATCCAAGTGAGATATGGTAGGATATCTTTAATAGGAATGCACCTATATGCGTGGAGCTGGCCGACTCTATGAAAATCTTTAAAGGCTAGATTTTCTAAAGCACGCATGAATCCCGAGAGGTTCAGGGCCGAAAGAACGAACACAACCGAGAACCAATCTTGAATTGGAAATACTCCGTGTGAGGTTTATTGTCTAGGCTTACACAAACAACTGGCGATTCAAGGCTTAGTCCATCGACTAGTTAAGTAAGTCCGATAAGCTTTCACTAAAGAAGGTTCAAAGCGAAAGCTACCTATCTTGATGCGGTTTATTTCAATAGGCATGCTCAGATTCCTTCGAGTCAAAAATGTTTTGTTGATTCATTAATGTGGGGGATTGTTGTAATTATGGTTATAATTATGGTTAATGGATCAACGGAAGCCAATAAATTAAGATACGTTTTTTCTGTTCACGTATCTCTTTTTGGATTCATGAACTTCCTATACTTTTATGTTCACGTATCTATTGAATTCATGAATTTCCTAGATTCATGTATCGTTTAGTTCATGTATTTATTGAATTCATGAATCTCTTGAATTCACGTATCTTTGGATACATGAATCTCTTGGATTCATGTATCTCTTTATTCATGAATCTCGTGGATACACACGTCTATTTAATTCATGTATCTCTTTAGTACATGAACTAAAATTCTCTATAAATAGATATGAGCATAGAGCTTCATTAGGATTTTTTTGGTTTTGGTTTTTCCGACTCGATTCCTAAAAAGCTCTATAAATAGATATGAGCATAGAGCTTCAAATGAGTTTTTGGTTTTCTCGATTCGATTCCAAAAAAGAGCTTCGATGTCCTCTTCTACTCTTCTGATTTTTCTGAGTGTGCTGGTTCAATTGAACGGTTCGACAGAGTCCTGTTTGCATAGTGCTAATCCAAATAGGTTCGGGGTGTTGTATCTTGGGAGGCATAGTTCGTGAATGCGGAGCACTATTGGCGAGAACTAATCGCCTTAAGGAGATTCGGTTATCCGTACCTCACCTCCAATTTTATGTTATTTTTCAATGATATCTTATTTTATTCTTCTCCAAGAGTTGTAAGTTTATATAAAAGAAGAATATTATATAGCTGTTATCGTCTTCTTTATATTGATGTTCTGATTACAATAAATAGTGTGTATTCTCTGAATATAATTTCCAACATTCAGCATGTGCAAACAGGATATAGACGCAAGAAGAGCGGCGACCCTGTTATGCACAAATGGGTGTGAAGCAAAGCAGGGCATCAGGATAAGAAGAATTTGGATTGGGATGACTATATTCAGAGGCCTAGGCCTCTGACGAGGATCTGATGTCCAGTTTATTACTGTGTTAACATTGACAGAGACAGGAAAGTGAGTGGCAAAGGAAGCCATAACTGAGCAGAATCGAGCATGTTTTAATTTGCCGGAGAGTTGTTTTGTTAGGAAAAACAGTTTGATTTTCAACAAGGAAAAGCAGATAATGCACGTGGAGCATGTTATGCACAGGGATGCACATCTTACTTTGCCATCACATCATGACCCTGCTAATGTTCCTGTTCTTGATGATGATGGCGCCAACTTGGTGGGAATGGTCAGAAATATGATGGATAAGACACTTGCAGTGAGTGCTAAGGTTGATGTTTTTTCACTGAGACAAGCGATCGTGGAGAGTGAGTGCACGGGTTTCTGAGAAGTAAGGGTGGGCAAGCAGATCTGCAATCTCAAATTCAAGAATTTAGGACAAGCTCAGCTCCCGATATGGCGCGGGTGATGAGAGAAATGATGGAATAGATGGTTGTGATGAGAGCAAAGATGAATGCTGTCTTGGTGAGGCAAACTGAAATGAAGAGTGAAATTAGAGGTCTTATAGAATAAGTCAGGGTTGGTCAACCAGCTTTGCCAGGAGAACTTTGACAACTTAGGATGACTTTGTATTAGTTGATCTCGGGCCTCTCTCACCCCAGAAATTAGCTCAAATGGTGAGATTTTCCCTTACAATTATAAACCGACTATCAAATCTTTCCACAATCAATGTGAGATAACTTTAACAATCTCCCCCTCACACATTGGGCTTGAGTCAAAGCCGCAACCACTGGTAACTCTCTCATGGAATTGTTAAGGTCCAAACTTGTTGGCAACTTGGGCTAAAGCAACAACAACCCACAACTCTCCCATGTGATTGTTGGGGTTCAAACTTGTTGGCAGCCTAGCTTTGGTGCGTAGCAAAATTCCACTATCTTCAACTAGAGAGATTAACCACTGGGATTCGCTCTAATGGCCACCCTTCCAACATGAAAGGGGAAAGTGAGGGATTCAAATCCCCCCTTCTCAGGGGGAATGGGGTGGGGACGTGCAAATTTCAGGAGTGGGTTTCGACTCCCACGCCCTGCAAGAGGCAGGGCAAAAGTCTGAGAGTGAGTGTAGAATAGGAATAGAGTAGGGGACTGACAAAAAAAAAAAACTAGAGAGATTTTCAAAAGGAAGCTACAATTTAAGTCCATCAATATATCTAGTTGGATTTACTTCCACTCAAAAACTTAAACCAACAATTTATGGGTCAATATATATATATATATTGTTCTACACTACGCTACATATCCAACGTGGGTTTCTCTACATCCTAACAATCTTTCTTCCAAACAATGAAGTCTACCATCAATCCTGCCCTTGCTAAACCACAACATCCACTAGCTTGAAACCTACATTGAAAACCAAATTCTTCCTTGAAATATTCACCAAACACCGATACATATTGGGAGTAGGCCACCAGTCAACTATCAGTTCTAATATCATTTGTTGAGTGGTCTTGAACTTCTTTCAACTCAAAAAGTTAGCTTGGGTGAGATTTTCCCTTACACTTAAAAACCAACCATCCACTTATTTCACAATGAATGTGGGACAGCCTCAACAGTTTGGCCTCCCAATCACATCCACAACCATCAAGGTGATCGCCAATAAAAGTCAAACTAATTTTTGCTTGCCCAGATGGTAGCTTCTAGCAGTCATGTTATTGTCTATATGACCCTTCAACTGGTCTAGGCGACACGCTTATGAGAATCCGGCTGAAGGACCGTGCTTGCTCACTCAATGGCAGCAAGAAGTCAAATTCTTGATGCCAAAAATTGGATCTGCTCGAGTTTTAACTTTTCTTCAGCTGTACACCTCCTACTTGAGTTGGTATTTACTTTTTTGTGTTTTTTCATTGCTGAAATAAATCATGTGGTATGACCGGATTATCTGAGCTAGCTGAGGGTTCTCTAGGTCAGACTGCGGCTGCAAGGTTTTTGTCAATTCTGAGCTTGCTCAGGATCGAGGCTTGCGCTCATCTCCTCCAACTTTCGCTGCTTAGATCGCTTGCTATATATATTATAGTGTGAGTGGCCAAGCAGTACTCAACTTTGTGAAAGATGGAACTTAAATTATGAAATTTGTGGATCGATTGACCATTCTGGGCCAGTGTCGAGCTTGTCGTTTATTATGTCAACACCGCTGCGCCAGGCACTGCCAGTCGTCTCATCGACGGCGCAGTATGCGGTAGCTTCCTATTGCACAGCACAGCATGTCCAGGAAAAGTTCGCTCTTTCTTTAGTGTTCCTGATGAAGTGGACACGGCGACTTCTGCTCCCATAATGCAGCAAATGGTCCTTGTACCAGAGCATTCTGCGTTCGAGGGCTAACTGGATAAATTCTAGGAATAAAAACATTTATGGAAGCCGTCCGAACACCGACAATTTCACCAGAAGCATAATGCACTTCCCTAATGCCAAATCCCAGCATTTGCAGCAGCATATTTCTTGTGCCGCAGGCACAAGTAAATTGATAGGTCTTAATGAAGGTTCACAAACTTCAGAAGCCTAACAAAGTCTACAAGAGCGGATTTTTACCTTGATCATGGTCAATGGATCAGGTGCAATCGCAACAAGAAGAATTTACGGAATGCTCGAGGAACTCACATAATCAATCACTGCGATTAACCTGATCCACATGGACCCGGATCTTGGCAATTGTTTGCCACTCGAAACTGACTCCTGATCTGATAAGAGGACAGCATCGTCCAGAGAAGAAACAGACTAGAATTGATCTTGTAATACAAGCATTGTTTCAAAAAAGAGCCATCACGCATCTGCACTGTGATCTTTTATCTCCTCTGATTGTTGGCATTTAATGAAAATACAAGGAAGGAGGGTTAGTTACACCACACCCAGCTCGAATGTCAAGCATTGTCAAGTTCGTCCCCCAAGGAATCCAACTGATAAGCAAATACAACGTTTCTCACTCTCTCTATCAAACAATCACTACTTAATTGATGGAATGCAACATCATATGTGTATGTACAACACTTCTTTCCCACCTTTTTCTTTGTTCCTTTTTTCTATGAATCTTTACAAACCTACATTCATCAATACTTGGTAGTTACAAAACAATGCCAACAATCAAGAGGATGTGCACAAACCCAATCAAAAAAAAAAAAAAAACAAAAAAACAAAAAAACAAAAAAGGTCTGACTCCACTTCACCGATTATTCCTGAAGAGGCCAAAGTCCCAACGACGCATAAAACCATCCATGATGTTGTTTGGAGGATTCCGTACAACAGTAAGAGTGGCTCTCGTGTTGCCTGACATATCTGTATCTAAGGGACTCTGGATGCTTGTTGGACCTTCAGTACCAACAGAAGAAGCCTTCTCTACACCTACTTCTGCCCGTTGAGCATTTTCGAGCGGACTTTTTGACAATGAATTAGTATCAGATTGAGTTGCAGAGGGTGGGTTGTCACATGACGGACTGCTCGATGGTGTATTCATATCAGTAAATGCATCAAACATTTGAATATGACCATTGATTTCTGATGCGGGGGTGGAATCAGTTTTTGATGCCTCAGACAGCTCCGTAGTGGAAGAAGTAGCCTGCCCATCTTTCCGGGAAGACCCAAAAGATTCAGTGCTCGTGTCAGGCACTGGATCATTTTCACTATAATGTCTCATCTCCAGGTCCTTTAATGACATCATCACGGCTTCCATCAACATCTGGATATCCAATATAGATGGTCAACACATCTAGTTCTGAATTTGGAAATAAGACAAGAGAACATGATAATACACCTTTTCTTCCTCTTCCACAGTGCATGGAAAGCCTGTCGGGTCATCAAGCTGGTATTCCACATATTCGTCATCTTCTAATGCCGCCGGAACGTGAGGACCATAGGGATGACCATTGGACAGCTCAAAATTGATCATCTTGGAAGACGATGAATGAGGATCCTCCTCAACCTTTGCATCCTACAGCAAAAAAAATTACTCTGTGTGAAGATAACCAGTAGTTTTGTAAATAAAACCTAATAAATCTATTTTCTCATACAATTATTTCTCCTAACTCGTGGAACTACTTTCTCCATTGACTGGTCTATGGATCATAACTAAAGGATTAGAACAGCAGATTGCCTGTATAATTGACTCGTGAAGTGTAAGCTTTTGAGATGGAAACAAAAGGCAACAACATACCTCTGTCATAGAATGGTGGTCTGCTTCTGGGATATCAGAAGGAACCTGAGCACAAAAAAGGATTATAAGGCAAAACATAGATACTGATATATTTTTTTCAGACATAGATACTGTTAACTCATGCTAGAAATGCATTCCGCTCATGCTACAGATCCAATCAAACTTTCGGGACTTACGCAACCTTAGAAGCAAATGTCCTGGTCCAACTGGACAGTTGATACAGTAATATGGATCAGGATCAGGGTTTAATACAGGTTGTAACATGCGGATGGATATGCAGCGAGCTACTTGTCCTAAATAAATATGGTTACAGTTGGTCAGTTGGCTGCTAGGGTCATGCTACTCTTTCTTTTGTAGCAACAGCAAGAAGAAACAAAAGCTAGGTTTTACTTTGGAGACCTCTCTCTAGGTGGCTCTCATACCAGGTAACATTCTAGGATCTTCAAGAGAGAGGAAGAGAGAAAAGATTAGGAGGCTAAATCTTCACTGAATGGCTTAATGAAAGAGTACATAAGATAGGCTTTATTTATAGAGCATAAGAGACCCCAGAAACCCTAATTACCTTAATTAAGACTCACCTACTAACTACTAACACCACTAGATATACCTCAACATCAGTGATTCCAAGGACCTACATTAGGTTAAAGCTGTAGAAAATGTTTTGCATTAAGCTCGCTCCATCTAATTTTGGTCAATATCTTTCAACTACATTAGGCTGACTGCATTGCCAAATTATGTATAGAATATAAATAGACCAAACTAGGAATGATGCAAATGAGTTGTGGTCAGTCAGGCGTCATGGTGATTTCGATAACACTGCAGCAACATTGAAATAATATAAAGTTGGATTTTGATACAAATTGTTTTCATATGGGGTGACAGCTGACAAGAACAAGGGTAGGTGACCTTTCATGGACTACTCAGGACGACAGGCACTAGGATTGCATATTTTACACGAACTGCTCATGCTTATCGAGTGCTTTACTTTCCATTCATGAATTATCATCTCTAAACACAAAAGCGAAATGATACAATTAATTACTGACCTCCATCCGACTCATAGGCCTCCTCGTACGCAATTGTCTGATGGCATCAGCTGTACTAGCATCCGATCCTACAATTATTATTTCACAGAATCAGAGAATCTAGAAGGCACACAATTTTCCAGCTAGAGAGAGAGACCACAAAGTGCTGAAAGTAAAAATCAATAAATCAGCAACAATGGAAGCAGTAATGAAACCTGCCTTGAGCTACAGATGAAGGTTCATGGGCACGACTGACTTGATGCGCACCACTCCAATCTCCCTGAAGAAAATGATTTGTTAAGGATCTGGGCAGACAAGAATTGCAACCAAGACCAATGGAAACAAAGAAGAGATTGTTCGCATTTGAATTTACCTTACCAAGGTAATCGAGCATAGGTTCAAAATATGGTCCTGCCACCTCATCCTCTGGAGGTTGCAGAACATTGTGGAAAAATATATTTATAGAATCAAAGTAAAATTGTGGACGAGGGGAGTTGTGGTCACCCTCAAATTTGATGATATTCTTGTCTCCCTGAAAAGACCATGTTAAAAGGCAAGCCAAAGGGAGTGCTGAATAAACAATAACAATGGGGAGGGAGTGGCAACATGAGAAACATTCAAGTTTTTTTGCTTAAATAAAGACCCAGAAAAAGGCAATTGGAAATCCAAGAGGCGAATTCAAATAACATATCATTTGGTAGTGTTGCAGTGACAAGAACTATATCTGGACAAAAACTACATGAACAAAGGAGCTGCAGCTAAAGGCTTGGGTTCCCAGAAAGTCCCTGAATTTGTCTTTGCACAAGATTCTCTAGCGGGTAAATTTTGGTAAAAAAATTATCCAGTTTGTGAGATTCCTATCAATTTTTCCACGTGGAGAAGACTTCATCCAATCGATAGCATTTATGGTCCAGCCTTATTATACCAGAACAAGATACCCCATTAGGCGGCAGCAGTGAAGAGAGACCATTTTCTTCTAACTCTTTTCCAATTATTGGGCAGTATATATTTCATTACAATTCTGACCCAAGAATACTATTAGCCATTTTATCCCAAGTTTATCTTACACATTGCTTCAGGTAATTCTGCTATCTCTCTCACACTATATATTCATGGTTTAATGGGCCAAGAATATTCAGTAACTGACATTTTTAAGGTGGGAACTGAACCCTTGACATTAGGCTAGAATGGATACTTTTCTCTCACAGTCAACACCCTCCCATCCACTTTCAATCCACATAACAGACCCGCATTTCTAATCAAATTCTAAAAAGAATGTATTTCAATAAAGTTCGCTCTATTTCATGTCAAAGTTAAATTAAGTGCTTTCTGAGGATAATTAAAAGCGCTTGCATTGTGATTGTTAAAGATATCATTGCAACCCTTGCTCAAGGAGATTACTCTTGATACTAATTTGAAATGACATTACCATATAAGCTTCGAATATTCGATCTGCGTGATGGGGACGTATGAAGTCATCTTCAATGGCATGTCCCAGCAAAACTGGAACAAAGCAAGACTTGGCAACCTAACATAAGCAAACCCATGGAAAAATCATTCAGTGCAAATGTATTGCACGAAGAACATTTCATTATAACAAGTGATTAAATAAGATTATGATTCCTTCTATTGTGTCAAAGGAAAAATGTCGATATATTGCATAAATTTCATTACTTAAAAGTAGTTTCCAGTCAATTTAGATCCCTGAGTATTTCGGAACCCTGTCCATCAGAAAGGTTTGATCACTTAAGAGAAAAAAGAGGTGTCGCTAGCAGCTTCCATGTGGGCAACCTTAACAACTAGAATATCTAATAAGAAAATTTGTGAAGCAAGTCGAAGAAACTCCAAGATTAAGATCCACACAGCTGCCACTGCAGTTTTGTACTACTATGGGAGTCCTAAGTTTTGTGCGGGACTTACAGAAACTTATTCATTTTCGTTTGCAAAAAGAACCTCAAAAGCTACCGACAAGGAAAATTCAAGACTAGCCTTCCTGATCAAAGAGTTCTTTCTCCATGCAAAAAAAACCAGCATTTGTCCATATTGATTATAGAATGAACTACTAGATATCATTCTGAGTTAATCAACTCCATCTGAACAAAGATCTCAATTACTATTTCCTTCCCACATGGGAGGGTGAACATTGTGGGGGAGACATGTAAAGCACATGATAAGAATTGAGGCATGTCTGTTCAAATAGATCTACCCTAACATTTAGATCTCATATGCATCATTAAATCTGTTAGTGGCAATCCATTCTTACGGGCAGAAAGCAAAAGATGAAGTCTCTCAATAAGTGTTTTGTTGAAAATAGTCATAAATTGGCCATTTCTCCACTAATAATTTCTAAAAGTGAATTTATGCAAGTTTTCAACTCAGGCTCTAGTATGAGGGCCAAAGATTTTCTAAATATATCAGGCGGCATATTTTCTGCCATTATTCAGGAAGTGTTGAATAGCAGAATGAAAACCTAAAAAACATATAAATATGTGAAGGAGAAAAGGCCAAAAAAGTAGCACAACATTGGATAAGCCAAATATGATGAGTATGACTGGAATTCGCAAATGACCAAAGACAAGCATTAATAACAGTAGATTATAACCTTTATGGTGTTGAGATCCACAATATCAAATTTTGCCTTTTTCTGGATTGCTCTTCGCATGTACTGGACAGCAAGCTTGACCTAAGATAAACCAGATGAGAGATAGAGGTCAAGAGACAAAGAATACTGGTTGAAAAGTCATGACTAGCAAGCTTGACCTAAGATAAACCAGATGAGAGATAGAGGTCAAGAGACAAAGAGTACTGGTTGAAAAGTCATGCCGAGAATTCACTGAAAAATGCACGCCTCAGCGACTGAATGATGGTTTGAGTTTGAACATGAAAAAGGTCCTCGGAAGTTGACATTGTCGTCATGTTCAAGTAATCTTTGTGTAGTTTGGCAATATAGCTCAGTGGTAAATCTAGGTGTTCTCAGTAGAATTCATGAAATTAAACCCCTATAACTCAAAGACACTGATGACAAGAACTACAGCAAAATGGAAAAAAGTCCTTTTGAAGCAACACCATGCAAAAGAAAGAAGTGAACATTGATGTTTCCCTTCTGCAATCTCCTCATCATGATAATCACATTAACATTCCTAACTCTGATTTTATGAGTGAGGTCCCGTAAACCTCCTTGTCAAGAATCCCATAAGTTTGTATCTGTAAGCATTGTTAATATACATACATTATTGGAAACAATAGATTACCCTTCAGAAAACACAGAGCCTAATGGTCCAGCATGTTTATGTCATGTCCTTAAGACTGACCAAGAATGTTCCGCAAGAAAGAAAACTATGAAATAGAACTGGAAAAAGAAGGCCACATACCCTAAAGCCTAAACACTAAAGCCATGTAAATGCCATTTAACTTGCTATAATTGTCTAGTAAGTGTAATCTCTCTGTTATTTTATTGAACATACAGAAACGGAACAGACAATCAAATTGCGCATTTCGCTGCAATAACATTGAGGAGCAGCACCAAAGTTGCAACAGTTGACATTAACTAGTATGATGACCGTCACTACTTTTCCACTAGTCACAATTGAAAAATCTACATCAACAGATATCATATAAGAGAAATATTAAGGGTGGACGGACATCACTCACCAAACCCAATGGCAACCCAGAGCAGTAGAATCCTTCATTTCAATAATTATGTTTACGTTGCTTTCATGACATGTATACATTTCGATTTTCATTTTCTATTCAAGTGGAATCCTTTAGTGGGGACACATATCAACTTTGTGGAAAATTCTAATGCTCAACAATCTATTTCCTTCAACATTACTCTTACTATGTCTCTTTTTGATTTTCCATTAAGAATACTTCTCAAATTTTTAATGTCCACATTTCTCTAATGTGTCAACCATGAGTTGTCCATTTCCTTCCTCACTAAGCTTCATTATATTATTTTTAGCAAATACACTTTTGATATTAAAAATTCAAAATTTCCTATGTATAGGGAAAAATCGAGTTCCTTAAACAATTGATCGAGAATGGACTTAT
Organism: Eucalyptus brandiana; assembly: GCA_014182725.1. NCBI lineage: Eukaryota > Viridiplantae > Streptophyta > Magnoliopsida > Myrtales > Myrtaceae > Eucalyptus > Eucalyptus brandiana. The sequence goes on from CM024669.1 coordinate 10,912,638, forward strand.
TAAGCTTGTGGAAGTGATCATTTTCATATATACTTCATTTATCTGTCGTAAAGAAAGGCTAAGTTTTGTGTAATTCTAATATTCAAAATTGTTATTTTTTATTAAAGTTATTTTTATTTCCAAAGTACGAGTGCGATGCTATTACTCTCTATCTCTTCTCTCTTTATCTCTCTCTCTCCCCCCAAACAATTAATTTTGACCAAATTCTGAGCATAAACTTTAAAGTTATATAGAACACGTCTTTGTGACCAAATCATGAGCATAAAGTTATATAGGACAAGTCTTTGTCTTATTCTCGCTGTTTCTTTTTGTTTCTACCAAATCTAGAATTATGAACCCTTTCAGTGGGGATACAATGAATTGAGCAACTCACAGTGAACTTAGGTAAGCGAAAGGCATGTGTATCTGCTAGTTCCATCATTAAGTCAACCAAATCGGAAAAGGGACTGTCGAGAACCATTCCAGCAATTGAAGGATCATCAGCACCATACATTAGGCTGCAAGAAATAGAAAAATTACCATTAAACAAGCAGAACAGCCTTTTTCTGGAAATTGTGTACAAAGTTTGTAAAAACATTTCATACGGACAACTGCAATGTAAAAAGTAAAGCATTTAATCCAAACCAAGTGTTCTATCGAGAACTCTCATTTTTATCCATCATTTTTAACATCGGAAGCAACAGAGAGCTATAAGAGCCATGAGCAGACAGACTGATTTTGTGCTGAACCAATAGACAGATCTTTAGAAAATCATACAGCTTCCTTATGTTTGAGTAGAATACTAATATACAAAGGCGGATGAATATATACAGTAAAATCCTGTCATTTATGAGTTTCAAACAAGACATACAGAGTTTCCATACAAAGAACAGTCACTAGCTAAGTGATCCAGTTAATACAGATAAAGAAACAGTTAGAGCCATGAAGTAGGAGATCAAAACATAAAATTAGGTAATTTAAACTAACATAAATAATCATGACAGTGCTGGATCCAAAAAATTATCCTGACATTGCCTTATCAAGCTTTTCAAGTCCAAATGACACAGCTATCTGATTTTGCTTAACACTCTGGTCTTATGATATCCACACAGACTATGCATAATCCCAGCGTACATGGGTCCACAGTAATCCAATCATGACACATCTAAATTGCACAAATGACGGATCAGATCAATGATTCTAGGTCTAATTGGACTCAGAAAGCCCATCTTGAGCACAATATCATAATCATTTTGTGCCCAGCCACTTCTAACATGGGCATCCAAAAACGCAATGAACGTTACCATTATTTTCAAGTTTTTTTACCCTATTTACTGGAACTCCACTCCTAGAATAATATACCCACTAAATTATTTAAAGGTGCATTGCATCTAAGAAACTTGTTTAGTGCTTCAGGATTTAAAATGGAAAAAAAAATGTACTCAACTGTTTCCCTTTAATATGGATAAACGAACAGAATCACGGTATCCTAATCACAGTCCAAAGCTGCCTAGTTCATAAAATATAAAAGCAAAGAAATTAATTCTTATCTCTCACCAATAAAGGAGCACATTGTGCTGAGATGAATTTAGTTATTGTAGCAAATGCTGGAACGGGTAATCTGGTTTAAATAGAAAAGGAAGGGATTGATCTTAGAGCCCCAGAATTTTTTCCAACCTATTTTATATTAAAATATTTGTCTATACAACTTCAGAAACTTCAGTTCAGTCAAGGTCCAAAGAAGATAAGGCCCATTCCAAAATCAGCATAATCTGTGTTTCTACCAAAATGCGCAGAAAAGAAAAACCTATGCCAAACACATTTTATTGTTCCAAGTTTGTCACAAGTGAATTTGATCTATCAACTCATCATATAATGTGATTGTCCAAAGAAAAGGAGACATCTACCAACGGATGAACTCAGTATCCAAATCTCTGACCTCAACAGTTTGACCACGTGACAAACTCTATTGAGGCAATGAATCCATGCGGTCAAAAAGCATGATAACATTCAACATCAGCTATTGCAAACAAAGCACATCCTTAAAGGGCTCATGAGAAAGAAAGTAGAAGAAAAGGGACATATAAGAGTACAAAAAGAGTATGGACAAAGGTCACAAGGTGAAAACGTAAAGCCATATGCTAAATGAGATTCTAATCAGCAATTTCTCTCGAGGACAACGACTATGTTGGAATAGCTCCATTTATCAGAATAAAAGAAAACATGTCCCCTGGTTCTTACTGTAAAGCAATGAAAATCAAAACCAAAAATAAAATAAGAAAACCTTGTGACAGCACCCATCGAGCGGCCCCACAAGCCAATTAAAGAAACATTTCCATCAGCCCGCAAGTATTCGACCACAGCCTTCAGATCATCTTTCTGAAACCCAAAATAAACATGATGAATTTGAACCCAAGAGACTTGATATAGAATCAAACCAGCAGCTTATAAGATTCCACCAAGAGGGATGAGATACTCAAAATACCATTCATATAGTTATGTCCTCTAAATCCTGATGGAATACAGAAACATAGGCCCAGGAATATCTACCACTATAAGTGATTTTAGTGGAAGGACTTACCTTATACACGTATGGCAACACAATGTAGGATATTGGGGAAAAACTTAATCAAAGAGAGAGAGATTTGAACAGGTGTTTCCATTTAGAAATCTATGTTTGGATGTTATCTCTAGGCAAAACTACACATAGGAGGTGATTTGAAAAAAAGAAAAACAAGAGTTTGGAAATTCTTGAACACTGTGACCATTCCTCTGCATAAAGAAAAGCACTCACTTCATTCCAGCCCAAGGTAACATGCTCTCCTCCAGAGAGTCCAGATCCAGAAAAATCAAGCGTGAAAACTGTAATGTTGGATGGAAGTAAAACTATGGCAGCTTCACTGGCATCGGCTCTGCATCCACTGTCATAAAAACAAGACATGAGTTAAGAAATTCCTTCACCTGCCATGTAAAAAAAAAAAAATAGACCCAAAAATAGAACTTGAATTTGTGGGAATGATACCTCATCAAGGTAAAAGAGAGATCCAATAGACAATAAAATTCCCATTCCATCATTATCTGGAACTATAAATCGATGTCCCTCTACTAAAATAATCAAAAGTGAAAAATTATGAAAACCATCCTCAAGTTTTACCTCAGTTACACTTTGCATCCTGTACTACAAAACCTTACATTGCACCTTTTAGTTCCAACTCAACCTACACTCTGCAGCCTCTATTCTCCAGGGTTTCTCGGACTCCAGGTACTGAGTATGTTTTTTAAAACCTCAGAGTGCAAAGCATACATTAGGAAGACAGAGAATAGAAGTGTTGGATAAGAAAAGGCTGGGCATTGCTCATGCTATTTTCCTCAATCACAATTACGATATCATTAATCAGAATCTACTTAAAGTCAATGTAGTTATGTTTCTGACAGGCTTGTGGAAACGAAATGGTTCCAATATGTTAAGAAAAACTGACAACCATTCTGTCTAACCATATGAGTGCCACTACAAAATGTTCTTCTTATGAACTTCTAAATGGAACCCTTTTAGCATATTACAAACACAAGACCATTTATTTTATCCCCAGGCATTAACACAGCAAGAGGAATATTCAAAAAATCTGGAAAAAGAGCAATTGACAGTCAAAAAAGACCAAACAATTACAATATTTATAAAAAAGCTGTTCTTCAACTTTCCGTGAGAGAGCTAACCTATTTCCATGGCAATATATCACACATGGCAGAGGCTTTCCTTCAGGACTTACAACTGGCACGTAATGACTACACTGAAGGATTTCTCCTCGACTGTTCTTAACCTGCATAGAATTTAATACAATCCATATTAAAAAGAGAATCTCAATTTACTTTACATATATAAAGACCTCACTTCGCCATAACTATCAGGCAAACTAAGATTTGCAATTGACAAGAAGAGGGCCTGACAACCAGCTTCTATGGACACTAAAAACCCATAAAGCCAGCTTGATAACTATAATATGCAGAAGAACAGAGTATTAGTAAAAGCATCATTACAAAATGTGTATAGAACTTAGAGTCCATTATTGAACTCTAGAGTAAATCTTGTATGGCTCTAGATGTCTCAAATTGGAAGCTATGAATTGGACCTTCCTCAAATTATCTTACTTCCATAAATTAAGCCGAAACAAAGCAACAAAAAAAGGGCATTTAAAGGTCATATCCCCAACACTTCTTCGGCATTCCATTTTGGTGATTTCCAATTTTTGCTTTAACTTTCAGGAAATACATCGATGCATCACTTACACCCGTAACAGTCCTGACTCCTTTCCTGTGAGTTCCCAACTACATTCAAACTATCAATTTCTCATCATGAAAGAAGAAAAATCACTCAATTCATTAATGTAATGTTCCTCTCCTAACGCCTTTAGTCATCAAGTGAGAAGCATTATCCTTACTAATCCAAACTTAAAGCAGCCTTGACAGCAAACATCCACAGCAAACAAATGGCAAAAAGCTTCTTTTGTTTATGCATTTTAAGCAGTTATGAAACTCGGCTTATACTGCTGAACAAGACGCTTCAGCTAATAATTCACAGTTTTCCTATAATATGAAGAAAGTACTCTAAGAGGAGGAAGGAAAACTCTCCATTTTCAAGGGTGATTGAGATATTCAATACATGATTTAATTAAAATAGCATTGAAATTTTAGAAGGAAAATGTTAACAACCGAAGTGGTGGAAGGCCCCATATGTCAAAGGAAGAGCTTCTGTTCTGTACCTCTCAGAAAGAGAATGTGGAAAATAATATCTTACCTCCAGATCATTCCTGCGGTACAATTTGCCCTTGAGCATGAATTCATCATCTAATAAATCATATTTGGGACTATACTCGGCCCTGCAGGTCAGCAATGAGGATATTGACAATCTTGAATTTAACCAATCTGTAATAAAATTACTCAGCATTATATAGGACACTGCATAATGGAGTTCCAAGGCCTATTAATACACGACACTCAATAGCTCACGGTTTTTTTAGATTCCTCATCTTTGTCCATGTACATTAATGAATGACAGGTAAGTAAACCTTGAAGTCACATTAAAAATGTTAGAATGCCGTACTACAGTGAAGGCATAAGGACTAGATTGGTACTTTCAGAACTCAGAGGATTTTATGGGTGAACATCCTCCTTCAAATACTTCTCTTCATGTTCAGTGGCATGATATGTTGACGTTTATAAATCAGAAAGACTAGAGTATATCACATAGAGATCAACTTTCAATGAGCCATATGCAAGTTGCGAAGTTTGTCCCATTCCCTAACTGGTTACTATCATATTGAGAACAAATGTTGACCCAATATAGATTTCCTAGCAGAAGCATATGTCTAGGAACTTTTTATTACTATAAAATGGGAAAAAGGAAAAAAAAAAAAAAAGCAGCAACAGATTTTGAAAACGAATTTCAGTAACAATTTCCTTTCAAAAAGATAAGAAAAGATACAGGGTAATATATTACGCTCGTCCAACAAATTTTCAAATCAGGAAGCACGGGACCGTGCGGTTCTGGTGTCATGGCAGAGACTACCAAAAGAACTTTCAAATAACATATCTAGCAGCACTTCTGCGAAATTGTGGACGGGCGAGCCATCATACAGTTTCATCATTAAACGATCTGAAGATCCTGAAAACACTGGACAATTGACGATTAGGCATTACAGCTGACCCCCAAATACAAAGATATTAAACACGAAGAAGGAAATAAAACCATAACCCCAGATTTTCTTTGTGGGTCGAGATCAGTTAACAACAACCACTCCATACTTGGCCAAACTGTTCATACTAAAGCTAGATGATCCGCAAGATTTGTAGAAACCTCGCCATCAGAGCTCATAGGGCCAGTCAAAAGACCACGAACCCATTAACCTACAGTCGGATTGACTTTGAAAGCGAACAACAGGACATCAAAACACGACGAATCAAGAGCTGAGGATGTCGCAATTCGTCACCTGGGAGGCCGAATTACAAAGATATTAAATACAAAGGAGGAAAAAAACCATATAACCCCAGATTTTCTTCGTGGGTCGAGATCAGTTGACGACAACTACTTCATACACGGCCAAACTGTTCAAACTAAAGCTAGATGATCCGCAAGATTCGTCGAACTCTCAACATCACAGCTCAAGGGGCAGCCAAGAAAACGCGAACCCATTAACCTACGGTCGGATTGAACTCGAAAGCGAGAAACAGGGCATCAAAAGACGAGGAATCAAGAGCTGGGGATGCCGCGATTCGTCACCTGGGGGGCCGAATGATGAAGCTGATGAGCTGTTCCATGGATTCGGATAGCGGCGGCGCTCGATCCCCGTCTCTCTCTCTCTCTCCTTCGCTACGATAACTGCTCTCGCCTTTGGAAAGATGGGGGGACGAATCTGGGCAGCCGGCGACGCTTCAGAAAGAGAGAGAGAGAGAGAGATGGCGGTCGCAAAAGAGAGAGAAACGAAAGAGCGAGGAAGAAGACGACGACGACGACGACCACCTCGCTGATGTTTTTGTGCATTTTTTTTTTAATTATTTTGTAATTTTTTCTTTTCTTTCTTTTTTTCTTTTTGATTTTGCCGTTTGTTAATTGTTATTTTTGGAGTTTTGGTCGTCTGGTCCGTCACTCCTTTCGGTTGCTTGCACGTGTTCGAAGATGGTGAAGTGAGTCTGTCGTCATGTGTATGTAACTAACGCAAAGAAGGAGAAGAGAAAAACAGTTAAGGAAATTTGGTAAAGAGAAAGGATTCTTCTTCTTTAGGAATTTGAAAAGACAAAGTAAATGGATTCCTCCTTTGGAAATATGATCTATCTCTTTATGTCTAACTGAAAAGAGGAATTTCTTCTTGTTTCCCCTTTTTACATGTCCTATCATGTTTTATTAAGAATTGCAAAAGAGAAAGGAATTCTCATATTATGACACAAGTTGAAGAAAATTCTCGTATAACGCTTACTTGAGTACAGTTATTTTCTCTTTTTTCAATCATTTAAGTACTATGTAACGTTTGAATCGATCACTTAAATGTCATAATTTTGTGAAAACGTTCATCATAAATATTATACCACATCGGATTTCTACACATATGTAACTTTTCTAAAAATTGACGACATTCAAGTAAACGTTTTTTAAGAAATCACGATACTTATGGTAACATTATTCCAAGATGAGATCATATAACTTTATTAAGAGCATTCTCTTAAGTGCCATAACTTTTTTTCTAATGATTTAATACCATAAATATTTCAATTAGTCAATTAGAGTGCCCGTAATTTTTTAAAATAAATTCATCATAAATATCATGCCACGTTGTATTTTCTATATTTAGGCGATGTTTTCTAAATGTTATGATATTCAAGCAATTAATTGAAAATTATGGTACTTAAATAAACGTTTTTAGAAGTCATAACACTTGTGGTGCTTCTATCTCTTAGCAAAATTATATAGTTGGGTATGGGAGGCAACTTGAGGAACTACCCCAAACCCGCTCCCACGAAATTGTAGTGTTCTCCTTGATGAAAGGGAATATATGGGGAAAAAAAGAAAAAATAAGTAATTTCCTCTCCTATTCTCTTTTTGTGAATTTGAATGGTTTGGAATGTAGCACAGAAATTGATGTTAACGTGAAAGGAATAATTCTCCATCAAATCATCCCTCTCCACAGCAAGCAAGACCAAAAGGGTGGGCAGGATCAAGGGGGGATATTATGTTTTTTAAAGTTGGGTGCCTTTCCATGATTGCAATCAGCCGGTTGGTGAATTTCAGGATTGCTGACATTGATGGGAACAGAATCGAATTTGCGTCTACAGATCAAAGCATTGATGTTCCTTCGGTTTCCTTCCGGTTTACCCATTGAATTTTTTTTTTTTTTTACTCAGAGAACCCGTGCACCGTACCAACACGGACAACCCGAAAGGCTCGGGATAACGGGGGGTAAATCCTGGGGACAACATGTGCTAGCCACCACACACGTGCCACCGGCTAAGTCACCCCGCGATGCTGCCGAAAATCGAACTCCTCCCCTTACGTTAGGGAGAAGCTCGCCGCCAACAGCACCACCCAAGTGGGTGGTAAGCCCCCCTTCCCCCCCCAATTGAATTTTCAGCACGGTAGAAGTGCAAAATCACATACTCCAAGGTGAAAAGACTTAAGGCGTGTTTGGTAACATTTTTGTTTAAAAATTGTTTGGGGCGAAATAAAAAAGTATTTTTGTTCCGGGGAAAAATTTTGAATAAAAAAACACGTTTGGTAAACTAGTTTCGGGAATAAAAATTGAATAGAAACACATTTAGTAAATTTTTTATTTTTTTCTTTCTTTTAATTTTTTAATTTTTTAATTTTTTTTTATTTTTTTATTTTGGCCGGTCGTTGGCCTCAGCCATGGCCGGCGGATCGACCGACAAGGGCCAACGGCCTCACCCGGCCAAGGCGAGGCCGAGCCTCGCCAGGGGCCGGCGACGCTCCGGCGAGGTCGCCGGCCCTCGACGGCCGGTCGCCGGCCATGGCCGAGGCCGGCGATCGGCCAAAGAAAAAAAAAAAAATAGAAGAAAAAGAGAGAAGAGAGAAAATTTGTTCTTAAAAATTGTTTTAAACAAGAAACACGTTTTTTCTTGTTTCTTTTCTGTTCCAAATGTGTTCCGGGAACAAAAAAAAAAATAGATTTAACAAAAACGCAAACAAACGTATTTCTTTTTTTTTTTTTTTGTTCCCTGGAACAAAAAAACAGAAATTTTGTTCATAAAAAGAAATAAATAACGTTAACAAATAGGGCCTTAATAGTCATCGTGATTTTCATGGATGTAATAGTAGCCTAACCGCGGAGGGAGCACTTTTTCTTAGGAATCTTGAAGGAGATGACGCACACTTGGCTCCAAAATCGTTTGGCTTAGCTTTACAAAGCTTATACAAATGCTTAAAAGTCAAAGCTATTTGAGAAAATACAAATTATGTTTAATAAAAACTCTTTGTAAATTGATTTTGATTTTAGCTATGTTTGGTAAAAAAAATTAAGATGGGCTTTGAATATATCTTTTATATTTTTAATTAAAAAGGGACTCAAATCATTTGCCTGTCCAATGAAGGGTTACAACTGCCGACGAGCTAGATTTGACATCAGCAATCATGCGCCACCCTCACTAGAGGTTGCACGACCTCTATCAATAGTCATCGACACCAAATTTGACTTGTCGGCAATCATAGTCCTTCGCCAATTTGAGTGAAGGGTTTGGGTCCTTTTTTAATGAAAAATATAACAAGGGACAAAGTCGAAAATTTGAAAAATTGGTAAAGATAATTTTGAAAGAAAAATTGATTTCAGCATTTGGCCAAAAAGTCTCTTAAGAAAATTTATTAAACATCTCAGCATTTCCCCAGGGGACTTTGGAGTTTCAAATTTTTTTGGGAAAACTTATCAAATGCACCCTTCAACTGCCAAGTCACAAAACTTCTCCATCTTCCTTATTTTTACCATCATAGTACCGAGTCACATGTCTTGCGTGCATCTTATTAATTGATCATAAGGATTGGTTTGTTTGATAAAAAATTATTTCGGAAATTATTTTTGGACTTTCGAGTGTAAATAGCTGATCCACGAAAAGTGTTTTCTTTGGACCAACAACAAGTCTAACTTGGGAAGACGATTTCTTCTTCTACAAAAAAGGAAATCATATTTTCTTGAAATCTTGCTGCACATCTGATTGAGAAGAATGGATCCCTTATTTCTCTTTTTTTTTTTTTTTCGATCTCTCATCAATTCTTTTTTTCGTTAAATCTCATTTTTTTTTTATAACTCCTGTCTAACATCTCCTGAATATACTTCATTAATGCCTGTGTTATCATGAATCCATATATTATTTAACAAATATCATTTCGTAATTTTTTACTTAATTTCTTTGTAACTTTTGTTATTTTATTTTATTTTTTTGTTATTTTTATGGATTACATGATACAAAAAGAAGATGTTGATTCCAGTTGTTAGTCATTGTATGTCATATTTAACATACAAGCTGCATATAGTGGATTCGCTTATTATGAATTCCACAAGATCAATTTTTCAACTCCTTTTTTAGCGCAATCAAACTTCAGAACAAGTGGTTATAAAAAAACTTCAGAAAGTAATTTGCTTGTTCTAAAATTGGATTTACTCAAATATTTTCCAGCAACAAGAAGTTTTTAGTGAAACAAATATATCCTAAATCTATAGTTAGTTCCGCTAATGTATTATGGCATTTCCAAATCCAGATTGAGGTAGCAAGATTCTAAAGCCAAATCGACCTGCCTTTGTTTCCAAACGGACAACATAAAGTTTTAACTTCAGATATCACTACAAAACTTTCTCACCAAAAATTAAAAATGCCATGAGTGGATTATTTATTTTTGTTCAAGTTCGTTCAAAAGATAAAACTCCGATGAACAGAGATGAAATCTTTATGATGACTAGGGAAGCATTTTATCGAAAACTCATGGAATTGGAAAAGGCTTAAAACAGGGACGAAGAACAATTCGATCAACATCACCTTCGACCTGGCTCATAAACGGTGCAGCGTTTGGCTTATTGCTTGTCGCCTCAATAAATAGGGTTCTTAAATGAATTGAGTATGACACGGCGTTTTCCGAAAGGACGTGATAAGATACTTGTAGGGTAGCCGGCGAAAAGGTGTGCGAAGAAAAGGTACCATTATTAAATGCACGATTTACCGATAATGATTATGTACATATATTTATTATTATTATTTTGTCGTGGATGTACAGATATTTAAAGATTAGAAAACCATTCGATTTTTTTATATAAAAAAAAACAAGTATATGTTTACACAAAAAAATAACTGAGTCCTTGACAGTCAACTAAAATTAGATGAGACCGAGTAAAATCAGACGGGGGAAAGATTGGACAAGTGTTTCTAAGGACACTTAGTTAATTAGAAAACAAATTTGGACGGCAAAAGATATAAGTGAGAATGGCTAAGTTCAATAGCAAATGTTGACAAATGGAGATCTACTCAAAAGCCACGATAGATATAATCGTCAACAAGATGAACCAATCGTATAAATGGTGAAGTCAATGACCCTAGGATGAACTGTCAAAGATACCCTCGCAAAGGGAGAAATTCACATGATTGTTGAGTAGTTGAGTTGAGAAAATTATGAAGACAACAAGCTCATGAGCAATTGATGTGAAGAAATGGAGAAGTTATAGTAGGATGCACGAGGATTGTGTTTAATTTCTCTTTAAACCATCGTTAGCTACTCTTAGTGGTATAAATACTTGAATTGTAGTTTGTAGAAGGGTTCACCAATCAATCAAAGAGCACCGATGTTTAGTTTTATCTTCATTTCATTTTTGCATTTCAATACGTTTACATAGTTGAACACGATTGTTTACATTCTCAATATTTTTAAATCCTCGTTATACATTTTCTAAGAAAAATCAACATAAGTCCTTTCACCCACTTTATCGATTTATTCATCGATCCATATTTTGAAAGGTATTTCGTTGACACTTTTTGACAAAGCAGAATTATTATGCAAAGTATAGCAATTGGCAGAAAAAAGAAAATCAGATGTAGGTCGAAGACTAGAATAACAAGAGAAATATTAATGCGTAATCCATAAAAGTTTAACTCTTCGCGCTGACCAAGAACTGGAAAAGTTATAATTGAAATTCTGCATCGGATAAGAGTATGAAAATAATATGGAATTATATAAACGATTTGCCCACGGGTTTCCCATTAAATATTTAATAAGGAAATGTTCAATTTTAAAGCATCGGCTATACATCATGTCAAGAGTTTTATTTTATTTTTTTTGGTCGAGATCATGTCGAAAGGTTGACGCATTAGAAACTCTAAATTTTTCTTATTTGATATTTTACTATAATTTTTTCCGTGGCCAGAATTATGACGCAATTTCTTTAACACTTTGACGCATGTACGTTTAAGACCTTTACCATAATAGGTAGAGAAAATTTAGATGTGATACGGTATGCATGGAAAATTCTTGCTCTGTCTTGATCCATGGTAGATCTTAGGGAAAAGCATAGTCAACCGTCACTTTGTAAATGACGGAGTGACGGTCAACTAAGGACTGCACATTTAAAATGGAAACCAGTTGACTTTTTCTACCGATTTCCATTTTTTACCCAATTTTCTTCTTTATTTTTAAATCTTTATCTTTTCTTATGTCTCCAGAACATGGGCCTAAGCTGCCACAAGAGCTGAGCGAGGCTATTCTCTCGAGTTGACATAAGACACCTGCTAAGTTCGAACACGATCGAAGCGGAAATGGAGCTATGGGAGAAGATCATGTACGATGTCAAGTTGAACATCTCACCGGGGTCATTGTGCCACTGCAGTGAGCCGAGATGGTTCCGAGTGTGCTTCGTGAACATGGTCGAAGAAACCCTTGAGATCGCCATCCGGTGCATTAAGGCATTCGTCGAATCTGCCTCCACAGGCCGCCATGAGGCCATTAGTGGTTAAAGGTGCAACGAGGCCATTGTCGGGAGGAAGACACGTTATTATTGTTTGTATTAAATTATATACTTTAAAGCTTAAGAACCTTTTAACTAATAATTCTAGTTAACACGGTCTAATTTTTTCATATATTTGTCATCAGCTTGATAGTAGTTTGCTAAACTAATTCACGTGAACTTTCTTGTAGAAGAAAACAAACCCTGATCACTTGATGCACATTAACTCTGCTATGAATTTGGATTGCACGATATGGTGTTTCCAAATTATTTTTCTATAATTATGTAGAATTATTTGGAAGTTTATGTCATAGCATCTATCAATTGAATTTATGTATTTAATTTGCCAGGATGAGAGTATAAGAAAGTTCATTGATTTTCACACAATTGGTAATTTAGATGAAATGAGTGCTCAACCCAAGTGATTGTCGCCTGAGGTTGCGTGACTAGAGACGTCACTTGAGATCCAGCGCTTGAGTCGCGCGATTCAAGCCAACGGGTTGTGTGACCTGGGCATCACTTGAGTTCCAACGGTGGTCGTTGGGGTCAGGTGACCCCCAAGCGATGGTCGTCAGCGTGCACGATCCCTTGGCTGATGGTCGTCGACCTCCGATCAGCTTTCCCATGTGGCGGTTTTTGGAGAAGATAAATAGTGACTGAGGGCCAAAACTGGCATTTTGAGAATGCAACTTTCTAAAGGACCTCCGAATCGGCTTTGGGCTAAATGCTCTTCGAGTCTTTTGAAGATACAATTGTATTTCTCCAAAGTTGAGCAAAAAAACGAAGCAAACACATTTGCATTTAGTCAAAAGACTTTAGAGTCCCAAAGCCTATTACAAATGCTGAGCTAAAATAGGCCATAATGACATTAGCAATTTTTTAGTATGTGATAATATTTTTTACTTGTAATTATTTATATTTCGGTATCTAATTATTTTTTCTTTCATCATATTTAAGAAAATTAGTTGTTTGGGGACCCTTACGATATTATCTATCAATTTAAATTTGTAATAAAAAATAAAATAAAAAGAAAATTTGGGTAGAAGATGGAAACCGGTTTCCATCCAAGATGTGTGGTCAATGCCGCACTCTAGATCTCGCGTGAAATATATCAAATTAGCTACTCACATCACTTGGTGAATGGCCGACCAAGTTTAGGGTATAAAGTAAATGCTTTTCTAAATTTATAGTCAAGACAACATTAAAAATTAAGTTGGATGTTGAAAAAAAAGAAAAAGTGGAACCATGCACAAAACGACTGGCCTTCAATATGATCTTGCTCAATCAGTTGCTAAATTCTAGTAATAATCTTTTTTATCTTTAGTATAAGCTCATTTCAGATTTAATCTAAATTTAGAATATACACCTTTTGGCTAATAACATGGACAGACTTTCATGGACTGTTTTTGGCCCAACTTTTCACATGAGAAAGTGCTCTTGATATGGGCAGTAATTAAGGTGACGTGGAAAAACCGACAGGATAGACTAATTGTGATTTCTAAAAAACGTTGAATGTTGATCTTAATGTTGGTACGTAGTGCCACGGAGGTACGTGGATCAAAATTTCACAAAATTATGGAAATACTTGAGGTCCTCTAGGATTTTCTAATCACTTAAAACTGATAAAAAAAATTGGGTTAAAACCATTAAAAACTCAAATTGGGAACCAAGATATAGTTATTCAAAACTAATTTTCGTCTCATAGAAAATCCCAAACTGATGCCCTCGCAACTCATTTACCCCACCTAAGTTCTCTTTTACACAAAATCTCAAACTGGTATTGCCATGACTTATTAATTCAAACTAATTTTTCATCTCACAAAAAATTTCTAACTAGTAAACCTAATCTAAATTGACCCTTGGTTAAAAGACATACCTGTCAACCTACGTGCATTTTCCACATTAAAATTGTCATTCTCCACGTCAAATTCATCTTGCAGTTGTTTGCCACGTGTATCGTCACATAAACATTATGATGGGATATTAGACCGGATGCTAACATAGGGTACGCTTGAGTCGATAATACCGCTTTGTGATTTTTTGTGAGACAAAAATTAATTCGAAGTAATTGTATCATTAGGGTATATCGACCCATTATATAAATGCCTTTTCACTCTATTGGAATTTGTGATCTTATGGAGTCCCCCAATTGCATTCCCAATGCGAGTTTCAAGAATCAAATTAACGAAATAAAAATCTTAAAACTCAAGTACACCATTGACACAAATTTAAGGATTTCTCAACATGTTTCCACCATGTCTCTTTGCCTTGAGGATAAAGATCCCACAAATGCTAAATTGTCGCAAACTCATATGTATGTTCTAAGCAATGTTTTGAATTTGCGGTTTCTTAATCTCATTATAGAAGAAAAGTGCCTCAATGAGGATTCATTGGAAGGTAAGTCTCGTGCCATCATTCGCAATAAATCTAGCTCCGGTAGTGCATATTTAACTTATTACAGTTAAAAAGCTTGTAGTTATATTTTAGGTTGGGTTGGATACTACAATATTTAAGACTTCTAAAACACGTCTTGTTCTACTCAATCAATTTTCTCTTCGCAGTACTCTTTATCTCGTTGGACCCTAAAAACTATCAATAACTAATGTCGCTTGATGTTGGAGCAAAAATGACATGTAAATCATATATTTCAACCCCTACACATCGGACAAAGGGGAGAGCGACCATTCCATATGAAGAGGCGGGTATTTCCTGTGAACAATAAGCACTTTAGTATCCATATCAAAATAATTATATATCAAGTTTATATGCACATCTCTACTATTAAAATCGTGAGAACAATTATGAAATTTAGAAGAAGTCGTAGTTATATTAAATTAATGCATCGTCTGATTTTCTAAATCGATCATATTCTAGATTCAATCAAAAATATAATATTAAAATACTAAGATAGGTGCATTGGATTCAATCACCTGTTAGTTTCTTTCAATTTAATTAAGGGATAGGCTGACAAGACATTTTGTATATTTTTTTAAAAGAACAATGCTGATGTCGTTAACGTGCAAGCAATTTTAGAAAAATAAAATAAAATAAAATGAATTAAAAGTGAAACTTGAAGGTGCTGCTCGTGACGCTGGGGATTCCTTGACAAAGACTTAACCGGCGGCGAAGGAGGGAGGGGCAAGGGTCGCCGCCGTTCGGCGCAGCCGTGCGGCCACCCCTCCTGAGCCCTGCTCTGTCCAACGCCATGTTCAACGACTCCCCTGCACACACTCTCTCTCTCTCTCTCCCCGGCGGGATACCACGCCCTCACCATCGTCTTTCTCTCTCTTCTTCATCTTCCATTTTCTGTTTCTACGATTCGATTCGGTTTGATGATCCGGCGAGCAGCAAACCGGGATAGAAAACCCAGAAAAAGGGGGAGACCCACGAGCAAATGAGCACCAGCAATCCACCACCTCCGGAGGAGGAGCGGCAGCAAAGAGCGAGAGAGCGAATTCCGGCAGCGACAGCCTCGACGGCAGGCGGCGCCCTCCGGCGATGGCGACCGGGGCGCCTCCTCCTCCGACAACCCCTCAGGAGGAGGAAGCGCTTACCACCGACGCACATGCTCGCCCAGCAAGTCCAGGAACTCAAAGCGTACGACTCCCATCTCTTCCTTCATATTCACATACACGAATGGAAAAAGAAAACGATTACCATCGAAAGATTTTTCTTTTGGGCATATTTCGGCCGCGATTCGCTCAATCTAGGAAGCATTTTTTTAATCATTTGGGGGGTTCTTTAGGGTTCTTCAACGAGTGTCCGAATCCTGATTAGAAGCGGAGGTTGGAGATGAGCAAGAGGCTTTGCTTGGGGACCAGAGGAGGTTCCGGAATCGTCGCACCCGGATGAAGGTAACTCCAATAACTCGATCTTTTTCAAAGAAAATGGAGAAAGTTTTCGTCTGTCTTTGGTGGGTTTTCTTGATCGCGCGAACCGCGGCGGTGAGGAACCCCCCGGTTTGCCCCGGTTCCGGCGCTCCGCCGTCCTCGGTGAGATCTCCATCGAGGAGCAGGAGCTCTCTGCATCGAGGACGCCTGCTTCAAGGATGGCCAACGCTCAAGAGTTCTGCATTTCAATTTTTCAGTTTATTTTTCTTAAAATGGCTGACATGGCAATCACGTCGGCCTCTCTTAAGGAAAATTATAAAATCCATTAAGTAAATTGGATACGTTAACGGAAGAGCTTAATTACACAAATTTTGCAAGTTTTAAAACTTAATTACAGTTTTTATAAATTTTTGAACTTGATTACATGTGCTCGACAAATTTTAGGATTTTTAGTGTACTTATTCTAAAATTTTCTAAAGGTTCCTAGGTACTTTATATTTCCTTAAAACGTTCATATGACCTAATATGCCCACATGTATTTTGTAGTTGTTGATCATCATTTGGCATATATATATGAGCAAAGAAGATATCTGTGTTAAAGAACTTCAGAAATATTCATTATGATATTTCTTTCTCAGAGAAATAATTTATAAATTGAAGGAACTTCCTTAATTGGCCAAACCCAGTCTAGTAATTGCAAGATGTTGGATGGACGAGTGTTTATTAACGGGTATATAATGGTCTTTTTTTTTTTTTTTTTTAAAGTCCGTCAAAAAATGACAACCTAAAAATGATGTTGTTATCATTTTATATTATTAGTATTATGAACGAGAAAATCTTGCACAATAAGACCGTACCATTTGAAAGCTACATTTTCAAAGTATCTTGACTAATACAAAGATGAACGAGTATAAATGACAATTGAGATATTCTGTCATTAACTGAATAATGACAAAATATGGAAAAATTTAAAAAGTGAAATAAAAAAAGACGTGTTTTATAGACTTATTATAAGTTTTACTTTAAAAGATCGAGTATTTTATCATAATAAAGCAAAATTATATGGGAGATGGAGGGTTTATTGAAAATATGTATGTGCATAAATTTTACCTAATAAAGGATACTAAAGTATTATGTGGTTCTTGTTAAAAAAGAAGAAGAAAATATTATATGGTTTGATCCGAGTATCGATACTTAAATTCACGAAGAGAATTAACAGTAATTCATTATAATCGGAAAATCAAAATTATAATCACTAAATCGTTGGAATGGTTCCCCACCTAGATTATACCAAATTCTAAATTATTTATTAATAAACAACTCAATCAGATGTAAATATCATAGCATAGAAATCACCGGGCATTCAAGCTCCTCTTCACAATCGTACGACTAAACCTTAAAGCACTCTATACACTCGTCCTTTTGTGGAAGTTCTCAGGGGAATCTTCGTTGTGTGGCTTCTTTTTTCTCAAAAGCTCCTATCTTATCAATGTCTTTTATTATAATCGACAACTCACATTTGCCATTTAGTGCCTTGGCCAAATCTTGAGTTGTTGATAGCGCATGATCTTGACGCTCCATAACCTGAAATTATTTCTCCTATTAAAACTCCTCAATTTCTACTTTCGCTCCAAACATAATTACAACAACATAATTTCTAAATGATAATCAAACAAGTAAAAACACCAAATCATAATCTAGAAAATCCTAACCAAGCTCCAATACAAATTGTTAGGAGTGCGTAACAAAAATCCAATGTCTTAACTTAAGAAGATCATCAAGAGAGAGTTCCAATCCGAGCTTGTTAACATATAGTGTTGGACCCACCTCACTTTAAATAGTCATTTATAAATGTCAGTATATATCGGACAGCTCCTTTCGAGGGTACCAAAGATGGGCCATAAACGTCTGAATGAATGTACATAACAAATTGCTTGATCGAAGTCACGTTCTCTTCCAATTGATGATATAGTATTTACTTTTTACCCTTCAATACTATTATGGCAACTCAAGAGATTTTTAGTACTTCACCTTTGGTGTGTACTTGTGCTTGATGTCATCCGGTGTCCCCAAAGAAATAAAGTTCTTCTTGAACTCCGGTACCTTATGTTTGTCAATGTGCACATCTGCTATCGTGCATTTGAATCCGAATTGTCCCTATTTCCACAATCTTGCAAGCTACATTATTTCCAATTATATCTCTACGACAATTTGTAGTTTGGTAAGTAGTAAACTATTTCCTATGCATCACATAATAAAAATACCCCAAATCTAGCATCCATTAAGATAGCCTCTACATCATTGATGCTCTCCTTAGCAACGTTCACCACACTGTTTACAGCTTTCTACCCGTTACTTTTGTTTCTTATTCTTGATGTGTCCCTCCTTGTGATATCCAAAACACTACACACGTCTTTGAACTTTCTATGACGTGACTTCGAGCTACTTTTACCTTTACTACTATTGAACCCCTAATGTTGATCACTACCTCGAATCATTATTCTTTGTGCTACATCCTACACCAAACTATCATCTCGCAACTTTTGCTGTCACTAGAAAATAAAGTGGACTTTACCTCTTTCGAAGTAATAACATTGAATCAGTAAAGTGTTTCCATAACTCTAGTAAAGAAAGTAACAATATCATGCCTTGTTCTTCATGATCTATGTTCTCATTATCTATAATCTTACCGGCATTCTTTAAATCCATTATGACTTTATTAAACTCATTTAGGTGGGATTTGATCGACAGATCTTCAATGTGTTGAAATTAAAACATCCTCTTTAACATGTAGAAGTGATTACTCAAACCTTTTGTCACATAGAATGCTTGAAGTTTTGCATCCTTCTATTTAGCCACCTCTATTAACACCTTATCCAATTTAACAGGATATTACTCTTTGCTTTCTCTATTAACTCTTCATAAATGTAAGTATCGACACTCGGATCAAACCACATAAAATTTTTGGTGTCCTTTATTGTTCATCATTTATTCCTCTAGTGAAAGCGCCTTATCTTGATTACTTTATATATTTTTGTGCTTGAAGTTTTGCATCCTTCTATTTAGCCACCTCTATTAACACCTTATCCAATTTAACAGGATATTACTCTTTGCTTTCTCTATTAACTCTTCATAAATGTAAGTATCGACACTCGGATCAAACCACATAAAATTTTTGGTGTCCTTTATTGTTCATCATTTATTCCTCTAGTGAAAGCGCCTTATCTTGATTACTTTATATATTTTTGTTAACAAAAAAGAAGAGAGGAATATAAAGAAAGTAGAAAGCGTCTTATTGCTTTCTTCAGTTAGGAATTACTCGTTTAGGCAATAATCTCTTCATTCTTACGTTGGTCGCTAAATTAAAAGGAAAATAAAATTTTGGAAAAAAATTAAAATAAAATGAGTACATGGAATCGTACTCACAAAGCAATGTGCTTAAGCATTGGTGAATAAACTTTTGAGTACCTTTATCCCATTAAGCCACCAAATAAAAATCTATCACCCTATTTCGTACATAAACTTTTCATTAAATATTTATCATTACCCTACTAATACACTCATATAAAAAAAGTAGAATTTTTTTTAAAAAAAGTAAAAAAAATATATACAAAAAATCTTAAAATGCTCATTATAATATCGCTACTTTAATTTTTTTTTGGGTTACTTGAACCCCCAACTCATACTAATATGTTAAAAAAACCATCCATTCACAACATAAAATCATAAACTCTGTTAATTTGTGATTAATACTCTAAACTTTTTCTTTGTGCCACCAATACTCAAATCAGGGCTTTCATAACACAAAAGAATTTAGAAGGATTTTTTGGTACCTCTGATCTTCGGTGCAAAAGATGGGCCCGTCGGATCAGGAGCAGCAACGGCTAGAACCGGCACTTTGACGTGTGGATCGGATTCGAAGCCTGCTTATCCGCTGGTCCCCAAAAAGCGCAAGGCCAGTACAAAATTTGTCGCCATCTTTTTGTTTGCTGTCGTCCCCACTTTTGCACGTTTCAATCCATTACCAACAAAAAAGACATCATGAACAGTGTAAGCAAGAACAAAGGAGAGGAAATCCTTGGACTCAACGCTTCCTATTCCATCTCTTGCGTTTGTCTATTGCTTGAATTATTTATTTTTTTCCTTCTAATTTTCTTTTTTGTATTTAGAATTTTGTTTAGGGCCTTAATCAGACATCCTGCGTGGCGAAGAGTCACTGGTCTAAGATGACTTTCGCTGCGCTGTGATCTTGAGAAGGACCGGTTTAGCAGCAAAACAAGCAACCTCTGTCCTTCTGTCACCAATTCAAATTTTTTATGCTTTTTCAAAGTGAATTCTCCCTTCTTGATAGGACAATTTTGAGCTTTTCAAATTTGATTTTTTGAATTGAGATATGATATTTTCGATTTTCAAATTTCTTAAACTCACGACTTACGTCCTTCATAGCCACTAATTTCTTATCTGGTTGTTGATTGTCTTGATTTATTATATTTTTTTCTAATTCAAGAGTTGGTACATCTTAATCTTGTATTACAGTATTTTCAAATTGCAGCTAGTGAAGATTCACCTAATCATATATTGCACTTTAGCTCACCAAACAAATTTGGCCAAAACAAGAAATATTCACCTAACAGAAATACATTCCAATATAGACCCCAGAGAATTCAACATTAATGCATAAACTCCTTCGCAGAGAAGAAAAAATGCGCATGAACCCATACGGCATAATTAATTAATTCTAGTTAAAGCATGGATGGAACCCTATTTCATACCTATGAGGGGACACTTTTCTATGGGGTCACCTAATATGATAGCACGACTCTATGGCCGCTCATAAAAGAATCAAAATTCAAGATATCGAATTTAGGAGGGGCATAAAAAATGATGCTAGTCAACTCTTGATGGCCGTGCAATGCAACTTGTCGAAATATAAACAATAAATATAATATTTTTTATTTCTTCCCTTGGAATCTACAGGGGCGACGCTCAGCAGAGCCGAAGAAAACGGCATATTCTTGAAGATTTTCTTTGAGGAGTTGCCAAATGTGCTATACAACCCCAAGGACTCAACTGCAAAAAAATCCCCACTGACCCATGATCGATCTCGATCGGAGAAGGATTTAATACTGTTTCAGCCCAAAAGAGAAGCGCTTTATTATGAGGATCTAGGGACCATTTGGTAGCATTTGGCAGCAGCATTCTATAAACTAAAAGCTGCAATTTGCTTCGTACTATATTGGAGTTTCTAAAGTCTCTCTGTGAAGAGTTTGAAGGGAAATGCAATGGCGGAGAGAGAGAGAGAGAGAGAGAGAGAGAGAGAGTTCTTGAAAAAAATAAAAAACCTTATCTTATTGTCATGGTGAAGGTGATCTACACTTCCCTTTGGAGCTTCCAAAGAGACACCACCAACTATTTTCCGCCACTCAAAACTTAGCCCTATCTGCTAAGGAAAAGCCAACAAACATTTTGCGCCCTTCAAATTACTCTAGAATCTATACAAGAGGTTGCACCTCAAACAACAAATTACATCTCTCTCTCTCTCTCTCTCTCATTCTTGTTTTGCTGTTCAGCCATCCTGCAGAGGTTCTCAGGTAAATCCTTTGCAAATTTTGAGCACCATCTTAAGCAATTGAGTACATCTTTGGCATTAAAAGAGGTCTTTGAAAGTTGGACTGGGTTCTGGTCCAAGACTTCTCCATTTTGATCACTTCAAGGTTGTCCCGCCACATTTTGTTTGGCTGACAATTGCCTTGGACTTTATCTCTTTATGATAACAATGTCTGCAAAAGAAGTTCTGTGTGAGGCAGAATGAATGAACAGAGTAGTAGTCATTGCATTCATTTATTTTGAAAACTAGATCAATCTTTAGCAATTGTAAAGTGTATGTTGTGGATCTCATCTGGAGCCAATTTCTCAAGTATCGACTTGTGTGTCAATTTTTTTTTTACTTCAATTGGTCATACTCATTATTTCTGTGTTCTCGCCAAAGCAGTTGCCAAGAGAATTTGCAATTATGCCAAGTTTGTGAAAGAAGAAAGTACTTAAATGTGATTGCCTTTTGGTCTTGAGAGGGAAGAATTAGGTGCCCTGTCAAGATTCACGAGTTGATCAATCATTATATCTAATTGAAGTGTCAGAATAACGTGTTTGTTGGTTGACCCTTGTAAGTTGGGATTCCAGTAATCTCTTAAACAGTTGCACTCTGCAGTTTGCTTCCTTCCATTATGTAACTGCCCTCAGTATATTACTTACCCACACGATCTCTTTTGGGAATGGGGTCTGAGAATAACCTTGAAACGGTTCTAAAATAAGTATAGTTATGCTACCGTCTTTAGTTTTCTTTTAGAGGAGAATGTGGTAGTGTCCTTAGGGCAATTGATATGACTATTTATCCTTAAAAAATGCAAGTTTTTCCTACTTGAAACTAGTTTTGTTTTTAAAGAAAACAAATTTCTAGTCTTTCAATTTTCTAAGTGTATCAAGAAGTGGTTTTCTGTTTTCTGGTGCTGGCACATGCAAAATTCTTTGAAGTACCCAGTCCATTCTTTCATCTTTTCAAAACTGAACTCTTGTGCATGCCGAAAGGCCAAGTCATACACATAGAGCTTCTCCTTTGAGCTATCTTCCATGTGATAAGCTCCCAGATTCTTGGTTTTCAGTAGACATATCTATTACTCACGTTTCTATATTTTCAGATTAGGCAGGCAATGGCGCAGATTATGGCACCGACGACACAATGCCAGATGAGGATCACAAAGAACCCGCTGACTGCCAGTCCCATGACAGCAAAAACATGGAGTTCTCTCTTGCTCAAACAGAAGAAGAGTGGGAACACTAAGAGCCTTTCTAAGTTCAGGGTGTATGCTTTGAAGTCTGAGAACAGTACTATTAACAGGCTTGAGAATCTTCTCAACTTGGACGTCACACCCTACACTGATAAGATAATTGCAGAATACATTTGGTATGTTTTAATGCCTGAAACCTTTGACGGCGGTGCACAAAAAGATGGAAATACCAGAACTATTCTGTATTCTAAGTTTGCATTTTTCTTCAATCTACTGTGAGAATAAGTATGTCATACATTTTATGCAACATTCAACAAGTGACACCTTTTTTCTTTCAATTTCTGCAATAGAACATCTTGTTTCACGTTTTGATATTAGCCTAACTATGAGACAGGATCGGAGGATCTGGCATAGATCTGCGCAGCAAATCAAGGGTATGAATGGTGACAACAAAATATGTAGAGTTTTTGTTTTAACATGCTACTGATCTATTGGCTCCTGAATTATCAGACGATCTCTCGACCTGTTGAGCACCCGTCTGAACTTCCAAAGTGGAACTACGATGGATCAAGTACTGGTCAAGCTCCAGGGGAAGATAGTGAAGTGATCTTATAGTAAGATGACATAAACCCGAATCCGTCTTACTATATTTACCTCCACATCATTCCATCAAGTTCTTGATTTGTTAACAGCCCTCAAGCAATTTTCAAGGATCCTTTCCGAGGTGGCAACAATATCTTGGTAATCATTCACCACGCCAGTATTATGTTGTCAAAACTTTTTCGTCCATCTAGATCATCTGAACAGGGTGATCAACAAGAAAGGACATATGAATCAGTTTACGAATAAATATTGTTCGTCTGCAGGTTATTTGCGATACGTACACTCCAGCTGGCGAGCCGATCCCAACTAACAAACGTGCCAGGGCTGCTGAAATTTTCAGTAAGCAAAAGGTTATCGATGAAGTTCCATGGTAGGAGATCCAAACACACAAGTTTTCTGTTATGAATTAGGAAGTTTTGAAATGGACAAGTTTATAAATTTTGGCTAAATGTTCACATCAGGTTTGGGATTGAGCAAGAGTACACCCTACTGCAGACAAATGTTCAATGGCCACTGGGTTGGCCTGTTGGAGGATATCCAGGTCCCCAGGTGAGAATTTGTTTCAAATGAATCTCCCTATGTATAGTTGGATAATAGGCTTTAACTTGATGAGAAAATTTGTATTGTGATATGAGGTTTTATGTTCATTTAGGGGCCTTATTACTGTGGTGTTGGGGCTGATAAGTCATTTGGCCGAGACATATCCGATGCTCACTACAAGGCTTGCTTATATGCTGGTATCAACATTAGTGGCACCAATGGAGAGGTGATGCCGGGCCAGGTAATTTTTCACCTCCATCTTCTCGGTTTTTATGGAAAAAAAAAAAAAGCACAGGACTGTTGCGATAACACTCGCTTCTATTGCACAGTGGGAATACCAAGTGGGACCAAGTGTGGGAATTGAAGGGGGAGATCATATATGGTGTTCAAGATACCTTCTCGAGGTGAAATTATAATTACTTGCTCAAGAAAATAGAGGAAATTAATGGCAAACAGAATAGGTGCATACAGACGTTCTACAGTATTCATTACTAAAATTGTTTATGTTGCTTATGTAACAGAGAATAACTGAGCAAGTTGGTGTTGTCCTGACATTAGATCCTAAGCCGATTGAGGTAGCTGACTTCACCATCACCACTTACGCAACATATTATCCTAGAGTTGATGAAAATATTCTCTTCCTTCTCAGGGTGACTGGAATGGTGCGGGTTGCCACACCAACTACAGGTTCACGCCATAGAATAACATGAACTTTAATTAAGTATTTTTTTCATTGAAGGACTTTTAGAGTGTATTAACCATCTTTTCTGCAGTACAAAAAGTATGAGAGAAGAGGGAGGCTTTGAAGTGATAAAGAAGGCAATTCTGAATCTCTCACTTCGCCATAAGGAGCACATTAGTGCCTATGGAGAAGGAAATGAGAGAAGGTTGACTGGAAAGCATGAAACAGCCAGCATCAACACATTTTCTTGGGTAATGCTTAGAAGAAACATACCGGCTGCTAGTCAAATTCGAAGACTGCCTGTTAAATTGAACTCAAATTATGTTGTGATGCCTGAATTACTTGAATTCTGTTATGCAGGGAGTTGCCAATCGTGGTTGCTCTATCCGTGTGGGCCGTGACACTGAGAAGCAAGGAAAAGGTACTATAAAAACTACCATACCAGTTCTCTTACGTTCTCTGTCTAAAAATCGGAGATGCTTAACTTTCATAGAGGATTCAAGAAATGCTACCCTAAGAAAATAACATATAAGAAGTACTGTCTTTCGGTCATGGTTCATGAATTCTACTATGCAATTTCTTTTCTTTTAAACTTTTAACAATCATAAAGCATTCCCACAGTTTTGCTTCCTAAACAAATGTAAATCTTCATATCAGTCCTTACTCATCCAACATATACAGAACATTATCGAAGTCAAGACTTTGACATCACTGGACATCTCACTGTTTTTGAATATCGATAAGACAAAGTTGACCTTCCTTGCTCAATCACTTAAATGCTTAAAATGACAAACAGGTTACTTGGAAGACAGGCGTCCAGCCTCAAACATGGACCCATATATCGTGACCTCATTACTTGCTGAAACTACACTTTTATGGGAGCCCACCCTTGAGGCTGAAGCTCTTGCTGCTCAGAAGCTATCTTTGAAGGTCTAAAATTCAAGCTGCTGATTAAGAAAGGCCAAATGCATTAATTAAAATCAGTGAGGACCTACTAGCTGAGAGACCGTGAACCCATTTTCCTTGAGATTTAGGTCATTGAGACAAGATCCTCATGTAAATAAAGCTTCCTAGAGGGAGAGACCTAGTCTCCTTTGCATTGGTTTCATCCTGCATCCACAAGTAATTTCAACGTTTTGGGTATTTGAGTTCACAACTACCCTTTAGTGTCATGGACATCTTCCTGTCTTTGAATTTTCAGTTACTTCGATATCTTCAGTGCAATTCATTTACATTTTCAGTGTCCTCATATGCTGAACTCATTCAATTTGGCATGTCCAACTTTCTTTTGAATAAAAGGCAGTTCGACAGTTTGACTTTGGATTCAGCCATGTACGAGTTAGTTTCATCTCTTTCAATGCCTTATTAAGAGAACTTTGGGAAGTATAAACAGACCGCAACTAGGATTGCGCAAGTTTGTCTGCGCAAGTTGGCAATTCTGTTTTCTTTGTGACAGAAAGAATTGTTGTCATGAACATGGAAAGCGCAGTACGACCATATAAACAGAAATTTGGCAATGCCATTACCTCCCATTCTCCTTCTATAGAACTGAAAGTTACTCAGGTCCTTTTCTTCAATCTTCTCCTCACACCAATTCAACCGTTTTATTCAACAATAGAGCAAACAATTAGCAATGATACTTATGCTAACTTATCTAGGAGGCCGTATATAGCAGATTGACAAATTTGAGAAATAGGATTGGTGTTTCTCTTAAATTATGGATGAGTAATTGGACTTCTTAAACGATTCCAAGGTCCGGTTAAGGGAAAAGCTGAAAATTTTCATTAGTTAGTGGATTTCTGCAGTTGCTGGTAACTTTCTAACAACACTAGTTAAAAAAGTATGACTGTGGTAATCGAATGTTAGGCAACCCATTAGTAAATTACCAACGCTATAATAAATTTAAAAACATTCCGGTAGAAACTTATCAACTTTATTGAATCGTTACATGTGTATTTATTAAAGCATCAATCCTATAAGAAATTTGTCAATATTCCAATATATTAGTAAGTCACCAACTTCTTTTAGAGTTCACAATTGTTTCTAGTAAAATATCAGCACCATAAGGAATTTATCAACACCTCACTAAATCAGTAAATTTCCAACTTCTTTAACATAAAATACCAACCTTGTGAGGAACTTAACAAACCTCCATGAAATCACTGAGTTACCAATTTCTCTGAAATTCTACAGGATTGAGTAGTAAACTACCAATACTATAGAGAATTTGGCAACATTTTATTAAATTAGTCAAATTATCAATTTCTTTCAAATTTTACTTGTCTGTTTAGAAAAATACCAATCCTATAACCAATTTATAAAGCATCCCAATAAATTAGTAAGTCAAGAAATTCTTTCACATTTTACAAGCGTGGTCAGCTCATTACCAACATATAAGGGACTTACAAACATCCCATTAAATAAGTCAAATTCTTTGAAGTTTACATGTATGGTTGGTGAAATACCATCTCAGAATGAATTAATCAACATCTAATTAAATAAGTGATCTGACAGGCTAGTTTCAAAGAGCCCACGGCACATTAATAAAGAGGTGCAAATTTAAAGATCCATAAACCGTGTTGATTTAAAACTAGCCCTGTGAAATAGAACACGCGAAACTTTTTTAAAAATAGGAAGCGAGCCCACAATTTTGTCATCAAACATTTTTCATATTAATTGTCTTTTAAATACATACACATATAATGGAATAAAGGGTAGAAACATTAAAAAAAAAAAAAAAAACCCTCAGTGAAATTATAGTTACAGTCTCCAACATCAAACTTTAAAGGGTGAAATTTAATTTAATTAAACCATTACATAAAATGATTTTTTTAATGTCAATTAAATTTCACCATTTTGTATTGACAAAAATTAATTTCATCATGAAGTGTTTACAAAATCATATCAAGATGCCTCATTATGAATAACTTTTCATGCCGATGTTTTCAGTGTATTCCTAAGGCATACTTCGTGTAAAAATATCTTGCTAATAGTAAGGAAAAATTACAAACCCTGCTAAGTAGTAAATTAAGAGACTTGATATATATTTTTTGGAAATTTCTCTTTTCGACAAACTTTATTTCTATGGAAGTAAAGTCTAAAAGTAAAAAAAGAAATCATAGTGCCTTCAATAAATAGGGGTACTCATAATAAGCCAAATGAAACATGTGCGATGCTTAATTATGACAACTAGATCATAAATATAGTTAGAGATAACTAAAAAAAAGGATGGAATGAGGTTACTGCTTTATATTGCAATTGCATAATTAATTGTAATGTTATCCTTTTAGTGAAAATGGGACGTATTTAGTCACATTAGGGGTGGAAATAGTGCCGCCCAAAGTTAAATGCTTATGACAAAAAAAAGGTTAAATGCTTAAAAATTTGTTCCATGGTAAAAGTTATATTACATAATTGCACGTACTCTGAATCTAAAACTATTAGCTATATTTGAGGATTATTTGAAAAATTAAGCCTCATTTGTACAAATATATGAATATTAAAAATCAATAAAAAAGACTTAGCAAATATAAAAAGCTACAATTAGATAACTTTTATAGAAGAAAAGGGACTTTTATTATATACACGATTTTCCATATTTCATATGTTTAAATAAATAAGACTATATGCATAATTAGTGATAAATCTTTTGATAAAAGGCATAGTCATAGATAACTTTAAATGAGATAAATTTTAATATTTATATATGAAAATTACACGTCAACAAGGACGTTAAAAAAAAAAAAATTAAGGGCCTGTTGCTATAATTTTTTAGATTATTCATATATATGATTAAATTAATCATTGAAGATGATATCTATCACTTTATAGTTGTCAAATATAATTCCTAGTACTTCACAATTGGTGAGCAAAAATTTGATTTCAGTATCACATAAGTTTATAAGTGAGCATTTGAAGGAGTTTCATTATTATGTAGATTTTGATAAGTCTTGAGAAAAATTATCCCTATGATGTATACTCTAGTAAGCAATATGTTAAAAATAGATAAATATTGAAAAATGAAAAAAAAAAATTCAACATAAAATCTAAAAATTACCTATGATAATAAAAAAGTTGTAAAGCAAAAATATGTACCTAGGTTCAGCTCACCAAGAAAGATGATATACATAAATATTTGGTCATGATAACCGACACTTGATGTTGTTATTTTTCTTTAAGGTGTTGTCCCTAAGAAATATCAAATAAATAGGCATGTGTTTGGTATCACTGAAAAAAAAAGGCTATTTCCATGGACTTTGTAAAGCGGTCAAGGTAAGAACGATCGCCATTTAGCGTATCTACTAACGTTCATCGACACACTAAAAATATTTTTAATCATCTATGGGCATTTTGGTCATACTTTTATGGTTTCCACTGTCTTTTGTTTAACTACTATTACTATCAAAAACATTTTTTTTTTTTTTTTACAGCAGCAACAAGTTCAGAGTGTAGTTTGCTTCACAATTTAAGATATGTTCTTTTTAATTTTAATATCAATTTTCCCATAGTGATGCAAAATATGGGGCCGCCGATGTTTCTCTATTGTGACATAAATGTTTGTATAACATATGAATGATCGTAAAGTAAGTAAAACAAATATTGATGAGAAGTCATGATACGACCGAATTAAAATGTACAAAATGGGAAAAATAATTAACTTGAGGTATCGATAGGCACAACCTATATTAACAACCAACCATCGGCAATGAAATTTTCATAAAAAAAGAAAAGAACATGTGAATTTTCTTATGTTAAAATGAATCAAGGGAATTTTAAATATGCACTTTGGGGGAAAATTGCAAATTTCTTTGAAAATACAAATTGAATATTGCATTTTTCGGCAAGGTATCCAACAGTTCTTTTTATGATACATTGTCAATACTTTGTGATGGATAATGAGATATCCATAAACTCTTGCCAACAGAAAAAAGATAAACGTCAAATGATTAGGAAAAATGCAAGGTAGACTTTCCATTAAAAAGGAAACTGAAATATATGAAATTGGAAAGCAATCTAAAAAAAAATCACATCCAACTCTCTGTGAATAGATATAAGCAAATGGAGAAGAGAAAAGAAACCATTTTGCTCTCGAGAAGATTTTACATGAATGGCTTACTCGCCTTTTAGACACCAAGTTGATGGCACAATCATGGACATCAAACAAATGGAGGAAAGCTATCAAGAGTACGGAATTTATGTTCTTCCTTTATGCTTTTAGTTGATTTATAACATTTTATATGCTTGAAAAATTGTCACCGATTCAATAAATAGCATTATTTTATGTCCTTTTTTATTTTTTATTTATTTTTACGGAGGACCAATTTACATGATGTGGATCCACTCTAAGAAAACTCCATGCAAACTCTAATGGAGAATTTAATTCATGTGAATGTTTATTTTATTATAAATTTATTGATATTATTTCTGTTGCAAAATTCACATCAACAATGACATTTGGATACCAAATATTATTTTAAACACATGCAATGGATGGCATCTTGTGACTATTATTAGAAAAGATATCATTCATGTGTAGCGGCTAAATAAACTCAGTAAGCTAGTGTTTATTTTGATTAGTACTTTTCTCTACAATTATGCAAATTTCTGGTCCTAGGGTTCTTATAGTTTATTTAGCAATATATATATTCTCTCCAAATAGACTGAACTATATCATACTAGCTCACCATCGGGGCTAATCCGTGCATTGGGCTAGAGGAGTTTTAGTAGCTATGGGCCTAGCCTTACATTGGGCCTAATTAGTCATCCAGATCAAGTTAGTTTATTGAGTGTCATCGTGATCTCATGATCTTCGTCAACGTGACAAGGTTTCTTATCATAAATAATAATTTTTTTCAATAGTTTCAACAAATTTATGGTTTGATGCTTAATCCTCAAAAGTAGAGTTTTTGGTTTTATACGAGGACGATTTGCTACAAATAAGTGGCATTTTGAGAGGAGCATTGCCTTTTAAATAGCTCGAACTTCCTTTAATATTTGGTAAAGTTTAGTGACAAAGATTGTAGACCACCAGTGAAAGGATAACTAGAAGAATGTCAGGCATTTCGCTTTTGCGGGAAGACTACAACTCATTAATAGTTCTATGAAGCTTTATTACTTATAGGAGCCAATTTTTTGTGTTGCCGAAGAAAATATTGAAGCTAGTGGCAAGTAAACGCACCGCACTTCTTTGGAGAGGCAAGCCTGACAATGCTTAAGGAGTAAGAGCGGCTTGAAAAGATATATGCCTTCTTAAATGTAAAAAGGGGAATGGGGTTGAGACAGTTACTTGCGTGGAATTGCCTCTGGCGAAGGTTATGAGAGCTGGCTTCATATTAAATGCTTGGGTGCAGCTATATCTGTTAAAGGACCAAAGAATTTGATCCGTTGAACATACGAGTGGCTCTACTGACATTTGGCGGAACCTTTTAGTATGAGTAGCATACTTAAATCTTATGTCAAACTTATTGCTGGAAACTGCAATACTTTTTCGAGAACTCTACTAGAGCTTTGCTTGAAATGGGGCTACCTGTTTTATTTAGACTAAAAGGAACTCTATGCTTCATGATAGTCCTTCCCCTTTTGCTAATCGAGTGATTAGTTTTATGATGTTTGCTATTAGAACACAAATGAAACATTTTATCTTCAAGCATAAGCTGATATTGTCCACCGGACACCAGAGATTGTGCAGCCATTGAGGTATTCCCTATGTTGCTGCTATTGTCTTATCTACAATGAGATTGTTGAATGGCTTGAGTGATTATGCTGGATGTAGTGGAGCCTTTTTATTTTTTATTTTTTTTTATGATAATTCTCATTTATTGGCCCACTGACAAATTTTCTTTTTAAATGATCCTTTTGTGACAGCAGTGACATCGGCAAGTGGAAAATTGTTCTTTTGGTCAATCAACATATTATCTTACATTTTTTTTTTTTGGGTTAATACCACAAAAAATCCCAAACTATATCAACTGTGATACAATACCTGTTACTTTTTTCTTTGTTGTATTACTAAAAAATCTAAAGTTGCCAATTATGATACAAATACCCCAAACTCATAAAAAAAAAAACGCTGAAGTTATACTAGTGTGAAAAATATAATTTGGATTGAGCTGAAATAGAGGATATATATGTCATACACACAATAAATAATTGGGAGTATGTGTCAAAATGAATAAGTTTAGGAGTTTTGATGACATTAAAAAAAAAATTGGGGTTTTTGTGTCATAATAGGTATGGGTTGGATTCTTTTGTGGTATTTGCCCCTTTTTCTAATTGCATTTTGGGAGAAAGGAAAATTAAGGAAAAGAAGAACCGGGAAAAAGATGATATGTCAAATTGAAGGACACTGATATGGTCCACCACTTGTAATGGGTTCAAGCTGTATGCTTTCATACATTAATTATTGGGAAAATCCCTATGTTGTTTGGATGATGACAAAGACAATTAAAGGCTACTAATGTGTTGGTTGAGTAGTGCCAGGTGATACGTGTACAAACCGATATGCGGATGATGTCATAAATAGTACCAAAGATTCTGATATAAGGAGTGCTTTGCCATTGTCTTGAGTGATCTGCTGATATTGAGGTGAATAGAATATTGGGCATTGAAGATTCTACAAGGTGGAAGGATTTTAATATAAAGTGAACATTTGGAAGGACCTTGATTGAGGGTGAATAAGTTGAGAAGAATGGGATGTTTGTGATGGCTTGGAGGTAAAAAGATCAAGTAAAGAATTCGATGGACTTGGTGTGATTAACAAGCATAGAACATGGATATTTGGTAAAGCTTGGAAAGATCATGAAGAAGAATAACTTGGTAGAGTTGAAATTGCTAATATGCTTGGAAGGACTAGAAAGATTAGCATCGTTATCAAGTACAACGAGTTGTTAGTGATCCTTGTGAGTTTAGTGAAGATGAGGAACCAACATGTGTATGTGGTGTCCTTGAAGATCTTTGGAAGCTGATTCAGTCAAATCAGTGAAGATGAGAAATCGACGAGGATGCCGATGTCCTTGGAGATCTTTAGAAACTGATATAGTTAATCATAGAAGATGATGTATCAGCAAGGATGCCGTTGTTTGTGGAAGTCTTTGTATGTTGTAGAAGCCAAAAGGATCTTTAAATAATTGATCACAAGCCATCTACATGGTTTATTAGTGGATAGCACCAAGAGACTAGTAAGAATCTATATATCCTAGTTACGCGTAAGGGATCGTATTGATATTTTGTCTAGAAAGGTGCTGATCACTTGATCAACTACCTAAAACATTGAAAAGAAGAAAATAGCCATTACAAAGACTTGGAATTCACAAAAAGATCACCAGAGTTGATTAGGAGTAGGTTTGGCATTAATGAGCAAGTCTCACCAAAGTATACTGACTCTATTCTAGAATCAGACACTATCAAAGAGCTGTTCTAACGATCTTTAGCAATAGTCTACTACTATTAATGGATAGAACCAACAGCTACTTAAGAATTTCAGTGAACAAAGATCATATGAAGATATATGGCTATATATTGAGTCCAAGAGAAATAGTTGGGTTGGGTTAAAAAAAACAAGACGAGTCATGTGCTTTGAGTCTTCTTTTTTTCTCTGTTTTTGTTGTTATTTGTTGTGTATTCCTGATGTTAATGTTTGGGTGGTGATAATATTTATAATAAGCGATGAGAGCAAGTGTACAAGAGTGATAGTAGTATGTGAGTCATGATAGTGTGATCTACTAGAAATGCAGTACTTGTTAATTATAACTTGTCTTGAAGATTACTATTAGATTCTAGCCTTGTTGTGGCTGTTAATGCTGGGAGTGGATGTAGGCTTGAGGATAAAGCCGAACCGTTATATATTTGCTTACAATATCTTCTATATCTTCACTATTAACATTACTTGTTCGTAATCATCACCATCCGTCAAATAGCAACACACACATTTGATTTCTACAATCTATTTCTGACGATGTTTGAAGTTTGACTTATTATCTTCTGTAAATATTTTTCATAGTTCTCAAACAACCTATTCAACTTTAAATTGCTATGAGCTCTTACTCATTTCAATGTCATCAATTCTTGCACTTCAGCAGCACGTGATATTTGAAACATCTACTTTTTTTTTTTGAGCATGAAACATCTACTTGACATGTTCATAGTAGTTTTTGATTGTTGCAAAATCGTCAGAGTCTATTGAAACAACTTATTCACCCTCGCTTAAATTGTATTGTTAGCCTTAACATCAATAAGGTAGGAAGGGCTCATCATACGTTAACATTTTGTGTTGGACAAAATTTTATATTTTTTCTACTTGAAATATAGGAAAGTCTCACAACATGTAAATATTTATACGTAAATTACATATAATTTCTTCATAATCATTTTATATTTGAATAACATTTATGTTTTGAAAGGAAAGAAAAAAAACGTTTTTGTTTTTAAAAAGCAAAAATGGACTTAAAGAAAAAAAACTCAATTAACTCTGATCTAGGTAGCACCAACAAGCGACACGGACACGCGATATGACACGACACGGCACACCGACACGTTATTTCTCAAAAATAGAGAATTCTGACACGTTATGACATGTTGTATATTAAATGGATATTTTTATTTTTAATTAATTTAATTTAAATTCACAATTAAATAAATAATAACAAATGAGCCTATAATGAATTCATACTATTAACATTAATAAATTTATTCATAGGAAATTTGAAAGATATATTGATAGTTAATGCATATTTATATTTGGGGACATATTTCTAATTCTAACAAAAGTTATTGATGAAACTAATAATTAATAAGAAATTTAAATTAACTTATTTAAATAAATTTATGATCTTCTACAATGATCAAAATTCATTATTGTTCAACATTTAGTATTTTTATTTTTAAAAATTACTTTATAACCTCCTTTATTTATTATTTTGAAAAAAAATGCAACCCCCACTTAGAGTCCACCCCAGCCCTCACCCTCCAAGTTTATTTCACTCCCTCATTTATTTCCCCCATTTCTGCCCCCCTTCACCCACCTGTCACGCTTCACTTCCTTTGTTAGAAATTCAAGTCACCCTCTCGTCCATCCACCCCGCAGAAAGAAAAAATCATGCCAAAGTCCCATCAATATATATTTTTTTTTTTTGAGTTTCCTCCCTCAAAACTTTAGCTGTTGCCCTTTTCCTCCTCCACCTCCTCCACAAACCATCTTCCTCTCGATCCCCTCTCTCTCTTGGTCGCCTCATCAGCCATCACAATTGCTCGCCGCCTTGTGTCCAATGCTTCCTCCTTCGCAGCCGTAGCCTCACCACCAGCCCTCCATCGTGGCATTACAGTCACAACCCAGTCGCCTCAGTCTCTGCTCTTTCTCTAGTCCTCCCTTGCCGTTGCTCGCGGCCTTGCGTCCGCTTCCTTGCCCTCGCCTCCACCCTCCATCATCTTTTTCACCGATTCTCTCTCACGGACACACGTGTTGGAATGTATCGAGAAGAGTTGACCGCGTGTTGGAAAATTCGACACGGGTTGATCGCGTGTCTGAGCATGTTAGACACGTCAACACATGTTGGACACGACACGGAAGCTCTGGCAACGTGTCCATGCTTCATAGACTCTGCTAATCATGATTGTCTTCTTTTGGTCTATTTTATTATGTGTCATTTGTAAAACTAAACTATATATGTACATATACATCTCTCGGTAGTAAGAAAGTTAGGTAGAAAGGAGCTTAGTGGTGGACTGACATCATTACAAACATCTATTCTCTCCCACTTTCCTTAACATTAATTAGACATATTACTTTACAATGAAGTAAAAAAAAAAGTTTTATCATTTAATTTAGTATAAATATAGTTTTCTTGGAACAATACATCAACACCAACTTGCCTTAGTATTAAGTTTTATGTCTTTTTCACATTTGGTGGATTGTGAGAGATAAGTCAAAAGTTAGGACCACAATTGAAGTGGGACAAAAATGACACAAACTAATAACAATAAGTCAAACATGCAAATGGTATGCATTCATCTTCACAAGAGAACCCCATAGTGCCTCTTTTCAAATTTCAGACACAAAATGAACCGGCCAAATTATATAAAGAATTTTGCACCATGACCAAGAAGATTAGTAAGACATTCGCATCAGATATGAGCCCTAGTTATGGCATTGTTTAAGGAGCATGATTCACGCGCAATAGATTTAATCAAATTTTAATTGAAGTTGATATATTATTAGTAGTATTAGTCTTAGGCAGGACTATAAAAGGCCTACAGGGAAACAGAGGGGAGAACCCTCCTGGGGAGAGTGACCTCTTATGCCCCTATTCTTAAAGGATGGGGCCCAAGTAGGACTTGGGCCAACTGATAGGCACTGGCTGTGGAATGCAGTGTTCCCCTGGCGTTAAACTGAGGGGGATAGAGCGTCCGGGCTTGAAAAATATACGGTTTGGAGGAAAATCCTGCCTCCTAGAAAACACATAAGAACCGGGTTTTGGTCCTAAGCAAGACCTTAAAAGGCTTTGATAGCCCGGAAGTAGATGGGCTAGAGGGTGGTTATCCCCTAAAAAAATATAGATAACCCGCAAGCTTACTGCCACAACCCCCTTCGGGGGGGTAGGGAAGCCACCTTGGATTCCAGCGGCCTTCCCCAATGAAACATCCGAGCGCGGAGTGTAGAAAATGAAGGGCAAATTTTAATTGAAGTTGATATATTATTAATAGTATGCATGCATCTTGATAAAAAACCCCAAAGTGTCTCTTTCTTCTTCTTCTTCTTTTTCTTTTCTTTTTTCAAGTTTCAGGCAAAAAGCGAACCGGCCAGATTATATAAAAAATTTGCTTTATTGATCAAGAAGATTTGCAAGACATCCGCATCTATTGTGGGCCTTGGTTGTGACATTGTATAAGGAGGATGATTCATATGTAAAAGGTTACATCCATTTGATAAGCAAAGCAAGATGTTGACATATTGTTCTATCAACTTGCCTTAATATTAAATTAGTTGACATATTTTCGTAGGTGATAAAAAAAAATTCCATTTATTGATTTTTGTTAGTGATATAAGCGATTATTTTTCGGAAAATGTTTTCCAAATCATTTATTTCCTGTGAAACAAACAAACCCTAAATAAGTCAATGCAAGTTTTTCTTTTATAGTCAAAAGAAAATTTCATTCATTTATCACAATCAAACATGAGAGGAATGGGATAAGTACACTATCAATGCCATGAGTTGTGTACAGCGCTCACTTTGGTGCCAAAAGTTTCTGTCGGATCACTTAAGTGACAAAAAGTTTTAAAAACGATCATTTTAGTGCAGACTCCGATCAGGTTGGCCGAAAATCCGACGCGGTACTTTTTTATTAATTTTTGAAGCAAATGTGGCTTGCTGGAGAGTACAGTCAAGCATCATAACACCAAAACGACACCATTTGGTGTCTTCACCAATTCAAAATCTTAAATCTCTGGCCAGTCGCCGTCCTCGACGACCCCCACGCTCGTCGGCCGTGGCTCTGACCCTGACCTTGACCTCGACCCTGACCCCGACAATGGCCACTCGGTGGCCGTAGCTCTAACCCCAACCCTAACCTCGACCCCGACCTCAACCCCAACCCCGATGATGGCCACTCGGTGGCCGTGCCTTTGACCCCGACCCTGACCCCGACGATGGCCACTCGGCGGCCGTGGCTCTGACCCCGACCCCAACCTCGACCCCGACGATGGCCACTCAGTGGCCATGGCTCCGACCCTGACCCCGACCCCAACCCTGACGACGGCCACTTAGTGGCCAAGTCGAAGGCCGTGATCTAGCCAGTGCTCGGGGAGGATGCCGACGAGTGTGCCGCCATTGATGTCTCCCTCTCCATCTCCGATCTCCCCGACGAGTGCTTGGCCTGCGTCTTCCAGTACCTAGGCTCTGGCAACTGGGGCTGGTGCTCCCTCGTGTGCCGTCGAGGGCATTCGAATAGCACCGAGCAATGGCAGCCGAGTGAGCGGTGGCGGCCCAGCGACGACGGAGGCTGAGCGATGACGGCCGAGCAAGCTAGGTCGGAAAAACCCTAATTTCAATCCTCAAATAATAATAATAAAAAAATCCCCAAATGAGTTAAACGATGTTGTTTTTGTGAGGCTATCCACGTAGGATGGCAAAACAACGTCGTTTTCATAAGGAGGACCGAAAATGACGTCACTTTAAAGCAATTGGAACTTTTTTTTTAAATATAAAAGCCACGTAATTAATCTGGCTAGAATCTCTTGCCGGTGGTACCAAAGTGATCGTTTTTTCTCCAATTTGGTACTTAAGTGATTTGACGGAAACTTTTGGCATCAAAGTGAGCGCCGTATACAACTTATGGCACTGATAGTGTACTTCCCCTTGAGAGGAACAAAGAAAGCTTCCAAGCAAAGCAAATCCCAAAAGAGCTACAAAACAAAACAAAACCTAGAAACCAAAAGAGTATAGCTTGCAACTATAAGTATGTTGTCATCCCAAAAAACTAGATTTGTTGCGGAATAAAAAAAACAAATGAGGGCCAATCACCAGAATCGTCAGTTGATGGGCATACACTAAGATCTTTCCATCTAGAAACTACAACTAGTAACGCCACTACACCATTGCCATACTGAGATAACAACAACAACATATTGAATCACCACATATTGAATGCCTTCAAGAAACTCTCAGATCTAGATTTAGATCGAAACTAGATTTATTGTTGATATATTGTTTTAGTATGTAAAAGATTAAATGAGATAGATTAATTTTTTTTCCAACTTTATTATAAAGTGATATATACAGAATAAATATATGTGGGGGCTTGAGCATTAATGACGTAGGAGATTTTGCATTTCGTTTATGTCATTTAAATTGTTTATTTCCTATTATAATTGTACCCGTCTATTATCTTAAAAAGGTTTTTGTATAATAATTGAGGTATGGTGCCTTTATTTAGTTTTATATAATAAATTAAGTGATTGGCCATCAATAAGGGCCAATTAATAGATTGATATTTGAAATCTAATATATAGTGTATCGAATGTCCATTCTAATCTAAAAAAAAAAGTAATAATAGGTTTGATATTTGATGCGGTATACTAAAATTATTGGCTTTTCAATTCATGACGGTCTATTTTAATGATATATGGTTTTTGTATAATACATGAGGTTTAATGCTTATAAATAGGGTTTTATTTTTTATTTTTACAATAACATTGGATTTCGCTAATTAATGAGATACAATTAATAAGATAGTATTATAATTTTAAGAGTATGCATGCTGAGGATGTTTGCTTGTGATATCCTTTAGCTTCGCGAAAGGGTTAACGTCGCACAACGGGATGAAATAGAGAGAGCGTTTGAGGAGGAGTAGGCAATTCTTATCTTAAAATCAATCAAAGGGAATTTTACATATGCACTTTGGAAGACAAATTGCGAATTTCTTTGAAAATACAAATTGAATATTGCATTTTTTTGGCAAAATATCCAACAGTTCTTTTTATTATACACAGTCAATACTTTGTGATGGATAATGAGATATCCATCGACTCTTGCCAAAAGAAAAAAAAAAGATAAACGTCAAATGATTAGCAAAAATACAAGGGAGACTTTCCATTAGAAAGGAAACTGAAATTTATGAAATTGGAAAACGATCTTGAAAAAAATCACATCCAACTCTCTATGAATAGACATAAGCAAATGGGGAAGAAGAAAGAGACCATTTTGCTGTCAAGAAGATTCATGTATCTCCATGAATGGCTTGCTCGCCTTCTACACACCAAGTTGATGGCATAACCTTGAACATTCCAACAAATGGAGGAAATCTGGAAATTTAAGTTCTTACTTTATGCTTTCTTGTTATATTGATTTATAACATTTTCCATCCTTTAAACATTGCAAAAAATTATACTATGAATCAATTAATAGTACAATTTTATGTCTCTTGTTTTATTTTAATCTGAGGATAAATTTACATGATGGTGGATACACTTTAAATAAAACTCCAGGTAAAGTCTAGTGGAGAATTTAATTCATGTTAATATTTATTTTATTATAACATTCTGCGTCATTTTTTTTATTGCAAAAATTCACATCGACAATGACATACAGAATAAGCCGATGCCATACATGGGCATCTTGCGGGCATAATTAAAAGAAATATAGTAGCTCAATAAACTCAGTTTATTTTGGTCGGTACTTTTTCCACGATTAGGCAAATTTCTGGTCCCAGTTCTTCCAGGTTATTTCGCAAAATATTTTTCATTTCTTTTATCTCCGAAGAGACTGAACTATATCGAAATCCTATCCTAATATCATCAATGCTAACTAAATATTGTGGCTACTCCATGCATTAGGCCAAAGGAGTATAACTAGCTATGGGTAAGCTACAAGATTAGAACAGATTCGGGTCCAGCCCCTACATTAGGCCTAATTTGTTACACAGATCACGTGAGTTCATTGAATGATATTATGATCCTACGATCTTCTTCAAGGCGACAAGGTTTCTTATCTTTATATATTAAATCTTTTTCACCAGTTAAAACATATTTCTAGATTGCTGTTTAATCCTCAGAAATAGAGTTTCTGGTTACACATGATGGAGCTTATTGCGTTGATTTTGCTACAAATAAGTGGCATTTTGAGAGGAGCATTGCCACTTAAATGCCTTGAACTTCCTTTAATATCTGGCAAAGCCTAGTGACAAAGATTGCAAACTACTAATGAAAGGATAACTGGAAGAAGTTCAAGCATTTGACTTTTCCAGGCACACTACAACTCATTAGATCAGTTATATGTAGCTTTATTACTTATAGGAGCCAAATTTTGGTGCTGCCTAAATATTGAAGCTAGTGGAAAGTGGGCGCACAGCTATTTTTTTGGAGAGGCAAGCCTGACGATGCCAAGGAACCAAAAAGCGGTTTGTACAGATGTATGCCTTCTTAAATGTAAAACGGGAATGGGGTTGAGACAATTACTTTCGTGGAATTGCCTTTGGAGGTTGGTAACGGGAGCTGCTTCATTTGGATTGATCGGGTGCAGCTTTGTCTGTTAAAGGCCCAAAGAACTTGTGTTCAACCTAAGAGTGACTCTACTTACATTTGGTGGAAGCTTTTGTATCTGTGTAGCATACTTAATGTTGGGAATGACTGATCCCCGAAAACCGGATTCGACACTAAATCGAACCCCTAAATCAATGCGGAAGCGAAGCCCAAGAAAACGACACGCATCACCGATCGTAAAGCACACCACGGAGTCGAGCGTACCTTGTTAGCCACAGATTAAACACCAATGCAGAAGAGGAAGAGAATCTGGCCCCGTTCGATCCGATGGCGCCTTGAAAGGGAGAAAACAGTGACTTGAACTTACTGTTCCTTTTGGAGGAAGAGAGAACGCGCGGGAGAAGACGTACGTTTTGTTTCCAACGGTTGTCTTCTCTCTCTCTCCTCCCTTTTATACCTCTCCCTTTCCACGGGCCTTATTCCCGTGGGCCGGGCCTTTTGGGCCCAGCTTGGGCGGACAGGGCCTTAAGCCCAAATCTAATAAAACCTTCATCTCCCACTCGCACAAGGTGGGCCGAACAGGATTCTCTTTACCTCTCTTCAACATTCATACCGGTGAATAATCCGTGCGACCAAAGATACTTTGAGAGCTCGTTGCTATACATCTCGTTAGGAATATATAGCAGCTCATAATGGGCGTCACACTCCGAGTAGATTTAGTATGCAGTACCCTAGATCGATCGATCACATCTATATCTCTCTTGATCTCTTTTAAACAATGATATATATTGTATTCACAATTATAATTATCACAAAGACAGTCATAATTGGTCGACCAGTGAATACAAAACCACAATGTGATTCTCCAAAATCGATCTTTCTCTTTCCTTCAAACTCTCAATTTCAGTCCAGCTTGCTTTTCTAGAAATGCCCCATTAGATCGAATCAAACTCATGACCATTGGCAACATCCTAAGATAGCAAACACTAAATAGAAACCTTGAGAATAAGTAAGAGTCATGAGGGGACTAGAAATTGAGAAACTCTTTTCCTCAAGAGTCTCACATGTCATAAAAGTTGAGATCAAACTTTTTGCCACTCTTATTGGTCGTATCATGCATACGTAGTATGAAATACGTATTACGGTATTAACTCATTTCCCATGGAGCGTATGTCTACACCTTTCAATACCGTACAGATGATAGTTCAGACACATCCAATGTCTAACTTGAGTTCACGTATCTACTCATTCACAAAATTCATCAGAACTCACATCTGGCATCTTAGACAGATAAAGTAAAATATGTGGGGTATTTTACTTTCGGACATAGTAAGTATTATGTCCTCATCTTAACACTCAGTTAAGGTGACATACGTGTTTTAAGCTTGAGCTCTCGATTATCACCTAGATAATAAGCTTAAAAACAGTCTCATCTCTATTTATCACACAGCAAATAGAGGCGATTACCCGTGTGAGTGGGCTAATCTTTTATCTGTCCGACATACTTCTCAACTTAAAATAATGCACTGAGCATTAAGATGCATAAAGATCACACATAGATTCATAGACATTAATCAATGAAAAACAAAATTTCATAAATGTGAACAATTCAGGGAAATTACAATTCAGTACATCAGACTTTACGCAATCCTAGAGATTTTACATGACCACAAAACACATCTCTAGGTATTGGCTTTGTCATAGGATCTCGCTACCATTCTATGCGTAGATATGTACCGTAAGTTCACATCCTTTCGTGCAACCATATCTTTTACAAAGTTATACTTGGTATCTATATGTTTGGTCTTGCCATGATACTTTGGATCTTTGGTGTACGCTATAGCTGTTTGGCTATCACAATTAACTAATAATGGATTTGCAGCTTTCTCAATAACACCTAAATGATCCAAAAATCTCTTAAGCCAAACTCCTTCTTGTACCGCTGCTGATAATGCCACGAACTCAGCTTCCATCGTGGATAAGGCTATACACGTTTGCTTCTTACTGCTCCATGATATGACGCCATTGTTCAGTAAGAAAGCAAATTCGGAGGTAAATTTCCTTTCATCCAAATCTCCTCCCCAATCAGCATCCGAATAGCCTTCAAGTCGCAGATCCTTTCCTTGATAATTCAACTTGAAATCAGCAGTTCCTCTTAGATACCTCAGTATTCTCTTGACGGCTTTCCAATGTGCTGGACCCGGGTTGGATTGGTATCTACTCACCATTCCAACTGCAAAACATATGTTGGGTCTTGTACACATCATAGCGTACATCAAGCTCCCAACAGCACTAGCATAAGGAACATGTTTCATTTGTTCCTTCTCTTGTGGAGTCCCCGGGACACGTCTATGGCTCAATCCTTCACCTTTTGCAATAGGAGTGTCTATGGGTTTGAGTCTTGCATACGAAATCGTTCAAGAACCTTACTTATATAGGTTTCTTGCGAAAGAGACAACGATCTCTTCGAACGATCTCTCGAAATCTTAACTCCAAGAATGTATGCAGCCTCATCCATATTCTTCATCTCAAAGTTAGAAGACAACCATCTCTTGACAGTACTAACCAACTCCATATTGCTTCCAGCAATCAGTATATCATCAACATATAATGATATGATCACAAATTGATCCTTGGATCTTTTGATATATACACAATGATCCTCATCAATCATTGTAAAATCATATGCCATTATGGCATTATGAAAACGTATATACCATTGTCTTGATGACTGCTTAAGACCATATATCGATCTCAAAAGTCGACATACCTTTTCTTCTTGGCCTTTCACTATGAAACCATCAGGTTGTTCCATATATATTTCTTCCTCTAATTCTCCATTGAGGAAAGTAGTCTTTACATCCATCTGATGTAACTCAAGATCCAGACTAGCCACTATTGCCAGAATAATGCGAATCGAGGTAAATCTTACTACGGGGAGAAAACGTATCTTCATAATCAATTCCTTCCTGTTGATTATACCCTTTCGCCACAAGGCGAGCCTTATGCCTTTCTATCGAGCCATCAGCCTTTCGCTTTATTTTGAGAACCCATTTGTTCCCAATAGCTCTGCGTCCTTTTGGAAGATCAACCAGTTCCCAGACTTGGTTTGATTTCATTGACTCCATTTCCTCTTCCATTGCATGAATCCATTTTTCCTTACTTGGACATCTCAAAGCCTCATTGATATTTCTTGGCTCATCCTCATCTTGTGGAGCAACCATAAAAGTTTCCCCTTCAATGTCAAAACGTCGACGGGGAATACTTTGGCGACTTGTTCGCCGTATGGGAGATTGTACACTTTGCACATCATTCCCTATTGTGCTCCCACTTGGATGAACTCCATTAATATCATTATCTTGATCCAAGGTCTCAAATAGGGAGTGATCTTCCCCTATCTCGCCCTTCTTAGGAAACTCATCCTCTAAGAATGTGACATCTCGTGATTCATATTCAGTTACACTCCCACTTTCCTGCTCACCAATGAACACATACCCTTTTGAGTGTTCTGAGTATCTTATGAAAATACTCTTCTTTCCTCTGGGACCTAATTTCCCAAATTTGTGAGAGGACTCATGTGAGTAGGCAGCACAACCCCATGGCTTAAGAAAACTTAAGTCCGGTTTTCTACCTGTCCATAACTCATATGGAGTGGAAGTAACTGATTTGGAAGGCACCCGGTTAAGTATATAGGCAAAGATTAACAATG
This sequence comes from Eucalyptus brandiana, assembly GCA_014182725.1. NCBI lineage: Eukaryota > Viridiplantae > Streptophyta > Magnoliopsida > Myrtales > Myrtaceae > Eucalyptus > Eucalyptus brandiana. Next base: position 10,957,215 of record CM024669.1, read on the forward strand.
CATCACTCCAAAAATTAATAGGTAAGTTAGCATGCGCCATCATGGACCTAACCATTTCCGGTAGGGTTCGTTTCTTCTCTCAAAGAACACCATTTTGTTGAGGAGTATATGGAATAGACAACTGTCTTTCTATTCCTTTTTCATCACATAATTTTCTGAACTCATCGATAAATATTCTCGACCTCGATCGGATCTCAATGTTTTTATTTTCTTGTCTAATTGATTTTCTACCAGGTTCATAAACCTTTTGAAACAACTTATTGCTTCAGACTTATGAGAAATCAAATAGACATATCCGAATCGAGTATAATCATCAATAAAGGTGATGAAATAAACAGCCCCATGCCTTCCTCTCACATTCATTGGACCACAGACATCAGAATGGATTAAATGCAGAGGAAATTCAGCTCTTTTCCCTTTCCCAAATGGTTTCCGTGTTGTTTTCCCTTCTAGGCAATGCTTACATATGGGTAAATCGACTTTTTCAATGTTACCCAACAAGCCCTCTTTGGTTAGTCTATTCATACGTTGTTGGCCAATGTGACCAAGCCTAGCATGCCACACATTCACATCATTATCATAGGTATTAGAAGATGTGATAAGGGAATAACTAACATTTGCATTAATATACTCAATATCCAATACAATAAAACCATCTAGAAAATAACCATGACCATAGTAATTTGTCTCCAAAAACAAATTCACACCTCTACTATTGAAGTTCAAATTAAAATCTAATTTAACCAACATTAATACAGACACTAAATTCCGACGAATCTCCGGAGCATACAACACATCATGAAGTAACAACTTGCGTCCACCACGCATATTGAGTTGGCATGTGCCAATTCCTTTCACTTCAGCTCTGGAGTTGTTTCCCACATAGATCCACTTAGTTCCAGTTGGTACTCGTCGGAATTCTACGAAGGATCCTCTATCCTTCGCTACATGGTCCGTCGATCCTGAATCCATAGTCCACAAAGGATTAGACTCAGTTAAGAACACAGAACTCGACACAAAAGCAAAGTTCTGAAAAGTACAAGGGATGCATACCTTCTTTGGCTCACGACAGTCGCGAGCATAGTGACCCTTCTTGTCACAGTTGTAGCATCTCACCCTTGCAAGCTTTTTCATGTGAGGACGCTTTCCTCTTCCATGTTGGTTAAATTTGGGTTTCTTCCCTGAAGGACCCGCTTCTTCTTCCTTGCCTTTCCCCTTATCAAACCAGCTAGGGCGCTTGCGTTTGGAGCTCGAAGCTCCATTTGAGCTAGAACCAGCATAATAAAGTTCAGCATCCGGCTTAGCCGCCAACAGGCGGTCCTCTTCCAGCTCAAGATGACGCGTTGCATCCTCAAAGGTTTTGATGTTTTCATTATGAGTCAGGTGCACCTTCATATGCTCCCAACTCTGAGGCAAGGAACGAATCACCGCTTGCACTTGCTGCTCATCTGTGAGGACATGGCCAGCATCTCTCAGCTCAGTTATCATATTTGACATCTTTCTAAGATGTTGCTTCATGGTCTGACCATGAGGCTTCTTATAGGAGTCAAATCTGATAGTGAGCTGCCTCAGTCTAGTCACCGAAGTGTGACCAAATCTAGCTTCCAATGCCTCCCACATTTCTTTGGCATTGTCAAAACGCCTAAACTCTCGCATGACGTCATTATCCATGCTGCTCAGCAACGTGATGCGAGCTAGAGAGTTCATTTTTTTCCACGCAAGAAAAGCTTCTTTGTCCTTTTTGTGCTGTTCAGTGGTTCCATCTTCAGGTTCAACCATGGTCATGACAAGAGCCTCAAGTGCTTCTTGCTCTTCCAGCACATACTGGATTTTCATTTGCCAAATCTCATAGTTATCTCCATTGAGCTTTTCACCTTTGTTCATTTCAAGAACTATGCTTTTTGTGGTGAAGCCATTGATCCGAACAAATCGACAAATATGCACGAATTATTAATGCCTATCATTTATGCATCCCTATTTGCATAGACCCATCATATTAATAAATAATTTCAAGTAAGGCTTCAGAATCAAAAGGTCACTATGTTTCCAATCATCCTCCAAAAATCCTAACTTAAAACTATCATTAATATGATTGTCATATGCAAAATCAATTCTATGAAGCTACAAAAACTTCTATAACTACCCATAGCTAATTACCCACAAAGAACAAAGAATAATGTAAAGCAATGAGATAATTGAATTCCAATAAAACAATAATGCTTTCAATAAATACAACTAACATATCAGTTGTTACATCAATAACAATCGGGTAGTAAACAATAAATTATATGTCCACAAAGCACACTTAACATACATCAGCCAATACAACTAACACATAGTCAGCACACGAACTGGGAAAGATCCTCTTTTGTTCAATTTCTTGATCTTTTCCCTTGTCACAATCGAGTAATATTCATTTACAAAATCTATTACAATTTTCTTATAGGAAGCAGCTCCGTTGACATCCCATATGCGATTCAACACATCTTGCCATTCAGGTGGAAGAGTGCTTATGAAAAATCGCACCATCTCTGACTGTGACATAGGACGACCATTCCATATGACTGTTGAATTTTCCGTTGACTTCAAGGACATGATCAATTAAGTCACCACTCTCCCATCGATGATCGATCGGCCGCCCGCCTATCAACTTAGGACAGCCTTTCCTTTTGTTCATCGGTCCACATTTGCGCGAATATGTGTGCGCAACCTCGGGAGGCATTGTTCCGCAACAAATGCAGAACAAATAAGGGATTACATATAATCCACATAGACTTAATTGAAAAAGAAACACATTCTTTTCCCTTTTTTTTTTTTTTGGTCAACGGTCAAAGTCAACGGTCAACGGTCAAGTCAACAGTCAACGGTCGTCGCCGGTCAACGGTCGTCGGTCGTCGGACCGGTCGGACCGTCCATATGGACCGCTCGCACGTGCCGCGCGTGCGGGGGCGACACGCCACGCAGACGCCGTCACCACGCACGTCGGCGGGTCGGGTCGGGACGGTCCGTGGGTCGGGTCGTCGCTGGTCAACCGACGTCATTGCTGACGTCATCGATGATGTCACCCCAGCGGTTACTAACCGTTGGGTGACGTCATGCTGACGTCAGCACGCGTCGGTCCATGACCGGCGCGTGCCGGTTCGCCGGACGGAGGCGCGCACGCGCCGATTCGCCGATCGGCGCGTGTGCCGCACGCGCCTGGCTATCCAACGCTGCCGGGCGCATCGCGCCCACGTGCAGCGCCTTCCGGCCGCGCGTGTGGGCGTGTGCGGCGTCCCCCGGCGGCGTTCGAGACATCGCCGGACTCGTCTCGACGTCGCCTTTCTCCCAGTGCTTTCAAAATTTGGTTTTGACATTCGAAAACTCATGAAAATGGCCGAAGAACTCTCGGGTGTCGGGATTGCTCGCCCCATCCGTACGGCCGAACTTCCTTTTGCGAAAAATCAACCAAAACACATCAAATTGATCGGGAAAACGTGAACTAGGGCTCTGATACCAATGTTGGGAATGACTGATCCCCGAAAACCGGATTCGACACTAAATCGAACCCCTAAATCAATGCGGAAGCGAAGCCCAAGAAAACGACACGCATCACCGATCGTAAAGCACACCACGGAGTCGAGCGTACCTTGTTAGCCACAGATTAAACACCAATGCAGAAGAGGAAGAGAATCTGGCCCCGTTCGATCCGATGGCGCCTTGAAAGGGAGAAAACAGTGACTTGAACTTACTGTTCCTTTTGGAGGAAGAGAGAACGCGCGGGAGAAGACGTACGTTTTGTTTCCAACGGTTGTCTTCTCTCTCTCTCCTCCCTTTTAAACCTCTCCCTTTCCACGGGCCTTATTCCCGTGGGCCGGGCCTTTTGGGCCCAGCTTGGGCGGACAGGGCCTTAAGCCCAAATCTAATAAAACCTTCACTTAAGCCTCATGTCAAACATATTGCTGGGAAGTGCAAATCTTTTTCGAAAAATCTATTAGAGCTTAGCTTTGATTGGGAGGCAATCTACTTTATTTAGACTGAAAGGAACTACGTGCTTCATGATGTTCCTTTCCCTTTTGCTAATCGAGTGATTAGTTAATGATGTTTGTGGTTAGAACTCAATGTAACATTTCATCATCAAGCATAAGTTGATGTCCACTGAACATTAGAGATTGTGCAGTCGTTAGGGCATTATTCCCTGAGTTGCGGTTGTTGTCTAAGCTATAATTAGATAGTTACTGGGCTTGAATTGATCGTGCCGGATAGTATAGCCTTGTAAGTTGATGGTGGTTCTCATTTGTCTGTCAATAGGAAATTTTCTTGTAAATGATATCTTGGCGACAGCAGTGACATCGACAAGTGAAAAGTTGTGGTTTTGCTCAACCCACGCTTTGGGAAAGGGAAAATTAAGAAAAATAAGGACCAAGGGAAAATATGACACCTCTAACTGAAGGACAGTGATAGGGTCCACCAGTTGTCGTGGATTTCAAGCTGTACACCTTCATAAACATCAACAAAATAGCAAAGGCTAGTCACGATCAGACTTGTACATTTTGTTTTGTTCAATTTACTCTTGTCCGGACACATTTTTTATTTTTTATTTGCCTGAAATATAGTAAATTTTCTAAATTTCGATAAGTAATCTACATATAATTTTGTCATAATCTTTTTGGTTTAATAACTTTTTATGTTTTATAAAGCAAAAAGATGTTTTTGCTTCTTAGAAAGCATAGACGAGCAAATCCCGAGAAAACTCAGCCGTCATCATCATGATGGCGATCTTTCATTCTTGTTTAGTATGCGTCAATTGTGAAACCTAACTACATTCATATATAAAAATCCATCATTAATAAGAAAGGTAGAATCAAGCTTAACGTTGAGCGACATCATCACTTCCCTCCCCCTTCTGTTAACATTAATTAGACAGACTATTTTAGTAGGAAAAAACTTAATCGCTTTAATCTAATATAATTGTTCTTGCCTTAATTGGATGTAATCATTTCCGTATCTGGTGGATTGTGAGAGGTGAAGCTAGAGTTAGGACAACAATTAATTTGGGACAAAAGTGACACAAACTAACAACAATATGTTGAACATGTAAATGGTACGGGGAAAATTATCAAAAATGTCCTAAACATATTGCATTTATATCAAATTAGTTCTAAACATTTTGAAAATTTGTCAATTGAGTCCATTTGGCTACTTTAGGTCAGAAATTATTGATGTGAACGTCGACCGTCCTCCGTAGCATCCTTAGCGCTGACATAGACAAAATTTTTACCTTTTTAGAAACTTCATAGTTATTATTATTTTTCCCTTTTATTTCTTTTTTTCATTGTTGCTGGGAAGGGTTGTCAGCCACTAGACTTGCGAGCACTTGTTGGCCAATGGCGAGGGTCACAACCCTTGTTGGGTTTGGCAAGGGCTTGACCCTTGTGGCCTAGGCGAGGGCCACGACCCTCACTTGGTTTGGGTGAGGGTGTTGTAGCCCTTGCTTGGATTTGAGTGAGGGCCGACGCCCTTGCTCGTGTCTGTTGACCTTATCAGCAAAGGGTTGGAAAAAAAAAAGGAAGGAAAAAAGAAAAGAAGAGAAAGAAATAAAAAAATTTAGAAATAATTTAAAAAATTATTCACGTCAGTGCCGATGGTGTCATGTAGGATGATTAGTATTCACATCGATGATTTTTAGCAAAAATTAGTTGGATGGACTCAATTAGCAAATTGTTGGGATAAGAATAGCAAGAGTCACAACATTCATATGGCACTTACTTGAATGTCCTAATTTTTTTTTGTTCACTTAAGTGCGCCACTGAAAAATCGATAATTTAAATGCCATTAGCGAATTTACCTTGCTAGAAAAAAATGACGTGGATGCTAGTTGTCCTACATGACATCGTCAATGCTGATATGGGCAATTTTAATTAATTTTTAATTTTTGTTTCCTTTTTTTCTTTACTTTTTTTCTATGCCGGTGAGGATTACCAACGATCCTCACCAACTGCGGGTGAGGCTACCTTGCCTAGATTTGGCAAGGGCCTTCACACCCTTGTCCAGTCTAGGCAAGGCCTTCATGGCTAGTGAGGGTTGCCGGCACCAAAAAAAAAAAAAAAAGGGAAAAAATTAAGAAAAAAAATTAAAAATCCACATAAAAATGGAAAATTAGGTAAAAAAATTCATGTCGGATAATTTGCCATGAATGACACTTACTCCAATATAGCACTTAAGTAAGCGGAAAAAAGCTGTGGTGCGCAAGTGAGTATCATATGAAAGTTATGGTACCCCTGCTATCTGTATCTCGCAAATTATAAATAGGTTTAGAACTCACACATTTGAAAAATTTAGGACTGAATTGGTACAAATTCAATAGATTTTAGACTTTAAATGGTACGCATACACCTTGACAAAAAAAAACCCCATTGTACCTCTTTCCAAATTCCAAACGCAAAGTGAACCGGCCAAGGTATGTAAAGAATTTGCACCACGATCGAGAAGATTAGTGAGACATCTGCATTGGGTGTGAGCTTGGGTTGTGACATCGTTTAAGGATAATTACGTAAAAGATTACATCCAATTTCATAAGTAAGGCAAATTGATGTTGATATGAGATTAGCTGGACGCATGCATCTTGACAAAAGATCCCCAAGTACCTTTTTTTTTTTTTTTTTTTTTCAAATTATAAATCTCAATTGAACCAGTCAAATTATATAAAGAATTTGCACCATGACCAAGAAGATTAGTTAGACATCCGCATCAGGTGTGGTCCTTAGTTGTGTCATTGTCTGTGGAGAATCATTCATATGTGAAGATTACATCCAATTTGAAAAGTAAGGCCAGTTGTTCTTGAGGGGGTTTACTTCTGATATCCTTTACCGTGAGCGTTACGCAGAAGTAGGTGGGATGAGATGTAAGGGTGTGAAAGGAGGACCAGGAAATTCTAGTGGATTCAATGCCAGGTAACAGGTGAAGAATAGCAAGTCAATCACGTTAGTTTTTTCAATGGTTTTCTAAAAGGTCAACGATAATAATGGCGTCCAAACATTTAGAAGACATAAAAGGTCCGTTTGATGACTGAATTGAAGGGGTATCTATATTGAGACGATTAATATTGACAAAATATCCCTATTGCTCTTTGCGCTGGGCCAGAGGAGCTCTAGTAGCTTTGGGGTAAGCTACGGAATAGAGGTGATTAATGGACAATCTCAAGTTCAGTACAACCCTCACGTTGGGCCTAATTTGTTACCTAGACCATGTTGGTTGTTTGTTTGTAGGACAAATAAATAGTGTCTTATCATGTTCAACATAAGAAAGTTAGAAGAACGTGGACCATTATATAGATGTGGGTGTCTTCTAACTTTTTCAAATGAAGATAATGGACTGTGGGCTAACCCGCATGCAAGTATACAATTATTAGATGCACTTAGCACTAATCCTTATATATTATTCCTTATATTATTATTATTATTATTATTATTATTATTATTATTATTATTATTATTATTATTATTATTATTATTATTATTATTATTTTGTATGGTTATTTTGTATGGTTATTTTGCTAATCTTTATTAGCCATGTCACAACCCCTTTAAAAGGTTGTATTATTTCAATTAGTATTTTTAGAAGTTACGAAATTCGGAATTAAAAAAAATAATTTTTAATACAAATTTTTAATGTCTTTTTAAGGTAACCTTTGACAACATACGTGTTCACTTTGCAACCTTTTATGAAGGGTTGCCTTGGAAGAACTGGTTTGGAACAGTTCAAAGCATCGTTAATTCTTTTTATATTTAAGGCACTCACTTCTTTCTTCTAGTTCTCATTCTCATAGCTGGCCTCTCTCTTAGACTCCCTAGTGTCTCGGCTTTATCCAACAGTGCACTTGATCTCTCTCTTTCTGGAGTCTTGCCCATGCGGTCTCATCTCATCTCTCTCTCGGTCGCGCCGATGTCGTCTCCTGTCCTCCTCTCTTGATCTCGCCAGTTCTGGTCTTTCCTTTGTTGCTCGGCCAACGATCAGCCCACTGTTAGCCAGGTTCGTTCTCTCTTATAGCAACTAATCTAAGAGCTTTTCTGAAGATGAATGGCCTGAGAATTGGACGATGCGTTTTCCTTTGACAAAATCCCAAGAAAGTAAGGACAAATAGGAAATTTGAAGCCACGCGAATGATAGAACGACAATCACCACCCAAAAATTTCTCTAACCACTACTATGATAATTTTGTTTTTGATTAAGAAAACTTGAAACCGAATATGATAGTAAGGGCTGTTTGGTAATTAACTTCTTTCCTAATTCTGTTCTCTAGATGAGAGCATTTGAAGCGTTTGATAACTGTTTAAAATTTCGATTTAGGGATAAAAATGCATTTGATAAAATCTCAAATTCTTTTATGAATTATAATTTCTTTTAATTTTTTAATGCTTTCATTATATTTTTCTCTTTCTTTTTCCTTTTTCCATCTCTCTTCTTCTTCTTCAGCCAGTGACTAACGATCGGTTGGGCAAGGCTGAGCCTCACCGATGGTTTAACGAGCTCGCCTGGCCATCAGCGAGACTTGCCTTGGCCTAGCGAGTCTTCGGGGAGGTTGCTGCACCTCACCCAGTCGATTGCCAGCCATCGCCATGGTCGACAATTGGCAATGAGGAAGAATAAGAGAAAAGGAAAAGAAGAAAAAAAGAGAGAAAAAAAAAAGTTGACTTGATTTTGGAATTGTTCGCATGAATAAAAAGCAACTTTTTTCTATTTATTGATTATATACCAAATCTATTCCTAGGAACAAAAAAATCGATTTTGATCCTCTGAAGAAAAAAATTTATCAAATAGATTTTTGTTCTTTTTTTTTTATTTCGGAATATAAAAAAAAATAGAATTAAACATTGTTTGGGGTATTATCAAATAGACCTTAAAGTTTCAAGTTCTTAATCTAGAACATATCCACCTTGATCATCCATATCCTATTTCATGGAGCATAAGCCGATCTTGTCAACTAAACAACAAAGATTGTGTAGCGATTGGGTGTTCCTTGTGCTCTGCCGCTGTCTAAGTTGCATTCCCGATTAAATAATTTTAGGATTGATAATTGATACCGTACACTAAATGACTCCAATTGATTTAACACATTGAATGATTGGCTTTTCATTTCATGACAATCTATTTAAAAAAATAATATATCTCATTATGAGGATTTTGTACAATAAATGAGGTAGAATGCTTATAAAGAGGGTTTCGTTGCTTCCGATATGACTTAACTTTATAGATGGGCTAGTGTTGTGCAGAAAAAAAAAACATCTTAGGTGTTAAGAAATAAAAAGGGCGTGAGAGGAGGAACAGGCAAATTTAGTGTACTTGGATGCGAGGCAGTAGGTGAGCAAAAGGCTAGTCACAATATTGGAGACTTTTTACATAGGAGCGCTGAATTCCAAACATTCAGAACTAAAAAAGAAAAAAAAAACTCTAGGCGAGTGAATTGGTGGGGTTTTTATCGTGAGAGATCAATCTTAACTAAATATCATTGTTGCCCCATTCTTTGTGATGGAGGAAATTCGATAGCTATGGGTAAGCAACGTAGGAGACCTAATCAATGGAAAGTCTCGAGTCCGGCCTCAACTCTTAAATTGAGCCTAATTTGATACCCAAATCAAGTTGATTTATTTGAGCTTTTTCGTGACCTCACGATGCTCTTCAAAGATGAAAAGACTTCTTATCTTTAAATATTATATCTTTTATCTTTACATATTTTTTTGAAAACTCTACTAGAGCTTTGGTTGGAATGGGGTTATCTACTATATTTAGACTAAAAGGACTATGTGTTTCATGATTGTCCTTTTACTTTGCTAATTGAGTGATTACTTTTATATCAATTAATTCACCTTAATCTTTCACTTATTAGGGATGACTCAAATTGAATGTAATGCCTTCTAAATTAAAGAAAAATTCCTTTGACATCACTCAAGATCACTCATCTCCAAATGAAACAAAGAACGATTAGGAAAACGGGATTATTACCAAAAGAAGTTTTAAATTTATCGCATTTGTGCTGATTTAATCTTAAACCTTTTAGTTGTGTAGTCGTAAACTTTTCAATTATGCTAATTTAGTCATAAACATTTCGATTATTTGCCAATTTAGTTCTAAATATTTTGACAATTTAATTCTTTTGGCCCATTTTGGCTGGAAATACTAACATGGCAGTCTAGTCAGTGCCAACTTTTTTTGCATTTTTAAAGTATTTTTTCCGAATTTTTGTTATTATTTTATGCTTTTTAGTTTCTTCTATTTCTTCTTTTCTTTCTTCCTTTCCTTTTCTTTTCCCAAACTCTTGGTCGGCAACTTGGTTGACCATGGGCGAGAGCTTTTGCACCCTTTTCGGCCATAGTTGCTCATGGCCTACCTGGGTTGTGACACCCTTTTCCCGACCAAGCAAGGGTTGGCCAACGACCTCAACGGCCAAGAGTTTGGGGAAAAAATAAGGAAAGGAAAGAAGAAAAGAAGAAAAAATAATTACATAATAAAAAATTCAGATTTATTTAAAAACTTAAAAATTGTCAACGTTAGCATTGACTATACCATGTAAGATGGTCAACACTAACTAAACCACTACATTAGCGTTTTGTAGCCAAAATTGCTTGGAATGACATAATTAAAATATTTAGAACTGAATTAGCACAAATACAATAAATTTAAAAACTTTTTTGGTAATTCTCCCTTAGGGAAACTATTAAGGTCTTGACTTATATGGCGTAAACATAGCCCTCGAGATTTACATATTTAGGCTATTTAACCTATAGGGCACCAAAAAAAAAAAAAAAAAAACATAAAACATGTCCCGACTTCCAATTCTAAATAGAATTCATAAGAGAAGACTAGTCAACTTCAAGAGCTGTTTTACCTTTCACTTTTGAAAATTTAAAGTTGAAAAGCATCCTCATCAGCTTGCTTTTATTATCCACCGCAAATTGTTATATCAGTACCAGCATATAATTTCGTTTTTGCACAAAAAAGGTTTCATACTACTTCATTCACAATTTATACCCTATAATCTTTTTCTTCTGTTTTTCATTTGCGCAAAAGTAGAGATTCATGAACATAAATATTTTTTACCATGTGAAGTTAGACATCGAAGTTGTCCAGACAGCCATAATAATTTTCTATCTTCTCAAGATCCAAATCCTGTTAATGTTAATGCTCCGATATTAATATTAAAAGAAAAGGATGACATCGTGCACTGTTTTCCGAAGAAAGCATGTGACAAGACTAGGTCATCATAAAAAAGCTGGGCTTGGTTGTTCTTTACCCTCTTCAGGAATTTTTTTTTTTTTCACTTTCTAGACGGCGTAGGCAGGTTAACTTGTTTTGCCAATACCTAACATTTTTTTTTTTTATCAAATAGGGTTGGCAACAATTACTTTATAAGATAAAAACTTACTTTAAACTAGTACACTTATGATAAATTTACATTATGTTAGTTTTTATTAAATTTTATCATTAAATTCTCGAATTGGGTGACAAGTGGTAATTTTACTCTTCATTTGTCATAGGCGTATCCGCTTGTGATTTTTTATCGTATTAATCCAATTTATGAAAACTAACAGAAAGTAAATTTACTAGTTTGGGATAAATTTATTATACGTGTATTAGTTTGAAGTTTTTGGTTATCAAAAAATTAGTTTGGGATAAATTTATCGCAAGTATACTAATTTAGAATTTTTCATGGTATAACTATATATTAAGATTTGCCATTACATTGCAGAAGGCATTGGTTTTGTTCAAACTCTTCTTCTTCTTCTTCTTCTTCTTCTTCTTTTTCTTCTTCTTCAAGAAGTGGAACGACATAAAATGTACTTGGCATCCATAAATGTTGAACATACAACTAAGAAAAATATGACATTGTTTTGTTTGCATCAAATTGTCAGTTGTGACATGTAGGACGGTTGGCGATGATTGGATTGTCATGTAAGTAATTTTAGGCGATAATTAACATGAATGATTATATTGAAATTTCACGCAAAGACTTAAACTATATTAGTAAAAATGAAAAGTTAAAGATTTTATTGTTGTCCATAAAGTAGGTGTATGACTAAATTTTTTAACATTTCCTAACAAGTCTCCGGCCTTCAAACTAACTGCATTAATATCTTATAATGCACAGAGAAGACAAACAAAGAGAGATAGAGAGAACGAAAATGGCGGAAGCCGTCATTGCCAGCATTGCTGGAGAAATCATTGCTGATCTCCTTCCTCAAGCACTAAAAGAGGTTGGAAAGTTATGGGGTGTCGAGCATGAACTTGAGATGCTCAAGGACACTGTCTCCACGCTTCGGGCTGTACTGGACCATGCAGAAGAGCAATACTACCAAAGTCTCCAAATTCGAGTTTGGGTTGAGAAACTGAAAGACGCTTTTTATGACGTGCAAGACGTGCTTGAAGAACTTAGTATAGAAGTTATGCAACGAGAATTAAGGGGCCATGATAAAATGATCAACAAGATAAGGACATTTTTCTCAGGTTTAAACCAGCTTGCTTTTAAATGGAGGATGTGCTCCAAAGTAAGAGCAGTGAGGGAGAGAATAGAAACCATTAAAGCTGATAAGGGATTCCACTTGGATGAGCGCCTTGTGGATCTGCAAAGAGAGAGAGAGAGCGGAGGAAGAGAGCAGAGACACATTCGTTTATACGTCAGGGAGATATTGCAGGGAGAGATTATGATAAGAAGGTGGTCATGGAATTTTTACTAGATACAGACATGAAAGAGCATGTTTCCATCCTTCCAATAGTGGGTATTGGCGGGCTTGGAAAAACGGCTCTTGCTCAATTTGTATTTAATGATGAGATAATTCATAAACATTTTGACTTGAAAATGTGGGTTTGTGTCTCTGATGACTTTGACCTAAAAAAAATAGTGAAAAACATCATAGCTTGTGCAAAAGGGGTAGAACCAACTGAGGTTGCAATGGAACGTTTGCAGAGTGAACTAAGGGCAGAAATTGATGGAAAGAGATATCTCTTAGTTTTAGATGATTTGTGGGATGTAGAACAAGAAACATGGCTTAGCTTGAAAATTTTATTGGTGGGAGGTGCTAGAGGAAGCAAGATCCTTATAACTACACGCCTTGCTTTTGTTGCAGAGATCACCAGCACTACTCTGCCTCATCTTCTCAAGGGTTTATCTGAAAGTGCGTCTCTTCGTTTACTAATGCAAATGGCTTGTCCCAAAGAAGAGGAGATACAAGAGCTAGACAAGCTATCTATTGCCAAAGAGATAGTTAGAAAGTGCTCTGGGGTTCCGTTGGTTGTTCGAACCGTTGGGAGTATGCTATTCTTCAAGAAAAGTAAACATGAATGGTCACAATTTAAAGATAATGAGCTCCCAGATGTGTCTCAAAAGGAAGGTCGGATAATATCTGTTCTTAGGCTAAGTTATGACCATCTTCCTTCACATTTGAAACAATGTTTCGCATTTTGTTCATTGTTTCCCAAAGATTATGAGATAAAGAAGCAGACTTTGATCAATCTTTGGGTGGCAGAAGGATTTATCCAGCCATCAAATAAAAGACAGCATTTAGAAGATATTGCTCAAGGATATTTCATGGATCTACTTTGGAGAAACTTCTTCCAAAATTTTCAAAAAGATCAATTCACGAACAAGGAGACTTGCAAGATGCATGATTTAATGCATGATCTAGCTTGCATAGTTGCAGGGACTGAATGTCGAGCGGCATGGGATGGCACAAAATCTATACCTGAAAGAACTCATCATATATCATATGATTTAACTTCCAAGTTGATGGCTAGACTTCCAATCTCACGCTTGAAAGCAAGTTCACTGAGAACATTTCTTTCTACGCCTTGCCAATTGGAACAAAGAGAACCAATAAGTGAAGTAGATCTTCGCCAACTCATTCAAAGTTTCAAGAGACTGCGTATCTTGGATCTACATGCTACAATTGTCAAGAAGGTACCAAGGTCCATTTGTAAGTTGAAGCATCTCACGTATCTTGATCTTTCTTACAATAATGCACTTAAAAGGCTTCCTAACTCCATTACGAGATTGCAAAATTTGCAGACACTTAATCTTTATGGTTGTTCAGCCCTTGAAGAATTGCCAAGGGATATAAGGAAGTTAATTAGCCTTCGAAATCTAGACATAGATTATTGTAATAGTCTTAGTTATTTGCCACATGGCCTTGAACAATTGAGTTGTTTGTATAGGCTAACACGCTTCATTTTGCCCAAAGATAAAACTCTTTTTAAGAATTATTGTAGACTTAGGGAGCTAAATGGGCTTAATAACATCCAGGGAAGCCTTAGCATTGAAAATTTGGGACAAGTGACAAATGCAGTAGCAGAATCCAATGCTGCGAACTTAATTGGGAAGCATTCTCTAGAATCTTTGGCACTTAAATGGGGCAATTTTGATATTGATGATGTAGTAATTGGGGATAGAGATGAAGCTCTATTAAATGGATTGAGGCTTCACTCAAATCTGAAGGGGTTGATGATCAATGGATATAATGGTGAGAGCTTTCCAAGATGGATGATGGATAGCCTTGTGTTTTCCTTGCCAAATTTAGTTGAGGTACACTTGCATCAATGTGGGAGATGTAAACATCTTCCCCCACTAGGCCAACTACCTCGCCTCAAGACTTTAGAGATTTGGGAGGTACCTGAATTGGAATACATCCAGTTGGACCATTCATCCACTTTAGCAACATCATTTCCTAGTCTATTGAAATTACGGATCTCTTGGTGTGAAAATTTGAAAGCCATGCCACTAACTCCACATCTTGAGGACTTAATTTTGACTAAGACGAACCCAGCATTGATAAATCAAATATTTGGCCTTAATAAGTTGAAGAGTCTGGTTATCTCGAAGATGGCGTTTCTAGAATATTTGCCGGAGGAGTGTTTGAAAAGTCTCACTTCACTTGAAATTCTTAGCATCAGTGAATGTCCTCGATTAACTTCCCTCTCACTTGGTATGCGACATTTATCGAACCTCGTGGATCTCTCTTTTTGGGATTGTGAGGAGCTTGATTTATCCAAAGACGAAAGTGGCAACGTCTTGGATTTCCAAGGACTTAATAGTCTTCGATCTGTGGAAATCTTTCACCTTCCCAAACTAGCATCTCTCCCACAATGGCTTCTACAAGTAAGCAATCTTGAGCGGCTGGGAATTATCTATTGCTTCAATTTGAAGGCTTTACCAGAGCAAATTGAGGCCCTTCAATCGCTTCAACGGCTTGTAATCACTCGATGCCGCTCTTTGACATCATTACCTGAAGGAATGCGAAGGTTGGCATCGCTTAATCACCTAAGAATTGCAGATTGCCCAAATTTGGAAGAGAGGTGCAAAAAAGACATAGGTGAGGATTG
Source organism: Eucalyptus brandiana (assembly GCA_014182725.1). Taxonomy (NCBI): domain Eukaryota; kingdom Viridiplantae; phylum Streptophyta; class Magnoliopsida; order Myrtales; family Myrtaceae; genus Eucalyptus; species Eucalyptus brandiana. The sequence continues at coordinate 10,972,563 of CM024669.1, forward strand.
GCACAAGATTGCTCATATCCCACACATAACTCACAAGTACAGATATTACGATGACCTTGGTTCCCAAAATTTACATGAATAATTTCCGACTTGTCTATTGATACTTGATTCGACTGGGGAATATGTTACTGATATACTGTGCAATTTGCTTATTTGATTTCACAAGGAGTAAAATGTCTGCATAGTCTGGTTGTTTTGGAAAACTCTCATAGATGAAGTGATGAAATGTTTCTCAAGATAATGCCTTCAGAATAAATTTATCTCAATATGTTCCATGGAATCGGATGTTCTGACATAGATCTGCGCAGCAAATGAAGGGTATGAATGGCTACAATAAAATTTGTAGCGTTTTGCCTCTTTTACATTCTACAAGCTACTGATTTATTAATTTTTGAAATTAGACGATCCCCGAACCTGTTGAGCACCCATTTGAACTTCCAAAGTGGAATTAGTACGGATCAAGTACTAGTCAAGCTTCAGGGGAGGATAGCGAAGGTGATCTTATTATTAGCATTTGACAACAATTGACATTCAAGGTTTGCTTTTCAGTCATTCTACAGAGGTTCCAAGTAAATACTTTCCCAATTTTTAGCACCATCTTGTGCAATTAAGTAAATGTTTGCCATTAAAAGAGGTCTTATGATAGCTGGCCTGGGAGTCTAACCTATGACTTCTCCATTTTGATCACTACAAGGTTGTCCAACACATTTTGTTTGGTTGGCAATTGACATGTTCTTCATCTCTTTGTGTCAATAATGTCTGCAAAAAAAAAAAAAAAGTCTTTATGCGAGATAGAATGAATGAACGAAGCAGCAGTCTTTATTGTCATTTCTTTTGATGACTAAGTCAATCATTGCCGATTTTAAATATATGTAATAGACCACATGTAGACACAATTTCTCGTGTACTCTTGTCTCACATTTTTCTTGTTCTATTACTTCCAATGGTCACACTGATTAGCACTGTGTTTGGTAGTCTTGCTTTGCCATAGCAATATGGATATTTTCGCCAAAGCAATTGGCAAGAGTAACTTGCAATTTTGCCAAGTTTGCAAAAGAAGAAAGTATTTCAATGTAATGCCTCTTGATTTCTATTGACACTTGAATGCTAATTGATAATTTCAGCATAGCATTTGTTCTTATAAAAGTACAAAAACAAAAATTAGCAAGATAAAAGCAAAAATAATTAAATAATGAAATAAACAAATATGATAAACGAAATAAATAGACAAATAATAAAGACATCAACATATAAAAAGAATCCGGTCACAATAAGAAAAGAAAAGGTCGGTCCAATTCATGTAGCTCAACTTGATCCACAAGGCCATTGGGTCAGCCCATTAGCGCAACTTAGCTGTCACAAATTTGTCCTAACCCATTTCTTTCTATTCGTGCTCAGCACATCTTCCTCCCCGCCTCTCTCCTTCTCCCTCTCGTTTGAAGAAGTAGTTAAGAACGACGGGAGTAGGGATAAATGCGCGGTGAGAGAGTCGAACGAATCAGCTCAGTTCGAGTGAGTTTCTCGATAAAGTTCTTCAAGGCTGATTTTGGACAAGCTTGTAACCGAATCGTCTGTTGGGCACCCGTATATCCGCTGGTAACCGCCACCGGCCTTCCGTTGCCGGCCATCAACGAACATACGTGCCGAGAGAGAGCTCGAACAGAGGGCATTGATGGAACGGACTCGGGAGGTTTTTGGGCGTTTTAGGAGTTCACTCTCTCGGGAGCTCTGTCCGCCTCTGTTCTCAGTTCATCACCTTCGAAGCAGCTCGGTTCAGGTTCAGTCCTCCTTCGCAAGCTCCGATTCTTGGCGTCCGTTGCTCGTCGGACGTCCTCCTTCTGGTATCACCGCCGATCGTAGCTCCGTCTCCGACCAGGTAATGTCTCCTCTCTCCTCTCCCTTCTGTCCTGCTTTGGGCGAAACACGAGGCTGAGTTGTGTTAACGTTGCTTTTGCGTAAACAAACGAGAATACGAGTTGTTTCCTGATGATTTGTGATGATGTTGTCGTTAAGGGAGTCGTTCTGGATGAAAGATTGCATTGACAACGTGTCTAGGCTCCTTGTTCGTAGTGCACGCAACCGATTTGATGAAATTCCCAACTCATGTTTCTTTACCAGATGAAACTGGATTGAGTTTGGTATCTTATTTTTTCAGAATACGTCAAGTAGCTCTCCATTATGAAATTCATTGTTGGAAGCCTCAGTTTAATCCTTAAACAGAGAGTTGTATTATGATAATCTGACTTGCATTCGACTTGTCGAAGCCTCACTAGTCAGTCATGCTCGGATGGATTTACAGATTCATATGGTTTTAGTTGTTTGAGTAGAATTAGTCGATCAAGTTGTCGTTCTTACATCCGGTTCCACCATCCTTTCTCAGTAGATTTGTTTCCTTTTATATTTCTTGATTCTTTATACTCACTGGAATATACGTTGATTCTGCACGGGATGAACGTTGAGGCATGATGTTAATTCTATGATGGTTGGTGATGATCAACAGGAGGGAGCCTGCGATTGGTGTTATTTGACTGAGGTCCATGTGCGTTGGTATCTGGTGAGATGTATCTGAATTCCATTGATCAACACTGGCTTGTACCGTGCAGCGAGTATGCCAAGCAGGACCAAGCGTGGGAATCGAAGCAGGAGATCATATATGGTGTTCAAGATACCTTCTAGATGTGAGATTTCAATTACTTGTGTTGGGAATAACGGATCCCCGAAAACCGGATTCGACACTAAATCGAACCCCTAAATCAATGCGGAAGACGAAGCCCAAGAAAACGACACGTATCACCGATCGTAAAGCACACCACAGATTCGAGCGTACCTTGTTAGCCACAGATTAAACACCGACGCCGATTGAGGAAGAAAATCCGGTCGAATTCGATCCGATGAAGACTTGAAGGGACTGTCCCTTTTGAGAGAGAAAACGCGCGGGAGAGGGAAACGTACGTGAATTATGATTCCAACAGGTGCAATCTCTCTCTCTCTCCTCCCTTTTATACCTTGCCCCTTCCACGGGCCTTATTCCCGTGGGCCGGGCTTTCTGGGCCCAGCTTGGGCGGACAGGGCCTTAAGCCCAATTAAATAAAGCCTTCATCTCCCACTCGCACAAGGTGGGCCGAACAGGATTCTCTTTACCTCTCTTCAACATTCATACTGGTGAATAATCCGTGCGACCAAAGATACTTTGAGCTCGTTGTTATACATCTCGTTAGGAATATATAGCAGCTCATAATGGGCGTCACACTCCGAGTAGATTTAGTATGCAGTACCCTAGATCGATCGATCACATTTATATCTCTCTTGATCTCTTTTAAACAATGATATATTTATTGTATTCACAACTATGATTATCACAAAGACAGTCATAATTGGTTAACCGGTGAATACAAAACTACAATGTGATTCTCCAAATCGATCTTCCTCTTTCCTTCAAACTCTCAATTTCAGTTCAACTTGCTTTTCTAGAAATGCCCCATTAGATCGAATCACTCATGACCATTGGCAACATCCTAAGATAGCAAACACTAAATAGAAACCTTGAGAATAAGTAAGAGTCATGAGGGGACTAAAAAATTGAGGAACTTTCTTCCTCAAGAGTCTCACACGACATAAAAGTTGAGATCAAACTTTTGCCACTCTTATTGGTCGTCTCATGCATACGTAGTATGAAATACGTATTACGGTATTAACTCCTTTCCCATGGAGCGTATGTCTACACCTTTCAATACCGTACGGATGATAGTTCGGACACACCCAATGTCTAACTTGAGTTCACGTATCTACTCATTCACAAAATTCATCGAACTCACATCGGCATTTTAGACGGATACGGTAAAATATGTGGGGTATTTTACTTTCGGACATAGTAAGTATTATGTCCTCATCTTAACATTCAGTTAAGGCGACATACATGTTTTAAGCTTGAGCTCTCGATTATCACCTAGATAATAAGCTTAAAAACAGTCTCATCTCTATTTATCACATAGTAAATAGAGGCGATTACCCGTGTGAGTGGGCTAATCTTATATCTGTCCGACATACTTCTCAACTTAAAATAATGCACTGAGCATTAAGATGCATAAAGATCAAACAAAGATTCATAAGCATTAATGATGAAAACACAAATTCATCAAATGTGAACACTTAGGGAAATTACAATATTCAGTACATCAGCTTCTACGCAACCCTAGAGATTTCATATTGCCACAAAACACATCTCTAGGTATTGGCTTTATCATAGGATCTGCTACCATTCTATGCGTAGTATGTACTCTAAGTTCACATCTTTTCGTGCAACCATATCCTTGACAAGATTATACTTGGTATCTATATGTTTGGTCTTGCCATGATATTTTGGATCTTTGGTGTACGCTTTCGCTGCTTGGCTATCATTGTTAACCAATAACAAATCTGCAGTACTTCCAGTAACACCTAAATGATCCAATAATCTCTTAAGCCAAACATCTTCTTATACTACCGCTGATAATGCCACGAACTCAATTTCTATCGTGGACAAGGCTATACATGTTTGTTTCTTACTGCTCCAACATATGGTGCCATTATTCGATAAGAAAACAAACCCAGAGGTAGATTTTCTTTCGTTTAAATCTCCTCCCCAATCAGAATCAGGATAGCCTTAGAGTCGCAGATCCTTTTCTTTATAACTCATCGTATAATCAGCAGTCCCCTTTAGATACCTCAGTATTCTCTTAACGGCTTTCCATTGTGCTTGACCTGGATTGGATTGGTAACTACTCACCATTCCAACTGCAAAACATATGCCAGGTCTTGTACACATCATAGCGTACATAAAGCTTCTAACAGCACTAGCATAAGGAACATATTTCATTTGTTCCTTCTCTTGTGGAGTCATTGGACACAGACTATGGCTCAATCCTTCACATTTTTGCAATAGGAGTGTCTATGGGTTTACAATCTAGCATACGAAATCGTTCAAGAATCTTATTTATATATGATTCTTGCGAAAGAGACAACGATCTCTTCAAACGATCTCTTGAAATCTTAACTCCAAGAGTGTATGCAACATCACCCGTGTCTTTCATCTCAAAATTGGAAGACAACCAACCTTTGACAAAAGATATTGACAAACTTCATATTACTTCGGCAATTAGTATATCATCAACATATAATGATATGATCACAAATTGATCATTGGATATTTTGATATATACACAATGATCATCATCTATCATTGTAAAGTCATATGCCATTATGGCATTATGAAAACGTATATATCATTATCTTGACGACTGCTTAAGGCCATATATCGACCCCCAAAGTCGACATACCTTTTCTTCTTAGCATTTCACTATGAAACCAGCAGGTTGTTCCATATATGTTCCTTCCTCTAATTCTCCATTGATGAAAGCAGTATTTACATCCATTTGATGTAACTCAAGATCTCTACTTTCCATTATTGTCAGAATAATGCGAATCGAGGTAAATCTCACTACAGGAGAAAACGTATCTTCATAATCAATTCCTTCCTGTTGATTATACCCCTTCGCCACAAGGCGAGCCTTATGCCTTTCTATCGAGCCATCAGCCTTTCGCTTTATTTTGAGAACCCAGTTGTTCCCAATAACTCTGTGTCCTTTTGGAAGATCAACCAGTTCCCAGACATGGTTTGACTTCACTGACTCAATTTCCTCTTCCATTGCATGAATCCATTTTTCCTTATTAGGGCAATTTAGAGCCTTATTAATATTTCTTGGCTCATCCTCATCTTGTGGAGCAACCATAAAAGTTTCCTTTTCAATGTCAAAACATTGACGGGGAATACTTTGGCGACTTGTTCACCGTATGGGACATTGTACACTTAGCACATCATTCCCCATCATGCTCCCACTTGGATTAGGTAATGATGATGTTGTCACATCAGGTGGTTGTAATTGAGAATGAGTTGAATTCAATTCATCACATCTCATATTACTCCCACTTGGACGAACTCCACTGACATCATTATCTTGATCCATGGTTTCAAATAAGGAACAATCTTCCCTTATTTCACCCTTCTTAGGAAATTCATCCACTAAGGATGTGACATCCCGTGATTCAAATTCAGTTATACTCCCACTTTCCTGCTCACCTATGAACACATACCCTTTCGAGTGTTCGGAGTATCTCATGAAAATACTCTTATTTCCTTTGGGACCTAATTTCCCAAATTTGTGAGAGGACTCATGTGTATAGGTAGCACAACCCCATGCCTTAAGAAAACTTAAGTCCGGTTTTCTACCTGTCCATAACTCATATGGAGTGGAAGTAACTGATTTGGAAGGCATCCGGTTAAGTATATTGGCAGCAGTTAACAACGCATCACTCCAAAGAGTGATAGGTAAGTTAGCATGCGCCATCATGGACCTAACCATTTCAGTAGGGTTCTGTTTATTCTCTCTACAACACCATTTTGTTGAGGAGTATATGGAATAGACAACTATCTTTCTATTCCTTTTTCATCACATAATTTTCTGAACTCATCAGATAAATATTCTCAACCTCGATCGGATCTCAATGCTTTTATTTTTTTGTCTAATTGATTTTCTACCAAGTTCACAAACCTTTTGAAACAACTTATGCTTCAGATTCATGAGAAATCAAATAGACATATCCGACTCGAGTATAATCGTCTATAAAAGTGATGAAATAAACAGCCCCTTGCCTTCCTCTCACATTCATTGAACCACAGACGTCCAAATGGATTAAATGCAGAGGAAATTCAGCTCTTTTACCTTTTCCAAATGGTTTCATTGTTGTTTTCCCTAATTGACAATGCTCACATATGGACAAATCGACTTTTTCAATGTTGCCCAACAAGCCCTATATGGCTAGTCCATTCATATGTTGTTGGCCCATATGACCAAGTCTAGCATGCCACACAATCACATCATTGTCATATAAAGAAGAAGATGTGAAACAAGGGAATCATAAATATTGACATCACCACAGTCAACATTTAGTACAATAAAACCATTCAGTAAGTGACCACAACCATAGTAGTTTGTATTTAAACACAAATCTACACATTTATTATGGAATTTCATACCAAAACCAAGCTTAACCAACATTAAGACAGACACAAAATTTCGACGAATCTCCGGAGCATATAGAACATTAAGGTGCGTCCACCACTCATGTTCAATTGGCAGGTGCCAATTCCTTTACTTCAGCTCTGGAGTTGTTTCCCATATGGATTCACCTAGTTCCAATTGGTATCGTCGAAATTCCACGAAGAATCCTCTATCCTTCGCTATATGGTCTGTCGATCCTGAATCTGCAATCCACAAAGGATTGGATTCAGCCAATAATATTGAACTTGACACATAAGCAAAGTTCTCAAATGTACAAGAGGTGTATAGCTTCTTTGGCTCACGACAGTCGTGAGCATAGTGACCTCTCTTGTCACAATTGTAACATCTCACCCTTGACATTTTTTTTTTTTTTTACTTGAGGACGTTTTCCTCTCTCTTGTTGGTTAATTCTTGATTTCTTGCAATAAGGACTTGATCCTTTGCATTCCCACATATTGAACGAATCAATACGCTTGCGCTTAGAGCACAAAGCTCTTTCTGAGCTAGAACCAGCATAGCAAATGTCTATTTTCGGCTCAAAAACCGTTAGGTGGTCCTCTACTAGCTCAAGGTGGCGCATGGCATCCTCAAGATCTTCCATAACATGGTCAAGAGCTTCTAGTGCTTCTTACTTTTCCAGCACATATTGAATCTTCTTATTCAATATTTCACAATTATTACCGTTCATATCGGCAATCACGTTCTTAGTTCTTTGAACCATCGTTCAACACATCGAGACATCCATGCACGAATAATTAATGCCTATCATTTATGCAATCCCTATTTGCATAGACCCATCATATTAATAAATAATTTCAAGTAAGGCTTCAGAATCAAAAGGTCACTATGTTTCCAATCATCCTCCAAAAATCCTAACTTAAAATTATCATTAATATGATTACCTTATGCAAAATCAATTCTATGAAGCTACAAAAGCTTCTAAAACTACCCACGACTAATTACCCACAAAGAACCAGCAATAATGAGGAAGGCAACAATATCTAACATCCAATAGAATAACAATGCTTTCACTTTAATACAAATATACATTACACTAAGCAATATATATATACAGAAAAAAACATCAACATGGAAAGAGATATTCACATCAAAAACATCTCACATTAATCCAAGAAATAAATAGGGAATGACCCTTCTAATCTATCAGTCAAAACATCTGAGAAAACTGAAGACACATTTGCCAACCATGGAAAAACTTTTGGAGAGCTTTCATGTCGCCACCAAGGCGCATTAACTCGGCGCCATGTAGCGCTCAATCTAAGGGTTGAAATTTTGGCCAACTCAATCCTATAGTGCTCTCTTACAAAAAGCTTCCACCAGCCTCCTATAACCCGGGACCACGTTGACCTCCCATAGCCGATCCAACACTGCTTGCCATTCGGGTGGAAGAGTGTTTATCAAAGCCGGCACCTTTTCAAAATCAGCAAAGATAAGATAACCATTTCGAGATGATTTCTGTATCATCGATTGACCATGACCACATGTGATACTAAATCACCATCATGCCACTGATAATTAGCTAATTCTGACATCAGCCTTTTAAGTCTTGTATTTCCCTCGTCCGTTCTCGGAATTGCAGACATCCTTGCATTGCTGCAACATATGCAGAACTAAAAAAAAATGGATCACTTATAATCCATAATAAATATAAGGGAAAATACACAATTTTCCAAAATTTATGCAACAAATGCAAAATTAAAAAAAAAATGGATTACTTATAACCCACATAGGCATGACTTGAAAAAGAAACAAATTCCTTTTTTTTTTTTTTTTCGAGTCAACGGTCAACGGTCAAAGTCAACGGCCAGTCAACGGTCAACGGTCGGTCAACGGTCAACGGTCGGTCAACGGTTGTCGGTCGTCGGACCGGTCGGACCGGACGGACCGGACTGACCGGTCGGGCCGGTCGGACCGCTCGCGCGGACCGATTCACGTGCCGCGCGCGTGCGTAGGCTGACGTCACGCAGAAGTCGGCGGCACGTGCCTCGCGCGTGAGCGTGCGCGTCATGCGGGCGTCGGCCGCACGTGCGCGGCACGCGCCAGGCTGATCGGGTCGGGTCGGTCGCCGTCGGGTCGGGTGCCGGCCGGTGACCGGCCGGCCAACCATCTTCGGCGATGACGTCATCGGTGACGTCATCCGAGCGGTTACCGACCGTTGGATGACGTCACGATGACGTCATCCCGTGACGTCAACACGCGTCGGTCCGTGGACCGGCGTGTGCCGGTTCGCCGGCCGCCGGCGCGCACGTGCCGGTTCGCCACCGGCGCGTGTGGCGCACGCGCTGGCGAAGCTAGCGCTTCCAGGCGCGTCGCGCCCACGCGTAGCGGCTTCTGGCCGCACGTGTGGGCGAGTGCGGCGTCTTACGGCGGCGTTCGACCAGTCTCCGGACTCGTCTCGACGTCGCCTTTCTCCCAGTACCTTCAGAATTTGATTTCGACTTACGAAAACTCAGAAAAATGGCCGAACAACGCTCGGGTGTCGGGAATTTTGCCCCGATCCGTACGACCGAGAATTTCTTCGCGAAAATTCAATCAAAATACATCAAATTGATCGGGAAAACGTGAACTAGGGCTCTGATACCAATGTTGGGAATAACGGATCCCCGAAAACCGGATTCGACACTAAATCGAACCCCTAAATCAATGCGGAAGACGAAGCTCAAGAAAACGACACGTATCACCGATCGTAAAGCACACCACGGATTCGAGCATACCTTGTTAGCCACAGATTAAACACCGACGCCGATTGAGGAAGAAAATCCGGTCGAATTCGATCCGATGAAGACTTGAAGGGACTGTCCCTTTTGAGAGAGAAAACGCGCGGGAGAGGGAAACGTACGTGAATTATGATTCCAACAGGTGCAATCTCTCTCTCTCTCCTCCCTTTTATACCTTGCCCCTTCCACGGGCCTTATTCCCGTGGGCCGGGCTTTCTAGGCCCAGCTTGGGCGGACAGGGCCTTAAGCCCAATTAAATAAAGCCTTCAACTTGCTCAAGAAAATAACGGATTGCTGTTAACGGCAAACATAACAAGTGTATACAAACACGTTCTACGGTATTCAAATTCTTTATTGTTTATGTTGCTTATATAATAGAGAATAACTGAGTAAGCTAGTGTGTCCTTATGTTAGATCCGAAGCCAATAGAGGTAGTTGACTTCACTGTCACCATTTATCCCCAAGTTGATAAAAACATTCTCTTCCTTCTCAGGGTGACTGGAACGTTGCAGGATGCCACACTAACTACAGGTTCAAACCATAGAAATAACATCACTTTATTCAGTATTTTGTTCATTAAAGGACTTTAAGAGTGTCAACCATCTTTTCTGCAGTACAAAAAGCATGAGAGAGAGGGAGGCTTTGAAATGATAAAAACGGCAATTCTGTATCTCACTTTGCCATAAGGAGTACCTTAGTGCCTATGCAGAAGGAAATGAGAGAGGGTTGATGGGAAAGCATGAAACAGCCAACATTGACACATTTTCTTGGGTTATGCTCAGAAGAATCATGCCAGCTGCTAGTCAAATTCGAAGATTGCCCATCAAATTGAACCCAAATTTTGTTGTGATGCCTGAATTACTTGAATTCCCTTATGGAAGGAGTTGCCAATCGTGGTTACTCAATCTTTGTGGGCCGTGACACTAAGCAGCAAGGAAAAAGTACTATAATAATTACCATACCAGTTCCCTTTTGTGCTCTGTCTGAATATCAAATCGGAGATGCTTAACTTTCATAAAGGATTCAAGAAACGCTACCCTAAGTAAATAACATATATAAAGTACTATCTTTTGGTCACAGTTCACAAATTTACTATGCAAAACTTTTCTAACTTTTAACACTCATAAAGCACTCCCACAGTTTTATTTCCTAAACAAATGTAGATATTCATATCAGTCCTTACTCATCCAACATATGCAGAACATTATCGAAGTAAAGACTTCGACATCTCAGTTGGGCATCTCACTGTTTTTGAATATTGATAAAACAAAGTTGACCTTTCTTGCTCAATCACTTAATGGCTTAAAATGATAAACAGGTTACTTGGAAGATAGGCGTCCTGCCTCAAACATGGACGGTGATTGGTGATAGTGCACGGCGGGGGTGGCGGCGGTCTTGGCAAGGGCGGGCTTACGGTGATATGGCTCGGTGGTGACTCTTGGGAAATGAACAACGAGCACCCAAGGAGCGAATTTCCAGAATTTCTCCTTTTCCTTGTCTTCTCTCTACCGTGTATTCGAAAGTGGAGGCGTTGATATTGTTTGCAAGTAATGGAATAAATCCTCTCTGTTTCAATTCTTCTTTTCTCTACTTTGACAGCCACTTGACCTTTATTTTCTCCTTTTCAACAAATTCCCGTTGAAAGGGACTCACGACAGAGGCATTGGCTTGCTACTGGAAGATTGGGCCCCGAAGAAATCTGCAAGAAAGTAAAGCTTGTAGGCACGACAAGGCTGAACGTGGCGACGTGGACTGGAGAGTAGCAGTAGATCAGTGTCGAGTCAATGAGCTCGGGACAGCAGGGCTCGCGGCTAGGGGTGCTTGGCCCGGCTCGTCGTCACTGGTGCAGTTGTGTGGAGGGAGCAGCAGCGTGTAGCTCGGGCCAAGCGAAGATGGAGGCTCGGCTAGGATCAGCAAGCAGCGCGTCGGGATGGAGGGCAGTACGTCAGCATTTTCCTTCCTTCCATAATAATCAAGATCACGATCAATTCAAAAAGATTTTTCCATAATTGATCAAAGCTCCCCTTCAATTTGTTGCTTTTTTGAGGTGATCACAATTCTTTTCCTTTCTCTTGGATTCGTTTTCTCCCCCTACCATCATGACAATATTTTGCGAATAGCACTAATTGTGGCTTGTGCACCTTGAGCAGAATATTTTTCCATTATTTCCTTCGTAGCAATAATATCCACAGCGATCATTTGCATTTTAAAATTCGAGGCAAAAATTTATTTTCTTCAATCAAGCTCTTCTTGAATTCAACCTGCATAAACTTAACAAACTTTTTGCATAAATAAGCTGTAATAATATCCACATAATATATGATGCCATTTCTTCAAATAAATAAATTGAATAGCATATATAAAATTATCAATTATTAAAATTTAGAACTACTCAACATTTTGTACGACACATTAGGATTCCTTTAACAATTTGTAAAAACTTTGCATAGGGAATTTCTGGGCCTTCAGAAAATAGTATAGAATCTCCATAATTTTTTAATCGAGCTTTCCAAAATTCATATGGAAGATTCTTTTGCTACAGAGCAAAATAGAAAATCTTCATAGATAATCAAATATTCTTTCTTAACTCATCATAACATGTTATTTAAAGAAAGAATATTATGCACAATAATATCTTCGAAGAGGAAATTCTCACTTAGTCAAAGCACAATAAAATCTGAATAAAATCCTTGAATATCTAAGAAAGAAAATTTCGATGTCACGTAAAACAGATTTTCAGTTTACAACATATGACAAAATTAGAGAGCATAAAATTAGACAAAATAATTTGCATTATCTCTAAGAAAGATATCAAATCAATCACACATATTAAATCAAATCGCAACTCACGAATTACAAAAATAAATCACAGAATTCTTTCTCATAACAAAATATTATCATTATAAAATCTCAATCAACCAAGGATATATCGAATATCAAGCATAATGAGAATTATGTGCCCAAATAAAAAATATAGTCCTTACCAAATTCTCTTTTTTCTTTTCCTTTATTTCCTACAAAAACAACTCGTTTTTTCTTTGGTACCCATTTTTTCTTGGGTCCATGAGAGTTAGTAGAGTATGCCGTATTTACCTAATCTTTCTTAATATGTCTCCAGACTTTAGGACATTGCTTCTCAAGGTATTTTGAATCTCCATAATTTGAACACTTGAGGGTATTTCGACCAACAGGTTTTGTAAATATCCTTTGAAAATTCTTTTTATATGCAAGTCTAGGAGGTCTTTGTTTAAGTCTCTCCTTGACTTTAGGAAAATCAATTAGAGAATCACTTTCGTTATTAAAACCAAGTCCCGACTTATTATAGTAAGGAATTTGTATGGAAAGAATATGCTCTAAAGTTTTTGAACCATTTGAAAATTTTGTCGAAATATTTGAAAATTTCTTTTTTAAATAATCATTTTATTTGACAAGTAAATCTCGACTTTCTTTTGTTTGTAGAAAATCTTTTTGCAAATTTTCAAACTTTTCTTTTTGAGAAAGATCATGTTGCCTAAGCCAAGAATTTTCCTTTTTAAGTTCGGAGATCCTTTTAAGATAAGATTTGAGATTTAAGCAAAGCTCATTTATATATTTTGAAACTTTGATAGGAATTTTTGAATGGCTTATCTCGATTTCCTCATCAGATTCTGAGTCTGTGTTCGAGTTAGACTCTGATTTTGAGTCTGTGTCCACCGAATTATTTGAATTCGGATGTAAAAGGTTTATAGACGGATTTAACAATTTAGAGTCTGACTTTGATCGAGTACGTATGCGAGTCGAGACTTAGATTCTGAATGTGCCATCAAGTATATATTTCCTTGCTGGTCATCTTCTTTCATGGTTCTTTTTTGGCCATTTTGCTCGTATTGTTTTCTTCCACTGAATTTGTTTTTTTTTTCTATTCATCTTTTTGAATTTCTTGATCATAAAAGCAAGTTCTTCGTTGTCCATTTCATTTTTTGAGTTTGTATCATCAGAATCAGCGTTAGATATTAAAGCGATGGACCTTTTACCTTCGGGATCTTCATCAACAATTTGTTCCACTTCATAGGATTGAAGAGTGCCCATCAATTTATCAACAAAAAGTGATATAATCCTCTAAGTCTCCCGGATTGAGGTCTTAACATGGTTTTAATCTTTTGAGAGACCTCGCAAGAGTTTGTTGACCTTCATTGGGGAAGAAATTGGCTGACCTTGATATGCTAAATCATTTATAATTTCTGTAAAACGGCTAAACATATCTCCAATCGACTCTCCTTACTTTATCTTGAAGGATTCATATTGGCCAAGCAAGAAATTTACTTTTGTCTCTTTTACACGATCAGTCCCTTCATAAGTAACATGAAGCCTATCCCACACTTCCTTAGCTGTTTTACATGAAAAAATTCGGTTATATTCAACAGGAGACAAGGTGTAATATAAAGAATAAATGACTTTTGTATCAAGCGCTTCTCTTTTGGATATCTCCATCCGAGACATAGGAGCAGGGAGTTTGGTTTCTTTGTCTTTGCCATTCTTATTTGATGTAGACATAGCAGTATGATTGATTCATTTCTCCACAACATCCCATTGCAGGAGATCTCTGGATCTTAGGAATGCCTTCATTTTATTTTTCCAAATGTTGTATTCATTTCCATCAAAATATGGTGGTCTGGTGTTGCTTTGCCCTTCCATAAGTTCTAGTGCAAAGATACTAGTCATAGAAGATCTTTAGCTCAAAAGTAAAAACACTTTTAACAAAACGAGCACTTGGCTCTGATACCAATTGAGAGGGTTAGTAGTAACACCTAGAGAGGGGGTGAATATGTGTTTAAAATAAATTTTGGCAAATAAATGCGGAATAAATAAAGGAGTTTAGGGGAGAGAATAATAACACAATGTTTATAGTGGTTCGGCTTAAATCAAGCCTATGTCCACTCTCCCACGCTAACAACCTTCTGCTAGATTCCACTATGCAATCAATAAGAGATTACATTTTTGAGTGTAAACACTTAGTAGTAGATCATACTATCTTACTAAGTCACTCTTTTGGTATTTCTCTCAAGATCACAAACGTTTAAGCTCATCAAAGACAAGTACATGATCGAAGGTCGCTCGAACTTTGGAATTATAAATTCTATAATCTGTCTCTTTCTTGCTCATCGGTCCTTGATCTCCTTAAATACTCCTCCACTTCCAAACTAGCCGTTGGACAGCATCTCAATGATCGTCTTCCAATTTACCCAATGGACAGATTTGTATCTAGAAGATTTGGTAGCCGTTGAGTGACAAAAGTAGAATTCCAAATTGATTCCAATCGCCCATACAAACAAAATCTTGGTTTCCATAAGTAAAGCTTTTTCGTATAGAAAGTTCTTGTCTTCAAGATTTAATTGTCAATCAATTAGATTGAGTCAATCAAATCAATCTTGATGTAGAATCCAAACTAGATCACTAGCCGTTATATCTTCGGGACTTGTGTTACGTTCTGTCGAATCTGGATGTGAAGTCTGAATACAATAGACTTTACAATCTGAGTCTGAGTGCGATAGACTTTACAATCTGAGTCTGAACACATTCTACTTCTAAACAGATTTAGCTTTAAAGTCTGAACACAGTTTGTTATGTTCTGTTTTAGCATAGAGTCTGTCTTCTGATTTTTCCAAGTATAGACTTTGACAATATTCTTTACATGTTATATCATCTGCATAGTCTATTACTCAACTATCAAATACGTTAGTATTTGCAAAAAACAGGTGCGGTTGCTTTCCAGCCTCCCTTCCAGGATGCCATCCAGTTTTCAATATGTCATAGAGTACCTAAACCCAAACTTGAGTATCATGGAATTTTTTTAATGTACACAGACAGAGATAGATGATAACTCTCCCTTTTATCACTTTTTTCCAAACTAGATGTTAGCACCCACTAGACTTTTAAAAAGATGATGACTAAAGTTGCAGTGTAGTTATTGAACAACCAAACAGAGCCTAGTGACTTTTGATAGTCAGTTCAAAGATTTAAAAGTCGCGTGACGAAAAGCCCAGTATGGACTCGATAGCCAAATTAGATAATCTAAGAAAGGATAATTGTAGTGTGAAGTGAAAAGATATGTTTCTGCATTGCTTATCAGAAGGGACTTGTTACTTTTGATTCTACTTCTACTTTTTTTTTGTAGTCATCATGTGTTCTAGATGTTGATTGCTTGTATATTTAGATCAACATATTGTAAAGGATTGGTAATTCCATCTTTTTTGGTTGCTGGTGGAACTTCCTTTTAGTAGATCTAAGACCTCTCTATGTTTTGCAACTTCCTTGGAATGAAACTTTCCTCCATTTTTCTCAATTCTGAGATGAGACACAAACAGAGGTCAAAAAACACTTCGTGGTACTTGACACATTAATTTAGCAGGGCTCTCATCAGCCAGCTCTTTAGTTCTTGCTATGACATCTGAGGACGAATTTAGTAGAATTCTTGATTTCTTTTCCAACTTAGCAGTTAGCATTGCATATCAGTAACTAAATTTGATTTTTACTGTGCTTTGATGACTATCTTTTTGTTGTGACAGAGTTGGCTACGATGAAGCAAAAGACGTGTTGAAGAAACTTGGTGCTGAAGAAGTGTTCACTGAGAGCCAATTAGAAGTAAAGAATGTCTAGAGTCTACTGGTACCATCCATCCATTAACCCATTCTACCATATTCTTATGCATGGACACATCCATTTTTGGCCATTGGCACTTGAGTTCTTTATCTATATCTTATTGACTTTGTACTAGGGTGATCTAAAAGAACCTGCCCTTGGATTAAACTGCATTGGTGGCAATGCTGCTTCCTTGATGATGAAATTTTTGAGGTGCAATAGGTGTTAAATTTGTGCCGAGTGCTTCCCTTATCTTTCTGAAGAGAGCTGATTTAGTTTTGTTCTCAGGCAAGGAGGAACCATGGTGACATATGGTGGGATGTTTAAGAAACCAATTACAATGGCAACTTCATTTTTTATCTTCAGGGTAAATTAAGGAGCAGCGAACTAAAATTTTTGCCTATGGTTATGAGGTTATTTCAGTCAAGCCTTACAATTTGACTTGTTTATGTTTCGGTCTGTCTTGGCAATGACCTATAGTTTTATTTTTTGTTTAAATTTGGCCCAAAAGCTCAATTTCAGTATTTGACGCAAATAAATTTGAGCGAAAAAATTATCCCTAGAGTTGAGACTAAGAGGAATGTATAAACCAATGCAATAGTGGTTCTTATGGTTTGCAGGATCTTTCTTTGAGGGGATTTTGGCTGCATAATTGGATTAGTTCAAGTGACGTAAGATAGTGCAGAAGAATGATAGATCACTTGCTGGTCACTTGCTGGAACCAGCGCGTGATTGGAAGTTAAAATACGAGTTTGTCTTTTGTAACAACCACTCAAATTGCTGTATTTAGGTCTCGGTATCTTTATAGTAATTTTCAATAGTATTTATCCTCAGGAGTGTGTTTGGATTGTGGATGCATATTAATTTCTCCAAAATTGCAGGATCGAGCTTGTTCCTTTTAGTGATTTCCACATTGCACTGGATAAATCACTAGGGAAACCTAGGAGCCATCCTAGGCAAGTCCTAAAGTTCCAAGGCTACTGAATATATAACGGCGGTGAGAAGAAGGAAAAATTCTGCGTCATATCCTTTAGACGATCAGCTTGTTGTGAAGTTCTGAGGCATTGGATCAACTAGGCACGATAATTATGTATCTGTTCCCTTATTATTATTTTCTCTTTTCATAAGTTATGTATCTTTTCCGTCGAGGTAATTTCATTGCTGCTTATTTTGACCAATTTCTAGTCTGAATTTGTTTTGCATCATGCCATCCAATCTAAAACTAATCTCATGCAACATGAGGTCCATCTATTACGGCTGAATTTGGAGATCCAAACATCGCCCCGTTTGGTAATGGTCCATAAAAGTTTCAGATTTGCCAATTACAATTCTCATATACACATAACAAAGAACATTGGGATACTTTCCTAAAAATCATGTAATTGACATCGCATGCTTTGAGAAAAGAGTAAGAAGAACCATAAGTTATTCATTTGATCTAACCTAATTCAAATGGGATGTGGACTGCCTTTAAGGAACGTCATACACACACGATGAGCAAAATCAATAGAAAACTAGCTGATGGTAGTTACTTTTTATGATAGGGAAGACACAGAATGAAAGATCATATCAGCTTCCAAAGAATTGACAATTGTTTAGATACCACAAAAAGAAAAGGTATCTTTTGTCTAGGTGATGTCAAGAACCACACTCTTTTCTCAGGATAAAGTCAATAACATCCTCAACAGTATCCACGACCTGCATAGGTAAACATAAAAGAGTTCGATTAGGATGAGCGATTTTCAAATTCACTTTTTACCTTGGAAAATTTAGAGGGAAGACAAATTCCCCACAAAAAAAATGAGCATGGTTTTGAAATACTGACATTTTGCTAGGCTGAATAGGGAAAGGGATGCTCAGTCATGTTTCATCCAAGTTAGAATTCACGGATCACCCAGAGCATACACCTTAAACACTTAAGGCCATGTTTCATGGCCATGCAATTATGAAAAGGAATCCCGATCTAAGCAATCAAATTCCTAGGAGTGGGTATTTTTCTTTTCTTTTTCCTTTATTGTTTGGTCTCAAATTACCAGTGAAGCGAGAAATGTCCAATGTGAGTTGCCAAATGAGGTTAAAACATGTCAGAAATGGAATGTGTCTCCAATCAACATGTATAAAGCGAAGGATAGAAATAGAATGAAGAACCACATAAGATTCCTCAACAATTTCTCGATCATTGTCTTCCAAATGATTTTACAGTTCACACAAGCATTTTTACAAACCGATTATTTAAAACTCATCAAAATCTTGCAAGTCAAGCATTTTTCGTACAAAATCCACAGTGATGAAGATGAAGTCGTTTTTACAAACTTCAAACTATTGCACATAAGTTACCTTAAGCCTTTATTCTTATTTCTTATCCTCTGTGTTTTGAGTCAAAGACCAGTCACCCAAGAACTGCAAATGGGGTGACAGCAACTCAGCCGAGTTGGTAAATGGAACTATATGCCCCCCCAAAAAAAACGCCAACATGATGCTTGTCGCTGATGTCTCCATAAAGAATCCTAACAAGTTTCACAATGGCAAGAGAGAGAAAGGATTTCGTTCCGCCTAGTAGAGGGATGTGAGGGCTATGGAATCAAGAGGCAAGTGAAACTCACCTGAGAAGGATTTCAAGATGATGAATGGAGGGAGGGAGAGAGAGAGAGAGTTCCGTTTGTAGGATTTAAAGAGGATGAAGCTCAGACTACTAAGAAGCATGATGTAATATGTGTTGTAATAAGGAGTGAAGGGTACTACTCACTTTTCCCTTCTGCTGGTGCGATTTCCGTCCTGTTCACACCAGCGGCATTTTGCTCGCTTGGCCACCTCAGTCCTCCGTTTGGTGTGCAAATTGGAGGTTTGCTTCCTCTGGTAAGCCTCTTGATTTTCACTAAACAGTTTCGCCCGTCTCCTTCTCATTCAAGAGATCAAAGCTGCCCTTTTCTCCGTGAATTGCCTACTGCTGCTTTACTCGGATTCTGGTGGTGCAGCTGCTGTTGTGGCTCTGGGGTTCCTCGAAGGATAGTCTGCTCAGGATCTCTCGTGCGTCTTGCTGCTGCTGCTCCGAGTTCTAGTGGGGCTAGCTTGGACTCCTTAGCACCCACCTTCAGCTCGAGCGATTTCTTCCCTATTCACACGATCTGCTTTGCTCTTGTTTCCCAACGATCTGACCGTTTGTTGGAGCTGATTTTTGTGGGTAGGGGTGCCTCTACACCTCTTCAAAACCCACAAAGAGTTTTTGCCTGGTTCGTCCTCTTTCTTCGGTTGAATGGCTGCATTCGGTTAGGACTTTCGCACCCTGTTCTGCTGGTTTTTTCGTGATCTGTAAAATGATGGCGGAGGCAAGTTTGGTCCAAAATGCTGGTTTTGGGCCGAGCTCTTGTAGCTCTTCCATACCTGCTATTGACCGCTCAGCTTAGGATGGTCTTTCGGTGGTAGATGGGGAATGTGGTGTTGAGTCAAATGTTGTTGTGAGGGATGGCCCTCAACTGAATCGCCCTCCTATTGGTCCGTCAGGACTGAGAGGGAGGAGGCATGAAAGATCGGCCTCGCAAAGGCCTCAACAGAGTAGGGATTATGGCAAACCGGCTCCGCGCACTAGGGCTGTTGTTGCCAAGGTCGTGGAGAAGGGGTATGATCTTGAGTATTTCCCTTCGTCTATTATTAATGGTAAACCTGTTGTGGAGATGACTGGTAATGAGGTTGAGGCGGCTGATCCTAAGCTACTTGAATGCCTCGTTGGACATTTTATTGGTAGACGACTACCCTTCGAATATATTGAATCAGCCTTGAAGAAAGTTTGGGGACCTAACCTTGCCGAAGTGATGTCTAATGGTAAGGGGTTTTTCTTCCTCCATTTTCCAGATGGAGAGTTTCGTAGGAAGATATTGGAAGGGGGGCACATAACTATTGCCAGAATTTTGTTTGTTCTCCAGCAATGGAAGCCTACCCTTGAGATGAAGAAAGATGCGCATCTTACCGTGCCGGTGTGGGTTAGGTTGACCAACCTCCCGCTGGTGTTTTGGTCTGCCTAGGCCATCAGTAAAGTTGCCAGTGTCGTAGGGAGGCCTTTATTCGTTGATCAACGAACAAGCTAGCTGAAGATGGTCACGTTTGTTCGAGTTTGTGTTGAGCTTACTACTAACCAACCTTCTTGCAACTCTATCGAGATTACTCAGAAAGGTGAATCGTGTATGGTGGGAGTAGAATATGAATGGAAACATGAAGCTTGTCTGGTGTGTGGCATTTTTTGCCATAGATGTGGCCCTCCTCCAGCACGTCCATCCGTGGCGGGAGCTGCTCGACAGCAACAGGGTGCTCATGAAGCCCCTTAAAGCTCGGCTATCTCCCCTCCTCTATCGCCTCCATCTCCTGAGGCGTCCGTTGTTCAGCAAAGACAGGTGGTTGCTTTTGCTGATAATCCTTTGTTTGATAGTAGAACTGCTAGTACGACTTTTGGGGGAATCTCTCCTCAATTGCAAGATGATGTTCCTCCAGTTGATGCCTCTTTACCACGTAAAAGTGGTGTTGTTTGCCAGGGCTCAGGTGATGCCCTGGTATAGCCTTTGAATGCAGCTCTTGCTGTTGAACTGTCCCAACAGGATGCTGATCCTGGTTGGAAGCATGTGAGGGGAGAGAAGATCAAGTCCCACATGGGTAAGGATGTAGTGTCCTCCCGGTTGCCTCCTCCTTCTAAAGGGGGACAATCTCTAAAGATAAAAGGTCTTGCTCTGGAGAAGAAAGCACCTCGTAAGCCTCCTACAAGTTCAAAAAAATCTTTAAAGATTAGGGGAGGTCCAGCCTCCTAGGTTAAGGCAAATGCTGGTCCGATTTCCATGGTGCCTCGTGATGGCTTGGACAATGAGACTGTAGGACCAAGTGCTTATGATGGATCCGACAATGATGACATTCTTTCGGTTGACGACCCTTATCCGGTTCCCCCCCCCCCCTCGACCCTCCTGGCGGAAACAATGCAGGATAAGTTGCTAAAGCTAAGGCCTAATATTCTTGTGAATTCTGAATCTATGCAAGATAAATTACTGAAGCTATACCCTGATCAGCCCCCCTTGGTATTACCTACTTCGGCCTCCAGTCGACGTAGGACTACTAAGAAGAGGTAATCTTCTCTCCTTCTTACTATTATGAATATAGGTATATGGAATATTAGGGGTCTCATTGACCCCATAAGGCGAGCTAAAGTTAGAAGTTTTGTTTCTTCAAATAATCTAAGTTTTGTTGGTCTTCTTGAGATGAAAGTCCCCGAACCTCGTTTCCACTCTTTCTCTTCAAACCTTTTGGAGGGTTGGAATTGGATTGCTAATTATGAGTTCTCCCCTCTAGGTAGAATATGGTTTGGCTAGAATTCGGACTTGGTTAGTTTTGAACCTACTACTATTAATGATCAAGCTATCCACGGCCAGCTAAAGTTTATTTTGTCGGGGCAAGCTTGCTGTACTTCAATCATTTATGGAGAGCATACTTTTATTTGTTGTCGTCCCCTTTGGGACGACTTGGTTCGGATGAACAGCTTAGTACATGACTTAGCCTGGCTGGTTGCTGGTGATTTTAATGCCATAAAAGACTCGCCGGATCGGGTTGGCGGTTCTAATGCATGGATTCCGTACTTTGACGAATTTAGTCTTTGCTTAGCTCGCACGGATTTGGAAGACTTAAGATATGTCGGCCTTCGTTTTACTTGGTCCACATCCTTGGGTGCCAATAGGAAAATGAGGAAGATTGACCATGTGCCGGTGAATGCCAAGTGGAATATGGACTTTTCTTTTTCTGAGGCTTCCTTTCTCAACCCAGGTATATCTAATCATTCCCCCATGTTGGTCAAAGTCCTTAACCAGGTTTTTAGGAGGAAACCTTTTAAGTTTTTTTTTTAAAAATATTTCTGGATGAAACACTCGGCTTTTCCATCTATTGTTCAGCAAGTTTAGGAGAGTCCAGTGCAAGGGGTTCCCATGTTCAAACTTATTTGCAAGTTGAAGGCCCTAAAAGGTCGCCTCAAGCAGCTCAATAGAGAGGAGTTCTTAGACATTTCAATGAGGACTAATGAAGCTAGGAATGATCTTTGTTGTACCAAGATTGGTCTCTAGCAGGACCCTGACAACTTTACTCTTGCAGAACTGGAAAAGTCCTCGTGTAAGTTGTTTGTGGATCTGCGATCTCATAAAGAGTCTTTCTACAGACAAAAATCAAGAGTTAGGTGGCTCCAGGAGGGTGGTAGGAACACCAAGTTTTTCCATCACTCGTTAACAGAAGACAGCTTAGGAACAGGATCCTCTCGGTCAAGGATCCTTCGGGTGCTTTGGTCAAGGATCCTGCTTTGGTGTGTTGAAGAAATCTTTCCAGAATATTTTGAAGCTGACAAAATGTTTCTATCAGTCTAGTCTGGATATTTGCAAACCTTCTGTTTAGAGTCTGAAGACTTTTAGATCACCAGACTTAGCACTCAAGACTTAAGACTCAAGACTATTTTCATTGACAGTTTTTCTAATCCAGTGACGAAGGCAATCTAGAGCCGAAGTATTTGGTTGAGGATTTAGTCCTATCCTCTAGAAAAGATCTCTTGGCTGGATTAATATAACGGATTCTTTCATTCGTAATCAAGATCGTTTGAAGATCCGATGGTCGACGAAATATTCTTGGAAGGTTCTATTCTTGGAAACCAGGATCCTGATTGTATGGGAGAACAGGATTGATGGGCTATCGTCAGGTTCCTTTAATAGCTCGAATGATCTTCTTGATTGATTCCGTCCAACGGGTAGATTGGAGGAATTCCTTTGGTAAGTGCCAACGGGTATGATGGCATGAAGGAGTATAAAAGGAAGTCATTCTAGTTGCTTTAGTGCATGATCGATAAAGAAATTCCAGAGTCTGAAGCACCTTGATTATTAGTCGATACATTTTGAGCGAAATTGTATACTCAAAGAGTGTCTATACTTAGTGATACCTTGAGTGAGTGTGGTAGATCATCTACATCGAGAAATCAAGGGAGAACATCGCTGTAACATCTCTTTATTCATAGTGGAATCCAGCCAATAGGCTGTCAGTGCAGAAGAGTGGACGTAGGCTTGAAATAAGCCGAACCACTATAAACCGCGTGTTCAATTTCTCTTCCCCTCTCTCAGTATTACTTTGATTATTGTTTGTCTCAAATCTATCAACTGTCTAGTATTGTGCAATTATCGAGAAAAATCTTGCATATACCTATTCACCCCCCTCTAGGTACTTATTCTAGCCATATCAATTGGTATCAGAGCTAGTGTACTCACTTTATTTGAAGTGTTTTACTTCAGAGTAAAAGATCCATGGCTAGTATGCTAGCACCGGGGGCTGGTGGAAGGGCAAAGCAATACCGAGACCACCCTACTTTGATGGAAAGGATTACAACATCTGGAAGAACAAGATGAAAGCCTTCCTACGATCAAAGGATCCTCTGGAATGGGACGTTGTAGAAAAAGGAATTACTTCTACAGCTGCATCAATCTCAGAAAGAGGGAAAGAAACTGTTGAGACCAGCGGAATGACTCAGGAAGAGATAATCAAGAGACAAGCACTCGAGGCAAAAGCAATTTACTCTTTATATTGTGCTTTGTCACCAACTGAATATAACATAATATCTTCTTGTGTTAAAGCAAAAGAAGTTTGGGATAGATTGCATATCACCTATGAAGGAACAGATCGAGTGAAGGAGACCAGAATTAACATTCTCCTCGATCAATATGAAGCCTTCAAAATGAAACCAGAAGAATCTATAACTGACATGTTTAGCCGTTTTACAGATATTGTCAATGGTCTTGAGAATCAAGGACAAAAAATTTCTGATCCTATGAAGGTAAACAAGCTACTGCGTGGACTCTCCAAGGATTGGAATCACATAAAGACTTCAATAAGAGAGACGCAAAGAATTATGCCACTATCTGTCGACGAGCTGACTGGAACTCTTCAATCTTATGAAGTGGAACGAATTAATGAAGACGAAGATCCAAAAGGTAAGAAATCCATTGCATTAAAATCAAATGATGATTCTGATGATACAGATTCTGAAGATGACATGGACGATAAGGAGCTTGCTCTCATGATAAGAAGATTCGTAAAAGCGAATAGAAAAGGAAGAAGGTTCAACTCAAAGAAACAAAGCTTTCAAAGACAGCAGACCAAGTCTGTTGATGATGAGGAACCAAATAAAGATGTAGTTTGCTTTGAATGCAAGAAAAATGGACACATCAGACCCAACTGTCCTCTTCTGAAGAAGAAAAAAGGAAAAGCTGAAAAGTTTCGAAAAGCTCTCAAAGCTGAAACCTGGAGTGATATAGAGTGTGAAGAAAGTGATAATGAGTATGCCAACCTATGTCCGATGGCACAATCGGACTCGAGACTCAAACTCGGATCGGACTCGGACGGTGAATTTGAGGTAAGTGATTTTAAAATTCTGTCAAAGTTTCTAAATACATTGATGAATTGTGTTTTAGTCTTAAGACTTCTCTCAAAAGAATTTCCGAACTTAAAAAGGAAAACTCAACTCTAAAACAAAAGGAAAACGTTTTAGAAGAAAGAGTTAAAAGTTTAGATTTAAATGTTTCCACTCTCAAAGAAAATGAAGAAAATATTTTGAAAGAAAATGCCATTTTAAAAACTGACTTATCGAATATTTCAAAGAAATTTTCAATAGGGTCCGAAAAACTTGAAAAAATTCTTTCAGCTCAAAGACCTTACTTCAATAAGTCCGGTCTAGGTATGACAGCAGAAACAATTCTCCTGATTGATTTTCCTAAAGTAAAAGAAAGAATTAAGAAAAGACCCTCGAGAGAGGCTTACAAAAATCATTTCAAGAAAGTTTTTGTAAAGTACGTAGGTCGAAATGCCTCGGGTGTTCAAAGTGCAACAGTCCGGATCACTTTGAAAAAGAGTGTCCTATGGTTTGGAAACCTGTTAAGAAAGTATGGGCTAATATTGTTTATCTTACTAACACCGAAGGACCCAAGAAAATTTGGGTACCAAAGAAAACTTGAGACTCTCTTTTAAATGTAGGTTTTCGTCAAGAAAAAGGTAAAGTGGTATCTTGACAGTGGATGCTCAAGACACATGACAGGAGACTCAAATTGCTTCATAAAACTTGTGCAAGTAAATGGTGGAAAAGTTTCATTTGGAGGAAACAACAAAAGAAGTATTGTGGGATTTGGAATTGTGAAAATTGGAAATCTCACAATAAGTAATGTTTCCCTAGTGGAAGGACTCAATTACAATCTTCTCAGCATTAGCCAATTGTGTGATACTGGTTTTAAGATCTTCTTTCAAGAAGGAACATGTTCTGGAACCAGTAAAAACTCTACTCAGTCTTTCATGGGTCGAAGACATGGAAATATCTATCTTCTGGATGTGAAACCAGATGAATCGCAATGCCTAATCTCAATTCAAGATGAAGCAAGCTTATGGCACAGAAAGCTTGGTCATGTCAACATGAAGCAATTAGCCAAAATCTCATCAAAGCAGCTTGTTCGAGGTCTACCCAAATTACCATACCAAAAGTCTAATCCATGCACTCCATGTATTCTGGGAAAGCAGGTAAGAAATTCATTTAAGCCAATAAATCATGTCTCTACTAATCATGTACTACAGTTGTTGCATATGGATTTCTTCGGACCAACTAGAACCCAGAGCATTGGAGGTAAGAAATATTACCTAGCAATTGTGGACGATTACTCCCGCTTTACTTGGGTATATTTCCTTGAAAGTAAGTCTGAAACCTTCTCGTATTTTGAAAAATTTGCTAAAAAGGTTCAAAATGAAAAATGATGTGTTATCTCAAGTATAAGAACAGATCATGGAGGTGAATTTGAAAATCAAGATTTTACAAAATTTTGTGATGAATCGGCTTTAAGCATGTGTTCTCCTCTCCATATACTCCTCAGCAAAATGGAGTTGTGGAAAGAAAGAATAGATCTCTTCAAGAAATGGCTAGAACTCTTTTAATTGAAAGTAAGATTTCTTCACGATTTTGGGCTGAAGCTGTTTCAACAGCGTGCTATATAATCAATAGAGTCTTCTTAAGACCTTCTCTAGAGAAAACCCCTTCTGAGTTATTCAAAGGTAAGAAGCCTATTGTTTCATACTTTCATGTGTTCGGTTGCAAATGCTTTATATTGAAAAATGCTAAAGATCGAATTGGTAAGTTTGAAGAAAGATCAGATGAAGGCATCTTCCTTGGATATTCTACATAAAGCAAAGCCTACAGAGTCTATAACAAGAAGAGTCAGTTTGTGGAGGAGTCAATGAATGTCAAATTTCAAGACTGGATTTGTGGAGGAGTCAATGAATGTCAAATTTCAAGACTCTATGCAAGATGAATCCAGTTAGACTCATCATGAAGAGTCTGAACTTGCTCCAGACCCTCCAAAGCTTACAACTCAAGAAGCATCTCAGACTCTGGAAAACCAGCATCAAGCTGTTCGTGAAGATTCAAATAAAGAAAGAGATCATCAACCAGACAAATCAACTAGTAACTGGAAGCATAAGTCCAGTCATCCCAAAGAACTCATTATCGGCGAAATTAATGAAGGAATTCGCACCAGATCCAAAAGGCGTGAAGAGTATAGTGTTGTGGCTCTCATTTCTGAAATTGAACCAAAGAGCATAGAAGAAGCTTTATCTGATGAAAGCTGGATTGAAGTTATGCAAGAAGAGCTCGGACAGTTCAACATTAATGATGTCGGGAATTGACATCTAAACCAAGAGGTAAAACATTATTGGAGCCAAATGGGTGTTCGGGAACAAGATGAATGAGAAAGGAAAAGTCGCACGAAACGAAACAAAGCAAGACTCGTGGCCAAGGGATATACGCAAGAAGAAGGAACAGACTATGATGAGACTTACGCTCCAGTAGTAAGGTTAGAAGCTATTCGACTATTACTTGCGTTTGCTTGTTACAAAAATTTCAGGTTATTTCAAATGGACGTCAAAAGTGCCTTCCTAAATGGATTTATCCATGAGGAAGTTTATGTGGAACAACCACCAGGGTTTGAAGACCCAAAGAAGCCGGACTCGGTCTTGACCGAAAAAGGCCTTGTATGGTTTAAAGCAAGCACCTCGAGCTTGGTACGACAGCTAAGTAAGTTCTTAATACGAGAATGGTTTTGTCAAAGGTAAAGTAGATACTACTTTATTTATCAAAAAGGAAAACAAAAGCTTTTTACTTGTTCAAATATATGTGGATGATATTATTTTTGGATCCTCTAATGAAATTACGTGCAAGAAATTTTCTAAGTCTATGCGGGATGAGTTTGAAATGAGTATGATGGGAGAGTTAACATTCTTTCTTGGACTCCAAATAAAACAATTGAAGGAAGGAACTTTTATTGGGATAAGTACACCAATGGTGCCATAAGTTGTGTACGGCGCTCACTTTGGTGCCAAAAGTTTCCGTCGGATCACTTAAGTGCCAAAAAATTTGAAAAACGCTCACTTTGGTGCCAACTCCAACGAAATTGGCCGGAAATCCGATGTGGCCTTTTTTTATTAATTTTTGACGCCGACGTGGCTCGTCGGAGAGTTGAGTCAGCATCCAAACACCAAAACGACGCCGTTTGGTGTCTCCCCCAATTCAAAACCCTAATCTCCGGCCGTCGCCGTCCTCGACGGTCCTTGCGCTCGGCGGCCACAGCTTCGACCCCAACCCCGACGATGACCACTCAACGGCAGCGGCTCCGACCTCGACCCCGACCCCGACCCCGACGATGGTCACTCGGCGGCCGTAGCTCTGACCCCGACCTCAACCCTGACCGCGACGATGGCCACTCGACGGCCGCGGCTCAAACCCCGACCTCGACCCCGACGATGGCCACTCCACGGCCGTAGCTTCGACCCTGACCCCGACCCCGACCCCGACCTCGATGATGGCCACTCGGCAGCCGCAGCTTCGACCTCGACTCCGACCCCAACCCTGGCGACGGCCACGGCTTCGACCCCGTCGAAACCCTAATTTCTTCCCCATGTGAGCTAAACGGCGTCGTTTCCATGAAGCCATCCACGTAGGACGGCAAAACGACATCGTTTTCTTAAGGAGAACCGAAAACGATGTCATTTAAAGGCTTATCGATATTTTTCTAAAAAAAAAAAATCATTTTGGCCGGAATCTTTCACCGGAGGCTGGAATCTTTCGCCGGTGGTACCAAAGTGAGCGTTTTTCCTCCGATTTGGCACTTAAGTGATCCAACGGAAACTTTTGGCACCAAAGTGAGCGCCGTACACAACTTATGGCACCATTAGTGTACTTATCCCAACTTTTATTTATCAAGAAAAATATGCTAATGATCTTGTCAAAAGGTTTGGACTGGAAAAGTGCAAAAAGATTGACATACCAATGTCAAGTTCTTTGAAGATAGACAAAGATGAAGAAGGGAAGAAAGTTGATCAAAAGCTGTACAGGAGCATCATTGGTTCACTTCTTTATACGCTTCTAGACTTCTAGACGACATTTTGTTGAGTGTTTGCATCTCGTGCTAGGTTTCAATCGATCCCAAAGAATCCCATCTCGGTCTTTGCGAAACGTATTATTAAATACGTTGCTTCATCTTCAAGCATCGGTCTTTGGTATCCTAAGAAGGGAGACTTTAATCTTCCGGGATATTCGAGCGCAGATTTGGCCGGTTGCGAGTTGATAGAAAGAGCACTTCGGGAACTTGCCGCTTGCTTGGA
The DNA here is from genome assembly GCA_014182725.1 of Eucalyptus brandiana. Classification (NCBI taxonomy): domain Eukaryota; kingdom Viridiplantae; phylum Streptophyta; class Magnoliopsida; order Myrtales; family Myrtaceae; genus Eucalyptus; species Eucalyptus brandiana. The sequence continues at coordinate 11,001,703 of CM024669.1, forward strand.
AGCGAAAAGTGTCTTGGTTTTCAAGGAAACAAAGCACCGTGGCCCTCTCAACAACGAAGCGAGTATGTAGCTCTTGGAAGTTGCTGGTCGCAAATTCTATGGATAAAACAACAGCTACAAGACTTTGGAATTGAAGACTCATGCACAGAGATTAGATGTGACAACACCAGCGCAATCAATCTCACTAAAAATCCAATCCTTCACTCAAGAGCAAAGCATATAGAGATTCAACATGATTTCATTAGAGATCATGTTCAAAATGGAGAAATCTCGATTCAATTTGTAGATTCAAAGAGACAACTAGCGGATATATTCACAAAGCCTTTGGAGAAAAATCAATTCGATTTTATCCGTTCTAGACTCAACATTTTGAAGCTTGAGGAAGTTAAAGTCTAGAGACTCTCCAACCCTCAGACTCAGACATTCATGGCTAGACTATAAATTGTTATTATATTCAATCTCGAAAAGGTACGATCATTAGTTCAGTTAATTTATAATTTCCGTGAAAAACGGAATTGTGTCTTTTAAAAAAGATTAACTTATATTTGGCAGTTATCGATTTCAAAAGAGGCGTCTGTCCATTTTCCTTTGTGTCGATTGGTTTTTCCTTTTTAAACTGAGTTATATATATACGTTTTTCTCGATTAAACTTCAAAACCCTAAAAGGCATTCTCCTCCCAATCCCGTCTCGCTTCGTGTTCATCTTCGAGAAAGTTGTCAACTTTTCTTGGGAAAGCGAGTAAAGGAATCTTTCAACGACAAGGAAGGATGTCTTTTTCGAGAAAGTCATCAAGAATCGCGAACAGGGGACCACAGAGAATGAGGAAGGGGCCTACCCATTTCGATCTCACCGAAGAGGAAGATTTACTGAGTCAGCAACAGAGCCCGATACACTCTCCACCACGTCAATCTTCACCATCTACCCCACAAGGTGCGGGTCAACAACTGGAGGAAGAAATAATCGAGGACGCAGACCCTATAAGAGTCCAAAAACCCTTTTTTATTTACAAGCTCTATTGTGCGTTGAAAAGCATTGGGACTCCGCTGAATTTCGTAGATGAATTCCTTAAAGATAAGAATTATGGAAATGAGTATATCTTTTTAAGAAAAATGGAGGATTTGGGAATTGCTCCCAAAGGAAAGGCTGAGGAAGCATTTGCGAACATTCCAAGTGATCCTCGTGTACCGGGACAGAATCCGACTGACGGGAACGATGATGATAAAATGTTCCTTGAATTCCAACCTAGAATGGGTGTTGCTGCAAAGGTGAAGGGAAAAAAGGATGGATTTGTTTAAATCGAAGGAACAGGAAAATTTATTCTTCAGATTGTTGAAAAGAGGGGTGATAAACCCTAGGAGTGTTGATTTCGATTTCCTGGATGCCATCAATGTGAACTTAAGGGAGAAGTTCAATCTGCTTCAACTTGAGCAATTTTGCTCCGATACCACAGACGGTTATGCACAATTGACAGCATACTTCTATTCGAATCTTAGCTTTTTAGATGCGAATAGAATATCCTTCAATGTTCGAGACCAAGACTATGTGGTAGATGTGAACATGTTGGCAGATATAATTGGAGTTGAAAGAGGACGCTATCAACCGATCAAAGTTTCGATTGCTCGTACCACACTGGAGCTTGTCAAAGACAAGGATACAGAGAAAAGAATTACCTACTCAAGGATGTGTGCCATCAACATCGTGCTTCACAAAATTGTGATCAATTGTATCGGGTCAAAGTCTATATCAAAGACTGACGTGTCTAACTCTGAGGCGAAATTGATGTACGCGATCAATTCAGGGAATAAGTTCTCTCTCCCTCACACCATTCTCTTTCATATGTATAGAGCAATGGTGAAGGACAAGGGCCAATTGCCTTACGCAGGTCTTGTGACCAAGATCTTCAGACACTTGAACATTGAACCTCCACACACTCTTTGTGTTCAACCATGCGACAAAATGGTGGTGGGTTTGAAAATGCTGTCAAAAATGCGTCTGAAAGAACTTAATAAGGCAATGGAGAAGTTCGAGTGAAGACTCCAAAGTATCTTTCGCATCAAAGAGAAAAGGGAAGGAGCTCATGGGTGCTCCATCCAAAAAGAAAAGAACTCTTATCTTGGAGGATGAAGATGAAGAGGAAGATCTCACTATCCCCGCATTGAAAAGAACCGGACGTTACACCGAATCAACGGAACAGAGAGAAGAAGAGGGACAAGCAAAGAACAAAGAAGCAGAGGAGCAACAAGAGAAAGAGAAAGAAATTGAAGAAGAAGGAGAAGGAGTGAAAGAAAAGTTTGCAGATGAAGCCAGAGAGAAAGGGAATCAAGATGCTGAAGAGCATGACCATCACTCTTCCCCAATTGAGGTCCTAGAGACAGGGGAGATGGCGAGCAAGGAAGGACTACACCACATGCTGTCAACAGTGAAGGTGTGAGTCGCTCACCAGCAAATCTAGAAGATTTTCAGGCTTCTCAAATGCCTGAGGAAGGACATGATACGTCAGCATCAAATTTGCTCGATTACACCGAAGCTCCATCGTCTGCATTCACTCCATTCAAGAGAGCAAATGCGAGCACACAGACGGACAATACAGCAGATTTTCTTCGTATCCTTGATGTTCTTCTGGAAATGCAGGGTCAAATCTATGCTCTGGACTGTGAACTTCAAGTCCTGAAGAATGCTGGACAAGCATCTTCTGCTACCCTGGCGGATCAAATGAAAGACATTGCTCTTCAAATTCAAGCCAATGCCAAAGGAGAAGATGTGGCTCATCTACGGGAAGACTTGAAGAGGCTGGAAAGCATTGTACAGTCGATGGAAGATTTCCAGATCGTGCGCATTCTCAAGCAGACTTGACTCTTTTCTCACATTTTTAATGATGACAAAAAGGGGGAGAATTGCAATTTGAACTCAACTCTTTAAAACTTTGACTTAAATTTCTTTTGTGTGTTTGAATTTTTTTGAGTATGACTTTGGTGTGAACTTGAATTTGACTGACTTGGATATGGATTTTGATGCTTGACTGTTTACATTTATATCAAGTGTTGCTGTATGGTTTTACTCATGAAAGACTAACTGATTTTTTGTGGATGCAGAGTCTAGTTGTTGATTTTATTAATCTTTATGAGATAGCCATATTGCTTGAGTAATGTTTTGCAGGTCAAAGTTGTTCAAATCTACAGGAAAGTTTTGTCACCATCAAAAAGGGGGAGATTGTTGAAGAAATCTTTCCAGAATATTTTGAAGCTGACAAAACGTTTCTATCAGTCTAGTCTGGATATTTGCAAACCTTCGTTTAGAGTCGAAGACTTTTAGATCACCGGACTCAAGCACTCAAGACTCAAGACTCAAGACTATTCTCATTGACAGTTTTTCTAATCCAAAGTGACGAAGGCAATCCCAGTCGAAGTATTTGGTTGAGGATTTAGTCCTATCCTCTGGAAAAGATCTCTTGGCTGGATTAATATAACAGATTCTTTCATTCGTAATCAAGATCGTTTGAAGATCCGATGGTCGACGAAATATTCTTGGAAGGTTCTATTCTTGGAAACCAAGATCCTGATTGTATGGGCGAACATGATTGATGGGCTATCGTCAGGTTCCTTTAATAGCTCGAATGATCTTCTTGATTGATTCTGTCCAACGGGTAGATTGGAAGAATTCCTTTGGTAAGTGCCAACGGGTATGATGGCATAAATGAGTATAAAAGGAAGTCGTTCTAGTTGCTTTAGTGCATGATCGATAGAGAAATTCCAGAGTCTGAAGCACCTTGATTATTAGTCGATACATTTTGAGCGAAATTGTATACTCAAAGAGTGTCTATACTTAGTGATACCTTGAGCGAGTGTGGTAGATCATCTACACCAAGAAATCAAGGGAGAACATCGCTGTAACATCTCTTTGTTCATAGTGGAATCCAGCCAATAGGCTGTCAGTGCAGAAGAGTGGACGTTTGCTTGAAATAAGCCGAACCACTATAAACCGCGTGTTCAATTTTCTCTTCCCCTCTATCAGTCTTACTTTGATTATTGTTTGTCTCAAATCTATCAACTGTCTAGTATTGTGCAATTATCGAGAAAAATCTTGCATATACCTATTCACCCCCCTCTAGGTACTTATTCTAGCTATATCATGGTGCCTCCTGTTTTTGTCTCTTTCTTCAAGGACCTCTTATCTCCACAGGTAGCCCTCTTGAAGCCCTCGCTATAGGAGCTGAAGGAGTTCATTCGGCAGCCACTCTCGATGGATCGGGTTGGTTTCCTCTCTATTCCGGTCCTAAACTCTGAGATTCGTGATACTTTATTTTCTCTCGCTCATGGAAAAGCTCTTGGGCCTGATGGTTTTACTGTTGAGTTTTATAAGTACAACTGGGAGATTGTGGGTCCTTTGGTGGTAGAGGCGGTGAAGGATTTCTTTTCATCGGGTCGGTTGCTTAGAGAGGTAAACAACACGATCTTAACTCTAGTGCTGAAGGTTCCAAACGCTTGTGCTGTCTTAGATTTTTGGCCCATAGCTTATTGTAACACCATTTACAAAGTCATTACTAAGATTTTGGCTAACTGCCTAGTAGTTGTCTTGAATGACCTAATTAGTCCATCTCAGAATGCTTTTGTGAAGGGAAGAAGAATCAGGGACAATATTCTCTTAGCCCAGGAATTGTTTTCAGGTTTCCACCTAGAGTCGTATCTACCTAAGTGTGCTATTCAGGTAGATTTCCAAAAGGCCTACGATATGGTAGATTGGGATTTCCTTAAGCTTACTCTCTTAGCTTTTGACTTCCCAGAGTGGATGATCAGACTCATTATGGTTTGTGTTCGCACTCCAAAGTTTTCCATCTTGATTAATGGTGAGCTTCATGGTTTCTTCTCAGGTGGGCGTGGCCTTCGGCAAGGGGACCTGATGTCTCCATATCTTTTTACCCTCATAATGGAGATTTGTTCTGGGATCCTGGTTTCTTGCACTTCACATAAGGACTTCAAGTATTTATGGAGGTGTAAAGCCGTGAAACTATCTCATCTTTTTTTCGCGGATGATGTCTTTCTTTTTTGTAAGGCTGATTCGGCGTTGGTGTCCCTCCTTAAAAGGGGCATTGATATCTTCTCCTCTTGGAGTGGTTTGCTACCTAACAAGAACAAGAGTGAAGTGTTTCTTGCAAGGGGTTCTGATTCCGTTTAAAGGAACATTCTTTTGGCGTTTGGATTCCAAGAAGGTAAGCTTTCGGTTTGCTACCTGGGGGTACCCATTATTTCCAAGAGGCTTGGGAAGGCAGATTGCGTGACTCTTATTGACCGAATCACAGCCAGGGTCCAGTCGTGGGCTCAATGGTTTCTTTCCTTCACTAGAAGACTTTAGTTGATCAGGTCGGTGCTTCATTCTATCCAAGCTTTCTGGGCTAGTGTTTTTATCCTTCCCTATTCAGTGTTAGACCATATTGAGTGTATCTTACGATAGTTCCTTTGGAAGGGGCCTACCCTGGGTCGGGCGGAGCTAAAGCTTCTTAGGAAGATGTTTGTGCTCCTAAGGAGGAGGGTGGACTAGGTATTGCGAGATTGCGAGATTGCAATAAAGCAGCCATGGTAAAATATATTTGGATCTTGTTTACTAATAAAGAGTCCTTGTGGTGTAGGTGGATTCACTCCAATTTTTTAAAGAGGGGAATTTTTTGGGTCTCCACTGTTCCTACCATGTGCTCTTGGGCGTGGAGGAGAATCCTGTAGTTGAGGAGGGATTTCAGGTCATACTTTATTTGGGAAGTGGGTGATGGTTGCTATGTTTCTCTATGGTTCAATAACTGGCATAAAGAAGGACCCTTGTGTTTTTTATTTATTTATTACGGTTTCTCTTATGGAGGGCTCTAGCCTCTCGAAGCTTGTGATGGTGGCAGACCTCACTTCTCCGGTGGGGCGAGTCTTCAGGTCACTCTTGGAGTGTTGTGATTTTTCCATCCTGATTCTTACTCGAGTGTCTAACTGGTTCTCTTAGCACGGTTCCTCTTTTGGTGTTTTCTCAGTGGCCTCTGCTTGGGATGCCATAAAAAGCAAAAAGAATCGCGTCCGTTGGGCTAAGTTTATTTGGAACAATGCCATTGCTCCCAGATGTCAATTCCACCTTTGGTTAATCACCAGGAATTGCCTACCAATGTAGGCTTTCCTCTTATCTTATGGTAGAATTGGCTATGAAGTATGCGCTTTTTGCAATGACGCTCCAGACTATATCGACCATCTCTTCTTTGCTTGTCTTGTCTTGGTGACTTTTGCTTTTTTTTTTTTTTTTTTTTTGGGCTAGTAGATGTAATCTTCCTTGGCGTAATAGATCTTGGGCGGAAAATCTCCTTTGGGCCTTGAATTTCCTGATTGGTAAGGATTTCTTCCATTCCATTGCTCAGTTTTGGAGCCATGTGCTATTTAATTTGGAAGAAAAGAAATAGCATCATTTTCCGGGGTGAAATGCTTGAGGTTTCGGCTTCGAAGAATCAACTTGTCAAAGTTGTTAAAGATAAAGTGTTGACCTTTAGCAATGTGCCGGACAACTTTTGTAATAGGCATTTTCAACGAATTTCAACGAATCCTTGGATAGGGAACATTCATGACCAATCGATGGAAGTATCATCGAACTATGGCATTGATATCATTTATGGGCATTAATTCATATTTGTTTATTTATTGGATTGATAAGATATGTTTAGCAATGGACCGATCAACTGTGCAACAAGAGAAGTCTTTAGACCTTGATCGATTGATAAAATTCGGCCGTGCAAAAAAAGAACCTACATGCCGAATTTAAGAATAAAAATTTTGAGAAGTTGGACCGAGCATGGGGATCATGTACGTCTTTTCTTCATGCAATTCGACAAGTAAGGAAATGAAAATTTTCCATCTTGTCGCTTGATCAAATCTTTCCTCCACGCAAGAACTTCGGTTATGCACTTGTACTTGAAGAAAATGGATTATGGGAATGTAAATTGATTTCTTTGGAAAACAAAGTACTTCATAATGGTGCAAAGATTATGGGTTTATATTTTAAAGTTTATGGGCCTTTAATTTGGACTTTCTTTTGGCCCCAAAAATTTTTGGGCCCAAGCAGCCCATGAGGGCCCTAAAGTTGTCAACCGAAAAGGGGGGGGAAGAGAGAACCGGACAAGGGAAATGCCACTCTCCATTTTTCCATGGTTACCTCAGCCTTATTCCCCTCGTCTCTTCCTTGAAGCCATTTGTCACCTGCATGCAAAAATTAGCAAATCAATTAATCAAGAAAGCAAAAGCTTTCGGTTTGAGCAAGGAGAGTGAGGCCGAGAGAGTGAGCGGGCGAGCAAGTGTGAGAGAGAGAGAGAGTTCGAGTGAGAGAGAGAGAGAGAGGCTGAGCAATGTGGCATCCCAAAATTCATGACGACCTTTACTTAAATTAAAGTCTATGAGGCGATGGAAGTACCATTAATTTACTTTATGGCCATTTAATCCATAATTTGCAATAAGATTTATGGCCAAGCTTTTAATGGATAATTATGTGATAGGAAACAAAATTCTATCATTGGCCATGTGCATTATAAATTGGAATTTATGGATTTGTGCCTACAAGTTTTATGGCCTTATTAATTTTGCAAGTTAGGTATTTATTTAAGTGGAAAATGTTAATGGATGATCAAGGTTAGTGCTATAGAACAACTTGATAAAGAAGACTTTGTTCTTGACTATGCACTTTATAGATTTGATTTTTATGGATTAATGTCACAAAGTCTTTTGGCCATTTTATTATGCAATTAGGTATTTATTTAAATGATGATTAAGATGTATTATTAAAAATAAACTTGGGCCATTTAAGTTTGGACCTTAGACCCAAGAATGTTGAGCCTAAAGTGGGCCAAAAGGCTGGTCCATGAAGCCCATTGGGCTGTCGACACATGGAGGGGGGAGGAAGAGCCGCATGGCCTCCTCTAAGTGTCTTAAAAAATGGAGACACTTGTCTCCTCCTTGGGGACAAGTGTCCTCCATGCAAAATGAGAATGCATGCAAGTATATAAGCAACCAAAAAAGAAAGAGAGAGAAGGAGTGGCTGGTTTTGAGAGAGTGAGAGAGAGGGAGAGGGTTGCCGAGAGAGTGAGGAACCGAGAGAGAGGAGGAAGAGCGGTGTGTCCGTCCGTCCGCTCGTCCGTCGCTCGTCACCGTGCGTCCGTCGTCCACTGTCGTGCTCGTTGTAGCTCGGTACAAAGGCAAGTTGGGATCTATATTCTGCTCTTGCATGTTCTGTCTTGCTTGTGTGTTTGAATGGTGGTGAATCTCGGGCGTTTAGGGTGTGAGAACCGAAGCTTTGAGTGTGTTGTTTATGAAATAGCATTCTGTTTTCGAGTGTACCGCCTGACCCAGAATGTTGTAGAGGCTTGCATGCGTGGTTTGAGTCGGATTTTGGCTTCAACTTCTTCACGAAAGTTGTATAAAACATCTCAAAGTATATCATACTAAAATTTGAGATAAAATGGTTGACTTTTAAGGGGTGAAACCCTTCCTCTACGAAAAAGCTAGATCTGGAACTGTTTTGTCGACCTCTTGGTGGTTTTGTGTGTTTCATGTCACTTTTTACTAAGAATTTAACTTCGACTTCTTGATAAAAGTTGTAGAGAACATCCTTATTATTAACATACTAGAATTTGAGGTAAAACGAGAAAGTGTAGCCTAGTGAAATGATTTTCTTTTGAAGACGGCAGATCTGGAAGTATGGTACTGGACTCCCGAGACTTCGTGGACTATATGGTGACTATCCTTTGAGAATCTCACCTATATCCCTTAATGAAAGTTGTATTGGACCTCTTGAGAAAAAACATATCAAAATTTCAGAGGAAATGAAGAAATATAAGTAGGCGAAACTTTGATTTTTCGGAGACAACTAAACTGGACCGTTCGGTACTAGGAACAGGAGCTTCGATCCTCTATAGTTAATTATCTAGAGCGAATATGACCTAGATGTCTTCATGAAAAATCTCCTTTAGGATCTTGAATATAACCTGGTAAAATTGCATAATTTTTGGAGGTCATTTGGGTATTTTAATCGAAATATTTCAAGAACTGTGCAATCTGATTTTATCCGAATTTTGTATGCTGTATTGTGTGAGCTATATCTTCTTGTGTGAAGCTCTTTTGGGCATGTGTTCTTCATGAAATTGCTACCTTTATGTCTTGTCTATTACATACTCTGATTGTATGATTTTTGAAGATCATATGAATATTTAATTTACATGTTTTCCGAAATTGTGTAAGCTGGAATTTGGTAAATTTCAAAAAGCCATGATGTATGGATTATTCTAAGTTGTATGAACCCCATGGATTGTATTGTCATAAGTGGTTGTATCTTGCTGTATGTATGATGATGATTGGAAATGCATATAAGAATCAAATGATGAAAATGATCTTGTTTGCCATCACATCATATGCCATGTTGAAATTGAGCTATGATTAAAAATGAGATGTATGGGAATATGCATTGTGGTGATGAGAAGACCGTCGGAGGTGTGAGCCGACGATGCCCCGGGAGTGTCGGGATGCCCGGTGGTATACGGTACGTAATTCCAGGGGAGGCTTGGTGGTATGTCGTTACATAATTCTGGAGGGTAGGGGTAACCATTTTCATGGCGAGCCCTGGAGATTTCTCTTGGAGCGTCGGGATGCCGGGTGGTATATGGTACGTAATTCCAGAGGGGGGGATCCTGGTGGTATGTCGGTACATAATCCCGGAAGCCTCGGAGGTGTATGCCGAGGGGATACCTCGTGATGCCAGTTGTGGTACGAGATGCCCGGCCAAGGAGTGTAAATGCCGGAAGCCCTGGAGGTTTGTGCCCGAGAGGAATGCCTCGTGATGCTAGTTGGAATGCGAGATGCCTGGAATGTGGGGGGCCGGATGCCCGGTTGTATTTTGAATACATGCCTGGAGGTTCCTCATGATGCCTGGTTGGGTGCGAGCGATAAATTGTGGGATACAAACATTGGTACCTAGAAAGAAAAACTGATGAGATCCTTGTGAAAGATAAGAATTGAAAATGAATCATGTGCATGGGTGTATGCATATGGCATGATGGTATGTGTGACATGATGATGGTAAGTGCATGGATGTATATGCACCTATGGCATGATGGTATGTGTGACATGATGATGGTAAGTGCATGGATGTCTGTGCACCTATGGCATGAGGGTACATGTATGATATGATGGTGATGATTACATGAGGATGTGTATACATGTGGTATGATGACATATGCATGGCTCCAAGGTAAATTATGCATGGATGCTTGAATGATATGTCTTATGCTATGATTGTTATGATTGTATTGTGTGATGCATTGAATGGTTTATTGGGTCATTTACCTGCTGAGTGGCTGTACTCACCCATTTTGGGAAATAACATTTTAGACTAGATAAGATACCTCTGCTGCCACTGTTACCGGTAGATGAATCAAATGGTTAGATATGACCGCGAGGAGGAGGATAGTAAAGGAAGGAACTTTTGGACGTTGACACTGATCGATGGACTTTAAGTGTACGAATGTTGGAGGAGATGTCGGTCATTTTTTGAAGTATAGCCAAGTATAGAAAACAATGGCATTTCGATGTACCGACTAAAAATGTCCATCTGCTTTATGTAAATAAAAGTATACGGCTTTTACCTATAAATGTTTTAGTTGGTGTGCATTGTTTTCTGAATATAGGGAATGGAGTTGTTGGATATGCTTCCATTATATGAATTACGCAAGGGACCAATCTAAAAGATATAAATCCCCCGGTTGCATGGACCCGCTGCAATTGAAATGGTATCAGAGTGACATGTTATTAAGGAAAGTGAATGGAAATCGAACTGTGGCGACCCTAATGGATCGGGGGCCGTCGAGGGGTGCCACAAGTAGTGAGTGGTCCGAGCGTGTGAGGGCAGAGAAGGAAGGCCACCCTCCACCCGTGCCGTGTCCGAGCTACCGCCGTCGATGCCGCCAATCCCTGTCACCGATTGAGCCAAGCCGAGACCCTCCCGAATCCCTGTTTTTGGCTAGCAACCGAATAGGAAGACTTGAGGGAAGTAGAAGTTCATTGATCTATGTTTTGCTTGCTATTATTATCTAGTGAGGAGTTGGTAGATGTAAGAAGATGCAAAATTTAGAGTTGCATGTTGATTTGGACAAATAAGATGAAGCTAGATCAAGTAACTAAGTAAAAGCAGAGAAGGTTTTGTGGATTTCGGTTTTTGAATTGAAATGAGAACTCAAGGATCTAACTATGGTGGATTTTTGGAAGTGAAGAGACTGTATTGTAGTTTAATACACTTGTAAACACATGGCTGTGGATGTTGGATGCCGAGATTCAATGAGTAGGAGTAGTTCTCTTTAGGTTAGTAGACTGTTTTTGCAGAAGACAGTATGACCTTCGGTGATTTCATGATTTTTCTGTAATTTTCTAGCCAAAATTTGACTTTGAATCTTTAATGAAAGTTGTAGGGCTCATCTGTAGGAATAACATATAAAAAAGTTAGAATAAATGAAAAAGGTTTGATCAATGAAACGATTTTTTTTATGAAAATGCTAAATCTAGAAGTCAGTACAGAACGTTAGCAACGAATACAGCAATTTCTGCTCTCGATGCATAAGAAATTTGACTTGGTGTTCTTCATGAAACTTTTTTCTTTAGGTCTAATTGATAACATGTCAAAATTTCATAATTTTCTGAGTTCATTTAGTAATTATTTCGAAATTTCCTCAGCCCATCCAGGCCATACTCAAGGCCCCTCTCGGGATTATCTTCTTCTTCCAAAAATCCTTCTCTTTAAGTTTCACCTCCGAGTTCTCCTTCTTAGACTCCTCTTTAGCTCCTCATCGGGGTCCTGAAATGTTTTTCCCCAAACTAGGATGAGACTACGTCTCAGCGAGTTCTACCCCACTAAGCCCGATTAGTAAACCATTATACTATAGGCTGCTCAAACACGCACAGGGCAGAGGACGTACCTTAGCATCAGATCACACCTGCAAGTTAGTACAATTCATAATAGGCACCCAAGCAATTATATCACTGATCGAAGCATCGATCAAATCGACCTAGTCGATTACAAGCCAATAAGACCACTCACGGTCATTTCCATCCAGTCAATCAATTCACAACATCAAATCAAAGCAATGATCAATCGACCTAGTCGATTACATGTCATCACGACCCATGCTCGGTCGGCATATTGATACTATCGATAAAGTCATATCAAATCGGGGATCGCTCACCCAAAGCTGATAAATAGATAGCATAGCTCGCCCAAAGCTGATAATAAGGTATACTGCTCACCCAAAACTGACATATCGCCCGAAGGTCGATATAGTATACCATATGCTCACCTAAAGCTGCTAATAAGGTATACTGCTCACCCAAAGCTGACATATCGCCCGAAGGCTGATATAGTATACCATCTCCACTGTCCAATATTCCCATCATTTTTATCATACCCGATAAAATAGTCGTGTGGATACACGATCGGCCTTAGCCAAAATATTATAATTTCCTTTTCCATAATTCCCACCATTCTCTATAGCCCACCAAGACACTTTTGGTGCTGTCAACCAACACCTGGTTATTTTCCAATTAATAATCAAAGATTATTCCATTAAAGGATAATTCTCAATTTCACAAATAATTCAATTCAGCACAAACTAAAGCTCGATTAGATAAATGAACCACGCCATGACAATCGGCACGAAATTTCGATCGTCGGCCATCTCAATCTTAATTTCTGAAAAATAATTAATTAATTAATTAATTTCGAAAATTAATTATCAAATATTAAAAATTCCATTTAGCTCAAAATAAGGCCCAATTAAATAAACAGACTGCACCACGGTCACCAGCATACTTTTCCAGTCACGGGCCATCCCAGTTGAATTTTCAGGAAATAATTAATTAATTAATTAATTACGAAAATTAAATAATTAATATTAAAAATTCAATTTAGCTCAAAATAAAGTTCGATTAAATAAACAGACTTCACTTCAGTCATCCGCATAATATTCCAGTTTTGGACCATCTCCCTTGAATTTTCGGAAAATAAATAATTATTTAATTTAATTTCGAAAATTAATATTTAAATGCCCAAAAATCTCACTTAGGCCCGAATCGCCAAATTGAAGCCCGATTAGGGGTCGGAAAATTCCCGAGATGCTTCCAATAAATAGTAGACCACGTCTACTTGTTAATTGCACAATCAATTTATCTAAATCGCATCACAATTGACTAATAATTGCTAATTTATTCTAATATAACAACCTAAACATAATTAATTAAAACTAAATCAACCTTAAGCATAATTAGCCAACTAATCCAGGATTAGTGAGATTACTCACCAAATCGCGCGCAAATCAGATCAATCCGACGGCGGCGACGCGAGGAACAATTATTCCCAAAGCGGGCCTCTGGTTCGGGGCCCGGAAACAGCCCAAAAGTGGGCCCGAAGTGCTGGAAACCCACTCGGCAACTTGCTGAGTTGGGTTGGCCGGAGCTGCTCCGGTGGCCAAGACGACGAGGGGAGGCCGGCGGAAGGACGAGGGGACACTGAGGAGGTCGGGACGGCGGCGAGCGGTGGCTAGCGGCGGTCGGATCGGCGGAATAGGGTTGGACGAGGCGAGTCGCTCGGGGAGGGCTGGGCGAGAGAGGTGGGTGGTCGGACGCGCGGCGTCATGCGGGCGCGAGCGCGGGCGGAGGGTGCGCGGGCGGTCCAGCTCCGGTGCGGCGGCGGGACGGGCGGTGACGGCGAGCTGCCGTCTCCGATTTGCTGCCTCTGCTTCGGTTCGTTTCTTCGGACGCACGGGGAGGAAGAAGAAGAAGAAGAAGAGAGAGAGAGAGAGAGAGAGAGAGAGAGAGAGAAGGTAGGGCTTGACCGGTCAAAGGGAGAGGGGAAAGGCAAGTGGGAGACAGCCCACACTTTGGTGGAAAGGGGGGGAAGTGAATTCGCACGAGGGGGAGGGGAGAGGAGAGAGAAAAGAGAGAAAAAAGAGAGGAAAAGAGAGAAAAGAAAAGAGAGGGAGAGAGGGAAAAATAAAATAAAAATAACACAACTATTCTTATTTTATTTTCTTTTCTCTTTCCCTTTTTATTTTCTTTCGGTCTTCAATTTTCCTTCCGATAATTTCTTTCTTGAAATTTCGGACCCGTCAATAAATTGATGAATGATGAGACAATGTCCTAAAAATAAGAATTATGACGCGCTTAAAATTTGATTCCCGAAATCGAGTTCAATTTCGTGGTTAAAAATCGATCAAACGTGATTTTAGTCTAATCCAACAAATTGAGTAGCTTTTAGGGATTTTACCGCAGATACATCCCTTAACAGCTTCACTCAATAGGTTAGTTAACTCGTGAGTGATCAGCTCAGAGAAAAAGGACCGTAAACACGTTGACGAAATGCCCATTTCACTTTATCGCAAACGGGGTCGAATTTCAGGATGTCACAACTCTTCCCCTCTTATAAAAATTTCGTCCTCGAAATTTAAATCATTACACTTTGATAAAAAATGCGGGGATACAATTGTCTCATCGATTCTTCAGTCTCCCAAGTCGCTCCTTTAATGCCGTGGTGTTGCCAAACCACTTTGACCAAAGAGATCATCTTGGTACACAAACTCTACTCTTTCTGAACCAAGAACTGAACTGAGCTTCTCACATAAGACATTCTGTCATTCATTCACATCTGATCTCTTTTTCTCGACTCCCTAATAAACCTTCGAACCTCAACGATTCAAAATTTCTGACAGTTCTGAGCAATCTTTACTCTGACACTAATCTGACAACTGCAAATACTGGTTACTGAGCTGACTCTGGCCCATAATCTTTCTTCATTTTCTTTTCATCACTGAAATTCTGTACCCTCTGCTATACACTGCTTAAGAAAGAACCCTCTGAAAACTTTGCCAAATTTATAATCTCTGATCTATATTCGAAATATAATTCATCCCCGGCACTCCATGCCGGCGAATTATCTGATGCACACACACTTCGGTATATCCACTCTGTGACAAGATAGAATATTCAATTTCTGAAATCAAACTTAGATTGGCGGTTAATTTCACTCCGACACGTTTTTAGTATGACCTAGGCTACTGGGTAGTGTTCAGAGCTTTTTAGGACAAATGACCCGTGGTCGATTTTCTTCGAGCCACAATGAACCCACTCGACTCATTGGTGACTCTCGATTGTTGTGAAAATCTCAAGGATTCAAATACGGACACATGGTACCAAAACGATAGAAACATCAAATTAGTACCGGTCGATGAGAATTTTCCAATTTAGTGGAGTCACCCACGATCGGTCATTCATCTTAGTCGAGCCGATCTATTTCTGATTTCAAATCGATTTTATACTGTGCCGTAATGATCTCTAAAGATGAGCACGGTCGAGAAGTCGATCCCTGGTCGAATTCTCAAGTCTATTTGCCTTAAGGTCCTTAATAACTCACCCAGTTAGTCTAGTTATCTCATGAGTGGCCAACTCAGAGAAAAACACTGTAATCGCGTCGATGAAATGCCCAATTTATCTAATTCGAAATTAGAGCCGAAATCTAGATCACACACTCAAAACAAGATATATTCGTACTGTACTAAAGTGGACCGACTCCATCTATCGATCAACCACTATTCTCAAATGGTATCAGTAATCCCCTGAATCCTTAGTAAGCCATATATTTCCATTTCCACTTGGGACTCTCAAGTGATGGTAACAATTCTCCCAGTTCGCATTACCGAGCTTCCACTTATTGACACTTCTGACACTTGCAACCTGCTCAGCGGTATCCATCTTCATATCAGCTTACTAATCTAGCTGATGCCGATTTTGATTTACTTGCACCATCTAGTCAAACTGCAATACTATAGTGAATTTCCCACAAGATCTTTTCCCTAAGTGCTACACTGTCAAGTGTATTCAATCACTCATGAAACCTGAACTTTCCATTCTCATAGATCTTAAAGTCAGATTCTTTCTTGCCAGTATCCTTTTATAAGATCTTCTGAACATCTTTGCTTGTCAACTAGGCATCGATTCTAACTGGAACATTTAGTTCAATCTTGAGGGTGGCTATAAAATTCAAAATGTAGCCTACCTCAATTTTGAAAACCAAATTTCGAACCATTTTCAAGTAAAGTCTATACTTTAGCTAGTCTATGCACATTTGAAGACTATCGGCTCAACACATTAATGACTCATTTCGTTCCTCCAAGGGGATACCCGATATCACTATTATAGTTCTGTCAAAATTCTGGTTCACGACACCGCTCCGTATTCCACTTATTGGGTCTCAACCGGTGGAATGGTTATGCAACAATCTTCTCATGTTGCATCAATACGTACCCCATCCTTTAAGCTCTAGAAATTATCCTCATACCTGTCAATGCCGATGAATTTCTCTTCTTTCTCAAGAGGTTAATCTTGCGATGATACTGATACTGAAAATCCTTTCACAAACCTTTTGTAGTAATCTGTCCAATCCCCACAGCTTTTGATCTTTGACACTATTGTCAATCTCGATCCGCTAACAACTAATTTGATCTTGGCTTGGTTCATGAAGATTCTCTTACCTGTAACCACACAACCATTCTTAGGGGCTTTCCTAATCCTCAGCACTTAATGAATACCCTAGAATGTCGCTACACCACACGATCACCATCGATCTAGATATTCCTTGAACATTATGTTTGTCAAATCCATGACAAAGAATCGGAGTGTTCACCAGGCCAATCGATATTACAATACTCTCGTAAAGATCATATCAAGTACGAATGTACTGCTGTCTTTCGTACAACCTCCATCCCGGTTCGTAATCGATGACTTCATAATCTCAAGTCGACCTTTAAAATATCGATACTCTTTATAACTAGTCACACCATTCATCGATCTTTGGCAAAGAACACTTGTCCTTGATCTTCACCTAATTGAGTTGACGATGGTCGATGCACACTCGCAACAAACTATCTTTCTTCTTCTCACAAACACAACTGAGGTTTCCCCAAAGTGATGCACTGATATGCACGAATCCCTCATTCATCAATCTTCACATCTGCATTTTCAATTCTACCATTTTAGACAACAACAACTAGTAAGAAGCCTTCGAGAGTGGCTCTATCCTGGTGCTAGTTCGATCGCGATTTCTATCTCTTTCTCTGACGACTGTCTGACAGTTCTTGAGACAACACATCTAGAAATTCTTAGACCACTGAGATGTCCTCCATCTCTAGTCCTTCAATTTGTCATACCCAAGACAATCTCCAAGCAACCTTGGCAACCTCCATCTAACAAACAAGTTGCCTCTAGCCAACGAGATTAATGAAATCGAAGATTCTTTTTGACTCCCATTCTTTTCTGGCCGCAGTAACGATGTCTATGCCACCTTGGACTTCCACTGACAGTCTTTCACCTGATGGCCACACTGGTCATCATCACAACAGGTTCTAGTCATATTCGGACACTGGATTCATCCATGCTTCCTTCTACAATTCTGACACCTATCAGGTGAGTCTTCTATCTCCTGCCAAGTGACAGCACACACTCTTTCTAGTTGCCCCATCAGTCTGCTAGGATCACTCTCGACCTCGATCTTTTCCTGACCGATTTCCATTTCTGTCTGAACTGGATCTATACCTCGGCTCGAATGCAATGACTCACTCCCGGATCGCATCTCCACACTGATCTCAGCAGGTGAAGCGACAACGGCAGATGCAACACTGACAGCGGTTCGATCCTAAGCCTCTTGGCTCATCCAATTCTCAAGGAACACTAGCATCAAAACGATCCTATCGAACTTAGGATCATCCGACGCTACTACACTAGTACCAACCTACAGTGGTACTCTCACACTCGAGCTGGCTAGAGCCAACACTCTGCCACAACCACCTCAGGTACCGACCTTTGTCAGTGCATCATCCCGAGTCACAGAGGACATTGTCCTCTTACTAGGAGTTCTCAGCTCCTACTCGCTCATGGTTCAGTCTTTACACTGAAACCCGACTTCCAAACCCATACTGGATTAGAAGGTGAGCGATCCACACACAACAAACAATTCTAGCATTCAGCTAACATAGACATGCACCAGCATGAATTTAAAGGCCTTTCCTACTAACTATCCCATGGTCAACGCTCCTTATCACTCCAATCTTCAACCTTCGCTCTGATACCACTTTAAACTGGATGTCACGCCCCGATCCTCGGGCATGCACACATCATTCTCTCTTGATCGATTTTATAATGCGATATCCCAGGACAAAGTATCGCCGACCCTTTCGTTTATTAAGCACATGCGGAAGTAGTTAAAATCCCCAGACAATAAAACGATGGGATAGAAAAGCAAGGCCATATTTTTCATATTGAAATTTATAACCAAACTTTTATATAAAACACAAACCAATTCATAACTATTCACTTCAAAAGAAATTTTCAAAAGAAGATAGACTCTCAGCCCATCCAGGCCATACTCAAGGCCCCTCTCGGGATTATCTTCTTCTTCCAAAAATCATTCTCTTTAAGTTTCACCTCCAAGTTCTCCTTCTTAGACTCCTCCTCAGCTCCTCATCGGGGTCCTGAAATGTTTTTCCCCAAACTGGGATGAGACTACGTCTCAGCGAGTTCTACCCCACTAAGCTCGATTAGTAAACCATTATACTATAGGCTGCCTAAACACGCACAGGGCAGAGGACGTACCTTAGCATCAGATCACACCTGCAAGTTAGTACAATTCATAATAGGTACCCAAGCAATCATATCACTGATCGAAGCATCGACCAAATCGACCTAGTCGATTACAAGCCAATAAGACCACTCACGGTCATTTCCATCCGGTCAATCAATTCACAACATCAAATCAAAGCAATGATCAATCGACCTAGTCGATTACATGTCATCACGACCCATGCTCGGTCGGCATATTCAATACTATCTATAAAGTCCTATCAAATCAGGACTGCTCACTCAAAGCTGATAAATAGATAGCATAGCTCGCCCAAAGCTGATAATAAGGTATACTGCTCACCCAAAACTGACATATCGCCCAAAGGTCGATATAGTATACCATATGCTCACCCAAAGCTGCTAATAAGGTATACTGCTCACCCAAAGCTGACATATCGCCCGTAGGTCGATATAGTATACCGGTATACTGCTCACCCAAAGCTGACATATCGTCCGAAGGCTGATATAGTATACCATCTCCACTGTCCAATATTCCCATCATTTTTATCATACCCGATAAAATAGTCGTGTGGATACACGATCGGCCTTAGCCAAAATATTATAATTTCCTTTTTCATAATTCCCACCATTCTCTATAGCCCACCAAGACACTTTTGGTGCTGTCAACCGACACCCGGTTATTTTCCAATTAATAATCAAAGATTATTCCATTAAAGGATAATTCTCAATTTCACAAATAATTCAATTCAGCACAAACTAAAGCTCGATTAAATAAATGAACCATGCCATGACAATCGGCACGAAATTTCGGTCGTCGGCCATCTCAATCTTAATTTCTGAAAAATAATTAATTAATTAATTAATTAATTTCGAAAATTAATTATCAAATATTAAAAATTCCATTTAGCTCAAAATAAGGCCCAATTAAATAAACATACTGCACCACGGTCACCAGCATAATTTTCCAATCACAGGCCATCCCAGTTGAATTTTCAGGAAATAATTAATTAATTAATTAATTTCGAAAATTAAATAATTAATATTAAAAATTCAATTTAGCTCAAAATAAAGCCCGATTAAATAAACAGACTTCACCACAGTCATCCGCATAATATTCCGGTTCTGGACCATCTCCTTTGAATTTTCAGAAAATAAATAATTATTTAATTTAATTCCGAAAATTAATATTTAAATGCCCAAAAATCTCACTTAGGCCCGAATCGCCAAATTGAAGCCCGATTAGGGATCAGAAAATTCCCGAGATGCTTCCAATAAATAGTAGACCACGTCTACTTGTTAATTGCACAATCAATTTATCTGAATCGCATCACAATTGACTAATAATTGCTAATTTTTTCTAATATAACAACCTAAACATAATTAATTAAAACTAAACCAACCTTAAGCATAATTAGCCAACTAATCCGGGATTAGTGAGATTACTCACCAAATCACGCGCAAATCGGATCAATCCGACGGTGGCGACGCGAGGAACAATTCTTCCCAAAGCGGGCCTCGGGTTCGGGGCCCGGAAACGGCCCAAAAGCGGGCCCGAAGTGCTGGAAACCCACTCAGCAACTTGCTGAGTTGGGTTGGCCGGAGCTGCTCCGGTGGCCAAGACGACGAGGGGAGGCCGGCGGAAGGACGAGGGGATGCTGAGGAGGTCGGGACGGCGGCGAGCGGTGGCTAGCGGCGGTCGGATCGGCGGAATAGGGTTGGACAGAGGCGAATTCGCTCGGGGGAGGATTGGGCGCAAGAGGGGGGTGGTCGGACGCGCGGCGTCACGTGGGCGCGAGCGCGGGCGGCGTGTGCGCGGGCGGTCCAGCTCCGGTGGGGCGGCGGGACGGGCGGTGACGGCGAGCTGCCGTCTCCGATTTGCTGCCTCTTCTTCGGTTCGTTTCTTCGGATGCACGGGGAGGAAGAAGAAGAAGAAGAAGAAGAAGAAGAAGAAGAAGAAGAGAGAGAGAGAGAGAGAGAGAAGGTAGGGCTTGACCGGTCAAAGGGAGAGGGGAAAGGCAAGTGGGAGACAGCCCACACTTCGGTGGAAAGGGGGGGAAGGGAATTCGCAAGATGGGGAGGGGAGAGGAGAGAGAAAAGAGAGAAAAAAAGAGAGGAAAAGAGAGAAAAGAAAAGAGAGGGAGAGAAGGAAAAATAAAATAAAAATAACACAACTATTCTTATTTTATTTTATTTTCTCTTTCCCTTTTTATTTTCTTTCGGTCTTCAATTTTCCTTCCGATAATTTCTTTCTTGAAATTTCGGACCCGTCAATAAATTGACGAATGATGAGACAATGTCCTAAAAATAAGAATTATGACGCGCTTAAAATTCGATTCCTGAAATCGAGTTCAATTTTGTGGTTAAAAATCCATCAAACGTGATTTTAGTCCAATCCAACAAATTGAGTAGCTTTTAGGGATTTTACCGCAGATACATCCCTTAACGGCTTCATTCAATAGGTTAGTTAACTCGTGAGTGATCAGCTTAGAGAAAAAGGACCGTAAACACGTCGACAAAATGCCAATTTCACTTTATCGCAAACGGGGTCGAATTTCAGGATGTCACATGTGACATCCAGATTTTCGGGTTTTAATTTGACTGGATAAATAGAATCATGTCTCATCGCACGTCAATTTATTGACGGGTCCGAAATTTCAATAAAGAAATTATCGGAAGAAAATTTGAAGCCCGAAAAGAAATAGAAAGGGAAAGAGAAAAGAAAAGAAAATTAAGGCTATTGTTTTATTTCTTCTCTCTCTCCCTCTCTTTTCTTTTCTTCTCTTTTCTTTCTTTCCTCTCTTTTTCCCTCTTTTCTTTCTCTCTCCTCTTCCCTTTCCCCCCATCCGTGCGATTTCCCCCTCTCCCACCGACTTCTCTTTCCTCTCTCCTCACTTTGACTAGTCAATCCTCATCCTCTCTCTCTCCTCTCTCTTCTTTCATCCCCCTCACGACAGAACCGGCTCCTTTCTTCTCCTTCTTTTCTTCGCGTGCGAACCAGGAGCTCGGAGATTGCAGCTCGCCGAGAACCGCTTGCCGCTCGTCCCGCCATCGCACCGCCGCACCGTCGCCCGCGCGCTTCGCCCGCGCCTAGCCGCCCGTCCGCGCGCCCAGACCGTGCGAACCAGCTGCTGTTCGCCCCTATTCCGCACCGATCAGCCCATCTCCGGCCACCTTCGGCCACCGCCTAGCTCCGCCGGACCTCCCCCGCGACTCCCTCGCCCTCCGCCGGCCTCCCCTCACCGCCCTAGCCGCCGGAGCGGCTCCGTTCAGCCCCGACCAGCAGACCCACAGAGTGGGTATCTAGCTCTTCGGGCCCGCTTTTGGGCCGTTTCCCGGCCCCGAACCCGAGCCATGCTTTGGGAACAATTGTTCCTCGCGTCGCCGCCGTCGGATTGATCCGATTTGCACGCGATTTGGTGAGTAATCTCACTAATCCCTGATTAGTTGACTAATTATGCTTTAAGGTTTGTTTAGTTTTGATTAATTATGTTTAGGTTGTTAGATTAGAATAAATTAGCAATTATTAGTCAATTGTGATGCGATTTAGTTAAATTGATTGTGCAATTAGCAAGTAGATGTGGTCTACTATTTATTGGAAGCATCTCGGGAATTTTCCGACCCCTAATCGGGCTTCAATTTGGCGATTCGGGCCTAAGTGAGATTTTTGGGCATTTAAATATTAATTTTCGGAATTAAATTATATAATTATTTATTTTCCGAAAATTCAAGGGAGATGGTCCGGAACCAGAATATTATGCTGATGACTGTGGTGAAATCCGTTTATTTAATCGGGCTTTATTTTGAGCTAAATTGAATTTTTAATATTAATTATTTAATTTTCGAAATTAATTAATTATTTATTTATTTCCTGAAAATTCAACTGGGATGGCCCGTGACCGGAAAATTATGCTGATGACCGTGGTGAAGTCCGTTTATTTAATTGGACCTTATTTTGAGCTAAACAGAATTTTTAATGTTTAATAATTAATTTTCGAAATTAATTAATTATTTATTTATTTTTCGGAAATTAAGTTTGAGATGGCCGACGACCGAAATCTCGTGCTGATCGTCGTGGCACAGTCCGTTTATTTAATTAAGCTTTAAATTATTCTGAATTGATTTAATTGTGGATAATTACTTTAGAAATGGGATGAATCATCATGAAAGGCACGTGGCTCGGTGATAAGAGATATCGCCTCGGAGAATGCACGGGGCTTGATGATTAGATATATCACCTCGGAGAATGCACATGACTCGGTGACGAAGTATGTCGCCTTGGAGAATGCATGTGGCTCGGTGATTAAGTTTGGCATCTAAAAGGACACGTGGGCTCGGTAATTTGATGCATTACCTCGGAGAATGCACGTGGTCACAATGAGTACATTTTTCATCTAAAAGGACACGTGGGCTCGGTAATTTGATACATTACCTCGGAGAATGCACGTGGTCCCAATGAGTACATTTGGCATCTTGAAGAGACACGTGGGCTCGGTGACTTGATGCA
Source organism: Eucalyptus brandiana (assembly GCA_014182725.1). NCBI lineage: Eukaryota > Viridiplantae > Streptophyta > Magnoliopsida > Myrtales > Myrtaceae > Eucalyptus > Eucalyptus brandiana. Next base: position 11,024,882 of record CM024669.1, read on the forward strand.
TCGCCTCGGAGAATGCACGTGGGCTCACTGATTCAAAATAGCATTTTAAAGGGGCACGTGGGCTCGGTAAATTAATGCATTACCTCGGAGAATGCACGTGGCTCGGTAATTGGTTTTATCAATTGAGACCGTATAGCAATAGCTTGAATGACCGGGAAATGGTCAGGCTGACATGTAATCGACGAGGTCGATTGATCATTGTTTTGATTTGATGTTGTGAATTGATTGACTGAATGGAAATGACCGTGAGTGGTCTTGTTGGCTTGTAATCGACTAGGTCGATTTGATTGATGCTTCGATTGGTGATATGATTGCTTGAGTGCCTATTGTGAATTGTACTGACTTGCAGGTGGGATCTGATACTAAGGTACGTCTTCTGACCTATGCGTGTTTAGGCAGCCTTTAGTATAATGGTTTACTAATTGGGCTTAGTGGGGTAGAACTCGCTGAGACGTAGTCTCATCCCAGTTTGGGGAAAACCATTTCAGGACCTTGATGAGGAGCTGAGGAGGAGAAGTCTATGAAGGAGAACTTGGAAGTGATATATGAGGAGAAGGATTTTTGGAAGAAGTAGATAGTCCCGAGAGGGGCCTTGAGTACGGCCTGGATGGATTGAGATCCTATCTTCTTTTGAGATCTCTATTTTGATGTAAATAGAGTTTAGAGTAAAAGTTGTGAAGTGCTCTAGTTTGCGTTTTGTATAAAAGTTTGGTTATAAGTTTCAATATGAAAAATATGGCCCTGCTTTTCTATCCCATCGTTTTATTGTCTGTGGATTTTAACTGCTTCCGTATGTGCTTAATAAATGAAAGGGTCGGCGATACATTGTCCTGGGATATCGCATTATAAAATCGACCAAGAGAGAAGGATGTGTGCGTGCCCGAGGATCGGGGCGTGACATCACATTATGCATTCTAATTCTTTTAAATTGCATTTGCCATTACATTAAAGAATTTCATGATTTTAATGCATATTTATTCCTTGACTACCTATTTTTGTTTATCTTGCGTGAATCTAGATACTGACGGTAATGCTTGATATAGTTTGATGAATCTTTTACTGTTGAATGGTTGTACTCACCCCATTTGGGGACTAACATTTCAGATTAGAAGAGATGCCGCTACTACTAGTCACCCCAGGTTCATTCTATGGTATCCCAGTTGATGTTGAGTGCGAGTGTACGGAGCACTCTCATGTTGAGGTCCAAGGGTTGGTATTCATCCGTGTGCGGGTCCTGGTCATCTATGATCTCGATTTACCTGATGGCCCCGTGGTTCAGGAGTTTTTGTTGGTGCATGTCTGTCATGATGGGATCATGCTGGGCATGTTGCCGCCGCCGCCAGCTGACGGACCAGGTTAGGTGTGACTGAGCGTGACGAGTAGCAGATGAAGCTTTTTGGACTGCCGGCACTGTCTGATAGACTTTTGTATAGGGTTGAATGGAAAGGAAAGTCAAAGGGAAGTTAGGTTATCTTTTGATATGAAGCTGGGTATAGAAAACCACGGCAAATTCTATTGTACCGATCGATGTTGTCTATTAGACCTATGTAAATAAAAGTGTTCGGCTTAACCTATAAAGTTGTCTAGTAAGTGTGCATCATTTCTAATTTTGGGATAGGGAGATGTGATGTTGCTTCCGCTACATATTTATATTTACTGCGTAGGGACCTTCTAAAAGATATAAATCCCCAGGACTTATGGACCTATTATAATTCTATGGTATTAGAGTGATTTATATTATTAGGACAAGAGAAAGGCAAATAGATTGTGGCGACCCTAGCGGATTGGGGGCCGTTTGGGAGTGCCACACTTTGACTCTTCTGTTTTTGTTGGCGGGCCTGCCCATTCTCCTTAGTGGTGCTTCTTCTGCTAGGGTTGGTCAATTGGTGTTGTTCCTTCTGGGTTTGCGGCCCCGTTGTTGTGTTGTGCTGCCTTGCTGACAGTTGTTTTTTGGTTTGCTTGGTGGTGGTTTTCTTTTGTTTGCCGGTTTGTTTTGGCTTCCTTGTTTTCCATTGTTTTTGTTTTCTTTTACTTCGGCTCCCTTTCACTCTTTTTGCTCATGCATCATGAGTGAAAGTTTTTGGCGCGGGGTTTTTATATAGTTGGCTTTTGCTCTATATATTCTTACCTTACCCAAAAAAAAGCTCAGACTACTCAGTGGGTAGAGTTCGCAAATGTTTTCATTTCTAGGAATTCTAGTACAACCTCTACCCAAGCAATCCAATTCTGCATTTTAAAGAGAATCCATAACCTAGGTAATTTGATTCCGCAATCATAAAATCATCTAAAGATGAGTTGCAATGGGATTTCATTTCCTTTTCTTACTCCAAAGTGAACCAAACAAGGCCTAAGTGATTGCACAATGTACTATACTTCTTAATGTTTCCGGGTGGAATCTAAGATCTACATTCTCAACCATGACTTTCCACTAGGAACGCAGATATAAAATCTCTAAAACAAAAAAGTGAACATGCTGGAATGAACACGACTCGCATATGTAGGAACCTACCATCAACTCACCCCAACATACATACAAGGAAGAGTGAGAGAGACAGAGATGTGTACATTTTGTTAAGAGTACAAATACTTACCAAGTCCGCAGGAAACTCTGAATGATTATCTTTTCCCTTGAATACCCCAGTCTTTGTTCATATAGAAAACCAAGGATCTCCTGCTTGAAAGAGCTGTTGGCATATTGGTGATTACGTTTGGAAATAAATTCACTTATATAATAAACTATGATTTTTGGTAAAAAAAAAAACCTGCCGTGCACCTCTAATGTTGATTTTTGGATTATCTCCTATAGGGTTTTGAAACCACAAATTCCAGAGTTTGTAGTATTCTCCAAATCTAGGTTGCTTAAAAAAGATGGCATAAGATTCCTTAACACTGTCTCAGCATTTCCATAGACAAATGGATTTGGCTTCCCGTATGATGTATGCGCCAGCGGAATGGGATGTATTCTGCAGAACAAGAACAAGTAAACAATGCGCAACATAAGAGTGAAGATTAATGCATGTCGCTATGCTGCATTGAGGCAAATTAGGCCTACACAAGGATCTTATGGGCCAATCTTTACTTTTTTTGTGGAGGATATTATATCTAACTCCATGCAGAACTAACCATTGGATCGGCCTTTCCTTCGGATCCGAGCTCAAGGGTTAAGCTTGATTTTGGTGAACGTTTTTGGGCTGTTTTTTTTATGGTGGACTGAGCATATCGCGGAGGAGTCCGATGTTTCGGGGACTTCGAGGCTACTGACATATCTGTGATGGCTTCTGTGTACTATAAATTTGATTTTAGGCTCCGCTTCATCCTTAGAAAGTAACCTGAATTCACGATAAAAACTAAAATGATTTGCGATAATGTCCTATTTATGCCTCACATGCGATCGGCGCCTTCTTACTCATTATTCACCCATGGACTTGATCGACGAGTGGATTATATGTCATGGTGAGTTTATCTTTGGTTGCTGACATATTGGAAGAGAATAAATGTCTAGCTGCGAGATTCTGAGGCGGCTAATGTTTTATGACTTCACTGTTTGACTTTGACAATTGTTGCTCCATTTCCTGAGGAATATTGATATGTAGTTACAAAGTCAGATCATAATTCATCCATGTACTACTTATTACTTCACGTGCGGTTTATTCGATAATTCATGCATAAACTTTGATCTAGGTGTGTGTCCGGTGAGGCCACAACTGCCCGCAGTCGGAGGACGCAAAGGAGTTGGCAAAGTACACTTAGTTGGCTCTGCCGTGAAGGATTTTTCTCCCGGCGATTCGGTCATTTCTTCTCCACTCACTTTTGGCAAAACATTCTTTCAGTATTATCTAAGTTTTAAAATGATATCAGATTTACTGTGCATCAGCCATGCTCATCTACTCTAGTTGATCACTTCTGAACAATTTCTTACTCAGCCAAAGGATATAATCTTCTATATTTGATGCAGCATGTTTAACGTTTAATTTGATTAGATGCAGAACAGAAATGAGTGAAATATCAACCAAAAGAAAGATTGAAACTGTTATACACGTCTTAGTGATTGTCATCTTAAATAAAAGATACTTCTGCATTCCATTAGTACTGACTTGTTTTCTTATGCAGAACATCTGTGCCTAGCACTTAGCCCATTGTAAATTTGAGTGTGTTGAAAGGTGAAATAGTTTTTGTGCCCAGGGACATGGCAGACCTACATTGTGAAAGACCAGAGTGTATGACAAAAAATTGATAAGAATTCTCCTATTGAGTATGCTGCGACAATTTCAATTAATCCTCCGACCGCTTTAAGAATGCTTGAAGACTTCACCTCTTTGGAACCAGGTATACAGACAGTACAGGAGTCTCTTAGCTGTCCCCCAACTTTCACCGTAAGCAATTTATCCTCAGTTGTCCTAATCAGCTGTGATCATTAGGGGATTCGATTGTGCTAAATGGGGTTACGGGTATGGTGGGTCGATGCCTCATCCAAATTGCTAAATCCCGTGGCATCCATAGCATTAACATAATCAGGGATAGGTGCTCTCTTGGAAGCTTTCAGTAAACTTGATACCACATAACTTTTGTCAAACTACTGTTGTTTAAAACTTTTGTCTAGACTTTAGATAGCAAAGGTATGTGTGGGTTTGCTTTTATTTCTCTTTTCTGTGATCAGCCTTAACCATTGCTAGGAAGCCCTTTTTTTTCTTTTTTTCGGAATGCATTGAGCTCTTGTCTACTCAGCTTCTGAAGTAGCTTTTGATGGTTATACAGCCTGAATTATATCTGAAATTCAACCTCTGTGATGACAAGTTGGAACTCTTTGGGGACTGAATTACTTGTGGCAACTCTGTCTTTTCTTGTTCTAATTATGAATATGTTGCTGGTGGACTAATAGTTATGAACAATTGCCAGATGCACAAATATGTTGATTATGTTCAGTTGTGGCGGTGATATATCGATATACAAATTGAAAATGTGCCAAAATATTTAGCATTTTGGTATCTCTAGTTTGTTTTTTGGAAGCTGGTGTGATTGATTGAGATCTCTTGCATCGAATAACAGGGAGAAGGGGACCTTGAGCTTGTGTTTATGTAGTTGACCCTTTTAAGCTTGAAGTAACACTGAGCGTGATCAGTGACTTGAGGAAATTATAATCTTTGGCTAGGTGCTACAATGGGCAGGAATTTATGTGGCTGACTAAGCATTAGTACATGCATTGGCATGCAAGAATGGTTCTATTATGAGGGCATTTTGAGGAATTGATTATGTTGAACTTATCAAAGAAAATAAGAAGGTGCTTTAGGTTCGTGTAGGTACATCAACTAACATCCTTTAATCTCCCAATATAAAGACGAGGTTTTGTGATGAGGTAACATGTATTTGGAAAGACTAGAAGGACTTGTTTTTTTAATCTATTGAAGGCGAAGGCAGTTAATTGTAGTGTGAATTGAATAGAGATCTTTTTGCATTGCTTATCAGAAGTGACTTGTTACTATTGATGCTTCTTCTACTATTTTTGCAATCATCATGTGTTCTAGACGTTGATTGTTGGTATGTATAGATCAGCATACTACTGGGCATTGGTAATTCCATCTTTTTTGGTTGTTGATGGAAACTTCCTTTTAGTATATCGAAGACCTCTCTTTGCTTTGCAACTTCTTTTGGAATGAAATTTTCGTCCTTTTTCTTTTAATTCTATGATGAGATACAAAAAGAGGTCAGATAACACTTTGTGGTGCTTGACGCATTAATTTAATAGGGCTCTCTCAGCCAGCTTATTAGTTCATACTATGACATCTTAGCACAAATTTGGTAGAATTCTTTATTTGTTTTTATTTGTTTTCCAACTTAGCAGTTAGCATTGCATATCAATAACTAAATTTGAATTTTATTGTGCTTTCATGGCCGTCCTTTTCCTGTGACAGAGCTGGCTTTGATGAAGCAAAACAGGCATTGAAGAAACTTGGCGCTGAAGAAGTGTTCACTAAGAGCCAATTAGAAATAAAGAATGTCAAGAGTCTACTGGTATCATCCATCCATTAATCCATTCTACCATATTCTCATGCATGAAACACATCCATGTTTGGCCATTGGCACTTGAGTTCTTTATTTACATTTTATTGACTTGCTACAAGGGTGATCTAAAGAAACCTGCCCTTGGATTAAATTGTGTTGGTGGCAATGCTGCTTCCTTGGTGATGAAATTTTTGAGGTGTGACAAGTGTTAAATTCGTGTTTAGTGCTTCCCTTATCTTTCTGTAGAGAGCTGATTTAGTTTTGTTCTCAGGCGGGGAGGAACCATGGTGAACTATGGTGGGATGTTTAAGAAACCAATTATAGTGTCAACTTCATCTTTTATCTACAAGGTAAATTAAGAAGCATCAAACTAAATTTTCCACCGATGGTTAGGAGGTTATTTCAGTCAAGCCATACAATTTGATTTGTCTAAGTTTAGGTCTCGGTCTTGGTCATTGCCCTATAGTTTTATTTTTTTGTCTAAATTTGGCCCAAAATCTCAATTTCAGTATTTGACTGAACCAAATTTGAGCCAAAAAAAAAAAAAAATTATCCCTGGAGTCAAGACTAAAGGAAGTACATAAATCAATGAGACAATGGTTCTTATGGTTTGCAGGATCTTTCTCTGAGGGGATTTTGGCTGCATAATTGGATGAGTTCAAATGATGTAACAGGGTGCAAAAGAATGATAGATCACTTGCTCGAGCTAGTGCAGTATGGGAAGTTAAAATACGAGTATGTCTCCGGTAACCATCACTCAAAATGCTGTATCTAGGTCTCCATTTCTTTATAGTGTCTCTAATAGTATTTGTCTTCAAGATAGTGTGCTTGGACTATGGATGCATATGAATTTCTCCAAAACTGCAGGACGGAGCTGGTTCCTTTTAGTGATTTCCACATTGCACTGGATAAATCATTGGGAAACTTGGAAGCCAATCCTAAGCAAGTCCTGAAGTTCTAGGGCTATTGAATATTTAAGGGCAGTGAGAAGATCAAAAAATTCTGTCATATCCTTTAGACGATCAGCTGTTCTGAAGTTGAGGCAGTAGATCAACTGGGCATGATAACTATGTATCTTTTCCGTTATTATGATTCTCTTTTCATAAGTTATGCATCTTTTCTGTTGAGGTAATTTCGTTGCTGCTTATTTTCAGCAATTTCCATTCTTAATTTGTTTTGCATCATGCCTTCCAATCTAAAACTAATCTCATGCTCTGCCAAAACATGATGGCTGAAATTAGAGATCAAAACATCGGCCCGCTTGGTATTGGAAGGGTCCAGAAAGGTTTTAGATTTGCCAATTACGATTCTCATATACACGTAATAAGGAATATTGGGATACTTCCCAAAAATCATGTAATCAACATGGCGTTGATTGAGTTAAAGAGCAAGAAGAACCAAAATTCTTCATTTGATCTAACCTAATTCAAATGGGATGCAGAGGGAAAACACAAAATGGAAAGATCGTGTTAGATTCCAAAGAATTGACGATTGTTCAGATACCACGGAAAGAAAAGGCATCTTTCATCTAGACAATGTCAAGGATGGCACTCCTTTCTCAAGATAAAGGAGTTGGACCAGGATGAGTGATTTTCGAATTCATTTTTGGCCTTGGAAAATTTAGAGAGAAAACAAATTCTCCACAAAAGTGGCTTCCTATCATGCACGATTTTGAAATACTGACATTTTGCTAGGCCGAAGAGATGGGCCTTGCAAAATGGAAGATTATAAGTGATTGGAAGATTATCCATGTTGACACCTCAAAACACTTAATGTAATGTTTGGTTAGTGGTCATGGAATTGTGAAAGGAATCCCAAACCGTAAAATCAAATAAAGGACAATAATTGGGAAAATGTTTAGGGATCTTATGTGGTTCTTCATCCTGTTTCTATCCCTAGTTTTCTGTTATTCGCTTTGTACACGTTGATTGGAGAGGCATTTCCTTTCTTACATGTACAACATATATGTTATTTTAAGAGACGGCCTTCATTCGGTGAGCATAATTCAACATGGAATTCCACTCTGGCCCCAACCTAAGAAAAGAATTTTTGAATCAATTTAGTAATTTAGACTTTTTTTCTCAAAAAAAAAAAATAATTCAATAAATATTTTCCTAAATATGATCGTTTATATCACTTGAAATAAATATTTAATAATAAATATTTTTATCATTCATAATAATTTATGTCTAAATATTTTTCGTGGAAGGTAAACAAATTTTTAGTTTGTTTATTTTTATAAGCAATATAAATAATTATTTGTATGAAATGTATTTTAAATCATTCTCTCAATCAAGGATACACTCCCTTTACATATGTGCTATAGTTCCATCTTCACTCTCGATTGTATTAATTAATCATCCGAGCCAAAAGTAAAGCAAAATATCTTTGTGCTCTAAATAGGCAATTATACTCTTAACAGCTTTTCATCAGTCAACATTTAGTTTTTCTCATGGACCAATGGCATCTGTTTTTATGGTCGTCGTAGTCAAAATCTAGATTGGAAATTAGAACACCTTTTGAAAAGAGGAGATTACGTAGAGCCAAAAGAAGCAACATGGATGGGCCATTTTTCTTCTCCGTCGAATCAACAAACAAACGGAGAAAAGGATGGAGATGCAATCCTATTTTGATGACAGCTTAGCAATGTACTATTGCCGGCCAACAGAAGCATGTGAGCATCGTCTTTTACTGAGACAATGAATGATTAAATATTCTCGTTGATGACATGAAAGTGTCAAGCGGTACTTCCACTAGTGCATCTACTTTCGGACAAGGATGGATTCTCATTATTATTTTGTGCCTTGGCCTACAATCAGGCGCAAGGGAGAGCATTAAATTCCAAAAATAAGCCTACTGACATCTCTCTATCGGGTGCTTAAATTAGAAGAAAAACAGCGTCATCTTATCATGTCATGCTGCCGTCGTTACACTTAAATAGTCGAAAATAATTGAAACACCACGTTAAATGAATTTAATAAGATTTAGCTAAAAAATTTTATTGCATTTTCCCTTGTAAGTTTAAGACTACATTATTTCAGTTAAAAAGTTTATACATTGATAGGTTTGAAATTTTGGTATAATAATTTTAGGAGAGATTGCGCAATTATCTCGGAGATATGACAATTTGGTTTTCCTAATCTCGTGCTCGCACTCAACTCAATACAATATATATACTCGCATCAAACTCGATCCAACTCTAATATCAAAAACTAAATTATAGTGTAAAGCTTCGAACTCCATCTCAAATTCTCATAAAGAATTTCAAAAATAATGATTTTTTTTCATTGTCCTTAGTAAAATCCTTTAAATTATTAACAAGGCTCACAAGTCACATTACTGTAGTATTACAAAATTTGACACCTCCAACATGGCAATCCATATTGTTAAGTCCAAATACATAAAAGAATGGGTGAAGTGTTTTTTTTTTTTTTTATACATATAAAAATATTTATCTTTCTAGAATTAGCACCTTATTTTTAAAAAAAAAAATTATATGCAATTAAACTATTAATTTGCAATAAGAAACTTATAGAGTTTATGGAAAAAGAAATTACAAAAGCTAGTTATAGAGTTTCAATTAGGATATGCTTTCTCTTCTAGCTCTAGCAGCCCCATTAGATTGAAATTCACCACTTCAGCCAATAGTGCAATTGCCAACAACTTTGTATTGCGCGGACTCGACTCCTCCTACAGCTATCTCACTATAGACTAAATAATTATTAAATCTCCTTCAATAGCTGTTCTCACACCTTGTGCACACAATATGGTAGACATATTCTCCCCTAAAATTATTTAACCACACTTCTAAGTGTTTGCAAATAATCATGCACATATTTCGTCTCTTACCTAAAAAATTGCATTCTCTCTAAGCACGACCACTTCTTCTGTGATTTTGGCACCCTTGCTAACTTTTAGGATCAAAACTAAAAAGATTATAATGAAGTAGCAAAGAGATAGATCTCAAGAACACTCAATATGTTTCGATTTTTCTTGTTGCAAGCACTCAATTACAAGCTACGTTTTACCCGTAGTTTGTCCTCATAGGTCTCCAAAAACAACCCTCCTGTTTCAACCATCTGATTCAAGTCGATCACAGAATGAGTTTCATTTCATCACATGGAAAAGAGACATTTGGAGGGGTTACTTAGAGATCATCAACAAATGAAAAAATTAAAATGATAAGGGGAGTGAATAGAAGTTGGTAAGTTTATAAATTGACTTGTTATAGTGTTTGCAATTTATTTAGGGAAAATCTCAAATAAGGGCCTGGAGTGGGTTCATTTTCTCAAAAAAGGACCTAAAGTGAACACTGTATCAAATAAGGACCCAAAGTGGCTAATTTTATCTTAAGTAAGGACCCAAACTTTCAATATTATTTACAGCTTGAGGTAGTTTTGTCCAAGAACATTTTTTCTTTAATTTTTTTTCTTTCTTCATCTTCCTCACACCTCCTCCTTCGCTCTACATTGCCTCCTTCTTCAACACCATAATCAAGGCCCTTACCAGCGACCTCGTGAGCTTCATGTCATCACGTAGTTGGTCCTAATGACAAGAAGTCAGATTGAAGTTATTTGCTACTGGCCACCTTCTCAGATGCTAAAATTCTCAGTTCCTCAAGATGCATCAAATCTCGGCTCGCTTGTACTCAGCCTAAAGCTCGGATTGACCTCCATCTGACGACGACGATGTTGGATTTTCTATCAAGGGCAGCAGTTAATGAGGTCAAGAGCTCGAATAAGACTTGTCAATGGTGGCAATGAGGCAACGAAGTACAATAGTTTCTACAGTTAATGATGTTAGATGCGACTAATGATCAATCTCAAGATGGGGCATCGATTGAGGAGAAGAGCTGCGTCGATGAGAATGGCAAGAGTGTGAGTGGGTGTATCCAGACTAGGGATTATTGAAAGGAGCCATTGGCATTGCAAAGGGGAAGGGGGATCCTTGAAAGATTGAATTTACACAAGAGAGGCAAACCCAAATTTGAAATTGATGAGGCAAACTCTTGCCGAGGTTGAAATAGTCGCTAGCTGCAACAAAATTGTTCTTTGGTGTGAAATTGTTGATCACCAAGTGTTAATTGAATAGAGGTATAAGTTAGTCAAACAAGACGATCTGGCGATGTATGGATATTGCTACTCTATTGTTGGCAAGCAGGACTGAAAGCAGCAAAAAAATTGCAGTTGCTAGGTTAGCGGAAGGCCCGGAATAAGTGGAGTTTGATGTACTCTAGAGGCGAGAGAAATACGTCGCCAAAGGGATTAGTTGCATAGATTGGGAGTTGGACAAGAAGTTGAGTCTCAACAAAAGCAAATTCATATTATGGCTTTGAGATCAGAATTTACAATGAACATTGGAAGAAAAAGAACTTATTTTTGAAAGCTCATTTCGGCTTCGTGGAATTGTCTACAAACCATTTTGAGGAGCGAAATTTAAAATTTTCAACGAGTTAGACTACGTTGTAATGGCTCGTGTTAAAGAAAACCCAATCTTAGTCATACAACGAGATGACACAAAGAGTGATGGAGGGGCTGATAATGGAGGTGATGTAGAGAGTGAGAAAGATGAAGAAAGAAAAAACAAAAAAAAAAAAGAGAGAGACTAAAAATAAACAACAATGTTCTTGGACAAAAACCCCTAGCTGTGAATAAAATTAGAAGTTCAGATCCTTAATTGAGAGTAAATTAGCCACTCTGGGTCTTTATTTAAGACAGTGTCCACTTTAGATCCTTTTTTGAGAAAATGACTTCACTTCAGGTCCTTATTTGAGATTTTCCCATTTATTTATGATGCTTGTAAAATTTCCAAAGCGTTGGTTATTCTTTAATTCATTTCAAAGTTGGTAAATTTCTAACGGTGTTGATAAGTTATTGATAGGTTATTTGGCAATCAATGACCTATTTGGTAACCATCCCAACAGTGCCAGATTCTGATTTTTTGTTCCCGGGAGTAGTTTTGGAACAGAATTGTGTTTGGTTAAAATTTTGTTCCCAAGAACAAATTTCTAATTTTTTTGTTCTTGGAAGAAGATTTAAAACATAATCAAGAATAAAAAGAACAAAAGTTGATTCTTGTTCCCGGGAACAAATATAAGAATCAAGCCACTTTCTTCTTCTTCTTCTTCTTCTTCTTCTTCTTCTTCTTCTTCTTCTTCTTCCCTTTTCTTCTTCTTCATCTATTGCGATTGCCGTCTGCCGTTCGCCACCCACTGCAGCCAGTCGCCAGCAACCGGTCTAGCGAGGTTCGACAAGCTCGCCGGAGACAAGCCCAGCCACCAGCGAGGCTCGCCCAGCCCTGGCGAGGCTCACCCACCCCTACTAGTGGCTAGGTAGGCCTCGCCTAGCCCCGACAAGGCCACTTGGCCACTAGTGAGGCTCAGCCGATGATGGCTGGCAACGAGTCTGGCTAGTCACCGGTAGAAGTGAGAAAGGAAAAAAAGAACAGAAAAAAATAAAAAATATATTTAAAAATTAAAAGAAAATGATTTAGAATAAAAATTTTGAGCGTAGTACCAAACGCAATTCTATTCTAGAATCAGAAATTTTGGAAAGTTACCAAATAGCTTAAAATCTTAGAAATTGTTTAGGGAACAAAATAAAAAGAACCATTTCGATAAAAAATTGTTTAGAAACAGGATCGTTACCAAACGCGCTCCAAATTGACTAAGTTTTTGAATCGTCCATAATTTTTTTCTCATTGAATTTTCCACGTAAACTTGTTGTGTTTGCTTTTGTCTGTTTCTATCATTTTGGCATTATTTTTATTCATTACGAGATTATATTGCGGGAATATATTGCCTGTTATTATAGGGGTTGAGTCGATTTTGGTCCATTTAATCTTGGGAAGAAATTGATTCTACATTAGGTTAATTTTTTATGAATTGTTGCCGGTTCTCTCGAACTTTGTATCAATAATTTTGGAAATCCATCAAGTAAGGGAAATTTTCTGCACTTTCCTTTGACTACCCCTGCACTCAGTCCCGAAAGCTTGCGTCAGCCACATCTTTGATTTTTTAGTCTCATCGACCAATAGCATTTGATTTTATGGTCGTCGTCGTCGTGAAAAAGGATGATATCTGTCCAAATCGCGTCCTCATCGGCATCTTTGATTTTTTTGTCTCATCGACCAATAGCATTTGATTGTATGGTCTTCGTCGTCATGAAAAAGTATGCTTTCTGTCCCGACCGCGTCCTCATCGGCAGCCTTGATTTTTTTGTCTCATCGACCAATAGCATTTGATTTTATGGTCTTCGTCGTTGTGAAAAGATATGATTTCTGCCCCAGTCGGGCCGATAGTCGTGTCCTCATCGGCCCAAAGCATTTTACTTGCTTTTCCCAAAACTGCCCCAGTCAATAACACTTCAATTCGTGTTATATTATGATCTGAGAAATGGATGTGTACAGCAGGGTTCGTCCAAATCGGTTTCGTCCAGGGGCACGATAAGAAGAGATGCTCCAATATTCCTTTTTTCAAACTTTCTTGCAAGATTGATTGCAGTTTTATTTTTCAGGAGTCGTGCTTTGATTGGATATGTTCATATTTCAGAGGAGGTTCGTGAAATTTTGAAGATGACTCGCATCATATTTGTCAGCATGCAGGGATGGAACTATCATATATTTTTAGTGGGGTCAATGCCCTAAAGACCGTAAGATAAAGGTATTTCATTTAACAAAAAAAATTATAAAGATGAGATCGAGCTATTCATTGATTTGAAGTAGTTTTTCTACGCAAAGTCTGACTTGAAATCAACGCTTTGACATTGAATCATGAATGTGAACAAAATTCGGTTTCAAATCCTTGTGCTCGAGCTCGACTCAATATAGTATATAGGGCTCGAAATTGAACTCAATTCAACTCCATTATTAAAAGCTCGATTCTACTCATTTGACTTGTTACGCAGGATGTTTCTTTCTATTTTTCCTAATCATATATTGTACCTTCGGCATAGCCTGGTCATGCCATTCGATTGCTTTATCTTCCGACTCTATCAAGCCTCATGTTTGATTGGTGGTGTGGTTGTCTAGTAATGCAATGTCTAAGCCTGATAATTTTTTGATAATTGTTTATCTTTTTACTTTTTTTTTTGTGTCATAAAGAAGTTTATAGTACATGGAAAGACAAGATACTGGTTTTGATTTCTCGCAAGTTAGCGCATGGTCCCTTAGAGGGCGACGAGGCTAAGCCTAATTACATCGATGAACAATGGAAGTTACTAAAAAGGCAATGTGGGGTTTAATTAGGCATCATCAGTTGGATTTTACTTGTTTAGATAAACTATAAGGATCCCACCCCATTGCTCCTTTTGCTCTTCCGATTTCCGTCTTTTGGCAATGGAAAACCGTAGCCACAACAACACTGATTTAAATTAAGGAATCGTTATGCTAGCTGGATCCTATGAGAAACAATTGATGTTGTCTCAATTATTGATCTTCAGACTCTTAGGATTATATGTCACAACCGCACTTCCATTCACTCACAGAACACTTCCTGGATATGTCATTCCTCAGCACTTCATTTCGAGTAGGGATTAATAGTTCCCCCCATACATATTGGAGTATGAAGCCCACCCAAAAAATCGAATAAAATAGTCCGTTCTATTTTGCAGGTATCACCAGTTGACTTAGTTCCGATGACTCTTCGGAATATGAGGCAATAATAGAGCAAATCTGTCAAACGGTTCTACAAAAAGAGCAGGAACTCTTTTATCATGTATGTTGAATTGATTGGTCGATTTATGAGATTTTGTATAGAAATGATGAAAAAATGCAAATAGTTATAATTTGTTATAATTCAAAGATTTATTTATCACTGACCATAAAATTGTTCGTGTATTATAAGAAGAAATTCGAAAAACCCTCCAACACAAAAGTTATTCATCACATCAAATCTCCAACATTTTATAGTAGAGTAGACGATCTATCACCGTGCATCATTCAAGTTTCACACACAAACATAAATAGAAGCTTCTAAATTCATAAGCATACAATAAGATAAGAAAGACTATTGTAATTGTTGTCTCATTTATTGTCTAGATTAGATAGGCCACTCCGTCCAGTGCCCACAGTCAGGGCATTTTTACTTGAAAAAAGCTAGTACTCTTCCATGCTTGCACTTCTCACAAATAGATGGGTCATCTGTGCCGGCTAATTGCCCCACCATAGCCGTTGCCACCCCCACTCTGCCGCCGCCACCATTGTTGCCTCCACTGCCCGCATACCAACATCTACAGCCGCCACTACCACAATTGCATCCCTTGCCACGATTGCAGCACTTGCACCACTAGTGGCCCCCTTCCCCCTCGCGGCCCCTGCGGCCCCCGCTCCCCTTGCGGCCCCTGCGGCCCCGCTCCCCCTGCAGCCCCCGCTCCCCCGTGGCCCCCGCCATCGGATGCAGCAGAAGAGGAAACCACAAAGCATGACGGCAGTAATGACTAAACCAACAATAACCCACATTGGAGGGTTATTGTCATCGCGTGGTACGGGATTCGGATCGATCCATGCCGATGGAGGAGGAAAGTGCTGGAAACACGGATACGTTTGACATTTACTGTTCTCCATCAAGAAAACTCTGTGGAGGTAGTTCAATGTAAGCAGTGAGTCTACAAACATATTATGAAGCATCAATCCAAGTGCCAATTTACCTTTTTATCGTGATGAATTGATCGTATGATCCAAGCACAAGATCGAAATGATTCAACACAGAATTTAGCAATTTATAATATGAGTGAAATTAGGTGCTTGCACATATACCCTCACAAGAAGAACCGAGCAAATTGGTGAATGATGTTGCGCCAATGCTTACGGAACCTGCAAAGAAGTGAGACTTTTCGCCAAATGGCCTCCTCGTCCTAATAATGCTCTATTGCTGCCCCAAACCCCCCCCTTCTTATCGGTATGCTGCCCCAAAACCCACGCCCACGCCCCCCCCAAAACCCACGCCCACGCCCACGCCCACGCCCCCTCCCCCTCCTCTCTTCTTATTGATTGGGTTAGGTAAAGTGTTTTATTTGATGCATCACCTCTCTTTTTTGAGGATGTACTATGATGATTGAAGACATCTGGACAAAAAGCTAGGAAATTTCATTCATGTGCCAAAGACCCAAAAAATTATCAGAATAATTTTAAATTTATTATAATTGTGTCAATTTAATTTGAAACATTTTTTTACCAATTAAGTATTAAACCTTTTATATTTATGTCCATTCAGTTTGTTCGATCAAAATTGAAGTGCCAACACTAACATGAACACGAGGCGTCTTACATGGCGCCATCGACGCTGACATAGATAATTTTTAGTGATATTGTAATTTTTTTTTTTCGATTTTCATTCCTTTTTTTCTTTTTATATTTTCTTTTCTTTTTTTCCTTTTGCTTTCTTTCGTTTTTTTTTTCTTCACTCCCTTCTTTCTCCGGCTAGTTGCTAGCGACCACTGGAAATGAAGCTTCAAGAAGAACAGAGCGAGCTTCAACTACTGTTCAAACTCGATCATGTCTTCATGCACAATGTTCAGGAGTTGGGAATTAGGCCCATTGAAATGATACATGTGTTTGACTATTCACGGTCTAAGGTGGTAAGATTTTGGTGAAGGACCAAGAAAAACAATCAAGTCCAAAATGAGAAATTATTATAAGCTCTACAAAACGTGAGACCCAATATCATCTTGATCATTAATCAAGTAGATCTCGCTATGAGCCCTCGGGATCAATTGTTGAACTGGGTTTCGACATAAGATTTATAGAACATACAGTAACATTTCATGCAAAATAGGGTTACAAACTTGACTTGAAAAATAAAATTCACTCTACTATCCAAAATCAAGTCCACAAAAACTTATTGTAGAGCCGAATTGTTAAGGATAGAAGCGACCCACTGTCAATTCGTTTCTATTTCGAGTATTCTAAAAACGTAGGAAAATGTTCTAAGATCGTCTTGAACTTAAACTGTCTTAGATGGACACATCAAAAAACCACTAATCTTAGTCCTCGCGTTGGTCTATTCTTGTCCACATCTCTCTTATGGTCACGGGACTCTTGTCCAAACGATAGTAAAAGACAGCCATGTGGCCAGCTAATTAGAACGATGGAATTAAAGAAGAAACATGGGAAAAATGATGTAAAGGCAAAGTTCGTTGTCTCGTCACCGTTTGTGACATCCTGATTTTCAAGTCTGTTTTCAATTGAATGAGGTAGGCTTTTCATCAACGTGCCTATAGCCTTTTTCTTTGAATTGGCTATTCATAAGTTAATTGATCTATCAGGTGAAGCCGTTAAAGAATTTTAACTCTACAAACTTAAGAATTTGACCAGGAACCAATTACTCGACCGTGCTAATCTGCAAATATCAATACGGCATTATTAAAATCGATTAGAGATCAGATATAGGTCAATTCAACTGAGATATGTGATTAGTGAATGGGTGATTCCACTTGATTGCAAAATTCTCGTCGAACGACACTAGACTGATTATTCTATCTTTTTTGTACCTTGTGTCTGCATTTGAAATCTCGAGATTTTCACGACAACCGAGAGTCACAAATGTGTCGAAGATATACATTGTGGCTTGAAAATAATCAACCACAGGTCAAATGCGCCAAAAATTCATAAACGCTACCCAGTAGATTAGGACGTGCTAAAATCGTGCCAGATTGAAATTAACCACAAATTTAAACCCAATTTCAGAAATTGAAAATTCTATATGGATTTTCAATAACACGACTCAAGCATTTCACCAAACGGTCGTTGTGCACTCGATTAAATGGCCCAATCCGTCAACGATATAGTGAGAATCGCAACCCAATCGGCACGAGATCGAAAGTTATTGTTAATATAATCTCGGACGTGAATGGAATGATGTTCTCAACTTCCACGCTCAATGAACATTGGAAAGCTCCAAGGGCTCCAAGTCGTCGGAGGTTGAAGGAAGTCTCCTTGGTTCAATAAACTCGAGTTCATTGATGTTGCACACAGATTCGAAGCTCAAGCGCGAGAACATCGCGATTTGAAGAGCATAGACGTGGCGAGGTCAGCGGCGGAGAAGGCGTCTGGAACACGTAAAGGGCCGATAGATATAGGCTTTTTGCGGCTCCGATTCCTGTGCGTTTGAGCCTTTGAGGGGCGTTTCACTTCTCCTTCCTCCTGCCGACGTCGTCAATTCTCTCACGAGAGGTTGCGATCACTGCCGGCGTCCGGACAGCATCTGGTCGCCTCTTGCTCGCTTCTCGCACAGCTCCCACCATCTTCGCTCTGGTTTCGATTGATTTCTGAGGGAATCGAAGGCTTTGAATGGAAGAAGATGATCCTGATCGTGAGCTCTTCTTGATGGAAGTGGATTTCCATTTTCCACCAAATTGAGTGTTTGTCTTGGAGCTGAGAATTTGGGGGTGATGGGATGGATTGCCTGGAAGCCCACAAACGGAATGAATGTGGCTGGACTCCATATGGATGGATCTTTCATCGATCTTTATTGTTTTATTTATTTATTTATTTATTATTATTGTTTCTGTTTTTTTTTCTCTATTATACATTTTTTTTATTAAAAAAATGCATATATGCATGTAAAGAATTCAGGTGTCGAAGGACAGTGAGCATGCTGCAATTTCACAGAAGTAGACATATGACGTGTATAATTGATGATTATTGATGGCGGCTAATAAAGAACATGAAAATGTAATCTTCGAGAGGAAAGTAATTAACATTTTGCGAACATTTATGTAGGAAAATTAATTGTGTTTAAAAGCTGTTTGATGATATAAACATTAACTATCCCCTAGAAGGGGAATATCATCCTAAACATCAATGCAGTAGGTAGGACTACTCAACTATTAACCTAATTAAGGTTTAGTTGATGGAATAATGAGAATGTTAATCGCATTTCCAAACTAGAATTTGATTTGAGCAAAAACGTTGGTTCAACTATTACATTCCCACATAGAAATCAGTAGAGTTAGGGGGTTTAATTTTCTTTCTTATGTCTATGAATCTCTCAATTCCTAGTTTCAACTATAAAACAATTGTTCTCAAGATCACTGTCCAATGTAGGCAGAGCAGTACTAGTAATAAAAGCATTCAGCATTCACAAGATCTAAGTATGTAGCATGTAATTCTATTTTCCATACAAGCTTCAGCGAGATCATTTTGCGATTGAATAAACACAAGGCTAAGATTCCATTTGTTTTGAATAAAGTGAATGATTTGAAAATTATTTTCCTTAAAATGATAATTTATATTGCTTACAAAAATAAATAAACGAAGAATATTTTCATTGTTCATGAAAAAAGTTTAAATATAAATTATTATCGATAATAAAAATATTATCCATTAACTTACTATTTCAAATAATATAAGTAAACATTTTTTTAAAAATATTTTAAAAATCATTTATTTCCGAAAAAAAGCAAGACTTCCGTGACGACCTGAGCATTCACATTCCACGAGCCCAAACATTACATTCTTTCTCTCATTTCATTTTCTCTCTTTTTATCTCTGCTATAAAAATTCTCAAAATCGGTTCGTGTTAATATTCCATGGACGCAAGTCAGAGAAGACGGGTCGAACGAGATTGCGGACAAGATTGCGGCCGAGATCTTGTCCTCATCAAGGGCTCCGGATCTGACCTCTCTCATGAGGAGCTTCCAGGATGAGATCGCGGCCGCCTCGTCGGCCTCGCTGGTGGCAGTGGTCGAGCTCATGTTGGAGTCCAAGGACTCAGAATCGGAGCTTGGGTACCGTCTAGAGGCTTCATACGACGGGCCTCGGTCTCCCGCCTTCAACCTGAAAAGACGGTAAGACACAGTATAGGTCAAGAGGCAACTCTAGAATGAATGGGGATCACATTTACAGTTTAATCGGGGAAGATACGACCTGAAGAAAAAGATTGTTAAAAATGCTTCGCAATAAACTTGGAAAAAAAAAAAAAAGAAATAGAACAGAGAATTATAATTTCGTTACAAGAATTTCATGATAGGCGAGAGACAGATCGCAGAGCAAAGTATTACACTCAAAACAGTGAGAGACCTGTAAACATTCTATTCTTTCAAATATAAAGGGCTAATCTTGGATGTTCAATGGCAGCCGACTCGTCTCCGTCTAATTGCTCATGGCATCCTATAAAGATTTGGTATGTTACTGCAGCGAAACAACGCGAGGGCGATGCCGCGACGGGGATTGAGCGCCGAATCGCCGAGTTGTCCAGCAGGAAATAACAGAGAGAGAACCTTAAATTATAAGCGACTCTGTCTATAGGGATTCGAAATCACATCGAAATTCAAAAAAACAGAATGTTGGTTGCCAGCTTTTTCTTCTTGCGTTTAAGACCGTCTATTATAAATGATAATAAAAGTTGCGGACATGAAGGCTTGCCACATGTGACATTTAACTTCGCACACCTCACAAATGGGAAGACTTGCCACATGGTCCACGATCGATCTTTTAACTTGTCACATGGCAAACATGAAGGCTTGCACGAACGGAAAATTTAACCATGGGAATTTTTTTCTTCAGATTTGACTGATTTAATGTAGCAAATGTACCTCCAAATTCCCTTGGATCGCCTATTCGAAGATCACGAGCCCACATGATGTATTGGCATCGCAAATTGAGTCCGCTTCTGTGCTAGAGGAAAGACTAGAGAAAAGAGAGGTTGGATTATGAAAGCAATTTTAAAAAGTTAAAAAAAGAAGAAGATGGTGTTATTACAAATAGGAGCCATTATATATATTTTAACATATGTGTGTATATGTATGTTTGTGACTGTGAGTTCGTTTAATTGTTGAAGTCTTCTCTTAGAAGATAAGACACTGATTGAATTGTTGATTTGGGCTTTCATCTTGTACTAGTCTTCTGATGCACGAAGAGACGGAGAAAGATAGAGATAGAGAGAACAAAAATGGCGGAAGCTATCATCGATTTGTCATCAGCATTGCCGAGAAGATCGTTGCTAAGCTATGGCGGAAGCTTCTTGTCGCTAAGTTAGTCACCAAAAATTCGTAGCTTGCCCAAATTTGAAAGAGAGGTGCAAAAATGATGCTATAGAGGAGTAGTGCAAGATTGCTTATACCCCACACCATTCGAGAGCTCACTTGTTACGAGCGAGGACTATTGATGACTGAAAATTCTCCAGTTTTCTTTCTCATGATATGTGGAGCCTTTTATTTCAATAGTCACATTAGTATTTGCTTTTAAATTGTATATCAATAGCTTTTTGCTTCATCGATAGTACGAACAATCATACTTGATTCGATCGGGGGACATATGGTGTCACGCCCCGAACCCCGGGTACGCGCACAGCCCTTGGCGGTTGACTAAAAATGCGACGTCCCAAGACGCATCGCCGACCCTCTTTTTATATCTTTTAATTAAGCACATGTGGAAGCGAATTAAATAAATACCCGGCCAACAAACAAAAACAGGGATAGTAAAGACACGCTGGCAATTTCACAAACCACACTTTATATACATACCAAGATAGTCCTACAACCTTATATACAAAAGTTGGTCTCAAAAAGAAGTCATAGCCGACCTACACTCCAGATCCCTCCGACTTGGGCTCCGGGTCCTCCACGACACCATTCGGTATATCGATGTCTATGGGTTGAGCTACCTCCCCATCCTCGGTTCTGACATGAGGTTCGTCAAAACCCTGCAATTGACCCTCTTGAGCCTCGTTACGCTCGTTAATGAACCACGCTTTTAAGCAATGAGGCACCAAATGAAGGAGACCCTCATCGACCCAAATTGTGGTCACCACTAGCTCGCGGGTCTGGGTGGTCCAGGGAATAGGGAAAAAGGAAGACTCTGATTCCATCTCCCATGGACACCCAAAACAAATGTGATGTATCTCCCTACTAGGGACCTGAAATTATTTAACCACGACGGGGTGAGATAAATCTCAATGAGTCAAAATCCTAAACTTAGGTTAGGACGCAAATTCGCTTCGAAGGCGGTCCTAAACACGCACCATACAGAACTCACCTTTCCTCGGCGCGTACCTACATATTAGCTCATCACATATGCATTTATAAATATCACAAGCATACTTAATAACCAGAACACCTCATTTTCATCCATCAAACATCACATGGGTCTCAATTATAAGTTAAAACCATTATGACACGTCTCATACCGTACCACACAATTTTCCCCATAATCAGGTGCAGCTATTACAACCACTCAGGCGTGTTCCAGCTATTACGACCAATCGGCCACGACCAACTCAACAGTCGGTGGTCATCCGGCATAATTGGGCATCGTCTCACTCCGTCGGGCACGACAACATCTAGCACTACACGCCTAGACGGCATTCCATAAAGGAGCATCAGTCCAGCCTCCACTGCGACTGGCATCCATTGACGTGGGGCATTCGAATTTAATTAGGCATCGCCTCCCCAACTTCCGTTGGGTGACGGGTTCCGATAGTGACCACTCGAGCACACATACTTGGCCAAGAATACCATGCTTTACATTCAAATACCTCGTTTTCAAATAATGAACTTAGCCACTTTTCTTCGTATTAAAAATCTCGGTAAGTAATCGTGTGTGGTCACCTATTTAAATCGAACCATGAAACATAATACACTCCCATTTTAAAACTCCACGATTTTATACAATACATAAAAATTGGCGTAAAAATCCGACACCTGATATTTTTCTAATTAAATGCCCATAGAATCAAATTTTGCAATAATAATTAATCAATACCACCAAGCAATCAATTGCACATATAAGCCATCAAATTCACATATAAATTCATCCACGAGAGTAAGCATAAAATTTCACTCAACGGCTAATTCGTCACAATTTACACTAATTATGATCAATTAAATAAATTGTGATCAATTAAATTAATCCAATTTAATTAACCTAACCATGGTTAACTAACCTAACCCAAGTAAGCTAACCTAACTAGGGTAGGCTAACCTAACTAAACTAACCAACCTAACCAATCTAATTACACTAACCAATCTAGTTACACTAAATTTGGATTAACTAATAATCCTAATTAACACTAATCAAACCTCCTAAGCGTAATTAGCAACCTAATAAAGGATTAGGGAGTTAACTCACCGGATTAGGACGGCGGCGAGCTCATGGCGACGGCAGTGAAAACCCAAGACTATCGTGTCTCCAACAAAGCTCAAACGGGGGAGGAAACGGCTAGGAGGGCTCACGGCTCGAGGCTAGTCTCGGTTCTGAGATTGCCAATCGGTCTTGGCTGAATGACGTTGGGACGAACGGTGATGGTTGCTGGCGGCTGGACGTCGAGTTGAGGCGCTGGGCGGTGGTGAGGCGGCCGTTAGATGGGTGTGTGGCCGTGCATGGAGCTGTGGCTGCTACTAGCCATTCGGTGGCTGAATGGTGTGCGGATGGGTGGCTGGACTAAGGCGGACGATGAGGGTTGGGTGGACAGGGACGAGCGGCGAAGCTGGACAATGGTGGACTGCTCGGTGAAGGGCTGTTGGTTCGTTGATGTTGGCGGGCTGGCTAAGGAGAGGTGTGGTCGGCAGCAGCAATTGGAAGAAATGAAGAAGGAGAAGTAAAGAGGAAGATGAAGCTAGGCAGAGAGGGGGAGTCGGCTAGGGGGTGCTGAACACATGAGAGGGAGGGAAATTTGGAGAGGAAGGAGGGAAAAAAGAAGTCCAAAGCATCAACCAATTAGGAGTCTAGGGAAAATATCAAGCCACTCATGACATTTGGCCCCAAAGTCTTCATGCCAACTTAGTTAAGCACTCCTCCAATGAAAATTTAGCTCCAATTCTCACAAAATGAACTATTTTGGGCAACCAAATAGTTCATTTCACCTCCCATCCGAATTTCCATTATTTTTTCTTTTGTTCAAAATCGGTTTTTCTGCAAAATCCTGGACTAGAAGAAATTTCGCCGAAAGATGAGACGACATACTAAAAATGAATTGTGACATGCTCAAATGTCCGAATCCCAAAACCGAATTTAATTTCGTGGTTAAAATTGACCGAACGTGATTTTAGTACAACCTAACCTATCGGATAGCTTTTAGGGATTTTAGCGCGTTTGACCTGTGGTCGATAATTTTCAATCCACGTTTGTGCATCTCCGGCTCGTAGACAACTCTCGGTTATCGTAAAATCGCAAGGTTTCAATTACGTGTACTGAGTATAATATCGATAGAAAATCGGGTTATTGCCGTTCGACGCGAATTTTGCAATCGTGCGGAATCACCTGCAATTCGACTGTACAATTCCATCAAATCGACTTATATCTGATCACAATTCGATTATAACAGTATCATATTGACCCTTGCCGATTATTATGGTCGAGCGGTCGATTCCGATCGGATTCTCTAGTCTGTCGTGTTTATATCCCTTAACGGCTTCACCTAATAGATTAGTTAACTCATGAGAAGCCAGCTCAAAGTAAAATGATCATAAGTGCGTCGACGAAACAACCATTTTATATATTTGAGACATGGTCAAATTTCAGGATGTCACATATAGAGATTTCGGCGAAGGCTTTGTACGATTAGATATAGGGATGCAGGCAATTACACTATGGAAACATCATCATATATGTTACTTCTTCAGATCGGCCCCAAACTAAGTTCTCACCTCATCCCCACAACTATGAGACAAGCAATGAAAAATTCGCATTCCTTCTCATCCAACTCTGAACTCGTTAATCTAATTCGATGTAAAATCCTAGCAGTCTGACAAACTCTGGAAGCCATAGAAAACTCTCATACATGAAGTGATTATATGTTTCCTTAGAGGCATTTCCCTTAAAAGTCAGAACTTTTTTGTCTCTTTATTATCGTCTTCAAGGTCTGCTTTAGCAGAAATCCCCAAGTAGATAAGTATTATGTTGAGATTCAAAGTAGATCTCCTGCTTTTCTGTTAACAGTTTAGGATCTACCTAATTTAACACATTTGATAATATAATATCACAACAGTGACAATCCACTTTGTAAGTTCCATTCATGTTGTCCTATGTTTTTCTCTTTTTAGCAAATATAACAAAATTTGCAGGTTAAGAATAAATCTATGCCAAATAAGATACCGAATTTTTCTGGGAAATGATATTAAACTAGTATTTGAAATTGTATCTTTGGTAAAGATGCACCCGGGGGCATATATGAAGGCTAGTAACAGCATTACCCTTTAATTTAGCCAACATTCAAGCTCAGATTTCGAATTGAAGATTCACCATTTGAGTGCCGATAGAATGTGCATTATCGAGAGATCAAATGGAAACATAAGTTAGCAAATAGAGAGGGCTCGAACAAGTACTTTGAGGAACAGTGCATACAAGCCCTTGTCATCCCGTAGAATACATTTCTTTTGTGGTTTTCATTTGAGCAGTTGATGAGATCGAAATCAAGTGTTAGGTAGAAATGGCTTTGATTCAGGTGATTGGTGCAAATCATGGCTCGCTCTGTACTCCCTTGTAGCTTGTTCTCATTGATGAGATAGAAACATTTTGACTTGAAAATGTGGGTTTGTGTCTCTGATGACTTTGACCTAGAAAAAATAGTGAAAAACATCATAGCTTGTGCAAAGGGGATAGAACCAACCAAGGTTGCAATGGAATGTTTGCAAAGTGAATTAAGGGCAGAAATTAATGGAAAGATTTATCTCTTAGCTTTAGATGATTTGTGGGATGTAGAACAAGAAACATGGCTCAGCTTAAAAATTTTATTGGTGGGAGGTGCTTTAGGAAGCAAGATCCTTATAACCATAAGCCTTGTTTTTGTTGCAGAGATCACCGGCACTACTCCACCTTATCTTCTTGGGGCTTATCTGAAAGTGTGTCTCTTAATTTACTAATGCAAATGGCTCGTCCAAAAGAACAGGGGATACAAGATCCTGACAAGCTATCTATCGCCAAAGAGATAGTTAGGAAGTGTTATGGGGTTCCGTTGGTTGTTCGAACTATTGGGAATATACTATTGTTCAAGAAAAGTAAACATGGATGGCCACAATTTAAAGATAATGAACTCCTAGATGTGTCTCAAAAGGAAGACCGTATAATATCTGTTCTTACTCTAAGTTATGACCATCTTCCTTCACATTAAAAATAATGTTTCACATTTTGTTCATTATTTCATAAAGATTATAAGATAAAGAAGCAGACTTTGACCAATCTCTAGGTGGCTAAAAGGATTTATCCAGCCATCAAATAAAAGTCGGCATTTAGAATACGTTGCTCAAGGATATTTCATGGATCTACTTTGGAGAAACTTCTTCCAAAATTTTCAAAATGATCCATTCACGAACGAGGAGACTTGCAAGATGCATGATTTAACGCATGATCTAGCTTGCATAGTTGCAAGGGACCAAATGTCGAGCGGCATGGGATGGCATGAAGTCTATACTTGAAAGAACTCGTAATATATCATATGGTTTAACTTCTAATTTGATGGCTGAACTTCCAATCTCATGCTTGAAAGCAAGTTCACTAAGAACATTTCTATCTACGCCCCGCAAATTGGAACAATCGTAAACCTAATTGGTTACTTCCAATTATGTAAATCAATAGTTCAAACCGCACTCAAAGGTAGGGAATTTCTTTTTCACATACGGAAATATGAAATTCAGACTCATGTGACAAGCCAAGGACCCGAAAGGATCACTAATGAAATACCGCATCTAGAAGCCCATTTACTCCGCAATTTAGACAAAAATGGAATTGTGATGCTGGGATCTTGGGTAGAGGCGGGCGATGTTTTAGTAAGTAAATTAACTCCCCAGACGGCGAAAGAATCATCGTATGCCCTCGTCGGAAGAGGAGTAGCCCAGACATAATGATAGGCAAGCAAAAATGTCGCCGATCGGAGGAAGATAGATGGCCGATAGAATACACGGTCGTCAGGAGACAGAAGACCAACTGAATCTAGACACGAGAACCAATAAGTGAAGTAGATCTTCACCAGCTCATTCAAAGTATTAAGAGATTGCGTATCTTGGATTTGCATGCTGCAATTGTCAAGAAGGTACCAAGGACTATCTGTAAATTGAAGCATCTCACATATCTTGATCTTTCTTACAATAATGCACTTAAAAGGCTTCCCAACTCCATTACGTGATTATAGAATTCGCAGACACTTATGGTCGTTCTGCCCTTGAAGAATTGCCAAGGGATATAAGGAAATTAGTCAGCCTTCGAAATCTAGATATAGATTATTGTAATAGTCTTACTTATGTGCCATATGGGCTAGGGCAATTGAGCTATTTGTATAGGCTAATGCGCTTTATTTTGCCCAAAGATAAAGCTCTTTCTAAGAAGTATTGCAGACTTAGGGAGCTAAATGAGCTTAATAACATTCAGGGAAGCCTTAGCATTGAGAATTCGGGCCAAGTGACAAATGCAATAGCACAATCCAAGGCTGCAAACTTGATAGGGAAGCATTCTCTAGAATCTTTGGCACTAAATGGGGCAATTTCGATATTGATAATGCAGTAATTAGAGATACAGATGAAGCTCTATTATATGGATGGAGGCTTCACTCAAATCTAGAGGGGTTGACAATCAATGGATATAATGGTGAGAACTTTCCAAGGTGGATGATGGATAGCCTTGAGTCTTCCTTGCCCAATTTAGATGAGGTAAACTCGCATCAATGTGGGAGATGTAAACATCTTCCTTCACTAGCCCAACTACCTCGCCTCAAGACTTTAGAGATATGGGAGCTACCTAAACTGGAATGCATAGAGTTGGACCATTCATCGACTTTAGTGACATCATTTCCTAGTCTATTGAAATTACGGATCTTTGGCCATGAAAACTCGAAAGCCATGCCACTAACTCCACATCTTGAGGACTTAATTCTATCTAAGACCACCCTAACATTGATAAATCATATATTTGGCCTTAATAAGTTGAAGAGTCTGGTTATCTTAAAGATGAAGTTTCTAGAATATTTGTCAGAGGAGTGTTTGAAAAGTCCCGCTTCACTTGAAATTCTTAGCATCAGTGAATGTCCTCGATTAACTTCCCTCTCACTTGGTAAGCGACATCTTTTGAACCTCATAGATCTCTCTTTTTGGGATTTTGAGGAGCTTGATTTATCCAAAGGTGGAAGCAGCAACATCTTGGATTTCCAAGGACTTGAGAGTCTTTGGTCCGTGGAAATCTGTCACCTTCCCAAACTAGCATCTCTCCCACAATGGCTTCTATAGGTAAGCGATCTCGAGCATCTGGGAATTATCTATTGCTTCAATTTGAAGGCTTTGCCAGAGCAAATTGAGGCCCTCAATCACTTCAACGGCTTGTAATCACCCGGTGCCGCTCTTTGACATCATTACCTAAAGGGATGCGAAGGTCAGCATCATTTAATCACCTAAGAATTGTAGATTGCCCAAATTTGGAGGAGAGGTACAAAAAAGATGCAGGCGAGATTGGCACAAGATTGCTCATATCCTGCACATAACTCACAACACAGATTTTATGATGACCTTGTTTCCCAAAATTTACATGAATAATTTCTGAATTGTCTATTGATACTTGATTCGATTGGGGGACATGCTATAGATATATAGTCCAATTTGCTTATTTGATTTCACAAGGAGTAAAATGCTTGCGTAGTCCAATCGTTTTGGAAAACTCACATAGATGAAGTGATGGAATGTTTCTCTGGAAGATGGCCTCTAGTCTACTTGCCTTTAGCATAAATTTATCTCAATGTGTTCCCACGAAATCGGATGTTTTGACAAAGATTTGTGCATCAAATCAAGGGTATGGATGGTGACAATAAAATAAGTAGCATTTTGCTTTTTTTCATGCAACAAGTTACTGATCTATTGATTTCTAAAATCAAGTGATCCTTGAAACTATTTAGTACCCATCTGAACTTCCAAAGTGGAATTACTATGGATCAAGTAACAGTCAAGCTTGGGGGAGGATAGTGAAAGTGATCTTATTGTTATCATTTGACAACTATTGACATCCTTGGTTTGCTTTTCAGTCATTCTGCAAGGTTCTCAAGTAAATACTTTCCCAATTTTTAGCACCATGTTGAGCAATCTAGTAAATGTTTCATTAAAAGGGGTCTCATGACAACTGGCCTGGGAGTCAAATCTATGACTTCTCCATTTTGATCACTACATGGTTGTCCTACGCATTTTGTTTGGTTGACAATTGGCATGTTCTTCATCTCTTTGTGACAGCAATGACTGCCAAAAAAAAAAAGTCTTAATAAGAGGCAAAATGAATGAACGAAATAGTAGTTTTTTTTTATCATTTCTTTTGATGACTAAATCAATCATTACCAATTTTAAGTCTATGAAGTGGACTTCATGTAGACTTGATTTCTCATGTCCATTCTTGTCTCAAATTTTTCTTGTTCTATTACTTCAACTGGTCACACTAATTATTACTATGTTTTGTAGTCTTGCTTTGCCATAGCAATATGGATATTTTCGCCAAAGCAATTGGCAAGAGTAACTTACAATTTTGCCAAGTTTGCGAAAGAACAAAGTACTTCAATGTAATGCCTTCTAGACGTGAGATTTCAATTACTTGCTCAAGAAAATAACGGATCACTGTTAACGGCAAACATAACAAGTGTATACAGACAAGTTCTACGGTATTCAAATTCTTTATTGTTTATGTTGCTTATATAATAGAGAATAACTGAGCAAGCTAGTGTGTCCTTATGTTAGATCCAAAGCCAATAGAGGTAGTTTACTTCACTGTCACCATTTACCCCCAAGTTGATACAAACATTCTCTTCCTTCTCAGGGTGACTGGAATGTCGCAGGATGCCACACTAACTACGGGTTCACACCATAGAAATAACATGGACTTTATTCAGTATTTTTGTTCATTCAAGGACTTTTAAGAGTGTTAACCATCTTTTCTGCAGTACAAAAGCATGAGAGAGAGGGAGGCTTTGAAATGATAAAAAAAGGCATTTCTGAATCTCACTTCGCCATGAGGAGTACATTAGTGCCTTTGGAGAAGGAAATAAGAGAGGGTTGATGGGAAAGCATGAAACAGCCAACATTGACACGTTCTCTTGGGTTATGCTCAGAAGAATCATACCAGCTGCTAGTCAAATTTGAAGATTGCCCATCAAATTGAACTCAAATTTTGTTGTGATGCCTGAATTACTTGAATTCCATTATGGAGGGAGTTGCCAATCATGGTTACTCAATCCGTGTGGGCCGTGACACTGAGCCGCAAGGAAAGGTACTATAATAATTACCAATCAGTTCCCTTTTGTGCTCTGTCTGAATATCAAATCGGAGATGCTTAACTTTCATAAAGAAAATTCAAGAAACTTCACCCTAAGTAAATAACATATAAAAAGTACTCTCTTTTGGTCACAGTTCACAAATTTTACTATGCAAAACTTTTCTAACTTTTAACGCTCATAAAGCACTCCCACACTTTTGCTTCCTAAACAAATGTGGATATTTATATCAGTCCTTACTCATCCAACATATGCAGAACATTATCGAAGTAAAGACTTTGACATCTCAGTCGGACATCTCACTGTTTTTGAATATCGATAAAACAAAGTTGACCTTTCTTGCTCAATCACTTAATGGCTTAAAATGATAAACAGGTTACTTGGAAGACAGGCCTTCTGCCTCAAACATGGACGGTGATTGGTGATAGTGCACGGCGGGGGTGGCGGCGGTCTTGGCAAGGGCGGGCTCACGGTGAGATGACTCGGTGGTGACTCTTGAGAAGACATGAACAACGAGCACCCAAGGAGCGAATTTCCAGAATTTCTCCTTTTCCTTGTCTCCTCTCCACCGTGTATCCTGGAAAGTGAAGGCGTTGATATTGTTTGGAAGTAATGAAATAAATCCTCTGTTTCAATTATTCTTTTCTCCACTTTGACCGCCACTTGACCTTTATTTTCTCCTTTTCAACAAAATCCCGTTGAAAGGGACTCACGGCAGAGGCATTGGCTTGCTACAGGAAGACTGGCCACGAAGAAATCTGCTAGAAAGTAAAGCTTGTAGGCGCGACAAGGCTGAACGCAGCGACGTGGACTGGACAGTAGCAGTAGATCGGTGTCGAGTCAACGAGCTCGGGACAGCGGGGCTCGCGGCTGGGGGTGCTCAGCCCGGCTCGTCGTCACTGGTGCAGTTGCGGGGAGGGAGCAGTAGCGTGTAGCTCGGGCCAGGCGAAGACAGAGGCTCAGCGAGGAACAGCAAGCAGTGCGTAGGGACGGAGGGCAGTGCGTCGGGAAGCTTGGCACGACCCGGGCACGACCCGGGCACGACAGATCATGGCGTCGGCAGCAGCTCAAGATGGTAGCAGCTCGTTGATGAGGCGTCGCTGCCGGCGAGAGCACTGCGGCAGGGGCGGCGACGTGGGTCCCGGCCAAGGCTTGGCCAGGAAAACTCACGTTCTCCTCTCTCCGTCTCGCGTATCTCTCTGCTACAGCCGTGTATGTCAGATCAAAAAGAGAGCTCCCTAGGTAAGGGTGACCTAGGCTTCCAATGAAAGAGAATAAATCATATTATATTTTTGTTCTTGGCTATTCCTGTGGCCTTTCTTTCTGCCCACGCCAATGATTATGTGAAGGCTAAATTCCACTTTCCTTTTTTTATTGATGGAGGATGTCCTTCGTACGAAGATACAAAATCTGCTGTTCCTCCTTGCATTATGTCCGAGAGAATTGTCTAAAGATTTTGAGGATATTTACTTGATTTCATGTGCTAGTGTGCTCAAGATGGTGTCTCTTGTAGCCAAATCTTGGCCCGCACGCTGTTATCTTTTCTTTTCTCTTGGAAGATCTAGAAAGTCTATTATTTTCTATCTTCATGCAGATTGAATATTCCCCGTTGATTTTATTTTTAAACCAAATACCAATTTGCAAATTGGATGAATATTATGCTGAAGATAGACGCTCAGATTTCCCAAATTCCGAATCTTGCAGATATAAGCGTGCAATATCTCCATCCTATACCACCGGCCGCGGTGGCTCCACTGGTTAAGACTCTGCTGATCCTCAACGAAGAGGTGAAGGGTTCAAAACCTGCGGGAGGCGCAGGTGTATTAAGTGTGACTCGGGGGTGGTGGGCCCTCCCGCTAAGTGTCTTGGGGTTTACGGCGCGGCTGTCGGTTTGGTTGCAGTTCTGTTCCTCCAATACCAAAAAAAAAAAAAAAAAAAAAAAAAAAAATATCTCCATCCTATGCTTGACTTCACCAATAATATATAAATATATATTTTCTTCCTTTTATGGCCAAATTACTTTCCAAGTTTCGGAAATTTTCCAATTTTAATATCCCATGCGCGGCACATGCAATTTTTGGCCACGTGGGATATTCATTGGGCTAGAATTTCATGCTTTCGCGAGCTCAATTCAATTCTTCATCTTGAAGGCTTCATTGAGCTTAGAACCATTTTCCGCCAGTCGTCGGTCCAATACAATTAAACTAAACAATGAATGTTTCTAAAACTATATGCAATGCTATTTGGTTCTAATATTTTTGTTTAGGGGTTAAGAATTAATATCTAATTTTCTATGCAACAAATAAATGATTGAGTCATTAAAATTTAGGTATCAGCAATATATATTTTCTTGAAAATGTCTCCTTTTGACAAACTTTATTTCTACGGAAGTAAAACCCACAAGTAAGAAAATAAACCATAGTCTTCAATATACAAGGGGTACCCACAATAAACAAAAAACAAAACATGCGAAATGCTTAATTATCACAACTAGATCATAAATATAAATATAAATAAATAATAAAAGGAAGTAATGGGGCTACTGCATTAAATTGTAATTGAATGGTTAAGGGTAACTTTGTCTTTTTAGTGAAAATGAGGTTTTTTTTTTTTTTTTTTTTGGTCAGTAGTGAAAATGAGGTTGATTTAATCACATTTGGGTGGAAATAGCGTCACCAAGATTAGATGCTTAAAAATTTATTCCATGGTAAAACTTATATTACATGATTGCACATACTATGAATCTAAGAGTATAAGCTGATATTTGAGGATTGTTTGAAAAATCAAGCCTCATTTGTACAAATATATGAACAACAACAACAATAACAACAACAACAATAACAACAACAACAACAACAACAATAAGCAAATGTAAAAGCCATAATTACATAACTTTTACAGAAGAAAAAGTATTTTTTATATACACGAATCTTCATATTTCATATGCTTCATAAATAAAAAAGACTATGCATAATTAGTAATGAATCTTATGATAAAAGGCATGGTTGTAAATAACTTTAAATGAGCGAAATTTTAATATTTATATTTGAAAATTTCATGTTAACAAGTACGTTAAAAAAAATTGAGGCCCATTACAAATGAATCATCGAAGATAATTTCTATCACTTTATAGTTGTCAAAGATAATTCCCATTACTTTATTATTGGTGAGCACAAACATTGATCTAAGGATTACAATATGTAGATTTTGATAAGTATTGAAGAAATACTCCCAATAAAGTATACTTTATTAAGCAATATGTTAAAAATAGATAAATATTGAAAAATGAAAAAATTCAATAGAAAATCAATCAAAGAATTACCTATGATAATAACAAATTTGTAAAGCAAATATTTGAACCTAGGTTCTGCTCACCAAGAAAGATGACATAGATAAATATTTGATTGGCATCTACTCAATCTAGCTAGATTTGTTCAAGATAACCAACAGTTCATATTTTTATTTTACTTTTAGGTATTGTCCCTACAAGGCTATTTCCATGGACTTTGTAAAGCGATCAAGATAAGACCAATCAGCGTATCTAATAACGTTCGTCAACAAACTAAAAATATTTTTAATAATCTATGGGCATCTTGGTGATATTCTTATAGTTTCAATTGTCTTTTGTTTAACTACTATTACTATCAAAAGCATATTTTTACAGCATTAGCAAGTTCAAAGTATAGTCCGTGTCACAATTTAAGATATATCTAATAATTTTATTGTAATGTCTAATCAACATCTCATGCTCCTTTTAATTTTAATATCAATTTTCTCACGAAGATGTCAAAATACAAGGCTGCCGATATTTCACTATTGTGACATAAATGTTTATATAACATATAAGATATCATAAAGTAAGTAAAACAAATATTGACAAAAAATCATGATACAATCAAATTAAAATTTACAAAATAGGAAAAAATAATTAACTTGAAGTATCGATAGATACAACATATATCAACAACCAACCGTTGGCCACAAAATTTTCATAAAAAAAAGATAGAAACAAGTGAATTTTTTTATCTTAAAATAAATCAAGGGAATTTTATTTGTGCACTTTGGGGGGAAAATAGTGAAATTCTTTGAAAATACAATTTGAATATTGAGTTTTTTGGCAAAATATCCAACAATTTTTTATTTTTTTTGGTGATACATTGTCAATACTTTGCGATGGATAATGAGATACCCATCAACTCTTGCCAAAAGAAAAAAGATAAATGTCAAATGACTAGCAAAAAATACAAGGGAGACTTTCCATTAAAAAGGAAACTGAAATACATGAAATTGGAAAATAATCTTGTAAAAATTCACATCCAACTCTCTATGAGTAGATATAAGCAAATGGAGAAGAGAAAGAAACCATTTTGCTGTCAAGAGGATTTTACATGAATGGCTTGCTCGCCTTTTACGCACCAAGTTGATGGCACAAACTTGAACATTCCAACAAATGGAGGAAATCTATGAAGAGAGGGAAATTTATGTTCTTAGGATCCATTCATTTCGTTAAAAGTATCATATTTCTGAAAAATGTTCATTTTTTCCAAGAAACCATTTTAAAAGAAAATGTTGAAGTTTGGCTTAAACCTAAAAATAGAGTGTAAAATATTTTCCATTGTTTGTTATTTGATTTTATTTTTTGGAAAAAATTACAAAAAATCAAATTTGAATTTTTAAATTGATCAAAAATATTTAATTTCAATTTTTATATATATTTTAAAAAAATTATTTTTTAGAAATCAAATTATTATTATTTTTCTTTTTTTCTTTTTTTTTTTTTCTTCCTCCTTCCTCCTCCTTCCTCCATTGTCACATGCCTCGACAATGGCCAGCTACCCGGCAATCAACCAAGATGTGGATCGCCAAAATCCAACAAGCTCGAGCTCGAGGCTCAACCAATCTAGGCAAGTCACAAGCTCGGTGACCTCGGGGGAGGTCAAGCGAGCCTGGCTCAGGTGAGCCGCAAGCTCACCAACTTGATCTAGGCAAGCTCGAACTTTACTAAGGCTGACAAGCTCTCGACTTGCCAAATTTGGCGACCTCGAGCCTCACCCTCGCCGAATCTGGCCTTGCGCAAGGCTAGAGTTGGCTTGTGGCTGATCGCTGACCGCTGCTATGGCCAACGATCGGCCTAGGAAGAAGAAAAAGGAAAGGGATGAAAAAGAAAAAGAATCTAGAAACTCAATTTAAAAAAAAATGAAAAAGGAAAATAAAATATAACAATAAAAGGAAAATGTGTTTGATGAAAGAATGTAAGGTGGAAAAAGTTTTTCCCAATTTTGAAGGCATTTTTTCCAACAGCAGAAAACAATTTCCTTAAATAGTTTTTCTGTGAGAGGAACGCCGCAAAATTCAAAAAATATATTCTTAGAAATTATTTTTCATGAAACGAACGAAGCCTTACTTTATGCTTTCTTGGGGTTAAGAATACTAAAAGTGTCAAAAATTTCGTACGACGTTCACTTGAGTGCCAAAACTTTCTTTTTCACTCACTTAAATGCCACAAATTTGAAAAATAGATCACTTGAGTGTGAATTCTAATTTGCCACGTCGGATTTTCGGACATGGTTTCGCCAATGTGATGTGGACATTTTTTTATATATTTTTTGATATTTTAAATATATATATGCTTTTTCTCTTTTCGGGTTCGTGAGGGTCACTAACGACCCTCGCCAGCTACAAAACCCTCGGGCAGATTAGACAAGGGCCGCCTTGTCCTTTGTTGCAAAGTCCCAGGGCGAGGTCGCCAAGGCTTCACCGGTCGTTGGCAAGGCCTCAAGGGCCTTTGCTTGCTCTACACAACCACAGTCATCACCACCTCACCCAAGGCCAACAAGGTCATGATGCCCTCACCTAGGGCCTTCATGGCTAGATCTGGGCAAGGGCTGCTTCACCCTTGCTGCGAAGGCCCTAACCGAGGGCATTGCAACCTTGTTGGCTATGGGCTAGGACACAAAGGCCTTCACCCACTTTGGGATGCATCACCCACGGCCTTTGTAGCTGAGGCCCTAATAGCCTCGCCCACAGCCTTTGCAGCTGAGGGCAAGGGTTTCGCGGCCGACAAGGGTTGCCGATGATCCCCACCGGCCCTAAAGAAAAAAAGCCAAAAGAAAAAAAAACAATAAAAACAAAAAATTCAAAAAAATAAAAATTCCACTTTGTATAATTTGTCTGAATTAACATTCAAGTGATCAATTTTGCTCCGATGTGACACTCAAGTTAGTGAAAAAAAGTTTTGGCACTCAAATAAACGTCGTACAAAAGTTTTGACACTCCTAATGTTCTTACCCGCCTTTCTTATTACATCAATTTATAACATTTTACATGCTTGAAACATTGTAGGAAATTAAATTATGATTCAATTGACAATCTTGTCTCTTTTAATCGGAGGATAAATTCACATGATGGTGGATCCACTTTAAGTGAAACTCCAGAGTAAAACTCCACTTAAAGTCTAGCGGAGAATTTAATTCATATGAATTTTGTTAAAAAAAATTTGCATCTTATTTTTATTGCGAAAATTCACATCACCAATGACATAATATACTAATTATAATTATAAGACCCTGCAATGCACGGGCATCTTGCGAGTGTAATTAAACAAAATGTAGTAGCTAAATGAACTCAGTTACAAACTTGTGTCTATTTTGGTTAATACTTTTTTCTGCAATTATGCAAAATTCTGGTCTTAGGGTCCTTATAGGTTATTTGGCAAATAATTTTTCTTTTTCTTTTTTATATCCAAGGAGACTGAACTATATCCAAAATCAAATTCTACTATCGTCAATCCTAACTAAATATCGTGGCTACTCCATGCATTGGGCCAAGGTAGTTTAACTAGCTATAGGTAAGCTGTGGGGTAGAACAGTTTCGGGCCCAGCCCTTACATAGAGCGTAATTTGTCACCCAGCCCAATTAGTTTATTTAACGTTATTACGATGCCATGATTTGGATCCTATGATTTTCTTCAAGGCGACAAAGTTTCTTATCTTGAAATATTAAATCTTTTGCGGCGGTTACAAGTTTCTAGATTGAAGCTTAATCCTAAAAAATAGAGTTTCTGGTTACATATGAGAGAGCTTATTGTGATGGTTTGCTACATATAAGTGGCATTTTGAGAGGAGCATTGCCTTTTAAATAACTTGAAATTCCTTTGATATCTGGCAAAGCTACGTGACAAAGATTGCAAACCACTTGTTGAAAGGATAACTGGAAGGTGTCAAGCATTTGACTTTTGCTGGCAGACTACAACTCGTTAAATTGGTTACATGTAGCTTTATTATTTATGGGAGCCAAATTTTTGTGCTGCCAAAGAAAATATTGAAACTAGTGGAAAGTAAATGCATCACTATTCTTTGGAGAGCAAGAGTTGCTTGGAAAGATGTGTGCCTTCTTAATTGTAAAGGGGGTTGAGACAATTACTTGCGTGGAATTGCCTCCGGAGATTGGTTATGAGAGCTGGCTTCATTTGGAATGCGTGTGCAGGTTTATTTATTAAAGGACCAAAGAATTTGGTCTGTTGAAGTATGCTGCTCACATTCAAATTGACTCGCATTTGGTGGAAGCTTTTGAATGTGAGCAGCGTGCTTAAGTCTCGTGTCAAATAGAACACTGGAAAGTGCAAAACATTTTTGAGAACTCTACTAATGCTTTGCTTAAAATGGGGCTATCTACTTTATTTACACCCAAAGGAACTTTGTGCTTCATGATGGTCTTTCCTCTTCTGCTAATTGAGTGATTAATTTTATGATGTCTATTGGTATAACTCAAATGAAGCATTTTATCTTCAAGCATAAGCTCATATTGTCCATTGAATACCAGAGATTGTACAGCCATTGGGGGCACTCCAGCGTTGCTGCTGTCTAATATGCAATGAGATGATTGTTGGGCTTGAGTTGATTGTGCTAGATGTAGTGTAGCCTTCAGCCCACGGACAAATTCTTTTAAATGACCCTTTTGCGATAGCAGCGACGTCGGTGAGCGGAAAGTTATCGTTTTTTCTCAATCAACATGTTATCTTATATTTTTTTCTGGTCACCTTTTGAGAAAAGGTAAATTAAGGAAAAGAGGATCCAAGGAAAAGACGGCACCTCAAATCGAAGGACACTCATATGGTCCACCACTTGTAGTGGATTTCAAGCTGTAATGCTTTCATAAACGTCAACAAAATAGGAAGGGCTTGTCATGCGTTTGCACTTTGTGTTGTTTGATTTAATCTTTGTCTCGGACACATTTTTACATTTTTTTTTTACATGCAACATAAGAAATTTACAGAACATGTAAATATTGATGTATAATTTACATATAATTTCTTCATAATAATGTTTATATTTGAATAACGTTATATGTTTTAAGAGGAAAGCAAAAAAATCGTTTTTGGTCTATACGTCAACGTCAACTTGCCTTGGTATTAAATTGTATGTAATCTTTTACATATCTGGTGGATTGTTAGGATTTAGGACCACAATTAAAATGGGACGAAAGTGACAGAAACTAATAACAATAAGTCAAGCATGTAAATGGTATGCATGCATCTTGACAAAAAGAACAGCAAATTAGTAAGACATCTGCATCAGATGTCGGCCTTGGTTGTGGCGATGTTTAAGGAGCGTGACTCATGCGTAAAAGATTTACCCAAATTTCAAAAGTTAGGCGAGTTGACGTTGATATATCATTGATGGTACAGATGCATCTTGACAAACGAACCTCGAAGTGTTTCTTTCTTTCTTTCCCTTTTTTTTTTTAATTTCAAGCATAGAGTGAACCGACTAAATTATATAAAAAAATTTGCTTTATTGATCAAGAAGATAGACATTTGCATCTAATGTGGGCCCCAGCTGTGACATCGTATAAGGAGAATGATTGATATGTAAAGCAAGAAAATTTACTTTATATAAAAATCTTGCTTTATTGACCAAGAAGATTTGGAAGACAAGCACGTCTAACGTGGGCCTTGAATGTGACTCTGTATAAGAAGAATGATTCGTCTAATGCCATTTCCTGATGCTTGGGAATAGAAATAGGAGGTCCAAGTTGCTATGGCAGACTTATTTGGTTTAATCTTAATGTTCCTAAGTTTGGATTAATATTCTGAACAAGCTGATTAGTATTGATAGACAGCCAATGCTGTCATACAAGCTACACTAGTTATTTCGGTGATGCATAATTTTAAATCTAGGTGTACACATTTTGTTTGACTACTCTTTCTAAAAAACGAGATAGTTTCAAGACATGGCCTTTCTTTGTGATGCTAACGAAGCTAATGAATATGGGGACATTGAATTTCGATGGGCTTTGCAATGTCTCAAAAGGAAAACTTTTTCAAAAACTCTCTTGGAACTTTTTCAAAAATTATAATTTTGACGACAGTCCTTCCCCTTCAATTAACCGAGTGATTAGTTTTATACGGTTCTTCATCTCTACTAATTGAATGATTAGTTTTATTGTAGTCACTTTAAAACTCAAATGTAACATTTTATGATTAAGCATGAGCTGATATTGTCCACTGAGCACGAGAGATTGTACATTTTTTGTGCTGCTGCTGGAAGTCAGCCAACAAGATGATTGGCTAGCTTGAATGATTGTGCTAGGCGGAGTGTAGCCTTTGTAAGTGGACGGTGATTCCACTTTACCTACCGACTAGATTGAAAAGCTGTGGTTTTGCTTCACCGACGCATCATCTCACACTTTTTCTGGCCGGCTTTTGGAAAAAGGGAAAGGGCGAAAGACGACGCATCAAATCGAAGGACAATGATATCATCCACCTGTGGTGGATTTTAAGCTCTCCGCTTTCACAAACGTCAACAAAACGTTATTGTTTAATTTAATTAATTTTAATAAGAAATCAGTTTTATAATTTTTAGGCCTGAAACATGTAAAATTTTCACAAACGTTATTTATATGTATTTTTTTCACCATTTTTGTATTTAAATAATATTTTAAATTTTAACAGAAAAGTTAACGATACTTTTTTGCATTTTAAAAAACACAAACAAACGAGCATTAGTGTTCGTAGAAATGAGAGATAGTTGGCATCTCCCTTGACAGGGACGGGAACAAGCCTTCGGGCTTTACTTGTTACCACACATCCGGTTAAGGCTACCCACCTCTTGGTGTTTTTCCTTAAAAAAAAAAAAACAAATGAGCATTAAGAAAATTCAGCTATCTTGTGCTGTTTGTGAAGCCAAAACTCT
Organism: Eucalyptus brandiana; assembly: GCA_014182725.1. NCBI lineage: Eukaryota > Viridiplantae > Streptophyta > Magnoliopsida > Myrtales > Myrtaceae > Eucalyptus > Eucalyptus brandiana. Next base: position 11,065,238 of record CM024669.1, read on the forward strand.
AAGGGATAATACCTTAAAAACCCTAAACCAGATACTTCTTGCGACAAATTTACCCCAAATTATTTTTTTTTTGACCATCAAAAACCCTAAACCCAGTATCTTTTGACAAATTTATCCCAAACCAGACACTTGTGATAAATTTACCCTATGTTAGTTTTCGTTAAATTTTATTCTCAAATTATTAAATTAAATGACACGTGGCAGTTAACCAGTATATCAATTTAGGATTTTACGTTCCGTTTGTCACAGTTTACGATTTTTATGATTTTTGTGTGATATTAATCCAATTTAGCATATGGTATATTTATCACAAATTTACCAGTTTAGGGTTTTTTGCAGTCGAATAAATTAGTTTGGGGTAAATTTGTCATAAATGTACCAGGTTTAGAGTTTTTTATAATCAGTCGGGGTAAATTTGTCACAAGTTTCTGGTTTGGGGTTTTTCATGGTCAAAAAAATAGTTTTAGGTAGATTTGTCATTGAAAGTTAAGTGTCTGGGGTTTGGGGTTTTAAGCGTATTAACCCAAACTCTAAATACATACAAACACACACACACACACACACACACACACACATCATCCATGTCTCTCAATGATTGGAAAGTCCGATAAAGTATAGTTTAATGATTGAGTCGCATTATCACAGAACTATATTCTTTCTCACCTCTCTTGAATTAATTAGAGATATTACATAAAAATAAAATAGAATAAAACTCAATCTAGGGAAAAAAAAAAAAAAAAAAAAAACCCTTTATGAACTCTAAATTAGGCTTATCAGGACATATTTATCATCATTTTTTTTTTTTGTGACATGAAAAATCTTAAACTTATACTTATGTAACTCATTGACCTTCATTTAGGTTCTAAATCTACCTACATGGATGATGGAACGCAAACAATGTTGTCAACCAGGCTTGAGTGAAATAAAAAATGACATTATTTTGGTTAGAAATTCATCTAATGCAATCATAGTGGTTATCACATTGATATAAAGTTAGGATCTTGATATCACAAAAGAAAGTTTAGAGCAATGCGTCATAATAGGTATAATTTATAATTTTTTATATCACATAAAAGTTATGAATAAATGTATCATAATAAATATAATTTAGATTTTTTAGTGGTTTTGTCATCTTTCTTGTTTACACGCACAGGGAACACTAATGAAGCGGAATGTTTTGCTATTAGTATCTATCATTTTAAGGGTTAACAATATGAAAAATTCTTAAATTCGTACGTATAAAATAAATTTACTTTAACCTAATTTTTTGATAGCAAAAAAATTCAAACTACATTTAATAAATTTATTCTCTATTAGTTTCTATTAAATTCTACTGTTAAATTACTGAATTAGATAATGCATAACAATTGATTGACGTACTGATTTGGGGTTTTACACTTTGTCTATTTCAAGTAAACCAATGTGTGGATTTTTATAGTATTAATTAAATTTAAAGCATAAATTTATCATAAATATACTAATTTAAAGTTTTTAAAGATAAAAAAATTAGTTTGAAGTCAATTTGTTTCGAGTATCCTAATTTAGAAGTTTTAGTGATCAAAATATTAATTTAAGATAAATTTATTATAAATATTAATGTAAAAATTTTGTGATATTAATTATTATTTAAATACTTTCTATTATTTAATATTATTGCGCACTTATTTTATCTTCAAGTTTTATGCAACGAATGAAGTCGTGGCCATTAATGAGGACAACTAATAAATCAACATTTGATATTTAATTTATAGAGTTTCAAAGCCGCATGATCTCACAGAAGAAGAGGGGGAAGACATACGTGGCACACAAAAAGGAAAAAAATAAAACAAAATAATAGAATACAGTGATTGTTAATAGTTAGCCACCGTGAGTTAAGTTTCTTTATGGCCATGTCTTTTGTCAACCTGATGACGGTACGAATTCAGAGATGTGGACCCACCTCTATCGTACTCGTCCAATTCAGCTTCCCCACGTACCGACAGTTATTCCACCTTTGAGTGCGGTCGTGGCCCCACCTGAAAGATGCTTTTCATTCTGCTTTTTGTTTTGCTCGGCTTCTCCAAGCACGAAGTCTTCTACCCACTTTATGGTTGCCTTTGGATAAAAAGTAGAAAATAAGGAAAACAGAGGACAAGGGTAATAGAAAACACATCAAATCGTAGGACAATGATACCATCTATAGTGAATTATCTAGCTTCGCGTTATCACAATCCGAAACGATTTCTATTAATTTTTTCTTCATTTCTAATAGAATAACGCGTTAAATAACTACATAAAATTATTATTTTCGAAAAAAAAATAAAAATACATTTAATACAATTCAAAAAATATATTTCTAATTTTTTATTTAATTAAAAAAATCTCAACAGAGATTTAATAATTCATATTTGCCTAAAATTTGATTTTTATAAAGATTTAACTAACCAAGATATTATAAAATGGCTTAGAAAATCCAACGTAATAATTAGTCGAAGATGGATGGTTGGAATTGATAATAAAGAGTCTTAGTAGTTTATAACTCACGATACGAGGAAGTTGACAGTAAATCTTTAGAAGTTACAATAAACAAGTTCATAGACCTTTTGAACTTAAATATTGCTCGGTGGTGTGGGCAATGACAAAATAACTCATAGTAAACAAATCTTCAAGCAATTGACATAAAAAATTCATGTAGCACAAGCTTGTTCGATTGCTATGAACACAATATAAATCGTAACACGAAAGACTCATTTAAAGCCATTTAATTTTCTAAGAACAAAATCACAGATGATTTTAAAAGATGTCTCCAAGGACATCTTAAGGGAAGAAGACTGTTTTCTCTCAGCCAAGTTGTCAAGCTGTTGAAACTTAGCATTGTTTCTAAAAGAAAACGGCAATAAAAAAAAATTAATATGGTAAAGTGCCAAGAGCCTGTTTAATTGTGAATCCAATTTTCATCAAAATATTTTTACATTTTTTATGCCAAACTAATTTTAAACTGTAATTAATACTAAAATATAGTAGAACTACTCAAAATTTAATTTCTAAATTTTTTCCTAAATTGAAAAATGGCGACTCTAATTGGGTTAGGAGACCTAGCCTAAATGTGAGTCTCACCTAGATCTTATATCAATTATGTAAAGACAGATATTAGATTTAGTGAGCTTGTTTCTCTAAAATGACATTATATCTCTTTTTGTTATTGGGAATAGAAAAGTAAATATTTTTACTATTTATTTTTATTCTAAATTTATCTTGGCTACTAATTTATTCCAAAAATAAAAAAATTAACTGATATACATAAATAAATTTCAATTTCTTTCCTTTTTTTTTGAATTCTTGTTTTCTGTTTTAGAAAGCAAAAGTATAGGAAGATAAAAAATTAGAAATATTATCAAATAAACCTTTAATTTCTACAGTTTCAAAAAACATGATCTCCCTCTCTGAAAAAACGTGGGGAGGGGGGCGAGGGAAGAAGACAAACGTGGCACAAAAAGTAAAAAAAAAAAAAAAAACAAAAGAGCAAAGTGATGGTTGCTAATAAACCATGGTAGAGTTAAGTCATTTTTATGGCCAAGTCTTCTGTCAACGTCACACTGTACATCGCAGTATGGCTTCATTGATGTGGACCCTAGCTTAGGCCTTAGTGATAGCCATAGGACCCAACTCATCATGCTCGTCCTATCTGTCTTTGAACACGTTGTCCGATCCAGCTTTTCCAGGTACCAGCAGAATCTTTTGACCCTAAAGTGTGATCGCAGCCCCATCGGAAAGATGCTCTTTCTTACTATTTTTTGTTTTGCTTTACTTTTACCAAACACGTTCCCTTTAGGGTAAATATTCAAAAAAATCTAAAATAATATATATAATAAATTTATTCTAAATTAATTTGATGTACAATAAATCTATCTTTCATTCATTTTTATTAAACTTTATTATCAAATTAAATACGTGATAGTTAACAAACATATGTGTGGAGTTTTACCATATAAATTTGTACTTTTTTCGTGAGTAAATTTATTATTTGAATTTTTTTGTTTAGTATAAATTTTTGGTAAATATATTTTTTTGTAATATTCATTCTTATCTTTATCCTTTTTATGGTTGCACTTGGAAAAAGACGAGGAAAAAAGTAAAAAAGAAATAGAAGACACATCAAATTACAGGACAATGATACTAGCTGTAATAAATTTCGAGTTCTGCCTTCTCGCAAACCTCAACAAAATACGAAGGGCTATGTTAATATATATTATATAATAAATATATATTTAATCTAATATTATATTGAACGAAATTTTAAATGTATTTGGCTTAAAACATTTGAAATCATGTCCCATGATTTTCACAAATTTCATAGTTTCTGAGCATTAACGGAAATTTTCATATTTTCAAAAATCATGAAAAATTTCATATAATGTGGTAGTCTTTGCATTGAGTTTAACGGAGAAAAGAAAATGGCAATAAGAATTTTGGATGGATATGGCAAGTTGCCAAAAGGAGCTGCGCTTGTAAAAACCCAAATTACAAGAGGTGTCAGCTTTGTGCACTCAATTCTCACTCTACAGCTAATCAAATATAGTTTATGTGTCAAAAAGACCTTGTGATACTACAATTTCCTAACAAGGATTGACCCCGAAAGTAATCCAGATAGATCATTTTATGTACGAAAGTTACTTCTTTTTCTTGCAACCGCTACTTTGGAAGGGTGTAATCTCCGAATAAAACATGGAAATCATGCAATGCCAAATCCCAGGGGTTTGAGGTCAAAGGCTATTTCAGTTCAAGGCATGGATGTCGTTACTTTGAATGAGTGTGGTCTCAAGTCACTTCTCTTTTAACGTGATTTTGTCAATGCACAATCACAAAGGAGTGATGAGATGCGTTGCCACTAATCTCTTCAATCAACATTACCAACAACTCATCGTAAGTTATGTTTACTCAGAATTATAACAACTTAAAGTGCTTTGATTAGAACTTGAAACATATTTTCACACCATAAATGCATGTAAAATGCCACGTACTCTTGCTCCAAGCAGGTGATGACCAAACTCTGTAAAGAATCGTAGAAATAAAATTATGGGTATCCATAAGAATAAATTAACTTAAAAGCTTCGACATGTGGATAATTGAGCTATATTCTATTGGTATTAGCTTTTGGCTCATATGGGCATGTGGTGAGATTGGTTTGAGACTTCGCTCTTCTCTTGAAGGACGGTGGTGCCACTCCTATTTTCTTGTGCGAGAATCAGATTGTGACAATTACGCTATGTGATAGGAGTGATAAGATCAAAACTAAAAATGAGACCGATTGTTATGATTTAGTCTTGAGAGTATCTAAAAAACGGGTTAATACTTTGAAAAAGTCCAAACTGATATACTTGTAATAAATTTACCCCAAATTATTTTTTTATCACAAAAAACCCCAAACTTGTATACTTTTGACAAATTTACCTCAAACTGATACACTTGTGACAAATTTATCCTCTGTTAGTTTTAGTTAAATTTTATTATCAAATTATTAAGTTAAATGACACGTGACAGTTGACCGGTATATCAATTTAGGATTTTACGCTTCGTTTGTTACACTATTTTTTGTGGTATTAATTCAATTTAGCAAAAGATATATTTATCACAAATTTACCATTTTGGGATTTTTTGCAGTCGAATAAATTAGTTTGGGGTAAATTCGTCATAACTGTACTAATTTTGAGTTTTTTTATAATCAGTCAGGGTAAATTTATCACAGGTATACCAGTTTGGAATTTTTCATTGTTAAAAAAATAATTTTGAATAAATTTATTATAAATGTACCAGTTTTGAGTTTTTCAATATATTAATCCCTAAAAAAATGTACTTAAAGATCTTATTTTCTTTTGTTCAAGAAGCGCATCTGTGGATATTTACAACTTTTGTACGGTCGTACCGGAATCGTTTAAAAGAAAGCAAAACTATTAATGAGGGCAATTATTAAGCCAACGATTATTAACTTTTAGAGTTTCAAAAGTGCATGATATCTCCATCTAAAAAAACGTAGGGGAGGAAGAAAGATGACCACAGAAGAGGAGGAAAGACGTGGCTCAAAAAAAAAAAAAAAAATCAAAAACAAAAGAACAAAGTAATGGTTAATATTAACCATGATTGAGTTAAATTGCTTTCTAGCCACGTCGGTCACGTGGTAATTATTACGCTGCCTCCTCTGTCAACCTTTCAACAGCACGGCTTCACAAACGTGAACTCTAGTAGCAAGGCCTTAGTGATTACTCGTGGGACCCAACTCAGCCATACTCGTCGTATCTCTTATATTACACGTTGTCCAATCAGAATCGTCACGTACCAATGGAATCACCGACAAAATGTTAATGCCTTTTTATGATTGCCTTTGGAAAAAGAGAAATTAAGGCAAAAACAAAAGGACAAGGGAAAAGTGGACACGTCAAAACGAAGGACAATGATACCGCGAATTTCGAGTTTTGTGTTTTCACGAACCTTAGCACAATATATAGTCTTGCCTTGAATATTTTTTTACACTTTTTATTGGCTTGAAACTTGTCTAATTTTATATATTCTTACCTTTTACCAAAAAAAAAAACTTGTCTAATTTTTACAACTATTAAATCTTGATACGTAGTTTAGGCATCATTTTTTCAAATTTTTTTAATATTTAAATAACATTTTAAGTTTTGAGTTTTTACATTTTGAAAGGCGTAAACAATCAAGTCCTAATAAATTTAGTTAACTCTAATCATCATAATTAATTTCTTCTTACGTTCTATCTTTTTGTGTATCATTTGTGAAATCAAATTATGCATATACTTTGTATTTGACTAATATTTGAATTTTACAGAAAAGTAAACAATTGTTTTTGAGTTTTAAGAAACACAAACAAATGAGTGCAAAGACGTTACCGACAAAAAAACAAATGAGTGCAAAGAAAATTTAGCTATAGTATGTGTTATTTGTGAAACCAGAACTATGTATTTATGTTTATATCTATCAATGATAGGAAAGTGAGGTAGAGTGTAGTTAAATGGATGAGTCTCGTTATAGAAAAATCCGTTCTTTCATATTTCTTAAATTAATTAGATATATTACTTTACAATAAAGTAGAATAAAACTCAATCTCAAAAGGGAAAAAGCAGTTAAAAACCCAAAATTTTATTCACTGTGATATTTATCTTAAACATTTTTTTGTAACATCAAAATTTTTAAATTTATATTTATGTGATATATTTACCCTTCATAAAGTTATTATAATGAGCATCCTTAAAAATCTAGTGTCATAGACGACAAAAAACAAATGAGATTTACATAGCACCAATATGGCTTGAGTAAAATAAAAATGACATTTTGAATGGAAAATCATCTGACAAAATGCTGATGCGAGAGTAAATGCATTGTGGATATAAAATTAGGGTTTTTGATGTCATAAAAATAAGTTTAGATTGAATGCGTCATAAATAGAATAATTTGGATTTTTTTATGTTGTTTGTATTACTTACGAAAATGAAAGAACAAAAATGTTTCCAATGTATCGTCATCAATAATTGAAATATTTTTCATTAATTAATTATTTTAATAAATATAAATAATTATTTATTTTTCGTGAAATAAATGAGATCTTAATCTAATATAATATTTCTAGAACAATATATGAACATAAACTTGCTGTACATATATAAATGAGCCTTAATCTTTCTTGCGTACACACACGGGGAGCAACGGTGAAATGGGATGTTTTGCTATTAGTATTAATCATTTAAAAAAATTTTATTATTATCATGCACTTATGTTATTTTTAAGTTTTATGCAATGAACAAGGCGATCGGTCATTAATGAGGATAATTAATAAGTTAACATTTGGTTGCTAATTTCTAGAACTTGGAAAGCAGATGGTCTTTCTATCAAAAATACGCAAAGGAGGAGAAAGAAGACAGTCGTGGCTTGGAACCAAAGCGATAGTTAATAGTTAACCAATCGAGTTAAGTTACTTTTAGACCATCTCGGTCACTTGGCAATTATTACGCTTTATCTCTTGTCAACTTCATGTTGCAGATGGCAGTACGTCCATGATGCAGTTAGTAGTACGTCTTCACTCTTTATACAAGTGAATCCTAGTACTAGGCCTAATTAAATAGCCGTGGGACCCAACTCCACCGTACTAGTCTTATCTCTCTCTCTGTAATATGTAACCTTTTTGGTTGTTATTTTATTTTATTAATTTAAATAATTGATTTATTCAAATCGTTCTTCCTTTTAGTTAGATGCTTTATAATATAATGACATGTGGAAAGTAAGGGCACGCGGTCAACAAAATCGCACATTAAATTATAAAAAGATCATATGAGAAAGCATGCGACAAAACAGATTTTATGAAAATCGTATGACTAGGAAGCCAAGCTTCAAAGAACGCAAGGATATACATCTTCCAGTTTGTCTTGACAAAGGAAGTTCATATATTTTTAGAGAGAAGGTTTGTTTTGGGGTGCAATTTCAGCAACTGATTAGTTTTAGTGGGAATCTAGCGAACAACCTTCATCGCCTGCTGGCAGACCGGGTGCTCGGGACTTCTCGCCAAACTTTCATGTAACTCTTTCGTTTCTATAATGAAAGAAAAAAAAGATATGCATTAGAGAGACACTAGAGGCAGATGAACAGCAACATCACCATAGTTGAAGCGATTGTTGGGAACTAATCGTTGGAAAGGGCCGACAAGAATTTCGTTCTTTTTGGAAGAGTTACATATTATACTGTCGAACGAAGTTATGAAGAGTTAACTCCTCTTATCACATCCTCTATGAATGATAATGGCTTCTAGTCTTTCACACATAGCCCGGGTGAAAGCACACAGACTAACGTGTCTACTCTACAAAAGATGCCCCAGAAGTATGTTAAGGGGTATCTCGCGTAGAATAGGCAAGTTTTAGAGTATTCCCGCGAGAAAACAAGATGGATTTTTTAAGACTCAACTTTTCAAGAATATAAAAAGATGCTTCGAGTATTCTAGCCATGCCTCGAGAATCCATATCACCGTTTGCTATTAGACCTTCGAAATGCATCATTATTAGTGACGAGGTCTGCTTGGCTGGTGTCACTGACTAGTCAGGAGTGCTTAATTAGGAATTTCAACTGTCTTGCGAGTACCATCAAAAAACATCTATAAGGAAGTCCAGCAAAGATATGACTGTATGTTGAATAGAGCTAAAGTAGAATAATAATATGTTGGAGGATTGAAATAAGAGTCCGACTCAAAAGATAAAGACAAACGACTTGTGTTATAGTAATTGTTTAAAAAAGCTATAAAATTGAACTAAAGATATTCCAAACTAATTGATATGATTGCAATAGGTAGCTAAAATAGTAAGGGATTTTGTACAAATTATATATGCTAGAAAAAACTAGGGTATGCCAGTCGTTTTGCGCCTATATAGGAACTCTTTTGATATTTATGAAAAAGGAGTGATGTGCATAAAATGCCAAAATATTGAAATTTTACGTTACATAAATGTGCAAGTTTTGGTATTGCAGTGGAGAGAGATCTTTAAAGTAGTTTTATTTATTTATTTAGAGAATATGAAAAAATTAAAGGAAGAAAGAAACAATGTAGAAGCTTTCTATTTTTGTCACCAAAAAAGAAAAATGTAGAAGCATTTTCTGCATAGGAAGCAAATAATTTGAGGGATTAGCAAGAAGAGAGAACTTCCTCGATCAAACATGTATTAGCTACCTATGAAGATATGAAGGAGAGTTTTAAATTGAGAGGTTTAGTGCTGGCAATGGAATGTTAACAAATCTATTGTTATCTATGCATATAAAACTTTCTATTTTAATGGAAATAATTTCTGTCCTAACATGTATTACATATATATTAATATATCCATACATACATAAGTTACTAGTTAATCGCATCTCACCTTTTCGAAAACCAAACAAAAGTAAACTAAGACCAACTTTTTCATATCTCAAAATCCATCCCAAGAAATTAGACAATGACCTCCTTCATTTAAAAAAAATACACAACAAAGCCTGGGGAAAAAAATGAACTTATTTGTCCTTGGAGACGCGATTTGCTTTCACAACTTGGTCCTATTCTCCTTTGCTTTCGAGCGTCATAAACTGTCAGATAACACTAATCTGCGAAATAAGTATCAATGTTGATGGGTCCCAAATGCATTATTGAGTTAAGCTTCATCTTCTATCATGCGTGACAGATGGGAAATGCTACTTTCAGCACGAACTTGCTATGCATGTCCTGACTCCTGAGAAATATATGGACTTGAAACCACTAGACTAATAATCTTCTAATCCAAAGAGAAAACAAAAATGGCGGAATCTGTCATTGGGATTATTGCTGGAGAGATCATTGCTAAGCTAATATATATAATAAGAAAGTAAGATAGAGTAGAGCTTAATGGTTGAGCTATATCATTACAAAACTCCATTCATTCCCACTTTCCTTAACATCAATCAAACATATTACTTCACAAATTTTTTCAATATATACACATAGACATAGGTTTTGCAATTGATATTTGTCATTCAAATATTATTTATTATCTATTATTATTGTGCACTTATATTATTTTTAAGGAGTTCTTTTGCAATAAATGAGGTGGGTGCTTGTGTAAAGTTTTATGTGATAAATGAGCTGGTGGGCCAAGTGATAATAGACGTATTAATATTTGGCTTTTAATATCTAGAGTTCCAAGAACGCCTCATGTCTCTATCTTTGAAATACAAAGGAGGAAGAAGGAGACAAAAGTGGCGCAAAACCCAAAAAGAAATAAAAAAAATAATGATAAAGTGATGTTAATAGGTGACCATGGTGGAGAGTTAAGTTGCTTTCTGACTACGTGGATCACTAACCAGTAGACTTCATAAACGTGGCACCCACTCCGGACTCGTCCTTTCTGTCTTTGTACGCAATTGTCTACTCCAGATTCACCTCACACCGACAAAATCTTCACCCCAAACTGTGATCTCGGGCCTCGGCCCCACCTAAAAGATATTTTTCCGAAGGACTTTCTGTAATACTTGTATTGTGCAATTTTTTGGTTTTTTCTCTTATTTATTTGAATAGTAGATATATACATGTTTTTATCTTTTACTTAAATGCTATGCAATAATAATATGTGAAAAGTGAAGCAATGTGTTTAGTAGAAATATACAACTTTCTACTTTACTACCATAACACAATTTATAAAAATATTATATATGAAAGTATGTACCTATATATATTATTAAAAATTATGCGATTAACAAGCATCGAACACCTGCAGACAAAAAAATCATGCTTTTAAGTAATAGTGCAAAGATATACATTTGATGGTGTGTCCTGAGAAAAGGACACTCACCCACCAGCCAATAGCATCTTTAAATTAGGTGAAGTTGGTTTTGGGTGGCAATTTCAGCAGCCGGTTGATTTTATGGGAACTAGCGAATCGCCTTTGCCACCTGCTAGCTGACTGGTTGCTCAGGACTTTTCACTGAACCTCCTCGGGATTCCTTTGTTTCCGTAATGCAAAACGACGACACAAGAGTCCAAAGATATGAAAAGAACAAATGCATCGGAAGAGGGACACCAGAGGTAGATGAACAGCAACACCACCATAATTAAAGTAATGGTCGTGAAACATGTAGCTGGTAAGGGATAACAAGAATTACATCTTTCTAGAAGAGTCTGTCAAGAAGAGTTACTTCTCCTGTCACATCCTCTATGAAATATAATGACCACAAGTCTTTCATACACAGTATGCATAGGAATATGGATAAATGTGTTTACACAACAAAAGATACTCCAAAAAATTGTTAAAGGGTACTTTGAGTATTCTAGGCAGATATTAAAGTATTCACACAAGATAACAGGACTGGTTTTCTAAGACTCCTAATATTTCAAGGATGTTGAATAATGCTTTGCACACTCTAGCCATGTCTCAAGAATTGCCGCCTGTATCAGCCATTAGACCTTTGAAATGCGTTCTTAGTAATGACGAGGTCTCCTTGGCTCGGTGTCCATGGCTAGACACCAGTGCCTAACTAGGAAATGCAAGGGTCTGCAAGTACTGTTAGAAAACATCTACAAGGAAATTCACCAAAGATTTGTTTGTGTATTGAATAAAGCTAACTTAGAAGAATAATATGTTAGGGGATAGAAATAAGAGACGAACTTAAAAGATGAGAGAGATAACTTGCCTTATAGTAATTGATAAAGGAAAGTGATAAATTTGAACTAAAGGCTATTACAGCTAATGGAAGAATAATATGTTAGGGGATAGAAATAAGAGACGAACTTAAAAGATGAGAGAGATAACTTGCCTTATAGTAATTGATAAAGGAAAGTGATAAATTTGAACTAAAGGCTATTACAGCTAATGGATATGATCGCAATAGGAAACTGATTTACTAAAAGATTTTGTGCAAATTGTATATGCTGGAAAAACCATGGGGTATGTCCATGGTTTTGCCCCTGCACGGGAATCCTATTGAAATTTATGAAAAGGGAGTGACGCATAAAATGCCTAAATATTGGATTTTCAGTTGCATAATGTGCAACTTTTGGTGTTGCGTATTATGGGCGGAGATCTTTAAGACAATTTTTTATTTATTTAGAGAATAGAACTTCCTTAATCTAACCGTAGTATGTTGGTAAAGTAAAAGCAACAATGCCACCACTAATCTCTTCAATCAACATCACCAATTGCTTATCGTAAGTTATGTTTACCTTGAATTATAGCAACTTAAAGTGCTCTAATTAGAACCTGAAACATATTTTCGCACCATAGATGCATGTAGAATGCCACGTACTCTTTGCTTCAAGCAGGTGATGACCTAACTTTGTAAAGAATTGTAGAAATAAAATGATATAAGAATAAAGTAACTTAAAAGCTTCATCGTGTGGATAATTGAGCTACATTCTATGGGTATTAGCTTTTGGCCCATATAAGCATGTGGTGAGATTGATTTGAGACTTCGTTCTTCTCTTAAAAGACCGTCGTGTCACTCCATTTTCTTGTGCGGAAATTGGAATGTGACAATTACGCTATGTGATGGAAGGGATAAATTCAAAACTAAAAATGAGACTGATTGTTATGATTTAGTTTTGGAATATCCCGAAAAAATATACTTAGATCATTTTTTCTTCGGTTCATGAAACCCATCTATAAATATTTACAACTTTTGTATAGTCATACCGGAAAGGACCATTAACTTCTAGAGGACAATTAAAAGAAAGCAAAACTATTAATGAGGACAATTAGTGAGTCATCGATTATTAACTTCTAGAGTTTCAAAAGCGCATGGTCCCTCTCACCTCCATCTAAAAAACGCAGAGGACGAGAAGAAAGATGACCGCAGAGGAGGAGGAAAGACGTGGCCCAAAAAAAAATATCAAAGACAAAAGAACACATTGATGGTTAATATTAACCATGATTGAGTTAAGTTGCTTTCTACTACGCTGCCTCCTCCGTCAAACTTACGATAGCACGGCTTCACAGACGTGAACCCCAGTAGGTAGGCCTTAGTGAATACTCGTGGGACCCAACTCCACCCTACTCGTCCCATCTCTTTTCTTACGCGTTGTCCGAGCAAAATCGCCAAGTACCAACGGAAGCACCGACAAGTTATTTGGCCTTTTTTATGATTGCCCTTGGAAAAAGAGAAAGTAAGGGAAAAAACAAAAGGACAAGGGAAAAGTGGACACGTCAAATCGAAGGACAATGATACCGTGAACTTCCAGTTTTGTGCTCTCACGAACCTCAGCACAATATATATGATCTTGCCTTAAACAAGTTTTTACCCTCTTTTTGGGCTTGAAACCTGTCAAATTTTCACAACCGTTAAATCTTGATATTTAATTTAGACATAATTTTTCCAAAATCTTTTACTATTTAAATAGCTTTTTAAATTTTGAGTTTTTGCATTTTAAAAGGCATAAATAATCAAGTCCTTATAAAATTTAGTTAACTCTGATAATCATAATTACCTTCTTACATTCTATTTTATTGTGTATTATTTACGAAACCAAATTATGCATATATTTTTGTATTTGAATGATATTTTGAATTTTACAGAAAAGTAAACAATTATTTTTGAGTTTTAAGAAACACAAACAAATGAATGCTAAGAAAATTCAGCTTTTATGTGTCATCTGTGAAATCAGAACTATATATTTATGTTTACATCTATCAATGATAGGAAAGTTAGGTAGAGTGCAGTTAAATGGTTGAGTCTCACTCTCAAATACTCCGTTCTTTCATATTTCTTAAACTAATTAGATATATTACTTTACAATTAAGTGGAATAAAACTCAATCTAAGGGAAAAAAGCCATTAAAAATCCAAAAAATTATCCACTATGATTTTTATCTTAAACATTTTTGTGACATCAAAAATTTTAAATTTCTACTCATGTGATATATTTATCCTCCATAAAGTTCTTATAATGAGCATAATTAAAAATCTAGCATCATAGACGATAAAAGACAAACGAAATTAACATAGCACCGACGTGACTTGAATGAAATAAAAATGATGGTTTGGTTGGAAAATCATTTCACAAAATGTTTTTTTTTATCGGTCATAATTTATTTCTATTCTAACACTCATTTTCAGATTTTTGCCTTATTTTTTTGTAGGGCGTGAGAGTTGAAATCCACTTCTAAAACTATATTATCATCACCCCAACCCCCATGAGAAGTGGGGATTCGAACCTTTCACCTCCCCTTCCAACAAATCTCAATGGTTTTCGACAAAATATTGACAGAGGGTAAATGCTACACATAGATATAAAATTAAGATTTTTGATGTCACAAAAATAAGTTTAGAGCAAATGTCTCATGGTGAATATAATTTGGAGTTTTTTATGTCATAAAAAGAATTTGAGATAAATATGATTACTTGTATCATTTATGAAAATAAAAGAACAAAAATATTATCAATGTATTGTTATTAATGATTGAAATATTTTTTATTGACTAATTATTTCAATAAATATAAGAAATTATTTATTGAAAAGTATTGTAAACTATTTATTTTTCGTGAAATAAATAAGGTTTTAATTTAATATAATATTTCTAGAATAATATATGAGCATGAACTTGCCGTACATATATGAATGAGCCTTAATCTTTCTTGTGTACACACGGGAGCAACGATGAAATGGGATGTTTTGCTATTAGTATTTATCATTTAAAAACTTTCTATTATTTATTATTATCATGCACTTATATCATCTTTAATTTTTATGCAATGAGTCATTAATGAGGATAATTAATAAGTCAACATTTGATTATTAATTTCTAGAGCTCGAAAAGCAGATAGTTTCCCTATCAAAAATATGCAAAGGAGAAGAAAGAAGACAGACGTAGCTTGGAACCCAAAGCAATGGTTAATAATTAACCATAGTCAAGTTAAGTTGCTTTTAGACCCTATCGGTCAATTGGCAATTATTACGCTTCATGTCTTGTCAACTTCATGGTCCAGATAGCAGCACGTCCATGATGCAGATAGCAGTACGTCTTCACTCTTTATACACGTGAACCCTAGTACTAGGCCTAATTAAATTGTCGTGGGACCCAACTCCATCGTACTCGTCTTATCTGTCTCTGTAATATGTAACCTTTTTGGTTTTTGTTTTATTTTATTAATTTGAATAATTGATTTATACAAATCGTTCTTCCGTTTAGTTAAATGTTTTATGATATAATGACACGTGGAAAGTAACGGCACGTGGTCAACAAAATCGCACATTTAATTATAAAAAGATCACATGCGAAAGCATGCAACAAAACATATATTATAAAAATCGTATGACTAAGAAGCCCCGAACACCTGCAGATTAAAAGTCAAGCTTCAAAGAACGCAAAGATATACATCTACCGGTTTGTCTTGACAAAGGAGATTCATATATTTTTAGAGACAAGGTTTGTTTTAGGGTGCAATTTCAACAACCGATTGGTTTTAGTGGGAATCTGGCGAACAACCTTCATGTAACTCTTTTGTTTCTATAATGAAAGAAAAAAAAAATGCATTAGAGAGACACTGGAGGCGGATGAACAGCAACATCACCATAGTCGAAGCGATTGTCGTGGAACAAATCATTGGAAAGGGACGACGAGAATTACGTTCTTTTTGGAAGAGTTACAAATTATATTATTGAACAAAGTTACGAAGAGTTCCTCCTCCTATCACATCCTCTACGAATGATAATGGCTACTAGTCTTTCACACATAGCCCGGGTGCATGCACACAGACTAACGTGTTCACACTACAAAAGATGCTCCAAAAGTATGTTAAAAGGGTATCTCGCATGGGTTAGGCAGGTGTTAGAGTATCCCTGCAAGAAAACAATATGGATTTTTTAAGACTCAATTTTTTGAGGATGTTAAAAGATGCTTTGAGTGTTTGCCATGCCTCAAGAATCCATCCCTGTTTGCTATTAGACCTTCGAAATCCATCATTAGTAGTGACAAGGTCTGCTTGGCTGGTGTCACTGACTAGTCAGGAGTGCCCAACTAAGAATTTCTACTGTCTAGCAAGTACTATCAGAAAAAATCTATAAGGAAATCAGGCAAAGATATGATTGTGTATATTGAATAGAGCTAAATTAGAAAAATAATTTGTTGGAGGATTGAAATAAGAGTCCAACTCAAAAGATAAAGAAAAATATTTATTTTTTATCTTAAAAATTTTTAAAGATAAAAAAATTAATTTAAAGTTAATTTGTCACGAATATCCTAATTTAGAAGTTTTAGTAATCAAAAAATTAATTTATAATAAATTTTTTTTATAAATATTAATTAAATTTTTTTTGTAATATTAATTATCATTTAAGTACTTTCTATTATCTATTATTATCGCGCACTTATTTTATTTTCAAGTTTTATGCAACGAATGAATTGGCGGGCTATTAATAAATCAACATTTGATATTTAATTTATAGAGTTTCAAAAGTGCGTGATCTCTCGGAAGAAGAGGGGGAAGACATACGAGGCACACAAAAAGGAAAAAACAAAACAAAACAGTAGAATACAGTGATGGTTAAAGTTAACTACGGTGAGTTAAGTTCCCTTGTGCCCATGTCTTCTGTCAACCTGATGGCGGTACGAATTCAGAGATGTGGACCCAACTCTATCGTACTCGTCCAATCCAGCTTCCCCACGTACCAACAGTTACTCCACCTTTAAGTGCGGTCATGGCCCCACCTGAAAGATGCTTTTTACTCTGCTTTTTGTTTTGCTCCGCTTCTCCAAGCACGAAGTCTTCTGCCCACATTATGGTTGCCTTTGGAAAAAAGGGAAAAAGTAAGAAAAACAGAGGACAAGGGAATCTGAGGACACATCAAATCGGAGGACAATGGCATCACCTCTGGTGAATTCTCTGGCTTCGCTTTATCACAATCCCAAACGATTCCTATCAATTTTTTTTTCATTTTTAATAAAATAATGCGTTAAATAATTACATAAAATTTTTATTGTCGAAATAAAAAAATAAAAATACATTTGATACAATTCAAAAGAAATATTTCTAATTTTTTCATTTAATTAAAAAATGTCAATGGAAACTTAATAATTCATGTTTGCATAAATTTAGATTTTTATAAAGATTTAACTAATCAAGATATTCTAAAATGACTTAGAAAATGCAACATAATAATTAGTTAAAGATGAATGGCTGGAATTGATAGCAAAGAGTCCAAATAGTTTATAACTCACGATATAAAGAGGTTGACAAATAAATCTCTAGGAGTTACAATAACCAAGTGCACAGACCTTTTGAACTTTTTAACCGCAAGAAAAAGAACAAATATTGCTTGATGGTGTGGGCAATGACAAAATAACTCATAATAGACAAATCTTCAAGCAAATGACATCAAAAATTCATGTACCATAGGCTTGTTCGACTACTATAAACATAGTACAAATTGTAATACGAAACTCATTTAAAGTCATTTAATTTTTGTTAAAAAAAAAAAAAAGCCATTTAATTTTCTAAGAACAAAATTACAGATGATTTTAAAAGATGTCTCCAATAGCATCTTAAGAGAAGAAGACTGCCTTCTCTCAGCCCAGTTGTCAAGCTATTGCAACTTAGCATTGTTTCTAAAAGAAAACAGCAATAAAAAAAATTAATATGGTAAAGTCCCAAGAGCTTGTTTAATTGTGAATTCAATTTTCATCAATTTTTTTTTTCATTTTTTATGCCAAACTAATTCTAAACTATAATTAATACTAAAATCTAGTAGAACTACTCAAAATTTAATTTCTAAATTTTTTCCTAAATTGAAAAATGACGACTTTGATTGGGTTAGGAGACCTAGCCTAGATGTGGGTCTCAAATAGATCTTGTATCAATTATGTAAAGATGAATATTAGATTATAGTGAGCTTGTTTCTCTAAAATGACATTATACCTCTTTTCATTATCGGGAATAGAAAAGTAAATATTTTTACTATTTATTTTTATTCTAAATTTATCTTGGCTACTAATTTATTCCAAAAAAAATAATTGATGTACATAAATAAATTTCAGTTTTTTTCTGTTTTGGAAAGCAAAAGAACAGGAAGATAGAAAAATATAAGTATTATCAAGTACCCCTTAATTTCTATAGTTTCAAAAGAGCATGGTCTCCCTCTCTGGAGAAACGTGGAGGTGGGCGGAGAAGACAAACGTGGCACGAAAAGTAAAAAGAAAAAAAAAATCAAAATAGCAAAGTGATGGTTGCTAATAAACCATGGTAGAGTTAAGTCATTTTTTGGGCCAAAGTCTTCTGTCAACGTCATGTTGTAGATCGCAATACGGCTTCGATGATGTGGGCCCTAGCTTAGGCCTTAGTGATAGCCATGGAACCCAACTCATCATGCTCGTCCTCTCTGTCTTTGAACACGTTGTCCAATCCAGCTTTGCCAGGTACCAGCTTAATCTTTTGACCCCAAAGTGTGATCTCAGCCCCATGTGAAAGATGCTCTTTCTCACTGTTTTTTGTTTTGTTTTGCTTTGCTGTACCAAACACGATCTCTTTAGAGTTAATATTCGAAAAAATCAAAATTGATATATGCTAAATTAATTTGATGTATAATAAACTTATATTTCATTAATTTTTATTAAATTTTATTATCAAATTAAATACGTGATAGTTCACAGATATATATGTGGAGTTTTACCATATAAATTATATTTTTTTCATGAGTAAATTTGTTATTTGAAATTTTTTGTTTAGCATAAATTTATTGTAAATATATGTTTTTTGTGATATTCATTCTTATCTTTATCCTTTTTTATGGTTGCACTTGGAAAAAGACAAGGAAAAAAGTAAAAAAGAAAAAAAAGACACATCAAATCGCAGGACAATGATACCAGCTGTAATGAATTTCAAGTTTTGCACTCTCACAAACCTCAACAAAATATTTAAGGATTGTGTTGATATATATTATATAATAAATATATACTTAATCTAATATCATGTTGAACGAAATTTTACATGTATTTGGCTTAAAACATTTGAAATTTTCACAACACTTATTAATGCTTAATTTGTACATAATTTTTGAAAATCCTTTAGTATTTGAATAACAATATAAAATTTAGTTTTTTGCATTTTCAAAAGCATAAATAAACGTTCTACTAAAACTTAGCAAACTCTGATGATTATGATTACCATCTTCCGTGCTATATATAAGAAAGTAAGATAGAATGGGCCTAATGGTTGAGCTATATCATTTCAAAACTCCATTCCTTCCCACCGGACTATATATATAAGAAAGTAAGATACAATGGGGCCTAATGGTTGAGATATATCATTTCAAAACTCTATTCCTTCCCACTTTTCTTAACATTAATTAGGTATATTGCTTTAAAATAAAGCAGAAAATACTTAATCATCGCAATGAATCTAAGATGATGTTTTTTAAACTATACATCAACATTGACTTACCTTGTTTATTAAATTGGATGTAATCTTTCATATATATGTAGGTTTTGCCATTGGTATTTGTCATTTAAATATTTTTAACTATCTATTATTATTGTACACTTATACTATCTTTAAGAGGGTTTTTTTGTACAATAAATGGTCGGCCATTAAGGAGTGATAATTAACAGTTTAATATTTGGCATTTAATATCGAGTGTTCCAAAAGCGCCCGGCCTCTCTTTCTGAAAAATGCAGCGGAGGAAGAAGACAGACGTGGTGCGCAACCTAAAATAAATAAATAAATAAAACGAAAAAGAGTTTTTGATTGTATATCTTGAAGTGCAGTTTCTACCTAGAAACCAGCTGGCTTTCATTCAAAACCAATCCTGAATCTTTTCTATTTAAACTCCACTTCTTTTCTAGTTCTCACACTTGAATTTGGCCTCTCTCTCTCTCTCTCTCTCTATCTCTCTAGTCTCTCGACTTTCTGCAGTGGTGCTCTCAATCTCTCAATCTCTCAATCTCTCTCTCTCTCTCTCTCTCTCCTGTCTTGTGGACGCCGTCTGATCTGTTCTGTGTCTCGGTCTCGCCAACGCCGTCTTTGTCTTGTGGACGCCGTCTGATCTATTCTGTGTCTCGGTCTCGCCAACGCGGTCTTAGCTCAGGGGTTGTGGGCTTGCTTTTGTTGGTCGACCGTCAGCCAGCCCACCATTAGCCAGGTTCGTGCTTTCTTATAGCAACTAATTAGAGAGAAGCTCTCTGCTCTTCTGAAGATGAATATAGCCCGAGCATTGTACGACCGATAATTTTTATTACAATTGATTCACCTTGCTCTATCACTTATTATGACATGGCTCAATTTGACCGTAACATTTCGAAATTTTTTTCAAAAAAATCCTTTTAAATCACTCAAGATCACTCATCTTTGGCCGAAACGAAAGAATGCTTGGGAACACTATGGGTGTCTTTTATTTGGATTTAGAGATGTGACTTTTATGGTTTAAAATGGCCACATAAAAACACATAACATGTCCCCAGCTTCCGATTCTAAATAGAATTCAAAGAGAAGATTAGCCAACTTCAAGAGTGGTTTCACCATTGCACACATTAAAATTAAAAGTTAAAAAATATCCATCCTTAACAGCTTGCTTTCATGAGCCCACCGCACATTGGGTACTTTTTTTTTTTGGTCGATCACATTGGGTACTTCAATACCAACATATAATTTCTTTGTTGCACACAAAATGTTTCAAACTATTTCATTCACACGATACTTCATAATCTTCTCTCTCTATTTCTAAATTTGGGCGAATGCAAAGATTCATGAACATAAATTCTTTTACCATGTGAAATGAGATACTGAAGTTGCTCAGGCACCTATAATAACATTCTGTCTTCTCAAGATCCAAAATCTCGTTAGCTTTAATACTCTTATGTCACTACTAAACAACGAAATCATAAAAGTGGGCATCATTAGAAAAAGCCGAGATTCATGAACATAAAGTTTTTTTGCCACGTGAAGTTAGATGCTGAAGTTGCCCAGGCAGCTATAAAACTTTTCTATCTTCTCAAGAACCAAATCCAATTGATTTTAGTACGCCCATGCAGCTATAAAACTTTTCTATCTTCTCAAGAACCAAATCCAATTGATTTTAGTACTCGATGTTATTACAAAAAAAATTGGGGCATGCATGTGAACTTGCATTGATTTCTAAGGAAAGCATGTGATGAAACTATGAAAATGGGCACCATCAGAAAATGAAGGGAGTACTAAAATTTATGAAAAAGGAATGACATCCCTAAATTGCCTAAATGTAGAATTTCACGTTGCCTAGCCTGGAAAGAGATCTTTAAAGCAATTTACTTAGAGAATAGGAAAAAAAGTTAAGAAAGAATGAAAAAAAATGGAAGCATTTATTCATAGGAAGCAAATAAATTTGAGAGATTTGCAAGAAGAGGAAACTTCCTAAATCAAATTGCAATGATTTAGTAAAATAATAGCAATAATGGCATGTGACAATAGAAAGAAGAGTTGTAAAATGAGAGGCATAGTGTTCATATCAAAATGTTAACAGATCCATCATGTTACCCATGCATACAAAACTTTCTAATTTAAGGAAAGAATCTCTATCCTAATGCATATTAGGTATGTATGTACATATACACTAATTCTCACACCTCCTAGTGCCCTGATCGAAACTAGCTAATATGCCCTTGGTTCGTAATGTAAACTCTCGTGGGGGAGAGACTATTAGGTTAAGAGGTATTGTCAACTTCAGGCCGATGGCTTTTTATTGACTTAGGCTCTCTCGAGCTCACAGTTCGCGTGACATTATGCATTCAAAGTTTTAATCAATTAAATCTATGCAAATTTTAATAAAGGAGTTACCATTAACCCTTTTTTGGTCAGTTAAAAACTTAATAAGATATAGGAGAATATTTTATTATTTACACAAATATTGTTTCAGTGTGGGCCACAAGAGCTGTACCAAATTGACCATAGTTTCCAAACTCGGAGACTTGATTACGTTAGCCCTAAGATTAACACCGGTCCTAAGATTAACACCTCTTCGGTACCTAACTTGATCATGTCTAACTAACGCCATAATAACCTATCCAAAAGAAATCTAAGGTTTGGAAAGTAACACCCAAAATATTAAAATGCGCAATCAATGATAATCGTAAAGAAAATTACACAAGCATCTTAATATCATTCTTGAAGATAAAAAGAAAATAAAAAATAAAGAACCCTATTGTAAATCCATAAAGACTTGTCCTATTTTTGGGTTTCAATTTCTATGGGTTTTCTAATTTTTATTTTTTTAATTTATAATCATAATTATTTTTAGTGACTTTTTCTATTTTTTTAATTTTGTAACGATTTTCTAAAACTCTAATTTTTTTTTTATTGATTTTTGAATTTTCAAAAAAATTATTATTCCCAAAGCTTTTAAAATTTTTTATCATTTTCTGAATTTTAAATTTTCGAATTTTTTAAAATTTAAAATTTTATTTATTATTATTTTTAATATTAATTTATAAGAAATTCGGACCGGGTCAAGATACCCGACCTAACTAAACCGATCCGAACCCCATCGGATCGTGTTGGGCTTAAAATGTTAACCTCGAAAGGGCCACTTCGAAGAAATTAAATGAGCCCATGAACACTTCTCTTCTTTTTTAATTTTTTTTCTCTGGCCCAAATTCTACAAAGAACCTAGCGCTCAACAAAACCAGCCCAAAACCCGCCTCTCCCTTTTTTAACGGTTTTTTTCTTTTATTTCTTTTCACTTTTTTTGTTGTCTTTTCTGTTTTTTTTCTTTTTCTGCCCGGATCATCTTCAACCTCTCGCCCCTCCTTCAACGAAACCGAGCTCCTGCAACTCATCTCCTTCTGCCAGAAACACTGAACACCACCGCCATCTGGCCACCGGTCGAGGGGGAATGGGCTCAGCGGACTGAAAGTTGCCAAATGGGCCGGACACGCTGTCCCACAAGACTTCATCATTTTTTTCTTCTTTTTTTCGTTTTTTTATATATGCTTTATATATATTTTTCTTTTTCTTTTTATTTTTTATTTAAATTTTATATTTTTACCAAATGAATGGATATTTAAAACATTGATAAAAATTCAGGTGTTAACAAACAGTAATTTTAAATTTTTTATATTGACTAAGCAAACCTTTCATTGAATGATATTATAATAAAATCCATTATATCATGAATTAACCAAAATCTAGAAATTCTTTAACCCTCTCCAACTCTCTCTTAATGTGATTAATGCAATTTTTGAAAATTTGGGAGAGTCTCCATCCAATTAAAGCTATTTTGTGGAATGGTTTTTAATAATAATTCGAGATAATCCTTAAAAAAAAAGTTGAAAAAGGCCAGCTTCTTTTGAAAAGATTGATATACGGGGAAATTTAATTTCATCAGGAAATTATGCATCAATAACCACACCTAGATTTAATTCTTAATAACAGCATACAATTAGGCTTCAATCGCGGACCTCAAACCCGACCTTGATGGGTCCCATATGCATTTTTGATTGAGGCTTGCATGTACTATGAGAATTCCTACATTCAACAACTTGCGTCGGTCAAGGAAGTTGAATATTAAATTTGTTAGGATTTTTTATTTGCCAAGGCTTACGTAAGCATCGTTCTTATACATGTTCTGATAAGCCTATAGCTTTGGAACAGCTGTACTAATGTCTTTTGATCCACAGAGAGACAAAGAAAGGGAGACAGAGAGAACAAAAATGGCAGAAGCTGTCATTGGTAGCATTGCTGAAAAGATCATTGAGATTCTAGGTTCTCAAGCAATAGAAACAGTTGGAAAGTTACGGGGCATCGAGCATGAACTCAAGGCACTCAGGAACACTGTCTCCATTCTTCAGCGTGTATTGGACGATGCAGAAAAGCAATACCACCATCCCCACATCCAAATCTGGGTTGAGCAACTGAAAGATGCTTTCTATGAGGCGCAAGATGTGCTTGAAGAATTCAACATAGAAGCTATGCGACGAGAACTGAGGGGCCACAATGAAATGATGAAGGTGGTAAAAACATTTTTCTCAAGTCCAAACCAGCTTGCTTTTAAACTGAAAATGAGTTACAAAGTAAGAGCAGTGAGGGAGAGCATAGAAGCCATTAAAGCTGATAGGGGATTCGACTTGGAAGAGTGCCCGGTGGATTTGGAAGTACAGAGAGAGCGGAGGAAGAGAAGAGACACGCATTCGTATATACCTAAAGGATATATTATTGGCAGAGATGCTGATAAGAAGACTGTCAAAGGATTTTTAATGGATGCAAACATGGAAGAGCCAATTTCCATCCTTCCAATTGTTGGTATAGGTGGGCTTGGAAAAACAGCTCTCGCTCAATCTGTGTATAATGATGAGATGGTCGGTAATTGGTTTGAATTAAAAATGTGGGTTTGTGTCTCTGATGACTTTGACCTGATAAAAATAGTGAAAAATATCATTGCTTGTGCAAATAAGGAAAGACCAATTGAGGATACGATGGAACCGTTGCAAAAAAAATTGAGGCCAGAAATTGATGGAAAGAGATATCTCTTAGTTTTAGATGATCTGTGGAATATAGAACTAGAAACATGGCTGAGCTTGAAAACTTTATTGGGGGGAGGTGCTAGAGGAAGCAAGATCCTTATAACTACACGCCTTCTTTCTGTTGCAAAGATCACTAGCACTACTTCATCTCATCTTCTCAACGGCTTGTCCGAAAGTGAATCTGTTGATTTATTAATGCAAATGGCTTGTCGAAAAGAAGAGGAGAGACAAGATTTTGAAATGCTAGCTATCGCCACAGAGATAGTTAAAAAGTGCTTTGGGGTTCCATTGGTTATTCGAACTGTTGGGGGTTTACTATCCTTTAAAGAAAGTAAACATGAATGGTCACAATTCAAAGATAATGAGCTCGCATATGTGTTTCAAAGAGAAGACCACATACAATCAGTTCTTAAACTTAGTTATGACCATCTTCCTTCACATTTGAAACAATGTTTTGCATTTTGTTCATTGTTTCCCAAAGATTATGAGTTAGAAAAGCAAACTTTGGTCAATCTTTGGATGGCAGAAGGATTTATCCGGCCATCAGATAGAGGTCAACATTTAGAAGACATTGCTCATGGATATTTCATGGATCTACTTTGGAGCAACTTCTTCCAGGAATTTCAAGAGAACGTGGGGACTTGCAAGATGCATGATTTGATGCATGATCTAGCCTGCTCAGTTGCAGGGACCGAGTGTTGGGTGGCATGGGATGATAAAAAACTCATACATGAAAGAACTCGTCATATATCTTATGATTCAACTTCCGATTTGATGGGTAAACCTCTAATCTCATGCATGAAAGCAAGTGCACTTAGAACATTTTTATTCATTACCAAATATTGGTGGAGGGAACCAACAAGTCAAGCGGATCTACGCCGACTCATTCAAAGTTTCAAGAGGTTGCGCATCTTGGATCTGCATTCGGCAAGTATCAAGAAGGTGCCAAGGTTCATTTGTAAGTTGAAGCATCTTACGTATCTCGATCTCTCTAACAATAGTGCACTCAAAAGGCTTCCTAGCTCCATCACGAGATTGCATAATTTGCAAACACTTAATCTCAACAATTGTAGTTCCCTCGAAGAATTGCCAAGGGGTATAAGGAAGTTAGTCAACCTTCGAAATCTAAGCATAGATTATTGTGATAAACTTAGTTATATGCCTTGTGGACTAGGGCAATTGAGTTCGTTGCATGCGTTAAGTAAGTTTATATTGCCCAAAGATAAAGCTCTTGTTAAGAAATATTGCGGACTTAGGGAGCTAAATAAGCTTAATAACATTCGGGGAACACTTTCCATTGAAAATTTGGGAAGCGTGACGGATGCGGTAGAAGAATCCCAGGCCGCGAACCTGAGAGAGAAGTGTTCTCTGAAATTATTGGTTCTTTCATGGAAAGGCATTTACGATATTACAAACGAAGAAATGATTACGAAAAGGGGCATTTTCGATATTACTGGTGAAGCAATGATTACGAAGAGAGATGAAGCACTATTAGATGGATTGAGGCCGCCTGACAATCTGCAGGAGTTGATTATTAAGGGATATAATGGTGAGAGTTTCCCGAGGTGGATGACCGAGCTGCCCAGGCCGCCTGACAATCTGCAGGAGTTGATTATTAAGGGATATAATGGTGAGAGTTTCCCGAGGTGGATGACCGAGCTGCCCAATTTAGTTGAGTTAACATTGAACGAGTGTGAAAGATGTAGACGGTTCCCCCAATTAGGCCTTAGTAAGTTGAAGCATCTCGACATCGATGGGATGAACTCTCTAGAATATTTGCCTGGGGAGTGTCTGGCAAGTCTCACCTCACTTGAATCTCTTAATATCAGCAGTCTTCCTCGGTTAACTTCTCTCCCTCTGGCAAGTCTCCCCTCACTTGAATCTCTTGTGATCTCCAGTCTTCCTCAGTTAACTTCCCTCCCACTTGGTTTGCGGCATCTATCGAAGCTCGATTATCTCTCTATATACGAATGTGGGGAGTTGGATATATCCAAAGACGAAAGCGGCAACATCTTGGATTTCCATGGAGGCCTTCAGAGTCTCCGGTCTATAAGGATCACAAGAAATCCCAAACTAGAATCTCTCCCACAGTGGATTCTACTGCTCCGCGGTCTTGAGAGTCTCAATATTTCCGAATGCAAGGAGCTCGATTTATCCAAAGATGAAAGCGGCAACATCATCTTGGATTTCCATGGACTTCAGAGTCTCCGGTCTCTACGAATTGGTCATCTTCCCAAACTAGAATCTCTCCCACAGTGGATTCTACAGCTCCGTAGTCTCGAGCATCTCGATATTTATATTTGTGACAATTTGAAGGCATTATCAGAGCAAATCGAGAAATGTGAGGGGCTGGATATATCCATAGACGAAAGCGGCAACATCCTGGATTTCGATGGAGGCCTTATGAGTCTCCGCTCCGTGAAGATCGGTCGCCTTCCCAAATTGACATCTCTCCCACAGTGGCTTTTACAGGCCCGCAATCTCGAGCGTCTCCACATTTGGTATTGCCACAATTTGAAGGATATACCAGAGCAGATCGATGCCCTTCAATCACTTCAAAATCTCATCATCAGTGGTTGCTCCTTGTTGACATCATTCCCTGAAGCAATGCGAAGGCTCACATCCCTTACTCACTTGACGATCAACGCGTGCGGAGAATTGGAGGAGAGTTGCAAAAGACAAGCAGGCGAGGACTGGGATAAGATCGCTCATATCCCTAACATACGATTTGAACTGTGATCGAGCCCTAATTTTCTTCACTAAAGGTATGTGGGACCTTGTTTCCCAGATTTTTACATATTTAATTTTTCAAATTGTGTTTCGAATACTTGATTTGATTTCGGGGGACATGGACAGATTGCTGGAGAGAGAGAGAGAGAGAGGGAGGGAGGGGGAGGGCTTGCGACGTGATTTGGTTATGGAGAGAGAGGACAATGTCCTCTGAGTTCGGCATGTGCTTTTTAACTTTGAATCGTTGGTGCTTCTGGAGAATTTCTACGCGAAGTTGAGTACATCTGTTTGGCGTCATATGAATTTGTTTCTGTATCTTTTGATTTATTGCTTGATTTGGTGAAGATGAGCCAGGTTTGCTGATTTGGTTTCTCGAACTGGACTCTTGCAGCTCTAAAAACTATTATGATGTGTGGTCGGTAGCTGCTATTTCAAATTTTGAATGGCATTTTGGTTTTGGATCATCATGCTCTGTATTTCATGAGTGGGGGTCTGTACTTTTAAGTTGTTTGTGTAAAATTGATCATGACAATTGTGTTTAAACCTTGCTATTTATGCTTCAAAAATGCAAGTTTTTCCCACTTGAAGCTAGTCTTCAAAAGCGGTTTCATGAGATTAAGCTTAGGGAAAAATTGCCAGCACTTGCTAAAGAGACCCCTTTTTTTGAAGTACCCTGTCCATTCTTTTATCTTTTCTAAACTCGACACTCATGCATACCAGAAGGCCATGTCGCACAAATAGAGCTCGTCGTTTGAACTATCTTGCATGAGATTAAGCTCCCAGGTTTTTTGTTTTAGTATATCTATCTGTTGCTCACGCTACTTTATTTTTCAGGCTAGACAGAAATGGCATAGATTTTGGCACCGATGACGTAATGGCAGTTGAGGATCACAAAGAACTCACTGACCGCTAGTCCTGTGGCAAGAAAAACATGGATTTCTCTCTTGCTAAATCATGAGAATAATGGAAACACCTAGAGCTTTTCTAAGTTCGGGATGTATACTTTGAAGTCTGAGAACAATACAACTACATGCACTAGAGTCTTCTCAACTTGGACGTCATGCCCTAAGCCAATACGATAATTGCAGAATACATTTGGTATGTTTTCATGCACTGAAACCTTTAAGTGCAATGCACAAAAAGATGAACAAGAATAGAACTATTCTGTACTCACCTAAGAATTGCAGGTCGCCCGAAATTGGAGGAGAGGTGCCAAAAAGATGCAGGCAAGGATTAGTACAAGATATCTCATATCCTGCACATAAAGTTGAAAAAGGTATCTATCAACGCTACATGATTCAATTGGGGGACATGGACAGATCACTGAAAGGTTTGGACATATCCTTGAATGCAGGTATTTACAGGGTGTGGGAACTTCGCTTTATTCCCATCATGAGTCAGGCTGTAGATATAGTGTGCAATCTGCTTATTTGATTTCACAAGGAGTGAAATGCGTGCACGATATGATGATTCAAGAAAAATCTCATAGATGGAGTGATAAAATGTTTCTCTCGAGAACTTTATCTCAACATGTTCCCAAAGAATTGGAGATTCTGGCATAGATTTGCGTAGCAAATCAAGGGTATGAATTGCAGCAATGAAATATGTTGCATTTTTCTTTTCACATCCTACATGCTACTGATCTATTAATTCCTAAATCATGTGATACCTAGACCTGTTGTGCACCCGTTTGGACTTCCAAAGTGAAATTGCAATGGCCCAAGTACTGGTCAAGCTCCAAGGTAGGAAAGTCAAGTGATCTTATTATTAGCATTTGACAGCAACATTGTGTAAACTAAAAGCTGCAAATGGTTTTGAATTTTCTAAAGTCTCTCACTGAAGAGTTTGAAAGGAAATGCAATGGTGGTTCTCAGGTAAATCCTTTGGAGAGAAGGGAAATGTACATTCTTGGTTTGCTGCTCAGCCATTCTACAGAGGTTCTCAGGTAAATCCTTTGCCGATTTTGAGCACCGTCTTAAGCAATTGAGTAAATGTCTGACATTCAATGAGGTCTATGACAGTTGGACTGGGAGTCCACTCTATGACTTCTCCATTTTGATCACTGCAAGGTTGTCCTGCACATTTTGTTTGGTTGACAATTGATGTGTTCTTCATCTCCTTGAGACAACAATGTCTGCAAAAGAAATGCATTTGTGTGAGGCGGGATTAATGAACGATTCTTTGTTGCCATTTCTTCTGATAACTAAATCGATCATTGCCAATTTTAAGTCTACGTTGTGGACTTCATGTAGACTCAATTTCTTGTCTTCATTTTTTGTCTCAGATTTTTCTTGTTCTCTGACTTCAATTGGTCATATCGGTTATGGCTGGGCTCGATGGTTTTGCTCTGCCATGGCAATATCTGATGGATATTTTCGACAAAGCAGGCGGCAAAAGTGATTTGTAATGATGCCAAGTTTTTGAAAGAAGGAAGGACTTCAATGTGATTGTCTTTTGACTGCAAGGTACACTTTCAAGATTTACTAGTCTATCATCCATTGGATCTAATGATATATTAGAATAACGTGTTTGTTGATTGATCCTTGGTAAGGTAAAATTTCATTAATTTCTTAAATTGTTGCACTCTGCAGTCTGACCTTCCTTTGACCATGTAACTGCCCACATTTTTTTACTTTTTTGCAAGTTCTCTTTTGAGAATGAGGCCTGAGAATAACCATGAAATAGTTTTAAAAGGAAAAGTATAGTTATGCCACTGTTTTAGTTTATTTTTAAGGAGAATGTGGTGGCATCCTTAGGGCAATCAATAAGACTCGTCATTGATGCTTCAATAATGTAAATTTTTCCTACTTGAAACTCGTCATGAAAAGGTGGTTTTTCTACATTTCGGTGCTGGGACTTGCTAAAGAAACCCTTCTTTGAAGTATCCAGTTTATTCTTTTATCATTTCAAAACAAAACTCTTAAGAATACCAGAAGGCCAAGTCATACAAATAGAGCTTGTTGTTTGTACTATCTTCCTGAGATTTAGTTTCCAAGATTTTTGTTTAGTAGATATGTCTAAAATTCACGCTGCTTTACTTTTGAGACTAGGTGAAAATGACGCTGATTTTGGCACCACAGACAATGCCAGATAAGCATCACAAAGAAGTCACTGACTGCCAGTCCCATGACAGCAAACACATGGATTTCTCTCTTGCTAAAACAAAAGAAGAATGGAAATGCCAAGAGTTTTTCTAAGTTCAAGGTGTATGCTTTGAAGTCCGTGAACAATACAATTTCGGACTCAAGAGTTTTCTCGACTTGGACATCACGCTCTACACCAATACGATAATTACATGATACATTTGGTATGTTTTAATGCCTCAAACCTTTAAATGCAGTGCACAAAAATATGAACAATACTATATGTACTGAGTTATAAGTTTGCATTTTTCTTCCATCTCCATCAGAATAAGTATGTCATATGTTTTATGCACATTCTACAAGTGACACCATTTTTTTTCTTTTTTAACATTTCTACATTAGCAAGTCTGGTTTCACATTTTGATGTTGGTCTAACTGTGAGACAGGATTGGAGGTTCTGGCATAGATCTGCACAGCAAATCAAGGGTATGAATGGCAACAATACAATATGTAGCATTTTTATTTTTACATGCTACATGCTACTGACCTATTGATTCCTGAATAATTAGATGATCCCTAGACCTGTTGAGCAGCCGCATGAACTTCCATAGTGAACTTTGATGGATCAAGCACTGGTCAAGCTCTAGGGGAGGATAGTGAAGTGATCTTATAGTAAGATTACATAAACCCCAAACCGTCTTACTATATTTACCTTCACATCATTCCATCAAGTCTGTGATTTTTTAACAGCCCTCAAGCAATTTTCAAGGATCCTTTTAGAGATGGCAAAAATATCTTGATAGTCATCCCCAAAACAAGTATTATGTTGTCCAAAATCATTCATCCATAAGATCATCTGAACAGGTTAATCAAACGAGAAAGGACATTTCAATTAGTTTACAGAGAATCATTGTTCGTCTACATGCCATATGCAATTCATACACTAGCTGCACGAGCCGATCCCAACGAACAAACATGCTGAAATTTTTAGCAATCCAAAGGTTTTCAATGAAGTTTAATGGTAGGAGATCCAG
This sequence comes from Eucalyptus brandiana, assembly GCA_014182725.1. Taxonomy (NCBI): domain Eukaryota; kingdom Viridiplantae; phylum Streptophyta; class Magnoliopsida; order Myrtales; family Myrtaceae; genus Eucalyptus; species Eucalyptus brandiana. The sequence continues at coordinate 11,097,037 of CM024669.1, forward strand.
AAACATGAGTATTCTATGTTCATGACTTTCGGCTAAATGTTCACATTAGGTATGGGATTGAGCAAGAAATACCCTGTTGCAGACAAATGTTCAATGGCCATTGGGTTGGATATCCAAGATCCCAGGCGAGAAATTATTTCACAATGAATTTCCCTAGGCCAAGTTGATGAGAAAATTTGTAATGATACAAGGCTTTATGTCCATATAGGGACCTCATTATTGTGGTGTTGGGGCTGATAAGTCATTTGGCCAAGACATATCGATGCTCACTACAAGGCTTGCTTATATGCTGGTATCAACATTAGTGGCACCAATGGAGAGGTGGTGCCAGGCCAGGTAATATCTGACCTCCATCTTGCAAGTTTTTTCGAAAAGGACAAAAAGAAAAGCACAGAATGATTGCCATCGACACTGGCTTCTATTGTGCAGTAAGAATACCAAGCGGGACCAAGCGTGGGAATTGAAGCGGGAGACCATATATGGTGTTCAAGATACCTTCTTGAGGTGAAATTTCAATTACTTGCTCTAGAAAATAACAGAATGCCATTAACAACAAACAGTATAGGTGCATACAGACATGCTCTACAATATTTAAGTACTTAATTGTTTATGTTGCTTATATAACAGAGATTTATTGAGCAACTTGGTGTTGTCCTCACTTTAGCTCCAAAGCCGATAGTGGTAGTTGACTTCACTATCACCATTTACGCAACATATTATACCAAAGTTGATAAGAATATTATTATCTTCCTTCTCCGTATGACTGGAATGGTGCAGGATGCCACACTAATTGCAGGTTCACAGCATAGAAATAATAGGGACTTGATTAAGTATGTTTTTTCATTGAAGGACTCTAAGAGTGTGTTCCCCGTCTATTCTGCCATGCACAAGGCATGGGAGAAGAGGGAGGCTTTGAAGTGATAAAGAAGGCAATTTTGAATCTCCCACTTCGCCGCAAAGTGCACATTGGCATCTCTTATGGAGAAGGAAATGGGAGAAGGTTGACAGGCCAGCATGAAACAGCCAACATCGACACATTTTCTTGGGTACTGCTCAGAAGAAGCATACCAACTGCTGTTCAAATTCGAAGATTGCCCATTCAATTGAATCTTGGGATGCCTGAATTACTTGAAATCAATTATGCAGGTAGTTGCCAATCGTGGTTGCTCATTCTGTGTGGGCCGTATCACTAAGAGGCGAGGAAAAGGTACTATAACAATGACCATACCAGTTCCCTTTTGTGCTGTCTGAATATCAATCGGAGACCCACTTTCATGGATGATTCAAAGAACTCTACCATATATTAAAAAAAAAAAAAAAGAGTACATAGAAAGTAATTGTTCATTTTGGCGTCAGTTGATTCTATGATTGTTACTATGAAAGAAATTTTAACTGTCGACACTCATAAAGCATTCCCCCAGTTTTGCTTACTAGACAAATGTAAATCTTCATATCAGTCCTTATTAATCCAATACGTACAGAACTTGTTGAAGTTAAGACTTGGACATCTCAGTTCTTTTGGTGCCTCAAAAACCTTTCGTGAATGCTCCATTATTTCTGAATATTGATAGAGCATAGAAAGTTCATCTTCCTTTATCAGTCAATTAATGGCTTAAAATGATGTACAGGTTACTTGGAAGATAGGCGTCTTGTCTCAAACATGAAACCATACATTGTGACCTCATTTCATGCAGAAACTAAAAATTTATGAAAGCCCACCCTTGAGGCTGAAGCTCTGGCTGCTCATAAGCTTGCATTGAAGGTCTAAAATTCAAGTTGCTGGTTAAGAAGGGCTGAATGCATTAATCAAATCAGGGAGGACCCACAAGCTGAGAGACTGCGAACCTCTTTTTCTCCACATTTAGGTCATTGAGAGAAGATCCTCATGTAAGTGAAGCTTCACAAAGGGAGAGAAAATTAGGTGTCCAAGCTCAGACATGATCTTCCTCACATTGGTTTCATCCTACATTTGCGAGTCGTCTCAATGGTTTGTCATTTGAGTTAAACATTAGCTTTTAGCATCATGGACATCTTCCTATGTTTGAGTTATCACTTTGAATTGGTATTTTTGCTTATCTTTGTATCTTGAAACTTGAGGAAGTGCTTTATAAATGTGTATAAAATGAAGACATTTCAATGCAATTCGTCCAAATTTTCAGTGTCGTCATATGTTGAACTCATTCAATTTGGCATGTCCAACTTTGTTTCGAATGAAAGGCAGTTTGACTTCTACTTCAGTAAACATGAGATGCACCATTTTGTTTCATCTCTTCCAATGTCTTAGCAAGAGAACTTCGGGAAGTATAAACAGACCGTAATCCTTGGGGTTGCGCAAGTTTGTCTTGCGCAACTCGGCATTTCTTTTGTCTGTGAGTCAAGGAAATGTTCTCATTCACATGAAAAGTGCAGTGGAAACATAAAAACAGCAATTTGGCAATACCTAACATTATGCTTCTACAGAACTGAAAGTTACTGGGATCCTTATCCTGTTCATCTCCTCAAACCCATACAACAATCTTATTCAACAATAGAACAAATAATTATAATGATATTGATGCTAACCGATCTATCTTGCTGTGTCTAGCAAACTGAAAATTTGAGTAGAATTGGCGTTTCTCTTGAAATATGGATGAGAAGACATGCTAATTGGACTTCTCAGACGAATCCCAGATTCAGTTAAGGGAAAAAACTACAAAATTTCCTGCAAATTAATAAATTTAAGAAAGTGTTGGTAAAATTCTAATAATGTTGATTTTTTTTTTTTTTTGGGTTAATACCCCGAAAAACCCCAAACCAGTATATTTGTGACAAATTTACCCCAAACTATTTTTTTTTTTGACATGAAAAACTCCAAACCCAGACACTTGCGACAAATATACCCCGACTGACCATAAAAAAACCTTAAACTGGTATATTTATGACAAATTTACCCCAAACTAATTTATTTGACCGCAAAAAATCCCAAACTAGTAAATTTGCGACAAATATACTTCTGTTAAATTGGATTAATATCATAAAAAAATCACAAAAATTATAAACTGTGACAAATGGAGCGTAAAATCCCAAATCGGTATATCAGTTAACTGTCACGTCTTATTTAACTTAATAATTTGACATTAAAATTTAACAAAACTAACTAGGGTAAATTTGTCATAAGTGTACTAGTTTGGGGTAAATTTTGTCAAATGTATACTAGGTTTGGGGTTTTTGATAGTCAAAAAAAATAGTTTGGGGTAAATTTGTCACAAATGTATCAGGTTTGAGGTTTTTCGGCAGTATTAACCCTTTTTTTTTTTTTTTGGAAAAGTATGATCGGTAACTCAAAGGTCAGGTGACCTAAGAGAAATCATCAATACTATTAGGAATTTACCAACTTTCAAATGAATTCATAAATTATTAACTCTTTTTAAATTTTATCGCTGTTGATACCTATTTTTAGCAAATCTAAGAAAATAAGAAAAATAAAAACTGCATTTTTGGACAAATAAAAAGAAAAAAATGAAAATGGGGGAAATTGATTTGATTGAAGTATGCAAGGAAATTTGAAATTACGATGAAAGATTCAGATTTCGATAAATGCATAAAAAATTAAAAATCGGGTGAACAAGGGCAAGAATTTTTATAAAACGGAATAAATCGGAAAGAAAATCGAGTTGATTGCGAAATCTCGCTTTTGATTTGCATAGTTTTGATTTAATGCGATGAAGTTGAAACTCGAAAATACCATTCAAAGTGGCTGTTCGGAATTAGTATAAAAGAGAGTTTCATTTTTCGTAACTAGAGGGGAGGGGGATTCAGAAAAATTTTCAGAGCAAAAAGTGAGAGCAGTTCTTTCGTTTCGTAAGAATTCGAAATTCAAAGAGAAAAAAAAGAGTTCTTTTGTCTTCGTTTTCGAGGGAAAAAAGGTTAAGAAAAGAAAAGAGGGGAAAGAAAAAAAGGAAGATTTTCCTTTGTTAAAGGGTGGCAGCTCCTTTTCTTCTCTTACTGAAGTACAAAAAAAAGAAAAAAGAAAAGTCAGCAACAGGGACAGCAGAGAGAGAGGGTCGTGAGGGGACAGGTGAGGTGAATTAAAAAAAGAAAAAAAGAAGAAAGAAGAACAGAGTCACTGTTCTTCTTCCTCGCCGGGTCTTTTGTAGCCTCCTTCCACGACACACCTGCCTGCCACCGCTGACCGAGCCCCCGAAGCTCGCCCGCGCAAGGCCACCGCGAGCACCGTCGCGCGCCCGGCCGCCGACGCAAAGAACCCCTCAATGCCCCCGCCGCGTGCCTTCGACGCCCACCGCCGCGCCCGCACTCGCGACCGCCCGTCGCCCGGCCCCGATGCCGGAGCTCCAACGAAGCCCGCCATTCCTGACCTTGTCGAGCGCCACCGGCCACTGCACCAGCGCCCGACGCCCTCCCCATCGGAGCCCGTACCGTCGCTGCTCGCTTCCGCCCGGCGCCTGGCAGCCAGCCTCGCGCCCACGCCGCCGCTGCAAACCTCACCCACATCTGCAACCCGCACCCAGCAATTCGACGCTTGCACCAGCAGCTCGTGCAGTCTCTGCTGCACCTCAATTCGCCATCCTCTGCTTGGTCGTTGATCCCCGCGCCGGTCCACGACTCGCCCGCCGCTTGAGATCTCGCCGCCGGAGCCCGACGCCGCCGCGCTTCCCGCCTGCCCTCCGCCGTTGCTCCCTCTTTCCAAGTCCCCTAGGTGGCTTTTGTTATTTGTTTTTTTTTAAATCTATTTTATGCTATTTTAGTTTATTTATTTATTTTTAAATTTCAATATTATTATACAGGGATGTGATTTTCATCTTATGCATATTGTAGACATTATCCACAGGGATTTTACCCTAATTATTGTAATTACTAATTTGATCCGAAAGACATCGGATCATTTTTTTAATTATTTTAATTTTTGGGTTTTTGATAGAATTTTAATTGTAAATCATTATAATTATTAATTTGATCCATAAGACTTCGGGTCAGATTTTTAATTATTTTCGTCTCTTTGTCGTGATAATTAGAGTTTGAATAATCGTTAATTTGACCCGTGAGACACTAAGTTATTTTTTCGATTATTTTAATCTTTATTTTGTTGATAGCTTAGATATAATATTTATTTAATAATTACTTATCTAAAAAAACTAAAAATTATCAAAAAAATCAAAAATCAAAATTCTGCATGAGCATATAGGTTTAGTAAATCGGACATTGTAGGTTTAATTAATCAAATTTTTAGGATTATATTTCTAGGATTGCATTTTTAGATAATATTTTTAGGACTGCATTTTTAGATATTTTAAAAGAAATAAGTTAGGATTAGACTTAAATAGCCTTTTTAGAGTCTTAGATATAATTGGCACATTTTCATATTCTCATCCTCTTTTTAAAATAAAAAAAAAAAAAAATAGTTTTCTAAGACAGAATAGGGTTTAAGCCAAATTAATCCCAAAAATGGATTAGAAAATTATTTTTAAATAGATTAAGTAGGGTTTTCATAAATTCTAAACTTCAATAAAAAATACAAAAATACAAAAATCTAGGTACATGTTAATTAGTTCGCATAATATGATCATTTAATTAGAATTTGTTAGTAAAGCTAGGTCATAAGGTGCATAATAACTAGTTTGCATAATAGGCCCATTTAATTAGAATTTGCATATTAATAGGATTAAGTCATTTAGTTTAAAAATGCATTTTTATTAAAGAACTCCAATTTTTAAGAAAATCAAAAAAAAAATGATTGCTTGCTTTGTGTGATGCAATTTATTTATTTGAATGTTTTAAATAATGGATGAGTACCCGTGTGGTCACTACATTTGCATGATAGTAATTTAAGTTAAAATAAATCAGCTGCTTGCAAAAAAAATATTTTGAAAAATTAAAAAGAAATGGTACCGAAATGGCATTAGAAAATTTTAGTGTAATCAAGTCCCCGTACCCTTAGTCTCTGGTTCGTAGAAGTAAAATAAATCTCCCTTTATTTTACTTAGGTGTCTAATCGACCTACCATAAACCGATTAATGGCGACTCCTAATTAATAACCCCTTGCATGTTTAAAAATTTAAACTTAAGTCGCGATTTGGTATGGGCTTGGGAGAGCCCGAGCTAAGTTTAAAAGCTTAGCAGTCCATTGACTTAGTTTTAGGTGGTGCACCCGAAATGTTAGGTCGCGACAGCTTGGCGACTCCACTGGGGACTTGTGTTAAAACACTTAGTGGACTTAGGCCAATTTTTCTTTTTCTTTTAAAAATGTTTTTGTTTGGCAGCAAGGATACCAGGTACGTCCCTAACATTTCTAAGGTGTTAAATGTTTTTGCAGATGGGAGGTATAAGGGGAGTAGTTTGTGCTAACATTTGTCTTGCAGGTTGAAGTGTGGGATTAATGATTTATTTTTTCATGATTAGAAGTGTTGTTTGCATTTAAACTATTGTGCATGTTTTATTATTTTTAGCACTACACTATTGCACACATAACCTGTGACCGGACCTAGGCTGCGATAGGATTTCTAGGATGGTGTTGAGAAGGATACTTCCTCTAAAGCGAGACTGCTATGTAGAGGTTGACCTTCTCTTCCCCGAAAGTCTTTTCATGGTGTCGAATGTGTTTGTCAATATCTCGCGAGGCTCGCGTGACTATTGGACATTACGTTCGGCGAGCGGAGTTAAGGGACCTGACACGTTAATGCGAGACTGCAACGGTCAGATCATCCTCTTAGCTCCACTTTGTTAAGCCGTCTAGATAGAAATCAAGCCTCACACTTCATGCGTGTATTTATGTGATTGTAATTCATTTCTGGTGAAAGTAAGTTGTCTGGATTCTCACTTTGCAAATCACTTACTTTGTTGCAATTCTCATCAGTCCATGACAATGTTTCGTCCTTCGTCTTGTCTTATATGCCCTAGGGAAAATCGTTGTACCATTCATTTCCACTTTTGGGGTTTTAAGATGATGTCATATGGCATTGAAAGAAGAGGTCAAGGCATTCAAAACCCTATCGAAGCCCCTCGAAGGCCCTGTTCTACTGAATTAGGGCACCATGGAAGAGGTGGGGGAAGTTCTGAAGGACGAAGACAAGAAAGGCAGAACTCACCACCTAACCAAGGGCGAGGGAGGCAAAACCCACTACTCCCGAGCATTCACGAGACATTCCCCCGTCCTCCAAGAATGATGCAGGATAAAACAGAAGTGATAGACACTCTGGGACAACCTAGTGGCAAGTTTGATTATCTGGTGAAGTATCGGCCCCTCCTAGCTACTACATTGATCCTAGTGAGATAGTCCCAGATGGATGGGGAGGCATGGATGATCTGACACCCCTGAAGACAGAAAACCTTGATGATGAGCTGGAAGGAGTTGCAAGCTTATTCGACGACCTCATCATTGGAACCATTGATGAAGGAGCCCCTGAAGAGATGAGCCTTGGCCCACAAGAGTAACTCTTTTACTGCTTTTGCACATTCCCCTGCGTGGGAATTTTTATTGTTTTCTGAGAGATGTTTTCAGTTTCCTTTTCTTTTAATTCTTGAGTGTTGCATTTTTCCATTCAATAAATGTAATTCATTTGATTCTATTCAATGAAATTACAATTTTATTTCCAATTTTGAGGACATGATGGAGTATACCAAACTAGTCCAATGACGATATCCAACCATGAAAAAGAAAAATATCATCCACGGAAAAATCCTGAGGACTGGACTCTCTCATGTTTCCTCCCAAAACTTTTCGAAAACAAAAAGCATTTCATTGTCAAAAAAAAAAAAATTCCCAAAGCTTGTCGCAGATTAAATCTGTTTGTTTGTCTAACTCATTTACTTCTTGTCTCAGAGCATAATTCTATCACTTGTTATGACAAGGGACATCTGAAAATAGCGTATTAAGTTTCAACGATCATAAACTTGACTTGTGATCAATGGGCTTAGAGCGCACTTGCAGTAAAAAAAAAAAAAAAATTGGGGCAAGTAAAAGAGGACCATCATTCCTTGGTGGAAGAATTGACAAATTGGGGGCATGACAGGTTTTGGTAGTGGTCCGACTAAGATAAAATCTTGACTCAAGCCAAAATTGGATATTTCATTTGCTTTTACTCTAATGTTGCATAGTATCATATTCATGCATGTTCTCTTGTGCAGGGGCAAAAACGGATAGGGACAATTCAAAGACATCAACTGCCGAGGCAATCCCATTGTAGATGAATCCTTGAATGAATGCTTAAAACTATTTTGCAGTGTGGAAAATTGTTTGTTTTGGAGTTGATAATTTTTCATGCCTAAAGCTGATGAGCTCTTTTAAGGAAAAAAAAAAAGACTTTGTATGATGACTTTTAGCCACCAATTCCATTAAGGAACATCAAGATGGACTAATTTAATGAATGATGTGGAATTGATTGAGCATACTAAATGAGACGAGTTGGGATGATAAAATGCAAACCTTATCCTATATACAGTCCCCTACTCATGCACTTGTGAGATGAGTGTAGGAAAGTTCATATACACAAGGTAAAGAGTTTTCTTGCAAAAGATACGGCAACCGAAATGATGAGAGGCAATTCATTTCTCTATCCCAAACACTACAAGTGATCCATTGCTTAACCCTTTTGAGCCCATACACTTATAGATATTCTTTTCAAATCATCCCTGTCAAGAATCACCCCACATCGAGGCAACTAAGAGATCAAATGGCATCATGAGGTGAGGAAAATGAATTGAAATTTTCTTACTTTCACTTGCATCAATCTTCCAGTCATGCTATTACATTGAATTAATGTGTTAATTTAAGTGCCTTAGGATGACGAAGAGCATTTCTTTTTCTATCCCCATACACTTATATCCTTTGCATAGCCCATTTGAGCTTGCAATTTCATTTCTTTAAACCCAGTTGGTGATCATCCCCCATACTAGGGCAAGGCAAAAGGCAGATGAAGACCCTTGAAAAGTTCGAGTGTCATTCAAAGTGTAATTGCTTGACGCATGCATCATGCGCAAGAATTGAATTCAAAATAGAACTAAGGAGCATGAAAAAGCAATGTGCCTGGTAAAAGTAAGGCCGATGCTCATGAAAGAAGTGGAAAAAATGCATGAAAACTAGGGGTATGAAAAAGTGGTGTGCCTGGTAAAAGCAAAGCCAATGCCCATAGATGATAGATGAAAGTTAAGATAGGCGACTGTCAACTACAAGAATTGAATCCCAATGGAGCAATACTCAAAGAACTCAAATGCCGAGTTTCTACAATCAATGGGGAACTTCACGAAGACAATCCCCGATGGTGAAAAAGAAAACTGATGGTGATGGCAAGATGATCATCAACTCTCACCTTTTTCACACATTTTGAGCCTAATAATCCTTTCATTTCTCAACCCATGAACCCAACCTACGTTACGTCCCTTACAAAGTCTTTCTAGATTATGGCATTTGAATTAAAGTAGGAGTTCATATGTTTATAAGCATCACTCGAAGAAGTGCGAGCAAGATTATTTCTTTTTCATTTTGCAGGGTTCTTGACTTGTAAACTCGGAGATGATTACAAGACTGTTCATTCAATAGCCTTGACTCAAAGAGTCATTTTGTTAAGCCGTTGACCAAGCCCACATTATGGTCCCTGTTAAAGACCTCTCAGATTAGTAAGATCGTATCGCTTGCGAGAATACTTGAACCCTTGTTCGTATGATGATAGTAAGATAGAGTGATTCTCATAAAATAGCCATTCTAAATGAGAGTGAGTGAAAGTCATTTTTAACCGAAAGTCTCTCATTTAGTATTTTTAATAAATCCATGTCATGAGTGAAAGTTGTCTTGAACGATAATTCTCTCTCGTGGAAATTTGGGTGATGCAAAAGTCATTATGCATGAATCTTCATTGAATTGATAAAAGTTTCAGTAGATTTTGAAGTATGCATTCCTGAATAGCCTTAATTGCCTATTTCATTGGTAAATGCATTTTTGCTCTAATTATGTCTGACAGATAATGTTTTCTCAAAGACCCAAGAGCTCATGATATTAGGAGATGAAAAACCATCATGAACATTCAAGGTACATCCTTGATGTTCCAAAATTTATTTCTATCGGGCGATGAGAGGCCTCCACAGGATATCTAAGTTCCAGAAGACATATCCCCAAGAATCAGAGATATCATCAGGTAAGTATATCTCTACCCATTCTCGACACTTGACTCGATCAAGCTGTGTCATTTATATTGACCTGGCGTGCTTTCGTAGCCCAGGGCCCATCTTTATCGACTCGACATGCTTTCGTAGCCCGATGTCCATTTATATTGACTCGGTGTGCTTTCGTAGCCCTGGGCCCCCTTTCATCCACTCGGCGTGCATTTGTAGCCCGATGTTCCCTATATTGACCTGGCATGCTTTCGTAGCCCATAGTCCATTTTACCGAACCGGCGTGCTTCCATAGCCCGGATTTCTTTTATCGACCTGGCGTGCTTTTTGTAGCCCAGAGTCCCTTTTAATCGACACTCGATTGAGTTGTCCCCCAAAGATTTTCCTCCAGATTCAATCTGATTAAGGCGACCGAAGAACGGTTCGGGTCCTGGTCAGTTAATCTCTATTGCAAGGCTAGGCGACCGAAGAATGGTTCGAGTCCTAGCCAAGATCCTTGTTTAGGCGACCGTAGAATGGTACGGGTCCTATACAAAACCTATTTTCCTATTTAGGCGACTGTAGAATGGTACGGGTCATGGATGGTAAAACCTCAGTTTAGGCGACTGTAGAATGGTACGGGTCCTAGACAAAACCTATTTCCCTATTCAGGCGACCGTAGAATGGTACGAGTCCTGGAAGGTAGATCCTAGTTTAGGCCACCGTAGAATGATACGGGTCCTAGACAACCTCAGTTCAGGCGACCGTAGAATGGTACGGGTCCTGGAAAACAAATCCTAGTTTAGGCGACCGTAGAATGGTACGGGTCCTAAACAACCTCAGTTCAGGCGACCGTAAAATGGTACGGGTCCTGGAAAACAGATCCTAGTTTAGGCGACTGTAGAATGGTATGAGTCTTAGACAACCTCAGTTCAGGCGACCATAGAATGGTACGGGTCCTAGACAACCTCAGTTTAGGCGACCGTAGAATGGTACGGGTCCTGGAAAATAGATCCTAGTTTAGGCGACCGTAGAATGGTACGGGTCCTAGACAACCTTAGTTCAGGCGACCGTAGAATGGTACGGGTCCTGGAAAATAGATCCCCGTTTAGGCGATCGTAGAATGGTACGGGTCCTAGACGCAACCAAACAATGTCATACTGGGTGACCATAGAATGGTACGGGTCCTGGGAAGGCAGTCACTTTGCAAAGTCATGTTACTATTCTAGGCGACTGTAGAATGGTACGGGTCCTGGACATGTAACACTAATCTATCTTGAGTTACTCTACTATCCCCGAAGGTAAGTAATTCAGGTAAGTTCCTTTATCATTTGCATTAGCATTTACATGCATCATATAAATTTCATTTCAAAATGGGAGTCATTTTCCAAAAAAAAAAAAAAAAAAACAACAAAAAACAAAAACAAAAACAAAAAGTCATTTAGTACATCTGCATGATTAACATTTAGGTCTCAACTTATCTTTGAAGGCAATCTCTACGAGCTCACCTTCAAAGAGGGGCAACTGTTGATACCTATTTTTAGCAAATCTAGGAAAATAAGGAAAATAAAAATTGCATTTTTGGACAAATAAAAAGAAAAAAAATGAAAATGGGGGAAATTGATTTGATTGAAGTATGCAAGGAAATTTGAAATTCTGATGAGCATTTAGATTTCGATAAATGCATAAACAATTAAAAATCAGGTGAACAAAGGGCAAGAATTTTTATAAAACGGAATAAATCGGAGCAAAATCGAGTTGATTGCGAAATCTCGCTTTGATTTAATGCGACAGAAGATGGAAACTCGAAAAATACCATTCAAAGTGGCCGTTCGGAATTAGTATAAAAGAGAGTTTCATTTTTCGTAACTAGAGGGGAGGGGATTCAGAAAAATTTTCAGAGCAAAAAGTGAGAGCAAAGCGAGTTCTTTCGTTTCGTTAGAATTCGAAATTCAAAGAAAAAAGAGTTCTTTTGTCTTCGTTTTCGAGAGAAAAAGGTTAAGAAAAGAAAAGAGGGGAAAGAAAAAAAGGAACATTTTCCTTTGTTAAAGGGTGGTAGCTCCTTTTCTTCTCTGACTTAAGTACAAAGAAAAGAAAAAAGAAAAGTTAGCAACGGGGACAGCAGAGAGAGAGGGTCGTGGGGGGACAGGTGAGGTGAATTAAAAAAAAAAAAAAAACAAGAAAGAAGAATAGAGTCACTGTTCTTCTTCCTCGCCGGGTCCCTGCCGGCCTCCTTCCACGACACACCCGCCTGCCACCGCTGACCGAGCCCACGAAGCTTGCTCGCCGCTGCGCCACCGCAAGCACCGTCGCCGCGCTTGGCCGCCGACGCAGCAACCCCTCAACGCCGCTGCGCGTGCCTTCGACGCCCACCACCGTGCCTCCGCACCGCGACCGGCCACGCCTAGCTTGACGCCGGAGCTTCGACGAAGCTCGCCATTCCTGACCTTGCCGAGCGCCACCCGCCACTGCACCAGCGCCCGATGCCCTCCCCACTGGAGCCCGTACCACCGCTGCTTGCTTCCGCCCGGTGCCTGACAGTCAGCCTCGCGCCCACGTCGCCGCCGCAAACCTCAACCGCGTCTGCAACCCACACCCAGCAATTTGACGCCTGCATCAGCAGCCCGTGCAGTCTTCGCTGCACCTCAATTTGCCGTCCTCCGCTTGGTCATTGATCCCCGCGCCGTCCACAACTCGCCCGCCGCTTGAGATCTCGTCGCCGGAGCCCGACGCCGCCGAGCTTCCCGCCCGCCCTTCGCCGTTGCTCCCTCTTTCCAAGTCCCCCTTTAGGTGGCTTTTGTTATTTTTTTTAATCTATTTTATGCTATTTTAGTTTTTTTTTTTTAAATTTCAATATTATTGTATAGGGATGTGATTTTCAGCTTATGCATATTGTAGACATTATTCACGGGGATTTTGTCCGGAATTATTGTAATTACTAATTTGATCCGAAAGACATCGGATCATTTTTTAATTAATTTAATTTTTGGGTTTTTGATAGAATTTTAATTGTAAATCATTATAATTATTAATTTGATCCGTAAGACTCGGGTCAGATTTTTAATTATTTTGATTTCTTTGTCGTGATAATTAGGGTTTGAATAATCGTTAATTTGACTCGTGAGACAATAAGTTATTTTTTCGATTATTTTAATCTTTATTTTGTTGATAGCTTAGATATAATATTTATTTAATAATTACTTATCTTTTAAAAAAACTAAAAATTATCAAAAAAATCAAAAAATCAAAATTCTGCATGAGCATATAGGTTTAGTAAATCGGACATTGTAGGTTTAATTAATCAAATTTTTAGGATTATATTTCTAGGATTGCATTTTTAGATAATATTTTTAGGACTGCATTTTTAGATATTTTAAAAGAAATAAGTTAGGATTAGACTTAAATAGCCTTTTAGAGTCTTAGATATAATTGGCACATTTTCATATTCTCATCCTTTTTTTAAATAAAAAAAATAAAAAATAGTTTTCTAAGACGAGAATAGGGTTTAAGCCAAATTAGTCCCAAAAATGGATTAGAAAATTATTTTTAAATAGATTAAGTAGGGTTTTCATAAATTCTAAACTTCAATAATAAATACAAAAATACAAAAATCTAGGTGCATGTTAATTAGTTCGCATAATATGATCATTTAATTAGAATTTGTTAGTAAAGCTAGGTCATAAGGTGCATAATAACTAGGTTGCATAATAGACCCATTTAATTAGAATTTGCATATTAATAGGATTAAGTCATTTAGTTTAAAAATGCATTTTTATAAAAGAACTCCAATTTTTAAGAAAATCCAAAAAAAAAAATGATTGCTTGCTTTGTGTGATGCAATTTATTTATTTGAATGTTTTAAATAATGGATGAGTACCCGTGTGGTCACTACATTTGTATGATAGTAATTTAAGTTAAAATAAATCAGCTGCTTGCAATAAAAACATTTTGAAAAATTAAAAAGAAATGGTACCGAAATGGCATTAGAAAATTCTGGTGTAATCAAGTCCCCGTACCCTTAGTCTCTCGGTTCGTAGAAGTAAAATAAATCTCCCTTTATTTTACTTAGGTGTCTAATCGACCTACCATAAACCGATTAATGACGACTCCTAATTAATAACCCCTTGCATGTTTAAAAATTTAAACTTAAGTCACGATTTGGTATGGGCTTGGGAGAGCCCAAGCTAAGTTTAAAAGCTTAGCAGTCCATTAACTTAGTTTTAGGTGGTGCACCCGAAATATTAGGTCGCAACAATCGCGTCACAAATAAATCAAGCACCATAATAAATTAACTAATATTGCAATAAGTAATTTTTCAACTTTTTTGGAACCGTTCCAAGTGCATTTACTAAAGTATCAACCCCCACAAGAAAGTTACTAACGTTCCAAGAAATGAGTAAGCCACCAACTTCTTGTAAATTCTGCCATCGTTGCGAGTAAAGTGCTTGCACTATAAGGAATTTACTAACACCTAATAATTTAGTAAATTACCTCATTCTAAAACAAATACACAAAATACCAACCCTACAAGGAATATGCCCACATACCATTATTTAATAATTTCTTTAAAATTTTACAAGATTGAGTAGTAAACTACCAACACCATACTGAATTTATTCGAAATTTTAATAAATTAGTAAAATTGTCAACTTCAATTAAATTTTACAAGTGTGGTTCATGAAATATTGATGCTATAACAAATTTACCAAATGTCTTAGTAAGTTAGTAAGTTAGCGAGTTTTCACACATTTTACAAGTGCATGGTTAGTAAAACTACCAATATCTAAGGGACTTACTAACATCCCATTAAATTAGTCCAACTTATACGGAAGTTTACATGGATGGTTGGTAAAATACCATTCCTATAAGGAATTTACTAATGTCTCATTGAATAAGGAGTCTTACATGCTAGTTTAAAAAAAATTATTGCACATTAATAAAGAGATGCGAAGTTAAAGATCTATTGAACATCTTAATCTAAAACTATCCCTCTCAATTATAACACGTAAAGTTTTATTATAATAGGAATTAAGCGCAATATTTCGCTATTTGGAGAATTGTTGGTTCCGACAATATGTTTGTTTGTTTCTTTATTTCATGTCGTCATGTTTTAATGATTTATATATTATGTGTTCCCAGTGATTCCTCTTGAAATTTCAAATGTTTTATTAAAAATAATTTCACCTCTTCCTCATAGTGAAAAAATAATCTTATCTTTAATATTCTTTATTTTCTTATACCCACCGACAAATTGTTCTTAGTTTCAAAACAAGCTACTAGGATTGACAGCCTATTGGGATATAAATAATCTATTGTTATGGCACATTTATTCTAGTATTACGAAAATTCATAATTAATTCACGACTTGTTATGATTGTTAAAATTTGAAATGATGCTTCCACAAGTCCTAAAAACCAAAGACCATGGATCAGTGCATTGTAAAAAGTCGCAACTTAAAGGAAACATTTCATGATGAAGGTCTTCTCTATTGTAACTCACTGATTTTCAATATACGACACGTTTAATAGGTCACAAGTTAGAAGTAAATATATGTGGCCAATGGGCATTTCCATTGCTACCTTGTCGTTTTCAAAATATCGCACTTGTGATAGGTTGTAAGCTTAGAGGGGATTCATTGTATTGAGGGTGATTCCGTTCATAACTTACTAATTTTCGATTGATTGCACTTGAAATTGGTCATAAACCTAACCCAATAAGTCTAAGCTACAAAATAACTAAAAGGTTTAGAACTTTTTACTATGTCCATAGCCGTTGTTACGATGCTTTTAGCTTGTTTCATCCATTTTTCTCATTTCAAAGGTAATCATCTCAAACCAAATAGTCATCGATTGACAAAAAAATGCAAATGAGTAGATTGATTGTGACATAAGTATAGGATAGAATTGAACTAAAGCATGACCCAACAAGATCTATCACAACTTTCATCCATTGTGTTACAATAGAAAAGAACCAAAAGCTTCTTTCAAATTAATCATATTGGATCAATTTAAAATACAAATTAAATTCAAAAGGTCAAATAAATTGATTGGTGACAATATAATGGACATTCTCCTTAATATACAAAATCCCACTGTTCTTTTGTAACTTATTCAAAGCACCGTGAAGTGATGTTATAAAATATCGTAAGATTCTACGCAACATCTTGTAACCAAATCTATTCTCATTGTAAGTTTTTCATGGCATTGTAAAGGGTTGTCAAAAGCTGTCACATAATGTTTTGTAACGAAGGCTAACCATGTTGGAATTTACTAATTTCGTTACTCTTACATTTTTTGGTGAAGTATGGATAAATGTACTAAAATATGTATTTGCCGATCGAAAAATGAAGCATGTTACAACTAAAGAATTCTAGTTACAACAAATTGTCATAGAGGTTACAACATGTCATCGATACTCCCGTGAATTTATTTGTTTTATCTAAATAGATATTGGACATAATGACGAGTTACTTAGGATGGACTCATGTAATAGCATAAGCACGTGTTATTATGTCCAAACAGATTTTATGAGCAATCCATATATAAACCAAGGAAAATAAAGATGATGTTGATCTAACATTCCATCGCCTATATAGTTTTGTTTGATGTCAAATTGCTTTGTTGAGTAAATATCTTGATCTACTAATACCAGTATTTTGCTTTGGCTGTATAAGTCTGGTTAATTGTTTTTAGCAAAGGCAATGCTTATAAAATGCGCATAGTTGATGCCTGACCACGTAAAGAGATAATTATCACTCACCCAACTATGGTTTATTACCTCCTTTTCTTTAACCTTTCAAGCTCCTTTTCCCATGACGCATGAAAAGAGCAGCTTTGACGTGCGAATTATTGGGCTAAATTTTATTGATATTAGCTTTTTGTCATGGATATGTACGTTTTTTTGGTATAGTTGGTATGTGGCGAGATCGGTTCGAAGCTTCATCTTTCAAGAGACGGCGGTGTCACTCCCTTTTCTTGTGTGGAAATTAGAGTGACAATTATGCTATGCGATAGAGAGGAAGGACCAACACGATTAATGAGATTAATGGTCATGAATTGGTTCCGGATTACCCAAAACTTTTTGCTGATATGATATTTTCTTCAGTTGCCGAAGCCCATCTATTGATCTCTACAATTTTTGTATCATCATACTGAAATCAATTAAAAGAAAGCTTTCATGTATTGGATGTGGAAACAAACAGAGCATTGGGAAATTGGTAATTCAATTTTTCAGGCCGTAGATTTAGCAGCAAGTCCATTTACATTTGTCGGTATCGTATCTTGTATCGAATTTATAAGCCCATGGAAAAAAAAAACTTCTTGCTTATTTTCCTAACTTTTCGGGCAATTTTTCTTGCAAAACTTACTTCAATCATCCATCCAAAAATCAAAATGGGCACGAATCTTAACTAAAATAAAAAATAAAAAAATCAATGTAATGAATCGTGACTGTTCGCAAAAAATCTAGTATCGTCTCACAAAATAACAGCAAAATTGCACATATTGTTTTTGGGCCCCGCGGGGAGGGGGGGGAGGGGGTTGGTGTGTCAAGGAGGAGAGGGAGAGATGGTACACGTTTTTCTTTGAATACAAGTAATTTTGTCATCAATTATGCAGTAGATCATCTTAGAATACAAAGATGAAATTAATGCAGTATTCTCGATTGACATCACATCACAGTATGAATTCGGAAAGGCATGTTCAATCATACCTGATGCACGAGAGCGTGTAAATCCTTGTCCAGGTATTAAAGTTGAGCCTCAATATTCATTGATAAGGTTCTTGTCATATAATCCCCACAAGCTTGACCAACTCTTTTGAAAGCTCATTCACTCTCTAATATTGTCATGTTCAAATAGAAACCTTACATTTTTCTCAGGAAAAGGACACTAGAAATGCTAAGTTCCACCTTAAAAGTTGTGTACAATTCACTTTAGTATCAAAAAAATTTTGGATCTAAGTTCCACCTTAAAAAATAATAATAATAACAAAAAATAATCACTTAATTTTTAACTCTGATTTGAGTCACTAAGGGGGTGCATGATAACCCAAATTTCTATTCCAGAAATAGTTTTTTTGTTTCAGACCAGTTTCTGGAAGAGAAATCCGTTTGATAAACCTATTCCGTTTTTCTATTTCTGAAATAGATTTATATTCCATAAATAGGTTTGGAAGAGAAATCAGAAGTAGAAAAAATCTACTTCTCTATTTCTGAAACATAAATTAGAAATAATTTCTCCCACAAATCTTAATTTCGGTAACTCTCATCTCCTCTACGACGTCTTGCCTCCTCCTCCTCCTCCGCCGACCCCCGCCGCTGCCGATCGCCGGCCGTCGGCTGCCGTCGATCGCGGCTGGCCGCCATCGGCCGCCACCCGGCCGCCGCCCGGTCGCCGGTTGCCGCCGCCGGTCGCCGGTTGCCGCTGCCGTCGCCGTCGTTGCCTGGTCACCGGTCGCCGGTCGCCGTCGTCGATCCCTGCCGCCGCGAGTCGCTAGTCGCCGCCGCCGGTCGCCGTCGTTGGTCGCCAATCGCCGCTGCCGTCAGTTGCCGTCACCGCCAGTCGCCGGCCACTTGCGCGGTCGCCAATCGCCGCTTGTCGTCGGTTGCCGGCCGCTCGTGCGGTCGTCGGTCGCCACCGGTTGCCCGTCTCCGTCGGCCGCCGGCCACCGCCGCCATCCGCCGGCCGCCGCCACCAATCGGTGACCCGGAAATGAAGAAATTTTTTGTCGTTATTAAACGAATTTCTATTTTTAGAATAGAAATTTTGTGTCGTTATCAAATGGTTATTTTTGCTTAGAAATTTTTCTAGAAATAGAAATAGAAAAATCTATTTCTGTTCCAAACTATTTCGGAAAGAATGGTTGTCATGCACGCCCTAAAAATCCAACATGACCATATTTTATAAATTTCTTAATCTTATAAATTTATTAATCCTACGTGACTTGGCAACGTGCCTAATTAGCATATAACCCCAAAACAACGTTGTGTAGCAGACTAAAAAATGATCACTTCAATGTCAGTTCTTAAAAAAATGATCACTTTAGTGTTAATATCAATGAAAAAGTGATCATTTCAGTGTCAAAAAAATTGCCACCTCAAATAAACTTTTTAATTATAAAAGTCACGTAATTTCTCTGACTAATGAGAAAAATTTTTCTCATTGAAGGCACTTAAATAATCATTTTTTCTTTGATTTGGCACTTAAGTGAGCCGGGAAAAACTTTTGACACTAAAGTGAATACTGTACACGACTTTTGACACTTCCAGTATCCTTCTTCCCCTTTTCTCTTTTGCTAATCCCAAAGTTTGAGACCAAGTCTCGTCCCGATAGCCAACCCCTCGAAGCATTAATTTCTTAACTCTACAATGTGTCTGATGCTTTACCATGTTCTTTCACCATCCACCATACTCATTGGACTCGACCATCTCAATCATTCTTGTATTGCCGAAATATAAACCAAATTCGATGAAGCAGAAAAATCTCACTTCAATGGCACAACCCTAGAATATAGCGGCCAAACCAAGATGAACTAGTAATGCCATTGGATGACATTAGTAATGCCTAGAATCCATCGGCCAAACGAAGATGAAATTACATAATTCATAGGATTTTACAGTTAAAAAAATTGCAACATGTATCTTGCTGATTCTCTGTTAGCATTTTGTAATTTGGTGTTTAGCATTCCAGTGCACTCAACTATTCCAACAGGCTCATGATAGTCTCCCCATTGGGCACAACCAAACAATTTCCATGGTAAGAGGTAGGTAGAGATGACCCCAAAGAGCAGCATTCAGCAAGACTCAGGCCATTGCCTTCCGACAAGTAGTAGTTATTGCAATCATCTTGACAACCCTAAGATCATGTCTTGCCTATTCAATTACTCTAAGAAGGCCACAGCCGCTGACTCCTACAAATTCCTTTAGAAGTTTAAACTAAAATTAGAACAACTGAACTTGGAAGCATTTTATTTTGCTAAAGCTAAAGAAAAACAAAGAGAAAATGAAGCAGAGACAGATCACTCCAAAGTCTTAGACTATCCTAACTCATAACAAATTTGGACAAGCAAGCAATACCTTTCTTAAAGAAGACCGACGCAAGCTGCAGAGCCAATTCCAGGAAATAGCTTCACCAAAACATGCTTCAATACCCTTTCAAGTTTTTATTCTTCCTGCTTGAAACTTTTTCTCAGTTTGTAACTTTACCAATAAAATTCTAGCTACAGTTGTTCTGTTCTCTTTTTCATCTTTCTGTCATCATTCAGGATTTTGAATTGATAAGCATACCCCATACAGCCTCACAAGTAGGATGGTTTAAGGACTTAGTTTTCTTCTCAGAATAGCATTAGTTACCTACTTTATTAGGATGCTCTTAAGGAGATGCATAGCCAGTGACCTAACAATCAAAGCATACTCTGACATTGGCTTGAAAGAAAAATTCACGAAAATAATGAGAAATCGGGTCTCTTTGTATGAAGTCAGCAAGTTTCGGTTGAAGTGTATCGAGCCTAGTTAAGACTACACAACTGAAAAGAAAATGTCACTTAAATTTAACTAAGGGAGATCATGATTCATTGTTGATCTATGATTTTTACAGAGCACTAGGCATGTTCAGATTTTGAATAATATTCAAGCTCAAGGCTTCAAGTCAAGGCATCGAGAGACAAGGTTAACATATCATACAATACCAAGGAGTTCCTAAAATTTTTCTAGATTGTCATTTATGATGTGAACATGGACTCTTGAAGCATGCGATCAGGCGAATCTCAATTCATGCATTTCTGAATCTTGTCTCATTACAGGTGCTGTACATCAGCTTCAGCCTCAGTAGTCTAAGCTACATGTCAATAGCAACACTGAGCTACTTATCTGCCCATACAGCACTTGGTCGCTCAGCCAAATATTCTCTCATGGTTTCTCCTGGTGAGAGTAGCCTAACTTGCTATAATAAGAAGAAGTTCATTTCTGTTGCCACAAGGACAAATCTATCTACCAGCACAGTTGCGATTGCCCAAGTTTCCTCATATATTTAAATGCTAATGGATAGATATTCATTAAAGAGCTTCCCGTGCATCTTTATGAACAAATTAGGCTGCTTCATGAGCCATTATCACACATATGATTGAGAGTATCTACTATACTTTTGTGAGATATTTCATTTTGCATGTCTTCACCAATATTGCTCTTTGCACTCAAATCTGTACTACGAGAGTTATTCAGCACACTCCGATATAGTAAAACATTTCATCAAAGTTGAATAACAGAAGGTTGTCAGCTATGGTAAGTCCTATTAAAGCCGCATAGGGAAAGAAAATGTACGGCCAAGAAATAAGATGAAATACAAGAAATCAGCCACATCATGGAATGTCAAATGGCATTTCCAAATATTGCTGGAAAAATAATTACCAAATAAAAAATCCCAGGTAACTTTCTGCAACTACAACTGAGGTGCTGGACTGTGATTGATTAATGAATCAGACATTTATATTAGATGAGCTTCACTTTTCCTTTTAGGCTCACATCAGATTATACAGGCGAGGAAAAATTGCAAATCACCACAGCTCATGTATATCATTAACCTCACTATGATTAGCTAATTAAAATGCCAGACCACCAGGTGTCTCTTGCTAACTTCTGCACCAAAACTAAGAGTCATCCATGTCTCCCATTCCTTTTGCCAAATTTACACTAGAGAGAGAGAGAGAGAGAGAGAGAGAGAGAGAGAGAGAGAGAGAGATTGGATAACCTGGAGGAAATTACACCAGAGCACAGGTCTACAGGTTCTTCAAATATCAGGTCAGCTTTTCAAGGACATACGGTCAGGGGGCTTGTGATGGCTTCCCCCCGCTAGACATTTGTTGAAATTTGCCTTTTGAAACTGAAGGTACTATTTTTAAGCATAGTTCTTCGTTTGCTCTTCTCAATTTATCACCTCCCTTACCCCTCGCCTCTGAGGTGAGATAAACAGAAGAAACCAACAAAAAGAACTAGTAGAATGCATAATTTCATATCCACATAATTTCACTTCTAATTGAGAAAGCTTTTATACCGTATAAAACAAGTTGATGCCCTCTAGTTACAAAAGTCAGGCCTGCTGGAAAAGAAACTATAGATGCACTCCAAACTAGAAAATTATCGTATTCTTACCTCTGCCAGCAAAGTTTTCTCCCACCCTCATGCATAATTTCATAAGCAAGTTTGTATTTCTCAAAAGATGTGGCACCAAACTCTACATATTTGGCAGCAATTTCACGAAGACTCCAGACCATCTTAGCCTTAATTTCATGGGAGCTACCTCCTGATTCAAAATCACGTACAGTGCCATACTCAGCACTCCTCATCCACCTATGTAAAATGTAGCGAGATGGAAGCTCCCTAATATCTAGAATCTGGAACAATCTCAAAGCATGTCTACACAATACACCCTCTGATTCAAACATTTGACAGCCGCAACTCACATCAAGATTGGATGAACAAAAGGTAACAATATGTTTCTCATTCTCATTGCCACACTTATGGATCAAATATCTGCAGATGGCCCCTTGTTCATGAATCTTGGCACCTAGATAACCGTAGCTTTGTAAAAGTTCCCTCTGGAAAACTTTGAAAACAGAAAGGGAAGCCTCCTACATTGCTCTTCCATTGGTTCATTTGTCTGCAAATATGCTTGCAAGTTGAATGAATTATAATCTTCTTTCCTTTCATTGCCACGACGTTGCTCCAAACCTTGTTCATATCTCACGACAAATTTTTCAAGTGACGTTTGAGAATTTAAATATGGATCAAAAAAGGCATCTAGACCATCAATGGGAATTCCAGCAATGTTCCACGTAAGTACAGTGGAACCCAGTTTTCACGCTTTTCATACATTTCCTTCAGCCAAGCATTTTGCCTCAGGCTATATTTGCTGAGAAGAGTGTCCCATGCAGCATCAAATTCACCAACTGTATGACTTTGTTAAACACATTTCTCATATTCATATTTACAATCACTACTCAGTGGACTCAAATGCTCACGTTCTTTTGTCTTAATTTGCCACATTGATAATCGATGATGACTCGAAGGAAAAACTTGTGCAATCGCTTGTAGAATGGAATCATCATGATCGGCTATTATCGACTTGGGATGGCACCCAGACATTGCCCTGAGCCATGTCTCAAATAACCATATGAAGGACTCCTTCGATTCATTAGCAACTAGAGCACATCCAAGAAGAACCGGCTGCTTGTGGTGATTAACACCAACAAAAGTAGCAAATGGCATCACATAATTGTTTTGCTTATAGGAGGTATCAAAAATGATGGCATCACCAAACTGACTGCAGGAAAACCTAGATCTGCCATCAGCCCAGAAAATACTTCTACAGCAACCCATCTGTACATCGACAGCATAAAAGAATCCGATGTCCTCAGCCTGTCGGTTCTGAAAGTAATTATGAAGCACGGTATACCAATCACTTCCTATGTTGTTCACACGATGTTTCTTTACGAGGCTCCCATTGTGCTTTTTAGCAAAGTCTATTTTTTCCGATGTTTCATTGATCTCATCTAAAAGTTTCCCAGAAGCTGAACCTCTGCTGGCTTTCATTTGCATCTCAAGCTCATGGTTATGCTCTAGTTGATAACGATCAACAATCCACCGTCCATTATCATGCCTCTTAATCCTCATAAATGCACCACACCCAACCCTAGAAGGATGCTGAAATCCTTCTTTCGAGCATACAAATCTCCGAGAAGTAATTGAACCATCATTCTTTGATCGAAACTGTCACGCCCCGATCCTCGGGCACACACACATCCTTCTCACTTGGTCGATTTTATAATGCGATATCCCAGGACAAAGTATCGCCGACCCTTTCATTTATTAAGCACATGCGGAAGCGCTTAAAATCCCTGCACAATAAAACGATGGGATAGAAAAGCAGGGCCATATTTTTCATATTGAAATTTATAACCAAACTTTTATACAAAACACCAACCAATTCATAACTATTCACTTCAAAAAAAATTCTCAAAAGAAGATAGACTCTTAGTCCATCGAGGCCATACTCAAGGCCCCTCTCGGGATTATCTTCTTCTTCCAAAAATCCTTCTCTTTAAGTTTCACCTCCGAGTCCTCCTTCTTAGACTCCTCCTCAGCTCCTCATCGGGGTCCTGAAATGTTTTTCCCCAAACTGGGATGAGACTACGTCTCAACGAGTTCTACCCCACTAAGCCCGATTAGTAAACCATTATACTATAGGCTGCCTATACACCCACAGGGCAGAAGACGTACCTTGGCCTCATATCCCACCTGCAAGTCAGTACAATTCATAATAGGCACCTAAGCAATCATATCACTGATCGAAGCATCGATCAAATCGACCTAGTCGATTGAATGCCAACAAGACCACTCACGGTCATTCCCATTCAGTCAATTAATTCACGACATCAAATCAAAGCAATGATCAATCGACTCAGTCGATTACATGTCATCACGACCTATGCTCGGTCGGCATATTCAATACTATCTATAAAGTCCTATCAAATCAGGACTGCTCACCCAAAGCTGATAAATAGATAGTATAGCTCACCCAAAGCTGATAATAAGGTATACTGCTCAACCAAAGCTGGCATATCGCCCGAAGGCCGATATAGTATACTGGTATACTGCTCACCCAAAGCTAACATATCACCCGAAGGCCGATATAGTATACCATTTGCTCACCCAAAGCTGATAATATATTGCTTGCCCAAAGCTGATAATAAGGTATACTGCTCACCTAAAGCTGACATATCGCTCGTAGGTCGATATAGTATACCGGTATACTGCTCACCCAAAGCTGACATATCGCCCGAAGGCCGATATAGTATACCATATGCTCACCTAAAGCTGATAATATATTGCTATTCAGTCATAACTGATAGAACCAATCACCGAGCCACATGCATTCTCCAAGGCGACATATCTAATCATCAGGCCCCGTGCCTTTCATGATGATCCATCCCATTTGTAAAGTAATTATTCACAACCTTAACTCGTACTCAATTTACCCAATTAATCAATTTAGGAACATATCCTAAATATCCACAATTAAATCAATTTGGCACAATTCAAAGCTCAAATAAATAAACGGACTGCGCCACGACAATCAGCATGAGATTTCGGTCGTTGGCCATCTCAATCTTAATTTCTGAAAATAAATAATTAATTAATTAATTTCGAAAATTAATTATTAAACATTAAAAATTTCCGTTTAGCTCAAAATAAGGTCCAATTAAATAAACGAACTTCACCACGGTCATCAGCATAATTTTCCGGTCACGGGCCATCCCAGTTGAATTTTCAGGAAATAAATAAATAATTAATTAATTTCGAAAATTAAATAATTAATATTAAAAATTCAATTTAGCTCAAAATAAAGCCCGATTAAATAAACGGACTTCACCACAGTCATCCGCATAATATTCCGGTTCCGGACCATCTCCCTTGAATTTTCGGAAAATAAACAATTATTTAATTTAATTCCGAAAATTAATATTTAAATGCCAAAAATCCCACTTAGGCCCGAATCGCCAAATTGAAGCCCGATTAGGGGTCGGAAAATTCCCGAGATACTTCCAATAAATAGTAGACCACGCCTACTTGCTAATTGCGCAATCAATTTATCTAAATCGCATCACAATTGACTAATAATTGCTAATTTATTCTAATCTAACAACCTAAATATAATTAATTAAAACTAAATCAACCTTAAGCATAATTAGCCAACTAATCCAGGATTAGTGAGATTACTCACCAAATCACGCGCAAATCGGATCAATCCGACGGCGGCGACGCGAGGAACGATTGTTCCCAAAGTGACTCACGGATCCGAGGCTCGGAAACGGCCCAAAAGCGGGCTCGAAGTCGCTGAAACCCACTCACGGGTTTGCTGGACGGGGCTGATCGAGGCTGCTCCGGCGGCTAAGGCGGCGAGGGGAAGCCGGCGGAGGGCGAGGGGGACGCGGGGAAGGTTCGGCGGGGCTAGGTGGTGGCCGGAGGTGGCCGGAGATGGCCGGACGGGGCTGGAACAGGAGCGAACAGAGCTGGGTCCGCTCGGGGGAAGTGCTGCAGCGAGCGACGGACGGCGGGCGCACGGGCGGGCGGCTGTCGCAGCGTGCGAGCGGCGGTGCGGCGGCGCGACGGGCGGCGACGGTGAGCTGCTCTTGCGCAGCTTCTTCTTCTGCTCCTCGTTCGGTTCGCACAAAGAAGAACGAAGAAGGAGAAGAAGAAGGTAACGTGGGGGAGGAGGCAAGAAGAGAGAGAAGAGATAAGGTTGAATGGTCAAAGGGAGAGAGAGAAAGAGAGAGTTGGCGTGGGGAGGGGGTGTCCGCACGAAGGGGGAGGGGAGAGGAGAGAGAAGAGAGAGAGAGAGAAAAGGAAAAAGAGAGTGTTTGGCTAAAAATGGAAAAAGAAATGGGAAGATCACAAAATAAAAGGATTTCCTCAAATAGAGAATCCTAATCCCAATTTCTTTTAAATAAGCTCATAGTCTCTCAAAAGGATTTTCCAATTTAGAGTTCTTGATCCCCACTTGCATATCTGCATTCAATTTCTCTCTTAATTTCTCTCGAATAACTCTTACAAAAATCAATTGATATTTCCATTATCAAATTGATTATTTTCTTCATCCAAGAATCCCTCATACTCCTCAATCTCACAATCTCCGGCTTAAACTGAACGAAGACTGCCCTATATATCCAGTCAAATTAAAACCCGAAAATCCGGATGTCACAGAAACAATTGACCAATACGAACTCTAAATCCCACATTCCCAACATATGTATCATAATACTGGTATGCTTCGTTAGCTAAATCAAACTTTAGACCCACATAGGGCTCAAATTTCACTAGTCCTTCATTTGCCCCCAGTTTAATGCGTTTGGCACTGTAAATACTTGAAGAAGATGAGCATCCATTATCAACAACATCAAGCTGTTTTATCTGTGGCTTACGGCACAAATCAACTACTTGAGCAGTTGTTGCTGAACTTTTGCACCCGGAATTGGCAGGATGATTCTCCTCACAAGTGTCGAGATCATGATTATGATCTTTCGCAAATTGGTCAAGGAGCCACTTGCCAGAATCAGATTTTTTCACCCTTATGAATGCAGGGCATCCTGTCCTTTCTTTCCAGCACACAAATCTCCTGTTACAAACCGATCCATCCACTCGTGATCGATGCAATTGACCAGATCGTATTCTAAAACCCACTCGTGATGCATAATTGCCATAGAAAATACGAGCATCATCTGCAGTATCAAACTCCAACCCCACATATGGCTCATGTTCAAACTCTTCTTCCCCCACCCCCATTGAAATCCCTCTCACATACAGCACCAAGCATTCCTCAGTCTTTAAAGCTGTACCTGAAATAAGAAAATAAAGTAAGCAAGATAACATAGAAACCTCAATAAATCAGCTCATTGTAACTATAGCTAAATATCAGGAGAATCAAGGACCCAAGACATAAGCAACATTACTTAAAAAATGCTAGCATTGTGAATATAGAAATAGTCAAGCTAACTTTACTTAAACTAGTCTACAAAATTCATAAACAAAGTGATTCGACCAACTGCAAATGGTCCTTTAAATACACGGATCATAGTCAACACTCAATAGGAGTCTGCCGTAGTATACCAATTTTTGTAAACCACATATGTACACATAGCATTGTTCTTATACAGCCAAAAACTCAATTTAACCATTTTAATCTATAACTGACCATCTCCTCATTTAGTTCAGCCACCAGGCCCAAAAGAAAGCAGCATCAGCAATATCAGTAGTCACTGTTGCATTGTCACATATTCTATACTAAAACCAATATAATCCAAAAGGACGATAGAACAGACAGAATATTAATTTGTTCTTCCACTCCGAATAAGAGTCGAAATCAAATCCAACCGAATCAATTCTACACAAAGCGACCACAGGCACAGTAGCCCGATGGCCAGATGTCACCATGACAAGATTTCGCAAGAAGCGTCGGGTTCAAAGCAATCTGGGAAATTTCATCCACGAGGCCACATGGATGCACCAGCCCCGGCAGTTGGAATTGTGAAAAGCAAGCACTCATAGCGGGTACGAACCTCCCGCTTCGCCGGTCACTCCTTCACACCCTCTTGGCCGGCGAAACAAACATTCCGAGCGAGTCAAAAACAGATTCGCGACACGAAAATGCACCGTTTCATCAAATGTCGATCAACCAAGTCACATTGTAACCGCTAACGCGCGCGCAGCTACCATAGACAATCATCCTTGAAACCCTTTTGGGCTCTAACGAAGCATGCTAATCAAGAACGGTGCTGACATACAACAACGCCTCGTAAAGAATTTTCACCTCTCGACGTCGACGGAGCGGACGGTGCTGGGTTCTCTGCCCGAGTGTCATGGCTCTGGGCGATGAAGAGGAAGAAGAACGAAGTGGGTTTGTGCAAGCTCCGACCGTACCGGCAAAGAACCTCCTCCTCGTGCCCTCCTCCTCGTGCCCTCCTCCTCCTTCTTCTTCTTCTTCCTTCTTCTTCTTCTTGGGATTTATGGCGTCGTTCTTGATTCTTGATTCGCAGGGAATTGACTGATGATGGCAAAATGGATTTGGAGCTTGAGCGGTGGGAGGAGACGAAGAAACGAGGGGGCTTTTTGCAAATGGCAAGTATGGAATGGCAAAAAAAGGAAAAATTGCAGGGTTAAGGTTTTCTTTTTTATCAATTTGAGCCCCCATTAATTAAACTTTATTCAAGAGAGGCCCAAACTATCACTATTACATCATTTTTACTTTTTAGCTCCCTTAGTTGGTTATTCTTTTGGTAAGGAAAAGAGCCACAAAAAAATCCAAACTTTGCTTATTGTAATACATTTATTATAAACTAGTTTTTGCAACACAAAAAACTTTTACCCCGAACTTTTTCCCGTGATACTAAAGCCTCAAACTTATACTAGTGACACTAAATTTTTAGGATAAATATATATCACACGAATGCAATTGTGCAAATTTGGAGTAAATGTGTGATATAGATATAAATTTAGAGTTTTTGTTATCATAAAAAGAGTTTGGAACACACGAATATAATTTAAGGTTTTTGATCACTTTTACATTTTTGGTAATACTAGGGTTAGGTTACGTCCCAAATAGCATCATGAGCTGGACCTTACCAACAGGTGCCCCTATTACACTAGTTAAATTAACTAAAAGGAGAAATAATACTATTTTAAATTCTTCTAAAATGAAAAAAAAAAAAGCGTTTTAACAAAATTGTTTGTTTAACCGACCAAAAAAAAAAAAAAAAACAAAATTGTTTGTTTCAAATGGTAAATTTTGCATTTGCAGAATATACTCCGCTTAACAAGTGCTCACGACTACTTTGCGGTATTTCTCCTCGTGAACATATATTTCAGTTTAAATTCAGACAATCTCGAATAATTTAAGAAAAATTATAATAAAAGATGAAAAGGAAAAGAAAAAAAGTACAAAGAAGAATGGATGCCGTGAAGAGAGAGGGTGGCTGGTCAGCAACCCCTAGTTGGGATGGTCACCACTAGAAAGTGGACGATCTTCATTTTATATCAATTCTAACTCTATCGGTTAGAGGTTATTTTAGTAAATAAATCGTTGTAGGTGTTCTGGCGTGGCTAACTAGCACCATGAAAATTGACATGATCCTTGCTAATAAGTGCACCAACGACACTAGATAAAGTAACTAAAAGTAGAAATAACACTTTTCTAAATTCTTTAAAGATGACAAATTCATGTATTTAATAAAAAGTTTCTTACTTCAAATGGCAAATTCATCTTTATAAAGCATTATTTATTAGGGCTTCACACGTGCTCAAGGAGCACATTTTGACATTTTCCTTATTAAAACATATATATATATATATATATATATATATATATATATATATTAATAAAATAACTAATATAGAGAATCTTCACTAGATCAAGAGAAATTATAATAAAGCGAATAAAAAAAATAAGAATTTCAAAATGAACAAAAGCTGTAAAGAGAGAGAAGGTGGCTAGTAGAGCTGTTGCCACCCTTGGTGACCCTTAGATTTTATGTTATAGATTTCAAATGAAGCAATATAAAGTCTTACTTATGATCATATTAAAGCATATGTTTTTTTTTTTTTTTAAATAGAATCACTAATATAGAGAATCTTTACTAGACTAAGAGAAATTACAATAGAGGAAATAAAAGATAAGAATTTTCGAAGAAACGGAAGCTATGAAGAGAGAGGGGGGTGGCTAGTAGAGCTGTTGCCACCCTTTGTGACCCTTGGTTGAGGCCCTAAGGGTCACCGCTTAAGTTTGAGGCCTCAAGTGATCAAGGCCTAAGGTCGAGGCCCCAACACCCTCAAACAAAGCTCTTTTGTAACATCACAATTTTCCAATTCTGTTTTCAATTAAATAAGTTGGGCATTTCATCTTCGTGCCTATAGCTCTTTTCTTTGAGTTGGCCACTCACGAGATAACTAGTCTATTAGGTGAAGCCATTAAGGAATCTAAATGCAATAGACTTGAGAATTCGATCAGAAAACGACTGTTCGACTGTGCTAATCTGTAAGGGTCATTACAGCACAGATCAATTAGAGACCAGAGATAGGTCAATTCAATAGAACCATGTGATTAAGTGTGGGTGATTCCACCTAATTGCAAAATTATTGTCAATCGGCACTAGACCGATTTCTTTGTCGTTTTGGTACTCTGTATCCATATTTGAAACCTTGAGATTTCCCTGACAACCGAGAGTCACCAATGTGTCGAAGATGCACTTTGTGGCTTGAAAATAATCAACCACAAGTCAATTGCACGGAAAATTCCTAAAAGCTACCCGATAGGTTAGGACACACTAAAAATGTGCCAGATTGAAATTAATCGTGAAATTGAATCCGAATTCAGAAATTAAAGGTTCTGTCATGTCACAATTCATTTTAGGAACGTCAACTCATCTTCAGAAGATTTTTCTACAAACCGAGATTTTTTGGCGGAAAAGTAAAGTAAGGCCGTTTTTGTTCGAGAACATTAGAGGGCCAGTTTTGATCACATCTTTGGGATGCAAGTTGGATCATATGATGGGGAAAAGTCACAAAATAGACGAGGACACCTTGGCGGATTTATTTGGGCTTCAATTGAATTTGTTTGTTTGAGAATTGAGCTCAATTGAATAAGAATTGAAGGAATTGAAGATGATTGAATGGAAATGAAGGCCATTTGCACAAAGTTCGTATGCCATGGGGGGAGCAACATTTCAGCCATGAAGAAAGGCTTCTTGAGGAAGATTTGAGAGAGAGAATGGCTGAGGATGACAGCCCAAGTGGTGGGGGCAAGCTCTCAAGTTTTTGGCCAAGTGTTGGAGGGCTAAAGAGGCCTTTGGGTTCCCCTCTCTTCAGCAGCCTTCTTCCTCCTTGAAGCATGGCTTTCTCCATGGTTGAGGCTAAGGAAAAGCTTTAGAGAACAAGAGGAAAACTACAGCTCATCCCCCTTGGCCGTCGCACTCCCACACAGCCACCGTCAGACCATTTTCCTCCCTTGTTGTCCCTCGTTCCAGTTTTTGCTCCAGCCGACCTTTCTCCAAAGATCGGAGTAAAAAGTTAACTTCCCAGATGAATCAGCAAACGAACAACCTATCGCCACGAAGAGGACATCTAGACCGTTCCAAAGAGCTTGGCCTCTCCCCGAACGGAGCTGCCGGCCATCCTGTACGCTAGCAAGAAGAAACTGGCCACCGGTTCATCAGTCCGCCTGGTAGTTTGCCTGATTTCGCCTATTTCGCATTTTCTTCATGTTTTCTCCCATTCTGACCCTTCCTTCACCTATACCAACCACCAGTAGGTCCCCCTTGACCCCCGGCCACCGCCGGTTGCTGGCCAACCCCTCGCCGGAGCTCCGGCCAGACCCATTTAGCTCTGTTTCTCCTCCAGCGACTAGTTTTTCAAAGTTGCAAAGGGAGTACGAATTTGTGGCTACTATTCCAGCCGCGGGACTGCCTTGGATTGCTGTGGTTGAGGTTCCCAAGCCTCCTTGCCGCCGTCCATCAGCTGTACACCGCCCCCAAGCCGCCGGACCTTCGCCGCTCCCCGTTTCCGCGCCAAACCACCGTCGGTTCCAGCGTTTTGCTCAAGATTAGAAACCGAGGATAGCAAGGGTTTTCGGTCTTCAAGGCTTGTTTTAGGTTTCTTCCCAGCCTCGCTTGGTGTCGCCGCTTCGAGGTTTACTGACCACCTTGGCGTCGTGGTCGCGTGGACTCACCGGCTCGCAAAACCGGTGAGTTTATCCTCTAAACCTCGCTTAGTAAGTTAATTATACTTAAGGGGTGTTTAGATTAGTCTAAGTAGGTTTAGGTGGTTAGATTAGATTATTTAAATATTAATTAGATTAGATGCTTGATTAGTTTAGTGGTTAATTAATTAAGGCTAATTGTATGTTTATATTAGTGTAATCTTGTTTAAGCCTTAATTCATTATTTTTAATTAATTAATTATTTCGAAATTATAAATATTATATTAATATAATATAATATTTAATTATTTTAATTTCGAAATTAAAATTAATTATTTAATATTTTCGAAAATTATGCTGGGATGGTCGGTCGTTAGAATTTCACACTGATCGCAGTCGTGCGATCAGTTTATGCTAATTGTTTGTTAAATTGAGAAATTGAGTGATATTGGTGAAATTTTGGTATTTAACTCGAAAATACCCGGTGTTGGTTTTTGACACTGTAATTGGTTTGTAAGACCAGTTTGAATCGTTGGGTTTGAATGGATTGAATATCCCGTTCTCTGGTTTGTTATTGAATCTACAGCTTTGGCAAGCAATTGGTTTATATATGTATTAGCTTGTGTGAGCACTGAATGTTAGCTTGTGAGAGCAATGATCGTTTATCAGCTTGTGAGAGCAACGATCCATTTATCAGCTTGTGCGAGCTGTCATCTATATATCGGCTTGTGAGAGTATTGCATCCATTTTAGCTTGTGTGAGCCGTGATTGTATTGATGGATGAATAGATGGTATAGTTTAATAAATGATATGAATTGATAGATGTGTGGATCGTATGATATCAATTGGATTGATTGAATTGATAGACCAATGGGTGTGTTGGTAGTTTCAGCTTGTGCGAGCATTGTTTGAATATGAATTGTACTGACGTGCATGAAGGAACTGAGGCAAGTTAAGTCCTCTGAATTGCGTGGCTAGGCCACTCCTGAGTGTATTTTCTTCATAATCGAGTCTTAGGGGGTAGAACTCATTGAGACATTGTCTCACCCCATCGTGGGCGTAAATTTTTAGGTCCCTTGAGGACGGAGCGGCCAATTCGTTTGGTTGGCCTTGAGGAGTTGCAGAGGTGAAGTCCAGAGGATTGGTGAACGGGTCCGACTAGTAGGTTGTAGGACAATTCCTTTTTAAGAGCTGGTCTTCTGTAGACGTTTGACTGTAGACCTCTGTTTGTAAACTCCGTTGATTTATAAAAGGCTTGTTTTGATTGTGATTGATTGTCTGCTTTTCTATCCCAGAGTTTTGTTTTCAGGGGATTTGTTTTGCTTCCACATGCGTAATAAAATGAATGGGTCAGCGACGTGTCCTGGGAAGTCACAAAGTTTTATCGACCACAGAGGAATGTATGCGTGCTTGAGGTTCGGGGCGTGACATCTCCCCTAGTCGCCCTAGCAACTTTAATTCTCTCTCTATGATAAACGTACAAAAATATTATAATAAGAAAATGTTGTGATTATCCTCATTAAATTGTACAAATAAAGGTATAACCCATATAACGGCAAGAAAATACTCACGAGCATATTTGAATCTAGCACATCTTAAACACCATCTAGATAAAAATAATTGAGTAGCATGAGTTTCTAAATGTCTTGTAAAATTGTTAATTGAATTATTAACCTTTTGTTTTGGCTAGTCGAGTCGGATGTTTTTAATTTCAATTGATCCTTTATAACTCTCTGTCGCCCCCTTAAGATTGCTAAAAATTCGAGCTCCTAAATCATGAAATCGCAAGCAAAGAAAAGTGCAGATGGACTCCATTTTTATATACCTTCGATCTCATATGACAATGGACGTGAGGGTCAATAGTTTTGTTCTTGAAATAAAACGCTAGATTCAACGATCAATATCTGACTAGTTTTTTTGTCGGGCGGTTGAAAAAAGTTTGATGCGATGACGTGCAATTGCAAAGCAACCGTGCTGTCGTCAATGACATTTTATTCTTAGAGTTAATACTATAGAAAATCTTAAACTAGTACACATGTGATAAATTTACCTTAAACTAATTTTCAAACACCAAAAACTCTAAAATAGTACACATGTGATGAATTTACTATAATCAAAAGCCCCATATGGGAAAATTTGTGATAAATTTACCATCAATTAGTTTTCATTAAATTATATTAATACCACAAAAGCCATAAATTATCATCTAACTTAGCAATTTGACGGTAAATTTAACTAAAACTAATGGAAGGTAAATTCGTCATAGATATACCAGTTTGGGATAATAAATTTATCACAAATATACTAGCTTTGAATTTTTCATAATATTGACCCTTATTCTTAAAAGGCACAAAATTAGCAAAATAACGATTGATGTGTGAAAACTAAAGGGAATCATTGGGCGGGTGATATCTAGGTATTTTGGAATTAAATATCTCCTAAGTTTTCCAAATTTCGCTAGATGGATCATTAAGTGGCCTCAAAATTTAGTTGCAGTAACTCACAAATCTTAAGAACATGAATAAAGCATTTTTAATGTTTATGTAGTAATGTACCTTCGATCATTTCATACTAATGCATAAAAGTACTTTTAATACAAATGTAAAACTAAAGGTTGTAGATGGCGTGACCGTTACGACTTGATTAAACAATGCTTAAAACTGTGTGTGTCGCACACACCGGGTGCGTCAATCGTGCATTTATCATGCATGAAACCACTTTGCACTCGGTTTGGACTGAGTAATTAGGAAGGACAAGATGGGATTTAGACAATTACGAGGAGAAAGAGGAAAAAGATTTGGAAGGATTAAGTTATAATGTTGTTTTGATGCGAGAGAAAAGAGATTAAAAATAAATTTATTATTATGTAGATATCTTTTTATCTATTTATAAGTAGATGAAAAATTCAAGTATAAGTGAATAAATTTGTTAGGTAATATATATATCCAAATCCCCACAACTGTCTCTATAAATCTATGGATTCGAAGGAATTTAAAATGTACATAAAATTGATCGGATCTATCGTTTCTAATCCCTCATAATTCCTTCTAATCCCTCTGGTCGTCTTTTTCCTCTTTATCCAAACACGATTGTATGTTTAAAGCTCTTTCTCTTTCCTAGTAATCCCTCCTAATAAACGTAGCGTTACTTGACTAATGTAACATCGTGAGTGAGAAGGGGCAAGAGCGGCATGAGTGGCGCACTTCCTTAAATCGATACTAGTATCGATGCGCGTAGACCGAATGCATTTTGCACATTTCATGCACGAATTACCTTGACAAGTTTATCCTTGCGCCAAAATGCCACGTACATTTGTCCACAATGCAAGCGAATGTTAAAAGTGTTCGTGTTGGGTATGTTAAGACTGATCTATTAAATCGTCAAATAAAGAGTATATTCTAAGTTGCAAATAGCTTTCCAAATAAATGGATCATATACTGGATTCATCGCAAGTTATCATATCTCTTAATATGTGCATTGATGTGATGAACTTGCCTCATTATATTTGTCACTGCAATGAACTTGTCATTGGCGCACAATTATGTTATTCTCTTTTTTGGTTGCATTTCCTACCAAAATCACCTTTGATATTGAGATTTTCCCTTTTAGAGTGATTCCCTATCCAGATTAACAGCTCTAAAAGAAAGGGTTTACAGTTGAGGCAAATTACACATTTGAAATCCTCAAGGTGGCTGAGTTGAATAGGATTTACTTACTCATGAAATGTCGGTTTGCTTTGATTCAACTTTAATTCGACCTATAGTTGGTAATGTGGTGATAACGGGCTCGCTTAAAATAAATAGCAATTATGAGTTTGAGCTAAACATTTTGACCACACAACACGGGGCATTTCTATAATAACTTATAAAAGGTTCCCGATATGTTTTTTTTTTTTTTTTTTTTTTTTTTGGGATCAGACAATGTTAATGTTGACCGTTATTTATGTTATACATTAAGGGTATGCTTAATAGTCATCCTATCTTTTCAATTGTCTGTTTTTTTGTTCCTCGAATTGGTAACACTAGCTAACTTTTCCATTTTCTGGAATAAAAAATATCTAATGACTAGATTTGAAACAAAAACAAGTCATAAACAAAAAAATCTACTTCTTTTGTTCTTTTGTGAATAGAAAAATGTTATCAAATGCACCATGGAACACAACAAATTTTTAAAAAATCAATTTCACATGAAAAGAAAAAGGATGGGTAAAAAGGTAAAATCGAAGCAGACTGTTTGGCTACATGTCATCCATGCACTGCCCGAAGCCTAGAAGTATATATAAAACCCACCCCCTCCCTCAACCCCCTCTTCCTCCTCCACCACCTGAGACTGCCGCCTTCCACCGCTCTCGCTCGTTGAAGACACCCACAAAACCGACGCACCTTCCCCCCCTCTCTCTCTCTCTCTCTCTTCTTGTCTTTCTCATTGGAATTGAATTGGCACCGATCGACTGACCATGTGAGGCCGTGACCGGATCAACAGTTGCCTGCCGGACGAGAGCGGCTCACCCGCGCCACCCTCCATGTCAGCGCCTCCAGGACCTCCTACCGCTTCTTCAAGCTCCTCACCTATCGCTTCACCAACGTGAGGAATGTCCACGTCAACAAGCACCTCTCCATCTCCCTCCCAACTCACCTCGTAAGCCATCGAATCGCCATTGCTTGATCACGATTCTCTTCCTTTTTTGTATGATTCGTGCCTCGTAAGGTGATGATTGGAAGGCTCATTGATCTTGATCGCTCTGTGATTATGTGAGTTTAAGGGTCCATTCGTTTCACGGAAAACAACTTCCGGGGAAAATATTTTCTGGAATTTTCGGTGTTCGGATGGCGGAAAATAAAAGGTCAAAGAAAATGTTTTCCGGTCAATGGAAAATCTCCTTATAAGATTGTGGAAAATGATTTCCCATTTTTTCTGGCAAATAAGTCTGAAGTTTTCTCTTACTTCTCAAAGTTTGCTAAGAAGATTCAAAATAAGAAAGGATGTGCTATTTCGAGCATACAAACAAACCATGGAAGTGAGTTTGAAAATCAAGACTTTGCGAAGTTCTGTGATGAATTTGATTTCCAGCGTGTTTTCTCTTCTTCATACACTTCAGAATAAAATAAGGTTGTGGAAAGGAAGAATAGATCATTGCAATAGATGGCAAGAACCCTCTTAATTGAGAGCAATATTTCCTCTCGATTTTGGGCTGAAACAGTTTCTACAGTTTGCTACATAATCAATAGAGTGTTCTTGAGGCCTATTTTAGAGAAAACTCATTATGAAGTATATAAAGGGAAGAATTCAAATGTTTTTTACTTTCATGTGTTTGGTTGTAAGTGTTATGTTTTGAAAAATGCAAATGATCGAATTTGGAAGTTTGAAAAAAAATTAGACGAATGAATTTTCCTTGGCTACTCAACCTCAAGCAAAACATACAGAGTATTCAACAAGAAGACTCAATTTGTGGAAGAATCTATGAACTTAAAGTTTCAAGATTCTATGCAAAATCAAATGGATCAGACTCAACTTGAAGAATTTGAACCTGCTCTAAACTTTACAAAGTCTACTTCCCCTGAAGTGGTTCAGACTTCTGAAGATTAACTTCAAGCAGAACTAGAGGATTCAACTGAAGTAGAGGATCAGTAGACTCTCAGACCAACCAACAATTGGAAACATAAGTCAAGTTATCCTAAAGAACTCATCATTGGCAACATTGATGAAGGAGTTTATACTAGATCCAAAAGGCGAGAAGAGTCTAATGCTTTAGCACTTGTTTTTGAGATTGAACCCAAAAGTGTAGAAGAAGCCTTGACTGATGAAAGCTGAATCAAAGCTATGTAAGAAAAGCTCAGACAGTTCATCATCAACAATGTTTGGGAGCTGATTCCTAAACATAAAGGTAAGTCTATTATCAGGACTCAATGTGTTTTCAGGAACAAGGTGGACGAGAAAGGAAAAGTGGTCAGAAACACAACAAGGCTCGTGGTCAAATGATATACTAAAGAAGAAGAGATAAACTATGACGAGACCTATGCACCAGTAGCGAAGTTAGAAGCAATTAGATTATTACTTGCTTTTGTTTGCTATAAAAATTTCAAATTATTCCAGATGGATGTAAAAAAGTGCATTCCTAAATGGATTCATTCAAGAAGAAGTTTATGTGGAACAACCACCTGAATTTGAAGATCTAAGAAAGCCAGAATCAGTCTATAGACTAAAAAATGCATTGTATGGACTGAAGCAAACACCTTGAGCCTGGTA
Source organism: Eucalyptus brandiana (assembly GCA_014182725.1). NCBI lineage: Eukaryota > Viridiplantae > Streptophyta > Magnoliopsida > Myrtales > Myrtaceae > Eucalyptus > Eucalyptus brandiana. The sequence continues at coordinate 11,135,600 of CM024669.1, forward strand.
TGAAAGGTTAAGTAAATTCTTAATCCAAAATGGTTTTGTTAAAGGAAAGATAGATACTACTTTGATCATAAAAAGTGATGGTAAAGATTTTTAGCTGGTTCAAATTTATGTTGATAATATCATATTTAGATCTCCTAATGAAAATCTATGCAAGAAGTTCTCTAGATGTATGCAAAATGAATTTGAGATGAGTATGATGGGCGAGTTAGCTTTCTTTTTGAGATTGCAAGTTAAACGGTCAAAGAAAGGTATTTTTATTCACTAAGAGAAGTATGCGAGAGATCTCATCAAGAAATTTGGATTGGAGACTTGCAAAAAGACAAAGACACCAATGTTAAGTTCTTCGAAGCTGGACAAAGATGAATGAGGAAAGAATGTTGACTAGAAGCTTTATAGGAGCATTATTGGTTCACTACTTTACCTTACTGCATCTAGATCTGACATTTTGTTTAGTGTTTGCATTTGTGCTAGATTCCAATTAAATCCCAAAGAATTTCATTTAAGTGCTGCAAAACACATCATCAAATACGTTGCAACTACTCCAAAGCTAGGTCTGTGGTATCCCAAAGAATGAGACTTTACTCTTCTTGGATATTCAGACGCAAATTTAGCATATTGCAAAGTTGATAGAAAGAGTACTTTTGGTACTTGTCAACTATTGGGCAACAAACTAGTGTCTTGATTCTTAGGAAGCAAAGTACTGTAGCTCTTTCAACAGCTAAAGCAAAGTATGTGGCTCTTGGGAGCTGTTGTTGTCAAATCTTGTGGATAAGGCAACAGCTAAGAGACTTTTGGAATTGAAGAATCGTGCACCGAGATCAAATGCGACAACACTAGTGCCATCAATCTCACAAAGAATCCAATTCTTCATTCAATGGCAAAACATATAGAGATTCGACACCATTTCATAAGAGATCATGTTTAAAATTGAGAAATTATAATTCAGTTCATTGACTTGTAAAATCAGTTGACAAACATAATTACAAAACCACTAGAGAAAAGTCTATTTGAATCTATTTGCACCAAACTGAATATTCTATCTTCTATCGACCAAAGTCTAAAGATGATTAGATTCAGAATGTCTAGAAATTACCTCTATAAGTTAATATCTCTTTAATGTAGGTAATTTAATTCTAGCATGAAAATTTTGAAAAGGTATGTTGATTTTTAGATTGTTACTTGCCTATTTTATTTTTAGAAATTATCTTTTTTGAATTTTTGAATTTTTGGCAGTTTTTATTTTTGAAAAAGGCAGTTTACTATTTTCCTTTGTGACGGTTCGTATACCCCATTTCACTTGCTTTATATACCGTCGAAGTCCTTTTTCTCCATTTACGTTTTTACCAACCCTAGAATACATAATTCCTACTCTCTCACTTTTACTCTCAAGTTTGCTCTACAAGTTTTCACCTTTTTCAACTAAACGAGTTCGAAAAATCCTCCTCAACTGTGAAGATGTCTTTCCAGGGGAAGTCGTCTTGGATCGCAAACAGGAGACCACAGAACATGCCAGAGGGTCCTACTCACTTTGACTTGACCGAGAAAGAAGATTCTCCTCAACAATAACAACATTCTTAACAGCGTTATTCTCCATAGCGTGCAACTCAAAATCCTCTACGCCAACAAGCAGAAAAGGAGATTATGGAAAATGTCGAACCTGTAAGAACGTTAAAACCCCAGTTTCTCTTTAAACTCTACAATTAGTTGAAGTAGGGTGGTACTGCAATGACGTCTATTGATGATTTTCTGCGAGAACGTGGATACAAGAATGAGACTATGTTCTTACGATCAATGGAAAGGTTAGGCATTGCGCCTGAAGGATTGGCAGACAGGACATTTGCTAACTTTCCAAGTGATCTATGGTTTGGTTCTTTTAGTCAACCAGAGATGAAGCATGATGATGAGAGAATGTATGCGAATTTTCAGCTTAGGATAGGCGTTGTTGTTGATGTGCGTGGTGAGGGAGTGAGTTTGTTTTGTTCTAAATACCATAGAAAGACTTACTCGAAATTGCTTAAAAGAGGGGTGATGAACCCTCGAACTGTGGATTTTGATTTCTTGGATTCTTTGAAGGTGAACCTAAGGGAGAAAAACCTTACCAAAAAAAAAAAACCTAAGGGAGAAACTGACTCTCCTTTAACTTAAAAGATTTTGCTCTAAGACTTCCATCGCTTACCCTAAATTAACTGCATATTTCTATACAAATTTGTCATTTCTAGAAGCAAATAGATTTCGTTTTACTGTAAGGGAAAAAGAGTTTGTGGTGGATGTGAACACATTGGTAGATGTTATTTGTATGGAAAGAGGGAGTTTCCAACCAATAAATGTGTCTGTTGGTCATGCAACAATGTTTCTTGTTTAGGATAGAGTTGTTGAAGGTGGGATTTCTTATTTCAGAATGATTGCCCCCAACATTTTGCTACACAAGGTTGTGATCAACTACATCCGACCCAAATCAACCTCCGAGACAAATGTCTCTCGTTCTGAAGCAAAACTGATGTTTGCCATCAGTAATGGGATGAAGTTCTTGCTGCCACACACAATCCTGATGCACAAATACAAGACTGTTGTGAAGGAAAATGGACAACTCCCTTACTTAGCGCTAGTCACCAAATTATTTCAACACTTTCACATTCAATTTCCAGCATCTCTCTGTGTTAGAACCAGTGCTCCTATGGTGATAGAATTGAAGATGGTGTCAAAGATGAGATTGAATGAGCTGAAAATAAAGCCTTGGAGCGCTTGAAGGAGAAGTCCCCAACCAAAACAAAACAAGACTCTGCCACAAAGAAAAGGAAAGGCAAGGAGTCTATGAGTGCATCTATCAAGAAGAGAAGAGCTCTTATCTTGCAGGACGAAAAGATGAGTATGATCTCACTCTCTCTGCATTTGCCTTGAAAAATCTACAGAGTTTTATTAGTTTTGAGCAGCCATAGGACAGAGAGGAAAGAGGACGAGAAGAAACAGAGCAGAGAAGTGAAGGAAGAGAAGAAAGAAGAGAAGGAAATGAAGAAAGAAGAGTAGAGGAAAGAGAAAGAGAAAGAAGAGAAGAAAGAGAAGAATAAGGAAGAGAAGCAGAAGAGGAAGAGGGTCAAGATGACTCTTTTGAACCAACATTTGCAGTATCCTTGTCAGATGATTATGAGAAGACTCGGAGTGGAACTACAGGAGATGCAAGAGAAAAAGAACATCGCTTGAGAGTTGACGCTGAGAACGAACAAGAAAAAGATTTTTCTTCTCCACTTGTAGCCACAGAGACAAGGGGAGCCGGTGAGAAAATATGTACTTTTTCTTCTCCTTGTTTACAAGTGAAGTTAGCAAATCTACAGCCGATCTAGAGGATGTCTATGCCTCTTAATTTCCTGAAGCTGATGTTGAGGCATTCTCTCCAAGTCTTGGTGATCTAACTGCTGATATTCCCTCAAATCTCACAACTCATGGAATTAATTTGGCTGGACCTAGTGCATCAACAGAACCAATAGCAGACTTTCAAAGGCTGCTAGAAATTCTTCTAAAGTTGAAGGCTTAGAAATATGGGATGGAGTTTGAGATCAAGAACCTCCACAAAGCTTTCAAATCTACTTCAGACTCTCTACACGAGCAGGTACAAGCCCTTAAGCTTCAAGTTCAAGAGACTGCAAAGGGTGAGGATATTGAGAAGCTAAAGGAGACTGTGAGGAAGCTAGATGAGATTGTTCAATCCATGCGGGATTTCCAGCTTGTTCGCATCCCCAAACAGCCCTGATTTCATCAAACTTTTTTATTTTTCTCCACTTTTTACTATTGACAAAAAGGGGAAGAATGTGCAGATTTGAGTACTTGACTTTGTTTGGTTTTTATTGGTTGAACTTTTGATTTGGTTTGGACTTTTGTTGTTTGACTATTGAATTTTTTTATGCTTGCAGCAATTTACTTTGGTGATATTGATTATGGTTGGATAGTTATTTGTCTTATCATTTCAGGATTAACATGTTTTATGTGGTTGCAGAATCGATGCTCTCCAGGTCTTAATCAACTTATTTTTATAAGATATCATGTATTACTTAAAAGTTGTTTTGTAGGTCAAAAGTTCTTAAATCTATAAGAAAATTTTGTCACCATAAAAAATGGGGAGATTGTTAGAGAAAACTCATTTACTGTTTTGAAGTTGACAAAATATTTCCAAAAGTCTAGTATGACGACTTTCAGAGTCTAGCGTCAAAGTCTAAAGACCGCCAGACTTTAGATTCAAAGTCTGCCCACACTGACAATTTCCAAACTGAAGAATGAAGACTTATCCAGATGCGAGATTATCTTAAATTCTTCAAGGATTCAATTCATATGGTTTTTGGATGACCTTATGGCTGGATATAGCACCTACATAATTGACTATCTTTATTGGAATCAATTCTGATATTCAAATCTTTTGGAAGGCAAGCAAACTTGGAAAGTTCCACTTATGGAAATCAAGATCTTGATTGTATGGGCGAACAAGATTAACGGGCTTTGATCACAATCATCTAACGACTCAAGATCTCTTTGATTGATTCTGTCCAACGGGTAGATTGGAAGAATTCCTTTGGTAAATGCCAACAGTCATGAAGGCATGAAGGAGTACTTAAGGCGGACTCTCCAATTGTTCGATAGAGTGCGTGAAAGAAAAGTTTCAAAGTTTGAAGCTTTTTAATTCCTTGCTATTTTGTTCACTGAGCTCAAAGTTGTTTACAAAAGAGAGAAACTCATAGTAAAACTTTGTGAGAGACCAGTAGAGACTTTTCATTGAGAAGTCAAGATCACAAGTTGTAAAACCTCTTTTGACTTTTAGTGGAATCGAACCAGTGGGCTGTCAACGCAGGAGAGTGGACGTAGCCTTGATCTAAGTCGAACTACTATAAATCTTGTGTTCTTATTCTCTTCCCTAAACTCCTTTATCTTGATTCGTAGCTTTAATTAACTATTTAAGTTTAAACTCCTTGATTTTATTTGAAACTATTGAAGGTTGAATTTGTTCTTAGTCCGTTATCTTCTATAAGCAAATAACTTCTACTAAATCTTGCAAAAAAATTTATTCACACCTATTCACCCCCCTCTAGGTGTTGTTACTAGCCTTTAAGAAATCATTTTCTTGTCCTTACGCCTTACGCACGCGCTCTCGCGCAATCTTCTGTTGCGCTTCTTTCCTTACCCATTTACTTTAGAAGCTGCCATTTTTGCCCTTTTTCTCACGAAAGGTTTCTAATCTCATCTCCTCCTCCTTTGACATCGATGATTAACAGCAGTGGAGCATCCCCTCATCCAGCGGTGCTGGATCTCCGCCCTCACGAAGCCCTGGGTTTCTGATCTCGTCGTCCTCCTCCTTCTACGTCGATGATCAGCAACGGTGGAGCATCCCCTCGTCCAGCGGTGCTCGATCTCCGCGACGTGCCTCGCTTCCTCTTCACTGCTGGTAAGTTCACACTCTTCCACGCGTAGTTGTCTTCAAGCAACGCATGCACAGATTGAAGCGTCTTCATAGGTCTCTCTCTCTCCTCTTGTTTGCATGTATAGAGGGATTTTGTGTCTCCAGAATTTGTGTGCAGAGGAGCTTATTTTCAAGGGTTTTGAACTTCATCCGTATCTCATTCTTCGAGGTGCTTTTGGGGATTCGAATCAAAAGATGGGCTAGTGTGAATGGTCATTTTATAGTTCTGAAGCCATCACTTTCGTTTTCTTTTTTTCCTTTTCTTTTGGAGATGGAAGATCGAGACAAGAGCTTCGTAAAGCGAGATTAGAACCAGTTTCCCGTGCACTCTGCTTCGCTAGCGCTGCTCCTTTCGCCTCTTCCAGGATGTGATGATTCTCATATCCACTATGTTTAGAACTAGTATCTCTCTTTTTGTTCATCTGATCGTTTTTCAATAGTATTGTTCATTCGACTTTGCATAGTGGGACTTGCCTGAGATAATAAGTTGTTTTCGGGATGCATATTTTCCTTATCGAACACTAGAAAATATTTTCTGAAATATTTTCAGGTTTTAGCTGAACATTAGAAAATGTTGTCATTTTCCTGGAAAATCACTTTTGGGAAAATATTTTTCGGAAATGGCCCAATTTCCGCGAAACGAATAGACCCTAAAACTCCACTTTTTTTCTAGTTCTCACACTCAAATTTGCCCCCCCTCTCTCTCTCACTCACACAGAGTCTTTCTAGTCTCTTGACTTTCTGCAATGGTACTCTCAATCTCTCTCTCTCTTCTATCTTACAGACGCCCTTTGATCTGTTCTTTGTCTCGCCTCGCCAACGCCATCTCCTTCTCTCGCCTTCTCGGGGGTTGTGGGCTTGCTTTTATTAGTCGACCATCAGTCAGCCCACTCTTAGCTAGGTTCATGCTTTCTTATAGTAACTAATTCGAGAGAAGCTCTGTGCTTTTTTAAAGACGAATAGCCTGAGCATTGGACAAGTGATAATTTTTATTACAATTGATTCACCTCGATCTTTCCCTTATTATGATATGGCTCAAATTGACCGTAACATTCCAAAATTCAAAAAAAAAAAAAAAATCCTTTTAAATTACTCATCAGCCAAAGCAAAGAATGCTTGGGGAAATTATCAGCGTCTTTTATTTGGATTTAGAGATATGACTTATATGTTGTAAACATGCTCCTCAAGTTTTACATATTAGGCTATTAGCCTTCTCCAAAATAGGCACATAAAAACATATTACATGTCCCAACTTCCAATTCTGAATAGGATTTAAATAGAAGATTAGCCAACTTTTAGAACTGTTTTACCGTTGCACATATTAAAATTAAAAGTTAAAATACATCCTCATCAGCTTGCTTTTATGAGCCCACCGCACATTGGTACTTCAATACAAACATATTGTTTCTTTTTTGCACGCAAAATGTTTCATGCTACTTCATTCACATGATATTTTTTATAATAATTTTCTTTTTTTAATTCAGGCAAAAGCAAAGATTCATGAATATACATTCTTTTATCATGTAAATCCAATAAATAACGAATTAACCAAAATCTAGATATTTTTTAACCCTCTCCAAGTCACTCTCAATCGCGGACCTCAGACCCAACTTCGGTGGGTCCCACATGCATTGTTGTTTTAGGCTTGTGTGGATGATGAGAATTCCTATCTTCAACAGCTCAAGTCAGTCAAAGAAGTTGAAAATTAGATTTGTCAGGATTTTGATTTGCCAGTCTTACGTGAGAGTCAACATTAACTTCTTATACATGTTCTATCGAACGATTGAGCTAATGTTTTCCAATCCACGGAGAGACAAAGAAAGATATAGAGAACAAAAATGGCGGAAGCTGTCGTCGTCAGTGTGACATCCAGATTTTTCAACCCTATCTTCTACTGAATAAATCGAGCATTTCATTGACACGCCTATAGGGTTATTCTCATAGCCAATCACTCTCGAGATAATTAGACTATCTGGGGAAATTATTAAGGAATTTTAAGGCAATAGACTTGAGAACTCGATCAGGAATCGGCTTCTCGACCGTGTCCATCTTTAGAGGTCATTACGGCACAGTTAAAAATCGATTTGAAATCAGAGATAGACTAGATCGACAGAGATGCATGGCTAATCATGGGTGACACCACTAAATTAGAAAATTCTCACCGGCCGATACTAGACTGATTTTCTTATTGTTTTGATACCCTGTGTCCGTAATTGAATCATTGAGATTTTCACGACAATCGAGAGTCACCGATGAGTCAAGTGGGTTCATAGTGGTTCGAAGAAAATTGACCACGGGTTATTTGCACTTAAAAATATCTGAAAGTTACCCGATAGCCTAGGTCACGTTAAAAACGTGCCAAGTTGAAATTAACAGAGAATTCAAGTCCGATTTCAAAAATTGAAATTCCTATCATGTCACAATAAATTATAGGAATGTCGACTCAGTCTCAGAAGAATTTTTGGAGATTGCGAGACTTTTACGAAATACCTTTTCGGACGTCGCGGAAATTAGCAGAAAATTGGATCGGCCAAAGTGATTGGATTTTTAGCCTTTTTATCGAACCTTTGGGTGTCGGGGACTTATAGAAAATTGTTCGAGATTTTTCTTCAGAGAAATCGGGCCTTGATTTGGGAAATTGAGTGATGAAGTTAATGATCAAAATATGAAATTCGGATTGGAAAGTGGCAGCAATTTTAGGCTTCAAATTTGATCGGTTTATAAAGATTATTACAAGAAAGTATTAGAGACAAACCAAGATAAGGATAAAGAAAAAGGAGGGGGACAAGCAATTAAGGGAATGGCTTAGGTTTGTTGATTTTGGGTCCCTCCCGTCGCTGTCTTCATCATCATGCTTCTGTCTTCTTCTCAAAGTGCGACGCCTCCAACATAGCGGAAGAAGACCGAGCAAACCACTGAAAATCCCTGCAGCTGCTCCACTACCGTTCACTTCTTCACGCTTTCAAGCTCAGCCCTCCGGTCAACACTCAGCAGCACCAAGCAACCGGTGTTGACCCAGGCATCCACGTGGCCAGCAACCTTCAGCCTTTGAAAGTCCCGGGTGTCGACCGAATCAGAGCCGAACGAAGCCAGCGAAGCCTTTCCCCGCGTGCAGCCCCCGCGATTGTTGCCTCCCATCCACGCGTCCAAGCAGTCAACCGAGGCTGCTTCTTGCTATTTTAAGCACCGAAGCCTTTTTGTTGACCGAGCAGCACCGTTCGAAGCTCACGTCCCACGCCCCGTCCACGTCCCCACGAAGCTGCTCCTCCATCCATGTCTTCCGGAGAAAATATTGGCTGGGTTTTACACTCCACGTCAGCGAGATGTAAGACCATTCAGAATTCAACACGTGAGTCCACGTGTAAATGGCGTCATAGGTTCAAAATTTGCTCGGCACGCTCTCTCTTGTGGACCTGGCCCACCACTCTGATGCTCTCTCTCCTCTGCTCGAACTGCTCTCTCCTCTGTGACCCTATCGACTTGTCCTCTCTCTCCTCTCTCTCTCCGTTCTCCGTTCCATTGCGGGGGGAGAACAAAAACCACAGGTGTGCTTTCATATGCTCTTCCCCCTCCTCTGCTCTCCCTCCTCTGCTGCTTGCTTCCATCTTCCCCCCACCCTGACGCCGACGCTACTGACGCTCCTCCGCACGATGCCGACGCCTCTCCACCCCTCCGTCGCCCCCGACTACGACGCTGACGCCGCCAATGGCTTCACCTCCGCCTCCGCCTCCGCCTACAGCCTCGAACCCGATGTTGACGCCGACGCCCCTGCCTCCCTCTCGCAACCTCCGGTCCCCTCTCTCTCTCTCTTTCCTCCTCGAAGTCGCGCCTCTCTTCCAGTGAATCGCGACGCCGATGCCCCTCTACCAGTTGCCTCCATCGTCCCCGACTCTAATGCCTCTCAAGCCGGTTGCCTCCGCCTTCGCGGTTCGGTGAGGTCTCGGGTATGCCCTTGTGTTGCGTCTCTTCTTCCTTGCTCAGCAACACCGTACTACCTCTCTCTCTTTCTGAGTGTGTCTCTCTGTGCATTCTTTCATCCATGAGGCAAGCATTTCGACTAGGGTTCAGGGGTTTTGCCACCCCTTCTTTGAGGTTCGTCTGGGTATCTCTTTTTTTTGCGTGAACCCAACGTGAATTCTATAGTCTTTCTTTGCAGATGACTACCCTTTTCACTTCGATTGGTCCTTGAGCAAAAGCGACTGCTAAGCAACAATGCGACAACAGTTTTGAATCCTGGGTTTCGCTCTGTGATGATAAGCCTTGCTTTGGTTCCTTAAAAAGTTGCTGACTTTTTCGCACATTGTAGCTTTGCGGCTGCTCCAAGATTTTGGTTTGGTCGTTCTATCATCTTGCTCGGAGCGAGCGAAATGGTGTCGAAAAGGGGCGTGTCGAATTCGCCGACACCTAAGTCAGCGGCGACTTTTGAGGACAAGAAAGGGAAGAAATCGAAAGGATTGGTGGCTTCAGTTCCTAGTTCTACCAAAAGTCATGTCAATGTATAGTCTTTTAATCGAACCTATCGTTCCACCCCTGTTTTGGGGACTTGACCATTTAGCATTCATTTTTTCTATAGAAAAATTCAAGTGCAAGCATTGGTGAAGTCGTGTTGCCTAATAATGACCCGGCCAAAATTGAAGCAATGACATTTCACGAATTGAGAGCTACATTGAGGTGGGGATGAATTGTTTTACTTGCAAGTGTGTGATAGTTGTTATAGTGTTTTCTGCATAACTTTTTTTTTTTTTGGTAAAGTGTTTTCTGCATAACCTTTACAGTAAGCAAAAATCAAGTTTTTCTATTTGATGCTTGCAAGGGAGATTATTGAGCAGGGAAGTGAATATTATTGATGGAAAACCATGAGGCCTTGAGAATTTGCCTTCAACAAAGAGCAAGGTCTTGAGAATCTGCTTTGTTTGGGTCAAGATGGCAGGCTCCGCAGCTGCACAAGTTCGCGGTCTCGAGCTGTATGGTCCAGGCTTGTAGCTCCGTCGACGGCAGAAGCAAGGTCTATAGAGAACTCGGTCCGTCTCCCTCGCCTAATTCCATTATGTTGGTATTTCTCGAATGCTTTCATGTGGGTAGTTCTTCTTTTGGTCAGATTTAGATGGAGTGCTCAGTTCATTTGCAAATGCACAAGATGAAGATATCGGGTGCCCGACTTGTTTGGTGATGAGTAGCATGATTAATTGCTTTTTGGGGTGTTGGCAATAGAACGTCTGCTTTCAAGTGGGAGAAAAGGTGACGCCACGTGAACGGGTTGCAATTGCCATCCCAAGATGTAGGGCATTGGACTCTTTGGAATAAATTGTGTGATATTGTGTCGAGGATGCCTGTAGGGAGGAAGAGACTGGAGTGGCTCTTGCTACATAAAGTTTAGGGGAAACACGAATTGAAGTTGCTTACCTCGTGTTTTCAACAATAGATGTGCTTTCTAGAGTTAAGGGCCATTCATGGGTAGGCCATGCTGATAATGTACAGTGCGTTGTTGCTGTACCCGTTGTTCCTTTTCTGGTAGAGTTAAAATTTGGGACTCAAAAAAATGACAGTTTCAATCACGGAATATGAAAAGAGAGAGAGAAAAAAAAAAAAGAGGCTGCTTTTGGTTAAACAAACTATTAGGAAAAATATTCTCAAGACTGTCTGAAGTTGCACCCACAACAAAAAGATACTCCTAAGAATTATATTGATGTTTTTAGAATGAAAGAAAGTCTACGGAATGACAATAAGCAAGGATTTTTTTTTTTCTAAGCTCATAAAATTCAAACTGAGAAGGCAACTGTCTCATACAAGTGTTGGGAGAGTATTTTCTCTGCTGTTACAAATCATATTTGCAAGAATGATTAAGAAGTTGTTGGAGAAATCTTTCCAGAATATTTTGAAGCTGACAAAACGTTTCTATCAGTCTAGTCTGGATAATTGCAAACCTTCTGTTTAGAGTCTGAAGACTTTCAGGACTCAGCACTCAAGACTCAAGACTCAAGACTATTCTCATTGACAGTTTTTCTAATCCAATGACGAAGACAATCCAGAGCCGAAGTATTTGGTTGAGGATTTAGTCCTATCTTCTAGAGAAGATCTCTTGGCTGGATTAATATAACGGATTCTTTCATTCGTTATCAAGATCGTTTGAAGATCCGATGATCGACGAAGTATTCTTGGAAGGTTCTATTCTTGGAAACCAAGATCCTGATTGTATGGGCGAACAGGATTGATGGGCTATCGTCGAGTTCCTTTAATAGCTCGAATGATCTTCTTGATTGATTCGTCCAACGAGTAGATTGGAGGAATTCCTTTGGTAAGTGCCAACGGGTATGATGGCATAAAGGAGTATAAAAGGAAGTCGTTCTAGTTGCTTTAGTGCATGATCGATAGAGAAATTCAGTACGAAGCAAGCACTGGATTATTAGTCGATACATTCGAGCAATATTGTACACACGAGAGTGTCTATACTTAGTGATACCTTGAGCAAGTGTGGTAGATCATCTACACCGAGAGATCAAGGGAGAACATGTTGTAACATCTCTTTGTTCATAGTGGAATCCAGCCAATAGGCATCGGTGCGAAAGAGTGGACGTAGGCTTGAAATAAGCCGAACCACTATAAACCGCGTGTTCAATTTTCTTCCCTTCTCTTAGTCTTACTTTGATTATTGTTTGTCTCAAATCTATCAACTGTCTAGCATTGTGCAATTACCGAGAAAAATCTTGCATATACCTATTCACCCCCCTCTAGGTACTTATTCTAGCTATATCAGAAGTAAGGCATTACGAAATATTTATTTGCCTTTGCTATCAACTTATTGTTGGATCTACAGTCTTTCTGTTTATCAGCTTGCACGCTCTAGGTATATTCTGTTAGGGACTAGCAATATCCGTGTTGATGCTTTCTTGTGAATTTTTAGTTGTCATTTCAAAGCTACTGTGCTCTCGTGCTTGGGAGCAGTTAAAAACTCATTTTACTTCTTGTCTTCTTCCAATCAATGATCTATGCGAAAGGGTGGGGCCTTTTTTAATGATTAGACCAATGAAAGAATTCACTATGATTTGAGATGGAGCACTCAAAATCGTACAAATAAAAGAAGCTGTCATATAATCTAGTCAAGGGGAATTGAGTGATCAATGATTTTTGTGTTCAGAGTGAATTATCCAGGTTTAAGAATGCAGAAGCCTCTGTTTACTATCTCTCTCTCTCTCTCTCTCTCTCTCTCTCTCTCTCTCTCTCTCTCTCACTCTATAGGAATCTTTATGGCAAGTGAAGATGCCAGACTCCAAAAAGTCCCATCCTTTCCATCAATAACTGAGGCTGTTTTGGAAGTGCCACCACAGCCAATATATTTCCCAACTTCCAAGTGCCACATGGACATGCTGCCGAGGCAAGAACAAGCTAAGCTTGCGGCTTGTCTGGTAGCAACATTGTCACGGGAAGCTCGACAAGAGTGGGAAGCACACGATTCTTTGGTGCAAGGGTGTGCAAGGGTTGCGCTGGATATCAAAGTCTCCTCAATCGGAGTTCACCAAAATCCAATGCAAGTGGTAATTCAGCTATAATGTTATTCAAAAGTTTTGGACCTACTGGGTGCACTGCCAGATGAAAGCAGGTGGATTTGATCGGGTTCAACTGCAGGTGCAACAACTTCCTATAATTCAGCATGGGTGAAAAGATCCAGCTACCTGGAGACCATGTAATAAAGACAAATCTCATGAACTGACTAAATCTAGACCTTTGGCCTATGCAGGTGGCCCTAATCCAAAGCAGTTTGCACTAAATAGATGAGATTAGATGGATGACCTCCGGTTGCTCTTTGAGATGGTGCATCAGCATCACTATTCTGACATGCATGGCTGCCCCTCTGATCACTAGACCGTTGCCCAGGATGCTATTGCTAAAGGAAACCCCATTCATCATCAAGGCAATAAGAATTTGATAATATCTTAGAATGCGGGAGCTGCGTTGAAGGCTCTCAGACTCTAGTCTGATGCTAGTTTGACTTCTTGTGAGCGCAGCATGCCAGCTAGCTCATGTCTTGAAGCTTCAGCATTGAGGACATTTTCTCATGTAAACAGCATTTGCAACACAGCTCATGATAGCACAATTTATTTGTTGCTAGGTACGGAATTTGTGTCTATAACGACGTGCCACTCGGAATCTCGGATGGATGGTGTCATTCAGGTTGTAAAAATTTGTGATTTGAAGTATTACTAGTTTAGATTTGGCAAATCGTAAGCATGCAGAACGTCTCTTGTGCATTTTAGCATGTGAAGCGGCCTAGGCTCGCAAACAAAATCTGCACAAAATGGATATCCAATTCCCAACTTGCTTTCGATCGTCCTTGCTTATTTGGACCCCAGTTAAATTCTAGTTCTCCTTTCAACTGTTTCCACCTAAGTCAAGTAGGACACATTGCTCCTAACCCCAAGATGCGGCCATGGCATTATACTAAAATCTTGATCGGTTCTATGATTAGACAAAGACATTGCTCTGAAGTTGCAATCGAGAATTTTGACTAAAACACATAAGCTTTCACCTTATTCATCTCAGAATTGAGAGTTTAGTGCAACCTAAAATTGCTTGATGCCTACTTGTTTTGCAGGAAGCATTAACAAGTTTTGTTTTGCCGGGCTAACAAAGAGATTTGAGAACAAGTCTTATAAACTAAAAATCTGGCTCCACTGTTTTATGACAATTGAGATGAAGTATATTGAGCAAGTCTTCTGCTCAAAAGATCATATGTACATCCCCCCCTCTATTCAAGGATAGCATAAATATGGAATCAACTTAAACTAATCTCTCAAGGATAATCAACGATATCTTGAGTTAATGTTAAAATAATATTTACTACAATTCGTTCATGCCATCACCTTATGCGATAGACCAAAATTAAACAGGTGGTTTTGATGAAATCAAGAAAGCAGAATGAATAAAACCATATTCATAATCCAAAACTTGAGCTTCTCTAGTTTTTCTTCATCTAGAAGCTGCTGAACATTCATTGGCAGTCTTTTTAATGTTCAAATGAACCCCTGGAGAATGATTAGCCAGTTGGTAGAAAAGTAGTCCAATCCCATTTGGGAAAGTAAAGTCCCTGTAACTTAAGCATGCACAAAACTATAGGCAGCAATTTCCAGTATTACAACAAATGTAGTTCATGCGTTGCCAGAAGATAAGGAAACAAACCAAGAGTGCATTGAGCATCTGTCATCCCAAAATATCATCCAAACAAAGGGGAAATCAAACACACCAATTTTGGCTACAGAAATTAGGAGCATAAGAGAGTGCTCAAAGCAACCAAAGCTATACACAGTTAATCCAATCAAAAGCTACATCACATGTTCCTGTTATTTCTGCCTGGACTTTTTGGCAGACTTTCGGCTCTCAAGTTTCTTTCTTGCAGCCTCAAACTCTTCTTCACTGGGTTCCAAACTCTGCATTCCACCACCATATTTATTCACCAGAGATGAAAACATGGAATCAAAATGCTCCTTTTGCTTGCTACGGCGCTAAGATATAATTGCAAGAAGATCGTCTCACTTCTTCTTAGCTCTATCAGAAATGGGAAACAAAGGTTAGCATTCCAATTCAAATGAAGAACATACTACTAACAGTACAGTCAAGAAATCGAAGCAAAAATTATGTAGAATAGAAAGCCCAGTGCCGCTGTGTCACTCACTTCCCCCTCTTTCAAGAGGATGCGTAGGTGGTTCGGTTTTGGAAATTTGCTTTGCCCACTTCTCGTATGCCTTGGTTGTCTTCAACGTTCTGTAGGACACGAGAGAAACAGAGCATGCATTAAGCACTATAACGGGATAGTGTACGCTACATTATCAAGC
The DNA here is from genome assembly GCA_014182725.1 of Eucalyptus brandiana. Taxonomy (NCBI): domain Eukaryota; kingdom Viridiplantae; phylum Streptophyta; class Magnoliopsida; order Myrtales; family Myrtaceae; genus Eucalyptus; species Eucalyptus brandiana. Next base: position 11,150,867 of record CM024669.1, read on the forward strand.
ACGCATAAGATCTAGGCTACTAAACACCGGTATCCTCGGATCAAACATTATTTAGAAACATAAAAAGACAAAAAAGGATGCTCTCCATAAAAGTAAATGAGCAACCTGTGCTAAATATTATCGTTGTGAAAACAAATTATTTTTTACATATTGACCTCACTGTTATTAAATTCTATAAATCACGATGAAGCCCAGCCCTGCTTGAAGTCTCAAATTCTGACTGAGGTTTAAGAGTAAATCTAACAGTCAAGAAGAGATCAAATTGTCAAAAAACCAACCTGCTGCTATTGCATCATCAATGATATCCTTAAAGCGGTGGTAATCGAGCTTGGGATCTGAGCAGAGCATCGAACAGAAAAGCCTATGAAGGAAAAGGTACAAAAGATTTCAAATACTTTTATGTCAGATAGGCATCTATAAGAAAGGAAAAAAAAGAGGAAAAAGGACATATCAACCCCACCTATTCATGTTACCCTTGAATTTCTCGTATAGTTTCCAGCTAAGATTCTATAGTTTGCCTCAAACTCTTCGATGTCTGCTTCAGTAACCACCTGGATGAAGCCATGTCAGATAACTTCAAAACTAGAGATATTCATGCAAGAGAATGTCATTCACATCAGAAAGATGTCATTCCAGGTAGAATATGATCAACCTTGTATACAGCTCTAAAATACTCGTGCAGATTCCGGGCGACTTCCCCGCAAGGTCCTAAGTACCGGGAAGATAGATGTGAGAAAAAGCACTCGCAATAATGAAAGAAAACTCTAATTGCCCAATAATATAAACTATTATACTTGGGCTTAAAGTACATCACAATTTGATCATCTTTCGTCACATTTTAGCTAGGCCATTTCAAAGCACAGAGTCTATGGACCATGCTATCTTATATATATTCAACTAATTAACATAATTTCTCTCCTTGCTTGGAGTAGCTATTTATCTATCGAATAGAGATCAAGACTTAATTCTCTCCTGTTTTCTGTGACTATGCTTCAACGAGAGATTCGAGGTGGAACTCACAAAGCATACAAAGTGCAACTCGGGTCGATTTTATTTTTCATCCAACATCACTTGAGATGCTAATTATATCTCATAAGCAACTTAACTGATCATTGGCTGTGATCTTTTTTAAGATGAGAGGCATTTCATTCGAATAGACACAAAGCAAATGGACTAACCCTACTAGAAGCATATTATTATATAAATTAACTAGATTAAAACATCAGAATGTCTATACAGACTCCGACATTCACGGTCAAAATATGACAATGCATTGGGGTCAAATGCACTCGCTGTAACAAATCAGAATGCCTCTGAACTGCAACATTAGGTAGGGAGCCAGTCCTTCAACCCAATCGTTCCGTGTACTCTTCCCACATGCTTTACAATAACAATTTACAAGCCTCAGAAACAACCATAGACAAAAAAGGACTTACAGGTTTCATTATCATTTTGAGAAAAAGCGTGATGCAAAAAATTTCACTTTCATAAACAAATTGCTCTTTGTTGAAGGCAAATTCTCAAGACCTCATGGTTTTCCATCAGTAATATTCACTTCCCTGCTCAATAATCTCCCTTGCAAGCATCAAATAGAAAAACTTGATTTTTGCTTACTGCAAAGGTTATGTAGAAAACACTTTACCAAAAAAAAAAGGTTATGCAGAAAACACTATAACAACTATCACATGCTTGCAAGTAAAACAATTCATCCCCACCTTAATGTAGCTCTCAATTTGTGAAATGTCATTGCCTCAATTTTGGCCGGGTCATTATTAGGCAACACAACTTCACCAATGCTTGCACTTGAATTTTTCTGTAGAAAAAATGAATGCTAAATGGTCAAGTCCCCAAAAAAACAGGGGTGGAACGATAGGTTCGATTAAAAGACAATACCTTGACATGACTTTTGGTAGAACTAGGAACTGAAGCCACCAATCCTTTTGATTTCTTCCCTTTCTTGTCCTTAGAAGTCGCCGCCGACTCAAGTGTCGGCGAATTCGACACGCCCCTTTTCGACACCATTTCGCTCGCTCCGAGCAAGACGATAGAATGACCAACCCAGAATCTCGGAGCAGCCGCAGAGCTACAATGTGCGAAAAAGTCAACAACTTTTTAAGGAACCAAAGCAAGGCTTAGCATCACAGAGTGAAACCCAGGATTTGAAACTGCCATCGCATTGTCGCTTAGCAGTCGCTTTTGCTGAAGGACCGATCGAAGTGAAAAGGGTAGTCATCTGCAAAGAAAGACTATAGAATTCATGCTGGGTTTGATATGGCTAGAATAAGTACCTAGAGGGGGGTGAATAGGTATATGCAAAAATCTTATCGATAAAGTCACAATTCTTGATAGTAAAAGGATTAGAAACAAACAATAATCAAAGTAAGATTGAGAGAAGGGAAGAGAATATTGAACACGCGGTTTATAGTGGTTCGGCTTATTTCAAACCTACGTCCACTCTTTTGCACTGACAACCTATTGGCTGGATTTCACTATGAACAAAGAGATGTTACAGCGATGTTCTTCCTTGATCTTTCGGTGTAGATGATCTACCACACTCGCTCAAGGTATCACTAAGTATAGACACTCTTTGTGAGTACAATTTCGCTCAGAATGAATCGACTAATAATCAAGGTGCTTCGGACTACGGAATTCTTCTATCGATCATCACTAAAGTAGCTAGAACGACTTCCTTTTATACTCCTTTATGCCATCATACCCGTTGGCACTTTCCAAAGGAGTTCCTCCAATCTACCCGTTGGACGGAATCAATCAAGAAGATCATTCGAGCTATTAAAGGAACTTGACGATAGCCCATCAATCATGTTCGCCCATACAATCAGGATCTTGGTTTCCAAGAATAGAACCTTCCAAGAATACTTCGTCGATCATCGGATCTTCAATCGATCTTGGTAACGAATGAATAAATCCGTTGCAATTATCCAGCCAAGAGATCTTCTCCAGAAGGTAGGAATAACTTTGGCTCTGGATTTCCTTCGTCACTGGATTAGAACAACTGTCAACGAGAATAGTCTTGAGTCTTGAGTCTTGAGTGCTGAGTCTGGTGATCTGAAAGTCTTCAGACTTTAAATAGAAGACTTGCAAATATCCAGACTAGACTGATAGAAACGTTTTGTCAGCTTCAAAATATTCTGGATAAATTTCTCCAACAATCTCCCCCTTTTTGATGGTGACAAAACTTTCCCCGAAGATTTGAACAACTTTGACCTGCAAAATAATACTCAAGCAATATAGCTATCTCATAAAGATTTATAAAGACAACGAACAACCAGACTCTGCATCCACAGAAAATCGGTTAGTCTTTCATGAGTAAGCCATATAGCAATACTTGATATAAATGCAACTAGTCAATCATTCAAAATCTACATCAGCAAATTAAAGTTCACACTCAAGTCTTTCTCAAAACAAAAACACATTTAAACACAAAAACAAATTTAAAGTCAAAGATTGAGTTTAGATTGAGTTCAAATTGCAATTCTCCCACTTTTTGTCATCATTAAAAAGGTGAGAAAAGTCAAGTTTGCTTGGGAATGCGCACGATCTGGAATTCTCCCATTAACTGCACGATGCCTTCTAGCCGCTTCAAGTCTTCCCGTAGATGATCTATCTCTTCTCCCTTGGCATTTGCTTGAATTTGAAGAGCTAGATCTTTCATTTGATCTCCCAGGGTAACAGAAGATGCTTGTCCAGCATTCTTCAGGGCTTGAATTTCATAGTCTAGGGCATATATTTGACCACGCATTTCCATAAGAACGTCAAGGATACGACGAAAATCTGCTGAATTTTCCGTCTGAGTACTTGCATGCGCTTTGTCTGATGGAGTGCCGGCAGACGATGAAATTTCTGTGACATCGAACAAATCTTGTTCTGTCGTATCATGTCTTTGTTCAGGCATTTGAGAAGCCCGAAAGTCTTTTGGAACATCTTGAGAGTGACTCACTCTTTCATGATGAATAGCTTCTGGTGCAATCCTTTCTTGCGCTCCATCTCCCCCTGTCTCTAGGACCTCGATTGGGGACGAATGGTGATCATGCTCTTCATTTCCTCTCGTCTTTGTTTCATCTCGCAGACTTTTCTTTTTCTTCTTCCTCTTCTTTTGCTTCCTCTTTCTCCTAATGCTCTTCTTCTTCTCTGTTCCTGGCTTGTCTCTTTGTTTTTCTCTACGTTACGATGATCTTTGGTGCAGAACGTCTGGTTCTTTTCAATCAGGAATAGAGGGATCTTCTTCTTCATCTTCATCTTCATCCTCCAGGATAAGACTTCTTCTCTTTTTGATTGGAGCACTCATGGGCTCCTTTCCTTTTCTCTTTGCTGCAGAAGAGACTGGAGTCTTCACTTTGAATTGCTCCATTGCCTTGCTGAGCTCTTTCAGATGCATTTTTATCAGCATTCTCAAACCTACCACCATTTTATCGCATGGTCGAACACAGAGAGTGTGTGGAGGCTCAATATTTAAGTGTATGAAGATCTTGGTCACAAGACCTGCGTAAGGCAATTGTCCCTTGTCCTTTACCATTGCTCTGTACATGTGAAAGAGAATGGTGTGAGGGAAAGAGAATTTCCTTCCAGAATTGATCGCATACATCAATTTTGCTTCCGAGTTGGACACGTCAGTCTTTGAAGTAGACTTTGGCCTGAGACAGTTAATCACAATTTTGTGCAGCACAACGTTGACGGCATTCATCCTTGAGTAGGTGATTCTTTTGTTTGCATCTCTGTCCTTAATAAGCTCCAGCGTGGTACGAGTAACCGAAACTTTAATCGGTTGGTATCGTCCTCTTTCTACTCCAATTATGTCTGCCAACATGTCTACATCTACCACATAGACCTTGTCTCGAACACTGAAAGAAATTCTATTCGCATCTAAAAAGCTGAGATTTGAATAGAAATATGCTGTTAACTGAGCATACCCGTCTGTAGTATCGAAGCAAAAATTCTCAAGTTGAAGCAAATTGAACTTCTCTCTCAAGTTCACATTGATCGCATCTAGGAAGTCAAAATCCACACTTCTAGGGTTTATCACCCCTCTTTTCAACAATCGGAAATACAGATTCTCCTGTTCCTTTGACTTGAACAAATCCATCCGATTTCCTTTCACCTTTGCTGCAACACCCATTCTGGCTTTGAAATCAAGGAACATTCTATCATCATCGTTCCCATCGATCAAATTCTGTCCTGGTAAACGAGGGTCACTTGGAATGTTCGCAAGTGCTTCCTCAGCCTTTCCTTTGGGAGCAACTCCCAAGTCCTCCATTTTCCGCAGAAAAAGATATTCATTCCCATAATTCTTATCCTTAAGAAATCCATCCACGATATTCAACGGAGTCCCAATGCTTTTTAACGAACGATAGAGCTTATAAATAAAAGCGGGTTTTTGGACTCTTACAGGATCGGCGTCTTCGATTATTTCTTCCTCTTGTTGATGACCCACACCTTATGGGGTAGATGGTGAAGATTGACATGGAGGAGAGTGAATCGGGCTCTGTCGCTGACTCGGGATATCTTCCTCCTCGGTTAGATCGAAGTGGGTAGGCCCCTTTTCCATTCTCTGTGGTCCCCTGCTTGCGATTCTCGACGACTTTCTTGAAGAAGACATTCTTCTTTGTCGATGGAAGATTCCTTCACTCGCTTTCCCAAGAAAAGTTGACAACTTTCTCGAATATGAAAGCGAAGTAGAGACAAATTTGGGAGGAGAATGTTTTTCTAGGGTTTTGTAGTTTAATCGATAAGAACTGTATATATATATAAACCAATCGGCACAAGGAAAGTGAGCAGTCGTATCTTTTGAAATTGATAACGCGCCAATTTTAAGTTAATCCTTTTTGAAAAGACACGATTCCATTTTTCACGGAAATTGTAAATTAACTGAAATAAAGATCATACCTTTTCGAGATTGAATATAACAACTTACAGTCGATAGCCACGAATGTTTGAGTCTGAGGATTGGATAGTCTCTAGACTTTAACTTCTTCAAGCTTTAGAATGTTGAGTCTGATGATTGAATAGTCGCTAGACTTTAACTTCCTCAAGCTTTAGAATGTTGAGTCTGAGACGGATAAAATCGAATTGATTTTTCTCCAAAGGCTTTGTGAATATATCCGCTAGCTGGCTTTTTGAATCAACAAACTGGATCGAGATTTCTCCATTTTGAATGTGATCTCGAATGAAATGATGTCGGATCTCAATATGCTTTGCTCTTGAATGGAGAATCGGATTTTTGGTGAGATTGATTGCGCTGGTGTTGTCACATCTAATCTCTGTGCTTGAGTCTTCAATTCCAAAGTCTTGAAGCTGTTGCTTTATCCATAGAATTTGCGAACAGCAACTTCCAAGAGCTACATACTCTGCTTCTGTTGTAGAGAGAGCTACAGTGCTTTGTTTCCTTGAAAACCAAGACACCGCCCCTGTTTCCTAGCAACTGGCAAGTTCCCGAAGTGCTCTTTCTATCAACTCTGCATTCGGCAAGATCTGCGTCTGAATATCCCAGAAGACTAAAGTCTCCTTTCTTAGGATACCAAAGACCGATGCTTGAAGATGAAGCAACATATTTAATAATACGTTTCGCAGCACTGAGATAAGATTCTCTTGGGTCTGATTGAAACCTAGCACATATGCAAACACTCAACAAATGTCAGGTCTAGAAGCAGTTAGATAGAGAAGTGAACCAATGATGCTCCTGTACAGCTTTTGATCAACTTTCTTTCCTTCTTCATCTTTGTCTATCTTTATCGAACTTGACATAGGTATGTCAGTCTTTTTGCACTTTTCTAGTCCAAATCTTTTGACAAGATCATTAGCATATTTTTCTTGATAAATAAAAGTTCCTTCCTTCAATTGTTTTATTTGAAGTCCAAGAAAGAACGTTAATTCTCCCATCATACTCATTTCAAATTCATCCTGCATAGACTTAGAGAATTTCTTGCATAGGATTTCATTAAAGGATCCAAAAATGATATCATCCACATATATTTGAACAAGTAAAAAGCTTTTGTTTTCCTTCTTGATGAATAGAGTTGTATCTACTTTACCTTTGACAAAACCATTCTGTATTAAGAACTTACTTAACCTGTCGTACCAAGCTCGAGGTGTTTGCTTTAAACCATACAAGGCCTTTTTCAGTCTGAAGACTGAGTCTGGCTTCTTTGGGTCTTCAAACCCTGGTGGTTGTTCCACATAAACTTCCTCATGGATGAATCCATTTAGGAAGGCACTTTTGACGTCCATTTGGAATAACCTGAAATTTTTGTAACAAGCAAACATAAGTAATAAACGAATAGCTTCTAACCTTGCTACTGGAGCGTAGGTCTCATCATAGTCTATTCCTTCTTCTTGCGTATATCCCTTAGCCAAGAGTCTTGCCTTGTTTCGTACGACTTTTCCTTTCTCATTCATCTTGTTTCTGAACACCCATTTGGCTCCAACAACAGTTTTACCTTTTGGTTTAAATGTCAATTCCCAGACATCATTAATGTTGAACTGTTTGAGCTCTTCTTGCATAGCTTCAATCCAGCTTTCGTCAGATAGAGCTTCTTTTATGCTTTTGGGTTCTATTTCAGAAATTAGAGCCACAGCACTAGATTCTTCATGCCTTTTGGATCTGGTGCAAATTCCTTCATTGATGTCGCCAATGATAAGATCTTTAGGGTGACTGGATTTATGTTTCCAGTTACTGGTTGATTTGTCGGGATGGTGATCTCTTTCTTTGATTGAGTTTTCATGATCATCTTGATGTTGGTTTTCCAGAGTCTGAGATGCTTCTTGAGTTGAAGACTTTGGAGGGTCTGGAGCAGATTCAGATTCTTCATGATGAGTTTGACTAGAATCATCTTGCATAGAGTCTTGAAATTTGACATTCATTGACTCCTCCACAGACTGACTGTTCTTGTTGAAGACTCTGTAAGCTTTGCTTGATGAAGAATATCCAAGGAATATGCCTTCATCTGATCTTTCTTCAAACTTACCAATTTGATCTTTAACATTTTTCAATATAAAGCATTTGCAACCGAATACATGAAAGTATGAAACAATGGGCTTCTTACCTTTGAATAACTCATAAGGGGTTTTCTCAAGAGAAGGTCTTAAAAAGACTCTATTGATTATATAGCATCTTTGTTGAAACGACTTCAGCCCAAAACCGTGAAGAAATCTTACTTTCAATTAAAAGAGTTCTTGCCATTTCTTGAAGAGATCTATTCTTCCTTTCCACAACTCCATTTTGCTGAGGAGTGTATGGAGAGGAGAACACATGCTTAAAGCCAGATTCATTACAAAACTTTGTAAAATCTTGATTTTCAAATTCACCTCCATGGTCTGTTCTTATACTTGAAATAACACATCATTTTTCATTTTGAACCATTTTAGCAAATTTTTCAAAATACGAGAAGGATTTCGACTTTTTGCAAGGAAATATACCCAAGTAAAGCGGGAGTAATCGTCCACAATTACTAGGCGGTATTTCTTACCTCAAATGCTCGAGTTCGGTTGGTCCGAAGAGATCCATATGCAACAACTGCAGTACATGATTAGTGGAGACATGATTTATTGGCTTAAATGAATTTCTTACCTGTTTTCCCATAATACATGGAGTGCATGGATTAGACTTTTGGAACGGTAATTTGGGTAGACCTCGAACAAGCTGCTTTGATGAAATCTTGGCTAATTGCTTCATGTTGACATGACCAAGCTTTCTGTGCCATAGGCTTGCTTCGTCTTGAATTGAAATTAGGCATTTCGATTCATCTGGTTTTACATCCAGAAGGTATATGTTTCCATGTCTTCGACCCATGAAAGACTGAATGGAATCTTTAGTTGATCCAGAACATGTTCCTTCTTGAAAGAAGATCTTAAAACCAGTGTCACACAATTGGCTAATGCTGAGAAGGTTATAATTGAATCCTTCCACTAAGGAAACATTACTTATCGTAAGATTTCCAATTTTCACTGTTCCAAATCCCACAATACTTCCTTTGCTGTTTTCTCCAAATGAAACTTTTCCACCATTTACATGAACAAGCTTTATTAAGCAATTTGAGTCTCCTGTCATATGTTTTGAGCATCCACTGTCAAGATACCATTTTACCTTTTTCTTGACGGAGACCTGCATTTAGAAAAGAATCTCAAACTTTCTTTGGTACCCAAACTTTCTTGGGTCATTTGATGTTAGTAAAATAAACAGTATCCGCCCATACTTTCTTAATGGGTTTCCAAACCATAGGACATTCTCTTTCAAACTGATCCGGACTTTTGCACTTTGAGCATCTGAGAGCATTTCGACCAACAGACTTTACAAAAACTTTCTTGAAATGATTTTTATAAGCCTCTCTTGGGGGTCTTTTCTTAATTCTTTCTTTTACTTTAGGAAAATCAATCAAAGGAATAGTTTCATTTGTCATACTTAGACCAGACTTATTAAAGTAAGGCCTTTGATTTGAAAGAATCTTTTCAAGTTTTTCGAGATCCTATTGAAAATTTCTTTGAAATATTTGATAAGTCAGTTTTTAAAAAGAATTTTCTTTCAAAAGATTTTCTTCATTTTCTTTAAGAGAGGAGACATTTAAGTCGAACTTTTAACTCTTTCTTCTAAAACAATTTCCTTTTGTTTTAGAGCTGAGTTTTCCTTTTAAGTTCGGAAATTCTTTTGAGAGAAGTCTTAAGACTAGAACACGATTCATCAATGTATTTGGAAACTTTGATAGGAATTTTATAATCACTTACCTCAAATTCACTGTTTGAGTTTGATCTAGAGTTTGAGTCTGAGTCTGAATGTGCCATCAGACATAGATTGGCATATTCATTGTCACTTTCTTCACACTCTGTATCACTCCAGGTTTCGGCTTTGAGAGCTTTTCGAAACTTTTTAGCTTTTCCTCTTTTCTTCTTCAAAAGAGGACAATTGGGTCTGATGTGTCCCTTTTTCTTACATTCGAAGCAGACTACATCTTTGTTTGGTTCCTCATCATCAACAGACTTGGTCTGTTGTCTTTGAAAACTTTGTTTTCTTGAGTTGAACCTTCTTCCTTTTCTATTCAGTTTTCTGAATCTTCTTATCATGAGAGCAAGCTCCTCATCATCCATGTCATCTTCAGAATCTGCATCATCAAAATCATCAATTGATTTTAATGCAATGGATTTCTTACCTCTTGGATCTTCGTCTTCATTGATTCGTTCCACTTCATAAGACTGAAGAGTTCCAATCAGCTCGTCGACAGATAGTGGCATAATTCTTTGCGTCTCTCTGATTGAAGTCTTTATGTGATTCCAATCCTTGGAGAGTCCTCGCAGTAGCTTGTTTACTTTCATAGGATCATAAGTTTTCTGTCCTTGATTCTCAAGACCATTGACAATATTTGTAAAACGACTAAACATGTCAGTTATTGATTCTCCTGTTTTCATTTTGAAGGCTTCATATTGACCGAGGAGAATGTTAATTCCGGTCTCCTTCACTCGAGCTGTTCCTTCATAGATGATATGTAATCTATCCCAGACTTCTTTTGCTGTAACACAAGAAGATATTCTATTATATTTAGTTGGTGACAAAGCACAATATAAAGAGTAAATTGCTTTTGCATCGAGTGCTTGTCTCTTGATAATCTCTTCCTGAGACATTCCATTGGTCTCAACAGTTTCTTTTCCTCTTTCTGAGACAGGTGCAGCTGTAGGAGTAATTCCTTTTTCTACAACGTCCCATTCCAGAGGATCCTTTGATCTTAAGAAGGCTTTCATCTTGTTCTTCCAGATGTTGTAATCCTTTCCATCAAAGTAGGGAGGTCTGGTATTGCTTTGACCTTCCATCAGCCCTGATGCTAGCATACTAGCCATGGATCTTTTACTCTGAAGTAAAACACTTCAAATAAAGTGAGTACACGGGCTCTGATACCAATTGATATGGCTAGAATAAGTACCTAGAGGGGGGTGAATAGGTATATGCAAAAATCTTATCGATAAAGTCACAATTCTCGATAGTAAAAGGATTAGAAACAAACAATAATCAAAGTAAGATTGAGAGAAGGGAAGAGAATATTGAACACGCGGTTTATAGTGGTTCGGCTTATTTCAAGCCTACGTCCACTCTTCTACACTGACAGCCTATTGGCTGGATTTCACTATGAACAAAGAGATGTTATAGCGATGTTCTTCCTTGATCTTTCGGTGTAGATGATCTACCACACTCGCTCAAGATATCACTAAGTATAGACACTCTTTGTGAGTACAATTTCGCTCAGAATGAATCGACTAATAATCAAGGTGCTTCAGACTCTGGAATTCTTCTATCGATCATCACTAAAGTAGCTAGAACGACTTCCTTTTATACTCCTTTATGCCATCATACCCGTTAGCACTTTCCAAAGGAGTTCCTCCAATCTACCCGTTGGACGGAATCAATCAAGAAGATCATTCGAGCTATTAAAGGAACTTGACGATAGCCCATCAATCCTGTTCACCCATACAATCAGGATCTTGGTTTCCAAGAATAGAACCTTCCAAGAATACTTCGTCGATCATCGGATCTTCAATCGATCTTGGTAACGAATGAATAAATCCGTTGCAATTATCCAGCCAAGAGATCTTCTCCAGAAGGTAGGAATAAATCTTCAACCAAGAACTTTGGCTCTGGATTTCCTTCGTCACTGGATTAGAACAACTGTCAACGAGAATAGTCTTGAGTCTTGAGTCTTGAGTTTGAGTTCGGTGATCTGAAAGTCTTCAGACTTTAAATAGAAGGCTTGCAAATATCCAGACTAGACTGATAGAAACGTTTTGTCAGCTTCAAAATATTCTGGATAAATTTCTCCAACAGGGTTCACAAAAAAAAAAGAGGTACTCGGACAAACCTCAAAGAAGGGGTGGCGAAACCCCTGAACCCTAGTCGAAATGCTTGCCTCATGGATGAAAGAATGCACAGAGAGACACACTCAAAAAGAGAGAGAGGCAGTACGGTGTTGTTGAGCAAGGAAGAAGAGACGCAACACGAGGGCATACTCGAGACCTCACTGAACCGCGAAGGCAGAGGCAACCGACTTGAGAGGCGTAAGAGTCGGGGGCGACGGAGACAACCGGCAGAGGGGCGTCGGCGTCGCGGTTCACTGGAAGAGAGGTGCGACTTCAAGGAGGAAGGAGAGAGAGAGGGGACCAGAGGTCGCGAGAGGGAGGCAAGGGCGTCGGCGTCAACGTCGGGTTCGGGGGCGTAGGCAGAGGCGGAGGTGAAGCCGTTGGTGACGTCGGTGTCGTAGTCAGGGGCGACGAAGGGATGGAGAGGCGTCGGCGTCGTGCAGAGGAGCGTTGGCAGCGTTGGCGTCAGGGTGGGGGGAAGATGGAAGCAAGCAGCAGAGGAGGGAGAGCAGAGGAGCGGGAAGAGCATATGAAAGCACACCTGCGGTTTTTGTTCTCCCCCTGCAACGGAACGGAGAACGGAGAGAGAGAGGAGAGAGAGGACGAGTCAATAGGGTCACAGAGGAGAGAGTAGTTCGAGCAGAGGAGAGAGAGCATCAGAGTGGTGGGCCAGGTCCGCAGGAGAGAGGGCGCCGAGCGAATTTTGAACCTCTAATGCCATTTACACGTGGAGCCACGTGTCGAATTCTGAATGGTCTTACATCTCGCTGACGTGGAGTGTAAAACCTAGCTAATATTTTCTCTGTCTTCTGCCAGGCGTCGTCCACTTCTTCGGTCAGTAGACGCCAGTTTTGTTGACTGCTCCCCACGGGATTGAAGTCGGCGCGCGTCCTCTCTCCAGCTCGCCAACACCACCGAAGAAGGAAGCCTCCACACGTCCGAATTTTCTTCAGCTCGCGTCAACATCTGCCAAGCGAAGCCCTGCCATGAATTCTTCTTGAAATTACTGCTTCTCCACCGAACGAGTTTGCTAGCCCAAATCCCCACGCCCGGTCAGCAATCGACCCAACAGAAGCCGTCCGTTGATTCGCGCTTCTCTCTCTTGCCGGCAGTACCGAATGGAGCAGCTCCCCACGGTTCTTCATGGCCAGCTGCACACGTGCAATCGAGTGGCCCATCAGTCCAGCAATCCTTCAGTCCAGTGGCCAGTGAAGCCCGTGAAGCAGGTCGTGAGATCCAGCAGTCCTCAGGCCCAGTAAAGCCGGTAATTTCGGCCCATAGTGTAGTCTTCAAGCCCATTCAAAATTACACCAACAGCAGCTCCATTGAGCCCAAGTCAGCAAGCCCAAATAAGACGCAGTTCGGCCCAACAGAGATTTTCAGTCTAGTCCAACTTTGAAGCCCAAGCCCGTGAGGCAAGGTCTGGGCCCGGCCCGAGGGTCCATCGACATCGCCGAAATTTTGGAATTCGGCCGCTGTCGCGTCGCCATCGCGGTGATTCGGTCTCCACTTTTACTAAGTGAGTTTTGCTCACTAATCCCTTATTAGTCGATGAATTATGCTTAGGGGTTGATTAAATTTAATTAAGTGCAATTAGGTGGATAGATTATATTAGAGTAATTAAATTAGAGATGTATTGATGCATGTTAGGCAATTGGATAGTGTAGATAGCAAGGAAATATGTCCTGATATTTATTGAGCAAGTCTCTGTAATTTTCCGAGCTCGTATCGGCTTCCAATTAGGCTATAATGGGCCTAAGTTGGATTTATTGCATTTATTTAATATTTTTCGTAATTATTTAATTATTTAATTATTTTTCGAAAATTATTTGGGATAGCCAAATTAACGAAATTTTGTGTTGATTCCAATGGTGCTTTCTGTTTATTTATTCAAATATCAGTTTGTGAAATTTAAGTGAAATTGGTGAATATGGGAAATTTATCCCAAAATTGGGAAAATGTCGGTACTTGAAGGGAAAGTAACTGTGTGAGGTTGTGAGTTGGATTAAAGATTGCCAGGTGGGGCCGTGATGCCACCAAGTCTAGAAAATTTGCCAGGTGGGGCCATGATTCCACTAAAAATAAATTATGCCTATAGGGCCGTGATTCAGAGTCAAGAATGAAGAGTCGGGATGACCATGTGATGGTTTTGATGACATGTAATTGACTGAGTCGATTGATCGTTAAGTCGATCTGATTGATTGGATGCTATGATTGTCAGTATTTATTATTTGAACTGACTTGCAGAAAGGAAACTGAGGCTAAGGTAAGCCCTCTGACCCATGATGTGCTTAGGCAGCCCTCAGGGCGAATTTTCTTATTAATCAGGTCTTAGGGGGTAGAACTCGCTGAGACGTGGTCTTATTGGTTATTGAATAACTATTTCAGGACCCTGAGGAGAAGCCGAGGAAGAGGAACCTAAGGAGGAGAAAGATTTTTGAAGAAAAAGAAGATGATCCAGAGAGGGATCTTGAATACAACCCAGATGTGGATTGAGATCCCATCCCTTTTATGAACCCTGTCTTAGTGTAGATAGGTGTGAGACTTGTTTGCTGTAAATAGTATTGTAAATATACTATGAGTTGTGCTGTTAATAAAAGTGTGGTTGTGAATTTCAATATGAAAAATATGGCTTGCTTTTTTATCCTATTGTTTTATTGTCTGGGGATTTATAACTGCTTCTGCATGCGTAATAAAAAGAAAGAGTCGGTGATACTTAGTCCTGGGATATCGCACTTTAAAATCGACCTGGAATAAGGATGGGCGCGTCCCCAAGAGGATCGGGGCATGATAGTTAGCATTGCTGAAAATATAGTTGCTTATCTAGTTCCTAAAGCACTTGACAAGATTGGAACGCCATGTGGCGTCAAGCATGAACCTGAGGTGCTCAGGAACACAGTCTCCACGCTTCAGGCTGTATTGGATGATGCAAAGGAGAAATACTACTAGAATCAAAATCACCAAATCCAAGTTTGGCTTGAGAAACTGAAAGACGCTTTCTATGAAGCGCAAGACGTGCTTGAAGAATTCACTATAGAAGCAACATGAGAAGATCTGAACGGCCACAATAAAATGTGCAAGGAGGTAAGGACAATTTTCTCAAGTTTAAACTAGCTTGCTTTTAAACTGAAGATGATTTACAAAGTAAGAGCAGCGAGGGTGAGAATAGAAGCCATTAAGACTGATAGGGGATTCCACTTGGACGAGCGCCTCGAGAGAGAGTGAAGGAATAGAGAAGAGACGCATTCGTTTATCCGTGAGGAAGATATTAAAGGAAGAGAAGATGATAAGTAGATGATTATGAAATTTTTACTGGATTCAAACGTGCAAGAGAATGTTTCCATCCTTCCAATAGTTGGTTTTGGTGGATTTGGAAAAACGGCTCTTGCTAAGTATGTGTATGGAGAAAGTAAATTTGACTTGAAAATGTGGGTTTGTGTCTCTACTAACTTTGACGTGAAAAAAATAGTGAAAAAGATGTTAGCTTGTGCAAAGGGGGAAGAACCAACGGAGGATACGATGGAATTGTTGCAAAGCAAACTAAGGACAGAAATTGATGGAAAGAAATGGCTCTCGGTTTTAGATGATGTGTGGAATATAAAACAAGAACCATGGCTAAGCTTGAAGACTTTATTGGTGGGAGGTGCTAGAGGAAGCAAGATCCTTGTAACCACATGCCTTCCTTCGATTGAGAGGATCATGGTCACTGCTCCGTCTTATCATCTTGGTGGCTTATCTGAAAGTGTGTCTCTTGATTTATTAATGCAAATGGCTGGTCAAAAAATAGAGATACAAGATCTTGACATGCTAGCCATTAGCAAAGAGATAGAAAGTGCTCCGAGGTTCCATTGGTTATTCAAACTGTTGGGCATTTATTATTGTTGACACCTAAATTTTGGCGATCCAGTTATTTATCTATTGCATTAAAATTAGGGATTAATTTTTAACCCCTAAAAAATTAATTAATTAATTGCATAGCATATAATTTTATGTACATTTATTTCTATTATTGCATTTGCATTGGGCTGGTGACAGATGGGTTTAAATTTGTAGTTCTAAACTTTAATTTAACAAGTTGGACTAAGCCCATGAAGAGAGCAAATTGGCCCAAGCTCGTATCCTCGAGGAGATATTACGAGCTCATCTTTGCAAGATTTGAAATTTGAGAAAAATTCTATTGCAGTTTTGAATCTTTGGCAATATGTAATAAAATCAGTGGAAAATATTCATTTTTGCAAAGGAAAACTAGAAAAGATGAGGAAAATAAAAAGATTTTGCATCCAGGAAGTTATAGGCGATCTTCATGCATTTTGAAAAAGGAGATAAAATATTTCACGAAGATCACATTCTTGAACTATAAAAGGAGCCGTGTACGAGGGACAAAGGGGGGGCCACATACAGTGAATACATGGCCAAAGACTAGAGATAGGAGAAATCGGGGGCGGGCTTCACATATCACTTCAGAGAATAAACAAAGGAAAGAGAAATCGTGAGAGAGTTCGGCCACAATATTGAGAGAATCGGCCGAGCAATTGAGGAGAGTAAAGATTGTAGGGGCACACTATAGAACACACGGCCACAATTAAGGAAAAAGGGGAGAAGGTGAGGTCAAAAGTTGCCTGACACACACAAAGGAAAGGAGATTTTGTTCAAAACAGGAGCGAGGGACACGATTCTTTCACACATGGATCCGCAAAATATGCAAAGATAGACACATGGCCGAGTACTTCACGGCCAAACATCTCAAGGCCGTGCCTCCACCGATTCACACCGCCGTCATTAGAATCCTCACTACCAATCAGTGCTGCCTTACGGAGCTGAGAAGTTGCTGCCTCGCTGAAGATCGTCGAGCACTTTCTGTCGTAACTGTTTGTGAGTGATATGCGAAGAAACGTACATGGTGTGCTCCTGTTCTTCAAGTCGCATCAACAGCATGCTCTCACGTATGCAGGTGGTCCTCCTTCTTGACTTCATGACACATGAACACGGCATGATACACATGGAGCCATAAAGGAAAGACCAGGGGATAAAAACACTACAAGTGCCATAACTTGGCACAAAGGGACACTTAAGTACCATAACTTTCAAATGGTACACTTAAGTGCCACATTTGAAAAAAAGTGGGACACCTGAGTGCCACCTCCAACAAAGTCGACCGAAAATCATACGTGGCAATTAAATATTAATATTTCTTGCTAGGTGGCTCGCCATACCGAGTCGGCTCTAATTCACCCAAAACGATCTCGTTTTGGCATAATTTGAATTTTAATATAATATACAAATTAATTAAATTAAATTTAAAATAAAATAATAATATAATTTATATTTATTATTATTATCATTAAAAAAAAAAGGAGGAGGAAGGCAGCCGGTGGTTGAGGGCTGAGCCCTCGACGCTGCTGCCTCCCTGCCATCGCCAGAAGGTGGGGGAGGGTCAGCCAGGGTCGGCAGGCCTTGGCCAGGGGCTGGCGACCCTGGCCGACTAGCTATGAGGGCTCGCGATCAGGGCGAGGGTTGCAGCCCTCGCCCCAGATCGGGCGAGGGTTGCGGCCCTCACCCGGATCCAACGAGGGTCGGCGGCCCTTGCCGGATCCGAGGCGAGGGTATACAAGCCCTCGCCGCCAATTGGCCGGAGCCGCCGGCTCGACGGCCCCTGACCCTCATCATTGGCTGCCTCCCTCTTCCTCCTTCACCCCCTTTTTTCCTTCCTCCTCCTTCCCCCCTCTCCGTTGCGGGATCCGGGCGGGGCCGCAACCTCGCCCCAATCGGGGAGAGGGCTCGTGAGCCCTCGTCGCCGGTTGGTCGGGGTCGCCCCCGGCCAAGGCCTGGCGACCCCAACTAACCCTCCCCCCTCTGTCATTGGCCCTTCCCGGCGACGGCGGGGGGCGACGGCGGGAGGAGGCGGTGGTGGCCGAGGGCCGAACCGCCTCCCCCTTTTTAAATATTAAAATTATTATTTTTAAATATTTTAACTAAATTTAATTTAATTAATTTTTATATTATTTTTTTACCACGTTAGCCCAAAACGACACCGTTTTTGCATTATTTGGCCACGTCGCATACAAAACGGCGTCGTTTTGCACTCGCTTCGCCGGAAAAATGCCACATATGCAACCGAACCAGAAATCCTCGAAGCACCCGTTTCTCTTACTCCTTCTACTTCATCCTCAACTCCTCTAGAGTTCCATGTTTCTAATGCTTATAAGATAGATTATCTTTATGAAGTCTCTCTTAGCGATGAAACCAAGATTTCTGAAACTCAACTTCCTCTCATGAATCCTTACTCAGCTTTTGCTAAACCCAACTCGTCATTCTCACCTATTCGCTCCATCCGCCAACTTATTCACCAAACCCCAAAGCAAGTAAAAGAGTACGTTCAGTCCTCTAAATTCGACCAGCATCCTATTCCTGCTACAGAAAAAGAGTACTTTGTTACTCTCCAAATCCCTCCCGAATTTCCCAGACAATGGGTTCAACAAGGATATACTCATGTTCACTATGGAGCTGTTCGACTTGCTCTCACCTTCCATGGTCGTAAAGGTTTGCCAGTTGTTGCAAGAATTGCGTTGTTAGACACCAGGTTTTTACAATACCAGCATGCTTGCATCGATACTGTTCAAACTACTTTGAATGCTGGAACAGTCTTTGTGACTTTGTATCCAAACTTCAATATCGCTTTATCAGACCCCCAGCTACTCTCTTTTCTCAAAGTCCAAGTTCAGCTTATTGGAGCCCCTCAAACTGCTAACTCTATAGCTGCAACCTTACATTACCAGATGGTTTATCGATTGCAGAATCATACCCTCGACCTAAATTTCAACAATGGTAATGAAGATGCGTTGTTCATCTCCATGCAAAATGACCAGGCGTCCTACATACATGTTCCCAGACAGATCCCAAAGGATACGTTAGCTAAACTCCTTCCAGAGACTTGGATCACCAACTACGAAAAGCTACATCAACACAACAAGCCCTTCCAGTCTACGGACTCGGAGTTTGTACGGAAAAAGGATGGAACTGTTTCCATCAAATTTGGCAAAGAAAAGGAAGAAAGTCCTTCTATCTTCCAGACCCTCTTCATGATTGAACCATGTGTTCCTGAATCTATTTCTGAACCTGATCCAAAAAAACATGTTCGCCATTTCAATAGTGATGGACATCCTATTCATTACTATAAAGATAATTATGGTCATTGTTTTTGGGATCCTTTTTGCCAATGTTCTTATTGTACAAATTCTCCTGATGAGATAGACCCTCTTGCAAGACCTTCACCTTGCAGAAAAAGGCCAAAGGATAAGGTGTACCAAACATACTTAGACGGAGATCCCTCCGTTGATACTCTTGGTGAGTATGACAAATACCAGTTCATGGTTTCTTATGCACCACCTCCACCACCAGAATCCAGTATTACATCCCAAACCCTACCAGATTCGCCAAAATCCCCTCCACCTTCTCCTCCTCAGAAAAAGCAAACTATTTCTCCATTCTATAAGCCAATCCTCAAATGGGCTAAGAAGCATTCTTACCCGCTTGATGTCCCAGTACAAGTACCATCCATTTCTCCTATTGCCATGTTCCAAGACACTGACTTTCCCCCTCTTGTTAAGGAAAGTTCTAAACTCTCGTTTCCTGCTACAGAAGATTTTATTGATCCACATGGCAAATATCGCCATGTTCCAAAGATTCCTACCCCTACTGACGTAGATGAACATGGGAGACAAAAGAAAACCCCTGCTGCCGAAGCTATTCTAAACTGGCAATCAGAGACCCTGTTGGCACAAAACAATGCCTTTAAGGCTATTGATTCCAAGATTGGAAATGTGCAACAAGATCTCCGAAGATATGATGAAAGCACCAAAAAGATACTTTCTGAATTCCAGAAAAGGCTTCATGCTTTGGAATCAGGACAACATCTTGGGTACCATTATCTTGAAAGTCCAAAGCCAGAGATAGACAAGCTCAAGAAGCAAATCCAACTTCTTGAAGAAGGAAGGTTTAGACCTTTCGATTCATTGGCACCTCCTGTAAGAACTGGGTATCAACCCCCACAACCAAAGACATCTATTTTTGCCTCAATCCCAGAAGATTCTTCTAGAAGAGAACCAAATATGACAGAAATACGAAATCGTCTTAAGGCCCTGAAGAAGGAAAAGGCAAAAGAAAAATGCTCACCTACAGAATCAAGTTCAATTGTTATAAGAGACAGGCCAGACCAGATGATGTTATCAAATCCATTAGAATCCTTTCTAAAGGATTTGGGTACTCAGGAACCTAATCCTATTACCCAACAGCCTGAGCTTGATCCTGCCATCCCAGAAAAGGAGATTCTGTTTCCTGTTGAACAGAATTCTCCTACCATATCAGATTCAGCATCTCTTTCTTCTTCTTCATCCTTCTCAACTCCTCTAGTTGATTCTCCCCCCATCAAACCATTAACCTCACAAATATTCATGGCTGATTCTCCTCCAGATTATGAAATGGAATCAAACTATTCTAATCCAGATATTGGCCAAACAAGCAATCCTACTAAGAACAACCCTACTAGGCATGTGTCCATGGCATCAAAACAATTCTTCACCATTGACGATATTCCTTATCCAAAATGGCCAGAAAGACTTGAAGAATTTCATACTTGGTTGAGCACACAGTCCATCACCAACCATGATATGAATGATGTCCTTTACAACTTTGTTACAAGGTTCACAGGGAGCCTTAAATTTTGGTGGCAATCGCTCTCAGAACAAGACCAGATTATGTTTCTGATGTCACCCAATTTCAGCCATGCCCTTACTTACTTATATCATGTTTTTGTGGGAACACCCGGAGATCTTAAAGAGATAAAAAGAAGAGAATTTTTTGAGAGAAGATGCTGCTCCCTTCAAGAAAAGCATCTTGATAAGCATTATCGAATAATGCTTCAACTCTTCTACCAAATTGGCGCAGATCCAAATTTAAAGCATGTCTTCCTCACCTCTATTCCTAAAGAACTATACCAGATGGTTGAAAGATCTTTCTTTGCAAAACAAAGAAGGATACAAGATATTCCCTTGGGAGAAATACAGCAAGAAATCCATCTATGCCTTGAAGAATTATGCTTAAAGCGCCAGATGGTCCGTACTTACATCACAGATGACAAGCGCCTTGAATCGGCTTGTTCTTGCCAGAAGCTAAAAATCAAATGTTCCAAAAAAGACTGTGATGGAACGTGTGGCCAGTATTCCCGGAAAAAAAAAAAAAGCATTATAAGAAGTATTCAATTAAGAAGTCCAAGCATGGCTCCAAGCATTTCCGGAAAAAGAAGAAATGGCGATACCTACGCACAAGGAAGGATTGCATAGGTCATAAGAAATCAAGCCGTTGCTACATTTGCAACAAGAAAGGACATTTTGCCAAAAATTGTCCTCAGGCGAAAAAAGGTCAGAATCATATGATTGAGAATGAAACAGGTATTTCCCTTGAAAATGATGATATTGAATCATTATTCTCTGCTGATGAAGAACCAACTGAACAAACTCTTTGTGTTATTCCATTTTATCAAACTTCCAGTGAAACTGAGTCAGACTCAGAATCTAAAGACATTTTTCACATATCTCCCACGTCTTCAGAACCAAATCCTGACATATTTTCAAGTCAAACTCACTGTCCCCATTTTCCTGTAAAAATCCTCACCTCAAAGTTTGCCAGGCCTATTAATGTTATTGCTCTCATTGATACCGGAGCAAGCTGCTCCATTCTAGATACTAAAGTTCTGCTTGAAGAATATTGGACTCCTCATATCCGATATTTCAACTCCGCCTCCGGGAGACACTTTCTCCACAAATGTCGAACCACTCCCTTACATCGTTCAGTTCTTTCCTCAATGCTCCATAAAAGCAAAAATCTTTGGATCAAACCTCCCCAATAAAGATTTGATAATTGGGTGGGACATCATGACTCAAATCTCCCAACTTCGCATTATTCCTGGAAAAGGCCTTCGATACAAAGATCATTTCTCTAAGTTTGTCAATATTCAAAAACTCTTTTCCATCCAGATGAGTTTATTAGATCCAATTATGCAAAATTTGCTAGAATCCTGTTCCGAATCCCATTCAGAATTCGCTCAAAAATGTTCTCATCCTTTATGGGAAAACTCAGAATTCTATGTTCGCCTTCCTTTCAAGAAAAATGAAGTTATCAATCCAACCAAGGTGAGTCATACAGGAATGAAGCCAGAGCACTTGGCTCTAGCCCAAAGGGAATGCTCAGAATTATTGCAGCAAGGCCTTATTGAAATTTCTGATTCTCAGTGGGCTTGTGAAGCCTTTTATGTCAATAAGCGTGCTGAGCAAAACAGAGGAAAAATGAGATTGGTAATCAACTATCAACCTCTTAATCTTTTCCTCCAAGATGATAAGTTCCCTTTACCATCCAGAGATTCTCTCTTTAGTGGACTAACCAAGGCCCATATCTATTCCAAATTCGACCTTAAAGCCGGATTTTGGCAATTGGGCATCCATCCTGAAGACAGATCCAAAACAGGGTTCTGTATTCCGAACCAGCACTTTCAATGGAAAGTTCTTCCTTTTTGTTTAAAGGTAGCACCATCCCTTTTCCAAAAGGCCATGTGTCGAATTTTCCAACCTATTTTGTCAAGTGCAGCAGTGTATATCGACGATATTCTGCTTTACAGTCCTGATGAACAGTCAGACTGTCAACTCCTTGAGCAATTTGCAGAGATCGTGAAAAGGCATGGCATTATGCTTTCTCAAAGAAAAATGAATATTGCCCAGAGAGAAATTGAATTTCTTGGTATGCACCTAAACAAAGGTACATATTATCCAGGGCCACATATCGCTCAAGAATTATTGAAGTTTCC